>CM076581.1:1530520618-1531793404 GCA_034641835.2 Pinus albicaulis | reverse complement strand
TTCTCATGATGAATGGAAAGAAGCGATGCAGAAGGAGTATGATGCCTTGATAAAGAATGGCACTTGGAAGATGGTTGATCCGCCTTTGGGAATGAAACCAATTGGCTGTAAGTGGGTCTACAAGAACAAGTACAAAGCAGACGGCTCACTTGACAAGCACAAGGCCAGGCTTGTGGAAAAAGGTTTTGCACAAAAAGAAGGAATCGATTATGAAGAAACTTTTGCTCCCACAGCAAAATGGACCACCATCCGGACTCTCTTTGCCCTAGCAGCTCAGAATGGATGGAAATTCCATTAGATGGATGTAAAAACCGCCTTTTTGAATGGAGATCTAAAGGAGAAAGTTTATATGTCCCAGCCAGAAGGATTTGTGGTAAAGGGTGAAGAACACAAAGTTTGCAAGCTTATAAAATCCTTGTATGGCCTCAAGCAAGCACCACGAGCCTGGTATGAGAAATTGACCGAGCATCTTCTGAAACTTGACTTCAAAAATTTTGATCTTGATGATGCAACTTTGTTTGTTAAGAAATTTGGAAAAACAGTTGTATATCTTGTGGTATATGTAGATGATCTTTTGATAACAGGGAACAATGAGAGCTATATTGCATCCATGAAGAAAGAATTGAAGAAAGGTTTTGAAATGACTGATTTGGGTCATGTTCATTACTCTCTGGGTATTGAAGTAATTCAACATCCTAAATATATATTTCTTTCTCAAAAGAAGTACATTAGAGATCTTTTGAACAAGTTTGGCATGGATGAATGCAATCCCTTAACCAATCCAATGGAACAAAACTTGAAGCTCACATCTATTGAAGGGAAGGAATTCGAGGATGCAACTAAGTATAGACAGCTTATAGGAAGTCTTATCTACTTGACCACCACCAGACCTGACATTTCATTTGTTGTTGGAATCCTCTCAAGGTTCATGCAAAAACCTTGTGAAGGACATTGGTCTGCTGCAAAAAGAGTGCTAAGGTACTTGAAGGGGACTCAAGACTTTGGACTCAAATATACACAGGTAGGCAACTTCATCTTGACCGGATACTCTGATTCAGACTTTGATGGCGACAAAGAAACAGGGGTGTCTACTACAGGTTACACCATGAGTCTTGGATCAGGAGCTGTCCCATGGAGATCACGCAAACAGTCAGTTCCAGCAGATTCCACGACCGAGGCAGAATATGTGGCAGCAGCTGAAGCAACAAAGGAAATTGTGTGGCTTCGGAAAATCCTGGAAGATTTGCAGATGAAACAAATGTACTCCACACCACTCATGATCGACAACACTTCTGCAATAAAGTTGGCCAAGAACCCAAAGTTCCATGATCGAACAAAGCACATCAATACAAAGTACCATCTAATTCGACATCATGTTCAGGCCAAACCATCCATCTACATCATTGTTCCACAAATGAGCAAACTGCTGACATCTTCACCAAAGCACTTGGAAGAGAAAAGTTTGAAAAGTTCAGATCGATGCTTGGACTCACCAACATCCCTTCGGATTAAAGGGGGAATGTTGACATATTTAATAAAAATCTTGGATTTATTAAAATATCATCATTTATTTGCATAAGTTAATGCTTTTAATTTTCTTTGAACAAAGTATTAGTTTATATTATGATAGTGGTAGGTATAACTAATACATTCATTATATTCTGGTGAGTTAGGTATTTACTCAATACTTCAATAATTCACTCATTACTCTACACTGAGTTTTTCATAATTGATTAGTGCATGTACAAGTGCAGTACACATGATACATGCATATGTAGCTATCATACGCAGGTCTCATATGCATGCTAATATTTCTATGTTCCATATAGTCCGAGTTGGGTCGTTACATACACCCCTCCTTCAGAAAACTTCATCCCGAAGTTAAGTTTTATGTCGTATATCATTAATTATATAAGTGATTCGTATAATCATATAAGGGTGGTGTACCATAATTGAATTTTCGTTTAATGTGTGAGAACACTTTAACATTTATGTTTTGATCATTTATTGATTTACAACTTTAGTAGTCATGTCTTGCACGAACAGAGTTCCCAAGCTATTCTAGAGTCATCCTATCCTCCCTAATATCTTCCGCTCCCATCCTATCCTTCCTCTACAGGAATATGCCATGGCATCAATTTTACTAATCCAACCATCCATAGACCTTAGGGTGTCAGTGTCGATTACGTCGACCTAATGGACCAGTAGGCATCTGGCAGTCATCATCACACGTCTAGGGGAGCGTGACTCACACAGTCCTCCCATGACTCCAGGTTTTGGAGGATAAACGGTGGACAACACCTCCACCCCTCCTAGTAGGACCAGGGTTAACACTTTATCATGAAATCTCAGTGCATCTCAATTGGTCTTGGAGTTTTGTCATCACGCGGTCGGTTTGGTAACGATATCATCTGCGATGTAAAACACTTGTCCACAAATTATAAAATATGTATCAATATGTTCAAAACAAATTGTTACCCATATAACAATTTCTACACATTCCAAATATGTTGTTATCTACAATATTGATCCTTGAGTTCATATAACATACTTGGTTAAAACACTTATCCACATATGCATCAATATGTTCAAAACAAATTGTTACCCATATAACAATTTCTACACATTCCAAATATGTTGTTATCTATGATATTGATCCTTGAGTTCATATAACATACTTGGTTACGTTTATCCAATAGGTCTGTAAATTCATTTTCACCCTGAATAGTCAAGTGCAATCACTCTTATTTCAATCTCATCATTTTAAGTTGATATGTAAAATTATAGATACCATATCCATAACATAATTCATAATTTATATTAATATCCCAGTACCAACAATGTTTAAGCAAAACTTTCTTTAGATTGGTATCCATGTACCAGCAATGTTTAAGCAATTTAACATATTCTCACATGTCATAGTACAAAATGACAGTCTTAAGTATTCATCCAAAACAAGGTAAGATTATACAAAAATAAGTTTTAAATGCTTATAAATATAACTGACAGTTATAAATATCATATAGAATAATCGAACATGGATATACAAATAAGGGTGTAGCCACTATGTTCTATACTATTTTAACCGATTAACCTTATAAAAGTCATAGGTTGAGACTCTAAATCTAAATGGAGGGATGTTCCAACTTTTGCATATATAGAAACGAAATGAATTGAAACAAGAGCACAAAACACTCACTGTTTAGTCGATGCATGATCTAATTTCTTGATACAAGTTGATTAAGAACTCTAAAACAAAAAACTACAAATGAATCCAGCCAATCTTTTAATTCTTGTTACTTATTTGTCTTTTAAGTCTAATTATCTTTGATCTGCAATCTGGATCTCAAGAGATAATAATAACATTAACTTCTTTATCATGTTATTTTAGCTCATCTTCAACTTAAAATCTAGAAGCCAAGGAGTAGGGTTTTGCAGGGCTAATCATTAAGGTTATGCTGGAGATGGAGGAAGAGTTAATTGAATACTCTAAAGATCCCTTAATGGAAGGTTTATTTTTATTGAAGGAATTTGTTACTGCTTGAAAATGCATTATTCATTTTGCATTTATACTTGGTCTACTAAGGGTGTCATGTTTTCAACAAGATGTCAATTGTTGACAAACATATAATTTCCTCCTTTAATAAGAATTTCACAGTTTATAAGATATGCATAGTCACATTATTAGTATGTTACAGTTTTGATATAGTCTCTTTTCTTGCAAGTTTCACCATTTAGAATCTTAACTCTAGCTAGGATATTACTAGCTTTACCATCATTCCTTAAACCTCATTTCTATTATATTGACTCATTTAATCCAAACACCTAACACATCACTGGTATACCCTCTCTTTATTCTTTACATTAATCGTTTTCTCATTAGTCCTTAGGCCTCATATTATCACCAAATGTATTTTCTTTTCTCACGGTGTATAATTACTTACCGTTAATATTTACCTTTAACCATTTCTCAGTTTATCACTTGTTATTCTTAACAAATTAGGAGTGTTCACAACTCCTTGCAGGTCATTGCTTTGACCCTTACCAATCATGCTGCTCATATCCTTAAGAAAATTATTCTTGATAGAAAACATCCCTTCACTTCCTTATACCAGATATTCTTAATATTCCATGTCTACTTCAATTTGAAAAAGAACATATTATCAAATTGACTTTGTTTTCTCACCTCTAGTCATCATGGTTTTCTTTTCTTCTCTTAATACATACGATTATTACACTTGGAAATGTCGTTACTATTTCCCAACTTGGGTAAGGCCCTATAAATAAATTCAATAACGTGGATATCGAATGTAATCTACTTATCATTTGAAGTTTTTAAGGCATCACGGGATGGAATTTCCTAATCATACTCCATGATGTCCATAATCCATGGATATAGTTAGTCACTTAAGGAAAATTTTATAATGTGACTCTCCTATTATAGGGAGAAACTATTATAGATGTTGCCATGCACATAAATTATCCTCTATTTGATCAATTTTATTATAGATTCACTCTTTAATCTAATGTCATTGCCTTCTTATGTTGCTTTGTGAAACTTCCACTTGCTCACCTTTGATGCTATTTTGTCGATCTCAACATTCTAAGTTGATTATGATAACTAACATTTATTATCATCATCAGAAGTTTGCCATTTCATTCTTTTATCGTCCTCCCTAGGTACTATATCGATTATATTGTGGTAATAATGGAGATCAAACTTTGAAATTTTCCGTTGCACTCTCTTGGTAATTATATCGTCTTGTTCTAATAGTGTGTTTACTACCTTATAGGGTGATTCCTTACCATCTTGACATATGTTTCATCTATCGATTTACATCAAACTAGCTTAGCCTTTTATGTGGTTGTAGCTTCACATCTAATGGTCTTGTCATAATGTCAATAGTCATGTTTTCATTACCATTCTTCCTTTCTTCAAGAGTTAACTTCTTTAGAGCAACTCCATCAACTAATCTTTATATACGCCTAAATAATTTCCATGAATCATCTTATATAGTTTCATAATGTTATGTGCTCATCATATAAGGCTACTGGCTGGTTGGTTGTCTATAGACGAGAAAAATTTCTCCTACGGGTTACTAACTTTTGGTGGGTAATAAGTCACTTGTATGAATGTGACTTTATTTCATCAAGTAAATCTTATCTTCCAATACCCTTTCTTAAGTTTTACCATACAATCAAAAGACATTAACTAAATCATTATTCGAATGTTTCTTTTTGACAAACAATGCTTGCACTGAGTAGGGTTTTGTTAATCTGCCTCATAACCCTTGTAAAGGTTTAGCTCCTAAGCCATATTCTTAATTTCCTGGATTCCACCTTCGTGAACCCTCAAATATGAATCTCCTCCACTATTGAACATCCATCTATGTTGAGTTGCATTCGCAATGCCCCATCATGTGTCTCGTGACCCTCTTAAAGGTATAATTCCCAATATTCAAAAACTCCCAAACTATATGAGCAACCATACATGCTAATGATCCGGATTTATGCAGGAACGCAACAGAATAAACATATAACCATAAATACAAAGATGCAGCGGAGATAACACTTCATTTCATTAATATCAAAGAACTGAAATTTGCTTACAGACAGAATGGAAATAAAACTAGCTAGGGCGCTGGTAGCTATCTCTGAGAAGAGATGTGGCGGCTACAGGCCTCTAAACTGAGTTACAATGAGGCTCGAGGGCCTATTTATTATTTAAAAACAATGGGAAATCCTAAACAGCCAAAACCCTAACCCTAGGAGATGAAGCGCCAAAACTATGGGCCCCGTTTGGGTAAATTGGTGTTTCAACTTCCCAGGGGCGTAACTTTGGCATACGATCTCTGTTTGACGCGTACCATACCTCGTTAGAAAGTTCTATCTGAGGACTACAAATTTTGAATGAGCAACGTTGGTCCATCCATGTAATATCCCGTTTCGGGGATATCCCTAAAACATGGCAAACTCCAACCAAATATGGACTGGGAGGGCATTTACCGGATATTCCGCCTCTGAAAGAGGACGAGATCCCGAGGCTACCTGGCCCTTTCCAGACTCTGTCTAAGGATAAACACACCAAGTGGTATAGAACTAGAATGATCAGAAATATAAATAAATAACAGTGCAGCAGACATATAATAACAGAGAAAGAAATTACGACAACTCATCCAAAAAACATAGAGAGGAAATGCTGAGCCATTTTATTAATCTGAGAAATATAATGAAGTACAATAGGTGATCAGGGTGATGGCACCTAATCTTGCTCAAGGCAAGTGAAGAAACTCTCTCATAAAATACAAGAAATGGCTGCTTTATGAACTGCGTCCCAGCTGCTGGAAAACTGCCGTGTAGCTGCTACTCCTAGAATGAACTGAAGACTAGGGGCTGATCCCCTTGCCGGAATGAGCTGAAAATCTGCAAACCTCCTCTACTCACCAACCGTGACAAAACCCAGAAACCATATCAAAAATGGCCAACCCCCGAAAATCACCAGAAAATACCTCCTCAGGGAATTACGCTGGCCTCCAAAGCTCTACGCAGAGGCTAAATGGAAATAGCTGAAACACTGCCTCAAACTCCGCCAAAATCCTCCTGTGGGCAAAGGCTGACCCTCTGCTCAAAATCTCGGCTGAATCTCTTGTAGAAACGCGATCCGGAGCACCTCCAAAAAGGGACTGCGTCCTCTCTCCCAGTGACTATGTCCTCTCTCCCAGTGACTGCGCAGTCTCTATAAGCTCCAGCTCCGCAACAAACCCAAACAACAAAACTACTCACAAAATACTGAAAAACTAACCTTGCCCGAGTAGGCACTCGAAGTCCCCTGGGGCTAAGGGCGAGATCTCCGACTAGAGACACTCAATGCACTAAACAATGCTGCAGACACGTTAAACAGCCAGCGTGCTCAAGAAGACAAATGTCTAGCTCAAAATCATCAACTCCAGAATGAATCAAATGAGGAGGCTTCTCCATCTTTTATAACGTTGGTTTCCCTCCAAAACCCCAACGTAGCCTCTCTCTCCTCCACGTGCTCATCCCCATCTGCGCAGAAGCTTCTAGAGTGTACATGGGTCCCCTCCTCTACGTGGTGTTTGGCCCCCCTTGGCTCCCCTTAAGTCATAACGATGCACTACTAGGAGGATGTTTTATTTCACTTAAGTGAGTTAGACCCTCTTTACTCACTTTTTATTTATTTACAAACTTTAGACGGCAAAACTATACAAAATCGAATATTCCAATTAGCTGTCGCTAATTACGAATATTACAGTCTCCCTCGGCAAAATGTTGCTTGTCCTCAAGCAACTGAAGTGATGGATGCTGCAAAATCTTCTCGCTCTCCCAAGTGGCATCCTCATCCGGCAAATTCTTCCACCTCACCAAGAATTCCCGGACCGTCCTGCTCCGTAACCCCCTCTCTCTGGTATCAATAATGGCCTCTGGCTGCAATACCAAGTGCCCCTCATCATTTGTAGGTGGTAGCTCCTCTGTCACTGTCACCTGCTGCCCCAGCGCCTTCTTCAGGCATGATACATGGAAAATGTTGTGGATCTTGCTGCCTTGGGGCAGCTCCAACTCATATGCAACCTGCCCAATCCTGCGTATCACCCTGTATGGCCCGTAAAAGCAAGGCTTGAGCTTCTCAGCTCCCTTCTGCTTCAACGATGATTGTCGGTATGGCTGTAACCGTAGGTAGACCAAGTCCCTTACCTCAAACTGTCTCTCCACCCGACCTCTGTCGGCATACAGCTTCTGCTGGTTCTATGCTGTAGCCATATTGTCCTTGAGAGCTCGGAGGATGTCCTGACTCTCTTGGATCCAAATCTTGGCTCTAGGAGCCTTGCTAGCACCGAACATCACATCAGCAAAAGATAAAGGATGGTACCCATACAACGCATAAAATGGTGACATACCAATAGACATGTGATGTGTCGAGTTGTAGCAATACTCCCCCAAATGCAACCATCTCAACCATGCTTGCTGCTGCCCACTAACATAGTTACGCAAGTAGTCCTCTAGCCACTTGTTAACTATCTCCGTTTGTCCATCCGTCTGTGGGTGGTAACTGGTACTCGGTGTTAGCTCCGTCCCCACTAGTCGGAAAAGCTCCTGCCAAAATCCGCCCATGAAACGGCTGTCCCTGTCACTGATGATGGTCTTAGGAAGACCATGCAGCCTGAAAACCTCTCTTTAGAACAGCTCAGCCACTTGTGCTGCTGTGTAATGCGCGGATATGGCGAAAGATACAATCCTTGCCCTGCACCATGGGCAACCCTGTGATGAAATCCATCGATATGCTCTCCCATTTCCCCTCCGGAATGGGAAGAGGCTGCAACAATCCGGCGGGATAGCTCATCTCCCCCTTATTCCTCTGACAAACATCGCACTCCCTGATGTGCTGGAGTATGTCCTCTTTGAGGCCCCTCCATGAGAACCTCTCTCTAATGGCCCTGTAGGTTTTGGTAAACCCCTGATGGCCTGCCAATGGAGAATCATGTGATGCCTGGAGTATCTTCTTCTTAAGCTGAGATCCCTCAGTCAAGAAGATCCTATCCCTGTAATTTATGATCTCATCAACCACCCTGTACCTGTCATCTGCCACTTGTCCATCCAGCACCTCACATGCAAATCTGTCTTTGGAGTACTCCACTAAAATTCGAGCCCTCCAATCTGTATCCAAGCTCATAAGAGATAACGTGGCTAGTCTACGTGAAAGGGTATCTGCTACCATGTTATTCTTACCCTTGACATACTCAATGTCAAAGTCGTATGCTTGGATCTTACTGATCCACTTCTGCTGCCTCTCCTGTAGCTGCTTCTGCTCCAAAAAGAACTTGAGGCTCTTGTGATCAGTCCTCACCCTGAACCTGTTCCCTACCAAATACTGCCAGAATTTGGCCAAAGCATGCATGATGGCCAACATGTCCTTGTCGTATATAGAATACAATCTCTCATGCAGAAGGAGCTTCCGGCTCTCAAAGGCTATAGGGTGTCCCCCCTGCATCAATACTGCACCGATCCCCTCTCCCGACGCGTCATACTCCAAGACAAAAGACTGCGTAAAATCCGGCAATGCAAGCACTGGGCAGCTGCTCATCACCTCCTTGAGCCTATCGAAGGCTCGTTGCGCTGTATCTGACCAACCGAATGCCCCCTTCTTCGTCAAATCTGTAAGGGGTGCAGCAAGCTGTGAGAAACCTCTGACGAACTTCCTATAATAGGTACATATCCCAATGAACCCTCGAAGTTCCATCACTTTCCTCGGCTCCGGCCAATATCTGATGGCTCTAATCTTCTCCTCATGGACCCTCACTCCGTCCACTCTAATAATGTGACCTAGATACAACATCTCCGTCATCTTAAACTCACACTTGGAGAGCTTAGAATAGAACTGTTGCTCTTCCAAGATGCGTAGTACTGCCTCTATATGCTGGAGATGCTCCTCCCAAGTCTTGCTATATATGAGTATGTCATCGAAGAAAACCAATACAAACTTCCTCAGATGACTGCGGAAGATATGGTTCATGCAAGACTAAAAAGTGGTTGGTGCATTGGTCAGCCCAAAAGGCATAACCAAAAACTCAAAGTGCCCATAATGACACTTGAAGGAGGTCTTGGGAATGTCCTGTTCCCTCACGCGAATCTGATGGTACCCTGATCTCAAATCAATCTTCGAGAAGAACTTAGCTCCTTTCAGCTCATCCATCAACTCATCGATCCTGGGTATTGGGTACTTGTTCTTTAGGGTCTTCTTGTTCAGGGCCCTGTAGTTAATGCACATCCTCAAGGTGTCATCCTTCTTCTTCACCAACACTACAGAAGAAGCAAACAGACTTGTGCTCGGTCTAATGTGTCCAAGAGCCAACAACTCTTGGATGGCCTGCTCAATCTCATCCCGATAGGCTTTGGGATGCCTATAGGGGGTAGTAATCACCCCCTGAATACCCTGCTCAAGCTCAATGGTGTGCTCAAACCCTCGATCTGGTGGCTGACCTGGTGGTATATCCCCAAACACTACCTCATGCCTGTCAAGGATGGCCTTTATATCTGGATGAACTGCCTGACCAGTGGTCTCTGCCTCTGAAGTCCGCAACTCAACTGCCCACTCTATGTCTCCCTTCCGGAAGTCTGCCTCCATCCGGTGCGCCAAAACTGTCTGAGGTGGGTAAGTATGCATCCCGCGGATCTTCTCATGCTTTTCGATCTTCTTGTCATCCCACTCCATCTCTAAGGCCTCCCAATCCGTGGTGACCTTTCCCAGAGTAATCAACCACTGAACACCCAACACCACATTGGTATCTAGTATGTTGACTACGAAAAAGTGATCGGTCACGGTGTAGGTATCCATCGTCACTGCCAACTCAGGAACATACCGGGCACACTGCATCATCTGGGCTCCTAGGACCAAGACTGAAAATCCATCAAAGCTCTCGGTTAGTATACCCCTCCTCTCGACCATCTATGCATCAATGAAGTTGTGGGTCACCCCACTGTCAACCAAGACTGATACTCGTTGACCACGTATTGTCCCTCGTACGCGCAGCGTCAAATACTTAGGAACTCCTTGCAAGGCTATAAGGGTCCCTCCTGTGGGTGCAAAAGCTGCATCTCCTGTCCCTAGAGGTGGAGGCGGCAACTGATCCTGGGCCGTTTGACTATCTCTTCCGTTTGACTATCTCTTGCCTCCTCATCATCCTCCTCATCCTCTTCCCCGCTATCATCGAAGAAGACCTCAATGAAGTGTGCTTTGCCAGCAACACACCTATGCCCTGGTGCCCACCGCTCTTGACAAGTGAAGCATAGCTGCTTCTTCCTCAACTCCCTCCTGGCATCATCGTCTATCTGTGCCCGTCCCGGATTCCCCTTTGGAGGAACCCTCACATCCTTCCCCTTGGGCTGGAAGCCCTGTCTCTGGGGGTAAGGTGCCCGCGTCCTAGGAAATGCATCCTGTAAGTCCCTGGTCTTGCTGATAGCATCCTGGAGTGTAGCTGGTCTAGTAGATCTGACTAAACCTCGAAGTGGCTCTGCCAATCCCTGCACAAACATATAGATCATCCGTGCCGCGGATAGATCTGGCACCATCACCGAAACCCTCAAGAAATCTGCAATGTATGTCTCTGGGCTCCCTGTTTTCTTGAGCCTCGTCAGCTCAACAAAATGTTGTTCCGGATCCCTTCGGTCAAAACGCTCCATCAACCTCCTGGTAAACTCGGCATATGTCGTCACTATAGAGTGTTTGAGCGTAACCATGCCATGGAACCACCAGTCTTGGGCCTCGCCACCTTAATGGCCTCTGTCTCCGACATCTGGTTAAGCTAGAAATAGATGTCCAGCTTCTCCACCCAAGAATTTGCCGAACTGTTTGATGAGCCATCAAACGTAGGCAAATGGAATCTGCTAGATGTACAGTGGGAATCTCCATCATGGTAATGTCGGTGCTCTCTATGATGGTCGCGGGGTCTACTGTCCCGTTGGAGCTGAACAAAATCTCGGAATGAGAGAGCATCCCTGAACTCCTGCCCATAGGCCTGATATTCTACAAAATACTCGCCCATGTGTTCGGGCTCTGCCTCCTGCTGGGCTCCTGCCCTTGTGTCTGCTCCCAAGAAAGTGGGCATGGTAGAGTGGGTAGGTGCATGTGAAGCCATCGGCTGAGGAGTATCATGCTGAGCAGCACCCTGCTCCGGCAAATGATGGGATGTACCTGATCCCTCTCCTACCTGGAAGACCCGTGGGGTCTCACGCTGTCTAGCCTCTACAGCGGTGAATCTCTGTCCCATCACTTCAATCTGTCTAGCTAGATCCTGCACCGATTTGAGGAGTGCCTCCCCAAACTGTTTGGCCTCTGTGTCATCTGCCATCGGCCCTCTCTGCTCTGAATCTAATACGGGCTCCTCCTGCTCTGCGTCTATCACAGGCTCCCTCTCTTGCTCTGTGTCCACCACCTGAACACAGTCTCCCTCTCTGTAGGTGTTCTCCAACCTACGCTCACGGTCTTTGTACTGCCTGCCTCTATAACAAATATATGGTCTCCTCCCCGGTGTCATAGACCACAGGCTGAGCTAGAACTATGCTTTGATACCATTGGAATATCTCGTTTCGGGGATATCCCTAAAACACGGCAAACTCCAACCAGAGATGGACTGGGAGGGCATTTACCGGATATTCCGCCTCTGAAAGAGGACGAGTTCCGAAGGCTACCTGGCCCTTTCCAGACTCTGTCTAAGAGTGAAAGATAAACAAACCAAGTGGTATATAACTAGAATGCTCAGAAATATAAATAAATAACAGTGCAACAGACATATAATAACAGAGAAAGAAATTACAGCAACTCATCCAGAAAACATAGAGAGGAAATGCTGAGCCATTTTATTAATCTGAGAAATATAATGAAGTACAATAGGTGATCAGGGTGATGGCACCTAATCTTGCTCAAGGCAAGTGAAGAAACTCTCTCAGAAAATATAGGAAATGGTTGCTTTATGAACTGCGTCCTAGCTGCTGGAAAACTACCATGTAGCTGCTATTGCTGGAATGAATTGAAGACTAGGGGCTGATCCCCTTGCCGGAATGAGCTGAAAATCTACAAACCTCCTCTACTCACCAACCCAGGCAAAACCCAGAAACCATATCAAAAATGGCCAACCCCCGAAAATCATCAGAAAATACCTCCTCAGGGAATTACGCTGGCCTCCAAGGCTCTGCGCAGAGGCTAAATGGAAATAGCTGAAACACCGCCTCAAACTCTGCCAAAATCCTCCTGTGGGCAAAGGGTGACCCTCTGCTCAAAATCTCAGCTAAATCTCCTGCAGAAACCCTGATCCGGAGCACCTCCAAAAAGGGACTGCGTCCTCTCTCCTAGTGACTGCGCAGTCTCTATAAGCTCCAGCTCCACAACAAACCCAAACAACAAAACTACTCACAAAATACTGAAAAAATAACCTTGCTCGAGCAGGCACTCAAAGTCCCCCGGGGCTAAGGGCGAGATCTCCGATTGCAGACACTCAATGCACTAAACAGTGCTGCAGAGAGGCTAAACAGCCAGCATGCTGAAGAAGACAAACGTCTAGCTCAAAATCATCAACTCCAGAATGAATCAAATGAGGAGGCTTCTCCATCTTTTATAACATTGGTTTCCCTCCAAAACCCCAACGTAGCCTCTCTCTCCTCCACGTGCTCATCACAATCTACGCAGAAGCTTCTAGAGTGTACATGGGTCCCCTCCTCTACGTGGTGTTTGGCCCCCCTTGGCTCCCCTTAAGTCATAACGTTGCGCTACTAGGAGGATGTTTTATTTCATTTAAGTGAGTTAGACCCTCTTTACTCACTTTTTATTTATTTACAAACTTTAAACGGCAAAACTATACAAAATCGAATATTCCAATTCGCTGTCGCTAATTAGGAATATTACACACCTGCTGTCCTAGTGCTTTCTTTAGGCATGATACATGAAAAATGTTATGAATCCGGCTACCGGTGGGCAGCTCCAACTCATAAGAAACCTCCCCAACTCTGTGTGTCACCCTGTATGGTCCATAAAAACGGGGCTTGAGCTTTTCAGCCCCCTTCTGTTTCAGCGTAGTTTGCCGATATGGCTGCAATCGTAGGTAGACCAAGTCCCCTACCTTGAACTACCTCTCAATCCGTTCCCTGTCGGCTTACAGCTTCTGCCGATTCTGTGCTGAAGCCATGTTATCCTTGAGAGCTCGGAATATGTCCTGACTCTGTTGGATTCAATCCTTGTCCCTAGGGGCTTTGCTAGCACCAAACATCATGTCAGCAAAAGATAAAGCATGATACCCATATAAAGCATAAAATGGTGACATACCGATGGACATGTGATAAGTGGTGTTGTAGCAGTACTCCCCCTAGTGCAACCACTGTAACCATGCCTTCTGCTGCCCACTGACATAGTTACGCAAGTAGCCTTCCAACCACTTGTTCACTATCTCTGTCTGCTCGTCCGTCTGTGGGTGGTAACTAGTACTCGTAGTCAACTCAGTGCCCACCAAATGAAAAAGCTTCTGCCAAAACCTGCCCATGAAGCAACTATCCCTGTCACTGACAATGGTCTTTGGAAGACCATGCAATCTGAAGACATCCCTGAAAATTAATTCCGCCACCTGTGCTGCCGTGTGACGTGCTGATATGGCGAAGAAGTGTGCATATTTTGTTAGCCGATCAACAACTACAAATATGCAATCCTTGCCCTGTATAGTGGGCAACACTGTGATGAAATCCATCGAAATGCTCTCCCATTTCCCCTCAGGTATGGGAAGAGGCTGCAGTAACCTGGCTGGATGGTTCATTTCCCCCTTGTTGCGCTGGCAAACTTTGCACTCCCTGACATGTCGGAGTACGTCCTCCTTGAGGCCCTTCCATGAGAACTTTTCTGATGGCCAGATAGGTCTTGGTGAATCCCTGGTGGCCTGATAACGGTGAGTCATGCGAGGCGTGCAATATCTTCTCCTTGAGCTTGGAGCTCTCAGTCAAGAAGATCCTGTCCCTATAGTAGATTACCTCATCCATCACCCGATACCTGTCATTTGTAACCTGCCTGTCCAAAACCTCACAGGAAAAATTGTCCTTGGAGTACTCTACCAGAAGTTGAGCCCACCAGTCCGTCTCCAAACTCATCAAGGACAACGTTGCCGGTCTGCGTGAAAGTGCATCTGCCACAATGTTGTTCTTCCCCTTGACATCTCGGTGTCAAAGTCATACGCCTGGATCTTGCTGACCCACTTCTACTGCCTCTCCTGCAACTGTTTCTGCTCTAGAAAGAATCAGAGGCTGTTGTGATCCGTCCTCACCCTGAATCTGTTCCCTACCAGGTACTGCCGAAACTTGGCTAATGCATGCATGATGGCCAACATCTCCTTGTCGTATATAGCATACAAACTCTCATGCGGCAATAGCTTCCGGCTCTCGAAAGCTATGGGATGGCCTCCCTGCATCAAAACTGCGCCTATCCCCTCCCTTGATGCATCACACTCCAAGACAAAGGGCTGTGTAAAATCTGGCAATGCTAACACCGGACAACTGCTCATCACCTCCTTGAGCCTGTCAAAAGCCCTCTGCACTGTATCCGTCCAACTGAATGCCCCCTTTTTGGTAAGGTCTTTAAGGGGTGTAGCAAGCTGGGAAAATCCCTTGATGAACTTTCGGTAGTAGGTGCAGATCCCCGAAGTTTCGTCACATTCTTCGGCTCTGGCCAATCCATGATAGCCCTGATCATCTCCTCGTGGACCCTCACTCCATCCACCCCGATGATGTGCCTCAAGTAGAGCATCTCTGTCAGCCCAAACTCGCATTTGGAGAGCTTAGCATAAAATTGCTGCTTTTCCAAAATGCGCAATACAGCTTCTATATGTTGGAGGTGCTCCTCCCATGCCCCGTTGTAGATCAAAATGTCGTCAAAAAACACTAATACACACTTCCTCAAGTGACTGCTGAAGATGTGATTCATGCATGATTGAAAAGTGGCTGGGGCATTGGTTAGCCCAAAGGGCATCACCAAAAACTCAAAATGGCCATAATGACACCTGAAAGAGGTCTTGGGAATGTCCTGCTCCCTCACGCGAATCTGATGGTACCCGGATCTCAAATCAATCTTTGAGAAGAACTTGGACCCCTTCAGCTCATCCATCAACTCATCGATCCATGGGATGGGGTACTGGTTCTTCATGGTCTTCTTGTTCAGGGCCTTGTGTAATATTCCTAATTAGCTATGGCTAATTGGAATCTTCGATTTTGCTCAATTTTGCCATCTATAGTTTATTCATAAATAAAAAGGTGAGTAAAGAAGACATAACTCACTTTAGAAATAAAACTTCACTCCCAAGTAGCACAACGTTGTAACATAAGTGAGCCAAGGGGGCCAAGAGACCACGTAGAGAGGGGGCCCACGTAGACACATGGAGGGACTGCGCAGGCCAAGAGGGAGCACGTGGCAACGTTGGAGGAGGTGAGCCTTAGGGTTGAGAGGGGCTAACGCTATATAGAGTGGAGAGCCTCCTCATTTTGCTCATTCGTTGTTGATGATATTGAGTTGGTCGTTTCGACTTCTTGAGCACGCTGGCTGTTTAGCCTGTCTATAGCGTTGTTTAGTGCTTTGAGTGTCTCCGATCAGAGATCTCGCCCTTAGCCTCGGGGGACTTCGAGTGCCTGCTCGGGCAAGGTAGTTTCTTCAGCATTTTGTGGGAGGATTGATGTTTGGGTTTTCTTGTGGAGCTGGGCATTCAGAGACTGCGCAATCTTGAGAGGGAGGACACAGTCCATTCTAGGGGAGCTCCGAATTGAGTTTCTTGCAGGGGCTTTGAGCTTGGAGATTGAGCAGAGGATCAGCCTTTGCCTTTGGAAGGATTTTGGTGGAGTTTGAGGCTGCATTTCAGTGGTTCCTATTCAGCCTCTGCGCAGAGCCTTGGAGGACAGCGTAATTCCCCAAGGGGGTGATTTTCGAGGGTCAGGCATTTCAGATATGATTTCTAGGTTTTGCTGTGGTTGATGAGTAGTGGTGGATTCCAGATTTTCAGCTCATTCCGGCAAGGGGATCAGCCCCAAGTCATCAGTTCAGTTCAACAGTAGCAACGACACGGCAGTTTTCCAGCAATTGGGACGCAGTTCAGAGAGTAGCCATTTCTTGGATATTCTGAGAGTATTTCTTCACTTGCTTTGAGCAAGTCTAGGTGCCATCACTCTGATCACCTATTGTACTTCATTATATTTCTCAGTATAATAAAATGGCTTAGCATTATCTCTCTAATTTCTGGATGATTTGTTGTACATTCTATCTATGCTATTGTATGTCTGCTTTACTGTTATCTTTATGTATTTTCGGGCATACTAGTTCTATACCACTTGGTGTGTTTATCTCATGCTCTTAGACAGAGTCTGGAAAGGGCCAGGTAGCCTCCAGATCTCACCCTCTTCTTAGAGGTGAAATATTTGGTAAATGCCCTCCTAGTCCATCTCTGGTTGGAGTTTGCTTGAGTTTTAGAGATATCCCTGAAAATGGATATTACAGTGGTATCAGAGCATAGTTCTGGCTCACCCTGTGGAGCTAGTTGTCTATGAAATCGGGGAAAAGGCCTTACATTTGTTACAAAGGCAGAAAGTACAGAGATCGTGAGCGTAGGTTGGAGAACACCTACGAAGAGGGACACTGTGTTCGGGTAGTGGACACAGAACAGGAGGAGCCTGTGATAGACGCAGAGCAGGAGGAGCTTGTGTTAGATTCAGAGCAGAGAGAGCCGATGGCAGATGATAGCGAGGAGAAGGAGTTTGGGGAGGCACTCCTCAAATCAGTGCGGGATCTAGCGAGACAGATTAAGGTGATGGGTCAGAGATTCACCGTTGTGGAGGCTAGACAGCGTGAGACCCCACGGGTTTTCCAGGTAGGTGAGGGATCGGGTACATCCCACCATTTGCTGGAGCATGGTGCTACTCAGCGTGATACTACTCAGCAGATGACTTCACATGCACCTACACGCACTACCATGCCCACTTTCTTGGGAGCAGACACAAGGGTAGGAGCCCAGCAGGAGGCAGAGCCCGGGCATATGGGTGATTATTTTGCAGAGTATCAGGCCTATGGGTAGGAGTTCAGGGATGCTCTCTCGTTCAGAGATTTTGTTCAGCTTCAGCGGGACTGTAGACCCCGTGACCATCATAGAGGGCATCGACATTATCATGATGGAGATACCCACCGCACAGCTAGCAGATTTCACTTGCCTACGTTTGATGGTTCATCAAACAGTTCGGCAAAGTCTTGGGTAGAGAAGCTGGACATCTATTTCCAACTTAACCAGATGTCGGAGACGGAGGCCATCAAGGTGGCGACATTACATTTGGATGGTGAGGCCCAGGACTGGTGGTTCCATGGGATGGTTACACTTGGACACTCTACAATGACGACTTATGCCGAGTTTACCAGGAGGTTGATTGAGAGATTTGACCGAAGGGATCCAGAACAACATTTTGTTGAGATGACGAGGCTCAAGCAGACCGGGAGCCCAGAGACATACATTGCAGACTTCTTGCGGGTTTCAGTGATGGTGCCAGATCTATTCGCAGCGCGGATGATCTATATGTTTGTTGAGGGGTTAGCAGAGCCACTTCGAGGTCTAGTCAGATCTACTGGACCAGCCACACTCCAGGATGCTATTAGCAGGACCCGGGATTTACAGGATGCATTGCCCAGGACTTGGACGCCTTACCCCCAGAGACAGGGCTTCCAGCACAAGGGGAAGGATGTGAGGATTCCGCCTCCAAAGGGGAATCCAGGATGGGCACAGATGGATGATGATGCCAGGAGGGAGCTGAAGAACAAGCGGTTGTGCTTTACTTGTCAGGAGTCGTGGGCACCGAGACATAGATGTACTACTCGCAAAGCACATTTTATTGAGGTCTTCTCCGAGAGCAGCGGGGAAGAGGATGAGGAGGATGACGTGGAGGTAGAAGATAGTCATGTAGCGCAGGATCCTTTACCACCTCCACCGGCAGCAGCAGGTGGTGCGGCTTTTGCACCTACCGGAGGGGCCCTTGCAGCATTGCGAGGAGTTCCCAAGTATTTGACGCTGCGCGTGCGGAAGACAGTATGTGGCCAGCGAGTATCAATTTTGGTTGACAGTGGGGAAACCCACAATTTCATCGATGCACAGATGGTTGAGCGGAGAGGTATTCAGACTGAGAGCTTCGATGGATTTTTAGTTTTGGTCCCAGTAGATCAGAACATGATGTGTGCTCGCTATGTACTAGAGTTAGCAGTGACGATGGGCACCTATACACTGACTGATCACTTTTTCGTGGTCAATATTCCGGACACCAACAGGGTACTAGGTGTTCAGTGGCTTATCACTCTAGGGAAGGTCACGAAAAATTGGAAGGCCCTAGAGATGGAGTGGGATGATGAGAAGACAGGGAGGCATGAGAAGATACGAGGACAACACACCTCTCTGCCTCAGACTGTTTTAGCTCATTGGATGGAGGCAGTCTTCCAAAAGGGAGACGTGGAGTGGGCAGTGGAGCTGCGTGCATCAGAGGCAGGGACTACAGGGCAGACGATGCACCCAGAGATACAGTCCATCCTGGACAGGTATGCCACAGTGTTTGGGGATATTCCACCGGGACAGCCACCGGACTGGGGGTTTGAGCACACCATTGAGCTTGAGCAGGGCATACAGGCAGTGATTACTACCCCCTATAGGCATCCCAAAGCCTATCGGGATGAGATTGAGCGGGCCATCTAGGAGTTGCTGGCTCTTGGGCACATCCGGCCGAGCACAAGTCCTTTTGCTTCTTCCGTGGTATTGGTGAAGAAGAAGGACGACACCTTGAGGATGTGTATTGATTACAGGGCCCTGAACAAGAAGACCCTAAAGAACAGGTACCCTATACCTAGGATCGATGAGTCAATGGATGAGTTGAGAGGAGCCTAGTTCTTCTCAAAGATTGATTTGAGATCAGGGTACCATCAGATTCGCGTGAGGGAACAGGACATTCCCAAGACCGCCTTCAGGTGTCACTATGGGCACTTTGAGTTTTTGGTGATGCCCTTCGGGCTAACCAACGCACCAACAACATTCCAGTCTTACATGAATCACATCTTCCGCAGTCACTTGAGGAAGTTTGTGTTGGTTTTCTTTGATGATATCCTCATTTACAGCAGGACTTGGGAGGAGCATCTCCAGCACATTGAGGCAGTGTTGCGCATTTTGGAGGAACAACAGTTCTATGCCAAGCTCTCCAAGTGTGAGTTTGGGTTGTCGGAGAGGTTGTACTTGGGACATATCATAGGGGTGCACGGAGTGAGAGTCCAAGAGGAGAAGATTAGGGCCATCAGAGATTGGCCGAAGTCGAGGAACGTGACAGAACTTCGGGGATTCATTGGCATTTGTACTTATTACAGGAAGTTCGTCAGGAGTTTCTCACAGCTTGTTGCACCCCTTATAGATTTGACGAAGAAGGGGGCATTCAGTTGGTCAGATACAGTGCAGCGAGCCTTTGACAGGCTCAAGGAGGTGATGAGCAGCTACCCAGTGCTTGCATTGCCGGATTTTACGCAGCCATTTGTTTTGGAGTGTGATGCGTCGGGAGAGGGGATCGGCGCAGTATTGATGCAGGGAGGACACCCTATAGCCTTTGAGAGCCGGAAGCTCCTTCCACACGAGAGGTTGTATTCCATATACGACAAGGAGATGTTGGCCATTATGCATGCATTGGCCAAATTCCGGCAGTATTTAGTGGGTAACAGGTTCAGGGTGAGGACTAATCACAACAGTCTCAGGTTATTTTTGGAGCAGAAGTAGCTACAGGAGAGGCAGCAGAAGTGGATCAGTAAGATCTAGGCATATGACTTTGACATTGAGTATGTCAAGGGTAAGAACAACGTGGTAGTAGATACCCTTTCACGTAGACCAGCCACGTTGTCTCTTATGAACTTGGATACAGATTGAAGGACTCGACTTTTAGTAGAGTACTCCAAGGACAGATTTGCATGTGAGGTTTTGGATGGACAGGTGGCGGATGACAGATACAGGGTGGTCGATGAGATCATCTACTATAGGGACCAGATCTTCTTGACTGAGGGATCTCAGCTCAAGAAGAAGATACTTCAGGCATCACATGATTCACCATTGGCCGGCCATCAAGGGTTTACCAAAACCTACAGGGCCATTAGAGAGAGGTTCTCATGGAAGGGCCTCAAGGAGGACGTACTCCAGCACATCAGGGAGTGCGATGTTTGCCAGAGGAACAAGGGGGAGATGAGCCATCCCGCAGGATTATTGCAGCCTCTTCCCATTCCGGAGGGGAAATGGGAGAGTATTTCGATGGACTTCGTCACAGGGTTGCCTATGGTGCAGGGCAAGGATTGTATCTTTGTTGTCGTTGATCGACTGACAAAGTATGCGCATTTTTTCGCCATATCCGCGCACTACACAGTAGCACAGGTGGCTGAGCTGTTCTTCAGAGAGGTTTTTAGGCTACATGGTCTTCCTAAGACCATCATCAGTGACAGGGACAGCCGTTTCATGGGCGGATTTTGGCAGGAGCTTTTCTAGTTGGTGGGGACGGAGTTGACACCGAGTACTAGTTATCACCCACAGAGGGATGGACAGACGGAGATAGTTAACAAGTGGCTGGAGAACTACTTGCATAACTATGTTAGTGGATAGCAGCGAGCATGGCTGAAGTGGTTGCATCTGGGGGAGTACTGCTACAACACTACACATCACATGTCCATTGGTATGTCACCATTCTATGATTTGTATGGGTATCATTCTTTATCTTTTGCTGATGTGATGTTTGGTGCTAGTAAGGCTCCAAGAGCCAAGATTTGGATCCAAGAGAGTCAGGATATTCTCCGAGCTCTCAAGGACAATATGGCTACAACACAAAACCAGCAAAAGTTGTATGCTGATAGGGGTTGGGTGGAGAGACAGTTTGAGGTAGGGAACTTGGTCTACCTACGATTACAGCCATACCGACAGTCGTCACTGAAGCAAAAGGGAGCTGAAAAGCTCAAGCCCCGCTTTTACGGGCCATACAGGGTGATATGCAGGATTGGACAGGTTGCATATGAGTTGAAGCCGCCCCAAGGCAGCAAGATTCATAACCTTTTTCATGTATCATGCCTAAAGAAGGCACTGGGGCAGCAGGTGACAGTGACAGATGAGCTACCACCCACGGATGATGAGGGGCATTTGGTATTGCAGCCAGAGGCTATTATTGATACCAGGGAGAGGCAGCTACGGAGCAGGACAGTCCGGGAATTCTTGGTGAGGTGGAAGAATTTGTCGGATGAGGATGCCACTTGGGAGAGTGAGAAAATTTTGCAGCATCCATCACTTCAATTGCTTGAGGACAAGCAACATTTTGCCGGGGGAGACTATAATATTCCTAATTAGTTATGGCTAATTGGAATATTCGATTTTGCTCAATTTTGTCGTTTCTATTTTATTCATAAATAAAAAGGTGAGTAAAGAAGACATAACTCACTTTAGAAATAAAAGTTCACTCCTTAGTAGCACAACGTTGTAACTTAAGTGAGCCAAGGGGGCCAAGAGACCACGCAGAGAGGGGGCCCACGTAGACACATGGAGGGACTGCGCAGGCCAAGAGGGAGCATGTGGCAACGTTGGAGGAGGTGAGCCTTAGGGTTAAGAGGGGCTAACACTATATAGAGGGGAGAGCCTCCTCATTTTGATCATTCGATGTTTATGATATTGAGCTGGTCGTTTCGACTTCTTGAGCACGTTGGCTGTTTAGCCTGTCTGCAACACTGTTTAGTGCGTTGAGTGTCTCCGATCGGAGATCTCGCCTATAGCCCCGGGGGACTTCGAGTGCCTACTCGGGCAAGGTAGTTTCTTCAGCATTTTGTGGGAGGATTGATGTTTGGGTTTTCTTGTGGAGCTGGGCATTCAGAGACTGCGCAGTCTTGAGAGGGAGGACACGGTCCATTCTAGGGGAGCTCTAGACTGAGTTTCTTGCAGGGGTTTTGAGCTTGGAGATTGAGCAGAGGATTAGCCTTTGCCTTTGGAAGGATTTTGGTGGAGTTTGAGGCTGCATTGCAGTGGTTCCTATTCAACCTCTGCGCAGAGCCTTGGAGGACAGCGTAATTCCCCAAGGGGGTGATTTTTGGGGGTTAGCCATTTCAGATATGATTTCTGGGTTTGCTGTGGTTGATGAGTAGTGGTGGATTCCAGATTTTCAGCTCATTTCGGTGAGGGGATCAGCCCCAAGTCATCAGTTCAGTTCAGCAGTAGCAGCTACATGACGATTTTCTAGCAGCTGGGACGCAGTTCAGAGAGCAGCCATTTCTTGGATATTCTGAGAGTATTTCTTCACTTGCTTTGAGCAAGTCTAGGTGCCATCACTTTGATCACCTATTGTACTTCATTATATTTCTCAGTATAATAAAATGGCTTAGCATTCTCTCTCTATATTTCTGGATGATTTGTCGTACATTCTATCTATGCAATTGTATGTCTGCTTTACTATTATCTTTATGTATTTTTGGGCATACTAGTTCTATACTACTTGGCGTGTTTATCTCATTCTCTTAGACAGAGTCTGGAAAGGGCCAGGTAGCCTCCAGATCTCACCCTCTTCTTAGAGGTGAAATATCTGGTAAATGCCCTCCCAGTCTATCTCTGGTTGGAGTTTGCTTGAGTTTTAGGGATATCCCTGAAAAGGGATATCACACCCTGTAATCAATGCACATCCTCAACGTGTTGTCCTTCTTCTTCACCAACACTACTGAAGAAGCAAACGGGCTAGTGCTAGGACGGATGTGTCCAAGAGCTAAGAGCTCATGGATAGCCCTCTCAATCTCATCTCGATAGGCTTTGGGATGCCTATAGGGTGTAGTGATGACAGCCTAGATGCCATACTCCAGCTCAATCGTGTGCTCAAACCCCCGATCTGGTGGCTGCCCTGGTGGTATCTCTCCAAAAACCATGGCATACCTATCTAAAATGGACTGTACATCTGGGTGCACGGCCTGTCCTGTATATCCTGCCTCTGAAACACGCAACTCCACTGCCTACTCTATGTCTCCCTTCCGAAAATCTGCCTCCATCCGGTGTGCTGAAACTGTCTGCGGTGGGTAGGTGTGCATACCCCGAATCTTCGCATGCCTCCCAGTCTTCTTATCTGTCCACTCCATCTCCAAGGTCTCCCAATCAGTGGTGAGCTTCCCCAGCGTGATTAGCCATTGTACCCCTAGTATCATGTTGGTGTCCGGAATGTCCACCACGAAGAAGTGATCTGTCAGGGTGTATGTCCCCATAGTCACTGCCAAAGCTGGCACATACCTGGCCCACTGCATGGTCTGGTCACCTGGAATCAGTACCGAAAATCCATCAAAGCTCTCCGTCGGTATGCCTCTCCGCTCTACTAGCTGGGCATCAATGAAATTGTGGGTGGCCCCACTGTCCACTAATACTGAGACACGTTGTCCCTGCACTGTGCCTCGGACACGCAGTGTCAAGTATTTGGGAACTCCTCGCAAAGATGCAAGGGCTCCCCCGGTAGATGCAAAAGATGCACCTCCCGCTCCGGGTGGTGGAGGTGGCAGATGATCCCCTCTCTGCGCTGTGCTGCTGCCTCCTGCCTCTATCTCCTCGTACTCCTCTTCCCCGCTATTGTCGGAGAAGACCTTAATGTAATGTGCCTTCCCTGCAGCACAACGGTGTCTGGGTGCCCAAGGCTCTTGGCATGTGAAGCATGGCCTCTTCCGCCTCAGATCTCTCCTAGTATCATCATCCAGAGGCCCTTTGTCCCGGTTCCCCTTTGGAGGTGGAACCCTCATGTCCTTCCCCTTCGACTGAAATGCCGGTCTCTGGGAAAATGGAGCTCTTGTCCGAGGTAATGCATCCTGCAAATCCCTAGTCCTCCCAACTGCGTCATGGAGTGTAGCTGGCCTTGTCGACCTGACTAACCCCCGAAGAGGCTCTGTCAATCCATCGATGAACATATAGATCATCCAGGCTGCAAATAAATCAGGCACCATCATGGAAAGTCTCAAGAAATATGAGATATAAGTATCCGAACTCCAGTCTGCTTGAGCTTGGTCAGCTCAACAAAGTGCTCCTCTAGATCCCTCCGATCAAACCGCTCTATCACCCTCCGTGTAAACTCGGCATATGCTGTCCAGTGTCACCCCTGAGTGCCCCAGCATAGCCATCCTGTGAAACCACCAATCATGGGCCTCACCATCCAAGTGCAGCGCTGCCACCTTGATGGTCTCTGTCTCTGGCATCTAGTTGAGCTGGAAATATATATCCAACTTTTCCACCCAAGCCTTCGCCGAACTCTTGGCTGATCCATCAAATGTCGGCAGGTGGAATCTGCCTATAGTGCGCTGCATATCCCCATCATGTGAATGCCTGTTCCCACTGTGATGTTTGCGGGGTCTGCTGTCCCGCTTGAGTTGTACAAAGTCATGGAATGTGAGGGCATCTTTGAACTTCTGACCGTAGGACTGATACTCAGGAAAATAATCTCCCATATGGGCAACCTCCTGCTCCTGTTGTGCTCCTACCCCAGTGTCTGCAGCAAGGAATGTAGGCATCGTGAAATGTGGAGGTGTGTGTGATGCCATCTGCTATGCTATGATGTGCTCTTGCAAATGATGGGATGTGCCCGAGCCCTCTCTGATATGGAAACCCCTTGGGGTCTCACACTGTCTAGAATCTGCCACGAATCTCTGCCCCATCTCCTCTATCCGTCTCGACAAATCCTGCACTGATTTGAGGAGAAGTTCCCCGAACTCTTTCCCGACATCTCTTTCCTCCTCCATTGGTTCCTATTCCCCTGCGTCTACTACTGGAATGTTGTCACCTTTCTCGAAAGTGAGCTCTAACCTCCGTTCTTGGTCTTTATACTTTCTTCCCCGATAGGTGATGTATGTTTTTCCTGCTAGTGTCATAGACAATCTGCTCCACAGGCTAAGCCAAGTCTATGAGCTCTGATACCACTATAATATTCCAAGTAGAAATAGACAGCAATATAAAGCACATAAACAAAGACAAACAACAACTAGAGATATATCACATGAACAATGACTAATATGGAGAACGCTGAGCCATTTTATTAATACTGAAAGATGAAAATGAGTACAAAGGTGATCAGAATGATGGCACCTTGGCTTGCACTAGGCAGGTGTTGAAATACTCTCAGGATATGACCCGGAATGGCTGCTGTCACAACACTGCGTAATCTCCAGTGTTGCTGGTGCTGTTGCTACTACTGCTGGACTGAAAGGACTATTTGGGGCTGCTCCCCTCCTCTGAAAGTTGTGAAACTCTGCGAATGGCCTCTCCACACAATACCCAGAAAAGCCCAGAGAGCTTTCTGGAAATGACTGACCTCCGAAAATGACTCCCTTGAGGCACTACGCTATCCCCAACTGAGTACGCTAGCCCTGAATGATTTGCTGAGAATGGTGGCCTCCGGCTGTACCAAAATAGTGGAATAGGGAAGGGCTGACCCCTTTCCAACTCTCCTGGGCTGAATCCCATGATAAACCTCCAATCCGGAACTACCTCCTTCCAAGACTATGTCCTCCCTCTCACTGCGCTCTCTTCCAGTGACTGCTCCCACTGTGGTTGGTGCTACTCCCCGGGCAAAATAAGGATGAAACTCCTCACCCGAGCAGGCACTCGAAGTCCCCCGGGGCTAAGGTTGGGATCTGCGCACGGAGACACCCGATGTACTGAACAGTACGTGCAAACTTTGCTCAACAACAAGCGTGCTCAATGTCAAGAAGACAAATAACAATATGCATAATCAGAATGAATCGAAATGAGGAGACCCTCTCCCTTTTTATGCTTGGAGAGCCTTGCTCTCACCTAGGCCCCACCATTAACTGCGCTGTCCCTTGGAGCCACACTGTCCATCTCTCTCTGCGATGGCTTGGTCCCACACTGCCCACGCTGTCCCTTTTTCCTGCACTGCCACTTGGCCTCTAGGCTCCACGCTGCCAATTAATCATGCTCCTCAAGTGACTTTAGGAAATACTCTTTATCCTAAGTGTGAGTAAGTGTCCCGTTCACCCACTTTATTTCTAACTTAACTTATTAAAGTAAAAGTAATCAAAATGAATATTTCCAATTAGCTATTGCTAATTGGGAATATTACATTCGCTCCCTTATCCACATATACTACTCCCCTTCCATTCACTATACCCTCATTCATCATATCTCCCACCTTGGTCCACATTGCCTCTCTGGGTCCACATAGGGTTAACCTCCCCATTCCTTGCTCCCATCTTGGGTCAAGCTTGGAACGATGCCCCAGAGGTTGAAGCAACAAAAAAGAAAAGTAAAAGCATAAATGGCCACATTCAACAGGAAAATGTACCACAAAATGAAAAAGATGGTCGAGACAAATATAATTAACACGTGGAAAAAATCCAATATATGAGCTCTACCCCATACCCATGGCCATCAACTTGGTTCCATAGGCCCTAGATGAGCCTCCTTTATCATTTGAGAACCATGATTGTCCCAACCCCTGGAGGGAAATGAACCGCCCTACCAAAAAGGGGGTAATCACTTCTATATTTTACACATCATACTCTTATCCTTGAGCCCCGAGAAGTTAATCAAAGAAAAAACATAAAAGAAAAAGACATATAAATAAGGGTGGAAAAATCAAGGCCAGGGCACCTCATGTACCGCAATTGCTCCTTCCTACACATTACATACTCAGGTGTGGGCTTCCCTTTTTCTAGCTACCCTTGTGCCTCGATATGTGGCCCATGATTGCCCCTCTCATTCCCTATTCCATTTCACCCCTTTATCACATGCCACCACCATTTGAGGGATGTACCTTGGACATACTATCCCCTATAAAGGTAGAAGGCACCTAATAAGGTACCTAGCTAACCCCCTTTGGAGCTTGGAGACATTAGCACACGCCAAAGTCCACTATGGAAGGGCATGACATTATTAAGTGTCTGCTTGTTGTACATGGTTTGTAATCTCTTTTACACAATTACTTTAATGACTTGTTGTACTAGAAGGCTAGGGGACACATTGAATCTTATGCAGGATTGCAGATGGTGTCCATTTGGGTTTGGTCTCCCTGTATGGGGTCCTAACCCTCCATAGAGCTACATTGGTACATATAGGGTGTGTGTAGAGAGCCACGGGCCTCCACAACAGTAGACAACACTCAATGGATCCCCAAAGATGTTCATAGATTGCTAACGATCTACCTTTTGGACAAGGAAGATGCATTTGGTACACTATGCCCAGCTGGCCCCACAAGTGCACCACACACTTGGCATGTTTCCCAGGACTAGTATGATGACATGACAACATTCATTCCATCACCTTAGCCCTTGCAAATGTTCTACAGGCATCTTCGACTCATATGGAGACCCATGAGGTCATTGGTGTGCCCCCACACCCACTGGGAGCACCACAGGTTTACTATTTCGAGAACAAGGGCCCACCGCCTTGTCCATCACTTTTGAGGATTTTATTCATAATTATGGAACTTATGGACCTCATCAGGCCTCTTGGAGGGCCCTACGACATGCATAGATTATTATTTGGCCTCTTGGAAGGCTTATTATTTCATTTGTGAGCTAGTTTGGTGGGTTTGTCACCAAAAGCTAGTTAATTTGCACATTATTTTATTTTTAGGGGCTAATGTAGGACCATTAGGTAAATCAAACTCCTAATTGGTGTATAAATATGAGTTAGATGGATTCATTTGTATCATCACTTGGATTGGGATCTCTCTCTCTTTAGAGAATTTCACATTTTTTCCTTGGTGGATATTTTTGGAAGATGGATGAATTTTGATGTATGGGTTGGGTTCTTTTCTATTTTGGAGCTTCTTTTATTGCAAATGTGATGCTGGTTGGATATATTCTCTAACATGTAAGTGCAAGTTTAACACTATTTTTAATTTTGTTGCATACATTGGAACTTCGCTATTATTAGGGCTAATCGTTGCATGTGTTTAATGTGGAACTATGTGTCTATTTAGCTTATGTATGTATGGTCCATGTTGGATGAATGAAATGTCCTAGAGATCGTGTTATCTTGATAAGCTTTCACCATTTGTAACGAAGTATAAATGTTTCAAAGTCACTTTTCTTCTCTTTTCTTTAACATTGGACAAAGTTGACTTTTGGAGCCTCCTTGAGCAAGAAACACAATTCATCTTCATAATTCTCCTTGACTCCATATCCCCAAGAGGAATTAGGCACTCGTCCATCAAAAGGTGATTATTTCAACCCCATTTTTAGCTTTTTTCCTCCTTTTCCTAGGTCTAGCCTCATCAAGTCACCTAGGGCATCAATTTCCGGGGAAAGTGACCACAGGAAAACTTCGATCTCCTAGGATATATTGCGCTGGTGGGTCCCCTAGGCCTCCTCCGAATTTGAAGTAAATACAACAGTGGAATCTCAGGATATCCCAAGCCCTAGGTCTAGGATCAAGTTTTTCCCTTATGTTCCCAAGGCTAGTACCTAGTAGGATCAATTCGACATCTTTGGGTGAAAATTCTTGTTTGATCCTTTCCCCTGACCTTGATTAGGTTAGGAATATCATTGGTTGCTAAATCCATCCCCTAACCTGGGCTGGGTCCAATTGGCCTCGTGTGGTCCCATTCTTCACCAAAGAATATTTGTAATATCCCGTTTCAGGGATATCTCTAAAACACAAGCAAACTCCAACCAGAGATGGACTGGGAGGGCGTTTACTAGATATGCCGCCTCTGAAAAGAGGACGAGATCAAGAGGCTACCTGGCCCTTTCCAGACTCTGTCTAAGAGTATAGGGGAAAAACACACACAAGTGGTATAGTAGCTGGGATGCTCATAGAGAAGATAACAGTAGTGCAAGCATACAATAGCATATATATGGAATATAAACAAATACTCAAGAAATGCAGAGAGAAATGCTAAGCCATTTTATAATACTAAGTAATGGAAAGAGTACAAGAGGTGATCAGAAAGATGGCACCTCGACTTGCACAAGGCAAGTGAAGAAATACACTCAGAATGATAAGGAAATGGCCCCTCTGCGAGCTGAGTCAGGCTATGAATCTTTGTCACTGCTTTGCTACGCACTAGAATCAAAATGAGGACTGGGGTTGCTCCCCTCTCGGAAAATGGGGAAACTGCGGAATGACCTGCTCAATAAGCCCAAAAAAGCCCGGAAAGCTTTCGAAAATAGCTGACCCCGAAAATCACCTTGAGGATTTATGCTATCTCAGGGAGATGGCCTTCTCGAAAGTACTGCAACTCGCAGAAACTGCGGCAAAAAATCCTCCGGTATGCAGAGAAGTGGGTCCCTTGCTCTCAATCTCCAAACTCGAATCTTCCGGACAATTTCCAATGCGGAACCCCCCACCAAAAAGAGGCTAGTCCTCCCTCAAAGCCCTGTCGCCGGTCACCAATCGCCTTTGCTCCTCCATAGCACCACAAATCGATCCTCCCTGCCAAAGCAAGTGAGCTTCACTGCCCGGCCGGGCACTCGGGGTCCCAGGCCACAGGGTGAGATCTTCGATCGGAGGCACTCGATGCACTAAACAATGTTGCAGACAGGCTAAACAGCTAGTGTGCTCAAGAAGTCGAAGTGACTAGCTCAAATTCATAAACTTGAATGACCAAATGAGGAGGCTCCTCCCTCTCTTATAACTTTGGCCTCTCTCAAAACCCTAAGGCCCATCTCCTTAACGTAGCCTCCCTCTTGCCCGTGCTCCTCTCCATCTGCACAGTCCCTCCTAGTGCATACGTGGGCCCCCTCTCTACGTGGTCCTTGGCCCCCCTTGGTTCCCTTTAAGTTACAACATTGTGCTACTAGGGAGTGACTTTATTCCCAAAGTGAGTTATATCCCCCTTTACTCAGATTTTTATTTATAAATAAGCTATAGAAGGAAAAATTGAGCAAAATTGAATATTCCAATTAGCCATTGCTAATTAGGAATATTACAGTCTTCCCCGGCAATATTTTGCTTGTCCTCAAGCAACTGAAGTGATGGATGCTGCAAAATTTTATCACTCTCCCAAGTGGCATCCTCATCCAGCAAATTCTTCCACCTCACCAAGAATTCCCGGACTTTCATGCTCCGTAGCTGCCTCTCCCTGGTATCAATAATAGCCTCTGGCTGCAACACCAAATGCCCCTCATCATCCGTGGGTGGTAGCTCATCTGTCACTGTCACCTGCTGCCCCAGTGCCTTCTTCAGGCATGATACATGAAAAACGTTATGAATCTTGCTGCCTTGGGGCAGCTCCAACTCATATGCAACCTGTCCAATCCTGCGTATCACCCTGTATGGCCCATAAAAGCGGGGCTTGAGCTTCTCAGCTCCCTTCTGCTTCAGTGACGACTGTCGGTATGGCTGTAATCGTAGGTAGACCAAGTCCCCTACCTCAAACTGTCTCTCCACCCGACCTCTGTCAGCATACAGCTTCTGTTGGTTTTGCGCTGTAGCCATATTATCCTTGAGAGCTCGGAGAATATCCTGACTCTCTTGGATCCAAATCTTGGCTCTTGGAGCCTTGCTAGCACCAAACATCACATCAGCAAAAGACAAAGAATGATACCAATACAAAGCGTAGAATGGTGACATACCAATGGACTTGTGATGTGTAGTGTTGTAGCAGTACTCCCCCAGATGCAACGACTTCATCCATGCTAGCTGATGCCCACTGACATAGTTACACAAGTAGCCCTCCAGCCACTTGTTAACTATCTCCGTCTGCCCATTCGTCTATGGGTGATAACTGGTACTCGGTGTCAACTACGTCCCCACCAACCGGAAAAGCCCCTGCCAAAATCTGCCCATGAAGCGGTTGTCCCTGTCACTGATGATGGTCTTAAGAAGACCATGTAGCCTGAAAACCTCTCTGAAGAACAACACGGCCACCTGTGCTACTGTGTAGTGCGCAGATATGGCGAAAAAATGTGCATACTTTGTCAGTCGATCAACGACGACAAAGATACAATCCTTGCCCTGCACCATGGGCAACCCTGTGATGAAGTCCATCAAAATACTCTCCCATTTCCCCTCTGGAATGGGAAGAGGCTGCAATAATCCTGCGAGATGGCTCATCTCCCCCTTGTTCCTCTGGCAAACATCGCACTCCCTGATGTGCTGGAGTACGTCCTCCTTGAGGCCCTTCCATGAGAACCTCTCTCTAATGGCCCTGTAGGTTTTGGTAAACCCTTGATGGCTGGCCAATGGTGAATCATGCAATGCCTGAAGTATCTTCTTCTTGAGCTGAGATCCCTCAGTCAAGAAGATCTGTTCCCTGTAGTATATGATCTCATCGACCACTCTGTATCTGTCATCTGCCACCTGTCCATCCAAAACCTCACATGCAAATCTGTCCTTGGAGTACTCTACTAAAATTCGAGCCGTCCAGTCTGTGTTCAAGCTCATAAGAGACAATGTGTCTGGTCTACGTGAAAGGGAATTTGCTACCACGTTGTTCTTACCCTTGACATACTCATTGTCAAAGTCACATGCCTGGATCTTACTGATCCACTTCTACTGCCTCTCCTGTAGCTGCTTCTGCTCCAAAAAGAACCTGCGGCTATTGTGATCAGTCCTCACCCTGAACTTGTTCCCCACTAGATACTGCCGGAATTTTTCCAATGCATGCATAATGGCCAGCATCTCCTTGTCGTATATAGAATACAACCTCTCGTGGGGAAGGAGCTTCCAGCTCTCAAAGGCTATAGGGTGACCTTCCTGCATCAATACTGCGTCAATCCCCTCTCTCGACGCATCACACTCCAAAACAAATGGCTGCGTAAAATCCAGCAATGCAAGCACTGGGCAGCTGCTCATCACCTCCTTGAGCCTGTCAAAGGCTCGCTGCGCTGTATCCGACCAACTGAATGCCCCCTTCTTTGTCAAATCTGTAAGGGGTGCAACAAGCTCTGAGAAACTCCTGACGAACTTCCTATAATAAGTACAAATACCAATGAATCCCTGAAGTTCTGTCATGTTCCTAGACTCCGGCCAATCTCTGATGGCCCTGATCTTCTCCTCGTGGACTCTCACTCCGTCCACCCCTATGATATGTCCCAAGTACAACATCTCCGTCAACCCAAACTCACACTTGGAGAGCTTGGCATAGAACTGTTGCTCCTCCAAAATGCGCATATTGCCTCAATGTGCTGGAGATGCTCCTCCCAAGTCCTACTGTAAATGAGGATATCATCAAAGAACACCAGCACAAACTTCCTCAAGTGATTGCGGTAGATGTGATTCATGCAAGACTGGAATGTTGCTGGGGTGTTGGTTAGCCCGAAGGGCATCACCAAAAACTCAAAGTGTCCATAGTGACACCTGAAGGCGGTCTTGGGAATGTCCTATTCCCTCATGCGAATCTGATGGTACCCAGATCTCAAATCAATCTTTGAGAAGAACTGTGCTCCTCTCAACTCATCCATCAACTCATCGATCCTGGGTATAGGGTACCTGTTCTTCAGGGTCTTCTTGTTCAAGGCCCTGTAGTCAATGCACATCCTCAATGTGTCATCCTTCTTCTTCACCAACACCACGGAAGAAGCAAAAGGACTTGTGCTCGGCTGGATGTGCCCAAGAGCCAGAAACTCCTGGATGGCCCGCTCAATCTCATCCCGATAGGCCTTGGGATGCCTATAGGGGGTAGTAATCACTGCCTGTATGCCCTGCTCAAGCTCAATGGTGTGCTCAAACCCCCGGTCCAGTGGCTGTCTCGGCGGAATCTCTCCAAACACTGTGGAATACCTGTCAAGGATGGACTGTATCTCTGGGTGCACCGTTTGCCCTGTAGTCCCTGCCTCTGATGCACGCAGTTCCACTGCCCACTCTACGTCTCCCTTCCGGAAGATTGCCTCCATCCGATGAGCCGAAACAGTCTGAGGCGGATATGTGTGCTGTCCCAGTATCTTCTCATGCCTCCCTGTCTTCTCATCATCCCACTCCATCTCTAGGGCCTTCCAATCTGTCGTGACCTTCCCTAGAGTGATAAGCCATTGAACACCTAGTACCATGTTGGTGTCTGGAATATTGACCACGAAAAAGTGATCAGTCAGTGTGTAGGTGCCCATCGTCACTGATAACTCTAGAACATAACAAGTACACATCATGGTCTGATCTCGTGGGACCAAAACTGAAAATCCATCGAAGCTCTCTGTCTGTATACCTCTCCGCTCAGCCATCTATGCATCGATGAAGTTATGGGTTGCCCCACTGTCAACCAAAACTGATACTCGCTGGCCAAGTACTGTCCCTCGTACGCGCAGCGTCAAATACTTGGGAACTCCTTGCAATGCTGCAAGGGCCCCTCTGGTAGGTGCAAAAGTCGCACCACCTGCTGCTAGTGGTGGAGGTGGTAAAGGATCCTGCGCTGCATGACTGTCTCCGGCCTCCACGTCATCCTCCTCATCCTCTTCCCCGTTGCTCTTGGAGAAGACCTCAATAAAATGTGCTTTGCTAGCGGCACATCTATGTCCCAATGCCCACGGCTCCTGACAGGTAAAGCACAACCGCTTCTTCTTCAACTCCCTCCTGGCATTATCATCCATCTGTGCCCGTCCTGGATTCCCCTTTGGAGGCAGAATCCTCACATCCTTCCTCTTGGGTTGGAAAGCCTGTCTCTGGGGGTAAGGTGTCCGGGTCCTGGGTAAGGCATCCTGTAAATCCTGGGTCCTGCTAATAGCATTTTGGAGTGTGGCTAGTCTAGTAGATTTGACTAGACCTCGAAGTGGCTTTGCTAACCCCTCAACAAACATGTAGATCATCCGCGCCCCCCTCAAAAAACATGTAGATCAATTGCGCCGCGGATAGATCTGGCACCATCACTGAAACCCTCAAGAAGTCTGCAATGTATGTCTCTGGGCTCCTGGTCTGTTTGAGCTTCGTCAGCTCAACAAAGTGCTGTTCCGGATCCCTCCGGTCAAATCTCTCTATCAACCTCCTGGTGAACTCGACATATGTCGTCACTGTAGAATGTCCGAGTGTAACCATCCCATGGAACCACCAGTCCTGGGCCTCACCATCCAAATGTAATGTCGCGACCTTGATGGCCTCTGTCTCCGACATCTGGTTAAGCTGGAAATAGATGTCCAGCTTCTCCACCCAAGACTTTGCCGAACTGTTTGATGAACCATCAAACATAGGCAAGTGGAATCTGCTAGTTGTGCAGTGGGTATCTCCATCATGATAATGCCGGTGCCCTCTATGATGGTCACAGGGTCTACTGTCTCGCTGGAGCTGAAAAAAATCTCTGAACGAGAGAGCATCCCTGAATTCCTACCCATAGGCCTGATACTTTGCAAAATAATCGCCAATATGACCGAGCTTTGTCTCCTGCTGGGCTTCTGCCCCCGTGTCTGCTCCCAGAAAAGTGGGCATGGTAGAGCGTGTAGGTGCATGTGATGCCTGGCGCTGGGTCGCATCACGCTGAGTGGCAATACGCTCTGGCAGATGGTGGGATGTACCTGATCCCTCACCAATCTGGAAACCCCTTGGGGTTTCACGTTGTCTAGCCTCCACAACGGTGAATCTCTGCCCCATCACCTCGATCTGCCTTGCCAGATCCTGTACTGATCTGAGGAGCGCTTCCCCAAACTATTTGGCCTCACTGTCATCTGCCATCAGCTCTCTCTGCTCTGCGTCTACCACAGGCTCCTCCTGCTCTGCGTCCACCACAGGCTCCTCCTGTTCCATGTCCACCACCCGAACACAGTCTCCCTCTCCGTAGGTGTTCTCCAACCTACGCTCAAGATCTCTGTACTTCCTATCTCTGTAACAAATGTAGGGCTTCTCCCTCGGTCTCATAGACAACTAGCTCCACAGGCTGAGCCAAAACTATGCTCTGATACCACTGTAATATCCCGTTTCAGGGATATCTCTAAGACACAAGAAAACTCCAACCATAGATGGACTGGGAGGGCGTTTACCAGATATGCCGTCTCTGAAAAGAGGACGAGATCTGGACGCTACCTGGCCCTTTCCAGACTTTGTCTAAGAGTATAGGGGAAAAACACACACAAGTGTTATAGTAGCTGGGATGCTCATAAAGAAGATAATATTAGTGCAAGCATACAATAGCATATATATTGAATATAAACAAATACTCAAGAAATGCAGAGAGAAATGCTAAGCCATTTTATAATACTGAGTAATGGAAAGAGTACAAGAGGTGATCAGAAAGATGGCACCTCGACTTGCACAAGGCAAGTGAAGAAATACACTCAGAATGATAAGGAAATGGCCCCTCTCTGAACTGCGTCCAAGCTGCCAGAGAACTGCTGTGCTACTACTAATGCTGGAATCAAAATGAGAATTTGGGGCTGCTCCCCTCCTCAGAAAATGCTGAAACTCTGGAATCAGCCTCTGCTCAATAAACCCAGAAAAGCCCAGAAAGCTTTTCGAAAATAGCTGACCCCCAAAAATCACCCCCTTGAGGATCTACGCTATCCCTCAAGGCTCTGCGCTGCCATTGAAGAGAATACTCCAAAACTCCACCCAAAACTCTGCCAAAATCCTCCAGTATGCAAGGGCTGGTCCGTTGCTCAATCTCCAAGCTCGAATCCTCCAGACAATCCCAATCCAGAACTCCCACCAAAAGAGACTACGTCCTCCCTCAAAGACTGGGCAGTCACCAAAGGCACTGCTCCTCCGCAACTCCCAAAAATCGATCCTCTGCCAAAATACTGATGAAACTACCTTTCCCGAGCAGACACTCGAAGTCCCTCGAGGCTAAGGGTGAGATCTCTAAACGTACACACTCGATGCACTAAACAGTGCTGTAGACAGGCTAAACAGCCAGCGTGCTCAAGAAGTCGAAGTGACTAGCTCAAATGCATAAACTCGAATGCCAAAGTGAGGAGGTTCCTCTCTCTTTTATAATGTTGGCCTCTCACAAAACCCTAAGGCTCAATCCTCCAACGTAGCCTCTCTTTTGCCACGTGCTCCTCTCCATCTGCGCAGTCCCTCCAAGTGTATACGTTGCGCAGTCCCTCCAAGTGTATACGTGGGCCCCCCTCTCTACGTGGTCCTTGGCCCCCCTTGGCTCCCTTTAAGTTACAACTTTGTGCTACTAGGGAGTGACTTTATTCCCAAAGTGAGTTATGTCCCCTCAACTCACCTTTTTATTTATAAATAAACTATAGAAGACAAAATTGAGCAAATTCGAATATTCCAATTAGCCATTGCTAATTAGGAATATTACACTATTTATCAAGGACTATTCGGGAATCCAAGTTCCCAAGGGATTTTATGGATAGGAAATCTCTTTCAAAAGCCAAATTCTTCTCCCTCAATTCTCCAATCCTCATCCCCTCTCCCTAGAAAATCAAGTCCCTTGCTTAAAAAGCAAGTAAGTTCCACTATTCATCCAATCCTAGGGAAAAGGTCTAAGGGGTCACTTTTCATATATTTTGTTGACATATCCTCTATAAGTGGCTTCCTAAAAACATCGGGTCTCCTCCCATCGGTGAAAGTCCATAAAGAGCAGGGAGCTTTAGATGTGATGACAGTGGGCTAAGTCTCCATCATTGCCCTTAACCTAGCAGTTGCCCTCATAGGAGCCCCTTTTATGTCCCATGCTGGTTAGATTGGTAACAGTCATAACAAGTCAAGCACTTTAGGCATTTAAGTTATAATGCACTTGTTAGAATAAAGTCAATATGTTATGAATTGCAAGTCATACAATCTGATCCTACCACAGTTTACTATGATAATTGAGGTGTAATAAAGTTGTTAAAGAACTTGGTTTTTCATGATTGAACAAAGCATGTGGAATTGTATTGCCGCTTCATTTGACAATTGGTAGAGAATGAAGAAATAAAGATGCAATATTGTGCAATCGAGGAGAAAATTGTGGATATATTTACCAAGTCTTTGCTTAGATAAGTTTGTGTACATGGAAGATAATCTTGGTGCAGTTTGTTGTTTGAGCATAAGGTTGGATGATAAAATATATCCACAATGGTCATAAGAAGTAAAGAAATTCAGGCATTTAAGTTATAAAGTACATGTTAGAATAAAGTCAATATGTTATGAATTTTAGATTAAAGGCACCTTTTTGTGAGTCTAATTAAGTAGGATATGAAGAGTCACTTCTTCATGTAATCTCATATGTTGTACTTTTTGAAAAAGTAACAATATTACATTCATATGCTTTCCCTTTCACTTTGCTAGTGTACTTATTTTCTGCAACCACTGTATACATTTACTAAAAAGGGCTATGTTCTGAAGTCATTTCTACTTGACATTTGTACAATGAGAAGTTTAACATTTGATCTATATTATTGGTTGAAAATATAACATGGTCTCCCACACTTTGCCCATTGTGAGTGAAGCATGTGGCTTCCCCTAAGTCCTTCCATCGAGCATTCTAAATCTGTATAATATGCTCTCTAAAGTGATAATTTCCTTTCTCTGCATTGAGTTTTCAGCCAGCCAATGTGGATGACTGTTTTCTTTGTAGCTCGTCATTGGTAGGTATCCTGTCCTCACATTGATGTCTCTAATTATTATTTATGAGCGTGACATCAACACATAGTACTTATTCTCCAAAATTAGAGGTTCACTCCAGGCTACATCAATACTTGCTCCTCATTATATTAGTTTTAGATACATTTAGTTTTCCTTTTCTGTTGGCCACTAACACTCATAAAACCTTTACTAACTAAGCATCCACAATGCATTACGTCTTTTCTTATTCCATCCTTATTATTTTTAATGCAAACGCCTCATATGATCATTGTGGTATTTCTTTACCCTTTTCTACCTTATGCTATCAAGTTCAATTGTCCTTTTCATGCTATCCTCACATTTTCCAGCTAGGAATATATATCCTAGGAAGCATATCTTAGGTTGAAAAGTACAGAAAGAATAGTGTATTACCTCTCTATATAGGCCATCCTTATTATTATTAATTCAAACTGCTCAAAAAATCATTGTGGTGTTGCTTTAGTGTTACCCATATTCTTTAGTTTAATTTTTGTTTGATTCTATCCTAGATTTTCCAGCTAGGAATATATACGCCGAGCAGCATATCTTAGGCAGAAGAGCATGAAAAGAAGAGGAGCATGATAAATCAACTGGATTCTGCAAGCTTCTCAAAGTTGGATAAAATCATCTAAGCAGTATTCCTTTTCTTTGGTTCTCAACTTGATATCACATAATGTGGATTTTCTTTAAGTAGCTCCTACTTAATACATGTTTATAAGCTATGAGAGTCCTCAAAATTGTTTATAAGTGCTTGATTTATGTATGCATAATGTTGGAAAAGAACAAATGAAAGAAAGATTTTACTAGCTGTGCTGCAACTAAACATTTCTCTTTTACACCCATTGTGTATTACTTACATAGTTATTATTTAGTCCTGGGTGGTTAACGTAGTTTAACCACTTAACCACAACACTGAACATTTCATTGGTCACATGTATAGCATTTAATATGATACAAGTATTAATAACATATTATTGAGTGTTATTACTGGAACGATTTCCTCTAGTCATATAGGCCGCATTTTGAAATCACAAATAAAAAGAGCTCTTCTGAACAGATATGCCCTCGTGATGTGGTTCTCTATTACAGAAATTCATATAGTTAGGAGAAGGGATTTGTTTGTATATTTTTTCCATCTTTTCTCTCCAATAGGGAATAGCTTTATGCATTTTTTTATTAATAAGTATCACATAATTCATCTTCCCGAAAATGACACCTCAAAGTTGTGCAAATCAACTTAATTCCTTGGTGATCATACCTGTTATCTATCTTACAAAGCTATTCCTAATGACACAGGACATCAAAATTTAAACCTAGCCACCATATTTAGGACAAATCAACTATTATATGCTGGAAGGAACACTTCAGATGATTTAGATATTTCAAAACTTGAGTATCTGATGTGCCATTCTACAGGTTCCACCAAAGCAAGGAGAACTATCAAAACCTTATGACAAAGTTAATGTATGATAAGCAGCTTGACAGTGGCAACGGAACTCTTCTCCATATCTGTCATGATGTTATTGACCAAGAAGTAGGTAAAATTAAGACATGTTGTTATGATTTTAAAATACAAAGATAATGTACAATATTGACATAGATGACAGACAATTTTAGTTTTAAAAAGAGTGATATTCTATAGTAATTTGGAAAGGTTGTAATAAATTTCTTCAGAATCGGTTTTTTAATTTTTGGCCACTTATTTTGTCATGCACAGGTGAAAGAAGTGATCATATCTTTGTTCATTTTGATGATAAAAGGAAAGACTTCAATAGAGGTAGGAGTTCACCTCGAGTTTATAAGGCTTTGTTTCATACCATTTTTAGATAATTGCTACCTATCCTAGTTACCATTATCGTATTTGGAAAAAAAAAATATTGCCAACTAGGTTACATTGTTGTTTTGTCCTGTCAATAGGACCTTAATTGTTGTTGTGAGGAACTCCTAGAGTTGGAGTTTGGTGAGAAGTGTCATTTTGATGTGGTTGATACAATACAGAAACTGGAGAAATTGGGAATTGCTTTTCGGGTAAGATTCTTAGTTTCTTTAGAAGCAAATTTTAGCTGTTGTACATTAAGCTTTTCTAATACTCTTCGTTTTGTTGGCATTAGTAGATAAATTGCTTAATGGCATAGCCTGAAATTTAATGTTTTCAAAACTGATTTAATGTTGCTTATGAAGTGTTGAGTTCAATTCTAAGAGTTTGATGAATTTTATTGTAGTCTATTTTTTAATGGGTCCATTTATCTTCTATCAAGGATGGGAATATTACTACAAAATCTAGTACCTCGATGCAAAGCATCACTAAGCAATTTAGATTGAGATCAATGATGGGAGAGTCACCACTGTCACCTCAGCAACTACTCCTCTGTAATATTCCTGATGGAAATTTACAATGATAAAAAAACACACAAAAAAATTTACAACAAATTAAACACCCAGAAATTTCCATAAACTGCGTTGAGCTGAGCCATTTTATTGATATAAATGTTGGGTACAAAAGTAAGATTAGAAAGCATGCACCTGGGCTTGCCCAACGCAAGCTAACAATGCCCAGGTGATGAAATCAGCTGCTCTAACATGCAATGTGGCTGTCCCCAACAAGCTCTGTGCTATCCCAATGAAATTTGCAATGCTGGCTGCAAACAATGGCTATTAGGGCCTCCTCCGGTGCTCTGTAAATTCCGTGAAATTAGCCCCAAAATCTCCTCCAATAACCCACAAAAACCAATGAAGGAATTGGCCGAATGTTGACCTCGGAATTTTGGCCCAATTTCCCCTAGTTTCTTCAGTTTCTGGCTGAGTCGGGGCCCCTGTTTGACTCCTCAAATCTACTCAGAAAATTATGCCGAATCAATCTTGGCCTCTCCTCAATAAACCCAAAAAAACCCAGAAAGGGTTTGTCCTAGTTTTGATGCTCCAAAATTGACCGCAAAATGCTTAGCCCTCCTCTGCTTCTGGAAAATGTCATCTTTGATAGCTGTGGAATTTCCTGCTCGTCAAGGGCTAGGAACTCTCTTCCAATACCCATCCAATCAAATCCCAAACAATTCCAGCTCCTCAAGACACTCACTGAGCTTCCCCACAAATAGCTCCATAACCATTCTGCGTAGTCCTGGGGAAAAAGACGCAGGCCCAACCTTCCCAATTCGGTCTACTGAGAAAATCACCTCTGATCCTAGAAATTTCCTTCTTCTAGAAAGTATGTGCGAGAAAATAACCCAACAACAACAGATCTCTTCTCTCCAGCACAATACTACTCCGAGCTCTACGTAGCTCCCTTTCTTTGCGTCCCACTGGTGCCAGAAATTCGTGCTATTGCGTGGTATCCTCCGAGCTACCAAAGAAGAGTAGAATTTTCCTCCCTAGGGTGGCACTCGTGGTCCACCAAAGAAGAGGGTGAGATTTCCCCTTGGAAACCTCTGGTGCTAAATAACACCTGTGACTCAGCTGAACAACTTGAGCAACAATGTGTAAATGGAAAATTATCAAAAGTACTCTATGCTGCCTTCAACCCATTATTTATAATTGTTGCTTCACCTTTCCTTGTGGGTCCCTTAGCCAAATATTTCGACCTCCTTCCCACACAATTGACTTTTCCTCCAAGGGGTGTGTATTCCATGAGGGGTGGCCTCCACATTCCACTAAGGCTGGGATTTTCGATTTCTCCTAAGTCCCATGTACCCAAAATGTCTCCATTGCCCAGATTACAAAATTGTGCTAGGTGTAGCACTTCCCCAGTAACTCTTTCAATCCTATTAAATGAAAAATCAAAATTGGGGATATTACAGTCCTCCCCGCCAAAAATTGCTTGTCCTCAAGCAATGCCTGAACAAGCATCCTCTCTAGTTGTTGATCCCCCACTGTCACTACAAAATGTGCCAGGGTCCCAGATGTGCCATTGAATCATCCTTGTCCTTTGCACTGTCCTGACATGAGGGAATCCCTCAATACCAAGATCCCATGCCATCCTATCCAACATGAATACCCAAGACCTAGAAATTGTTTAGAGAAATTCCACCTGGAACCTAAGTTATTCAAAATATTAATTATTTTAATGGAGATCCTAATTCTAACTTAGGGAAATTAAATAATTAAAGTGAATTAATTTAGACATGTGAGTGAGAATGTTCTAAGTGACGTGGATTAAGTTTTTTCTAATCTTAGCCGTCGATTAGATATTAGATCACAGTCGTTGAATGTTCAACAAGAAAAGTATTATCGGAAGGCTTGGGGTCAGTTGGAGAACACACACAGAGTAGCAGCACTTGATCTAAGTCGAAATTCAAGGGCGCGGTTTGCTGAGAATTTTCGAGTGAGCTTGCAGTGCAATGAGGGGCAGATTGAAAGTGGGATTTCAAATCCAAGGCCGAGGATATATTGGTAGAGAGGTAGATCTGTACCAAAGCAGCACAGAGACCCAACAAGGGTGACGTAGGCCTAGCTAGAGCAATGCAGAGGCAGCGTAGACTCAGCTAGATTGACGCAGAACAAGCCAAAGCTGCGCAGAGGCATAGTAGGCTCAGCCAGAGTGCCGCAGGGCCAACCTGCGCTACGCAGAGGGTTACACAAGGCTGTAAGGCTGCCGCAGTGCCGAGAGAGGCAATGTTGAGGTTCCAGTGGGCCAGAAAGGGGTCGTTTTCAGCAGATCCAGAAGGTGTGAAGCCTCAGCTGAATCAGCCATATTTTCTGTCTCCGAGTGATAAAGGTGCATCTGCCAAGATTTTCTCTGTTTGGGTAAACCATGTCTGGTTCCCTTGAATGTATTCAAAATTCTGAATAATAATAAAACCCTCTAAGAGCTGTTGCACCGATTTTCCCGCATTGGGGGACATTTGTCCAAAAAATATTGTGTCCTTTGTCATGTGGGCTTTATTCTTTAGTTCTTGATCTGTATGTATGTGTAGGCTGTAGTAGTGTTTACTTCGATGTTTTACTGAATATTTCAGAAAAATAACTTGTTAATTAAATCAAACAAGTAGGAGAAGTAAATCAGAATACTGCAGTAGGGTTTATGTAATTTGGATTCAGAAATTTTCACATGGTATCAAAGCTATTGCAGATCAAGGGGAGTTGAAGCCATCAACGAAGTGATGAAGATTTTTTCTGCAGGAAAGCGACTGAGACAACCCAGATCCAGAAAGAGGCAGCGCAACACCTGAGGGACAACGCAGACCCAGTAGGGGTGACACAGAGACTGTGTAGCTCATGTGGAGCTAACGCAGAGGTTGGCGTACACCCAGAAGGGTGACGCAAAGCCTGTTTAGCTCATGCAGAGGCTGACGCAGGCCCAAGAGGGTGACGCAGTCTGAGAGAGGGTGACACTGTGATAGTTACTGTGGCTGGAGGTGCAATTTTTTTATCTTCAAAGTTGTTGGTATGGCATTGTTTCTGCTGGTGTAGAACATTGTCTAGCAGGGTTGACAAAGTAAGGGGAAGCAGTTCCTCAACAGACTTTCTGCCAAGAAGTCTGAGGTCCGATCAGCAGAGTGATTGGAGAGGGCTGATTCGATAGAATTGGTGGAGGATTTCCGAGAAGGAAATCACTGGTCAGAAGGAGCGTATTCTCTAGAGGGTTTTCTATCGCCAAGAAACCCAGATCCGGTCTCTTGCTGAGAGCAGCAATAGAAGAAGGGAGAAGAGCATCCGCTTCGACACTGTTGAGCAGAGATGGCCTCTCATGGATTGAGGGATCAAGACAGGTTAGATGGAGCAACTAACTTCGTCATCTGGAAGGCTAGGATCCTATCTGTCCTGGATGAGTATTGCATCAAAGATTATGCCGAGAAGGCTTTGGCCATCTCGGTCGATGCTGATCCGTTAAAGAAGTATGAGGAAGTGCAAGCAAGGGCCAAGCGCTTGATAATGGACGGGGTAAAGGATCATGTGGTCCCACACATTGCTGAGAAGAATACGACAAGTGAGATGTGGACGACCTTGACCACATTGTATCAAGGTACTTCTGTCCAGAGGAGGATGCTTCTGGATAATCAGCTGCAAATATTTTAGATGCACAAGGGAGAGGAGATCGATCTCCTCCTCATTCGATTGAAGGTAATTCGAGATCAGTTGGTTGCTATGGGAGCAACTCCTGACGATCATCTCATGGTAAGGACTGCCCTGAATACAGTCACCGATGATTGGGAGACCTTTTTCCAAAGTATTTTGAGCAGAGCACAACTTCCAAATTGGGAGGACATGTGGGCAACTCTTCGTCTAGAGGAGATTAGGAGGATGTCCAAGATGGGCAGCAGCAGCAGAGTGTGAAAAATCTACTGTAGTATCTTGGTTTATTTCTCCTACTTGTTTTAGATTAATACAAGTTATTTTCAGAAATTAGATTCAGAAAATACCGAAAATAAACACAACTACAACCTACACATGCAGATCATTTACTGAATAATACGCTCATGCAACAAAGTGACACATGGATTTTTGAACATAAGTCCCCGGAAAAACCCAAAGTGGGAAAATCAGTGTAGCAGATATGAGTGTTTATTATAAGTAGTTCTGAGTACAATAAATCTGGGTTCGAAATCTGGAAAACCCGATAGAGAATAAAATAAATGAAATCTGTAGCTAACCTGAAGTTCTAGTGCCAAATATTTGACTGATCCACACCCTCAAACGGGATTTACAGAACTCAGCCTAGATCTAGCCCTAGAAACCCTCAGCGCTGCCCCTCAAGCCCCAGCGTCAGCTCTGCTAGCCTCAGAATGCCATTGCGCTGCCCAGAGAGGGACTGTGTAACCCCTGGAAGGGTGACACAGGCCTTACGTTGGCCTTGGAGAACCTCTGTGTAACTTCTGCAGCCTCCAGAGCCTCTGCACTGTCCTGCGTAGCTGCTGCTCTGCTTCTCTGCGCTGTCCTTGTTGCTTCTCCTCTGCCTCTTACCGTCTCTTGGCTCTTAGGATCAGATCATCCCCTTATCCAATACTACCCCTCACTGCAGGAAATTCCTCCGGAAATTCTTAGCAAACCCACCCTAGAATTCTAGATCTATTCCTCAGCTCTGCAAATGTGTCTCCTCCAACTAACCCTCAAGCCTTTCTCTTATACTTTTTCATTCATCTCATCAACGGCCAAGATTAAAACATTCATCAACAACTGAGATTAAAAGACTGCTTGATCCATGTGACTTAAGACAATTTCAGCACATGTTAATTAACTCAGTTTAATTTTTTTGTTTTCCTAATTTTAGACTTAGGAAATCCATTAAAATAATTAATTATTTGAATAACTTGACCACCAACTGAAATTTCTCAAAACACTTTTTGGGTTTTGGAGATCAAGTATGTCCTAGCCCCTCCACAAAATTTCAGGGCTAGAGCACACCCGATGCTACACCAACTATCCAAAATCTCAACACTCCCTCTTAGCACAGAGTGTGCTCTAGGAAAATGTACTCAAGCAATGCATCCACACCATGCACTACAAGATCTTGAAGCTGGATTATGTGTTGCTGATGCTTGGTCTGCTGTCCTCCATCCACTGCACTGCTGCTCTCTGTACTGCTACCCATGCCACTGCCACTGACACTGCCACATCTTGTTGAACCCTTAGTTAAACTGAGAGGGGGGGGGGGGGGGTGAATCAGTTTAACACATTCATGGACTTTTAAAACTTTTTCATTAAAACTTATTTACACCTTCATTTCATGTTCAACTTAATATGTGAGTAATCTTAGAATGTGAGCAGCAAGTATTAATATAATGTAACAGTAGATTTAATATGAGAGTGTAATATTCCCATTTTTGGTATCACCCATGACAGGGCTAGGAGGGACTTCCAGAGTTAGGAGCAGACAGGTCACATGTACAGATTGGTGCTATCAGTGGGCTCAGGAGCTTCTCGGAAGAGTTTTGAGGAGTTTTCATGATGTTCGGAGGCATTCCCTTGATATACTCCATCATCCGAGCAGTTTGGCTTTCGTTTCGATGCATTCCGATAACTTTGGGAATTTTGAGTTATTTATGGGCTTAACTCTGCTGATTATGCTCAAGGTGGCATTCTGGGAGGAATACACGATGGAACACCTTAGTGTAATAGCTCATTGGAACCGGGACGAGGAGACCTGCATGATGGGACAGTTAGACACAGATTTCAGTGAAGGGAGGAGGCATGGTAGCCGATTTACCCTTTTCTACATTAAAAAGGAATATTTTATAATATTTTAATAAAAGGGAAAAGTGCTCCATGAATAAAATAATAATAAAATAATGCTCTAGAAGGCTCCAAGGGATTTATAAAAGAAAGGGAGGAGGCCATTGGGAGATATCTTTTGGAGTAGATCATTTGCTTTATTGTGGAGGTTTGAGGACGTGGTTCTCTACTTAATGCGGTAGCCCGGACGGAAACCCTCGGGTGATTTGGCCGTATTGGACGAGTGTGCGGGAGACTTCGCCGAGGAGCACGAACGAGTTTGGTGTGAGGATCATTCAGATCTTCAACTTGGGCTTCATCATTTCAGTGGGTTCAGTGTCAGCTGTTGCCGGAGGGAGAGTGTAGCAGTTCAGTTTGTGGCCAGCGCCGTTCAGCAGCTTATCTTGGTGGCCAGTTTTCTATCTCAGCTCTTCTTGGGTCAGATCTATATGTAAACCCCTGTTTATTATCTATAATAAAAGCTGAGATTTTTCTTTTGTTCTATATGGTATTGGATTGCAGTGTTTCCTGTCTTTTTATTTTACATGGCAATCTTCTGTTGAGTGAATGTTTATTTTACGGCAAATTGTGGTATTCAGTATTTTTCTGCATTTTTAGTTAAAATATCCCGTCCGGGATATTACAGTGGTATCAAAGCACTGGTTTTGGCTCAGCCTGTGGGTTCATTATGGATCAACTTCAGTGAAATAGAGGGTTTGTGAGAAAATCTATCACAGAAATATTGCAAGGCCCAAAAGTTGAAATCATTTGTCAAGGGGCCGTATACTATGAAGAGGTGGTTTTTCGGCAGGACAACCATCAAGAACATTGCTCGAAGCTGAAAGTATTGGCCCGGTTAAACTTAATACAGTGGTGTCATTATTTTAAATGGTAAGAGCCGTCAGATTTATTAGTTGGCCGAGTGTTGGGCATTCAAACGACTAAGGACAGAATTGTAATTACAGACGTCGCCTCTGTTAAATTCTAAATGGGGTCAGGAACCGTAATGCAAATCTGCATTGTCGTTATGGGGTCAAGGACACGTATGTGATGGTAGCTGCGACGTTTCACTGTAATGATGGGCAGTGCAAATACTCAGACATAGTTAATACGCATAGACAGAGCATAGTCTGTATATATGCTGGTACAATCTGAGTGAAGAAGTTCGGTGAACCAATTGTTACCAAGACGAGTCACATTACAGGGATTTGCTGGGTGTTCTGCGTTGTCATAGTGACAATGTGCTAGAATGTGGAAGTTGAGTCATAATACAGGGCCATCATGGTGTGAACTGAGAGCAATTAAGGAATACGCTCTCCAGGGCCAAATTACATGAGGTTTGTGGTCGTCCAACAAAATCGTGGGTGAAGGAAAAAGGCCACTTGCATTAGAAAAGGGATTAAAAATTCGGTGTTAGCAGTAACCGCTCAAATTTCATTAAAGCCAAGGCTGATAATAGATGCTACGGATGACGTGAGCATCCATCCCGAATTCAAATTGGTTGTCATATTGTTCCGACATCAAACCACCGACGGCCGTATTTCCCTTGTCATCCAGGCAGTGACCGTGTCAGTGAAATCGCAGAGAAATTTGGCATTTGAGGGATCAACGATGAACTGAGAATTGTATCGTAGTGTTGCGGGCAGTGAATTAGAGGCGCGTGTCCACAAAATCATCGGCCGAGAATCTCTATACAATAGGTACATGCGTAATTTAAATCGGTATCCCCTGTAGCTGCGCGAGGACTCAGAACCTAGCAGCTGCGTGTAATTGGAGGATGGGGACCGAATGTATGTTTCCAGAACTCATTAATTTTGCTTTGCGTCAGTCTCATGGTAAATTACTGAAAGTTGATTTGCATTCGCTGTGTGAATGAATTGAAATTATGATAAGTGCACCGACATTAGTGCGGGCTCAAACGGTGTGCCAAAAATAAAATTGAAACCAGAACAAAAACTCATAAATTTATTGCAAATTCGTGGAAATTTTAATTGAGGGGGTCGATGTTGGCATTTATGCTGTGTGGACAGAGTGATGGTAGAAAAACCAAGCCCAAAATATTATGCCTGTAGTTGAGTTCCATCTCATTCTATATGAGCAAGTCCCTATTGTAGTTGCAGATTGAATCTTATCGGTTAAGGGACCGTCTATGATAATTATCGTTGGGGTCGAGAAGTTCCAGTGTCAAGGGTTGTCGTTATTCCAACTTCTGGAGCGGTCTTATTGAAGGCATAAAATTCTAGAGGAAGTCGAGTCTGTGCATAGAGGGACAACATAAAGCAGAGAAATTACCCATACAAATATATCAGTGGGTTATTTTTATGAAGATCTGGTTAAAGATTAAAGTTCTGAAATTTGAGATTTGTCATCTTATGTGGATCACTGTACTTGGAAGTGAAATAAAATAAAATAAAAATCAAGGAATATACTCAAGCCTACAGTAGCTGCAAATGAAGTTTTGATGGGCTATTGACTGAAGGAATATCTCATTAACTCAGAAAAACAGTGATCATATTGTTGGTTCAACCATGGAGGGACTTCTAAACAGATTGATGAAAATAAAGACAGAAGTTGGTTCCTTGAACCACCGTGCATCAGAAGACCAGAAAACAAAATAGAACAGTAGAGCCTTCTCCAAGAAGGTACATAATTTGCTCCAACAAAGGCATCCAAGGAATTTGCAAAAGGAGGAAGAAGTGGGAAATTGGCTTTATGCACTTGGGATGGACTTAAAGAATGGAAGATCAGAAGATGACTTTCCCATGTTAGAGAAACTGGAATCCTGCCTTTCCAAGGTAGAGCAATCTGATTGGTGTTTAAATTGGGCTTTGGAGCCATCTATGTTTACATTAGTACAAGCCAAATTCTTGGAACATCCAAGTGAGAGAGTCCAACTTATAGTCGCCTCTTGTTTCAGTGATATTTTGAGGATAACAGCACCCTTCCCTCCCTACAATGATGATATTATGAGAAGAATTTTCAGATTGATAGTAGGAACCTTTCGGGATTTGGACAACTGTGCAGGCTCTACGTTTAGGAGGAAGCTTAAGGTTTTAGAAGTCATGGCCATGACCCGGACTCATGAGATCATGTTTGACCTTGAGTGTGATGACCTGATTTTGCAGATGTTCCAATGCTTCTTCAGCATTAGGAGGCATCATCTGAATACTGTCATAGCACACATGCAGTCCATCTTGTCATCATGTATGAGAGACCATGAGACCATTGGCCGAGAGTTGCAGACCCGGTTGTTGAGCATTGGGAGGAGAGAGCAGTTGGTCTCGCCTGCCGCTTATGAACTAGCCCAAGGGCTAGTTGAGCAGAACATTGAGTTTCTCAGGAGACAGTTGACCAGGGAGGAGCGGCTCCAGTTTGGTGGGTCAGGCAGCAGAAATGAGCTGAGGAGGAAGGGACTTTGCTTCATTTGCAAAGAACCTTGGGGGGCTGATCACTCATGTTTGAGAGATGCAGATGAGGTGGCAGAGGTAGAGCAGGTAGACGTTCCTTCTGTATGCCAGGATGAGGACTCTTCTTCAGATGAGTCCATGGGATCATATGAGGATGCTTCTGGGGAGCAAGAGCAGCCATGCAGAGATGATGATGACAGTAGACCAGAGCTGTGTTCTAGTGTGCAGGGTGAGCAGTCAGGGGACTGTATAGGTGATACTCTGGGTGATGAGTCACTTGTGACGATTCAGCCAGAGAAGCATATGATGGAGCCTGAGTCAGCAGAGAAGGATACTATGGACATCAGGCATGACATTTCCTTGGGTGAGATCCAGATGGGCGCCCACATTGAGCCTATGATGGATATGCAACTAACATTGGGGTTAGCCTTTGAGGAGGAGCAATCAAATGCACAGACACCAGTTGCAGATCCATATCCTCTAGAGACGTTGGAGGTCGATGGGATAGTTCTGCATGGAGCTAGGGGACAGCGGGAGTTTTACATTCCCGATGAGAGGGATGATTTGTTGGAGATGGTGGAGCATCCATCTTTGGGCCGACACATTGATGAGGTACAGATAGATGTACATACAGTCGGTCGAGCTGCAGTACTTTCGATGAGTAGTGCTCTGCAGGAGTACATCGATGGGGCTTGGAGCATGTCTTGCCCACTTTGGCCCCCTATAGAGAGAGGGGCTTCCTTCTACAGGCAGCTTCCATTGGCAGACAGGGCAGAGCAGTGGGAGTTGATTACGGGCTGGCGACAACACCCTGGGCGTGTTCCATATGCAGTTGTTGCTACATTGGATTCTTCTTCCAGGATGGACTGGCGGGAGATCATGAGTTGGTACCCTCTTGATGGTACGGTATTTTTCGTGGGGAGCACAGCGGAGCAGGGGCCCTTAGACATAGTAGATGTTACAGATTCCAGTTGGCAGGAGGGCACCGGTTGTTGTTACTTCAGGACTCCTTCCCGATTTCAGGAGAGCAGGATCAGCATGGGATTGAGTCAGGACTTGGGTTGGAGAGAGGTGATGAGTTGGTATGCAGTCGGTGGGGCAGTATATGCAGTTACAGGTACAGCACAGCAGGAGCCCGGGAGCATTGATGCTTGTTGGTGGTCTTCACCTCTGAGAGCATCAGCTATAGCCAGAGACAGTGCGCAGCCTGAGCCGTGGGACTTGGGCGATGATTGGCCATGGTGGCATTGGGATCCGGGGGAATTGTTTGTTGACTGGGACAGAGAGAGATCAGTTTGGGATCCCGACATTGAGGGATCTGTTCCAAGAGGTTTGACACAGGTGCATAGCAGCACCCAGAGGTTGGTATGGGATCTAGGCATTGGGTCTGAGATGCGGCGGGCCAACAGAGTGGCCCACATATTTCGATTGCTTGAGGGCAAGCAATCTTGGGGCGGGAGGTCTATAATATTCTTATTTTTGGTATCACCCATGACAGGGCTAGGAGGGACTTCCAGAGTTAGGAGCAGACAGGTCACATGTACAGATTGGTGCTATCAGTGGGCTCAGGAGCTTTTCGGAGGAGTTTTGAGGAGTTTCATGGTGTTCGGAGGCATTCGCTTGATATACTCCATCATCCGAGCAGTTTGGCTTTTGCTCCGATGCATTCCGATAACTTTCGGAATTTTGAGTTATTTATGGGCTTAACTTAGCTAATTATGCTCAAGGTGGCATTCCGAGAGGAATACATGATGGAACACCTTAGTGTAATAGCTCATTGGAACCGGGACGAGGAGACCTACACGATGGGACAGTTAGACACAGATTTCAGTGACCGGAGAAGGCGTGGTAGCTGATTTACCCTTTTCTACATTAAAAAGGAATATTTTATAATATTTTAATAAAAGGGAAAAGTGCTCCATGAATAAAATAATAATAAAATAATGCTCTAGAAGGCTCCAAGGGATCTATAAAAGAAAGGGAGGAGGCCATTGGGAGATATCTTTTGGAGTAGATCATTTTCTTGTGTATGGGAGGTTTGAGGACGTGGTTCTCTACTACATGCAGTAGCCCCAGGACGAAAACCCTCGAGTGATTTGTGAGTATTGGACGGAAACCCAATACTTTTGAGGAGACTTCACTTAGGAGTTTCACAGAGCTTTAGAGTTTGGTGTGAGGATCATTCAGATCTTCAACTTGGGCTTCATCATTTTCAATGGGTTCAGTGTCAGCTGTTGCCGGAGGGAGAGTGCAGCAGTTCAGTTTGTGGCCAGCGCCGTTCAACAGCTTATCTTGGTGGCCAGTTTTCTATCTCAGCTCTTTCTGGGTCAGATCTATATGTAAACCCCTGTTTATTATCTATAATAAAAGCTGAGATTTTTCTTTTGTTCTATATGGTATTGGATTGCAGTGTTTCCTGTCTTTTTATTTTACATGGAAATCTTCTGTTGAGTGAATGTTTATTTTACGGCAAATTGTGGTATTTAGTATTTTTCTGCATTTTTAGTTAAAATATCCCATCCGGGATATTACAGAGAGCAGCAAGTATTAAGCAGATGAGATAAACCACATCAAAACATAAACATCATGCACAGAGACACCAGATATAAGTGGAAACCCATAAAGGGAGAAAACCACATCTTATTATTGTTGTGATGCAAAGGCAAGCTCCAACTCCCTCTCACCACTGATTTTCTGTAGGCACCAACCTACAGGAGGCTCCAACCTCAATTCTGCAAGCTACAACTTGCAAGGAAGCTCCAACTCCCATCAATTTTCTGCGGGCACCAACCTACAGGAGGCTCCAACCTCAGTCAGCTACAACTGACATTTTATCAAGCTACAACTTGATGTGGAAGCACCAACTCCCATCTATTTTCTGCAGGCACCAACCTACAGGAGGCTCCTACCTCAGTCAGCTACAACTGACATCTATCAAGCTACAACTTGATAGGGAAGCTCCAACTTCCTTACTCTTTCAAAGAGAAACACTTGCTGATTTACCTTGGATATCAGCTCTGTTCTGTTCCATCTGCTCTGTTGTTCATCTATTCTCATATCTGCCCTGTATCATCTCTACATCTTCTCAGATTCTCTATCAGCTTCTCCTTCTTCTCTGCTCAGCTCCTCCTTCTTCTCTGCTCAGCTCCTCTTTCTTCTCTGCCTCACTGCTTCATTTCTGCATTGTCTTCACTCACTCTCTCTAACCTCCTTGTGCATATCAATGTGATATTATATATAGAGTTCATCACGTGACTCTTTACATTCCTCAGGGAATTTGAAGTGAATAATCCTGACTTTTTGCCTTCTGCCTTCTCATTTCTTTTACCCGCTCATTCAGAAAAATATAACAATATGCATTAATTTCAATATTACAGTGGGAGTTTTGTTTTCCTACTGGAGACTTTCCAATGCATCACAAACAATAATTACAACATTTACATTCACATTTTCAGTTACACACTTCAATTTCACTCAGCTCCTTTTCTGGATTTTGGCTTTACTGGATTTTTCTTTTCTGCTATTGTTGAGTGCCTATTTTGTATACTTTGGTTCACCTCTATGTCTATTCATCTTTTTCCCTGTACCATTTTTCTGCCGCTGTCTCTCTCTCTTTGTTCTTGCAAGCTTTCTTCTTCATTGCAGTTGTATAGCTGCTGTACATATAACTGTCTTTTAATATAACTGCTGTGCAATTTATCATTCTACTGTTGAACTGGCAATTTCAATAAACATATCTGGATACTCTAGAACTATGCGGAAGCTTTGATAGTTTCTCATTCATCTATGGTTATGCAACCATATTATAAATGTAATATACCAATATATTATACATTTTTCTACCAATGTTTTGAAATGCTGCATAGTATCCTTGACTTTGGCTTAAACCACGATGCATCAACATTATATATATATAAACATAGATATACTCTTACATGCTCATGATTTCCTCGTAAAATATATTCCCCACTTCAATTGTTACAAACATTAACGCGCCGCTGACTTATATTAAAACCCAACAGTAATATATATCCATATAACCTTTCGGGCCCTTCAACAATATTTAATCTTCGACTTGGGGGTTAAGATCTCGGCATAACACAACAACGTATATTGAACCAATAATGCGAAGGGAAATTGGGTCCCACACCCTTAATACACGACATAATACTTTGGGTTATTAAAACCATATTAATTGACCATCCCAGCTTCCGCGGATATATTTAAATCACAACTTTGGGTTAAACCCGCAAACCTCAACACATGCGTATGGGCCCCAACGCTAACGGTCGTCTCCATCCGACGGTTGTTATCGCGTCGTGCCGCCTCATTTGATCGGACGGATATCGCTCGGCGAAGATGCGCGAACAATAACGCGCGATGGCGCGCAGTGAGAGCGGTTTTGCAAATTCGCTTGGGGACACGTGTCGCCCGTCCCGTGGAATCGCTCCCAATCTCTTGAATACCACCCACCGTGTAAAGGTGGTGCGATGAAAACCAGAAACCACCTTTACTGTTCACTCTTCGTGGTTCCGCCCTTTTGGCTCAGGGTTCCACCTAACTTCGCGTTCCGTCGTCCTTTATTATTTAAAAGGGTTCTCCTCCTCGCATCGTCTCAACGCTGATTTCTGCACATTACGACCTCGCTCCTCCGTTTCTTATGTGGAATTGCAACACCATGCCACTGTTAACTTCAGTGAATCATAATACATGACTCTTAACCTTGACCAATATGAATCAGACAAGAACATCAGTCATTCCACGGTCTATTCGCTCACGATTAATATATTTTCAATATATACACAGCAGCGTATAACTACGAGCATTCAGGAGTATATACATTAACATAGGGACAGAGTACATTAACTACAGAGTCAAACACTCTCGCGCATGCACAGGGACAGAGTATCACCAGAACTCAATCATACACAGGATTTCAATTCCGTATTTCACACAGAGATTCCTATTATAGATTGTACAGAGTTTTATCACTCTGATCATATCCTTACTTATGGGATTCGAACTTCAATTACACAGCAATCAATCATCATCCATCAAGAGGCCAAATATTCACACATGAATTAAATCCACAAGGCACAAATATACTGAAAACATTTCTTATTTACACAATGAATTAACTTACAGCTACTGGCTGGCTAGATCTTCAATCTGATGGCCTTCTTCCCCTATGGCTCCAGAGTACAATTGACAAGCTTCAACTGATTTTAGCACTTCCACTGATACTCCATAACTCAGAAACTAGCCTCTGTATTAAACAGTGGCCTTTCTATCCTCATTACTCTGTCTCTCCAGATATGCTATCAAATAGCCTTGTTCTACTGTCCTCACTACTTTGCACCTTGAATAGCTCTCTGCTTCAGTTCACTGTTGCCTACCTCTTCTACCTCTGCCACCTCTCTGCCACTTTGCTTCTCTCTTTGCTATCTCCTTTGCCTTTCTTTTGCTATCTCTCTTTGTCTCTGTTTCCTCTGATGTCTCTGCTGCCTTTCTGCCCCTTGAATGATGTTTCAGGTGCTCCTCTTTTGTCATCTCCTTTGCCATCAATGACAACATTTCCAACACATATATACTGCAACTCCCTCTCAAATTGTTGCATCATGCTGCCCATAGCACTGCCACTACTAACTGTTGCACTGCAACTCAGTTGCTGAGAAGTAAGCAACTGAAATAACTCTACCCAACTGTTTGACAAATAAGTCAAGTTGCCCTCCACCACTGAAGCTCCCTGGATACCGATTTACGATGTCCTCCTAGAGACACTATCATGCTGCAACACTGCACTACGTGAGCACAACTTCTTTGTGCTTCTGAAGTCCCATCAGCCCCTCTGCGCTGTTGCCTCCACGCTACTGCTGCCTCTGCATTATGCTGCTCCCTCTTCAGCTCTTCAGATCCCTCTTCCGCTTCAATGTGGCCTTCTGCAACCATCTCCCGACTCTTCTCGCTACCGTCTTAAGGCTCCCGTAACTCGTATGTGATCCAAGAGGAGGGTTGACTCAAGGATCCTTCCAGATTGTTGGTAGATGCTCTACAGATCCATGTCACCCCACCTCTTCTCTCGAGGCACATGAGCACTCATGTCTGCATCATCATCAGAGCCATCATCCTTTGCTGTCGCAACCTTTGAATCAGAAGATCCTTTGTCTTTCTTCTTAGAACAACTGCTGGCGAAATGTCCAAGATCACCACAGCTAAAGCATCTGACCTTGGAAAGGTCCTTCTTCTTCTTCCCTTGCTATTTCTTTTCCCTTGATGCAAGGGTTGCATCCTCCTCCTCTTCCTTGACTTTGGCCTTTCTGCTTCCTCCACTGATATTTTGTCGCTTGGTGACCCTTCTGATCTCTTCTTGGCGAAGGATAGCCCACATGTCAACCCAAGATGGTAACGCTACCCTCCCCAGAATTCTTTGGACAAACGTTTCCCAATCTTTCGAGACTGCATTCAGAGCAGTCCTCACTAAGAGCCCCTCATCAGGAGTAGCACCAATGCCAACCAGCAAATCTCGGATGGCTTGAAGCCTGAAGAGGAATGGATCTATCTCTTCACCCTTCATCATTTGGAACAATCGCATCTGGTTCTCCAGAAGCATTCTTCTTTGTACAGAACCTCCTTGGTACATCGTGTCCAAGGCTACCCACATGTCATTTGCTGTAGTCTTCCCATCAATATGAGGTATAACGTGGTCCTTGACTCCGTCTATGATCAAACGCTTCGTCTGCGCTTGATTTTGTTCATGCTTCTTAAGAGGATCTGCATCGGTTGGTACAACAAGAACCTTCTCTGCATGTTCTTTCAGACCATACCCTGTAGAAATTTCTGAATCTTACACTTTATGCAGAAATTATTACTGTTAATCCGGTTATGCTCCTCCTACTTAGACAAGTTATTAACTGAATAAATTCAAGTTAAAATCGAAGCAAAACACATAACAGATCTCTACCTATCCAGATCTAGAATAAGCACATGCACACATTGACAAAGTGACAGTTATTTCTGGACAAACAGTCCTCGGAAAAACCCAATGCGGGAAAACCGGTCTCTAGTTGCTAGAGGGTTTTATTACTAAGAATATTTCTGAATACACAAATTTGGGTTCCAGATCTAGAAAACCCGACAGAGAAAACACTAGATCTATAGCTCACTGGCTAATCTAGGGCCAAAATAATGATTGATTCACACCCTAAAACGGGATTTACAGAACTCAGCCAAGATTAGGGCCTAGAAACCCCAGTGCTGCCCCTGAAAGCCTCTGTGTCAGCCTCTGAAGCCCCTCAAACCCTCAGCGTTGCTCTAGAAGGGACTGCATTACCCCAGACTGGGTGACGCTGTCACTACGCTGCCCCTGAAGAGTCTCTGCGTAACCCCAGAGGGTTTCTTGCTGAAAATCACGCTCTCCTTGAAGGGACTGCGCTGTCCTTGATGTTGCTGCTGCTGCCTTCTTTTGCACTGTCCTTGAGCTGATCTCTGCCTCTTGTGTATTCTAGACCCCAGGATCATATCATCCCCATGGCCTAAATTCCCCTCTCTGCAGCTAAAACACTTCTGAGTATTCTTAGCAAACCCTGCCCTAGAATCTCAACTTAGCTTCAGTGATCTGCGTCTGTATATCTTTACAAATGACCCCAAGCCTTTCCTTTATACTTTTCTTGTTGACAAATCAACAACCGTGATGAGATCTTGAATCAATGGCTAAGATTAAAAGAAATCTTGATCCGTGTGACTTAAGACAATTTCATCACATGTTTAATTAAATTCACTTTAATTATTTAAGTTCCCTAAGTTTTAACTTAGGAAATACATTAAAATAATTAATTAATTTAATATCTCCTAAACTAGATGAAATTTCCCAAATCCATTTCTGGATCTTGTAGATCAAGTGTACTCTAGTCCCTCCACAAAATTTGGGAGCTAGAGCACAACTGATGCTACCCCAAATAGACAAAATCTCAACAATCCAGAACTGAGAGGATTCTGGCCCTCCAGATAACATAGTTGGACATGTCGTCCAATCTATCTTTATCCCTCAGTCCATATCGAGCCATCTTTTCTCAGATCTGATAGAAACAATACTTCTCCCTCTGGATCTGGGTTTCTTGGTGACTAGAAACCCTCTAGTAGTTGCTTCCACTGAAGACTGATTTCCCATTTGGAAATCTTCCACCAAAACACAAACGGACAGTACTCTCTTATCCTCTTGATCGAATCTCAGATCTGTTTGGCTCATATCTGCTAAGTAATTGTCTTCCTCCTGCCTTTGTTGCCTTAGTTAGGCACAATTCTGCACCTGCAGAATCTCTACCCCACCAGCGCTGTTGAATATCTGAAGCACTGATTCCGGATTTTGGCAAAATTCTTTTGCAACTGGAGAAGTGACTAGACTGCGTCTTCCTGACTGGCCCAGTGCAGCCTTAGCGCTGCTCAGAAGTGGACTACGTAACCCCAAACTAGGTGACGCAGTCCTTACGTTGCCCTGGGAAGGGTCTGCGTAAGCCTGAAGGCCTTGTGCAGCTTCAGTGATGTCCTCTTCTGGATTTATGTTCTCCTACTGTCAAGATGCCCTTTCTAGATCTGCTGCTTCTTCTGCCACCCTGCAGAAAAATATTACTTCAGCTGATTGCTGGAGATTCAGCTTGATCTGTTATCCCTCTGATTCCATCTAAAAAATCTACTTTAGTATCTTGGTTTCTTTCTCCTACTTGTTTTAGATTAATACAAGATATTTTCAGAAATTAGATTTAGAAAATACTGAAAATAAACACAACTACAGCCTACACATGCAGATCATTTACTGAATAATACACTCATGCAACAAAGTGACACATGGATTATTGGACATAAGTCCCCGAAAAAACCCAAAGTGGGAAAACCGGTGCAACAGATATGAGGGTTTATTATTAAGTAGTTCTGAGTACTGTAAATCTGGGTTCCAGATATGGAAAACCCGATAGAGAATGAAAGAAATCAAATCTGCAGTTAACCTGAAGTTCTAGTGCCAAATATTTGACTGATCCACAACCTCAAACGGGATTTACAGAACTCAGCTCGGATCTGGCCCTAGAAACCGTCAACACTGCCCCTGGAGCCCCAATGTCAGCCCTACTAGCCTCAGAATGCCATTGCGCTGCCCAAAGAGGGATTGCGTAACCCCTAGGAGGGTGACGCAGGCCTTACGCTAGCCCTGGAGACCCTTTGCGTAACTTCTGCAGCCCCCCTGGAGCCTCTGTGCTGTCCTACATAGCACCTGCGTAGCGGCTGCAAAGTACCTGCATAGCTGCTGCTCTGCTTCTCTGCGCTGTCCTTGTTGCTGCTCCTCTGCCTCTTACTTTCTCTTAGCTCTTGGGAATAGATCATCCCCTTAGCCAATATGTAATATCCCGGATGGGATATTTTAACTAAAATGCAGAAAAATACTGAATACCACAATTTGCCGTAAAATAAACATTTATTCAACAAAAGATTGCCATGTAAAATAAAAGACAGGAAATGCTGCAATCCAATACCATATAGAACAGAAGAAAAATCTCAGCTTTTATTATAGATAATAAACAGGGGTTTACATATAGATCTAACCCAAGAAGAGCTGAGATAGAAAACCGGCCACCAAGATAAGCTGCTGAACGGCACTGGCCACAAACTGCATTGCTGCACTCTCCCTTCGGCAACAACTGAAACTGAACCCACTGAAAATGATGAAGCCCAAGTTGAAGATCTGAATGATCCTCACACCAAACTCTGAAGCTCTGTGAAACTCCTAAGTGAAGTCTCCTCAAGAGAGTTGGGTTTTCGTCCAACACTCACAAACCACCCGAGGGTTTCCGTCCTGGGGCTATGGCTGAAGTAGAGAATCCACGTTCTCAAACTTCTCATACACAAGAAAATGATCTACTCCAAAAGATGTCTCCCAATGGCCTCCTCCCTTCCTTTTCTAGATCCCTTGGAGCCTTCTAGAGCATTATTTTATTATTATTTTATTTATGGAGCACTTTTCCCTTTTTATTAAAATATTATAAAATATTCCTTTTTAATGCAGAAAAGGGTATATCGGCTACCACGCCTCCTCTGGTCACTGAAATCTCTTTCTAACTGTCCCATCGTGTAGGTCTCCTTGTCCCGGTTCCGATGAGCTATTACACTAAGGTGTTCCATCGTATATTCCTCTCGGAATGCCACCTTGAGCATAATCAATTGAGTTAAGCCCATAAATAACTCAAAATTCCGAAAGTTATCAGAATGCATCGGAACGAAAGCCAAACTGCTTAGATGACGGAGTATATCAAGCGAATGCCTCAAGACACCATGAAAACTCCTCAAAACTCCTCTGAAAAGCTCCTGAGCCCACTGATAACACCAATCTGTACATGTGACCTGTCTGCTCCTAACTCTGGAAGTCCATCCTAGCCCTGTCATGGATGATACCAAAAATGGGAATATTACAGACCTCCCGCCCCAAGATTGCTTGCCCTCAAGCAATCGAAATATGTGGACCACTCTATTGGCCCGCCGCACCTCAGACCCAATGCCTGGATCCCATACCAACCTCGGGGTGCTGCTATGCACCTGTTTCAAACCTCTCGGAATAGATCCCTCAATGCCGGGATCCCAAACTGATCTCTCTCTGTCCCAGACAACAAACAATCCTCCCGGATCCCAACGCCACCATGGCCAATCATCGCCCAAGTCCCACGGCTCAGGCTGTGCACTGTCTCTAACTATATCTGATGCTCTTAGAGGTGAAGACCACCAACAAGCATCAATGCTCCCGGGCTCCTGCTGTGCTGTACCTGTAACTGCATATGCTGCCCCACCAACTGCATACCAACTCATCACTTCTCTCCAATCCAGGTCCTGACTCAATCCCATGTTGATCCTGCTCTCCTGAAATCGGGAAGGAGTCCTGAAGTAACGACAACCGGTGCCCTCCTGCCAACTGGAATCTGTAACATCTACTATGTCTAAGGGCCCCTGCTCTAATGTGCTCCCCACGAAAAATACTGTACCATCAAGAGGGTACCAACTCATGATCTCCCGCCAGCCAACCTCAACATGTGGATGTTGTACCCTGTGCAACTCTGATCGTCTCATACCGCTATCCAAGTCAACATATGAGATCTGACTAGGTGGCTCTGCCTCTCTCTCTCCAACGGGAAGAGATGACCCAACAACACTGTTAGTCCCATCCATGCATGCCTGAAGGGGAATGATCTGACGCTCCAACGTGCCCTCTGATTGTACCATCAGGGAATCCAGTCGTTCCCCAATGCGGACCAACTTGGCCGCCAACTTGGCACAAGTCACTCTCATACCCTCCAGCTCCTGGTCCTGCAACAAAATGGCCTCCCGTACTGACGTGGCCTTCTCTCTCAAAACTCGAAGGTCCGTCCGAAGCCGATGATACCGCTGTCTGCGACCATCATCCAATACCTCTGTACCTGCTAGTGCCCTAGCTCCCCGCAAAACTATCCCATCGACCTCCAACGTCTCTAGAGGATATGGATCTGCAACTAGCGTCTGTGCATCTGACTGCTCCTCCTCAAAGGCTGACCCCAATGTTAGCTGCATATCTATCATAGGCTCAATGTGGGTGCCCATCTGGATCTCACCCAAGGAAATGTCATGCCTGATGTCCATAGTATCCTCCTCTGCTGACTCAGGCTCCATCATATGCTGCTCTGGCTGAATCGTCACAAGTGATTCATCACCCAGAGTATCACCTATACAGTCCCCTGACTGCTCACCCTGCACACTAGAACACAGCTCTGGTCTACTGTCATCATCATCTCTGCATGGCTGCTCTCGCTCCCCAGAAGCATCCTCAACTGATCCCATGGACTCATCTGAAGAAGAGCCCTCACCCTGGCATACGGATGGAATGTCTACCTGCTCTACCTCTGCCACCTCATCCGCATCTCTCACAGATGAGTGATCAGGCCCCCAAGGTTCTTTGCAAATGAAGCAAAGTCCCTTCCTCCTCAGCTCATTTCTGCTGCATGACCGACCAAACTGGAGCTGCTCCTCCCTGGTCAACTGTCTCCTGAGAAACTCAATGTTCTGCTCAACTAGCCCTTGGGCTAGCTCATAAGCAGCAGGCGAGACTAACCGCTTTCTCCTCCAAATGCTCAGCAACCTAGTCTGCAACTTCCGGCAAATGGTCTCAGGGTCTCTCATACATGACGACAAGATGGACAGCATGTGTACTATGACAGTATCAGGATGATGTTTCCTAATGCTAAAGAAGCATCGGAACATCTGCAAAATCAGGTCATCACACTCAAGATAGAACATGACCTCATAAGTTCGGGCCATAGCCATGACTTCTAGAACCTTAAGCTTCCTCCCAAATGTAGACCCTGCACAAGTGTCCAAATCCTGAAAGGTTCCTACTATCAATCTGAAAATTCTTCTCATAATATCAGCATTGTAGGGAGGGAAGGGTGTTGTTATCCTCAAGATATCGCTGAAACAAGAGGCAACTATCAGCTGGACTCTCTCACTTGGATGTTCCAAGAATCTGGCTTGTATTAATACAAGCATAGCTGGCTTCAAAGCCCAATTCAAACACCAATCAGATTGCTGTACCTTTGAAAGGCAGGATTCCAGCTCCTCTAACCTGGGAAAGTCAATTTCTGATCTTCCACTCTTTAATTCCATCCCTTGTACATACAACCAATTTCCCACTTCTTCCTCCTTTTGTATATTCCTCGGATGCTCTTGTTGGAGCAATTTATGTACCTTCTTGGTGAAGGGTCTGCTGTTCTGATTAGTTTTTGGGTTTTCTGATGCATGGTGGTTTAAGGAACCAACCTCTATTTTCATTTTCTTCAACCTGTTTAGGAATTCCTCCATGGTTTAGGCTTAATGAGGACAACAACACAACAATAGTAACAATAATGACTAGCTCACTCAAGCCTTCTCACCTCTGTGACATAAGTTTGATCTCATGGACAAGAATTAATTGTCTTTCAACAATACATGGTTAGCAGCATGCTGTAAAGTTCTCTATTAGAAGACCCTCCATGGTTCAACAAAAGATGTGGTCACTATTTTCTGAGTGTACTTGGCGTAATTTCTTTGGGAAGTAATGTTAAACAGTTAGCAAGCATGCTGTAGGGGTTATATCATCATTTTATTTTGAGGACAGAACATATTCCCGACAGACCCAGAAATAAGCATGCAATATATATTTAGCATCAATATAGACAGTCTATTTTTTCTTTCCCCATTCTTTAGAAATGAATATACAAGGAGCAGATAAGAATGATGGAACCTAGTAAATAGACCAGCAAAGCGCTCTTCAGTAGAGTGATAGGTGGGTGTCTCCTGCTGCAGCGTTCAATTCAGTCTAGAATATACGCACAATATTAGACTTTAACTGCTGTAGATTTCCAATGATTTAATCCCTTAATAAAAATTCACAGTCCCACAAAATCAGATGCTACTGAAATTTAACACGGCACTTGGGCTTCCACAAAATGTTTCGACCAACCAATGTATATTGGCGTCAGTTTATGTACTCACTGTGGCGGCACCCGTAAATTAATATCGGCTCTTTCTCTAGCAGATGCCCTTCCAGAAAGGGAACACGCATAATATTCGGAATTACTCTGAGTTCATGGCGGAGCTTCAGTGATAACCATATCCAATTTGACAAACATGCTCTCCAAAATAATTCTCGACTTATGGTTTTGCGGCAGGCCTCCTCCAAACTGGCTCGACTTCACCACAATTTTTCGCTGCAACACTAATCGGTCTCTGGCAATGGATCGCTCACGTCCACAGTATCTTCGAACAGGAAAATTCGGTGGCAGAATAATTGGCGGCTTCTGCACCTGGTTCAGAAATTTCGACGCAGCCTTCCAAATTTATAATCTCGCCAAGATATGCGTTGACTCCCTTTGACCCGATCCTTTTGGGAGAATTCTGTGTAGCTATGAAAATATTCATACACAGGGATATTAAAAACCCATACTGTCAGACGATTTTGAATCTGCCCAGGCTATGAAAATGTGCTTCGCGGAATGTGCCTTGCGGTTTGTTCTCACGCACGTTGTCGTCTATCCCAACTTCTGAGGTTCGACGTCTTTGATCTCGGCACTTACCCACACGAATATGATTGCCTTTGCTTCCTGCGATTTGTCCTGACGATGCAAATTAACTGCCGCCAATTTCGTGACTGGGCCCGAGAGAAATATCTCAGCCGACCTTCGACAGAAATATCACCCCTTCCAGTAATCTTTCACGACATTTACAGAGAGATGTCAAATTAAAAACAATTATTTCGTGGCCCACACCACCCTTCACTTTGCTGATTCTCCATAGCCGATTACGAGCAACTCAGCTCAGGGAATATGGCGGCTCCAACGACCAAGCGATTTCTAATGATCATAGGCAGCAGTGTAATTGACAGTCGAACACACTTTACCATTCCTGCACATTAAACCTGAAGAACGACGAATACACTCAGTCCTCTGACAGATGTCTCTGATATAAATATTTTGATAAATTTATATAATGCAGAACTCAGGCCACCTAATAGAGTTCAGCTCTCGTAAAAAGGTATTCTGCCCCCAACAAAAGAGCTCTTGTCCCTCCGATGAAATGGCTCTATAAACTTTTTAATTCCTGGACCCTTCTGAATATTTCATGTTAAACACATAATCATCCCCATAAATTTAACACGGCCCCAAAATTCTTCAGACTTTGATAAAACCAAATTCTCACTTCTCCTTCGGAATCGATCTACGGAGCTTAGCCCTTGAAATTTCACGCAGCCCCAAATTTCAACAGATCGACCCAAATTAAGTTGCTAATTTTGACTAAAATATCCATAAAATTTACTAGCCTGCCAACAAACCACTTCCGCTTTCTTGTTTAGGGCCACTTAGAGAATCTGTATGGTGGTTCTTGCTATTTTAATAGCATCTCCTTTGTAAGTTTTGTAAATTTTATAAAATTCACAACAATAATGAGCTCGATAAACCCTCGATTTTCTTTTGCAGTCAAACCCTCGGAAAAGGATAGCTACAACTGAAAAGTGAAAACCCCGCAGGCTGAGCCAAGTCCGATGCTCCGATACCACTGTAATATCCCAGATGGGATAATTTAACTAAAATGCAGAAAAATACTGAATACCACAATTTGCTGTAAAATAAACATTTATTCAACAGAAGATTGCCATGTAAAATAAAAGACAGGAAACGCTGCAATCCAATACCATATAGAACAGAAGGAAAATCTCAGCTTTTATTATAGATAATAAACAGGGGTTTACATATAGATCTGACCCAAGAAGAGCTGAGATAGAAAACCGGCCACCAAGATAAGCTGTTGAACGGCACTGGCCACAAACTGCACTGCTGCACTCTCGCTCCGGCAATAGCTGAAACTGAACCCACTGAAACTGATGAAGCCCAAGTTGAAGATCTGAATGATCCTCACACCAAACTCTGAAGCTCTGTGAAACTCCTAAGTGAAGTCTCCTCAAGAGAGTTGGGTTTTCGTCCAACACTCACAAACCACCCGAGGGTTTCCGTCCTGGGGCTACGGCAGAAGTAGAGAACCATGTCCTCAAACCTCTCATACACAAGCAAATGATCTACTCCAAAGATGTCTCCCAATGGCCTCCTCCCTCTCTTTTATAGATCCCTTGGAGCCTTCTAGAGCATTATTTTATTATTATTTTATTTATGGAGCACTTTTCCCTTTTTATTAAAATATTATAAAATATTCCTTTTTAATGCAGAAAAGGGTATATCGGCTACCACGCCTCCTCTGGTCACTGAAATCTTTGTCTAACTGTCCCATCGTGTAGGTCTCCTCGTCCCGGTTCCGATGAGCTATTACATTAAGGTGTTCCATTGTATATTCCTCCCGGAATGCCACCTTGAGCATAATCAGTTGAGTTAAGCCCATAAATAACTCAAAATTCCGAAAGTTATCGGAATGCATCGGAACGAAAGCCAAACTGCTCAGATGACGGAGTATATCAAGCGAATGCCTCTAGACACCATGAAAACTCCTCAAAACTCCTCTGAAAAGCTCCTGAGCCCACTGATAGCACCAATCTGTACATGTGACCTGTCTGCTCCTAACTCTGGAAGTCCATCCTAGCCCTGTCATGGATGATACAAAAAATGGGAATATTACACAATACTACCCCTCATTGCAGGAAATTCCTCCGGAAATTCTTAGCAAACCTGCCCTAGAATTCTAGATCTATTCCTCAGCTCTGCAACTATGTGTCTCCTCCAACTGACCCTCAAGCCTTTCTCTTATACTTTTTCATTCATCTCATCAACGATCGAGATTAAAACATTCATGAATGACTGAAATTAAAACACTGCTTGATCCATATGACTTAAGACAATTTCAGGACATGTGTTAATTAATTCACTTTAATTATTTTATTTTCCTAAGTTTAGACTTAGGAAATCCATTAAAATAATTAATTATTTGAATAACTTGACCATCCACTGAAATTTCTCAAAACACTTTCTGGGTTTTGGAGATCAAGTGTGTCCTAGCCCCTCCACAAAATTTCAGGGCTAGAGCACACCCAATGCTACACTAACTATCCAAAATCTCAACACAGAGGAGCTAAGATCAAGAAGGAGGAGGAGGAAGATGCGGCTCTCGCATCTAAGGGACAAAGGCAGCAGCAAGGGAAGAAGAAGAAGGACCTCTCAAAGGTCCGGTGCTTCAAATGTGGCAAATTGGGACACTTCGCCAATCCTTGTCCTCAAAAGAAGAAGGGGAAGGAAAATTAAGATTCCAAGGATGCGGCAGCCAAGGGGGATGATGGAAATGATGATGATGTGGCCATGAGTGCTCATGTACCTCAAGAGAATAGGTGGGGCGACATTGATCTGTAGTTCTCTTGAACTGTAGAGAGGGGCAGGATCCTTGAGGTGCCCAAACTCTTGGATCACATACGAGCTACAGGAGTCTTTAAAGACAATAGCAAGGTGACTAGAGTTAGTTGGTGTAGAGGATCATGGAGGCACTTTGGCAGTGCTGGGACAATGAAGACTGGAGCAGCACAAAGGAGAGGCAGGAGCAGCGTGGAAGCAATAGCGTAGAGGCAGTTCTTAAGAAGCGCAGAGCAACAAACAATGCAGAGCTTCAGAGGGTGAACGCAGAGCAACAATAGAGGGTGCTTCAGTATCGAGATGTAGCCAAACTGACTTTTATGTTAGTATTTTGGGTGATGTCCTTCAGTTGCGTACTTCTCAACAACTGAGTTGCTGTGCAGTAGTTAGCAGTGGCAGTACTATGGGCAGCATGATGCAACATTTGAGAGGGAGCTGCAGTACAAATGAGGCAGTGACTGTGGCAGAGTCATAGGCAGCAACATAGTGGATGAGGGGCAGCAGTCGAGCATCACTAGCACAGGGGACCGATGCCTTGGATCAGAGTAACACTTCTAGAGTGAAGTGTTGCTAGAGCACATTCCTCGCTAAGAGGGAGTGTTGAGATTTTGGGTAGCATCGGATGTGCTCTAGATCTGAAACTTTGTGGAGAGGCTAGAACACATGAGATGTCCAAGACCCAGAAATGGTTTGGAGAAATTCCACACGGAACCTAAGTTATTCAAAATATTAATTATTTTAATGGAGACCCTAAGTCTAACTTAGGGAAATAAAATAATTAAATTGAATTAATTTAGACATGTGGGTGAGAATGTTCTAAGTGACATGGATCAAGTATTTTATAATCTTAGCCATTTGTTAGAGATTAGATCACGACTGTTGAATGTTCAACGAGAAAAGTAATAAAGGAATGCTTGGGGTCAGTTGGAGAACACACACAGAGTAGCAGCACTTGAGCTAAGTCGAAATTCTGGGGCATGGTTTGCTGAGAATTTTTGAGTGAGCTTAAAGTGCAGTGAGGGGCAGATCGACAGTGGGATTTCAGATCTGAGGCCGAGGTTACATTGGCAGAGAGGAAAATCTGTACCAGAGTAGCGTAGAGACCTAGCAAGGGTGACGCAGGTGTAGCTAGAGCAATGCAGAGGCAGCGTAGGCTCAGCCAGAGTGACGCAGGCCAAGCCGGAGCTGCGCAGAGGCATCATAGGCTCAGTCAAAGTGATGCAAGGCCAACCTGTGTTGTGCAGAGGCTTACACAGGGTTGTAAGGCTGACACAGTACCAAGAGAGGCAGCGCTGAGGTTCCAGTGGGCCAGAAAGGGCTCGCTTTCAGCAGATCCAGAAGGTGTGAAGCCTCAGCTGAATTAGCCATATTTTCTGTCTCCGAGTGATAGAGGTACATTTGTTGATATTTTCTTTGTTTGGGCAAACCATGTCTGGTGCCCTTGAATGTATATAGAATTCTGCATAATATTAAAACCCTCTAAAGAGTTGTTGCACCAGTTTTCCCACATTGGGTTTTTTCCAGGGAAATTTGTCCGAAAAATATTGTGTCCTTTGTCATGTGGGATTTATTCTTCAGTTCTTGATTTGTATGTATGTGTAGGTTGCATTAGTGTTTACTTTGATGTTTTACTGAATATTTCAGAAAAATAACTTGTTAATTAAATCAAACAAGTAGGAGAAGTAAATCAGAATACTGCAGTAGGGTTTTTGTAATTTGGATTCAGAAATTTTCACAATCCCTGCATAGATAGTGTCTCTCTCACATCAATGACCTGCTAAAGCCCAATGGAAGATCTGCATGATCTCCCCTTGTACTATAGCTCATCCCTAAAGGTTTTTGAGCTGTGTAGAGCTGTAATGCTCGGGTTCCTCACTAATCTCAGAGAGGTGCCACCATGCTGACGTTGCGCTACTCTGACTATGACATACTGCCCATCGTGCGCAGACACTATCCTCCTCTCCTGGGGCCTAGTGGCGAAAAATCTGTGAAGGCCAAGCTCATCCTGCTCGGGCATCTCCATGATGCGAATGTCTACCCCTCTACTATCAATCTCGACCCTGAGCAACAACAGGACAAGTCTGCCTCGCCACACAGTGGAGGTCTCAGCGATCCCCCATGTGTCAAACCCAAGGTGGACTGGATCACCCTCTGCCATGACCTTGCTCATCATAAAGTGGAGTGATCCACCAGCCAACTGGATCCCTGGATCCCCCAACCATACTGGGATCTCATAACTCCCACTCCTCACGGGATGTCATTGCATAGCGCTGCTACCTACTAGAACCCATCTGGCCCTCATCTTTGACCCCTATATGTATCCCCTGGGTGGACCCCAAGTATCAGGAGTCTATCCCACGCATGCCAACTTGCCCTACTCCTTCCAGACCATGTAGTGAAAACCGCTATCCCAACTCCTAATGATACACCCGAACACTGCTCGGAGTCTGGTACCGTCCTGTAGATGAAGTCTATCATCCACTGTCCCTCAGTCTCCTGTGACACCTCAGTCTGTCTTGCCAGAATTGCATCATGCAATTCCCTCGCAATCGATTCCCCACGTGTGAGCCCACGAGTGGAATCTATGCCACCTCGTCAACAGACCATGCCGTCCCTAAGCCGGCATCCATCATCTCGGGCCTCCACCAAATGTCTGAACTGGAGAGCCTCCTCCTAGTCCATGACACTCAGTGTCTCAGCCAATTGCCTAGGGTGGTCCCTGTGAAAATGCTACTGGAGTATCATGGTTTATTTCTTCTACTTGATTTAAATTAATACAAATCATTTCCAGAAATTAGATTCAGAAAATACCGAAATAAACACAACTACAGTCTACACATGCAGGTCATTTACTGAATAATACGCTCATCCAACAAAGTGACACATGGATTTTTGGACATAAGTCCTCGGAAAAACCCAAAGCGGGAAAATTGGTGCATCATATATGAGTGTTTATTTTATTAAGTAGATTCTAAATATAGTAAATCTGGGTTCCAGATCTGGAAAACCCAACAGAGAATAAAATAAATCTGCAGCTAATCTGATGTTCTAAGAAAAAATATCTGACTGATCCACACCCTCAAACGGGATTTACAATACTCAGCCCGAATGGCCCTAGAAACCCTAGCGTTGCCCCTGAAGCCCCAACGACAGCCCTGCTAGCCTCAGAGCGCCACTGCACTGCCTAGAGAGGGACTGCGTAACCCCTGAGCAGGTGACGTAGGCCTTACGTTGGCCCTAGAGACCCTCTACATAATTTCTGAAGCCCTCTAGAGCCTCTGCGCTGTCCTGCATAGCACCTGCATAGCTGTTGTTGCTGCCCTCTGCGTTGTCCTTGTTTGCTGCTCCTCTGCCTCTTACAGACTCTTGGCTCCGGGATCAGATCATCCCCTCAACCAATACTACTCCTCGCTGCAGAAAATTCCTCCGAAAATTCTTAGCAAACCCTGCCCTAGAATTCCAGATCTATTTCTCAGCTCTGCAACTGTGTGTGTGTCTCCAACTGACCCTCGAGCCTTTCCCTTATACTTTTTCGTTGAACCCTTCAACAACCGAGATTAAAACATTCATCAACGGCTGAGATTAAAAGACTGCTTGATCGGTGTCTTTTAGAACATTTCATCACATGTGTTAATTAATTCACTTTAATTATTTAATTTCCTAAGTTTAGACTTAGGAAATCCATTTTAAAATAATTAATTATTTGAATAACTTGAACACCAACTAAAATTTCTTAAAACACTTTCTGGGTTTTGGAGTTCAAGTGTGTCCTAGCCCCTCCACAAAATTTCAGGGCTAGAGCACAACCGATGCTACACCAACTATACAAAATCTCAACAGTCCCCCCATGTCCCGCCGCTTGAACGGAGAGCATCAAGGGGCAGCAACCGAACGCCCTGCGAACGTGAGCAACACTGCAAAGTGATGGGTGGATAGGTCCCTAAGGGTATGATCAAGAGTCTGCAGTGGTACTAAAGAATAACCCTATGAATGCCCCTTTCTCTGCCTCGGGTTTGCTGATAAACCAGTGGAAGACCTATCTCCACTAAATATGGCGTCCTCAGGAGCACAATCATGTCCTTGTCGATCCTAGGTGAGTTGCATCTAACGGTACACCTAATGTCCCTGTACACAAGTCTCACGGGGCGCAACGCTCCAAGGGCCTGTTGTGCCGCACCATATGCCACTACATAGCACCAAGTACCACCACACTCCTCGGCATGCCATGGTATGCCGCTGCCTATCCCTGTACACCACCGGATATCCCTGGCTACCACTATAATATCTTGTACCATCCCATGCCTTGTCTGTGTCACGACACCAGACACTCCCCGCGTGTACTGAATGCGATGTAAGACACTGCTACTACACAACAAAATCCAACACACTACGATACACCACCATGCATCTCCATGCCCACCTGCAGACCATTGCTCAATGCTAGATGCTCCTGCACATCCTTGGATGTGATGGCCTAGAGTTGTGTCCCTACATGTCGGCCCACACCTAATCGGTATCATCACCTCTACCATCGCATCACCATACCCACCGATGAATGGATCCCACACCAAATCCTCCCTGAGGGACCCAAGAAATGAATCTCCCTATGTGTCAGTAGCGATGCCACCACTACCCTGTTCCTCTGCATCCCCTGTGCCCCACACAAATGTGAAGAACACCTAGCTTCATATTGTTGATTTGGGTAGCATCGTATGTGCTCTAAGTCTCAAAATTGGCAAGGAGCCTTAGGCACATGTATTCCAGAGAACCCAGAAATTGTTTTTGAAAATGCCACTTAGTATATATGTTTTATTAAAATAATTAATTATTTTTAAAGGGATCCTTAGTCTAAATTTAGGAAAATAAAATAATTAAAGGGTAGTAATAAAACAAAGTGTGAATGTTCTAGAAAAGGCGGAGATCAAGTCAAAATTTAATCTTAGTCGTTGATTAGAGATCTAATCTCGGTCGTTGAAGTTTCAACGAGAAGATTATAAGAAGGACTTGAAGGGTCATTTGGAAAATACACCGATACAGAGATAAAATCTAGAGATCGAAATTCTTTAGTGAGTAGTGTTTAGGTAGAAGAAGATCGATCGAGAGGATTCTCGTAGAGAGGGGCAAAGATTATGTCTAGTTGGAGATTTTCCTGAGCCAGAGAATACGCAACAGAGAAGACAGAGAGCAGTACCAGCAGAGGCAGCGTAGCAACTACGCAGAGCCTACGTAGAGGCAGCGCAATAGCCCAGAGGAAGTTCGTGATTGAAGTGAGGATCAATCAGTTCCAGTGTCGGAAAGTTGGGGTGTGAGACTGGAAGGGGCCAGAGGGTCAGATCCAAATAGCAGAAGAGCCAACACATAGAAGCCACACAGTCCCCATGTAGAGTGACGTAGAGACTGCACAATGAGTGTGCAGAGACTGCGTAGTGGTAGTGGAGGCCTTACCGATCCGAGATTCTGGCCAGTTTGGGAATCCAGTGTCAGTGTGAGGTTTTTCTCACTAACTCTTTGTCAGTCAGATTCTTTGTGAGGATAGCTAGCAAGGCATCCAGTTTATATTAAGAAAATTACTACATAATATATAAACCCTCAGCTACTACACCGATTTTCCCGCATTGGGGTTTTACGGGGACATTGGTCCAAAAACAACAGTGCCACTTGTGTCTATGTTTTACTCTTGTTTAGATTTTGTTGCCGCACTTGCATTTTTTTGCAGTTTATTTGTTAAGGCTGTAGTGTATGAGATTTCGCTGTTTATAGTAGAAAACTATAAATAATTTGTTGAAAGGAATTAACAATATAGGAGATTTCTCATCAATGCTGCAGTAGGATTCTGGGTAGTACGAATTTTCACATGGTATCAAAGCTTGTTTAAGCTGAGTGCAGGAGGAGGAAAAGAGTAGATCCAGCAGATCCAGCGTTGAAGGAGAAGTCAGGGATCAAAGAGTTGTGTAAGCAGCAGATCGATCTCCGAGGTGACAAGCCAGGAGGGCTAGTGCTGCAATGAAATCTCTCTCTCAGTGAGCCGACAGAGAGGTAGGATTTTCTAGATCGTAGTTTGTCCAAGGCAGAGGGAGCAACATGGCACTTTCAACGCAGATCAGCAACTGGAGGGATGCAGTTTCTGTGCAGCAGTGATTGCTAGTGCAGAAGTGTCAGGAAGAGTAGCTGAAGACATGTGGGGATTTCTGACCTTAGAGAGTTTCATGCCCAAGAAACTCTAATTTCTCGTATAGAAGCAAACAGAGTTCGCGAATTATTTGGCTTGCTCCAGCAGGGAGCATGTAGAGCTAGCTGCGCAGAGGGTTAGAGGCAGCAGATCAACAACATGTGGGGGATTTTCTTCCTCAGAGAATTCCTAGCCGGGGAATTCTAATTCTTGATAGCTAAGCATTAGTATTGTGTGGAAGATCTACTATATACAGCAAGAAGTGCGTAGGCCAGGCCAGTAGCTGCATAGAGGAGAGAGAGGGAGCGATTCGATATTTTTGTAGAGATGGCCTCAGATGGGCAGGATCCATGGAAGAGCAGCAGATTAGATCTAGCTGCTTCATATTTCTCACAGGGATTAGTATCCTTGCTACAGGAGCTCAACAGAATCAGTAGCAAGAGGATCACATTGTCAGTAGGAGCAGTCAGTGATTTAGATGACAACTGCGTAGCTAGTTGCAGTCCAGTTTTAGAGGGAGACAGTTGCAGAACTAGTTGTAGTGACACAAGCAGTGTGAATTTCCAAGTTGCAGCATGCAGGTGCAGTTCCAGCCAGGAGATTCCCAGTGCAGAGCTACACAGTCCAGTTTCCAGCACAGGAGGACAGTGCGAGTTAACAGGAGGGAGCAGAGAGATTTCCCATAGGGAGATCGAAACTCAAAGGAATTCTAGTTTCAGAGGGAGTAAAACCTATGGAAGCCAGTACTTTAGGATCTGAGGAGACCAGACTCATTATTGTAGTAGTTGTAGCAGTTGTGCAGAAGCATCAGAAGAGCAGTAGCAGAAGTAATATGAGTAGGTAAAAATTCGCCATGATTGCTAACATATCGCCATGAGAGTGTTGGGATGATCTAGAGCTGTAGCTCAGCAAAGTTGCAGTTGGGCACAATCCTTGAGGAGTCCACTTCTCGGATCATTTCCTTGTTATGGGAGCCTAAATCAGATGTAGCAGGATGGACAAGTGCCAGTTGGTGCAGAGGAGTGCAGAAGTGACAGTGCAGTGGTTAGCAGCGCCAGAGTTTGAGCAACGCCAAACAGAGTTGGCAGTAGTGCACGAAGGCACAATGTAGAAGTCAGCAGCAGCGCAACAATTTTAGAGGGACGACGCAGAGGCTAGGAGTAGTCATATCTTCAGTACCGAGATGCATTGTGCTGAACACTTGTTCAGTTTTGGATGTTTTTATGTTGCAGTAAGCAACAACGTTGTAGTGAAATGGCAATTGGCAGTGGTAGGGCCAACAGCGGCACAGATGCAGAATTTGAGGAGTTGTAGTAGGGATGGAGTGTTGACAGTGGCAGGGTCATCAATAGTATAGATGCAACATTTGCGCAAAGTTGGTGGGCAACAGTGTCAGACATCAACAACACAAAGGGAGATGTTGCAGCATCAGGGTAGTACTCAGCATGATGTATTGCTAGAGCACATTCCTCGCTAAGAGGGAGTGTTGATTTGGGTAGCATCGGATGTGCTATAAGTCTCAAAATTGGAAGGGAGGCTTAGACACATGTATTCTAGAGAACCTAGAAATTGTTTGTGAAAATTCCACTTAGAATATGATTTTTTTAAATAATTAATTATTTTTAAAGGGAACCTAAGTCTAAACTTAGGAAAATAAAATAATTATAGGGTATTAATAAAATAGAGCGTGAATGTTCTAGAAAAGGCAGAGATCAAGTCAAAATTTAGTCTTAGCCATTGATTACAGATCTAATCTCGTTCGTTGAAGTTTCAACAAGAATATTATAAGGACTTGAAGGGTCAATTGGAAAATACACCGAGACGGAGAAAGAATCCAGAGACCGAAATTCTTTACTGAGTAGTGCTCAGGGAGAAGATTGATCGAGAGGATTCTCACAGAGAGGGGCAGAGATAATGTCCGGTTGGAGATTTTACTGAGCCGGAGAATACGCAACAGAGAAGACAGAGAGCAGTACCAGCAGAGGCAGCGTAGCAGCTACGCAGAGCCAACAGAGGCAGCGCAGTAGCCCAGAGGAAGTCCGTGATTCAGTTGAATATTAGTCACATCCAGTGCCAGAAAGCTGGGGTGTGAGACCAGAAGGGGCCAGAGGGTCAGATCCAGCCAGTAGAAGAGCTAGCAAGCAAAAGCCACGCAGTCCCTACGCAGAGTGATGCAAAGACTGCGCAGAGGCAGTGGAGGGTTTGCCAGTCTATGGTTTTGTCCAGTTTGGGCTTCTAGTGTCAGTGTGAGGTTTTTTTCACTAACTCTTTGTCAGTCAGATTTTGTGTGAGGATAGCCATCAAGGCATCGAGTTTGTATTCAGAAAATTACTGCATAATATATAAACCCTCAGCTGTTGCACCGATTTTCCCACATTGGGTTTTTCCGGGGACATTGGTCCAAAAACAACGGTGTCACTTGTGTCTATGTTTTACTCTTGTTCAGATTTTGTTTCCGCACTTTTATTTTTTCGCATTTTATTTGTGAAGGTTGTAGTGTATGAGATTTCGTTGTTTACAGTAGAAAACCGTAAATAATTTGTTGAAAGGAATTAACAAGATAGGAAATTTCTCATCAGTGTTGCAGTAGGAATCTGGGTAGTACGAATTTTCACACATACAAGGCACCGTATGGTGGCCTGCCAATACCACCTCCTCCGACAAATTCCTGCCAGAGTATGTTGATCATCCCGTGATCCCGTGTACAATCTTCATACCAAAACAACCCAAGGAGTCTAACCATAACCCGGTTGGCCACTAGTGCTAACCAAAACTCCCCTAGCGAATGTGCACGCTCAACTGCTAGGTCAATTGTACCATCCAAGGCGTAGTCAACCAACATACTTGGGAAATGATAGGTAGTCCCACCGAGATCCCAATTCCAGTCTGGGCTTCTGGTATCCCCAGTCCTTGGAAGCTCCTGCTGAACTACACTTGAGTCCAGCACCATCCCCATAGCCCACTCTACTGGGTACCAACTCAGAATCTCTCTCCATCCAACCATAAGAGGGGGATCAAATGCACGAACTCTCGCACATAGAACAACCCCAACATGTGAATGTTGCACCTTCTGCAACTCAAGTCGTCTCATACCGTTATCCAGGTCAACACATGAGATCTGACTAGGTAGCTCTGTCTCTCTCTCTCCGATGGTGAAAGGTGACCGAACATTGTTTCTAGCCCCATCTATGTATGCCTGAAGAGGGATGCTCTGACTCTCCAATGTGCCCTCTAACTGTACCATTAAGGAATCCAATCGTTCCCCAACGTGAGCCAGCTTGGCTGCTGACTCGGCACAAACCACTCTCATTCCCTCCAGCTCCTCATTCTGCCCCAGAATAACCTCTCATACTAATGTGGCCTTCCTTTTTAATGTTAAAAGGTCGGCCTGAAACTGATGACACTGTTGTGTGCGACCATCGTCTAATACCTATGTATCTACTGGTGCCTCATCAAGGGTGGATACGTCTCCTGACACCTCATCCATATGTTGTGTGTTGCTATCACCTAAAAACTCGGACACGACCCTGGTCACCACCTCAACGGATGGCACTACTAGGGTATGGTCCACTCTCTCCACTAAGATTTAAATTGGCATGGTCAAGGGAGTCTCCAACACGGGTGACCTCTGCGTCACACTAGTTATATCTACTTGCTCCCCACAATCCTGTATAGATGGTTGTACCCCCACGCCCTGTGCATCTCTAGTGTCTCTTTTGTAAGGAAGAGGATAGATCTGGTTTGACACCTTCATCAGTAGGGTCAAGAATTCACACATGTAAAATCCTCGTTGTGCCATGGCTTATCTATGGTTTAACTCGTCATTGTGGATACATGCACGAATCTTCCCTGATCTAATTGGCTACCCCACAAGCTGGCCAAGATCATGGCTTTGATACTACTGTAATATTCCTGATGGAAATTTACAATGATAAATAAAGTAAACATAGCAAAAACACACACAAAAATTTACAACACATTAAACACCCAGAAATTTCCATAAACTGCGCTGAGCTAAAGCCATTTTATTGATATAAATGCTAGGTACAAAAGTAAGATCGGAAAGCATGCACCTGGGTTATCTTAGTGAACTCTACACTACTGGTTGCAAACAATGGCTGCTAGGGCCTCCTCTGATGCTCAGTAAATTCTAAGAAATTAAACTCAGGCTCTCCTCCAATAAACCACAAAAACTGACGAAGGAATTGGCCAAATGTTGACCTCGGAATTTTGGCGCAATTTCCCCTAGTTCCTCGAGTTGTTGGTTGAGTTGGGACCCCTGTTTGACCCCTCAAGTATGCCCAGAAAATTCTGCTAAAATAATCTGGACTTCTCCTCAATAAACCCAGAAAAACCTAGAAAGGGTTTGTCCTAGTTTTGAATGCTCCAAAATTGACCCCAAAATGCTTAGTCCTCTACTGCCGGAAAATGTCACCTGCGATAGCTGAGGCATTTCTTGTTCCTCAAGGGCTAGGAACTCTCTTCCAATTCCCCTCCAATCAAATCCCAAACAATTCCAGCTTCTCTATCCACACACCGAGCCTCCCCACAATTAGCTCCACAACCATTCCATGCAATCCTGGGGAAAAAGGCGTAGGCCTAGCCTTCCCAATTCGTTCTACTATGAAAAGCACCTCTGCTCCTGGAAATTTGCTCCTCTTGGAAAGTATTTGTGTGAGAAAATAACCCAGCAACAACGGATCTCTTATCTCCGACACAATACCACTCCAACCTTGCGTAGCTCCCTTTTTCTGCGTCCCACTAGTGCTAGAAATTCGGCTATTGCGTGGTATCCTCCGAGTTACCAAAGAAGAGTAGAATTTGCCTCCCTAGGGTGGCACTCGTGGTCCACCGAAGAAGAGGGTGATATTTCCCCTTGAAAACCTCTGGTGCTAAACAACACCTGTGACTCAACTAAACAACTCGAGCAATAATGTGTAAATGGAAAATTATCAAAAGTACTCTATGTTGCCTTCAACCCCTTATTTATAATTGTTGCTTCACCATTCCTTGTGGGTCCCTTAGCCAACTATTTCGACCTCCTTCCCACACAATTGACTTTTCCTCCAAGGGGTGCGTATTCCATGAGGGGTGACCCCCACATTCCACTAAGGTTGGGATTTTCAATTTCTCCTAAGTCCCATGTACCCAAAATGTCTCCAATGCCCAGGTTAAAAAATTGTGCTAGGCTTAGCACTTCCCCAATAAATTTGTCAATCCTATTAAATGAAAAATCAAAATTGGGGATATTACATTCTTTGCTTTCTATGGTTGAATACAACCCCCACATGGGACGCTTCCCCAATAGATTTTAGGGATTAAGTAACTCAAATGGTCTTGAGCTAAATACCCCCTAAGGTATCTACTACAAGATTCATCCAAGGACAAGTATTTAGTGGCTAGGGTTTCAAGTGATTTAACATATAATTTCATGGGAGCAAGTTCAAAGATTCCTATGGAAAAATATAAAAGGTCTAGTTTGACCAATAGAGGCTCAAATAGGTTTCCAAACACATGCAAATAATAAATTACACTTCGTTGCTATAAATTAGGGTTTGAATAAACAATTTACAACATGCAAATATTTTATAACAGCAATAAGAAAATAGACACATAATTAGTAATGAGTGTAAAATTAGGGTGGATCAATGAGTAAACAAGAAATGAATTACAACAATTTTGAACGGATAAAACTACATATTACCTTAGTTGTAGGATGTAATATCCCCAATTTTGCGAGCATGAGAATTTTGCCTAATTTTGGTGATATTAAGTAAAGGGGCAAATATTATTTTGGAGAAACATGGCAAGTATTATTTTATTGGAGATTGGCAACAAATTATTATTTTATTAAAATGGAGGCACAAGTCACTTAGTGGAAAATGGCCCCCACCAATAAAATAATAATTAGAAAAGGAGTCTAGAAGCATGGGGAAAAATTATAAAAGGAGGTTGGACTCATTCTCTAATCATCTTTTGACTACTACATTTCACATTTCATCTTTTGTTGGGGTTGTTTAGCACAAGAAGAAAAGTGTTGTTTAGCACTAGGAATTCCAAGTGGAATTCCACCCTCATTTCAGAGAACTTCGAGTGTCTCCCTAGTGAGGTAATTTGGGAGTCCAATTCAGGGCTTTCCTTGAGCTTCATTATAGGAGTTTTCCCAGCTATACACATTTCTCAGGCATGAAAGGTGTTTGTGGCACATCATTTAGAGCAGTTTTAGTTGGTTGGAGACTCCAAGATTTTGCAAAGACATTCTTCATAGTAAAGACCGGAGATTTGGAGCATTTTGTAGGGCAGCGAGTGAGGTCAGAATTTGGGGTGAATTTCCCCTCATTCTGATAGTGTGCAAAGCTCACTAGCTCAAGTCTGCATAGGAGGAGGAGGTGGATTCTTTCCGAGGAAATTTGGGTTGGAGAAATCAAGCATTTTCCAAAGGAGATCTTTGCGAGACTTTGGGAGGCTTTCAATGTCATATTTTGGGCATCCTACAATAGTTCCATTATGTGGGGTGTTTTCTGGCCAAATTGGGTAATTCACACTTGTTGGGGGTCACCGGGGGTCTGTGGATTCAGCCCAAACCCTTTTTGGGTTATTGCGGTTTTGGTGAGAAGAGGCTAGGATTAATTTTACAGAATTTTCTGAGAACTTCTGAGGGCATAATTCCTAGTTCCATTCAGCAGTCAACAATAGAAATTGTTGGAGGAGGGCACAGTTTATCCCGAGACCATTTTCACCACTTGGGTCCGTGAGATATTACTGGGTTTTGTTGGAGTTGGTGTGGGGAGCCTACATTTAATTTTGCTGAATTTTTGGATTATATTTTAGGGACGAAATCTTAGTTCACCTACAGTAGTAGTGGTAGTAATTTACTAGGTCAGCGCAGAGGTATTTGGTGGAGTCGTTCCTGTACTCGGGCATCACAATTCCAACAGGGGTTTCTCCTAGCTTGTTGTAGCAATCCCAGGTTCCTATTTCCATACTCATTGTACTCCATTCTGCTCAAGATAAATAAAATGGCTTAGAGTTTTGGTGCATTTCCTCTTGTGTTTTGATTTCCTGTGTATGTGTTGAATTTCCTAGCTGTTGTTATAGTGCATGTTTCTGTTATTCACTTAATACTTCCATTAAGAATTATTATAGTGGTATCAGAGCCATGATCTTGGCCAGCTGTGGGCCTTAAGCCAAGTGATGACAAGATCAAACTAAAAAGCTAAGGAATCATGGGATCCAAAGAAAGGTTAAAATCGAACAACATGGAAGTAACCTTGAATGAGGTGATTAGGATGCAACAAATGATGATTAATGTGGGGGAGAAGTTGATTCATACCACAGTTGGGAATCAGGACCATTCTCAATTCTACAACAAATCCACTATGCCCAAATTTATGGATAATGCATCAAGATGGCAAGACATGATTGCAATTGATGTGGAGTTATTGGCAGCGAATTGGAGGGAATACCAATCATCGGGACATGACATTCAGGTATCCCTCTACTTTTTGGAGTTCTGTGAACTAAGAGACATGCACAAATCAGTGGGAATTTAGTGGAATTATGCAAGGATGATCAGGAGGCTCAAGGAAGAAGATGAAAAAGTAGTTGAAGGGGCCATGGTTGGCAAGGAGACAATTGAGCATACACCCGTTGATGAGATGTCGACAGTTGATGAGGTACCCAGTGTTGTGACCAAGTTTTTAGGTGATAACTGTTATTGAGGAGGTGCCTGGAGCCATATCCACCTTTGATGAGGTGTTGATAAGTACAGAGGCATCAAGACCTGTGACAGAGTTTCCAGACAATAGCTACCTATCGTTGATTGTTGAGGATGGTATGCATGATGAGCTATCTGTGGAGGGGAAGTTAGTGGATCATGTTGAGCCCATGGTGGAGGAGAATGAGCAGTCATCCTTGGAGTCGGCGATCGATGAGAAGTAATTAGGTGCATCGACAGACAACAGAGCTGTCGTGCTTTTAGATGGAAATCCCCTTCAAGCATACATCAATGTGGATTGCAGCATTATTGGGCCACCTCCTCATGTTGGTGAGAGAGAGGCCGTGTTACCTAGGCAGATTACATGGATTGGATAGAATAGCGAGATGAGGCGACACAAGTTGCGTCAGGTGCAGCCATCGCAGGATGGAGGACTTGCTCCATGTATGGTTGTTCATGCATTCGATCCCTCTCTCGGGGTTGGATGGCGAGAGATATTGAGTTAGTATCCGATGGAGCTGGCTAGGAGTTTAGATGCATCCATGGCCACAGATCAGCAGAGGTTGTGGATTACCAGAGGGGCTCGAGGGCCAGACTATTGTTGGGATCCAGGTAGGATTCTCCATCACATCGTGGAGTCAGTAGGTGATGGTAGTAGCTGCATGATGGACTCAGTGGTTGGGCACACACACCTTTTCATAACCCCTTCACAGTTCCTGACAACACTTGTGCCAGGATGGATTGACAGGGGAGTAGGAAGAGTTCATGAGTTTTCATGGCATGTTGGGCGTACATGGGATTGTAGGATGATTAGCCTACTTTGGCAGGAGTTGGTAGGAGGAGGTGGCATCGATAGGCCACCAGACATGGTATTGTATGGAGACCATGCTCTCTCACTGGTATATTGGACATAGGTGTTACTGAGGATAGGATTAGTAGCGTCATTCATGTTAGCATGTGAGTAGTTAGGCTGATCAGGTCTATCTGTGCAGATGAGAAGATATAGCTCACATCATGGAGGGCTTACTAGCAGAGTGGTGGATGCGTTGGTGAATGAGGGATGGCATATGATATAGGGTGGTACGAAAGTAGGCAGTGGCACCCAGGGGTGCAGAAAGATATGTTGCAAAGTCCAATGTTATGCAGAGGGATGCGACCTGATGCATACAAACCCAATTTTAGATCCTAGCCTCCAATGTTGTATAGAGGTATGAAGTGATGAGCAGTGGCCTGCAGAGGAGCATGGAGATGCGTGGTTGTTTGATGTAGCATGTTGGTTTGCATTGAGCGACTCACATCGCATCGAGTACACGTGGGGAGTGCCAGGTATAGTGACACAGGCAGGATGCGAGATGGTACAGGATGGTACAATAGTAGCACGACATATCCAGTGGTGTACAGGAATAGGCAACAGGGTACAGTGCCAGGTCAAGGAGTACATGGATGTAATATTCCCAATTAGCAGCAGCTAATTGGAAATATTAATTTTGATCAATTTTTCCTACTATAGTTAAATTATAAATAAAAGTGAGTAGAGGGGGACATAACTCACTCTAAACATAAATTTCACTCCCTAGTAGACACAACGTTGTAACTTAAGTAGGCCAAGGGGGGTCAAAGAGACCACGTAGAGAGGGGACCCACTAGAGCACGTGGAGGGACTGCGCAGGTTGAGTTGGCAGCGTGGGGCCAAGAGAGGCTACGTTGGAGATGATGGGCCTAGGGTTTGAGAGAGAGGCCAACGTTATAAAAGGAGGAGAGCCTCCTCATTTTGGTCATTCGAGTTTATGCATATTGAGCTGGTCACTACGACTTTGAGCACACTGGCTGTTTAACTTGTCTGCAACACTATTTAGTGCATTGAGTGTCTCCGTTTGGAGATCTCACCCTCAGCCCCGGGGGACTTCGAGTGCTTGCTCGGGTGAGGTTGTCTCATCAATATTTTGCAGGAGAATTGGTGTTTGGCATTTGTGGAGGAGCAGGCATCCATAGACTGCACAGTCCTGAGAGGGAGGATGCAGTCCATTTTGAGGGAGCTCCGGAGTGGCATTGTTTTGGAGGATTTTGGTCGAGAGATTGAGCAAGGGACCAGCCATTGCCTATTGGAGACTTTTGGTTGAGCGGGAGGTCATATTTCGGAGGATTCCATTCAGTCTCAGCGTGGCCCTTAGGAGGATAGCATAGATCCTTAAGGGAGGTATTTTCGAGGGTCATCCATTCTAGAAATGCTTTCTGGGCTTTTCTGGGTATTGTGAGTAGAGGTTGATTCCAGAGTTTCAGCTTATTCCGAGTAGGGGAGCAACCCCAAATACTCATCTTGTTCCAGCAGTAGCAGCTACACGGCAGTTTTCCAGTAGCTTGGACGCAGATCAGAGAGCAGCCATTCCATCGATATTCTGAGAGTATTCCTACACTTGCCTGGTGCAAGTCGAGGTGCCATCACTCTGATCACCTCTTGTACTCATTGCTATTCCTCAATATAATAAAATGGCTCAGTATTCTCTCTATTTTATGTGTATCTGTTGCATATACTATTTCTAGCATTTCATGTACTGTTGTATGATCCACATCACTGCTTATTTTCCCTTCTGAGATATTCCCGTTGCTATACCATCTGTTGTGTTTTTCCCATACTCTATAGACGGAGTCTGGTGAGGGCCAGGTAGCCTCCAGATCTCATCCTCTTTTCAGAGGTGGAATATCTGGTAAACGCCCCTCCAGTCCATCTCTGGTTTAGAGTTGACTGTGTTTGAGAGATATCCCTTAAAGGGGATATTACAGTGGTATCAAAGCTCACAGACTTGGCTCAGCCTGTGGAGCAAGTTGTCTATGACACCAGAAGAGAAGCCGTGGGTATATTTTTCTATGAACAAAGAGGGTAGGCAGAATCTTACCCACCAAACACAGTAGAGGTGGAAAATATGGGGGTCTCACAACAGTGTGACCAGCATTTACCAGCCTTTAGTAGGCCAACTAGGATCACAATGCCTACAATCTTACCTCCAGTACCAAGTGAGAAAGGGAGGCAGCATGATCATATACCCTTTGGAAATTATTTCCGCGAATGGCAGTCCATGGGGAAAAACTTCAGAGCGGCTTTGCCCTTCGGAGATTATTGTCAACTCAGGCAGGATGAAGGAGGAAGAAACAGTGGGGGGTTTGGCACACAGAGTTTAGAGTTGCAGCATACCACTGGGGGGACACCTTTTCCCACGTATGACGGATCCACTGATTTCACGGTTTGAGATCGGGTGGAAAAGTTGGATGCCTCTTTCCAGCTTGACCGAATAACGGAGGGGGAGGCCATCAAAATGGCTACCTCGCACTTGGGGGATGAGAACACACAGGATCATGGGGAGCAGGTAGATACACCTAGTATGATGCAGGGGTCATCTGCGTTGGAGACTTCTTTGACCTTATCGGTTGGCATCTTGGTAGAGAGGGTAGAGCTTACCCCAGTGATGCCATCCATTGAAGTGATGACCGGGGTAGTGTCCGAGTCTTCGGGTGGTAGCAGCGCGCGACAGATGGGTGAGGTGCCAGGAGATGTATCCACCTTTGATGAGGCACTAGTAGATACAGAGGTATTGGACGATGGTCGCACAGAACGGTGTCATCAGCTTCGAGCCGACCTTCGAGTTTTGAAATGGAAGGCCACATCAGTACGAGAGGCTATCTTGTTACAGAACGAGGAGCTAGAGGGCATGAGAGTGGTTTGTGCTGAGTCAACGGCCAGGTTGGCCCACATTGGGGAATGGTTGGATTCCCTAATGGTACAGCTAGAGGACACAGTTGAGTGTTAGAGTAGCCCCCTTCAGGCATGCATAGACGGGGCTAGCAGCATTGTTGGGTCACCTCTTTCCATTGGAGAGAGAGAAGCGGAGCCACCTAGTCAGACCTCATATGTTGACTTGGTTAGCAGGATGAGACGATCGGAGTTGCATAGGGTGCAGCATCCACATGTTGAGGTTGGATGGCGAGAGATTTTCAGTTGGTACCCAGTGGAGTGGGTTATAGAGATAGTGGTGGACCTGGGCGTAGTTCAGTAGGAGTTTTCAGGTGCTGGGAGTACAGGAATCCCAGGCTGGCATTGGTATCTAGGCGGGACTACCTGTCGTTTCCTAGGCAGGTCGGTTGACTATGTCTTAGAGGGTAAAGTTGGCCTAGCAGTTGAGCATGCGCATTCGCTTGGGGAGTTTTGGTCAGCTCCAGTGGCCAACCAGTTTATGGGCAGACTCTCTAGGTTGTCTTGGTATGGCACTTGTACGCAAGGTCACAGGGTGATCAACATACCTTGGCAGGAGCTAGTCGGAGGAGGTGGCATTGACAGACCACCAGATGGTGCCTTGTATGGGGCCGAGGATTCTTCACCTTTGTGTGGGGCACAGAGGTCACAGCGGAGCCGAGCAATGGTGGTATCACTATTGACACATAGGGAGATTCACTTCTCAGACCCCTCGGGGAGGGTTTGGAGTGATGATCCATTCGTCGGCGGGTATAGCGATGTGACAATGGAGATGATGATACCAATTGGGGGTGGTCCGACATGTAGAGGCACAACTATAGGTCATCACATCCAAGGATGTGTGGGAGCCTCTAGCATTGAGCAGTGGTCTACCGGTGGACATGGAGTTGCATGGTGGTGTACCGTAGTGTGTGGGACTACATTTTGGAGTAGGAGTGTCCTACATCACATTGAGAACACGCGAGGAGTGACCAATGCCTGGACACAGACAGGGCACGAGACGGTACAGGGTGGTACAGCAGTAGCAGGGGGTATCCAGCAGTATACAGGAGTATGCCTCAGTGTGCAGTGGCATGTCGAGGAGTACAAGGATGATTGGTGGTATGCGAGGGCGTATGGTGCTGCACATTAAGGTCTTAGAGTATTGCGTCCAGGGAGACCCACAGACAGGGACACCAGGCTTACCTTTGGGGGTAGTTCACCCAGGATCTGTGGGGACTCATACACTCGACCCTCCTCTACATCACTTACGGGCACAGCCGATTTTGTTGTTGTCCTTTGGCACTTTAGGCATGAGCAGCAAGGTACGCGAGGCTCGCCCAAGATATTTGGATGGCACTCAGCACACTAGGGGAAAGACTTCTCAGCAGTGGCACTGGGTCGATGCGCTAGTTGGCAGCCACAGGTCAGGGGATGAGATGATCCTCTGCAGGGGTGGCACATCAGTCATAGTTGAGCCTACGATTTGGGAGCAAGTCATGAGGGAGACATGCATCAGTCTTTTCTCAGGGCGTGTCGAGACCATGCATGAGCAGAGGATACTAGGTACAGCAGAGGTAGCATCCCAGTATGTGTCTGGGCTCCAGACAAAGTATCGACACATTATCGAGAGGGTGGATGGCATATTCAATGCAGATGATGTGGCGGAGGTAGAACAAGAGGGCATTCCTTTTGTATGCCAGGGTGAGGACTCTTATTTATATGAGTCCATAGGATCAGTTGAGGATGCTTCTGGGGAGCAAGAGCAGTCATGCAGAGATGATGACAGTAGACTAGAGCTACATTCCAGTGTACAGGGTGAGCAGTCAGGGGACCCTATGAGAGATACTCTGGGCGATGAGTCACTTGTGACGATTCAGCTAGAGCAGTATAGGATGGAGCTTGAGTTAGCAGAGGAGGATACTATGCACATCATGCATGATAGTCCTTTGGGGGAGAGCCAGATGGAGGCTCACATCAAGTCCGTGATGGATATGAGGCTAACCTTGGGGTCAGCCATTGTGGAGGAGCAGTCAGATGCACTGACATCGAGTATGGTGACAGCAGTTGCAGATCCATATCCTCTGGGGATGTTGGAGATTGAGGGGATAGTCTTGTAGGGGGCAAGTAGACATCAGGAGCATTACATTCCCAATCAGGAGAGGGATGAGCTGTTGGAGATGGTGGAGCACCCATTGTTGGGCCGACACACTAATGAGGTACAGATAGATGCACATGCATTCAGCAGGGCTACAGTACTTTCAGGGAGCTGCATTCTCCAGGGGTACATCGACAGGGCTTGCAGCATATCTAGCCCACTTTGGCACTTTATAGAGACAGGTGCCTTCCGCGTGGGCTGGCGATGGGACAGAGCAGCGTGAGTTCAGTATGGGTTGGCGACAACGCTATAGACGTGTCCCGTATGCAGTTGTCACTATCTTGGATCCTTCTTCCAAGATAGATTGACGGGAGATCATGAGTTGGTACCCTCTTGATGGTACGATCTTCTTCATAGGGATCATAGCGGAGCAGGGGCCCTTACACATGATAGATGTTACAGATTCTAGTTGGCTGTGGGACACAGGTCAACATTTCTTCAACATTCTATCCCGACTTTAGGAGAGCAGGTTTAGCATTGGATTGAGTCAGGGGCTAGATTGGAGGGAGGTGATGAGTTGGTACGCAGTTGGTGGGGCAGCATATACAGTTACAGGTACAGAGCAACAGGAGCCAGGGAACATTGATGCTTTTTGGTGGTCTTCACTTCTTAGAGCATCAGTTATAGCCAAAGGTAGTGCCAGTCCGAGCCGTGGGACTTGGGTGATGATTGGCCATCGTGGCATGGGGATCTAGGAGGATTGTTTGATGACAGGTACAATGAGAGATTAGTTTTGGATCTTGGCATTGAGAGATCCCTCCATATCAGGGTGATACATAGGACAGGGAGATTCAGTGGTGCATCTAGGACCCAGGCACATTTTACAGTGATGGTGGGGAGCATCAGCTAGAGAGGGGGCTTGTTCAGGCATTGCTTAAGGACAAGCAATTTTTGGCGGGGAGGACTGTAATATTCCCAATTAGCAGCAGCTAATTGGAAAAATTAATTTTGATCAATTTTGCCTACTATAGTTAAATTATAAATAAAAGTGAGTAGAGGGGGACATAACTCACTCTAAACATAAAGTTCACTCCATAGTAGACACAACGTTGTAACTTAAGTAGGCCAAGGGGGGGCAAAGAGACCACGTAGAGAGGGGACCCACTAGAGCACGTGGAGGGACTGCGCAGGTTGAGTTGGCAGCGTGGGGCCAAGAGAGGTTACGTTGGAGATGATGGGCCTAGGGTTTGAGAGAGAGGCCAACGTTATAAAAGGAGGAGAGCCTCCTCATTTTGGTCATTCGAGTTTATGCATATTGAGCTGGTCACTACGACTTTGAGCACGCTGGCTGTTTAGCTTGTCTGCAGCACTATTTAGTGCATTGAGTGTCTCCGTTTGGAGATCTCACCCTCAGCCCCGGGGGACTTCGAGTGCTTGCTCAGGTGAGGTTGTCTCATCAGTATTTTGCAGGAGAATTGGTGTTTGGAATTTGTGGAGGAGCAGGCATCCATAGACTGTACAGTCTTGAGAGGGAGGACGTAGTCCATTTTGAGGGAGCTCTGGAGTGGCATTGTTTTGGAGGATTTTGGTCGGGAGATTGAGCAAGGGACCAGCCCTTGCCTATTGGAGACTTTTGGTTGAGCGGGAGGTCATAATTTGGAGGATTCCATTCAGTCTCAGTGTGGCCCTTGGGAGGATAGCATAGATCCTCAAGGGAGGTATTTTCGGGGGTCATCCATTCTAGAAATGCTTTCTGGACTTTTCTGGGTATTGTGAGTAGAGGCTGATTCCAGAGTTTCAGCTTATTCCGAGTAGGGGAGCAGCCCCAAATACTCATCTTGTTCCAGCAGTAGCAGCTACATGACAGTTTTCCAGCAACTTGGACGCAGATCAAAGAGCAGCCATTCCATCGATATTCTGAGAGTATTCCTACACTTGCCTGGTGCAAGTCGAGGTGCCATCACTCTGATCACCTCTAGTACTCATTGCTATTCCTCAATATAATAAAATGGCTTGGTATTCTCTCTATTTTATGTGTATCTGTTGCATATACTGTTTCTAGCATTTCATGTACTGTTGTATGATCCGCATCACTGCTTATTTTCCCTTTTGAGATATTCCCGTTGCTATACCATCTGTTGTGTTTTTCCCATACTCTATAGACGGAGTCTGGTGAGGGCCAGGTAGCCTGCAGATCTCATCCTCTTTTCAAAGGTGGAATATCTGGTAAACGCCCCTCCAGTCCATCTCTGGTTTAGAGTTGACTGTGTTTGAGAGATATCCCTGAAAGGGGATATTACAATGGATACTCGGTGGGATGCAGAGGCATATGGTGCTGCACAACAAGATCTTGGAGGGTTTCCTCTAGGGTGTAATATTCCTAATTAGCAACAGCTAATTGGAATATTCGACTTTGTATTGTTTTGCCATATGTGGTTTGTAGATAAATAAAAAAGTGAGTAAAAGGGGGTCTAACTCACTTTAGTGGAATAAAACACCTTCCTAGTAGCACAACGTTGTAACTTGAGGGGGGAGCCAAGGGGGGCCACACACCACGTGGAGGAGAGAGAGACTACGTTGGTTTTGGAGGGAAACCAACGCTATAAAAGGTGGAGGAGCCTCCTCATTTGGGGCATTCTTGTTGTTGAAGATATTTGAGTTAGACATTTTGTCTTCTTGAGCACGCTGGCTGTTTAGCCTGTCTGCAGCACTGTTTAGTGCGTTGAGTGTCTCCGATCGGAAATCTTGCCCTTAGCCCCGGGGGATTTCGAGTGCCTGCTCGGGCAAGGTTATTCCTTCAGTTTTAGCAGGTGATTTGGTTGGTTGTTTTGTGGAGGAGCTGGGCTCTTGTGACTGCGCAGTCCCTAGGAGAGAGGACGCAGTTCTTGTTGGAGGTGATCCGGTTCGAGGTTTTCTGCAGGAGCTTCAGTGGATATCCAGTGTGGAGGTTCAGTCTTTTCCAGGAGGAGATTTTCCGAGGAGTTTGTGGCCCTGTTTTAGCATTCATCATTTGGCATCTGCGCTGGGCCTAGGAGGGCAGCGTAATTCCTTGAGGAGGGTTTCAGTGGTGGTTTTCGGAGGCTGACCATTTTTTATATGGTTTCTGGGTTTTAAGTACCGACGAGTAGGGCGTGCCACCGATTTTTCCAGCCCATTCCATTGAGGGGTTAGGTCCCTGGCCTGGGTCTATTCCGACGCGGCAGTTTACGGCTGATTTCCGGTCGCCAGGACGTTGCTTCTTCGCTTGACCATTTGTCTTTACGAGAGGTTCTTCACTTGCCTTCGAGCGAGAATAGGGTGCCTATGTCCATTTTGGTCCATTGTGGCTACGGCATTATATTCTCAGATTAATAAAATGGCTTAGCATTTCCGGCATTTGTATGTGTATTTGCTTTATGTTCTATTTCCAGCATTTTCTATATTGTTGTATGCTTGTATTGCTGTCTATTTCCCTTTCGGGATATTACACAGGGAGACTTATGGACGGAGACATTGTAATATTCCCATTTTTGGCGACACCCATGACAGGACTAGGAGGGACTTCCAGAGTTAGGAGCAGACAGGTCACATGTACAGATTGGTGCTATCAGTGGGCTCAGGAGCTTTTAGGAGGAGTTTTGAGGAGTTTTCATGGTATCTGGAGGCATTCTCTTGATATACTCCATCATCCGAGCAGTTTGGCTTTCGTTCCGATGCATTCCGATAACTTTCGGAATTTTGAGTTATTTATGGGCTTAACTCAGCTGATTATGCTCAAGGTGGCATTCCGGGAGGAATACACGATGGAAAACCTTAGTGTAATAGCTCATTGGAACCGGGACGAGGAGACCTACACGATGGGACAGTTAGACACGGATTTCAGTGACCGGAGGAGGCGTGGTAGTCTATTTACCCTTTTCTGCATTAAAAAGGAATATTTTAATAAAAGGGAAAGTGCACCATGAATAAAATAATGCTCTAGAAGATTCCAAGAGATCTATGAAAGAAAGAGAGGAGGCCATTGGGAGATATCTTTGGAGTAGATCATTTGCTTGTGTATGAGAGGTTTGAGGACGTGGTTCTCTATTTCAGCCGTAGCCATAGGACGGAAACCCTCGGGTGATTTGTGAGTGTTGGACGAAAACCCAACTCTCTTGAGGAGGCTTCACTTAGGAGTTTCACAGAGCTTTAGAGTTTGGTATGAGGATCATTCAGATCTTCAACTTGGGCTTCATCATTTTCAGTGGGTTCAGTGTCAGCCGTTGCCGAAGGGAGAGTGCAGCAATTCAGTTTGTGGCCAGCGCCGTTCAGCAGCTTATCTTGGTGGCCAGTTTTCTATCTCAGCTCTTTCTGGGTCAGATCTATATGTAAACCCCTTTTTATTATCTATAATAAAAGCTGAGATTTTTCTTCTGTTCTATATGGTATTGGATTGCAGTGTTTCCTGTCTTTTTATTTTACATGGCAATCTTCTATAAGTAAATGTTGATTTTGCGGCATTTTGTGGAGTTTATTTATTTATCTGCATTTTTAGTAAAAATATCCCATCCGGGATATTACAGACATCGGGCATACCTTTGGGTGTAGTTCACCCAGGACCGACAGGGACACAGATGAGCGATACTTGATGGTATCCATGGGGACTCACACACTTGTCCCTCTTATACATCACTTATAGGCAAAAACTATTTGGTTGTTGTCCTTTGACACTCTGGGCACAAACAACGGGGAACAGGGAGCTCACTTGAGATATTGGGATGACACTCAACGCACTAGGGGAGAGACTTCTCAGTAGTGGCATTGGGTCGATGCATGAGTTGACGGCCACAGGTTGGGGGTGTTACCACTCAAACCGGTAGGGGACCTAAAATGAACTCCTAAGAGGGAAACTGCTAGGTCAAGGGCAACGATGGAGACTTAGCCCACTGTCACCATAGCTAAGACTTCGTGCTCTTTAGGTACTCTCACCGATGGGAGGAGACCCGGTAACTAGGAAGTCACTTATAAAATGATGGATCAACAAATAGATGTGAAGTGACTTTAAAGACCCTTTCCCTAGGATAGGATTAAAAATGGAGCTTGCTTGCTCTTTAAGCTAGGTACAAGACTTTCTAGGGAAAGGAGGTGAGCATTTGAGGGTTAGGTTAAAGGAATATGACTTGAAAATGAGTTTCCCAATCCATAAAATCCTTGTAGAACTTGGATTCCCGAGTTGTCCTTGATGAATTGTCTTTGGTAAGAAATGGGACCGCACAGGGCCAAGTGGACCCCAGCCCAAGCTAAGGGAATGGAATCTAGAAACCGATGATATTCTTAACCTGACCAAGGCAAAGGGAAAGGATCAAACAAGAATTTTCACCTAAAGATGTCAAATTAATCTTATGAGGTACTAGCCTTGGGAACGCTAGGGAAACGTTTGATCTTAGACCTAGGGCTTGAGGTATCTCACAATCCCACCATTGAAGTATCTTCAAATTCGGAGGAGACCTTCAGGACACAACAATGCAGTAGACCCTAGGAGATCGAAATTTTTCTAGGGCTATTTTCCCGGGAAATTGATGCCCTAGTGACCCAATGTGGCTAGACCTAGAAGAGGAAGGAAAAAGATGAAAAAGATGGTTTAAATGACCACCCTTTGATGGATCAGTGCCTAATTCCTCTTGGGGATATGGATTCTGCGAGAATTGTGAAGATGGACTTCATTTCTTGTTCAAGGAGGATCTCATATTCAACTTCGTCCAATGTTAAGGCAATAGAAGCAAAGTGATCTTAAAAGAATTTATACTTCATTGCAAATGGAAGAGGCTCATTGAGATAACTCGATCTCTAGTACAATTCATTCATCGAACATGGCCCATACATAGAGATAAGCTAAATAGAAACATAATTCCACATTGATGCCGTAAATGCATGCAACAATTAGCCCTAAAATAGCGAAAATCTCATAACCAGTGTATGCAGCAAAATGAAACAAAATAGCGTTAAAATCCCACTTGCATGTAAGAAAATATATCCCACCAGCATCACATTTGCAATACAAGAATCTCCAAGAATAGAAGAACCCAATCATTACATCAAAATTCATCCATTATCCAAAAGTATCCACTAGGGAAAAAGTGCGAAGTTCTCTAATGAGAGAATGATCCAAGTCCAAGTGATGATACAAATGAATCCATCCAACTCCTATTTATACACCAATTAGGAGTTCGAATTACCTAATGGGCCTACATTAGCCCCTAAACATAAAATAATGTGCAAATTAACTGACTTTTGGTGGCAAGCCCACCAAACTAGCTCACAAATGAAATAATAAGCCTCTCAAGAGGTCAAATAATAATATATGAATGTCGTAGGGCCCTCCAAGAGGCTTGATGAGGTCCACAAGTGCCCTAATGATGAATATAATCCTCAAAAGTGATGGACAAGGGGGTGGCCTCTTGTTCTCCAAACAATAAACGTGTGGTTCTCCTAGTGGGTGTGGGGACACACCAATGACCTCATGGATTTCCATGAGTCGAATATGCCTGTAGACCATCTGTAAAGGCTCAGAATATGGAATGAATGTTTCCATGTCATCATACAAGTCTTGGGACACCTGCCAAGTGTGTGGTGCACCTGTGGGGCCAGTTGGGCATAGTGTACCAAATGCATCTTCCTCATCGAAAAGGTGGATCTCTAGCAATATCTGAACATCTCTGGGGATCCATGGAGTATTTTCTTCTGCTGTGAAGGCCCATGGCTTTCTACAAACATTCTATATGTGCCAGTGTAGCCCTCTGGAGGGTTAGGACCTCGTATAGGGAGACCAAACACAAATGGCCACCATCTGCAATCCTGCATAAGATCCAATGCGTCCCATAACCTTCCAGTACAACAAGTCATTAGAGTAATTGAGTAAAGGAGCTTACAAACCATGAACAAGTCGACACTTCATAATGGCATGCCCTTCCATAGTGGGCTTTGGCAGGTGCTCATGTCTCTAAGGTCCAAAGGGGGTTAGCCAGGTACCTTATTAGGTGGTTTCTACCTTTAGAGGGGATAGTATGTCCAAGGTACATCCCTCAAATGGTGGTGGCATGTGATAAAGAGGTGAAATGGAATATGGAATGAGAAGGGCAATCCTGGGCCACATATCGAGGCACAAGGGTAGCTAGAAAAACGGAATCCCATACCTGGGTATATAATCTATAGGAGGGAGCAATCATGGTACATGAGGTGCCCCGACCTTGATTTTTCCACCCTTCTTTATATGTCTTTTTCCTTTTATGATTTTTTTTAATTAACTACTCGAGGCTCAAAGGATAAGAGTATGATGTGTAAGATATAGCAATGATTACCCCCTTTTTGGTGGGGTGGTTCATTTTCCTATAGGGGTTGGGACAATCATGGGTTCTTGAATAATGAAGAAGAATCATTTAGGGACTATGGAACCAGGGTGATGGCCATGGGTATGGGGTGTGAAAATTTACAAACAGTTGCAGTGATAGATTAATTTCTCCTACTTATTATTTCAATAAGTTATTATTCAGAAATCTTTTGGTAAATATCGAAATAAATACTACTACAACATTCACAATTATATATGCAGAGAAATAAACAGTGGAGAGCACAAGCACAAGAATCAATCACATATACACAGTTATTTTTGGACATTTTTCCCCGAAAAAACCCAATGTGGGAAAACCAGTGCAGTAGATGAGGGTTTTATTAATTCTTCAACAAATGATGTCTTTACAGGAAAAATATTTGGCAGATAAATTTTGAACCACCCGACACTGAATATCCAGCTTACTCGGACAATTTTTTGACACCCAGAATAGCCCCTGCAAGCCCCTGTGCCAGTCTGCATGATTCTCTGCGTAGTCCTAGCACTGGATTGCGTGAATCTGCGTGGAGACTGTGTGGGATCTCTACGTTGCAGCCTCAAGCTGCCTCCAGTGACCCACTGCTACTCTCCGACCCTGATCTCGATCACCCATGACCTCCTCCTACTCCTGCAACTTCTCGCCCCGTAACTCTCCCACTGAGATCGAATTCTACATCAGAATGGATCTCCTTCGGGTACTGAGTGTGTGCCCGGCTTGTTTTCCAAGTGACCCTCAAGCCTTCTTTTATAATCTTCCTGTTGGAGAACCAACATCCCATATTAAACTATTAATGAATGGCTAAGATTAAATCTTGACTTGATCCATGCTTTCTAGAAGATTCACACTTTGACTTGTTAATGCCCTTTAATTATTTCATTTTCCTAAGTTTGGACTTAGGGTCTCCATTAAAATAATTAATTATTGTAATAAGTCTTGAACCGAGTGGAATTTCCACAAACTGTTTCTGGGTTCTTTGGAATGTTGCTGTCCAAGCCTCTCTACAAAGTTTGAGACTTGGAACACTTTTGGATGCTACAAAAATAAACACTCCCTCTTAGCGAGGAAAGTGTTTCAACAATATGTCTACTGCATGCTGCTCTGATTCTGAAGAACCCTCTGTGCTGCTGATCTCAGGATTCAGCTCCCCCATCTGCTATGCTGCTGCCCCCTGCACTGCCACCTTTGACACTGCCACTATCACTTGCTGCATCTATACCACAGCTCCCTCTGAATACTGAATCCTCCATTCCTACTACTAGAAGGGATTCTTCATCATCCCCATCTTTTCTCTGAAGTAGATAAACTTTGTCTTTCCCAGATCCTTGGTGAGGATGTCTGCCACCTGTTATCCTGTTGGAGTGTACTGCAACTAAACATCTCCACGTTGTACATAGTCCTTGATGAAGTGACACCGGATGTCAATATGTTTCGACCTATCATGAAACACAGGATTCTCAGAGAGCATTATACAACTCTGATTATCACATAAAATGTTGGTCGCGTCCATTTTCTCCTTGAGTAGATTTACTAACAGTTTCCTAAGCCATATGGCTTCGCACGAAGCTGTGCTAGATGCTAGATACTCTGCCTTTGCTGAACTTAGTGCCACAAACTTCTGTTTCCTACTACACCAGGAAGTCATTCCTGATCCCAGACTGAAACAATACCCACTGGTACTCTTCTGATCAACTGAACTTCCAGCCCAATCTGCATTAGTAAATCCACTCAACCTGACATCATTGTCACGGGTGTACTTCAATCCAAGCTCGACTATCCCTCGAAGATACCTGAGAACATGTTTGGCTGCTGCCCAATGTGCCCTCTTTGGTTCCACCATGAACTGACTTAGGGCATTAACAACATAACAAATGTCTGGCCTTGTATTTACCAGATACATCAATGAACCTATGAATTGTTTGTACAACGTAGGATCAACTTCATCATCTTCGGACATGTCGATTTTCCTCCAGTTGGTAATCATTGGAATGGTCATGGGCCTACAATCCTCCATCTGAAATATCTTCAGAATCTCTGTAGTGTACCTTCCTTGACCAAGGAATATCTCCCCATTCTATTGCCAAACTTCCAACCCCAGAAAATAGTGCATCTGTCCCAGATGCTTCATGTCAAACTCTTCAGCTAAATTCTCCTTGCAACCTGTGATGAGCCTTGATGATCCTGTCAAGAACAGATCATCCACAAACAATACCAGTATCAATAGCTCACTCCCTACTCTCAGATAGTAGAGATTGGGATCTACATCACTCTTCACGAATCCCATCTTCTGCAAGTAGCTGTCAATTCGACCATACCAAGCTCTGGGAGCTTGCTTCAGTCCATATAATTCTTTCTTCAATCTGCACACATGAGTTTTCTGATCATGTGTTTCAAAGCCCTCCAGTTGTTCTATATACACTTCTTCTTCTATCACACCATTCAAGAATGTAGTCTTGACGTCCATCTGGTGAATTTCTCATCCCATCTGTGCAGCAAGGGATATCACGGACCTGATAGATGTATATCTGGCTACCGGGGCGAAGGTTTCTTCATAGTCTATTCCTTCCTTCTGAGCATACCCCTTAGCCACAAACCTAGCTTTAAATTTCTCGATGCTGCTGTCTGCAGCATACTTGATCTTGTAGATCCACCTGGATCCTACAACAGATCTCTTCTGTGGTCGATGTAACACTTCTCGGACATCATTTGTCATGATGGAATTGTACTCTTCCACCATTGCATCAACCCACACCTGGTGCTGAGCTGCTTCCTGAAAACTGGAAGGTTCTCCGACTTGAGCAACCAAGGCTTGATACCTCTCAGGCTGCTTACACTGTCTCTTCTCATCCTGGGGATTTCCGACAAAATCCTCTGCATCCTTCAGAATCTGTCGAAGTTCCCTGCTCGTTCTTGCACTGGTGGTGGGTTGATTTACCGGCTCTCCTTCTTGCAAATCCTCGGGAGACCCGGTCCTTTGGATCACTATGCCTTGGAGAGGCAACTCAATTTTCTGTTGCTGGTTGTTGGGGCAGGACCAGAGGCTCTTCCTCTGATTGCGTCGCAGAAGGTAGTTCTCGTGATCGTCTGAAGGCTTTCTCCTCCATGAATTTCACATCTCTTCGCACCACTACTTTCCTGCTCTCAGGAATGTAGATGAAATAAGCCTTTGCATTCTTGTTGTATCCTACTAAATACCCCTTTCCAGCAGTCATCTCCAACTTCTTCCTCTTCTCACTGGGTACATGATAGTAAGTTGTACTGCCAAAGATTCTAAAGTGACTCACTTCGGGCTTGCAACCAATGAAGACACTTTCTGGCGTGATCTTTCCCAACGCAGTGTGAGGAGTTCTGTTTTGAATGTAGACAGTTGTATTACATGCTTCAGCCCATAGAAACTTGGGCATGTCTTGGTAATACAACATAGCTTTGGTTGCTTCAACAATAGTCCGGTTATTTCTTTCTGCCACTCCATTCTATTCCGGATTGTATGGAGTTGTCCATTCTCTTTTTATGCCTTCCCTTGCGCAGAATCCGGTGAATTATTTATCTATGTATTCACCTCCATTATCTGATCGCAATACCTTGATCTACTTCCCTGTTAGATTTTCTACCAGAGACTTAAACTCTTTAAATCGACTGAAAACTTCAACCCTTGGTCTTCAAGAAGTAGATCTAGGTTTTCCTGGAATGGTCATCAATGAAGGTAACAAAATAGTTGGCACCACTAAGTGCTCTAGTGGACATCGACCTGCAGATATCTGAGTGTATTAGATCCAACACACCCTTGGCCCTCTTTTTGCTTCTCTGATATGCTGCCTTGGCATATTTCCCCAATACGCACCCCTTGTAGACATCATCCCGTTTGGTGCCCAATTCTGGAACACCTGTGACAGTCTTCTGGAGAGTTCTCAATGCTCCATGATGCAAGTGCCCCATTCTTCTGTGCCATAGCTCATTCAGATCCGTTTCATCTGCGCTGCCAACTAGTGCCATTGGGGAATCAAGCTGCAGCTTGTACAACTTGTTGCTTCTTACCCCAATTTGTGCCTTCTTCTTCCAACTGGGGTGCTTAACGTAGAATCTATTGCCAATAAAGTAGACGTCATATCCTTGGTTTTGAAGTTTTGACACTGAGAGTAGATTCATCCCCAAACCCGGCACATGCAATACATTAGTGGCCTGGATTCTGTTCCCTGCCTCGGTCTGAAAAACTATGGTACCTCTCCCAATGGGTGTGCACTTTGCTTTATTACCCATGGTTATTTTGAAATTCATCTGCTCTTCTTGGTAGTCAGAAAAACAGTCCCGTACTCCCGTCATGTGAGCAAAGGCTCCGCTGTCAATATACCAGACATCTGAGGATGTAGTGCTTGATACACAAGTAAATTCTTCCTCTAGTCTGCATGCCAATACAGATACATCATGATCCATCTGATCTATCGTGCTTCTTCCCCCTCCTAGAGAACTGCGTGAACCCTTTTGCCCTGTTGCTGCAACAGTAGATCTTCGTTCACTGATAGATGCCCCCTCTCTATTATTCATCTCTGGCTCAGATACCATGTGAAAATTTATAAACAGTTGCAGCGATAGATTTATTTCTCCTACTTGTTATTTCAATAAGCTATTATTCAGAAATCTTCCAGAAAATATCGAAATAAATACTACTGCAACATTCACAATTATATATGCAGAGAAATAAACAGTAGAGAGCACAAGCACAAGAATCAATCACATGTACACAATTATTTTTGGAAAATTTTCCCTGGAAAAAACCCAATGTGGGAAAACCGGTGTAGCAGATGAGGGTTTTATTAATTCTTCGGCAAATGATATCTTTATAGGGAAAATATTCGGCAAATAAATTCTGAACCACCTGAGACTAAATATCTAGCTTACTCCGGCAATTTTCTGACACCCAGAACAGCCCCTGCAAGCCCCTGCGTTATTCTGCGTGATTCTATGCACAGTCCCAGCGCTGGACTGCGTGAATCTGCGTGGAGACTGTGTGGGGTCTTTGCGCTGCAGCCTCAAGTTGCCTCCTGTGACCCACTGCTGCTCTCTGATCCTAATCTCGATCACCCCTGACCTCCTCCTGCTCCTACAACTTCTCACCCTGCAACTCTCCCACTGAGATTGAATTCTACATAATAATGGATCTCCTTCGGGTACTGAGTGTGTGCCCGGCTTGTTTTCCAAGTGACCCTCAAGCCTTATTTTATAATCTTCCTGTTGGAGAACCAACGACCCAGATTAAAAGATTAATCAATGGTTAAGATTATATCTTGACTTGATCCATGTTTTATAGAAGATATACACTCTGACTTATTAATGCCCTTTAATTATTTCATTTTCCTAAGTTTGGACTTAGGGTCTCCGTTAAAATAATTAATTATTTTAATAAGTCTTGAACCGAGTGGAATTTCCACAAATTGTTTCTGGGTTCTTTGGAATGTTGTTGTCCAAGCCTCCCTGCAAAGTTTGAGACTTGGAACACTTTCGGATGCTACAAAAATCAACATGGGGTAGAGCTCATGCATTGGATTTTTTCCCACGTGTTAAATATGTTTGTCCCGACCATCTTTTGCATCTTGTGGTACATTTTCCTGTTGAATTTGGCCATTTATGCTTTTACTTTTCTTTTTAGGTGCTTCAACCTCAAGGGCATCGTTCAAGTGTTGAGATTTTGTGTATTTGGGGTAGGATCAGTTGTGCCCTAGCTCCCAGATTTTGTGGAGGGACTAGAGTACACTTGATCTACAATACCCATAAATGGATTTGAGAAATTTCAGTTGGTGTTCAAGTTATTCAAATAATTAATTACTTTTAATGGATTTCCTAAGTCTAACTTAGGAAAATAAAATAATTAAAGTTAATTAATTAACACGTGCTGAAATTGTTTTAAGTCACATGGATCAAGCAGTCTTTTAAACTCAGCGGTTGATGGATGATTTAATCTCGGCCGTTGAAGGGTTCAACGAAAAGTATAAGAGAAAGGCTTGAGGGTCAGTTGAAGACACACAATTTTGGTAGAACTGAGGAATAGATCTGGAATTCTAGGGTGGGTTTGCTAAGAATTTCCGGAGGAATTTCTTGCAGTGAGGGGTAGTATTGGCCAAGGGAATGATCTGATTCCAGGGCCAAGAGGCAGCAAGAGGCAGAGGAGCAACCACAAGGATAGCACAGAGAGGCTTCATAGCCACGCAGAGTAGCAGGGGTAGCACAGAGGCAACTAGGGCCACGTAGGCTGACGTTGGCCTAGCAGAGGTAGTGCAGGGGCAACGTAGACCCTCCAGGGGTGACGTAGGCCCTCCTAGGGCCACGTAGAGGCTGACGCAGGCCCTCTAGGGCAACATTAGGGCTTCAGAAGTAGCGATGAGGGTTTCTAGGATAAGATCTGGGCTGAATCTTGTAAATCTCGTTTGAGGGTGTGGATCAATCAGATATTTGGCACTAGATCTTCAGGTTGGCTGCAGATTTGATATCTTTTATTCTCTGTCGGGTTTTCCAAGCTTGGAACCTAGATTTGCTATACTCAAAACTACTTAATAATAAACCCTCATATCTATTGCACCGGTTTTCCCGCTTTGGGTTTTTCCGGGGACTTATGTCCAAAAATCCATGTGTCACTTTGTTGCATGAGTGTATTATTCAGTAAATGATCTGCATGTGTAGGCTGTAGTTGTATTTATTTTCAATATTTTCTGAATTTAAATTCCGAAAATAACTTGTATTAATTAAATTAAGTAGGAGAAAGTAAACCAATACACTGCAGTAGAATTTTCACATGGTATAAGAGTGATAGCAGATCACGCTGAATCTCCAGCAATCAGCTGAAGAAATATTCTTTCTGCAGGGAGGCAGAAGAAGCAGCAGATCCAGAAAGGGAATCTTGATAATAGGGGAAAGCAGATCCAGGAGACAGCGCTGAAGCTGCAGAAGGCCTCTAGGCTTATGCAGACCCTTCCCAGGGCAGCGTAAGGACAGCATCACCCAGTTTGGGGTTACGCAGTCCACTTCTGAGCAGCGCTGGGACTACGCTGGGCCAGCCAGGAGGACGTTGTCCAGGCACTTCTCTTGTTTCAGAAGAATTTTTCCAAGATCCGGAAGCAGTGCTTCAGATCTTCAATAGTGCTGGTGGGGTAGAGATTCTGCAGGTGCAAAATTGTGCCTAGCTAAGGCAACAAAGGCGGGAGGAAGACAGTTATTCAACAGATCTGAGCCAAACAGATCTAAGATTTGATCAAGAGGATCGGAGGATATTGTCCATTTGAGCTTTGGCGGAAGATTTCCAGGAAGGAAGTCAGTTTTTAGCAAGAAGCAACTACTAGAGGGTTTCTAGTCACCAAGAAACCCAGATCCAGAGGGAGAAGTACTGTTTTCTTCAGATCTGAGCAAAGATGGCTCGATATGGACTGAGGGATCGAGATAGAATGGACGACATGTCCAAATTTGTTATCTGGAGGGCCAGAATCCTCTCAGTTTTGGATGAGTATGGTCTCAAAGATCATGCAGAGAAGATGCTTGTTGTTCCAACTGATGCAGATCCACTCAAGAAGTATGAAGAAAATCAAGCGTGGATGAAGCGTTTGATCATAGACATAGTCAAGGACCACGTGATTCCTCATATTGCTTGTAAGAATACAGAAAATGACATGTGGACAACCTTGGAGACGATGTACCAAGGAGGCTCTATGCAAAGAAGAACGCTTCTTGAGAATCAGATGCAGATGTTCCAAATGATGAAGGGTGAAGAGATAGATCCATTTCTCTTCAGACTTCAAGCTATCCGAGACCAGCTGATTGGCATGGGTGCTAATCCAAATGAAGGGCTCCTAGTGAGGATGACCCTAAATGCTCTCTGAAGAATGGGAAACGTTTGTCTAGATCATTCTGGGAAGGGCAGCATTACCATTATGGGCAAATATGTGGGCTATTCTCCGCCAAGAGGAGATCAGGAGGATCACCAAGAAGCAGTCTATTAGTGGAGGAAATGGATCAGCCAAAGTGAAGAAAGAAGAGGAGGAGGATGCAGCCCTTACATCAAGGGAAAATAAGCAAGGGAAGAAGAAGAAGGACCTATCCAAGGTCCAGTGCTTTAACTGTGGTGATCTTGGTCATTTCGCCAGCAGTTTTCCTAAGAAGGACAAACGAGCTTCTGATTCCAAGGCTGCAGCAAAAAATGACGATGGCTCTGATGATGATGCAGCCATGAGTGCTCATACACCTTGAGAGAAGAGGTGGGCTGACATGGATATATAGAGTATCCATAGACAGAATGGCGGGAACCTTGAGTCAGCCCCACTCTTGGATCACACACAAGCTACCGGAGCCTTAAGACGGTAGCGGGATGAGTCGAGAGATGGTTGCAGATGACCACATTGAAGAGCAAGAGGGAGCTGAAGAGCTGAAGAGTGAGCAGCGTGATGCATAGGCAGCAACAACATGGAGACAACAACGCAGAGAGGCTGATGGGACTTCAGTAGCGTGGAGACAGTAGCGTAGAGAGGCTGATGGGACTTCAGCAGCACAGAGAAGCTGGGCTCACGCAGTGTAGTGTTGCAGCATGACAGTGTCTCCAGGGGGACAACATGATTCAACATCTAGGGAGCTTCTGTGGTGGAGGGCAACTTGACTTGTCTGTCAAACAGTTGGGCAGAGTCTTTCAGTTGCTTACTTCTCAACAACTGAGTTACAGTGCAACAGTTAGCAGTGGCAGTGCTATGGACAACATGATGCAGCAATTTGAGAGGGAGCTGTAGTACAGATGTGGCAGTGTCAGTGGCAGTGGCATGGGCAGCAGTGCAGGAGATGGAGGGCAGCAGGCCAAGCATCAATATCACAGATCCAATACTCAAGATCTTGTGATACATGGTGTGATGTATTGCTAGAGCACACTTCTGATGCTAAGAGGGAGTGTTGAGATTTTGTGTATTTGGGGTAGCATCAGTTGTGCCCTAGCTCCCAAATTTTGTGGAGGGACTAGAGTACACTTGATCTACAAGACCCATAAATGGATTTGAGAAATTTCTGTTGGTGTTCAAGTTATTCAAATAATTAATTATTTTTAATGGATTTAACACGTGCTGAAATTGTCTTAAGTCACATGGATCAAGCAGTCTTTTAATCTCAGTCGTTGATGGATGATTTAATCTCGGCCGTTGAAGGGTTCAACGAAAAAGTATAAGAGAAAGGCTTGAGGGTCAGTTGAAGACACAATTTTGGTAGAACTGAGGAATAGATCTGGAATTCTAGGACGGGTTTGCTAAGAATTTTTGAAGGAATTTCTTGCAGTGAGGGGTAGTATTGGTTAAGGGAATGATCTGATTCCAGGACCAAGAGGTAGAAAGAGGCAGAGGAGCAGCCACAAGGACAACGCAGACAGGCTTCAGAGCCACGCAGAGCAGTAGGGGCAGCGCAGAGGAAACTAGGGCCACGCAGGACTGATGCTGGCCTAGCAGAGGCAGCGTAGACCCTCCAGGGGTGACGCAGCCCTCCTAGGGCCACACAGAGGTTGACGCAGGCCCTCTAGGGCAACGCTAGGGCTTCAGAAGCAGCGCTAAGGGTTTCTAGGGTCAGATCCAGGCTGAGTCTTGTAAATCCCGTTTGCGGGTGTGGATGAGTCAGATATTTGGCACTAGATCTTCAGGTTGGTTGCAGATTTGATATCTTTTATTCTCTGTCGGGTTTTCCAAGCTTGGAACCCAGTTTTGCTGTACTCAGAACTACTTAATAATAAACCCTCATATCTGCTGCACCAATTTTCCCGCTTTGGGTTTTTCTGGGGACTTATGTCCAAAAATCCATGTGTCACTTTGTTGCATGTGTGTATTATTCAGTAAACGATCTGCATGTGTAGGCTGTAGTTGTGTTTATTTTCGATATTTTCTGAATCTAAATTCTGGAAATAACTTGTATTAATTAAATCAAGTAGGAGAAAATAAACCAATACACTGCAGTAGAATTTTCACACCAAGCCTGAACCAAGGTGGGGGCAAGGGAATGGGGATGTCTAACCGTATGTGGACCCAGTGAGGAAATGTGGACCTAGGTGGGAGATATGATGAATGGGGCTATAGTGAGTGTAAGGGGAGTAATATATGTGGATAAGGGAGCAGGACCACGCAACCAAAGTTGGGGTTTCCCAAGTAGTACCACCCTAAAACCAAATGGTCAGTAAAGGAGATCCCATGGGAGTAAAATCCAAGGGTAACATCCAAAATAGGTTAAGGAGATAGAAACACAAACTAATTCCACTCTTTCCGTTGAATCCCCCCATTAATCCATGCCCACAGGTGTCCATGATAAGTAAACCCAATAACTCAATTACCAAATGACAAGACATACCTTTGGGGTTAGGACGCCCATGGGTGAGGAACCACATGGCTGGCTCAGGTGGCAGAGAAATGACACAACGAGCTATTTTAGGGCTGCAAGGGGCTGCCGGCTTAGGACCATCATGAAGAAAAAAATTCTCGTATGGATATTACCCACAAAGTGGTGGGTAACAGGGGGATGAGGTGATCATCTGTAGGGGTGGCATGTCATTCATCAGTGAGCCTATGCCTGGGGAGCTTGTCATGAGGGAGACATGTGTCACTCTTTCCACAAGGCATGTTAAGACAATAAATTAGCAGAGGATACCACATACGATTGAGGCATCATTTCGGTATGTGTCCGACCTCCAAACATTGTATTGGCACATTATCAAGAGGGCGGAGGGTAAACTTAGTGGTGATGGTTGGCAGGAGCAGGACGGGTCTGCATACAATGAGTCTATTGTGAGTATCAAATACCCATCTATTGGCTGCCTTCAAGAGGTAGTTATTTGGAACATGTGGCTTCCAACAGCCATCAGTACTACGCAGTGGCAGGCACAGGGAAATTTAGCATGCATTAGATTAGTTCATCATATATGGGGCCTATATGTTGGTTGCATGCAGGGACTAGGGCAAGGCACAGACGGATTCCAGCAGTTATTAGAGCTATTCCGCAGTAGGTCTGGCTAGGGGGATCCAAGGATTCAATTGGTTGACAGTCCACTCCATCTCGTGAGAAGGACCATAGCAGAGGGTGATGTAGCTCACTTTGGGGTTGACACATGGGGGATCACTGAGTTCTCCATTGTTTGGTGAGGCAGGCTTCTTCAGTTGCATCTCAGGATCGAGAGTAGTGATGGGTGTGTTGGTATTGACATCCTAGAGACACCTGGGCAGGATGAACTTGGTCTTCATCGATATTTCGCCTCCAGGTTTTCAGGGGAGGAGGCTGCAGTATGCAAATGATGGGAAAACTATTCGATTCAGAGTGGCGCAACGACAACATGGTGGCGCTTTTCTGAGATAAGCATGGGACCCAAGCATCACAGTACTAGAGAGCTCAACGACCTTTAGGGATGAGCTGGCTGTTATAGGGGGAGATCACTCAGATTTTCCATTAGGCTTTAGTGACTTGTTGATGGCATTGGGGACTTCATCAACATGGCATGTTGGTGACTAGGAGGATACCAGGAGGAGCTCATGCGGGAGAGACTTCGTCCCCATAGCGATTGGGTTGTATCTTCAGGAGTTTACTTTTGGTGTGCATGAGGTGGACTACTTGGTAGGGAAACTTCATGGAGAGTTGGACATAGTCCTACATTATCATGATGTTGTAGTTATTGATAGACTGCAGAGGGCTTCTGGAGCTTATACCTGGTTGGACAGTGAGTGGAGAAATGCGTGGTTCACATTGATCAAAATGCGGATCCTGGTATTTAGAGATTCCTTCATGATCAAATAGTGCAGAAATCGGGACTGAAGGAATGGCACATTTGGGACCCTGGTATTACTGGTGATGATAGTGGTGATTAGTAGTCAGAGAGGGCACTTGTTCCGGCATTGCTTGAGGACAAGCAATTTTTGGCGGGGAGGACTTTAATATCCCCAATTTTGTGAGCATGGGAGTTTTGCCTAATTTTGGTGATATTAAGTAAAGGGGCAAATATTGTTTTGGAGAAAGGTGGCAAGTATTATTTTATTGGAGATTGGCAGCAAATTATTATTTTATTAAAATGGAGGCAAAAGTCACTTAGTGGAAAATGGGCCCCACCAATAAAATAATAATTAAAAAAGGAATCTAGAAGCATGGGGAGAAATTATAAAAGGAGGGTGGACCCATTTGCTAATCATCTTTTGACTATTACATTTCACCTTTCATCCTCTGTTGGAGTTTTTTAGCACAAGAAGAAAAGTGTTGTTTAGCATGAGGAATTCCAAGTGGAATTCCACCCTCATTTTGAAGAACTTCGAGTGTCTCCCTAGTGAGGTAATTTGAGAGTCCAATTCAGGCCTTTCCTTGAGCTTCATTGGAGGAGTTTTCCCAGCTATGCACATTTCCCGGGAACGGAAGGAGTTCATGGCACATCATTTGGAGCAACTGTAGTTGGTTGGTGACTCCAGGATTTTGCTGAGACATTCTTCATAGTTAAGGTCGAAGATTTAGAGCATTTTGCAGGGCAGTGAATGAGATGAAAATTTGGGACGAATTTCCCCTCATTTTGATAGTGCACAGAGCTCACCGGCTCAAGTTTTCACAGGAGTAGGAGGTGGCTTCTTTCTGAGGAAATTTGGGTTGGAGAAATCAAGCATTTTCCAGAGGCGATTTTTGCGAACCTTTGGGAGGATTTCAGTGTCATATTTTGGGCATCCTATAGCAATTCCATTCTGTGGGGTGTTTTTGGCGAAATTAGATAATTCACACTTGTTGGGGGTCACAGGGGGTCGGTGGATTCAACCCAAACCATTTCTGGGTTTTTGTGGGTTTGGTGAGAGGAGGCTAGGATTAATTTTATAGAATTTTATGAGCATTTATGAGGGCATAATTCCTAGTTCCATTCAACAGTCAACAACATAAATTGTTGGAGGAGGGTGTAGTTTATTCCGGGACCATTTTCACCACTTGAGTCCGTGAGATATTTCTGGGTTTTGTTGAAGTTGATGCGGAGAGCCTACATTTAATTTTGCATGATTTTTGGAGTATATTTGAGGGTGTGAATCATGGTTCACCTACAACAATAATGGCAGTAATTTACTGGGTCAGCGTAGAGGTTTTTGGTGGAGTCATTCTAGTACTTGGGCATCACAATTCCAACCTGGGTTTCACCTAGCTTGATGTAGCAAGCCCAGGTTTCTATTTCCATACTCATTGTACTCCATTCTGCTCAAAATAAACACAATGGCTCAGAGTTTTGGTGCATTTACTCTTGTGTTTTGATTTCCTGTGTATGTGTTGAATTTCCTAGCTATTGATATAGTGCATGTTTCTGTTATTCACTTAATATTTCCATTAGGAATATTACACAGGATGTTCCACACATTTTGTCATAGTTCCAAGGAAGCAGTTGTGCAACTTTTTTCAAAATTTAGAATCATTAAACAACCAGTTATCATGTCATTGTGAACCCAATTTCAACAAATTGTGATGTAAATAATGCTAGCACAACTGTTTAATTATGTAACAACCTAGGTAATCCTATGATTTTGGCGACGAATTTCATACTAGGAGTTTTTTCATCTTACTAAATTATGTGTGTTTCTAAACACCGATAATCAGTAAAGTTTTGCCCTAGAATTTATTATCTAAGTCTTAGGTGAGTCCTAGTCTTCTTAGTCGAGTCCATTGTAAAAGTGATTTGGGAATAATTTAATCTATTTGGATAAATTATTTTATTACATATCACTTGGTCTACTAGATCATATTGTGTCGCAAACTTGGGTAATTAGTTTGAGGGCTTATAATGAACGGGTATTCCCCCTTTGAGGGTTGAATGTGTAATTATATGATGTAAAAATATTTTAGTGCATGGTCCCTCACAATCAGACACCATAGCTAAAGTATTTGACGGTGGAAAAATAATTAATCCCCTATTGTGTTAATTAATACATTTTTCTGGCAAAAATAAAATTAAATCCTAAGCCAAAAAGTTAATTAATTTTGAGTCAAAAAATTAAAATTAGATAAATTAATTTCTCCAAGTGGAAAATGACCAAAAAAAATTCGTGGGTCATGAAGAACTTAAATTTTGGAGGTCCTCCACCAAGGTAGAAATGGATATTTTAAGAAAATTTACACCCTTGGACCTTGGTGGTTAAGTCAAAGTTAAATTTTTGAGGAAATTTATCCAAAATAATTATTTTTGGATTAATAAAAAATTGTTTTAATGAGAAATTTGAAATTTTCTTAAAAATAAATATTTTTGACGACAAAGATTAAAATTTGATCAAGTATTTATCAACGGTCGAGATTATTTTGACGTGGATCAAGCCAACTAGCCGTTATTTTCCACTTGGAGGATTTATCTATAAATTAGAATCCATTTGCTTCTCAAGACAATGATAGTGATTCTAGTTTAAATGTAATTTTGTAATGTTGGTGTGAAGCCATTGTTCTGTTAGGAACGTTTGAAATTCATAATAAAATACTTTGGGGTTCAATTCATAATGTCTTTGTTTCATTAATCTGTGGTACGTGTTGGGTATGTGCTTTCCTATATTGTGCTTCAATATTATATGAATTGTTATTTCATTTGTAGCTGATAGGAACATTTTATTGCTAACTTTTGGGTTTATCTTAGGTGATCTGATTCATTGTATGATCTAACAATTTTCTCTTAAGAAATAAATAGAGTTTGTAGATTTCCTAGCCCTTGGTATCCAAGTTAGTAGACTGTGGCCATAGGCCGAACTTGTTTGGGCTTCATGAAATTTATTGATTTTCTTACTTCGCTAAGACTGTGCTTAACATCTATCTTTCGAAATACATCGAGCTATTGTCATTATCATAAAAATTATTCTTAAAAAAATCTTTCAAGCATATAAAAATTATTCTTAAAAAAATATTTCAAGCATCGTATATTTGTGTTTATTTTGTAAATAATTTCTTGTGACCCTTGTTTTGTAGCTAATTGGGGTTTTATTTTCAATTTTTGTATATATTGGGGTTTTGGGAACTTGTATTTTCATTTGTGCAGGTGAGATTAAAGAAGATTTGTTGGGTTGGAGCTAGATCCAGGCACTTGAGGATAAGATCTAATCTCTATATTTTTTTGTTGCAGGGCCAACATCAAGAAATTTTGGAGTGAAACTGAATATTTGATGCAAACTGAAATTTTGGCGAGGGTTTCAAATTGTTTAGGGCCTCTAGGCCTAGCCGCTACCCTTCTAAGCCTAGCCGCAGGCCAATTTTGGCCTTTCTCCCTTAGTCGTGGGATTTGTTTCCCTAGCCGTCAAGACGTAAGGGTTTTTATCCTTCATTGCAGGCCTATTAGGCCTTGTAGGTTGCGACATCCCTCTTTAGGCCTCTAAGGCATGGTCGCAAGCCTTTCAGGCCCTCCTTCCCTCCTCGGCCCCTTCTTTCCCTCTTCATTTCCCTTCTATCCCTTCTCGACCTTTCTTCCTCTTCATCTTGCCCCTGTAGCCTCTATCGTAAGCGTTGGCAACCTTCCTATGGCTTGTCGTGGGGCTTGATAGCCCCTAAACCCCTAGCCGCAACCCTGATTTTAGCATTCCTTGCTTTAACACAGGCCTATAAGGCCTCTTTTCCTCTGCCGCAAGCCTCATTAGGCTTGGAATTTCCTTGCCTTGGCCTCTGTCCCTCTTCTTTGGCCTTAACCTTCCCTCATTTTCCCTCCTTCCCTCTTTGTGGTAAGCATTTAATTTCGGGATTGATTTTTAGTGTATTTTGCAAAGGTGTTGGAGTAAAGTATTGTGTTTTCAGGTCTCATAGCCATTGGAAAATTATTCTGACTAAAAGTTTGGTGTTTTTTGACTGACTGTTGTTGCTCTAGAAAGAATTCTCTGACCTTGTGGAAAATTATTCCGGTCTCCGGCAACTGAATCCTCCTCCTGCTCATCCAAATAAAACTTCCTTCTCAAGGCTGCTCGCAGTGCCTACGCAACCTCCTGGATAAATAACTCGGTCTCCTCTCCTAACTGTCTGGCACTGGAAACTTCCTCCAAAATCACTGTCTCTACTCCTTTGTGTTCCTTATGTCTCGAACTCTCTTCCTCTACTCGACCTTTGTAACTTGATAGCTCGATCTGCCAAGGAACTTTCACTACTGGCTTCTCTCTCGTGTGTTTAGCTCCAACCCTATCGACCTCCTCTTATAATCTCTTGTTGGTTCACCAATGACCATGATTAAATCCTCATCAATGGCTAAGATCATTTATAAGTTGATCCGAGTGAATTTCTAGAGAAATCTCACTTTTCTTAATTAATTCCTGTTAATTAATCATTTTCCCTAAGTTTGACTTAGGAAAAAATTAATTATTGTTTAATTAACTTAATTAAGTCATCTCTAAGTGTTTTCTCCTAAAACATTTCTGGGTTCTGGAGCTCTAGTGTTTCTAAGCCTCTCTAACCAAAGTCAAGACTAGAACACCTGTCCGATGCTATAGAAATAAACATTTATTAGTTTTGTATTTTATATTTTTGTGATATTTTATTGTGAAGAATGCAATTCTGAATTTATCGTTATTTGTCGAATATTAATTCAAAAGACAAATAAACTGCTAACAGTTAGAAGATGAATCTCCAGTTAATTGCATTCAACGAATTTTCACAGCCTCATGCTTTACTTCATCGTAGGCCATGGAAACTTCCTTGAACTTCTAATATGCATCCTTCTCATCAAAGGTGACATCCCAGCTGACCTCAATCTGTTGTTGTTCTGGAATGTAGATTCTTAATGCCTTTGATGATTCACTGTAACCAACAAATATGCCCTTCTTTCCTGAAGGTTCTATCTTGTTCCTTTTATTCTCGGGAACATGTATGTAAACAGGGCAACCAAACATTTTCATATTCCCAACCTCTAGCTTTCATCTAGTGAATACTTCTTCGGGAGTCATATATTCTAGAATTCAATAAGGAATTCTATTCTGAATGTATACAATTGTCAATGATGCTTATCCCCATAAGAACATCAACAAATCTTAATCATGCATCATAGCCTTGACAAATTCTTCAATGGAACTGTTCTTTCTTTTTGCCACACCATTTTGTTGAGGATTATAGGGAACAATCTACTCTGTATTGAAAATATCGGTATCGGAAAAATATCGACGAGGGCCCTGAAAACATATTATTGGCAATATCGACGAAAATATCGGCAAAATATCAGAATATATCGGCAAACATAAAAAATGCATAATATATTCATTTTTTTCATATTTTTAAACATATAAAGCAATAACTACATGAAATAAACAAATTGACACATAAATATGAAGAAAACACTGATATGTATGATGTAGTGGATGTAAACTAAAATTGATTCATCAAGGTCTTAGTTTTTGTAGCATCGGAGGTGTTTTAGTCACGAAACTTGGTGGAGAGGCTAGAATTCATGAGATCTCCATAACCATAAATCGTTTTTGGAAATTCCACCTAGAAATGGATTAATTAGATTATTAACCTATTTTTTACTGTTTCCTAAGTCTAAACATGGGAAAACAGGTTAATTAATTAGAATTAATTAAGTCAAGGCGAGGATTCTCTAGAAAGTCACACGGATCCACTCCGTATGATCCTAGCCCTTGATTAAGTTTTAATCTTTGTCATTGGAGCCCCAATAGAGGATTATAAGATGAAGTCGATGGGCACTTGGAGAATACACTCGAGACACTTGTAGAGCTCGATTTCTTTGGCAGATCGATTTCCAGAGAGCATCAACAACTGCTGGAGAGCTAGAGTGTAATATTCCAAATACGAAATTTTGAGGTTTTCTTGAAATTTTTAACTTAAACAATACTTCAGATAATTTCTCATTCATAACAGAAGATTTCCATGCAAAATATGACCAATAAGTTCAGCAACACAACAACAACATAATAACATAAAATGATCTCAGCTTTTATTATAATGGATAGACTGGCGTTACATGCAAGTGCAACCAAAATAGATGAGATAAGATGTTGGCCTCTGAGATAATCTGCTACACTGCTACGTTGGCCCTCCAAATGCACTGAACTGCCACTGCTAATCTCTCCTATGAATTCTGGGATAATTCACCAAAGGGAGATGTGTGCTCGCCTAATCTCTCTAAATCACCCGAGGGTTTCCGTCCTGGAGCTACCGATGGAGTAGAGAACCAGGTTCTCAATCTCACATACAAGAAGCAATACCAAATCCAAGATCTCCAATGGCCCTTCCTCCTTGTTGACCACTGGAGTCGCACCTAATGATAATGTGAAGACTCCATGCCCAAGGATGAACCAGAAGACACTTGTGCCATCTAATATCATCAGATATCATCATGTTCAACAGAGTTTTTAAACTCTACTTCTTCTTCTCATCATTTTCTTCTTCAGTCTTCAGATTCCGCAGCCCTTCAGGGATATTGTATAAATGTCACTAGCATGATGAATAAAGCCATGTAACAGGCCTAGGATGTTGGGACTTGATCAGCAAGCGAGTACACCATGGAGTGTTTTTTTTATTTGGTTAATTATTCCTTTTTTTTAGCGGCAAATAATTTTCTAGGATTTTTAACTCATTGCATTACCCCAAAGCCGGGGTGACGGCTTGAAGGTTGAGCCCCTAACGCATCTTAGTGTCTAGAGTCGATGTATATTACCATGCTAGGTCATCTCTAAAATTCCGCGGAATTTGACTAAGTCTAAGTAGGATTTTTTTAATAATTAAAAATTTCCCGCAAAACGAGATTTTTTAATTAATTTCTATGTAATGATGTAAATAAGTGGCCTTAGGAAATGTCTGGGGCGTGTGACAACTCGAAAATCATCCTCAGAGACCCAGCATTATCTTAGGACCCACTTTGGGGGTCAAAAAACGACTTATGATCCCTCAAAAGCCATTTTTCCTAATGTCAGTGGCAAAAAATGAGAAAAAATGAGAAAAATGAAAAATTGGAAAAATTGAGAAAATTTTCCAAAGTCAAAATAAGTCAAATTTTGACATGGCAATTATGTGGAGAGGTAAAGGGTGATGTGGCACCTATGTGGGTCCCACCACATAAGGTGTAGCAAGCTGAAGTCAACATTCCAAATCAGCAAGTCAAAGGTTCCACGTTGAGTTCATGAGGCACAACGAAGTATTTGAGGTTCCAAAGTTACTTTAATTTAAACATGGTTGAATTAAAGTGTATTAGCATACAAAATAAAAGAATCAATAAAAAAATGGTTGAGTGGGGGACAATGTGAATGAAATGGCAGCCACATTGGAAAATAGTGGACCAAGTTCAACGTAGCAACAAAAAATTTCTGAATTATCCACTCAGCAGTCCACAGGTATATATGCAGATTTGCAAAGATTTTTATTAAAGTTTGAGTGGGGGACATTTGTGTCAGACTTTGTTCCCCCTTAAAACTCATACTTGGCTCTCATGAACATAAAAATTATACGCTGCCAATTTAGAAAGTCAACACCAGATTTTTTATTTATTTACAAAACTCATATTGTTATTAAAGTTTGAGTGGGGACAGAACTGCCACATGGGACAGTTCTTGTCTCCCACTAACAGCCAGTCACAAGAAGATATGCGAATCAAGTTTGACAGCCTATACACAGCCACTGTTAGCAGTTTACACGCAGAGATGAAGGGCAGATCGGTTGGCACTTTTAATAGGTGTCATTTTCTGAGTTGATTGGTTGAGAAACGAGTGGGATATTTCTGCCTCTTTCACCCACTCGTACCACACATGGCAGGCATCTCTCTCACCCATCGTCAGCAGAGGATATACGCAGGTCTCAAGGATATTTTCACTTAGCCAGCAAGGCTCTAGTGACTGCCACCTACAGGATTGTACGACAATCAAGCAGCCACAGTTTAAGATTTGTTAGAGCATTGAGATCATCTCTCTCTGGCCACTTGTCGTTTGATTTTTCATTGGGATTTGCTCCCACAGTTCTATTTAAATGAGCCTTGGGCTCTCATTGTAAACGGTGGTTTTTTGAAGCTTGTGCTTATTGTTACTATGCCGAAATTGTTATTGAGTTGAATAAAGGAAAGTCTTTGGGGTTACTAGCTTCTCTTGTGGTGCATTCTTTGGTTGATGATGTATACTTGTTTCATTTGATATTGTTATTTATTTACTTCACATTGCAATCTAGTTGGTTTTTTCTTTGCATTTGCCTGAAGGCACTATTGTCTAGGGAGGAGAGATCTGTAGCTATCTCAGATCTCCTTTGGACTTGGTATATTTTGTGCTCTTGTTTTAGCTTGTTATTTTCGATGAAATGACAAGCTCAACGTGGCCTCTATATGCCAAGTTTCTTTTGCACTAACAATTGGTTTGCAGAAATTTGTGTGTTCAAAGGACAGGTTGCCAAGTCTATTGGAGTGTGAAGACTTTTTCGGTTGGAATAAGTCAGCTCCAAGGATACCAAAGGTCTCACAAGTTGTTCAGGCCAACAATCTCATAAGACATCAAGAGATTTATCTAAAAGGGGGTTTCATGAGCCCTTTGCTTCTACTCCATCTCTAAAAAAAAAAATCATATATTTCTTCTCTCATTTGTGCACATATCTATTTTATCTAGCATTTGAGGCTAAGTTGTTGGATCTAAATCCTAATTCTCACTCACTAAATCAACTCTTTCAAGCTGATCTTAGTGAGGGAAGTTGTAATATAAAGTGTATTTTATACTCGCATTGAGTTTCTAACTTTTTCCTTCGCATGCATGTGATTTCCTCTCACATATTTCAGCAATATTTCTTTTGCATGCTAACTCTTTTGCTTGTTTGCCTGTAGGTGTTCTTGGAAGCAATCTAAGTTTGAAGAAAGGGAGCTAAAGCATAGGCTAAGGAACACTCTTCTGTTTGGAACCTCAAATCCAAGTTCCGCCTTATCACTTCACCTCTACTTCTAAAGCCTCATCCTTTTGAGGAATTGTAACCGCCATTCACCTCAAGGCTTTAAGCCTTTAATTTGTAAACATCTCACAAGTAAATTTTTTTTTTTTTTTTTTAAATCTTACACTTGTAACTTTGGGAAAGAGAAAATTTAAAACGCATATTGTAAGCTCTTCCCAATCCCCTCATTTCTATAAGAGGGTCTCACTTTCATTAATAAAGAGCTGACTTTTCTTGAGGGAGCTTGGGAAGTTTTTCCCATGGTATCTCATCTACTCATTTAGAGGGAAGTAAATCCTTTTGAGTGGTTAACTTTCTTTCTTTTTTTTATTTTCTCAACTAAATCACTTGCATTCATCATTTCAATTGCTAATCTAATTTAGTTGCATGTGAGTAACTCATATTTTCATTTCATTAATTGCTTAGATCACATAGTCCTTTAAATTTCCTAGTTTGCAATCTCACTTGCCATCACTTATGTTTTGTGATCTATTTCTCATTTGGATAAGTTTCACAATATACTACAAGTAAAGAAGCATAGCATTTCAATTTATGGCAACTTGAGTTATTGTTCTAACTATGAAGCATATTTAATTGAATCATCTCCATCTTTTACACATCACTTGCAAACTCATTTCCATATCATTTAGGCATTTCACTTTGCATGCTAGACTTGTTTCTCTAAAAATTAACCTCCAACTTAAGTTGGTTGTATAGACATTAGGGACCCTCCACCCGTATGGACTCCTCATTGTGAGATCCGAATTTCGGGCGAGGGTGAGGTCTGGGGACAGGAGTTCAATTGTAACATTGCTTTAGAACTAATTAATAAAATAAACCAAGAGCACTATCTCATCACATTTACATTGCAAAGTTCCCAATTTTCTGTTGCTATCTTGACGGTTTAAAATTTCACGTGCAAATATTATCTCAAGAAGCATTTTGGATGCAAGCATTTTAATTCTTTAAATTTTGCAACAAGTTTAATTCTATGGTACTTGGAAATTTGCTTCTACATACAACTTCATTGCATGTTGTCATTTTAATGATCATTATGCTTATGGATGATTGATATATCTCGTTTCATTGGCAAATACCCTTATTTAGTGTTGCAAATTTAATTGCATATTGTGATCTTGGTCTAACACTTCCTTTGTGGGATTATTGTCATTATATCTTGAATTTCATTTTTGAGCAAGCATTTGTCATCTACTTTAAAGCACTAGTCTATATTTTGAACACATCATTGAATATTGCTCATATACTTACATGCTTATTTACATATTGGAATCAAGTCATCTTTGATAAGTAATTCTTTCTAATCAATTTTCCTAGAAATCTCACATCTTTAACTTAGTTTTCCTTTAGGGACCACCCCCCTTAGCTAACCTAGGAGATAGCTTAAACGGAGAGAGTTGGGAATAGGTGACAGCCCCTTCTTTGAGTTCCTTGCCACCAACCACACCTGTGGGGTTGAAGGCTTTTCCCACTAACTGTAGGTAGGTGTAGGTGGCAAGCGATAACATTTTTTGGCGCCGTTGCCGGGGACAAGTCTTCTTGTACCTGGGAAAACGACTAACTTTTAGTTTTGGCATATTTGAATTTTAGATTTAGATTCTTGCTCAAGTGGCGACTCCACTCAATCCTAATTTTGCAAGAGTCTCTACTAGGAGAAATTCAAGTGGTCTAGTTAGCCCCCCTCCTGATCCTAAAAGGGTTTTCAGAGAGAGGTTAAATAGACTTTCTCATAGCAGAGCTCTTGCTAGTCTTGGGCAAGAGGCTATTTCTGACATTCATTTGCTGTTTCAAGGACAAGTTGAGCCTAACATCATGAATGATCTTTTTGCTCCTTGTGACTTTACTAACATTAATGGCTATCCTCACAATATCCCTGACAAGGCTATTGAAAGGTTGCCTTCTTTTCAAGGTAACAATGCCATTAGCGCTGCATCACATGTGAAGAACTTTAATGTTTGCATCTTTAAGTGGTGTAACGTTGCTAACTATGAGGATGTAAAGATGAGGCTTTTCATTCTCTCTTTGGAAGAGGATGCTCTTGATTGGTTCACTGAGCAGCCTGCTAACTCGTATGATTCTTTACAAACAATTGTTAATGCTTTCATGGGAAAGTATGGAGAGAGAAGAGAGAATAGTCATTTGATTAGTGCCATTAGCACCATGAAGAAAAATGAGAATGAAACCATGGAGGAGTTTAACAAGAGATTCAATGAATTGGTTAAAAACATGCCTACTACTGTTAAACCTCCTGATGAATTTCTCTTATGTTCCTATCTAGATTCTTTTGGTGTTGACATTGCTTATGAGTTGAGAAGAAAGGAGCCTACAACTTTGGGTGTAGCTCAAACTGAAGCCTTGAAAATGGAGAGGGCCAGAAAGCAATCAGGAAAATCTGAGATTCCTGGTTTCACTAGAGGGCCATCAAAATCAAATGATTCCAAAGGCAAGGCCAAGGAAGAGGCTACCCATGATCCTATTAAGGAATTAACTCAACTCATCAAGAGCATGGAAGCAAACCACACTAAAGAAATGCAAGCCATGCAAAATAGGTTGGTGGCCATGGAAAGATCACAAGTGCAAAGATTCCAACCTAGGCCAAATAATGGATGGCAAAAGAATAAAGGCCCTCAACAAGATTATAGGCCTCCAAATCCATTGGAATCCACCAACATGTTAGATCAGATTCCCCCTTTTTGTAGGCCATGTAATGAGTTCCATGAAGATGCCACATGCCCATATGTAAAGAGAATTATGGAAGGTAGCATGTTGGGAGAAGAACATGTAGGAACTAGTGGTCAAATCAATATGTTCTTCATGGAAGATCAAATATATACCATTGAAAGTAATCAAGAGATTGACCATAGTCCTAATAATCTTGGGGTCGACAATATGATTGCAAATCTTGACAAAGTCACTAAGATTTTTGGGGAAAAGCCTACATCTGGACAAATTCTTGCTATGGCAAAACAAAAAGTGATGACTTATCAGAGAAGGGATATTCAAGACCGGAATAATCACAGAAATTTTTTCTCCTCCTACTTCAGAATTAAATTTTGACTTGGGCAATTGGGTGAATAATGCAAAGGTTTCTATCCCAGTGACAGAGCTTTTAAAGATACCATCTCAAAGGGCCAAGTTACTAAGTGCACTTGAAGTTACTCAAAGGGAAGAAAAGCCTAATAATGAACTAGAAGATGAAGAAATTGTATTGAAAAGTATGAACTGTTATGTGGGGAACGAAGATCATCTGCCATTTTATGTTTCTTTGATAGTAAATGATCGTCTTTTACACAACTGCATTCCTGATTCAGGGGCTTCATCAAATGTTATGACCAAGAAAGTCATGGAACAACTGAATTTAAGGGTATCTAGGCCCTATCACAACATATGTTCAATGGATTCTAAAAGAATTGAAGTATGTGGGATAATTAAAGATTTACAGGTTTTCCTAGCTGCATACCCAGACAGAATAATGACTATGGATATTGTTGTGATAGATGTTCCTGATTCATGGGGAATGCTCCTATCAAGAAAATGGGCATCAGATTTAGGTGGTAGCCTTCAAATGGACTTGTCATATGCCACCATCCCCATGCCAGATAATAAATTTGTCAGACTTGATCGGGAGTTAAAGAAAAGATATCATGTTGAGGATCCAAGGAGACCCAACAATGAGATTATCTATAGATCATGCCAGACAGGAAGTGATTTTGTGTTGACAAATTTTCTTCCCCCCTTAACAGAATAGATGCAAAATAAAGAGATTAGGCATAGCTCAAAAGGCTTGGGTACTTCAAATCTTCCATCAAAGCATTTTCAAGATAGAGCAGTAGGATTGACAGTGATTGCATCATCATCGCCATCACAACTAACCAAGAAGAAAAGAGAAAAACGAAAAAATAAAAATGATATAAAAAATGAATCACAAATTTTGAGCAGGATCAAACCTCAATGCATCAAAAGTCGAAAAAGGAAAAGGAAGAGGTTTGGTGTATCTGATGGCCACAAACAGGTTAACAGTGGGGCAAGTCATAGTCCTAAGATAGTCAGAATTGGCCAAGGCACATCAGAGAAAGAGCCTATGGATTTGCCTGTGAGTAGGCAGTTTCTCAAGATGGATTTCACCGAAGACATTTGATGCCATGGGGCTTCCTATGTATCATATTCCTAACCCTATCCCTTGTAAATTTTGTTTAAGTAGTTTTATTTCATGAATAAATTGTTATTTTATGCTCTTAGAATAAAATTTCCATTTATGTACTTGATTTTATTTGATGATATTTTGAATGGATACTGCTAATATATATCTTTGGTCGGTGGATGCAGATCCTAGGTTCTTGCACACTATCACTTCATATCTAGCATGCATCCCCATATGGAGCCAAATGTTGACCACTGGAGTGGCACCTGATGATAATGTGAAGACTCCATGCCCAAGGATGAACCAGAAGACACTTGTTCCATCAGATATCATCAGATATCATCATGTTCAACAGAGTTTTTAAACTCTACTTCTTCTTCTCATCATTTTCTTCTTCAGTCTTCAGATTCCGCAGCCCTTCGAGGATATTGTATAAATGTCACTAGCATGATGAATAAAGCCTTGTAACAGGCCTAGGATGTCGGGACTCGATCAGCAAGCGAGTACACCTTGGAGTGTTTTTTTTACTTGGTTAATTATTCCTTCTTTTTAGTGGCGAATAATTTTCTAGGTTTTTTCACTCATTGCATTACCCCAAAGCCGAGGTGACGGCTTGAAGGTTGAGCCCTTAACGCATCTTAGTGTCTAGAGTCGATGTATATTACCATGCTAGGGCATCTCTGAAATTTCGCGGAATTTGACTAAGTCTAAGTAGGATTTTTTAATAATTAAAAATTTCCCGCAAAAGGGGATTTTTTAATTAATTTTTATGTAATGATGTAAATAAGTGGCCTTAGGAAATGTCTGGGGCATGTGACTACTCGAAAATCATCCTCAGAGACCCAACATTATCCTAGGACCCACTTTGAGGGTCAAAAAGTGACTTATACTCCCTCAAAAGCCAATTTTCCTAATGTCAGTGGAAAAAATGAGAAAAAATTAATAATTGGAAAAATTGAGAAAATTTTCCAAAGTCAAAATAAATCAAATTTTGACATGGAAATTATGCGGAGAGGTAAAGGGTGATGTGGCACCTATGTGGGTCCCACCACATTAGGTGTAGCAAGTTGAAGTCAACATTCCAAATGTGCCAAGTCAAAGTTCCACGTTGAGTTCATAAGGCAACGTATGGTAAAGGTTCAGCTTTGATTTTAATATGAATAGATTAAAGCATAAAGTTAGAAGTGGGAATTAAGGTGGAAAACATTAAATAATTTTTTCAACTTTAAGGGGGGACAAGAAAGGTGACATGGCAAACCCTGTCCCCCACTTTGTCATACGTATATCCCTTTGGATTCAAAAGTGCAACATACAGCAGATTTTTGGCATGTATTGCTTACGACTTTGGTGTCAAATTAAAAGGGGGACGAGACTGCCACATGGGACAGACTTTGTCTCCCACTTGTCCCCACATGTTGGCACTCAGAAATCAACGCAGCAAAGGGAATTTCCACGCAGACTTGAAAAATCGTATTACAAAATATTTGATTGAGATTAAAGTGGAATATGTCTCCAACAATATTCACTACACTCCAAGTCACCTTACACTTGTACGTTACAGCAGTTCAGTCCATCAAATACTCTCAACAGATTATTCTCAACGCTGCCAGTCACTTACAGCAAGCACGCAAAGCTAGTTTGATTAGATTTGAGATTGCAGATTTGTTGGGAATGCACTGGAGTTTACAACGGCTAATTAAGGAGTGGTCTCCTCATTCTAGCAGTGTTCAAACACTTGGACAACAGTGAAGATACACACAGGTTTCCAAAAAAAATCAGCGTTGATCTTCAAGGGAGCACACACAGCCAGTCTTTACCACCTACAGCAGTTCGTTGGAAATCTACAGAAAGCAAGCAACCACTTGTGCAAATTCGTTTTTGCATTGGGATTATCCCCCTTCTCCACTTGTCATTTGATTTTTCATTGGGATTTGCTCCCATAGTTCTATTTAAATGAGCCTTGGGCTCTCATTGTAATGTGTGGTTTTTTGAAGCTTGTGCTTATTGTTACTATGCCGAAATTGTTATTGAGTTGAATAAAGAAAAGTCTTTGGGGTTACTAGCTTCTCTTGTGGTGCATTCTTTGGTTGATGAGGTATACTTGTTTCATTTGATGTTGTTCTTTATTTACTTCACATTGCAATCTAGTTGGTTTTTTTTTTGCATTTGCCTGAAGGCACTATTGTCTAGGGAGGAGAGATTTGTAGCTATCTCAGATCTCCTTTGGACTTGGTATGTTTTGTGCTCTTGTTGTAGCTTGTTATTTTCGATGAAATGACAAGCTCAACGTGGCCTCTATATGCCAAGTTTCTTTTGCGCTAACAATTGGTTTGCAGAAATTTGTGTGTTCAAAGGACAGGTTGCCAAGTCTATTGGAGTGTGAAGACTTCTTCGGTTGGAATAAGTCAGCTCCAAGGATATCAAAGGTCTCACAAGTTTTTCAGGCCAACAATCTCACAAGACATCAAGAGATTTATCTAAAAGAGGGTTTCATGAGCCCTTTGCTTCTATTCCATCTCTAAAAAAAAAATCATATATTTCTTCTCTCATTTGTGCACATATCTATTTTATCTAGCATTTGAGGCTAAGTTGTTGGATCTAAATCCTAATTCTCACTCACTAAATCAACTCTTTCAAGCTGATCTTAGTGAGGGAATTTGTAATATAAAGTGTATTTTATACTTGCATTGAGTTTCTAACTTTTTCCTTCGCATGCATGTGATTTCCTCTCACATATTTCAGCAATATTTCTTTTGCATGCTAACTCTTTTGCTTGTTTGCCTGTAGGTGTTCTTGGAAGCAATCTAAGTTTGAAGAAAGGGAGCTAAAGCATAGGCTAAGGAACACTCTTCCGTTTGGAACCTCAAATCCAAGTTCCGCCTTATCACTTCACCTCTACTTCTAAAGCCTCATCCTTTTGAGGAATTGTAACCGCCATTCACCTCAAGGCTTTAAGCCTTTACTTTGTAAACATCTCACAAGTAATTTTTTTTTTAAATCTTACACTTGTAACTTTGGGAAAGAGCAAATTTAAAACGCATATTGTAAGCTCTTCCCAATCCCCTCATTTCTATAAGAGGGCCTCACTTTCATTAATAAAGAGCTGACTTTTCTTGAGGGAGCTTGGGAAGTTTTTCCCATGGTATCTCACCTACTCATTTAGAGGGAGTAAATCCTCTAGATTGGTTAACTTTCTTTCTTTTTTTTATTTTCTCAACTAAATCACTTGTATTCATCATTTCAATTGCTAATCTAATTTAGTTGCATGTGAGTAACTCATATTTTCATTTCATTAATTGCTTAGATCACATAGTCTTTTAAATTTCCTAGTTTGCAATCTCATTTGCCATCACTTACTTATGTTTTGTGATTTATTTCTCATTTGGATAAGTTTCACAATATACTACAAGTAAATGAGCATAACACTTTCAACTTATGGAAACTTGAGTTATTGTTCTAACTATGAAGCATATTTAATTGAATCATCTCCATCTTTTACATAGCACTTACAAACTCATTTTCATATCATTTAGGCATTTCACTTTTTCATACTAGACTTGCATCTCTAAAATTTACCTCCAACTTAAGTTGGTTGAATAGACGTTTTAGGGACCCTCTACCTCTATGGACTCCTCACTGTGAGATCCAAACATTTGGGCGAGGGTGAGGTCTGAGGATTAGAGTTCAATTGTAACCTTGCTTTAGAATTAATTAATAAAATAAACCAAGAGCACTATCTCATCACATTTACTTGCAAAGTTCCCAAATTTTTTGCTATCTTGATGGTTTAAAGATTCACATGCAAATATTATCTCAAGAAGCACTTTGGATTCAAGCATTTTAATTCCTTAAATTTTGCAACAAGTTTAATTCTATGGTACTTGGAAATTTGCTTCTACATACAACTTCATTGCATGTTGTCATTTTAATGATCATTGTGCTTATGGATGATTGATATATCTCGTTTCATTGGCAAATACCCTTATTTGGTGTTGCAAATTTAATTGCATATTGTGATCTTGGTCTAACACTTCCGTTGTGGGATTATTGTCATTATATCTTGAATTTCATTTTTTGAGCAAGCATTTGTTATCTATTTTAAAGCACTGATCTATATTTTGAACACGTCATTGAATATTGCTCATATACTTATATGCTTGTTTACATATTGGAATCGAGTCATCCTTGATAAGTAATTCCTTCTAATCAATTCTCCTAGAAATCTCACATCTTTAACTTAGTTTTCCTTTAGGGATCACCCCCCTTAGCTAACCTAGGAGATAGCTTAAACGGAGAGAGTTGGGAATAGGTGACAGCCCCTTCTCTGAGTTCCTTGCCACCAACCACACCTGTGGGGTTGAAGGCTTTTCCCACTAACTGTAGGTAGGTATAGGCGACAAGCGATAACACTCCTCTTTTTATAGATCTGATGGACTCCTCTAGAAGATCTTACTTTATTATTATTTTAATCATTGAACACATTTCCCTTAATTAAAATATTCTTTTTAATGCGGGAAAATGGTCAATTGGCCACCATGTATCCTCAGGTCACTGAAATCATTCCTAGCCATCCCATCCTTTAGATATTATCGTTTCGGTTCCAATGAGCTATTACACTAAGGTGTTCTGCCAAGAATTCCTCCCGAAATGCCACCTTAGGAACAATTAATTGGGTTAGGCCCATTAATATCTCAATTTTATAAAATTTGTCAGAATGCAATGGAACGAAAGGAAAATTGTGCGAATGGTGGAATATACCAAGCGAATACCATCGGACCTCATAAGAACTCCTCAAAACCCCATCCAAAAGCCCCCAGGGCTCTTCGATGATGCCAACCTGCACCTGTGCCCTGTCTGCTCCCAACTTTGAAAGTCCATCCTAACCATTTCATAAGGGATACCGGAAAAGGAATATTACAAAACCTCTGCACCAAGATTGCTTGCCCTCAAGCAATCCAAATATGTGGACTAGTTGGTTGGCCTGATGCAACTGAGACCCAATGCTAGGATCCCATACAATCTGCTGGGTGATACTATGCCTCCGTGTCAACCCACTAGGAACAGATCCCTCAATACCCGGATCCTAGACCAATCTCTGACTGAGCATGTCATTAACAAATCCTCCTGGATCCCAATGCCACCAAGAACAAGCATCGATGCTCCACGGCTCCTGCTATGCTATAACTCTAGCTAAGAATGTTGGCCCACTAACTGCATACCAACTCATCACTGTTGATTTTTGGTAGCATCGGATGTGCTCTAAGTCTCAAAATTTGCAGAGGCTTAGATACATGTATTCCAGATAACCCAGAAATCTTTTTGGGAAATAACACCCAGATTGTATTTTATTGAAAAAATTAATTATTTTAAAAGGACCCTAAGTCTAAACTTAGGAAAATAAAATAATTAAAGTGAATTAATAGAAAATGTGTGTGAATGTTCTAGAAAAAGTTGATCAAGTCAAAAGTTAATCTTAGTTTTTGATTAGAGATTTAATCTTGGTCGTTGAAATTTCAATGAGAAGATTATAAGAAGGGCTTGAAGGGTCATTTGGAAAATACACAGAACATTAAAGGATCAAGAGATCGAATTTCTGAGTGAGCAGTGCTCAGAGGAAACTTCGATCAAGAGATATTTTGTAGAGAGGGGCAGTAATTCCGGTTGAAAGCATTCTTGATCTGGAGAGTGCATAACAGAGGAGATAGTGAGAGTTGCAAACGAAGCGCAGAGCCAATGACGCAGAGGCTACGCAAGCATTGCGTAGAGCCTAAGAGGGATTCATATTTTTGTTGAGGAGACAACTTTGGGTCAATGCCAGGTCCCAGAGAGAATTTATGGAGGCTAGAAGGCCCCAATTTCCAGCCAGCAGAGAGACCAGTGCAGAGATAGAGGGAAACCACAGCTGCGACGCAGAGACTACGCAGAGGTAGCGCAAGGCAGTTCGTTTTGGGTGCTGATCAATGTCGGGCCCCCGCGGAGGAGTGAGGTTTGTCTCACAAGATATTTATTTTCAGTTTCTCTACATGATTTAACGAATCTGTCAATCATAGGCTTGTACTTAGAAAATTTACTGCATAATATATAAACCCTCAGTTGCTGCACCATTTTTCCCACATTGGGTTTTTCTGGGGACATTAGTCCAAAAATAATTGTGTCACATGTTTATGATTTCTTCTTGTTCAGTATTGTTTTCGCAATTATAGTTTTCCACAATTTATTTAGTGAATGTTGCAATGTGTTTAAATTGATGTTGCTGTAGCAATAAACTGAATAATTAATTTATCGTTTAGAAGAGTTAATACCAGTTGCTGCAATAGGATTCCAGATTTGAGGAATTTTCACATGGTATTAGAGGGCAGATGATCAGTTGGAGAACTCAGTAGCGAAGAAAGAGGGAGTTTCGTTGTTCATTGAGGGGCAACAGATCAAAACCCGAGAGGCAGCGCTGTCACCTTGCCCAAGAGGTCAAATTTCTTGAGGAGAATCGATTTTTCCTAGAGGGACAGAAAAATTCAATCTCTCTAGATCGAGGGATTCTAGATGCAGAGGGAGCAACAAGTACGTTTTTCCATCAAGCAGATCTCTAATTGTACACAATAGTTTTGCAGCAGTTTGCTAGAGCAAAAATAGTGTTGGGTGGAAGAAGAGCACACATTGAGGAAAAATTTTCCTCAAGGAACTTCTAGTTTCAAGAATTTTGATTTCTCTTACAGATCAAGAGTCGTTATGAGTAGAGTTTCTCACTCCAGAAGGGAATGCGAATAACCTAGCAGCAGCTGAGAAGAAGGGAAGACGAGATTTTCGACATTATTTGAGATGGCCACTGCTGGACTTTGAGATCATGATAGGTTGGATGGTGCTTCCAACTATGTCATCTGGAAGGCACTGATGTCGTTGTGAAAATTTATGAATGTTACTAATGCATAAATCTACTGTTAGATCTGGTATGCTCCTCCTACTTAATTAAGTTATTAAGCTGGAAAATTCAGATTGACATCGAAGCAAACACATAACAAACTTTCACCGATTCAGATCTAGAAAAAGTACATGCACACATAGACAAAGTGACACAAGGATTTTCTGGACAATAGTCCCTGGAAAAACCCAATGCGGGAAACTGGTTTGCTGGCTGCTGGAGGGTTTTATTATTAAGAGTTTTCTGAATACAGCAAATCTAGAAAACCCGATAGAGAAAATATAGATCTGCAACTATCCTACTGTTCTGAAGCCAAAATATTCATTGATCCACACCCTCAAACGAGATTTACAGGACTCAGCTAGATCTTGGCCCTAGAAACCCTAGGACTGCCCCTGAAGCCCCTTCATCAGCCTCTACGTCCCTCTGCGCTGGCCTCGAGAGGGTTGCGTAACCCCAAAATGGGTGACGCAGACCCTACGATGCCCCTGAGGGTCTCTGCGTAACTCTTGAGGGTCTCCTGCTGCCCAACGCTGCCTCGGGAGAGACTGTGTAGCACATGCGTAGCTGAAACTGCCCCTGCACTGTGCAACTACTGCCCTCTCTGTTGTTGTTGCTCCTGCTTCTCTCGCTACCTCTGGAAGCTGCTCTCTGCCTCTTGCTGATTCTAGGCACTGGGATCAGACCATCCCCTTTGCCTAAACTCCCCTCTTTGCAGCTGAAACACTTATGAGAATTCTTAGCAAACCACGCCCTAGAATCTCAGCTTAGCTTCAGTGCTCTGCCTCTGTGTGTCTTTACAAATGAACTGAAGCCTTTCCTTTATATTTTTCTCATTGGGAAACCAACGACCATGATCAGATCTTGAATCAATTGCTAAGATTAAAAGAAAGCTTGATCTGTGTGACTTAAGACAATTTCATCACATGTTTAATTTAATTAACTTTAATTATTTAATTTTCCTAAGTTTAGACTTAGGAAATACATTAAAATAATTAATTAAATAAATATCTCCCAAACGAGATGAAATTTCCCAAATCTGATTCTGGGTCTTATAGATCAGGTGTACGCTAGGCCCTCCAGAAATTTTGGGAGCTAGAGCACATCCGATGCTACCCCAATACACAAAATATCAACAGTCCTTCCTTCTAGATGAATATGTCTTGAAGCCATTCATAGATGCAGTAGTAGCTATCCCGACAGATGCAAATAAGCTCAAGGAGTATAGAAAGGAGATGGCACAATCGAAGAGGTTGATCCTTGATGGTGTTCGGGATCACATTGTATCACACATAGTGGCCAAGTGAACAACCAAAGAGATGTGGGATACACTTTCCATGCTATACCAGGGCACTTCTGAGGAGAAGAAGATGTACTTGGAGGAGAAGCTGAGATGCATCTGGATGCAGAAAGTGAAAGGCATAGACCTTTTCTTCACCAGGATTCAGGAAGTCCGGGATCAGTTGTCTACTGTTGGGGCAACGCCTCAAGCTTCAGAGCTAGTGTGGTTGGCGCTCAATAACGTCTCAAGGGAGTGGAAAGTCTTTGTCCAAAGTATATTGGGCAAAGGCATGCTACCAGAATGGGACAGGATGTGGGATGACTTGAACCAGGAGGAGATGAGGCGAGCTCTTTTGAAGAGCTCCATCAATGGCAGTAGCAGTGGATCGAAGCAGGTGAAGGAGGAGGAGAATGTGGCCCTCACATCTAAGTGTCCCAGTCAGGGATAGGGGGAGTAGAGAAAGAAGAAGAAATACTTGTCAAAGGTCAAGTGCTTCAGGAGTGGTGAGCTAGGCCACAACAGTGCCCAATTTCCTCTCAGAAAGTAGGACAAGGAGGAGAAGCAGGACCAGTAAGCGGCTTCAACAGAAATCGATAGGCTTTCCTCCAGGCTGGAGGAAGACTTCCCTATGTTAGCTCATATACCTCCAAGAGGGAGGTGGGTTGACTTGGAGCCGTAGACCGAGAGATCTACAGAATGCGCAGGATCCTTGAGGAGTCCACCTCTCAGATCAATACCTTGCTATGGGAGCCCAAATAAGATGTAGCAGGATGGACAAGTCCCAGTTGGTGCAGAGGAGTGCAGAAGTGACAGTGCAGTAGTTAGCAGCGCTAAAATCTGAGCAGCGCATAGCAGAGTTGACAACAATGCAAGAAAGCACAACGCAGGAGTCAACAATAGTGCAGAGGTTAGCAGCAGTCAGATCTTCAGTACCAAGATGCATCATACTGAACATGTGTTCAGTACTAGATGTTTTCTTGTTGCAATAAGAAACAATATTGTAATGCAATAGTAGTTAGCATTGGGAGTGTCAATAGCAGCATGGATGTGGAATTTGAGAGGGAATTGCAGTACGGATGCAGTGTTGATAGTGGCAGTATCAGCAATAGTACAAATGTAGGGTTTGTGCGGAGTTGGTGGGCAGCAGTGTCAGACATCAGCAGCGCAGAGGGAGATGTTGCAAAATCAGAGCAGTACTCAACAGGGCATATTGCTAGAGCACATTCCTCGCTAAGAGGGAGTATTTATTTCTGGTAGCATCGCATGTGCTCTAAGTCTCAAAATTTGCAGAGAGGCTTAGACACATATATTCCAGATAACCCATAATCGTTTTGGGAAATTCCACCCGGATTGTATTTTATTAAAAAAATGAATTATTTTAAAAGGACCCTAAGTCTAAACTTAGGAAAATAAAATAATTAAAGTGAATTAATATAACATGAGTGTGAATGTTCTAGAAAAAGCGGATCAAGTCAAAAGTTAATCTTAGTCGTTGATTAGAGATTTAATCTCGATCGTTGAGATTATAAGAAGGGCTTGAAGGATCATTTGGAAAATACACGAAACACCAAAGGATCAAGAGATCGAATTTCTGAAGTGAGCAGTGCTCAGAGGAAACTTCGATCACGAGACCTTTTGCAAAGTGTGAAAATTTATGAATCCTTAATACAGAAACCCTACTGCTAACTATTTATTTACTTCTCCTACTTGATTTATTATACAAGTTATTTAACTAAATATTCAGAAAAATAGTGAAGTAAACACAAATAGCAGCCTACAGAACTACAGATCATTTACTGAACATCACACACATATGACAAAATGACACAGACTTTTCAGACAAATGTCCCCAGAAAAACCGGTGCAACATCTCTAGAGGTTTTTATTATTATGAGAATTTGAATACAACATTATGGGCACCAGAAATGGTTTGCCCTACAAAGAAATGGTGTATATTTAAAGCCTCGGTGATTCCCCATTGTAATCATATCTCATCTTTATCAATAATAATATATACTTATAAAGTTTACTAGAGTTTTTACACTCCAAAGTCAAAGTCATATGCCTGGATCTTACTGATCCACTTCTGCTGCCTCTCCTGTAGCTGCTTTTGCTCCAAAAAGAACTTGAGGCTGTTGTGATCAGTCCTCACCCTGAACCTATTACCCACTAAATTCTGCCGGAATTTGGCTAATGCATGCATAATGGCCAAATCTCCTTGTCGTATATAGAATACAACCTCTCGTGTGGAAGGAGCTTCCGACTCTCAAAGGCTATAGGGTGACCTCCCTGCATCAATACTGCGTCGATACCCTCTCCCGACGCATCACACTCCAAAACAAATGGCTGCATAAAATCTGGCAATGCAAGCACAGGGCAGCTGCTCATCACCTCCTTGAGCCTGTCAAAGGCTCGCTGCGCTGTATCCGACCAACTGAATGCCCCCTTCTTCGTCAAATCTGTAAGGGGTGCAGCAAGCTGTGAGAAACTCCTGACGAACTTCCTGTAATAAGTACAAATGCCAATGAATCCTCGAAGTTCTATCACGTTCCTTGACTCCGGCCAATCTCTGAGGGCCCTGATCTTCTCCTTGTGGACTCTCACTCCGTCCACCCCTATGATATGTCCCAAGTACAACATCTCCGTCAACCCAAACTCACACTTGGAGAACTTGGCATAGAATTGCTGCTCCTCCAAAATGCGCAACACTGCCTCAATGTGCTGGAGATGCTCCTCCCAAGTCCTGCTGTAAATGAGGATATCATCAAAGAACACCAACACAAACTTCCTCAAGTGACTGTGGAAGATGTGAAGATGTGATTCATATGAATTGGAATGGTAGGCTGGTTGTGAAGATTACATCACAAAAACTCAAAGTGCCATGTTGTTGAAGGTGATGTGGGAATGTCTGACCCCCCTCATGCGAATGCGATGTTCCAGGTCTCGTCAATATTTGAGAAGAACTGGGCTCCTCTCAACTCATCCATCAACTCATCGATCCTGGGTATAGGGTACTTGTTCTTCAGGGTCTTCTTGTTCAGGGCCCTGTAGTCAATACACATCCTCAAGGTGCCGTCCTTCTTCTTCACCAACACCACGGATGAAGCAAAAGGACTCGTGCTCGGCCGGATGTGCCCAAGAGCCAGCAACTCCTGGATGGCCCGCTCAATCTCATCCTGATAGGCTTTGGGATGCCTATAGGGGTAGTAATCACTGCCTGTATGCCCCGCTCAAGCTCAATGGTGTGCTGAAAGCCTGAAACCCCCGGTCCGGTGGCTGTCTCGACGGAATATCCCCAAACACTTTGGCATACCTGTCAAGGATGGACTGTATCTCTGGGTGCACCGTCTGCCCTGTAGTCCCTGCCTCTGATGCATGCAGATTCACTGCCCACTCTACATCTCCCTTACGGAAGACTGCCTCCATCCGATGAGCCGAAACAGTCTGAGGTGGATATGTGTGCTGTCCCCGTATCTTCTCATGACTCCCTGTCTTCTCATCATCCCAATCCATCTCTAGGGCCTTCCAATCTGTAGTGACCTTCCCTAGAGTGATAAGCCTTTGAACACCCAACACCATGTTGGTGTCCGGAATATTGACCACGAAAAAGTGATCAGTCAGTGTGTAGGCGCCCATCGTCACTGATAACTCTGGAACATAACGAGCACACATCATGGTCTGGTCTCCTGGGACCAAAACTGAAACTCCATCGAAGCTCTCAGTTTGAATACCTCTCCGCCCAATCATCTGTGCATCGATGAAGTTGTGGGTTGCCCCACTGTCAACCAAAACTGATACTCGTTGGCCACGTATTGTCCCCCGAACGCGCAGCGTCAAATACTTGGGAACTCCTCGCAATGCTGTAAGGGCCCCTCCGGTAGGTGCAAAAGCCGCACCACCTGCTGGTGGTGGTGGAGGTGGCAAAGGATCCTGCGCTGCATGACTGTCTCCGACCTCCACGTCATCCTCCTCATCCTCTTCCCTGCTGCTCTCGGAGAAGACCTCAATAAAATGTGCTTTGCCAGCAGCATATGTATGTCCCGGTGCCCACGACTCCTGACAGGGAAAGCACAACCGCTTCTTCTTCAACTCTCTCCTGGCATCATCATCCATCTGTGCTCGTCCTGGATTCCCCTTTGGAGGCGGAATCCTCAAGTCCTTCCCCTTGGGCTGGAAAGCCTGTCTTTGGGGGTAAGGTGTCTGGGTCCTGGATAAGGCATCCTGTAAATCCCGGGTCCTGCTAATAGCATCCTGGAGTGTGGTTGGTCTAGTAGATCTGACTAGACCTCGAAGTGGCTCTGCTAACCCCTCAACAAACATGTAGATCATCCACGCCGCGGATAGATTTGGCACCATCACTGAAACCCACAAGAAGTCTGCAATGTATGTCTCTAGGGTCCCGGTCTGTTTGAGCCTCGTCAACTCAACAAAGTGCTGTTCCGGATCCCTCCGGTCAAATCTCTCTATCAACCTCCTGGTGAACTCGGCATATGTCATCACTGTAGAATGTCCGAGTGTAACCATCCCATGGAACCACCAGTCCTGGGCCTCACCATCCAAATGTAATGTCGCCACCTTGATGGCCTTCGTCTCCGATATCTGGTTAAGCTGGAAATAGATGTCCAGCTTCTCCACCCAAGACTTCGCCGAACTGTTTGATGAACCATCAAACGTAGGCAAGTGGAATCTGCTAGCTGTGCGATGGGTATCTCCATCATGATAATGCCGGTGCCCTCTGTGATGGTCGCGGGGTCTACCGTCCCGCTGGAGCTGAACAAAATCTCTGAACGAGAGAGCATCCCTGAACTCCTACCCATAGGCCTAATACTCTACAAAATAATTGCCCATATGGCTGGGCTCTGTCTCCTGTTGGGCTCCTGCCCCTGTGTCTGCTCCCAGAAATGTGGGCATGGTAGAGCGTGTAGGTGCATGTGAAGCCATCTGCTGAGTAGTATCACGCTGAGTAGCACCATGCTCCAGCAAATGGTGGGATGTACCCGATCCCTCACCTACCTGGAAAATCCATGGGGTCTCACGCTGTCTAGCCTCCACAGCGGTGAATCTTTGACCCATCACCTCAATCTGTCTCGCTAGATCCTGCACCGATTTGAGGAGTGCCTCCCCAAACTTTTTTGCCTCACTATCATTTGCCATTGGCTCTCTCTGCTCTGAATCTAACACAGGCTCCTCCTACTCTGCGTTTATCACAGGCTCCTCTTGTTCTGTGTCCACCACCCGAACATAGTCTTCCTCTCTGTAGGTGTTCTCCAACCTACGCTCAAGATCTCTGTACTTCCTGCCTCTGTAACAAATGTAGGGCTTCTTCCTCGATGTCATAGACAACTAGCTCCACAGGCTGAGCCAAAACTATGCTCTGATACCACTGTAATATCCCTTTTCAGGGATATCCCTCAAACACAAGCAAACTCCAACCAGAGATGGACTGGGAGGGCGTTTACCAGATATTTCACCTCTGAGAAGAGGATGAGATCTGGAGGCTACCTGGCCCTTTCCAGGCTTTGTCTAAGAGTAAGAGGAAAAACACACCAAGTGGTATAGAACTAGAATGCCCGAAGATATAAAAATAACAGTAATGCAGACATACAATAGCATAGATAGAATGTATAACAAATGCTCCAGAAATATACAGAGAGAATGCTAAGCCATTTTATTATACTGAGAAATATAATGAAGTACAATAGGTGATTAGAGTGATGGCACCTAGACATGCTCAAGGCAAGTGAAGAAATACTCTCAGAATATCCAAGAAATGGGTGCTCTCTGAACTGCGTCCCAGCTGCTGGAAAACTGCCGTGTAGCTGCTACTGCTGAAATGAACTAATGATTTGGGGTTGATCCCCTCGTCGGAATGAGCTGAAAATCTGGAATCCACCTCTACTCACCAATCACAGCAAAACCCAGAAATCATATCTGAAATGGCTGACCCCCGAAAAACACCCCCTTGGGGAATTACGCTGACCTCCAAGGCTCTGTGCAGAGGCTGAATAGAAACCACTGAAATGCAGCCTCAAACTCCACCAAAATCCTCCAACAGGCAAGTGCTGGTCCCTTGCTCAATCTCCAAGCTCAAAACCCCTGCAAGAAACTCAATCCGGAGCTCCCCTAGAATGGACTGCGTCCTCCCTCTCAAGACTACACAGTCTCTGAATGCCCAGCTCCGCAAGAAAACCCAAACATCAATCCTCCCACAAAACGATGATGAAACTACCTTGCCCGAGCAGGCACTCGAAGTCCCCCGGGGCTAAGGGTGAGATCTCCGATCGGAAACACTCGATGCACTAAACAGTGCTGCAAACAGGCTAAACAGCCAGCGTGCTCAAGAAGTCGAAGTGACTAGCTCAAATGCATAAACTCGAATGACCAAATGAGGAGGCTCCTCCCTCTCTTATAACGTTGGCCTCTCTAAAAACCCTAAATCCCATCTCCTCAACGTAGCCTCCCTCTTGCCACGTGCTCCTCTCCATCTGCGCTGTCCCTCCTAGTGCATACGTGGACCCCCTCTCTACGTGGTCCTTGGCCACCCCTTGGCTCCCTTTAAGTTACAATGTTGTGCTACTAGGGAGTGACTTTATTCCCAAAGTGAGTTATATCCCCCTTTACTCACCTTTTTATTTATAAATAAACTATAGAAGGCAAAATTGAGCAAAATCGAATATTCCAGTTAGCCATTGCTAATTAGGAATATTACAGTGTTCTTGCCAACTATATGCGAGACTATATGATCCTTGACACCATCAAGGATAAGTCTCTTTGCCTTTGCCATATTGGACTTGTACTTCTTGTTTTGATCTGGATCTATAGGTACAACAACCACATTGTCCACGAACGCTTTGAGATCATATTCGTCTAGAAGGAATTTGATTCTTTCCTTTAGATTATGTAGTTGGCGGATCCCTCCAACCAGTCTTGATCTCTCAATCCGTGAGATGCCATTTCAGCCGAAAAATGTCGAATTGCACCTCTTCTTCCCCCACTTCACAACACTAGGCAGGCTTACGCACTACTTGTGGAGCTCGTACTCCGCTGCCTAGATCTGTTGCTCAAATCTTGGAAAAATGTTGAAATCCTCGGCAAGGAACTCACTGAGGAAGAATTCCCTGCTATGTGCACTTCTTCTTCTTCTGACACTTCTCTGCCCAGCAACTGCCTGCAAAAAAACTGCATCCCTCTGGCTCTGTGTGAAGGCTCTGCACTGCTCCCTTTGCCTTGGCAAGATCTCAATCTAGAAGTCTTTCCTCTCTGCAGACTCACTCAGAGAGAGACAACCTCGAAAAATTAGCCCTCCTAGCTAGAACAGCGCAATCCCTCTGGGGATTCGATCTATTGCTGCTGCAGCAATTTGGCCTTCACTTCAATGCTAGATCCGCTCTTCCTGTTTCACATCAAATGCTCTGATAGCGCGTGAAAATTCCTAGATCTAACAATCGTAGGAATCCTACTGCAACTAACTGAATCTACTTCATCTACTTGTAAATTACATTAAACAGTTATTTTCAGATTTCTTCATGAAAATATTGAAGTAAATTACTAAAGAAACCTACACTTAATACTTTATGATTCTGAAACAAGGAAACTGAGCAAAGAATAAATTACACATAGGACACCATTATTTTTGGATGAAAGTCCCCGAAAAAAGCCCAATTCGGGAAAACCTGTGCAGCAGATCTGAGAGTTTATTATTATTAAGTAGCAGTTTTCGAATACAATCTATGGATGCCTTGCTGGCTATCCAGTACAAAGAAATCTCGACAGACAAAAATATAGCGAGTTTTACCTCACATTGCAAGTCTCGGTTGATCCAGTAGTTGAACTGACGAAACCCCAGCATCCTTTGCGATGCCACTACGCAGTAGCTGTGTAGGCCTGCGTGGGGATCTATGTGAACTGCGTCACCTCCTCTCTGGGATCAATCTGCTCCTCAGAAAGTCGAGTTCCATCCCTCCCGACTCATAACCCTAATCTCCTGACAAATCTCAGACTATCTCACAAAAACACAGCGCAACCTCTGCGGGGGCGCTGTGTGGGCCCGCGTCACCCCTTCTGCGGCCTACGTAACACCCTTTGGAGGCTGTGTTGCTTCCTTTGTTGGTTCTACTTCCTCTTTGCTATGTATTCGTGGTCCTGGAGAAGATCCTCCGACCAATAACAGTCTCTGCCCCTCACTTCAACTAGAATCACTTAGATATGATCTTCGTCCGAGCACTTGCACGATCAGAAGAATGTGATCACTTAATTCACTCAGTGTATCTTTTCAAATGACCCTCAAGCCTTCCTTTATAGTCTTCTCAGTGAGAAATCGACGGTCGATATTAGATATCTAATCAATTGCTAAGATTATAACTTGACTTGATCTTCGTTTTTTCTAGATTATTCTCACTTTGTTTTATTAATACCCTTTAATTATTTAATTTCCCTAAGTTAAGACTTAGGGTCCCCATTAAAATAATTATTTTTTAAAATAAAACGTATTCTGATTGGAATTTTCACAAACGGTTTCTGGGTTCTTTGGAATACCATTGCCTATGCCTCTCCACAAATTTGGAGACTTAGAGCACTTATGATGCTACCAAAAATCAACAAAGCCCATGAATGGTGGTTTCATAGGTTCATCACGCTGGGGCATGACAACATGACAACATATGATGAGTTCACTAGAAGGGTGTTGGAGCGATTTTAGAGGAAGGATCCAGAGGAGTACTTCGAAGAGCTAACAAAGCTGAGGCAAATAGGGAACACAAAGGCATATATCTCAGAGTTCTTGAGGTTATCGGTGATGGCTCCAGACTTATTAGAATAGGAGGATTTACATGTTCGTAGAGGGCTTGGCAGAGCCACTTCATGGGTTGGTGAGACTGAGTAGATCCACTACCTTGCATGACGCAGTGGGCAGAGTGAGAGATCTGCAGGATGCCCTACCTAGAGCTCGAGCACCCCAACCAACAGACCAGTCATCCATCCAAAGGGGAGAGATACGAGAGCCCCACCACCGAGGGGTAACTAGGGCCAAGGGAAGTTGGATGATGAGACCAGGAGGGATCTGCGAAGGAAGAAACTATGTTTCACTTGCCAGGAGCCATGGGCACCAGGCCACAGGTGTGTAGGAGGGAAGGCACACTACATAGAGGTCTTCTCAGATAGTGATGTAGATGGCGATGCATTCTTTGACATCGAAGGAGAGGAAAGCGTATCACCCAGGGAGGAAGGACCTCCACCTCCACCCCCACCGGCAGCAGGAGTATCTGCATTTGCACCTTTAGGAGGGGTCATCGCATCAGTGCGTGGGGTACCCAAGTACTTGACTTTGAGGATCCGGGGTGTTTTATAGGGACAACGTGTTTTAGTGCTTGTGGACAGTGGGGCCACACACAACTTCATTGATGCACAGATGGTGCATAGGAGGGGCATCAAGAGAGAGGAGTTCGAGGGGTTCTCAGTGCTTGTGCCAGGAGATAGGACCATGTAGTGCTCCACCTATGTCCAGCACTGACAGTGACCATGGGGAGCTACTCTGTGACTGACCACTTCTTTGTGGTTGACATTTCGGACACCAACATAGTGTTGGGAGTCCAATGGCTCTACGCCCTTGGCAGGGTCACCATTGATTGGACGAGACTGGAGATGGAGTTCCGGGACACAGATGGAAAACCTGTGATGCTGAGTGGCATGCATTCCTACCCACTGCAGATAGTTTCTGCACACAAGATGGAGGCCGATTTGAGGCACGGTGATATAGAGTGGGCTATCGAGTTGAGGATTTCAGAGGCTGGTGGAGCAACAAAGCCACCCCACCTAGATATCCATGCCATCCTTGATAGATACTCCATGGGTTTCGGGGACATACCACCATGACAACCCCCTGACTGAGGATTCAAGCACACCATGGAGCTAGAGTAGTGGATCCAGACCGTGATCACTACCCCATATAGGAATCCCAAGGCCTATCCGGATGAGATCGAGAGGGCCATACATGAGCTCTTAGCATTGGAACATATTTGGCCAAGTTCGAGCCCTTTTGCTTCATCAGTTGTTTTGGTGAAGAAGAAGGACGATACGTCGAGGATGTGTATCGATTACAGGGACTTGAACAAGAAGACGATGAAGAACCGCTACCCCATTCCGCGGATTGATGAGCTGATGGATGAGCTGAAGGGAGCCAAGTTATTCTCCAAGATAGATTTGAGGTCGGGGTACCATCAAATACGGGTGAGGGACAAGGATGTCCCTAAGACAATTTTCAGGTGCCATTATGGGCACTTTGAGTTTTTCGTCATGCCCTTTGGGATAACCAATGCTCCAACTACCTTCCAGTCGTGCTTGAACCACGTATTTCGTGGGCAGCTGAGAAAGTTTGTGTTGGTATTCTTCGATGACATATTGATCTACAGTCAAACTTGGGAGGAGCATTTACAACATGTGGAGATGGTGCTTCGCATATTGGAGGAGCAGTAGTTTTATGTGAAGTTGTCCAAGTGTGAGTTTTGGCTGATGGAGATGCTTTACCTCAGGCATATCATAGACCCCGATGGCATGAGGGTGAATGAGGAGAAGATTAGGGCCATTCGGGATTGGCCAGAGCCTAAGAACGTCACAGAATTGAGGGGATTTGTGGGCATTTGCACCTACTACCGAAAGTTTGTGAAGGGGTTTTTACAGCTGGCAACACCCTTCACAAATTTGATGAAGAAAGGGGCCTTCACTTGGACCTCTACAGCGCAAGAGGCATTTGATTGCCTTAAGAAGGTGATGAGTAGTTGTACGGTCCTTGCACTTCCAGATTTTACCAAGCTCTTCATTTTGGAGTGTGATGCATCAAGAGAGGGAGTGGGGGTCGTACTGATGCAGGAGGGGCATCCCATAGCCTTTGAGAGTCGGAAGCTCTTGCCTCATGAGAGAATCTACCCCATATATGACAAGGAGATGCTAGCCATCATGCATGAGCTAGCCAAGTTCAGACAATACTTGGTGGGGAACCGATTCAGGGTGAGGAAAAACCACAATAGCCTTTGATTCTTCGTAGAGAAGAGACAACTTCAGGAGAGGCAACAAAAGTGGGTCAGTAAGATTCAGGCTTACGACTTTGACATTGAGTATGTCAAAGGGAAGCATAATGCGGTGGTTGATGCTTTGTTGAGGAGGCCAACGTCCCTCTCACTGATGAGCATCGAGGCAGATTGGAAGGCCCAACTACTAATCGAATACTCGAAGGATCAGTTTGCATGTGAGATTTTGGATGGACAAGTGACGAATGATCGATACCGGGTCATGGATGAGGTGATTTACTACTGGGACTAGATCTATTTGACAACTAACTCCCAGTTGCAGGGGAAGATTTTGAATGCAACCCATGATTCTCCATTATCTGGGAACTGGGGGTTCACCAAGACCTATCAGACCATTAGAGAGAGGTTCTCATGGAAGGGCCTCAAGGAGGATGTTTTGAGACATGTCCGGGAGTGTGAGGTTTGCCAGCAGAATAAGGGGGATTTGACCCATCTGGCGAGATTGCTACAACAGCTTACCATCCCTGAAGGGAAGTGGGATATTATTTCGATGGAATTCATCACCAAGTTGCCCATGGTGTAGGACAAGGACTATATATTCGTGGTAGTCGACAGACTGACGAAGTAAGCACATTTCTTCGCCATTTAAGCTCAGTACACAGCATCTGAGGTGGTCAAGTTGTTTTTCAGGGACATTTTCAAATTGCATGGTCTCCCCAAGACCATAATTAATGATAGGGATAGCAAGTTCATTGGTGGATTTTGGCAGGAGCTATTCCGATTGGTGGGCACAGAGCTCACCCCGAGCACGAGCTACCATCCACAGATAGATGGGAAGATTGAGATAGTTAACATGTGGCTGGAAGGCTACTTGTGTAACTCTGTCACAGGGAGGCAGAAGGCTTGGTTGTGATGGTTGCACTTGGGGGATTACTGCTACAACACGATGTTCCACATGTATATCGGTATGACTCCATTTTGTGCTTTCTATGGTTACGATGCACTGACTTTTGCTGATGTTATGTTTGGTGCTAGCAATGCCCCTAAGGCCAAAGACTGGATACAAGAGAGCCAAGTCATTCTCAGGGCTCTCAAGGACAACTTGGTGATAGCTCAGAATCAACCGAAGATGTGCGCAGACAGAGGCCGTGTGGAGAGACAGTTTGAGATGGGGGACTTGGTTTACCTTCGCCTTCAGCCTTATAGATAGTCTACACCGCTAAATCAAAAAGGGGCCGAGAAGCTCAAGCCTTGCTTCTATGGGCCATACAGAGTCATTCGGAGAGTGGGAGAGATAGCATACGAGTTGGAGCTGCATCAGGGAAGCCGGATACATAACATTTTCCATGTGTCTTGCATGAAGAAGGCCTTGGGGCAGTGGGTGACAACATCCACCGAGTTTCCTCCTACAAATGACGAGGGGCACTAGGTGCTCTAGCCAAAGGCCATCTTAGACACTAGGGAGAGGCACTTGAGGAGCTGGGTGGTGAAGGAATACTTGATTCGGTGGAAGAACCTTCCAGATGAGGATGCCACTTGGGAAGAGTAGCAGATCCTCTAGCATCCATCACTGCAGTTGCTTGAGGGAAAGCAACTTCTTGGCAGGGAGGACTGTAATATTCCTAATTAGCAGTTTCGCTAATTAAAATATTAAATTTTGATAAATTTTGCTATCTCTAATGTTAGGCAAAAATAAGGTGGGTCGTGGACCCACAAATAATATTTGGGAAAAATTAAATTAAGTTTACATAGTTTCCAAGGGAAAAATTGCGGCTTTAGTGGGGTCCGAGTGGCTAGCATCGAATGGGAGGCAGCTCCTTAGGTGAATACATGAGGGAGGCTCGAAAGAGGCAGTGCTGGGATTGGCTCGATGAAGGGACTGCGCAGTCCATGGTGGGCCCAAGAGGAACGTTGAGGTTCATTTCACAAAAGGAAGGAAGGGCAACCTCATTTCTCATTCATTCACTTATCTTTCTAATTGTCATTTTGACATGGCATGCTTGTGCCAGGTGCCAAGTCTATAGCGCTGTTTAGCACATGACATTTTCAAGAGAAGGTCTCAAACTCTACCTTGGGGGACTTCGAGTGCCTCCTCAAGAGAGGAGATTCACCATTTTGGAGGAGCATTTCACAACCAGGATTACAGGGAAAGGTTATCACTCCAGGGACTGCGCAGTGGGGACACAGTCCAATTGGAAGGTTATTCCGGGAGAAGAGAAGAGAGGGAGTTTGCAGTTGAGATTTGGTGGGGAAGCTGAGTGCTTCCTAACAAGGTGATTGCTCATCATTTGGGGCAGATTTGCAGTGGTTTCTTCAGGTGTTGAGCTTCAGCCAATAGTGCAGTGGGTCAAGCCCAGTAGGGGAAATTTGTCAAAGTCAACCATTCCAAAATTCCTTCACAGGTTTTTGTGGGTTTCTTGAGTAGAGTCTGGTGTCCAAGCTGCAGAATTTTCTGAGCACTAGAAGCAGCGCAATCAGCAGTCCGAAGTTTGTAGTAGCAATATTTCTAGGCAGAGCAGCCCAAAACCAGAGCCACGCAGAGCCATTTCCAGAGGGTCATTCCAACTTGGTTTGAGATAGATTTCAGCTTACCTTGAGCAGGCCCAGGTGCACCTATTCCAGCACCATTATTATACTCATTTCCAGCATTAATAAAATGGATTAGATCATGTTTTTGGCTCTAGTTTTCATGTGTTAATGGTGCGATTTAATTTGCTGTAGTTTTTAGTATATTGCTGCTTTATATTACTGTTATTTTCCCATTTGGGATATTACACTTTCGGTATAGACCCTCAAGTTACATACCCAATTCTGTGAAACAATATGATCTAGTAGACCAAGTGATTTGTAATAAAATAATTTAGCTAACTAGCTTAAATTATTCCTGTTATCGCTTGCCGCCCACACCTACCTACACTTAGCAAGAAAAGCCTTAATCCCACAAGGTGTAGTTGGTGGCAAGGAACTGAGAGATGGGGCTGTCACACTAATTTCAACTCTCTCCGTTTAAGCTATCTCCTAGGCTAGCTAAAGGGGGTGGTCCCTAAATGGAAAACTAAATTAAATATTTGAGTTTCTAGGAGAATGTTAGAGTTAAAATAGATTACTTCTTAGGATTTATAAGCAAAAAGTGATATTAGCAATAACCATCAATACATAAAATAAGCGTAAAGCATATGAAACCAATGCCTTCAAAGTATTTCTCTTTAAAATGAAATTTTATTTGCTTAAATGAAGTAAAATGCTTTCAAATATAAAGCAAAAGTAATCCTGAAAAGTTGAAATAAGAAAATGTTAGCACAAGATACTATAAATGCCTTCAAGGTAAACAAATTTATGAATCCAAGCATGTGAAGATATCTTGTTCAAAGGAAACAGTTAGTGATATATTTGTCAGAATGTAAATGAGATGATAGAAAAACTCAAAGTTAAACTATCATGCATTTAGCCTTGCAACATGAAATAAGAGTACTTGAAAGGAAATGAGATTCATCAACCACCCATGAACATGGTGAACATTAAAACATGAAATGGAGCTTGCTAATGTAGATAATGTCCAAGTACAAGAAAATCAAGCTAAACTTGTTGCAAAAGAGATTACAATACTTGCATGAAAGGAAATGCTTCTTGAAAATGAGAAATGGTATTTCATGTGAGACTCTAAACCATCAAGAAAGCAAAATTCAAGAACTTGCAAGTAAGTTAAATGTGATGAAAAATGCTCTTGGTTTATTTTATTAATTAGTTCTAAAGCAAGGTTACAATTCAACTCTTTGATCCTCAGATCTTACCCTTGCTCAAAGATATGGATCCCATAGTTAGGAGTTAGTAGAGGAGTAGAGGGTCCCTAAAATGTCTATTCAACCAACTTATGTTGGAGGTAGAGTTTTAGTGATTGCTTGGGGCATGTAAGTAAATTAATCAAACAATGAAAACTAACTTTCAAACTTGAGATTGTATTTACATGTCATGAAGTAGAATGCTACTTTATAGAGAAAATCTACCCAAATACTTATTCCATGTAAGACGTAATTAAAGGCGAAGAATAATTGGTTTTGGAACAAAATTCATGACAAATTAGATTCAAGTTAAAAATGCATGCATGCAAAAGTTTGAACTTGCTATGAAAGTAAAAAGACTAGAAATCTTTAGCAAATTAGATTAAGATGCATGCAAACTGAGTGTAATACATGATTGTGTTAATTCCCCAATTAAATGATGTACATGCAAGTGAAAAAGATCAAAGATCAAGCCACAAAGCCTCTCCAAAAAAGGTGAAGAGATAGAGATACCAATGGGTAAAAACCACACTCCCAAAACACATAATTTTATTAGTTATTATAAGAAAGAGAAAACTATGAAGTCTTCTCTAAAATCCAAGGAAAGTCTTCACAATGTTGGCTTGAGTCATAGATCTTTCCTTGCTGAAAATTTTTGCAATTTGAGGCCCACAAAATCCCAACAAAATGCAGATTTTTCAAGTAAGAAGAAGAAAGTGAAAGCCTCTTTGAGTTACACGGCCAAGAGAGAGAAATAGAGACCCCAAGTGAACTTGGCCTCCCTTAAGAAGAACTCGGCTTCGTCCAATAAATTCCTCTAATGCTCACGGCTAAGGGAAAGAAATAATCTAGAAGTTGGAGCCCTAAGGTCCTGTGTGCAAACTTGTAAGTATTCTGAAAATGAAACCTGCAAGTAGCTGCAAGACAAAAAGTTAGAGCAAATCTACAACAACAAATGTTAGCTCAAGAAATCACAAAGTAATATTACAAAAATAATCTACAAGAGGCTAGGCCAAAGAGTATGAGCAAACTCTCCTTTTTTACTAGCCATAGCTTGGCTCTTTGAAATAGCTAGATATTAAAGAAATGAAGTGCAATAATTGAAAAGTAAATTATTTTAGGTTTGATTTTTTTGATGCAAGAAATAAGAGCTTCGAGAAACTTAAAAGAACCTCTACAAGACAAAATAAAATATATATTAGACTTTGGAAATCAACACATGCGAGTTCTCCTTGAATATTTTCAAGAATAGTTTGGTTCTTTCGAGAACTTCCCCTCACGCTTGAAAAGCTTGAACAAAGACGAATCCTTCTACACAATCTCACCACAACATATTAAATCCATATGAAATTAAATAAAATCAATGGAAAGAACTCCTACAGATATATTTGACATCAAATAGAATATTTCTTATCCTAAAGCAATCAAGTAACTCTTATGCTAATATGAGATAGTTGCATACTAACATAATTTGAAACAAGCATGAAGGAAATAATAGCATGAGGAAATAAATAGAAGCAGAACAACAAGTCAAGAATTTACCACATATGCATGGAGAAGAACACCATCACAAGTTACCCCAAAGACTTTTGTATTATATTGCAAATACGTGTACAATCCAATAGCGTGTCCTCAAGCCCAATAGCTCGTATTACATGATGATATACAATTTCCCATGGATTTGTTATATAGAGAGTTGGGAGCAATTCCCAAGGACGAATGCATGTTATATACTTAGTTGTAGTAGTTGCAGTTACAATAGTAACAGATGAGAGGGAGTTGCAATGCAGATGTAGAGTTGGCAGCAGTATGGTAGTGTCAACAACAACAAGGCTGCATCATCAGAGTTGCACAATGGTTGGTAGGTAGTCGTGGCCAGACATCAGCAATATGAAAGGATGATACAAAGACATGGTGTTGTAGCAGGGTATTCACCACTAGAATACAATCCTCGCTAAGAGGGAGTGTCATTTTTTGTAGCATTGGATGTGTTCTAGTCACGAAACTTGGTGGAGAGGCTAGCATACATGAGATATCCATAACTCAGAAATCGTTTCTGGAAATTCCACCTAGAGATGGCTTATTTAGATTATTAACCTATTTTTTAATGTTTCCTAAGTCTAAACTTAGGAGAAATGGTTAATTAATCAGAATTAATTAAGTAATTCTCTAGAAAATCACACGGATCTACTTCGATATGATCCTAGCCCTTGATTAAGTTTTAATCTTGGTCATTGGAGCCCCAACAGAGGATTATAAGAAGAAGTCGATGGGCACTTGGAGAATACACTTGAGACACTTGTAGAGCTCGATTTCCTTGGTAGATCAATTTCCAGAGAGCAACAACAGTTGTCGGAGAGCCAAAGATCGAAGCAGAGGTAGTGAGGGGCAAGGAAATTGATCCAGAGGAATATTTCCAGATCCAGAGAGGCAACAGCAAGTGACAGAAGTGATCCCCGCAGAAGCAGCACAAGGACTGCGTGGTAGATGAAGCAAAGCAATTCGATTTAGCTAGGAAGGAAGTCGATTCAGCTTCCAGAGGTTAGGATAATATTTTGATGGCTGTAGAGTCACTTCGAGCAGTAGAGACAAGCAAGACAACTTTCTTAGAGGCTGATCTAGGCCCCACGTGTGAGAGGAAGCCCAAGGACTGTGCAGAGGACCTACGTTGGGGTTTGGACAACGAGTTTTTCAGGAGGAGCCAGTGCCAGGATTACTTGTGGAGTGAGAGAATTTCTTCTCTCTAATTATTTTTGTTAGATACTTGCTTTTTGGATTTCCAGATGGGCATCCATAGGTTGTACTCATATTTCACTGTTGCATAATAATAAAACCCTCATCTATTGCACCGGTTTTACCGAGTTGGGTTTTTGCGGGGACGATTGTCCAAAAATAACTGTCATATTTTTATGTGTGTGCTAGATTTTCTTAGTTTTCAACGCTATTTTCTTCCACAGTTTATTTTTGAATTATTTGATATTTGTCGTAGCAGACAACAGATAAATTGTTAAATAAATTAACAATTAGAAAAATAATTTCCAGTTGCAGTGATCGATGAAATTTTCACAAAAGGCGATACCAAATCCTATTGATCCCTTCTAATTGTCCAATCAAGGACTCAAATGTGGAGAACCAATACAAAATAACATCACATATATAAAATTATCTCATCATCATGAGTTATATGTAGCAAAACAAATAAAACTAGCAGCCAACTATCTAAGATCAATGCCCTCTCCCCCATTTACGAGAAAACATGATGACCTGTTTATTAGGCCTGCCCCTAGCAATAGAAGGCCCTGACCCTGCTCCCAATGTCAAATAATTACTGTTGGGTATGGAGTTGTTCTCTCCTATATCTATAACAGATGGTGCTGACGCTGACACTTCCACAGTCTCCTCCTCCTCCTCCTCCTCTTCCTCCTCCTCATGTTGCTCCTACCCCGAGTCCTCCTCCTCTTGTTTCCCTTGTTCTAATGGTTCCTCTAACCTTGTAGGTGACTCCTCCAATATGGGCACCTCAAACTCCACCATCCATTGAGACGATACATCAATATTGTCTAAAGAAATGGCATATGGATCCATTGGTTTTTCCAATTGCTTCACTCAAAGTTAGAGATTGTAATGCATATACACTAAATCATTGAGGCATGAGAACTCCAACCTATAAGAGTGTAAAAAAAACTAATGAGTCTTGACTCTTGACACTTGAGGGTCATAAATTAAAATTATAATAAATGTAATTGCTCAACTAAAGGTTGAAGCTCAAAATTATACCTGTTGTGTTTTTTTAAGTGTATTTTCTCCAATACACTCTATTGTCGTACAAAATGTCTAGGAACCACGACAACGACTCAGATCGAGGGTTGTCACCCTGATCCCAAATCTCTCCGTTTAAGCTATCTCCCTATAGCAGACTACGGGGGTAGACCCTATGGAAATGGAAGGAAGGAGAACTAGACCAAATACTTGTATTAGATCTAGCAAGATTTAAAGGATTTCATTTGATTTAGATGATTGATACCAGTGCCTTATGGAGTCAACTATCTTGCTAAGAATTTAGGACCAAGCACTTGATGAGAAATTGCTGCTTGGATGAACAACTATTCTATATGCAATGCAGGACCTAAGACTAATGTGAAGTGCATGAATCTTGGTTAATTTTAATTAAATGCCTACTCTAAGTTCAAACCCTTCGATCCTTTCTATATTGAGCTTGATGTCGTAGTAAGTGGCAGAGAGAAGTTAAGGTGAAGCACACTAAGGTGTGATTAACGATACCTCCCCTGAAAATCTAACATACCCAATGTCTCCGATGTTGCAGAGAGTTGTGGCTCTGACGACTGCAAGATCACTGTTTTAAGTATTACTAAAACCAAGCTTCTCAAGCAGAGATGGATGAGTACCTATCTTTCTATCAACCAAGCTTATGCTTGGAAGTAAATTTTAAATATACAAAACTAGCTTAGTATGCAAATGCAGGAGAATATTAGAAGATGAAATGAAGCAAGATCCAAGGATGAAAATGCTTATGCCACGATTATCTATGAGATATACGCCAAATCTTTTTAACCATTCAAATAGATATTCACTTCACTAGAATGAAAAATAAACTTTTCAACAATATAATTCCCAATTAGATCACAAGCTTATCATTCTAATATAATTATAGCTCAAAGAGAAAAAAATCTTTTTCACAATTCTTCAATATCACTTTCATGATAATGCATTAAAGGTACTCAATCTAGGAGACGAAAGACATGCGCTTTATCATAATTCCATCTACTTGAAAAAAACTCTTCAAAGTTTCATATGCAATAAATATCAATTCAAGTAATTTAAACTAGAGTTAGAGCTAATTAAATGACGATCAATCTCAATAGATGTCAAGTAGGAAAATATTCAATACCTAATGTGCAACTTGAGCACTTTAAATTTCGAAAGATATTATCATGAAACAACTTTGGAATTTAAATGCTAAATATTTCAAGGAATTCTGAATTTAAACGATTTTCTTAATTATTCCAATCCAGGAAATTTAATTTTTTCCTATAGTCAAAACTTTTATGATTTTATTAAAATTTTAATTTTACCGTGACTATAGAAAATTTATAAATTTTTTCCTTAGGCTTAGAATTTTAATGCTTTAATAATGGCCCCCAAAGACCCTAAGATCGCAAATCCTCTTTTTTTTTTTTTTTTTAAAGAATAAAAAAAAATTGATCAATGTTAAAAGTTAAGAATAAAAATTTTAAATCTTTTAAAAATTTTAAAATTTAACCCAAAAAAAAAATTAAATTAAAAAAAAAAAAAATTAAATTTTTTTATAAAAAAATTAAAAGGTTAAACGAAATATTTTTTGGAATTTTTTAAAAATATATATAGTTTTTTCAAGTTAATAAATAATTTTTAATTTTTTAATTTTTTCAAGTTAATTAAATTTTTTTAATTAGATCCCCAAAGTAAGGCTCAGATGCCAAACCAAAAATTAAATAAAATTGAAAAAAAAAGTTAAAAAATTCCAAATCAGAACTTAACAAAATTAAAATGTTACATTGATTGTTTTGATGTGTTTTAGGTTTAGGTTAGAAGCGTTCGAAAGGAAAATGAGAGCAACTCTCGTAGAGGCGGTGGGAGATGGAGAATACGCAGGAGAGAAAGGAGAAAGGATCAGGTAAAGGGAATGGAGCATGGGAGTAGGGATGAGAGGAGACAACAATGCGACAGGAGTGGTGAGGGAAGAGTAGTGTGTTGTCGCACAGAATGTCTAGGCACCGCGACAACGGCTCAGATCGGGGGCTATCACCCTGATCCCCAATCTCTCCATTTAAGTTGTCTCCTTGCAGTCTAAGGGAGGTAGACCCTAACGAGAATGAAGAAGGAGAATTGGTTGAAAACCAACCAATTCAGGAGACATAGTTAAATGACCAAGTACTTGTTAAGATTAAAGAGATTTTATAGATCCAGTGCCTTGTGGAGTCAAAATATCCCGTTATGAAATTAAAATCAAGTAATTGATAGATAACTTACTATGAAAAAATCATTCCACCACGATAATATTTAATTCCTCAATTAAGTGCTCAATTGATAAAACTGGAAGAAAAGCTCTTTTCAATAATACAATTCAATATTCGATAAAACACCTTCGTAATCATGAATCAACAATGTTTGATAAAGACATGCAATTTATCATCACTTGAAATATTCTCACAGTTGACTAAGCAATTAATCACCAATTTCAAGTAATTTAAAACCACAATTAGAGCTAGTTAAACGATCATCAATCCCAGCTAAGCATGAAAAATACTTTGAACCAAGTGCAATCTTTAAACAATTTAAATTCCGAAAAAGATAGTATCATGAAAAGACCATCGCATTCAAATGTTAAATATTTCCAATAATTCCGAAATTTAAAAAAAAAAAAAAAAAAAGAAAAAAAAAAAAAAAAAGAAAAAAAGAAGAAGAAGAAGAAGAAGAAAGTAGAAAAAAAAAAAGCTTAGGATATTAAAAATTCAATATTTGTTAACTATAGAAAATTCTTCAAAATTAAATCCACAATTGAATGTCCTTGCAAAATAGATCAAAAATCCAAATGTCCCAAATTTTTCGATGTTCCAAATATTTATATACAAAAAATAAAAAATAAAGATTTCACTATAGACAAAAGAAAGTTAGAATTAAAATTTTTAAAGTTTTTATTTTTTATATTTTATATTTTTATTTTTTAAAGTTAATGAAAACCTAATACTATAAAACTAAAAACAAAATCTAATGTCATAAGTTAAAAGTAAATAAAAATAAAAATCTAAAACTCTAAAAAAAAATGAAAAGGCTTAGAAACTAAAATGTTAAGAGATCAAATTAAATCAAAACTATTAAAAGTGAAACTTTAACGCTATGTTAAAATAAAAATAAAAATAAAAAATAAAATAAAATGAAAATAAAATCTAAAATCCTAAGTTATAAAGTACAAAATCGAATAAAGTTAAAAAAAAATGTTAGTAATATTTTTTTATTTTTTAAAATTTTTCCTAAGTCTAAAAATTAAAAAAGGGAAAACTAAAAAAAAAAAAGAAGTCAAAATTCAATTAAACACAACCTAACCGACCTCATAAAATAAGTAAATACAAAAGATTAAGTCTAAAGTTAAAATTAAAATCAAAATGTGTTAGATCTAAACCTTATAAAAGTTAAAACAAGAGGAAATTAAAAAAAAAAAAAATCGTGTATGTGTATGTTTTTGTTTGTGCAGGTAGAAGGGAGAAATGAGAACGCAAGAAGGCTGCGGTAGTGTTGGGGAAGTCTACTGGTTGAGCAGCAAGGAGGATGAAGAGGACAGGAGCGTAAGGGCAGAAGGCACACGTAGGAAACAAGGGAGCCACGTGTAGTAATATGAGGGCAAGGATCGAAAGAAGATGGAGGCCGCGTGGAGAAACGGGCAGAGGATGCATAAGCAAGAATGCAGAGATCGTGAAAGGGAGAACGCAGGGATTAAGGCAGTGTGAGTGATAACAGCTGATGCTAACGGAGAAAGATGGTTAACGAAGGTTGTACGGACAACGTACGAACACAGGCAACGAAGGGAACAGGAGGGATGCCAGCGAGTGAAATACGCACAGCAGGAATGATGGCAGTGAAACTTAGATAGCTGGTGCATAAAATTTAATTTTTTTCCTTGCCGAGAATCAGTAAACTCAGATTTTAAATTCGGATTTTAAATAAATATATGCACCTGCAGTTTGTATTTTGAAGCAAGATCCTTCCTGAATCTGCAAACGAACCTGATCGTGAGGCCAGATCTTACTCTCCAGGGCCTAGATCTGGCTCAGATCTAAAAAATTTCTGAAAAAAATCTCCCTGTAAAACTTGCACAAAACCAGAAACGAGAGACCCAAGAATCCAGAAATATACATAGAAAAAAAGAAAAAAGAAAAAAAACCCCGTAAACCCCAGTGAGCTAAAAACAACGATATTTAAAAATTTACAGTGCTATTCTACAGATCAAGAGCCCTTATGGCCAGATTTAAAACCGTTTAGCACAATTAAAAAGATAAATTAAGAGAGAAGCACAAGCCCGAAAAAGAACCCTGCAAAAAATGGAATTTAAGATAAGCCCAGAGAATTAGTTCCGGAGGGCTCTTCAGATCTTATTTCCTTGGGAGTCAGTTGGTCCAAACTAGGACTTCCCCAAACGCCCAATTCTAAATCTGGAAGATTTCTGCAAACTTAAAGTTAAATTGTCAAATTAATAGAGAAATAGTGATAAAACATAAAATTTTCAAGAGCTAGAGATAAATGTTAACTCGATCCAATTAATATTCTTACCCTAGATTTAGTAACCTAAGCAAGATACCTGTGCAATAGATTACTCTACAAGAGCCATTAATCAACAATCCATTAAAATGATCACCAGCAGAATATTAAGAACAAGTTTACCATAAAATGCTGAAGAGGAACACCACCATCAAAATAAAACCCCAAAGTCTTCGTTTATATTATTCCAGAAAATATTACAAGAGAGATTCAAGAGCGAGTGCACGATCCAGAGATCGGATGATTGAAAGACTAACAAAGACCTCCAATTTATAAGATAAAATCTCCAATGGCTAGTTTGGTTGATCCTTGTGAAAATAATCTCGACCGTCGAAAAGATTCAATTATCTTTTAATTTGGACCGTCGAAATTATAATTTTGAGGAAATTCGAATTTATCATTTAATTCCATTTTAATTAACTCAAAAATAATATTTTTGAGTTAATTATCTCAAAATTTTGACTTTGACTTAACCACCAACGCCCAAGGGTCCAAAATTTCTTGAAATTCTCAATATTCCCTTGGCCTGAGACCTTTAAAAAGTTATTTTTTAAGGACCTACGAATTTTTCCCTTGAAGAATTTCAACTCACCTAGGACTTAAAATTAATTAAATTTCTGGCTTAGGATTTTTAATTAATTTGGCCAGCAAATTTAATTAATTGACTGAGAGGGGATTTAATTTCTCCAACCCTCTTTACATAAGATAAAACATTTAGACACATAAAGGGGGAATACCCATTCGTATAGACCCTCAAGTAGCTACTCAATTCTGTGACTCAAAACATGATCTAGTAGACCAAGCAGCTTGTAATAAACTAATCTAGCCAATTTAGCTAGGATTATTTCCAAACTATTTTTAAAAAGACTCGATAGAAAACACTAGAACTCACTTTGCATCTTGATGACAAAATCCACCCTAGCTTTGGGGTGAAGCTAGAGGGGAAAACTCTACCGATCACTTGTGGCGAGAAACTCAAATGAACCAGTGAGACAAAAAACATCCTAGGATAGAAATCATCACCAAAATACTAGGCTTACCTAGGTTGTTACATACATGGTGGTCTTACTTAGATCATTTACATCATAAACATGCAGAATGGGTTTACATCATTTATAAATCTGTCGTCTGACGATGAAATCTAAATGGCGTGAACACGTCGAACATGATGAATCCCATTTGAAAAAATGGAGGTGTACTGCTATGGGGTCGTTTACAAAGTGTGGTCAACATTTGGCTCTACTTGCGGACACGTTGCTTTACCGAAGGAATGTGAGAATCCAAAATCTGTATCCAAGCAACACACAAAATTACATAAGTAGCGTCCATCCAAATATCATCATAAAACATTAAGCACATGAAAAAAATAGAAGCTCTGCTTTCATCTATTTTTCTACTTAACATGAAAATTAAATCTAATCTAACTACAAAATGAAATGCTGAAAGGACAAGGAGTAAGGTTAGAGATACAATACAAAGGATGCCCTTTGGCATCAGATGTGTTCAATATAGTGCATACTGAGCATTTTCCTGCTTTCAGGCAAGTCTGTAGGTTGCTTTTCAGATGTACCATGGCTAATCTTGCATATTGTAAGACTTTGTCTTATTCGAATATCAAGCTGCTCTCGGCCATCAGACGCATCTAGCCACTTACTTCTTCATTTCTGCTTCTTTCTCTTCTTCTTAGTGGGTTGTGATGTCATCAATGAGATTACTGTAGATTTCTTGTCCTTATCTTGAAGATTCTTGTACAAAATATCTGATGAACCTTGAGTGTGACCAATCTTATTCTGAATATACTCTGTCAATGGTGACACATAAGCTTGGTCTTTCTTAACGTCTTTTGTAACCATAGTTAATTTTTCCTTAATGGGAAAAGTGACCTCTGTGTGATGAGATAGAAATTGCTTCACCAAACTGGGAGGCCTATGATCTGTTGACAATTCTGACTTGGGTTGAAAATTTTGCATGTGTGATCTTTCCATTTTTTCCAACTTATTCTGAATAACAGTCATTTGATTAGAATGCGTAACATTTACAACACTAATTTCCTTCGCACGACTCTCTTCAATATTTAACAATTTGTGTTGAAGAGACATCTGACCGATTTCCATGTTTTTTATTGCTTCATTATTATCCGCTTTCATGGCCATGAAGAAATTTTGCATATAGTTCATCTCCTTCTTATGATTTGCTTCCATGATGGTCATTTCTTTGATATGTTTTTCTTCCATGGAAATCATTTGATTGGAGTGATTGAATTCCGTGATCGTCATCTTTTCCTCTAAGGCTAACAACTTGTTTTGTATAGCATCAATTTCCCTAGTATGATCAGCTGTTAATCTTGCTTGGTTAAGTTCCATATCCTTAATAAGTTGAGTCTGATTAAGTTCTGTATTCTTGATTATTTGAGCTTGATTCAATTGTATATCGTTAACCATATTAATCAATTGCTTAACAAGATGCTTATCGTTGTCAACACTGACTTGACAACTTGTTTCTGCTTCACCACTATCATGGATTTGCGCTGTCGTGGTACAAGTGGATTCATCCTAAGAACTGTCTTGAAATCTCCTGTTGATAGTTGAGTTCTCTACAAGATCAATTTCATTATTTTGCATAATACTGGGAGTACAAGGCGAACCACCTTGTTTTATATATTTATCTTTAAAAGCGTTGATGATGTGTTGTAAACAATAAAATACTCCTCAGGACAATTTTGAAACCAATTTATAGCATCACCTTTTAAGAAATAGCCAAAGAGACGTATCTTGACATCTTCATGATTATATTGTCAAGGAAGACAAGATCTGTCTATTATATGAGTAACCATTAAGAGATGATTTCGACATGGTTGAATCACCACCCGAGAACACAGGCATTTTTTGAATGGCCTCTTTTGGCATGTTATGAAAAGGATCACCCATGACGACTTACTTAAATGGAAAAAACCAAAAGGATGTTAGAGAAAGAGATCCTTGTTCAAAAAAAGTCAAGAAATCCACAAGAAGCGAGCTTCTAAGCAATTTTTTGTAAAAAATGAAATAATTGGAGTTGCCACTTGAACATGAATTTAATTCTAAAACTGAAAAAATCAGTCGAGAGGAGCAGATGGATATCAGGGAGGGATTCTTGTCTAGGATTAAAATAGATGAATAATTGGAGTTGCCACCCAAACAAGAAGCCAACTAAAGTTTCCAGGTGCTAAAAGTGCAAATGATGAAAGGCTTAGTGATATGACCAAAGATACGATGATGAAAAGATGAAGGGTTGAAATGACGCCAGAAAATGTTATGCCGTGTGATGGGTTAATGAATGGCGAGGAAAGATTTAAAAGATTAGAAAATGCCATTAAGACCAAGGACATAAAAACTCTATCCTTGGCAACGACGCCAAAAAATGTTGTCGCACAGAATGTCTAGGCACTGCGACAACGGCTCATATCGGGGGCTATCACCCTGATCCTCAATCTCTCTATTTAAGTTGTCTCCTTGCAGACTAAGGGAGGTAGACCCTAACGAAAATGAAGAAGGAGAACTAGTTGAAAACCAACCAATTTAGGAGACACAGTTAAATGACCAAGTACTTGTTAAGATTAACGAGATTTTACAGATCCAATTAGATAAAAACCAGTGCCTTGTGGAGTCAAAATATCCCGTTATGAAATTAAAATCAAGTAATTGATAGGTAATCGCTGCTATGAAAAAATCATTCCACCACGATAATATTTAATTCCTCAATTAAGTGCTCAATTGATGAAACTGGAAGAAAAGCTATTTTCAATAATACAATTCAATATTCGATAAAACACCTTCGTAATCATGAATCAACAATGTTCGATAAAGACATGCAATTTATCATCACTTGAAATATTCTCACAGTTGACTAAGCAATTAATCACCAATTTCAAGTAATTTAAAACCACAATTAGAGCTAGTTAAACGATCATCAATCCCAGCTAAGCATGAAAAATACTTTGAACCAAGTGCAATATTTAAACAATTTAAATTCCGAAAAAGATATTATCATGAAAGGACCATCAGATTCAAATGTTAAACATTTCCAATAATTCTGAATTAAAAAAAAAAAGAGGATATTCTTGGAATCCCAATCCAGAAATTTGAATTTAGTCTATAGTCAAACTTAGGATATTAAAAATTCAATATTTGTTAACTATAGAAAATTCTCCAAAATTAAATCCACAATTAAATGTCTTTGCAAAATTGATCAAAAATCCAAATGTCCCAAATTTTTTGATTTTCCAAATATTTATATACGAAATATAAAAAATTAAAATTTAACTATAGACAAAAGAAAGTTAGAATTAAAATTTTTGAAGTTTTTATTTTTTATATTTTATATTTTTATTTTTTAAAATTAATGAAAACCTAAAACTATAAAACTAAAAACAAAATCTAATGTCATAAGTTAAAATTAAATAATAATAAAAATCTAAAACTCTAAAAAAAAAAATGAAAAGGCTTAGAAATTAAAATGTTAAGAGATCAAATTAAATCAAATCTATTAAAAGTGAAACTTTAACGCTATGTTTAAAAAAAAAATAAAAAATAAAAAATAAAAAAAATAAAAAAATGAAACTAAAATCTAAAGTCCTAAGTTATAAAGTACAAAATCCAAAAAAGTTAAAAAAAAATGTTAGTAATATTTTTTTTATTTTTAAATTTTTTTCCTAAGTCTAAAGATTAAAAAAGGGAAAACTAAAAAAAAAAAAAAAAAAATCAAAATTCAATTAAACGCAACCTAATGGACCTCATAAAATAAATAAAATCAAAAGATTAAGTCTAAAGTTAAAATTAAAATCAAAATGTGTTAGATTTAAACCTTATAAAATTTAAAACAAAAGGAAAAAAAAGAAGAAAAAAAGCAGTGAATATGTATGTTTTGGTTTGTGCAGGTAGAAGGGAGAAATGAGAACGCAAGAAGGTTGCGACAGCGTTGGGGAAGTCTGGTGGTCGAGTAGCAAGGAGGATGAAGAGGACAGGAGCGTAAGGGCAGAAGGCACACGCAGGAAACAAGGGAGCCACTTGCAGGAATATGAGGGCAAGGATCGAAAGAAGACGGAGGCAGCGTGGAGAAACTGACAGAGGATGCGAAAGGAAGAATGCAGAGATCGTGAAAGGGAGAACACGAGGATTAAGACAGTGTGAGTGATAACAGCTGATGCTGACGGAGAAAGATGGTTAATGCAGGTTGTACGGACAACGTATGGACAGAGGCAGCGGAGGGAACATGACGAATGTCGGCAAGTGAAATACGCATAGCAGGAATGATGGCAGTGAAACTCAGACAGCTGGTGCATAAAATTTAAAATTTTTTCCTTGCCCAGAATCAGCAAACTCAGATTTGTAATTCGGATTTTAAATAAATAAATACACTTGCAATTTGTATTTTGAAGCAAGATCCCTCCTGAATTTGCAAACGAAACTGATCCTGAGGCCAGATCTTACCCTCTAGGGCCTAGATTTGGCTCAGATCTAAAAATTTTCTGAAAAAAATCTCCCTGTAAAACCTGCACAAAACCAGAAACGAGAGACCCAAGAACCCAGAAATATACCCTTAAACCCCAATGAGTTAAAAACAACGATATTTACAAATTTACAGTGCTATTCTACAGATCAAGAACCCTTATGGCTAGATTTAAAACCGTTTAGCACAATTAAAAAGATAAATTAAGAGAGAGGCACAAGCTCTAAAAAGAACCCTGCAAAAAATGGAATTTAAGATAAGCCCAGGGAATTAGATCCGGAGGGCTCTTCAGATCTTATTTCCTTGGGAGTCAACTGGTCCAAACTAGGACTTCCCCAAACGCCCAATTCTAAATTCGGAATATTTCTGCAAACTTAAAGTTAAACTGTCAAATTAATAGAGAAATAGTGATAAAACATAAAATTTTCAAGAGCTAGAGATCACTGTTAACTCGATTCAATTAATATTCTTACCCTAGATCCAGTAACCTAAGCAAGATACCTGTGCAATAGATTACTCTACAAGAGCCATTAATCAACAATCCATTAAAATGATCACCAGCAGAATATTAAGAACAAGTTTACCATAAAATGCTGAAGAGGAACACCACCATCAAAATAAAACCCCAAAGTCTTCGTTTATATTATTCCAGAAAATATTACAGGAGAGATTCAAGAGCGAGTGCACGATCCAGAGATCGGATGATTGAAAGATTGACAAAAACCTTTAATTTATAAGATAAAATCTCCAACGGCTAGTTTGGTTGATCCTTGTCAAAATAATCTTGACCGTCGAAAAGATTCAATTATCTTTTAATCTGGATCGTTGAAATTATAATTTTGAGGAAATTCGAATTTATCATTCAATTCCATTTTAATTAACTCAAAAATAATATTTTTGAGTTAATTACCTCAAAATTTTGACTTTGACTTAACCACCAAGGCCCAAAGGTCCAAAATTTATTGAAATTCTCAATATTCCCTTGGCTTGGGACCTTTAAAAAGTTATTTTTTAAGGACCCACGAATTTTGCCCTTGAAGAATTTTAACTCACCTAGGACTTAAAATTAATTAAATTTCTGGCTTAGGATTTTTAATTAATTTGGCCAGCAAATTTAATTAATTGACTGAGAGGGGATTTAATTTCTCCAACCCTCTTTACATAAGATAAAACATTTAGACACATAAAGGGGGAATACCCATTCGTATAGACCCTTAAGTAGCTACTCAATTCTGTGACTCAAAACATAATCTAGTAGACCAAGCAGCTTATAATAAAATAATCTAGCCAATTTAGCTAGGATGATTCCCAAACTACTTTTACAAAGACTTGATAGAAAACACCAGGAGTCACTTAACATCTTGATGACAAAATCCACCCTAGTTTTGGGGTGAAGCTGAAGGGGAAAAATTTGCCGATCACTTGTGTCGAGAAACACAAATGAATCAGTGAGACAAAAAACCTCCTAGGATAGAAATCATCACCAGGCTTACCTAGGTTGTTACGTACATGGTGGTCTTACTTAGATCATTTATGTCATAAACATGCAGAATGGGCTTACATCATTTATAAAACTGTCGTCTGAAGATGAAATCTGAATGGCGTGAACACGTCGAACATGATGAATCCCGTTTGAAAAAATGGGGGTGTACTGCTATGGAGTCATTGACGAAGTGTGGTCAACACAACGAAAGAGAAACGCGGAAGACAGGCATAGAGGAGAAGGGAAACACTGCACAAAAAACGAAAAGGGGAGGAGAGGGCACGCAGAGATGAGGGAAGGATGAAGCGTGAGATGGAGCTAGCGTAGCAAAAAGAAGACAAGCAGAGGGAGACGCTGCGTGAAGGAAAGAAATAAAATCGAGTGAGAAAATGGCTGTGACAGGAGGATGGCAGCTGTGGATGATGAACAGGCAGGGACGAAAGAAATATTGGAGGAGCAACTACGTGGAGGATGATGGAAACAACGCAAAGGTATCTGCAGGCAACAAGGAGGTGGCAGGATGGAGCATGCAGGGATTGAAGTCGACAACAAGGAAATGGCAGCAACGCAGAAGAGGAGGCCGGGAGGAAAAGCACAGGCACGCTAGTGCACTCCTTAAAAAAAAATTGAATTTTCTTTGCCCATAAATAATTTTTTCCCAATAAAACTAAGATCTGAAAATTTAATTCAATGCTCCTACAAAATTTTTTATATTTCGAGTTAAGATCTTGCCCTCTAGGGCATAGATCTTGTTGATATATGCACAAAAAAAATTCTTTGAAAACTCTCAAATATTCACCTGCACAAACCAGAAACAAAAAGTCCAGAAACCAAATACATATACAAAAATATGAAAATGAAACCCTAATCCCGAATTAGAAATCGAAAACTAAAAATTGTAAATATTTACACAATTACAGATCTATACAATATACGTACAAATCTATGTACAAGAGTTGCGGATCTGTCAGATCTGAGGAGGGTGAGTCTAACTCCGCTCTCAGATTTGAAGATCTAAGGCTCTTACCAACCAGATCTAACAATTTTTCCACAAAATTTTTAAATTTTTTGGTTTTTAGAGAGGTACTAGCCCAAAATTCCCTGCATAGAAAATTGGCCTTTAGATAAATCTTGAGATTATTATGAAGTAAGCTCTTTAGAAAATATATGTTGAGAGTCAGCTGGTCCAACCGAGGATTATCCCCAAATGCTCAATGAAACCTTAGAGATCTTCTGCAAACACTAGATCAACCATCAAACCAAGTAGAGAGATAGAATAACAATGAAATTCTGAAGAAATAGAGATACCTGCTACTTCAAACAAAATTAAAATGTTATCCTAGATCCAACAAACTGATTAAGATACTTGTATTTAGATTATTCTAGGAGAGGTATTGATTTGCGACTTCCAAATAATATGTGCATAAATTAAAACAATGTTACCAAAAATTCATGAAGAGGAACACCACCGCAAGTTGAAACACCAAAGTCTTTGCATTTATTCTAGAAAATATACAAGAGAACTTGAGAGCTTAGTACACGATCAAAAGATCGGATGAAAAAATAGACTGACACCGACCTCTAATTTATAGATAAATTTTTCAATGGCTAGTTTGCTTAATCCCTGTTAAAGTCATCTCGACTGTTGAAAAAGAATTGATTATATTTTAATCTCGTCTGCCAAAATTATTTAATTTTTTGAGGAATTTCAAAATTTTCATTTAATTTCTTTTTAATAACTCAAAAATAATAATTTTGAGTTAATTACCTCAAAAAATTGACTTTGACTTAACTACCAAGGCCCAAGGGTCCAAAATTTCTCAAAATTTTCAACATTCCCTTGGACAGGGACCTTAAATTTTTTTTTTAGAGACCCACGAATTTTGTCTTTGAAAAATTTAAATTTACTTAGGACATAAAATTAATTAAACTTTTGGCTTAGGATTTTTAATTTAATTTGGCCAAAAAATTTAATTAATTGACTTATGAAGGGATTCATTATTTTTCCAACGCTCTTTACATAAGAGTAATACATTGAACCCATGAGGGGTAACACCCATTCGTAATAGACCCTTAATAATCTACCCAATTCTATGACTCAAAATATGATCTCATAGACCCAACAATCTGTAATAAAATGATCTAGCCAATTAGATAGGATCATTCCCAAATTACCTTTACAAAGACTCGATAAAAAACACCAGGACTCACTTAATATCTTGACGACAAAATCCACCCTAGTTTTGGGGTGAGGCTGGATGGAACAAACTCTGCCAATCATTTGTGTCTAGAGACACATATGAATCAGTGAGACGAAAAACCTCCTAGGATAGAAATCGTCATCAAAATACTAGGCTTATCCAGGTTGTTACATACATGATGGTCTTACTAAGATCATTTACATTATAAATATGCAGAATGGGTTTACATCATTTACAAATTGTCGACTGAATGATGAAATTTGAATGACACGAATAGTCGAACATGATAGATCCCTTTTGCACAAAAAGGAGTGTACTGATATGGAGTCTTTGACACAAAGTGATCATCACACTCCAATTGCACTCACACCCTGAAGAGTTACATGTTTGAATCAGGATTCTTATGGCCAATTTCTGCAAATTTAGTGCCCTTGCACCATAGCTTCACCACAAAATATCTACAACAAAATAAAGAAATATAAAAGTTAAAAACTTGAAACATAATTAAACTTTCAAATAAAACAAATTGAATTTTAAAAATCTAGAATTATAAATAAGTAAATTCTAAATTGAAAATTCTGAAGAGTCATGACTTGTCAGTTACGTGGCATGAAGAGGGTCCTTTTCCTAATAGCATCATCAAATCCAAATAGGCCAGCACAATCCCGATAAAACTGTATCTCACGATTGATTTTCTACGAAGCTCAGGATCAAGTACCATCCTATGAATACAGGAATGGATCCCTTCCATCACCTCTCCATCAAAATCAAAGCCACATTTGTATGAAAATGCGGGGTTGAGGAAGAGTGTTGTTGCATGAATGGGTCGATGAAACATCCATGTCCACCGACTCTCAATCGCATCCCATAACATCATCTGTCTATTAAGCCCAGTAGAACCCTTGTTTGCATAATAAGAACGAATGGCCTCCTTGGCACTATCCATGGCCTCATACAAATAAGCCATTGCAAGCTTGTCCCCATCTACCAATCTCAAAACCTTTACTATAGGTTCACTAACTAAGCACGCTTCTTCTACTCCCTGCCAAAATGTGTCAATGTAAACCATTTTGTAGTGGCTCTTCCATCCTATCTCATGTTGTATCTACAATCACGCCGCTCATCAGAAACAAACATTTGCTTCAACTCAAACTGACATCGAAGCAAAGACTAAAGAGCAATAAATTTGGTGGCAAAATGTGTGATTGCAGGACACCACAACTCCTTGTTTCTTGTGTATCTCCTCATGAGGCTAAGAACAAAAGCATGGTTATATATAAACTTGGGGATGCTCCTAGCCATATCAATCACCTTCTTGATGAAGGAGTGTTTCCCCATATCCTCAAGCAACAAATCGATACATGTGATTCACATGGAGTCCAGAACAATGTGAGGTGTCTCTCCATAAGCATATTGTCGGCAGACACATAATTAACTGCATTATTTGTTATGACTTGCACCACATTCTGTAGACCAATCTCCCAAATGAACCCATCTAACAACTCACATATCAATGTTACATCTTTTATATGTGTTGATGCATCCATTGATTTAATAAACATGGTACCTTTAGGACAATGTACCAAGAAATTTAGAAGGGTCCTACCCTTCCTATCTGTCCAACCATTAGACATCACTATGGATCTAGACACCTTCGACATTTGTTTCAACTCCGCCAATATAGAGTTGATGTACTACTTTTCTGCTTGAAGGATTGGCCCCCGCAACTCCTCATAAGTAGCACTTTTGTACCCTGGCCCCACAATAGCAATAGCATCACACATTTGCTTCCAAAATGGATTAGTTTTGGTGATGCTGAGAGGTAGGTCGCTCCAGAAAAGACACCTCCCCATAACTCTATCTGCTTCTTGCTTCTCCTTTTTTTAACAACTGATTTTATGGAAGGTTATGCTCCATGTCCATTTCGTGGAACAAAAAAATATGAACTCCCACTCTCAGTAACATTAGCACTAGCAAGTGATGTCGTGGAGCCCCTCCCACTACTCTCAGCGTCAAAATCGGAAGAAGGTATCCCAAAAGATTTACCTACACGTTTGTAATATTCCTAATTAGCAATGGCTAATTGGAATATTCAATTTTGCTCAATTTTGCCTTCTATAGTTTATTTATAAATAAAAAGGTGAGTAAGGGGGGGCATAACTCATTTTGGGAATAAAAGTCACTTCCTAGTAGCACAACTTTGTAACTTAAAGGGAGCAAAGGGGGGCCAAGGACCACGTAGAGAGGGGGCCCACGTATACACTTGGAAGGACTGCGCAAATGGAGAGGAGCACGTGGCAAAAGGGAGGCTACGTTGGAGGAGATGGGCCTTAGGGTTTTGAGAGAGGCCAATGTTATAAAAGAGAGAGGAGCCTCCTCATTTGGTCATTCGATTATTATGCATTTGAGCTAGTCACTTCGACTTCTTGAGCACGTTGGATATTTAGCCTGTTTGCAACACTGTTTAGTGCATCGAGTGTCTTCGTTTGGAGATCTCACCCTTAGCCCCAAGGGACTTCGAGTGCCTGCTCGGGCAAGGTAGTTTCATCAGTCTTTTTGCAAGAGGATCAATTTGTGGGAGTTGCAGAGGAGCAGTGCATTTGGTGACTGCGCAATCTTGAGAGGGAGGACGCAGTCTCTTTTGGTGGGAATTCCGGATTGGGATTGTTTGGAGGATTTGAGCTTGGGGATTGAGCAAGGGACCAACCCTTGCATATTGGAGGATTTTGGCAGAGTTTTGGGCGGAGTTTTGGAGTATTCTCTTCAATGGCAGTGCAGAGCCTTGAGGGATAGCGTAGATCCTCAAGGGGGTGATTTTTGGGGGTCAGTTGTTTTCGAAAAGCTTTCTAGGCTTTTCTAGGTTTATTACGCAGAGGCTAATTCCATAGTTTCAGCATTTTCTGAGGAGGGGAGCAGCCCCAAATCCTCATTTTGATTCCAGTAGTAGCAGCAACACAACAGTTCTCCGGCAGCTTGGAAACGGTTCAGAGAGAGGCCATTTCCTTATCATTCTGAGTGTATCTCTTCACTTGCCTTGTGCAAGTCGAGGTGCCATCTTTCTGATCACCTCTTGTACTCTTTCCATTACTCAGTATAATAAAATGGCTTAGCATTTCTCTTTGCATTTCTTGAGTATTTGCTTATATTCCATGTATATGCTATTGTATGCTTGCACTACTGTTATCTTCTCTTTGAGCATCCCAGCTACTATACCACTTGTGTGTGTTTTTCCCCTATACTCTTAGACAGAGTTTGGAAAGGGCCAGGTAGCCTCCAGATCTCACCCTCTTTTCAGAGGTGACATATCTAGTAAACGCCCTCCCGAGTCCCAGCCCATCTCTGGTTGGAGTTTGTTGTGTTTGAGAGATATCCCCGAAAAGGGATATTACAATGTTTAACCTTGTTTCTTTCTGCCTCTTCTTTCTTTATGTCTTTTTCCTCAATTTCTTGAAGAGCTTTTTGTATAAGCTCTGCACCAGATTCCATACAAATCTCAAATTCATGTCTAGGGAGTCTAGCCAGATGGTATTTCATTCGCGTAAACCCTCCTTTCATCTTGTCCCCACACAATTTTCATGTTAGATATGTCTGATTTGTACCACCATCAGGTTCCCCATACTCCCAAAATGGGTCCAAGGGCTTTGGCATATTTGTAGTGGATTAATTCAAACCTAGGGCACCAAAAAAATAAAAAATTGGCATTAAACCCCCATACACAAAAAATAACAGCCACCTCATTTAATTTAATTGTTTTTACTATATTACTTGCAATGAAAAATGGCTATAAGGGGGTGCATAAGAAAATTAAAAAAGAAAAATGAAGCTTGCTATCCAAATATGGAGAAAACCCTTGCATTGGCTCATGGGCATGAAAATTATAGAAAATGGAAAAAAAAACAAAGAAACAAAATGTTGGTAGACAAATAGGCAAGCAATCATAACCGTAAATCTATGAAAAAAATTATTAACATAGGGGTTTTTAAGGACATACCTGTTAATGGAAGAAATGAAGTTTGTCTCAATGTTCTTGAATCTTTGATCCACAAAAAAATTTTGGTTGGTGATGATAATGGTTGTTTGATCTTCAATCCCTCCTTGAAAATCACCACAAAGCTCTTCCCCTTCCTTCTCCAAGACTAAGAAATCAAAATGAGCAAATAAAAGTCAAAAATTTTCTTTTGTGGCCGCGACCTAGCTTGCCCAGCGATATTTTGGCGATATTTTGAAAATATCGTGATTTTTTCAAAACAGAAAATACTGCGATATTTACTCGCCGATATATCATTTGGCCGAAAATATTGCGATTTTCAAATATTGCCAATATATCCACGATATTATCAACAATGAATCAACTCCCTCTTAATCCCAACTTTCTTACAGAAAACAACAAGTTCTTTTGAGGTGTATTCTCCTCCATTGTTAGATCTTAATATATTGATCTTCTTACTTCTCAAGTTCTCAAATTCAACTTCAAATTCTTGAAATTTGGTGAAGACTTCATCCTTAGTCTCTATGAGATATATCCACGTCTTATGAGAGAACTCATCAATGAACGTCACTTAGTATAATAAAACTCCAAGCTACGTCACAAGCCTATTACCACATACATTAGAATGAATCAAATCCAAAACTTATTTAGATCTATCTTCACTGCTAGGAAATGTTTTCTTGATATTCTTTCCAAGTGCACAACCTTTACATACACCTTCATGATCTATTTGCAATTCAAGAACTCCTGAAACTATTTGATTCAATTCAGGAAATTCTCTATAATGAAGGTGACCATATCTCCTATGCCATAGTTTACTTGGATTGATTTCATCATGTACTAAGGCTTGAGCTGGTTGTCCCACGAACCTATACAATCTTCCTTCGCGAATTCCAATAACTATAACATCATCTATACTAGTGCCCTTGGACCATACAAGTACTTTTCCATCCACAAAAGCTACTTTATCTCCTTTATCTTCTAAACCTGAAACAGAGACTATATTATTTTTCAAACCTAGTACATATAGAACATTGTTGAGATGTACATTGTTACCAGATTCTAGCTCAATGGATGCCTTTCCAACTCCTTTGATTGCATAGTTGTAGTTAGCCCCAAGCTCCACCCTTTGAGATAGTCTTCTTTCCATCATGCTAGTGAGATTTCCACAATCTCCTGTCATATTTCTTGAAGCACCACTATCTCCCAACCATATATCATCATCATCTGCAATAGAACCTGTTACAGCGGAAAAGTAAAAAAAAAATTAGTCACCCTTAGGCTTCTCCGAATGTTCATCATCAATATCAGTTGCAGAAGCATGCTATTTTCCCTTTATCTTTTTGTTAATAGTTATCTCAAGACAATTCCTTTCATTGTGTCAAAATTTGTGACAATCAAATCATTGAACTTTTGACATATCCTTCTTCCTTTGGGGATGAGGTGATCTCTTTCGTAACTTGTTTTGAATGCCAAACTTATTCTTTCCTCTAGTCTTCTTGAAGCAAGCTGCAAATGCTTGAGAGTCTTCTTCCTTTCTATCTCTTGATATAAGCCGTGATTCTTCTTGAGCACAAGAGGTCGATAATTCTTCAAACGAGGGAGCTTCCTTCCTGCTACTTATACCTACTACAAATGCATCCCATGATCTAAGTAGATCATTGAGTGTTGTAGTCACAATTTCCTTTTCCTTATCAGAGACAATCTCATCAATTGCTTGTATTTTGTCTCTTAATTGAGAGATTCTTACAAAATAGGAGGCTACAATGTCATCATTTGTCATCCTTATATCACAGAGCTCATTCTTCAAACTTATGGTTTGACCAACATTCTTAACAGTAAGTAAATTAGTTAGGGCATCGTACATCGTCTTGGAAGTATTAAGCTTTGCAATATATGGGATTAGATGATCTCTAATGGAATCCACAATAAGACTCATGGCACTGATGTCATCCTCCTTGAACTTTTCTTTTCTTGCAATATCTGCTAGTTTTGCGACCTTCCTTGTTACAATATCCAAAACTTTGTTCTTTGCAAGAATAAGATCAATTCTAGTCTTCCAAGCTCTAAAGTTTGAGGCCCCTTCTAACTTTTTCTCTGATTTCATAAAAGAAGCCATGGATGTAACAAGAAGGGCTATAACAATAGTAATCTCAAGATAGGGTTTCTTCTGGAGTGATCTCAATGTTCCTTCCTTCACTAAAGCTTTGATTCCATGTTCATTTTTCATGTGCAATAGATACTAGCACAATATTTCTAAGAATTAATAATTACTTCTAATGATGTTGATCTTATTTTAGTTATTCCAATATATCATTAAGCAATTTTACTTCAAAAATTCAACCATAAAAGAATAGTAGAAAAATAGAGATCAAAATGCACAAAGAGAACACAAGATTTATGGGAAAACCCACTAGGGGGAAAACACAACAACCTTTTCAATGGAGAAATTCTTCTGTTCAACAAGAGACACGCCTAGACCTTCTAGTCATCAACTAGGTCAAACTTGGTCAACCCTCCATGTAAAGTCTCCGAATATGATCTAGCACTTCGCTCTACTAATCTGCCCCAAAATTTTGGCCCTCCTGCAACTGCCAAAATCCCAGAATTTGGGCCCCTTGCAATTTCCCAGAAATTTCGTACCCTCCAACAAAAACTTCATAGAAAAATCCAAATTGTAGAGAGAGAGAGTCTATCCACACATGTGAGCTTGAGAGAGAGAGAGAGAGAGAGAGAGAGATGTAATTCATCCTTCCTTTCATCCTCCTTTCCATTTATGTTCCCTAGGATGCCCATAAATTGTATTGCTTGAGAGAGTGAGAATTAGTTCCTTGAGGAGGAGGTCGAACTGTTTATATATAGTGGTCTTCCTAGGTCGAATGGGTGTGACTTTGCCTGGGATGACTTGACTTGGAGGGAGGCCGACTTGAAAAACCTAGAGCCAAAAATTTCAATTTCAAAAATTCAAATTTTCTTCTTTCAAAAGCCCAAATGGGACTTGACTCAAAATGTATTTTTCTTTTGACTCTAGCATTTAAAATATGCTTTACAATAATCAATATAAATAAATCAAGGGCCAAATATGCATTATAAAGACCGATAATAGTTACAAAATTCAACATGAGGAACCAATTTGAGCCTATATAGTTCTTTTAACACTTAGATGTTCCTTTTCCTTCTGTATAAACCCTTGGGATTGTTACATGTATGGCTCATTTTTAAAATCTTCATTTGGAATGGTACTTTTCATATCTATTGTCATGCAAAACACCAACTTGATCATATTTACTTTCTCCATTTGAACATGCTTTGTGCTTTTCATTTGAACTATCTACTTTGTCCTTTATACTATCCTATAGACACATTTCCAACCTATATCAATTTTCCCTTTAGGTAACAGCATATACACATGATAGAGAATGCATAAGATGAATTTCACACACTAAATTTAGTTAGTCCATAATACATACATGGATCTATATTACAAAATTTGTTGCAAGTTTGGTTGTTGAGGATAAGGATAGACCTTTACTGAATAGATAGACCCAAAATAGTCAAATGTTATTTAAAATTTATCCATCTTATATTATCTTAATCATATTCTTGAATTTAAAAAATAGGAGACCCATAAAAAAATGGCATTGCCTATCATAACATATTTTATGTCAAAATCACATAGTACTAACATCCAACCATGTTTGCTTATTCAAGCACTACATGCCATGTTTTAATTCAAGGTTACATTGAGGTACATACTTGGATCTTACCATTGCACTATAGCCCAACATGTTGTATACCAGTTTAAATTGTTATATGCATTTATTCCTATGTTATTTTGTATTTCCACTTTTACATTGACTTCATCTACTGGATTCTTGCAAGCTTGTTTTTCTTTTGACTAGTCTCATATTGTTATTTGATGTTCTAGTCAAAGTCTATTTTATCTGATAGGACAATTGATTGATATTAAAATAATAGGACGAATTGTCGGGAAGAATCTATGTTCCATCCATGAAGTGTGTAAACGAGGTTATAGGCATAACCACTGAAGAAATTGTAGCAAAAGCAAGGAAGAGTCTTGCATAAAATGATTCACCAGGTAAATTTAATCTTCATGCATAGTTTCTTAAGTAACATTTCTGCCAAAGTATCAAAATTGGAAAACTATTATGTTGAATCCTAGTGCAGTGTCTCGTTAAATTCTTAAATTTTTGAAAGATGTTTACTTTCATTTGAAACAAGATTTTGGACATTGTTCTTATGAAATAATCATTGTCTAAACATTTATTTTCTATCAACATGGACTAGTCACTTAGGTAGTATCATATATTCTAGGTTTTAATTGCCACATCAAAGTTATGTTTACGCCTAGGCTACCGTTCTGCTACCCTATGTTTAATGTCCAATTGTTTGGTTGTGTTCTCCAAGTTCATTCATTTTTTGAGAGATGAGTTTGGATTCCCTCGCTTCTTTTTCATTTCTTTATATACTATTCACTACAAAGACATGATAGAAAAAGGAGGAATTTCAAATGGAAGAAACCAATTGTATACATGGATTCTTGTTAGATTTATATTCCTCGAATTGTGACATAGCTAAATGATGTAGTAGTTGTGCATACTAGATGGAAGTAATATACTACAATATCCACATAGGACATATCTTTATTTTTTTCTTTCTTAAAATGCAACTAAAATTGCTCCAAATCAATACCACATTGACAACTAATAGACACGAGAGTTAGATGAAGATTGTCTTTCTATGAAAGTTAGGAGGGTTAACATATTTTATTGTGCCCCAACATGTGAAAAGTCTACACCCTTATTGAACACATCAATTTGATCTTTGACATGGAGTGTCAAATCCTTTTTCAATGCTCTCAATTCCCTCAATTATAAACATGAACCATTTTCTTGAAAAATTGTTGTACACAATTTTTTCCAAAAGAAAGCAATAGTATAAAATCATATCATATGCCATAATTGCTTTCAAAAACTTGATTATTTAAGAAAAATATGACATACTCATTAGTCCCATTGACAAATTTTGGTCACTTGTAGAATTTGTGGGATTTTGTTTTTTTCTCAAGATTGTTTCCTACATAGTAACTATGGGTGCATAAAATAGTTAATCAAGTGTAGGGATAGGCTTGTAAGTTTCCTTTTAAATAGATTTTTCCTCATTTTATGAATTTGTACCAGGGTTGCAGGGGAGCGCCCCCCCCTCGAACTCGCTAGTGTAATATCCCGTTTCGGGGATATCTCTAAAACACGGCAAACTCCAACCAGAGATGGACTGGGAGGGCATTTATCGGATATGCCGCCTCTGAAAAGAGGACGAAATCCGGAGGCTACCTGGCCCTTTCCATAATCTGTCTAAGAGTGTAGGATAAACACACCAAGTGGTATAGAACTAGAATGCCCAAATATATAACAGTGCAGCAAACATATAATAGCATAGAAAGAATATATGACAAATCATCCAGAAATATAGAGAGAAAATTCTAAGCCATTTTATTAAACTGAGAAATACAATGAAGTACAATAGGTGATCAGAGTGGTGGCACCTAAACTTGCTCAAGGCAAGTGAAGAAATACTCTCAAAATACACAGGAAATGGCTGCTCTCTGAACTGCATCCTGGCTGCTGGAAAATTGTCGTGTAGCTGCTACTGCTGAAATGGACTGTAGACTAGGGGTTGTTCCCCTTGCTGGAATGAGCTGAAAATCTGGAATCCTCCTCTACTCGCCAATCTCGGCAAAACCCAGAAACCATATCAGAAATGGCGGACCCCCGAAAAACACCCCCTTGGGGAATTACGCTGGCGTCCAAGGCTCTGCGCAGAGGCTGAATAAGAATGAATGAAATACCGCCTCAAACTCCACCAAAATCCTCCCAAAGGCAAAGGCTGATCCTCTGCTCAATCTCCCAACACAAAACACCTGCAAAAATCCCAAACCGGAGCTCCTCCTAGATGGACTGCATCCTCCCTTTCAATGACTGCGTAGTCTCTCTGAATGCCCAGCTCCGCAACAAAACCAAACACCAGAACCTCCCGCAAAATGCTGAAGAAAATACCTTGCCCGAGTAGGCACTCGAAGTCCCCTGGGGCTAAGAGCGAGATCCCCGACCGGAGACACTCAATGCACTAAACAGTGCTGTAGACAGGCTAAACAACCAGCGTGCTCAAGAAGTCAAAACGACCAGCTCAATATCACCAACAACGAATGAATGAAATGAGGAGGCTCCTCCCTCTTTTATAATGTTGGCCTTCCACCAAAACCCTAAGGCCTATCTCTTCAACGTAGCCTCTCTCTCTCTTGCCACGTACTCTTCCTCATCTGCGTAGTAGCTTCTAGAGCATATGTGGGCCCCCTCTCTACGTGGTGCTTGGCCCCTCCTTGGCTCCCTTTAAGTCACAACGTTGTGCTACTAGGGAGTGTGTTTTATTCCACTAAGTGAGTTAGACCCTCTCCACTCACTTTTTATTTATTAATAAACTATAGGCGGCAAAATTGAGCAAAATCGAATATTCCAATTAGCCACGACTAATTAGGAATATTACAGCTAGCATGCTCCCAAAATCACTCCCGTCAGGAGCAAATTTCGGGATCACACTCCTGAGGCCCAAAAAATGTTCCCTAGTTTTCAGGGAGTGTTTCAGGGAGAGATCGGGGAGTGATCGCTCCTCCCTTTGAGTTTTCGCTCCCGGCCCAAATTACGCCGTGTGGCCGCGGGCGTAGAAGGGAGCCGACGAGGGGGGAAATGGAGGGAAAGAGGGGGGGAGCGAATGGGGGTAGGGGAATATAAAAATCCCTTTCTCCCTCTCATTATCATCACTTGTGACATTTTGAGCAAGAGAGAGCTTGGAGAGGAGAGAGCAAGAGAGAGAAAGGGAGAGGAGTGTTATGTATATTTTATTAATTATTAGTTAGATATAGTTATCTTAGGTTTTATTAAGTGAAAGGGCATGATCAAAGATCATGCCTCTTCACCAAGGGACACCATGAAGCTATATTTAAAGCCTCGGTGATTCCCCATTGTAATCATATCTCATATCTCATCTTTTATCAATAATAATATATACTTATTAAAGTTTACCAGAGTTTTTACACTCCATTGGTATCGGAGCCATCGCTCTTAGGGATCTGTGTGATCACCCAAAATTAAGGAATTACAAGAAAATTCCAAAATTGCAGATTTTTTTAAAAACCAAGTGCTTGTGGGTAGCAACATTTGTTTTTTAAAAAAGAAGAAGGAAGAAATATATATATATATATATATATATATATATATATATATATAAAATCAAAAGAGAGAAGGAAAGTAAACATAAAGGGGGAAATAAATTAAAAGGAAAAAAAATATTTAAAAGAAAATAGTTCCAAAAGAAAAAAAAGTAAAAGTAAAAAGAGATATATATATAAAGAAGTATATATACGTACATGTGAAGACAAAGTAAAAAGGAACAAGGAAGAGTAATTGCTCGTGGTTTACAAGCTCATGGTTTTGGGCCCATGGTAATTGCCCATGGTATTAAAACCCATTTCCCCTTTTCAAAACAATGTGCCTTTTCAAAACAAAGTGACTTTTAAAAACAACGTGACTTTTGAAGGTTAACAATCTTTTTCCCCATAATTATATATATATATATATAATTCAAATAATAAAATAATAATAATAATAATTATTATTATTATTTAAAAAATATATATAATAATAATAATAATAATAATAGAAATTATTATTATTATTTCAAAAAAAATTTAATTTAATTAATTAATTTAAAAAAAAAGAGGGAAAAACTGGCAGAAAAATATTCCCCACCTCATACACGTTCAATGTCTTCATCGATGTCAATGGCCGAATTCCAGAAGAAATTGGTGGATCTCGATAAACAGATCAATAATAATTCCGAAGAATTCGGAAAAAGATTAGTCGATCTTGAAAGTACAGTTGCAGGACATTCCAACGACATCAAAAAGGTTCATGATACGACAAATCGAATAGAAAGACAAATGTGGCTAAATCATCACGAGGCCACAGAAAAGCATAGCGAAGCAATGAACAAGATGATAGAGCATAGCGAAGCAATGAACAAGATGACAGAACTCTTCAATAAGCTAAATGATAAGATAGATAAGTTAAGTCAGACACAATCCCCAATATTTCCTAACATGGAACAAAATCAACAAAACAATTCCACAGATTCAGGAAACTCAGAAGAGCATCAAGAAAAGACCGATTCCCCACATCATCAAGAAGATAGTAATGCAGATTTTCAAAATAAGCAGCTCTGGAATGCATTTGCTAATCAATATCCCCTTCTTGTTCCACCAGTAGCATATCAGCGAAAAGCCAAAATCGAGCTACCCAAGTTTGATGGTAATGAAAAAAATAGCGTTGCATGGCTTAATAAAGCGGAAGAATATTTTGAGATTTATGACATTATTAGTGACGACGAAAAAATTAAGCATGCTTCCATGAAAATGGAAGGAGAAGCATCTAATTGGTATATGTGGTGGAAAAAGACGACGCTTGTTATCAGTTGGAGGAAATTTAAGAATGCATTCTTCAAAAGGTTTCAAGGCATGAAAGAAGAAAAGTTCTTTTCAACGTTTATCAAATTACGCCAAAAAGGAGATGTGGATGAGTACACTCGAGAATGGGAAACCTTGGCAACACGAGTACCGGGATTGTCAGAATCTCGTCTAATTCAGTCTTATATCTCAGGACTTAAAATCCATATACAAGAAGAGCTCGAACTGCATGAAATTACATCCGTAGAAGTAGCAAGGCAAAAAGCAAAAGCTGCTGAAAAGAAATTTGAAAGGTTATCAAAACCAGAAAAAGTATATTCGAGACAAAGATTTCCTCAATTTGAAAATATAGATGACACAAAATATGTCCCACTCCATCTTCGTGAAGAAGAAAAATCTAGTGTGGAAAAACAAAGAACGAGAGAGGGCAAGTGCAAACGTTGCGGTGAAAACTGGGACCCAAGCACAGATGTGCTAATGGAAAAGCGAAAAATCTATACAGTTGTGAAGCAACTAATGACGCTAACAATAATGATTCATATATAGAAGGATTAGAAGACAACTTAGAGTTCTCTCCAGAAGTGGATGGCAAAACTATTCCGCAAGTGTCATTATCAGCTATGACAGGCATATCACAACCTCAAACCCTAAGGTTAAGAGGACATATCAAGAACAACAACGTAATGGTTCTCGTTGACACTGGCAGTACCCACAATTTTCTAGATTCAACCATGGCAAAAAGACTTAACATCTTTACCTTCCCCATGCCTAATATGAAGGTAATGGTGGCCGATGGTAAGAAGATTGAGAAAGTAGGGAAATGCCATAAGGTCAAACTATAGATAAAAAACTTTCATTTAGAATCTCCATTCTACACCGTTCCATTACGAGGAGTAGATGCGGTCTTAGGAATTCAATGGCTACAAACTTTAGGTACTTATTCTGCCAACCATCAGAAGCAGTTTATAAGTTTTAAGTGGAAAGGGCAGAAACACAGGTTGTATGGATTCCAAGCCCCAGAAGATCAAGTCGTATCTTCCTCTCTAATGACGAAGATGATTCAAATAGGAGCGCCAACATCTACAGTACAATGTCATCAGTTAGAAATGTTATCTTCAAAAGGGAGCCACGAAGAGTCACCAGAAGAACAAGGACTAGTTCGGACACACGAAAAAGTATTCCAGGATCTACCCATAAAAGTGCCTCTAGATAGGAAAATCAAACATCCAATAGAAGTCAAGAAAGGATCCGACCCTGTCGATATCATATTTTTTCACTATCCAGATCAACAAAATATTGAACTCGAGAATATGCTCCACGATCTTTTTAAAATGTGGGAAGCAAGAGCCCACCGCTCAAGAAACCCAGGCGTTCGTCAACATTGTCCATCGTTACGTATGCTTTGAGGACAAAGCATCTTTAAGAGAGGGGCAATGTTATGTATATTTTATTAATTATTAGTTAGATATAGTTATCTTAGGTTTTATTAAGTGAAAGGGCATGATCAAAAATCATGCCTCTTCACCAAGGGACACCATGAGGCTATATTTAAAGCCTCGGTGATTCCCCATTGTAATCATATCTCATATCTCATCTTTTATCAATAATAATATATACTTATTCAAGTTTACCAGAGTTTTTACACTCCAAGGAGAGCTTGGAGCTTGGAGAGAGCAAGAGAGAGCTTGGAGCTTTGAGAGAGGGAGGAGATTGAGGAGCTTGCAAGGGATATTACAGCTTGGGATTGAAGGCCAAAGAGGTAGGATCTACACTCTAATCTAGAATTTTATTTTTTATATGTTGAATTTTTGCAAAATGAAAATGTTTTATTCTCTCTTTCCCATTCCTATTTGGCATTCCTCCATTTTTTTCAGGCTTGAAACTTGAAACATCATGTCTGTATGGCTTAGAATTTTCTTGTTGTTGGTTCCTTTTTTTGTTATTATGGTGTTGGAGAGTAGAAGAAAGAGGGTTGTTCAAGAAGGGGAGGATGAAGAAGTGGGTTATAGTGGATTTGATGAAAATCCTAGAGAGGAGTACCTTGGTGAGGAGGAAGGGGAGAGTGGAGATGATGAGGCCACACCAACTAAAATTGACCAAACACCATTTTGGAAATATGTTACTAGGCCTGAAGCAAGGAAAGGGGGTGGAACCATTAAAATTTTTTGCCACCATTGCAATAAACAATACACAGGTTCATACACCCATGCCAGAAGGCACCTTTGTGGGAAAAAGCCATGGGATGGAGATAAACAAATAGGAATAAAAAATTGTGTAAGTGTGTCAGCAACAGATACCGCCAAATACGTAAGGGAAGAGGAGGAAGCCCAATACAAATCTAAAAGATCAAAGGGTTTCTTAGAATCTAATCCACCATCACATCATGCACAAAGAAGTCCATCAACTTCCACCCATGGCAGTGGATATGGAGCCATACCTGGCACATGAACAAACATCTCTTTAAGGCGTAGAACCATATCATATTTCCTTCATGAAGGGTCTAGGAATAATGTGGATTCAAAAAAATTTCAATTTCTCTATGCACGTGGGGTGCCATTCAATGTTCTTCGCTCACTTTATTGGCTGAAATGGTTTCCGCCATTAATGATGCCCCCGAAGGATACAAGAGCCTGGGTATGACAAGGCTAGAACCGTGGGACTTGATCATGAAAAAGCAAAAATAACTCATTCTTTGAATAGAATGACAAATTCTTGGAATGAGCATGGGGTGTCCATTGTATCTGATGGATGGACAAATGTAAAAGGCAAGCCATTGATAAGTGTTCTTGTTGTGTCTATTAGTGGTGCAATCTTCATTTCATCATATGATTAGTCAGATAAGTTCAAGACCGACATCAACATTGCAGAACCATTACTCAAAACAATTGAATGTATTGGGCCATATAATGTCGTCCAAGTCATCACTGATAATGCTGCTAATTGTAAGGCATCAGGAGCAATTATTGAGGATAAATACCCCAACCTATTTTGGTCTGGGTGTTTGGTTCACACAATGAACCTTTTGATGCATGATATAATTAAAAAACAAACAACCTCAATACAAATGTATTGGTAATTTGTACAAGAGAGGCAAAAAAATAAAAAGATTTATTACAAATCATAGCAATACCCATGGGTTTTTTTGTAGTCTCTCAAGATTGGAGCTGTTGAAGATTGCAAAGTCTAGATTTGCTAGCTACGACCTCACCTTCAGACGCCTTTTGAAGGTAAGAGATTCATTGGCTAGCATGGTATCAAGTCCACACTGGAAGGTATTAAAGGACAAGGCAGAAACAATAGTTGACAGGCAAGGTTTTGAACAGGTGGAGGAGACCGCTTTTGATGGTTTGTTTTCGGCACGTGTGAGGGAAATTTTGAATTTCACCAAGCCCATTTATAGCATGATTTTCTTTGCAGATACAGATAAACCAATGATTGGGGAGGTGTATGAGCAGATGGATAGCATGTTGGGGCAAATAAAAGATGTTGTTAAGGAAAGTGATCCCAACTTATATCAATTATTCACAATTGTGTGTGTGCACGGTGGAATAAACTTAATGTTCCAATACATGCTTTGGCGTATATCCTTATGCCAAAATACTACTCTCCATCTTGGTTGGGCCAACCTGCACCTAGAGGTGGGGTTAGGATCAAACCCCATACAGATCCAGAGATACAAGAGGGATATATTGAAGCATTAGACAAGTTGGTCCCTGACAGGGAGGAGTGTGTTAATATGCGTCTTGAATTAGGAAGATACTTCAGTTGCACTGGTTTGTTTGGTTCTTTGCATGCAATGGAAGATAGAGACAGATTTGATGCTCTCACATGGTGGGAAGCGTATGGCGGCATGGGACTTTTGCCAAAATTGGAAAACAAAGTTCTCACAGGTTGTAAATACTTCTTCTGTAGAGAGGTGTTGGAGCACATACATCTTCATCCATAATGTGAGAAGAAACAAACTCAATGAAAACTGAGCAAAAATCTTGGTTTATGTGCACTACAACTTGAGATTGTTTAGTCATTATTATGATCGGGCGTTTGAGGATATATCATATAAAATTTGGGACAACAACCCAAAGGACTATAATTTGGACGATGGCACTATACATCTAGAAGAATTGGAAGCAAAACTTTTGATACATGAGGATGGAGCAACAATAACCATGCCACCACCACACCCACCATCTAGTAGCAGTGCCAGTGTCAGTGTTCGAGTTCCAACTATTGTTCCTTTGCTGACGCCGCCTCCACCTACATCCTCATGTGGAGGGCATGTGCCTTTTAGTTCTAGCCGTGCTACTATGTGGGAGGAGACTACTAGAAGATCGCCATTACCACGATCTGCTAAAAATTAGACATTTCTCGTGGGCGTGGCTGTAATATTCCTAATTAGCAGTAGCTAATTGGTAATATTAATTTTGGCTGGTTTTGCTTTTCTAATGTTAAAGTTAGTTAATAAAGTGGGTGATGAGACACATAACCCATACTCAGGAAATAATTATTCCCTAAAGTCACTTGAGCCAATATTACTTGACAAAGTGGGGTCCATGAAGGTGAAGTGGCAGCGTGAGGGAAGAGACAGCGTGGGCAGCGTGGGCCCATGACAGCACAGTTGAGAGGGGACAACGTGGGCCAAGAGGGACAACGCAGTTTGGTGGGGCCGAGATGAGAGCAAGGCTCTCAAAGCATAAAAAGAGCAAGATGATTCTCATTCTCTCATTCTATTATGCATCTCTAATTTTTGTCTTTTGACATTGAGCACGCTTTTGCTGTTGAGCAAACTCTGCAAGTGTTGTTCAACACACCGGGTGTTTCCGAGCAGAGATCCCAACATCAGCCCCGGGGGACTTCAAGTGCCTTCTTGGGTGAGGAGATCTATCCATCGTTTTGCAGGATAGATCCATAGAATCTTCAACAAGGATCACGCAGTTGCTTGGACAACGTAGTCTCTTGGAGGGATTACGCAGTTTGTGGTAGAGACAGTTCCAGGAGTGAGGAGATATCAGGGATTTCAGCCCGGGGATAGTGTGGAGGGACCAGCCCTTCACTGATCATCATTTTGATATAGGAGGAGGCCATCATTTGTAGAGTTATCATTCAGGGCTAACGTATTTCAGTGGGAGAGCGTTATTTCCCAAGGGGGGTCAAATTCCGGGGTCAACCATTCCGGTTTCCTTTCTGGGCTTTTCTGGGTTGGAGGAGAGCTCATTTCCAGAGTTTCACAATTTTCTAAGCAGGGGAACAGCCCGAAAGAGCTATTCCGTTCCAGCAGTAGCAGTAATCCGGCAGCAGCAGCAACAATATTTGGAGATTACGCAGTCTTTGACAAAGCAGCCATTCTTTGAGCATTTCTGAGAGTATTTACAGCTTGCCTTGTGCAAGCCAATGTGCCATCATTCTTATCACCTTTGTACTCATTGTTATCTTTCAGTTATATAATAAAATGGCTCAGCATCTCTCCATACTTGCATTATTTGTATGATGTCTCTCTCTTTGTTGTAGTTGCTTGTTTATGTTGCTTTGTATTACTGTTTATTTCTATTCGGAATATTACAGTGGTATCAGAGCTCATAGACTTGGTTCAGCCTGTGGAGCCGATTAGTCTATGACACCAACAGGAAAACCATATATCACTTACCGGGGAAGGAAGTACAAGGACCAAGAGTGGAGGCTTGAGACCACTTTTGGAGAAGGGGACTGTATTCCAGTAGTGGACGCAGAGGAGGAAGAACCAATGGCAGAGGAGAAACATGAAGGGAGGGAGTTCGGGCAACTCCTCCTAAAGTCTGTGTAGGAGCTATCAAGGAGGATCGAAGAGATGGGGCAGAAGTTTACCGCAGGCCAGAGACAGCGTGAAACCCCAAGGGGTTTTCACATCGGAGAAGGATTCAACACTTCCCACCATTTGCAAGAGCAACTCAGAGCGCAGTAGGTTGTGTCACTTACTCCCCCATGTTTCACGATGCCCACATTTCTGACTGCAGGCACCGGAACGGGGGCACCTCAGGAGCCGGAGCCGGTTCATATGGGGGATTACTTTGTCGAGTATCAGTCCTATGGGCGAGAGTTTGGTGAAGCTCTCACTTTCCATGATTTTGTTCAGCTCAAGAAGGACAACCGACCTCGTAACCAGAACAGAGGGGGTAGATACACACAGGATGGGGACTGTAAAGACTCCATCCGTCATTTCATACATTCACTTATCTGATTTTTAGATTTAAGCATAAATTCAAATGAAAGGAGATTTAACAATAAATTGAACTTTAAGCTTACATAAGTAACCATCTTATATATAAAGGAATACCTGAAAACCTGAAACAAAACTTGAAACAAACTGATGATTGCTTGAGCTGTGGTTCTCCTCGTGAACGCAGCAGACAGATTACAAAAACACTCGGTTCCTCCCAGCGAATTTAGGAAACAATCCTAAACCCAGAGGATGCCTCCTCTGCCCTCGTGCCCAAAATTCCAAGAACCCAGAGAGTCCCTTTCAGAACAGTTCCTCTCCCTCCATATTGTCACTTGATAATCATGCAAAATTTCCCAAAACAAAAGCCCCCTTCTCCTTCGTATCACCCTCCTTATATAACTTTCTCCACCGCCTCCCCATCGTGAAGATATCTTTTTTAATTATGCGGATATCTTAAGTATTTATGGTGATATTTTCCCATTTATGAAGACGTGAGAGGTACTTATGGAGATCCTTTACTCGGTTAGGTAGATATGATAGATATTTGTGGAAATATCTTACCTTAATTAATTATTTCAATATTAGTTGTATTATTTTTGTTTTCAGCTTTAATTAAGTTAGCTTTATAATTAGTTAAATTACTTTATTATTTTACTTGGCCACTCACCTATAATTTGTACTTGATTATATATATATATATATTTGTGAATGATGTTTTTATCATATCTCGGCGAGATAAAATGTAAGGTGATTTTCAATTCGTTACTCTAACTTAGGTAATCTTAATATTAGCAGGTATGTATACTAGTGCGATGTGCGCGATATATGCATGTGTAGCTATCAAATGCGTATATCGTATACACGCTAATATTATTTTGCTTAAAACTTGGGAATGGGTCATTACATACTTCCTCCCTTTGGAAAACTTCATCCCGAAGTTAGGGTTTCATATACTCTTATCAATAATTGTGCTTGGAGATTAGGGTGTTTGCAGAAGGCTTGTATTTTAAGATTGACTTTCCATTTGAATAAGTATGTATCTGTAATTTAATTGTTACTTCCCATCTCAACCGAATCTCCAAATTATTCTAAAATCATCCTGTCCTTCCTAATCTCTTGCAACTCCCATCCTATCCGTCCTCTACAGGAATATGCCATGGCATCAGTTTTACTGATCCATTCATAGACCTTAAGGATATCAACGTCGATTACGTCGACCTGATATGCTTGTAGGCATCTGGCAGTCATCATCACACGTCTAAGGGAGCATGACTCGCACAGTCCTCCCATGACTCCAGGTATCAGAGGATAAACAGTGGGCAACACCTCCACCCCTCCCAGTAGGACCAGGATCAACACCCTATCGTGGAATCTCAGGGAGTCTCAACTGTTCTTGGAATTTTGTCATCACGTAGAGTGTTTTTGTAATCTGTATTCTGCAAGGTAATCACTTGTACACAATCAGCAATGTAAACACTCTTACACACATTACAACATATGCATCTATATTGTTCATAACAAATTGTTACCCATATAACAATCTCTACACATTCTAAATATACTACTATCTATGATATTGATCCTAGAACTTATATAACATACTTGGTTAAAACACTTGTCCACATATGTATCAATATGTCCAATACAAATTTTTTTTGTTTAGATACTGCCCCAATTAGTTCATACATGTTCCATTTATGATGCATTTGTTTTAACTATATTCAACCTATATAACAATATGTTTCACTTTGATATTTAAAATGTAGTTACTCTTCTATTTCTTTTCCTTCAATCATATGGAGATGTAAATAAAATGAATTGATACATGATGTCATTCATAATGTGATCTATGATTTAGATTTCATATTCCTGCAACGATAATTTAAATGACATAAGGCATGTTGGTATCCCTGTACTAGTAATGTCAAACAATAGCATATATTCAGTATCACTAGAGTTAAGTAACATCCGTTCTTTATGGGTATTCATGTAACAACAAGTAAAATTCATTCTTACGTGATAATTCAAATTAAAGTTTCAAGTATCAAAATAGAGTAGTCAAAACATAATTCAAAATTTACAACTTGCCCATCTTCCATATTTTAAAGATACAAACGGGAAGGAAAACTAAAAATGCAAACACTTCTTTTGTAGGGGATCTGGATCTTTGATTCCTTCTGCAATAGTCTAACTTAAGAATTAAGTCTATTAAAGTCTCAACATGTATGATTTATATGAGATTTTAAGTCTTAACTTTGACCTGATTATAGAGATCTAGACTTAGGAAGTTAGCACTGCACTAAGCTAGAACTAGCTATAAGCAGAAGGTATTATTCAACTTAAGTCTGATATATGAAGTAGGCACTGATACCATGGTTGGACCAGCAATACGCAAACGGTATTATCCCAACAAAGGATTATGACATAGGACATTATGTAATACTAGATGGATCCGAAAAGTTCTAGAAAATGACCATTCTGTAAATCCTATCTGCATGTGGAAAACCCTAAAAACTCTGAAATTTGTATGTTCACGGATTTGTATTCCCAATAAAATAAAATAAAAAGTTAAGAAAATTAAGATGGAGACATTTATGAGAATCCCATATGATAGAAAATCTGTCAAAATTCACTCATGTTTATAGAAGGGTACAGATTAATACAGAAACATTCAAAGACCAAAATAGAGTCTAGTAAGTTTTTGACAGGGACGGGATGCAGTGAACATAGAAACTATCTTGACTACTATCTTTGAAAATATAACATCATAAATTCAGCTTGCATGGGGTTGTAATATTCCTAATTAGCAACAGCTAATTGGAATATTCGATTTTGTATAGTTTTGCCGTCTAAAGTTTGTAAATAAATAAAAAGTGAGTAAAGAGGGTCTAACTCACTTAAGTGAAATAAAACATCCTCCTAGTAGCACAACGTTATGACTTAAGGGGAGCCAAGGGGGGCCAAACACCATGTAGAGGAGGGGACACACGTACACTCTAGAAGCTTCTGCGCAGATGGGGATGAGCACGTGGAGGAGAGAGAGGCTACGTTGGGGTTTTGGAGGGAAACCAACGTTATAAAAGATGGAGAAGCCTCCTCATTTGATTCATTCTGGAGTTGATGATTTTGAGCTAGACGTTTGTCTTCTTGAGCACGATGGCTGTTTAGCCTGTCTGCAGCACTGTTTAGTGCATTGAGTGTCTTCGGTCAGAGATCTCGCCCTTAGCCCCAGGGGACTTCGAGTGCCTGCTCGGGCAAGGTTAGTTTTTCAGTATTTTGTGAGTAGTTTTGTTGTTTGGGTTTGTTGCGGAGCTGGAGCTTATAGAGACTGCGCAGTCACTGGGAGAGAGGATGCAGTCCCTTTTTGGAGGTGCTCCGGATCGGGGTTTCTGCAGGAGATTCAGCCGAGATTTTGAGTAGAGGGTCAGCCTTTGCCCACAGGAGAATTTTGGTGGAGTTTGAGGCAGTGTTTCAGCTATTTCCATTTAGCCTCTGCGTAGAGCCTTGGAGGCCAACGTAATTCCCTGAGGAGGTATTTTCTGGTGATTTTCGGGGGTTGGCCATTTTTGATATGGTTTCTAGGTTTTGTCCGGGTTGGTGAGTAGAGGAGGTTTGCATATTTTCAGCTCATTCCGGCAAGGGGATCAGCCCCTAGTCTTCAGTTCATTCCAGCAGTAGCAGCTACATGGCAGTTTTCTAGCAGCTGGGATGCAGTTCATAAAGCAGCCATTTCCTGTATTTTCTAAGAGAGTTTCTTCACTTGCCTTGAGCAAGATTAGGTGCCATCACCCTGATCACCTATTGTACTTCATTATATTTCTCAGATTAATAAAATGGCTCAGCATTTCCTCTCTATGTTTTCTGGATGAGTTGCCGTAATTTCTTTCTCTGTTATTATATGTCTGCTGCACTGTTATTTATTTATATTTCTAAGCATTCTAGTTCTATACCACTTGGTGTGTTAATATTTCACCCTTAGACAGAGTCTGGAAAGGGCTAGGTAGCCTCCGGATCTCGTCCTCTTTCATAGGCAGAATATCCAGTAAATGCCCTCACAGTCCATCTCTGGTTGGAGTTTGCCGTGTTTTAAGGATATCCCCGAAACGGGATATTACAGTGATATCAGAGCCGAGGTCTCGAGGTCGAGACTCGCGGAGTGTGGTGGGTTGTAATATCCCATGTGTGGGTAGGTCCAGCAACCACGTGTCCGGGTCTGTGTAATGAGGGGTGCTGCGCAAGGGCCCCCGCCCTCAGATGCTCCGGTGGGGTTAGGCCCACCCTTAACACCCTGGGATGCCGCCCTCACTAATAGTTCGAGCTTTTGGTGTAGTGGTTGGATCAACGTGGTATCAGAGCATAGTTCTGGCTCAGCCTATGGTCTATGACGCCGGGGAGGAGACCATATATTTGTTATAGAGGCAGGAAGTACAGAGACAGTGAGCGTAGGTTGGAGAACACCTATGGAGAGGGAGACTGTGTTCAGGTGGTGGACACAGAGCAAGAGAGGGAGCCTATGACAGATGCAGAGCAGGAGGAGCCCGTATTAGATTCAGAGCAGAGAGGGCCGATGGCAGATGACACAGAGGCCAAACAATTTGGGGAGGCACTCCTCAAGTCGGTGCAGGATCTAGCTAGACAGATTGAAGTGATGGGTCAGAGATTCACCGCTGTAGAGGCTAGACAGCGTGAGACCCCACGGGTTTTCCAGGTAGGAGAGGGATCAGATACATCCCATCATTTGCCGGAGCAGGGTGTTGCTCAGCGTGATGCTCCTCAGCCGTTGGCTTCACATGCACCTACCCGCTCTACCATGCCCACTTTCTTGGGAGCAAACACAGGGGCAGGAGCCCAGCAGGAGGCAGAGTCCGGACACATGGGCGAGTATTTTGCAGAATATCAGGCCTATGGACAGGAGTTCAAGGATGATCTCTCATTCCAAGATTTTGTGCAGCTCCAGCGGGACAGTAGACCCCGCGACTATCATAGAGGGCACCGACATTACCATGATGGAGATTCCCACCGTACATCTAGCAGATTCCATTTGCCTACGTTTGATGGCTCATCAAACAGTTCGGCAAAGTCTTGGGTGGAGAAGCTGGACATCTATTTCCAGCTTAACCAGATGTCGGAGACGGAGGCCATCAAGGTGGCGACATTACATTTGGATGGTGAGGCCCAGGACTGGTGGTTCCATGGGATGGTTACACTCGGACACTCTACGGTGACGACATATGCCGAGTTTACCAGGAGGTTGATGGAGCGTTTTGACCGGAGGGATCTGGAACAGCATTTCGTTGAGCTGACGAGGCTCAAGCAGACAGGGAGCCCAGAGACATACATTGCAGATTTCTTGAGGGTTTCGGTGATGGTGCCAGATCTATCCGCGACACGGATGATCTATATGTTTGTGGAGGGATTGGCAGAGCCACTTCGAGGTCTAGTCAGATCTACTAGACCAGTTACACTCCAGGATGCTATCAGCAGGACCAGGGACTTACAGGATGCATTGCCCAGGACGCGGACACCTTACCCCCAGAGACAGGGCTTCCAACCCAAGGGGAAGGATGTGAGGGTTCCTCCTCCAAAGGGGAATCCGGGACGGGCACAGATAGATGATGATGCCAGGAGGGAGTTGAGGAAGAAGCGGCTGTGCTTCACTTGTCAGGAGCCGTGGGCACCAGGGCATAGGTGTGCTGCTGGCAAAGCACACTTCATTGAGGTCTTCTCCGATGATAGCGGGGAAGAGGATGAGGAGGATGATGAGGAGGCAGGAGATAGTCAGACGGCCCAGGATCAGTTGACGCCTCCACCTCCAGGGACAGGAGGTGCAGCTTTTGCACCCACAGGAGGGGCCCTTGCAGCTTTGCGAGGAGTTCCTAAGTATTTGACGTTGCGCGTACGAGGGACAGTACGTGGCCAGCGAGTATCAGTCTTGGTTGACAGTGGGGCGACCCACAACTTCATTGATGCACAGATGGTCGAGTGGAGGGGTATACCAACCGAGAGTTTTGACGGGTTCTTAGTCTTGGTCCCAGGAGCCCAGACAATGCAGTGTGTCCGGTATGTTCCAGAGTTGGCAGTGACGATGGGTACCTACATCGTGACCAATCACGTTTTTGTGGTCAACATACCAGACACCAATGTGGTGTTGGGTGTCCAGTGGTTGATCACTCCGGGGAAGGTCACCACAGATTGGGAGGCCTTAGAGATGGAGTGGGATGACAAGAAGACCGAGAAGCACGAGAAGATCTGCGGTATGCATACTTACCCACCTCAGACAGTTTCGGCACACCGGATGGAGGCAGACTTCTGGAAGGGAGACATAGAGTGGGCGGTTGAGCTGCGGGCATCAGAGGCAGAGACCACCAGTCGAGCAGTTCATCCAGATATACAGGCCATCCTTGACAGGCATGAGGTAGTGTTTGGGGATATACCACCAGGTCGGCCACCAGATAGAGGGTTTGAGCATACCATCGAGCTTGATCAGGGTATTTAGGCGGTGATCACTACACCCTATAGGCATCCCAAAGCCTATCGGGATGAGATTGAGCGGGCCATCCAAGATTTGTTGGCTCTTGGACACATCAGACCGAGCACAAGTCCATTCGCTTCTTTCGTAGTGCTGGTGAAGAAGAAGGACGACACCTTGAGGATGTGCATTGACTACAGGGCCCTGAACAAAAAGACTCTGAAGAACAGGAACCCTATACCCAAGATTGATGAGCTGATGGATGAGCTGAGAGGAGCTAAGTTCTTCTCGAAGATTGATTTGAGATCAGGGTACCATCAGATTCGCGTGAGGGAACAAGACATTCCCAAGACCGCCTTCAGGTGTTCTTATGGGCACTTTGAGTTTTTGGTTATGCCTTTTGGGCTGACCAATGCACCAGCCACCTTTCAGTCTTGCATGAACCATATCTTCCGCAATCATCTGAGGAAGTTTGTATTGGTTTTCTTTGATGACATACTCATATATAGCAAGACTTGGGAGGAGCATCTCCAGCATATAGAGGCAGTACTACGCATCTTGGAAGAGCAACAGTTCTATGCTAAGCTCTCCAAGTGTGAGTTTGGGATGACGGAGATGTTATATTTGGGTCACATTATTGGAGTGGACGGAGTGAGGGTCCACGAGGAGAAGATTAGAGCCATCAGAGATTGGCCGGAGCCAAAGAACGTGACGGAACTTCGAGGGTTCATTGGGATATGTACCTATTACAGGAAGTTCGTCAGAGGTTTCTCACAGCTTGCTGCACCCCTTACAGATTTGACGAAGAAGGGGGCATTCAGTTGGTCAGATACAGCGCAGCGAGCCTTTGATAGGCTCAAGGAGGTGATGAGTAGCTGCCCAATGCTTGCATTGCCGGATTTTACGCAGCCATTTGTCTTGGAGTGTGATGCGTCGGGAGAGGGGATCGGCGCAGTATTGATGCAGGGAGGACACCCTATAGCCTTTGAGAGCCGGAAGCTCCTTCCACACGAGAGGTTGTATTCTATATATGACAAGGAGATGTTGGCCATTATGCATGCATTGGCCAAATTCCGGCAGTATTTGGTAGGGAACAGTTTCAGGGTGAGGACTTATCACAACAGCCTCAAGTTCTTTTTGGAGCAGAAGCAGCTACAGGAGAGGCAACAGAAGTGGATCAGTGAGATCCAAGCATATGACTTTGACATTGAGTATGTCAAGGGTAAGAATAACGTGGTAGCAGATGCCCTTTCACGTAGACCAGCCACGTTATCTCTTATGAGCTTGGATACAGATTGGAGGGCTCGACTTTTAGTGGAGTACTCCAAAGACAGATTTGCATGTGAGGTTCTGGATGGACAGGTGGCGGATGACAGGTACAGGGTGGTCGATGAGATCATCTACTACAGGGACAGGATCTTCTTGACTGAGGGATCTCAGCTTAAGAAGAAGATACTCTAGGCATCACATGATTCTCCATTGGCAGGCCATCAGGGGTTTACCAAAACCTACAAGGCCATTAGAGAGAGGTTCTCATGGAAGGGCCTCAAGGAGGACGTACTCCAGCACATCAGGGAGTGCGATGTTTGTCAGAGGAACAAGGGGGAGATGAGCCATCCCGTAGGGTTGTTGCAGAGTCTTCCCATTCCGGAGGGTAAATGGGAGAGCATATCGATGGATTTCATCACAGGGTTGCCCATGGTGCAGGGCAAGGATTGTATCTTTGTCGTCGTTGATCGGCTGACAAAGTATGCGCACTTTTTCGCCATATCCGCGCATTACACAGCAGCACAGGTGGCCGAGCTGTTCTTCAGAGAGGTTTTCAGGCTGCATGGTCTTCCTAAGACCATCATCAGTGACAGGGACAGCCGTTTCATGGGCGGATTTTGGCAGGAGCTTTTCCGACTAGTGGGGACGAAGTTGACATCGAGTACCAGTTACCACCCACAGACGGATGGACAGACAGAGGTAGTTAACAAGTGGCTAGAGGGCTACTTGCGTAACTATGTCAGTGGGCAGTAGCGAGCATGGTTGAGATGGTTGCACTTGGGGGAGTACTGCTACAACATGACACATCACATGTCTATTGGTATGTCACCATTTTATGCTTTGTATGGGTACCATCCTTTATCTTTTGCTGATGTGATGTTCGGTGCCAGCAAGGCTCCTAGAGCCAAGATTTGGATCCAAGAGAGTCAGGACATCCTCCGAGCTCTCAAGGACAATATGGCTACAACACAGAACCAGCAGAAGCTGTATGTCGACAGAGGTCGGGTGGAGAAACAGTTTGAGGTAGGGGACTTGGTCTACTTACGGTTACAACCATACTGACAGTCATCGCTGAAGCAGAAGGGAGCTAAGAAGTTCAAGCCTAGCTTTTACGGGCCATACAAGGTGATACGTAGGATTGGGCAGGTTGCGTATGAGTTGGAGCTGCCTCAAGGCAGCAAGATCCACGATATTTTCCATGTATCATGCCTGAAGAAGGCGCTGGGGCAGCAGGTGACAGTGACAGAGGAGCTACCACCTAGAGATGATGAGGGGCACTTGGTGTTGTAGCCAGAGGCCATTATTGATGCCAAGGAGAGGCGGTTACGAAGCAGGATGGTTCGAGAATTCTTGGTGAGGTGGAAGAATTTGCCGGATGAGGATGCCACTTGGGAGAGCGAGAAGATTTTGTAGCATCCTTCACTTCAGTTGCTTGAGGACAAGCAAAATTTTTCCGGGGGAGACTGTAATATTCCTAATTAGCGACAGCGAATTGGAATATTCGATTTTGTATAGTTTTGCCATCTAAAGTTTGTAAATAAATAAAAAGTGAGTAAAGAGGGTCTAACTCACTTAAGTGAAATAAAACATCCTCCTAGTAGCGCAACGTTATGACTTAAGGGGAGCCAAGGGGGGCCAAACACCACGTAGAGGAGGGGACCCACGTACACTCTAGAAGCTTCTGCGCAGATGAGGATGAGCACGTGGAGGAGAGAGAGGCTATGTTGGGGTTTTGGAGGGAAACCAACGTTATAAAAGATGGAGAAGCCTCCTCATTTGATTCATTCTGGAGTTGATGATTTTGAGCTAGACGTTTGTCTTCTTGAGTACGCTGGCTGTTTAGCCTGTCTACAGCACTGTTTAGTGCATTGAGTGTCTCCGGTCGGAGATCTCGCCCTTAGCCCCAGGGGACTTCGAGTGCCTGCTCGGGCAAGGTTAGTTTTTCAGTATTTGCGAGTAGTTTTGTTGTTTAGGTTTGTTGCAGAGCTGGAGCTTATAGAGACTGCGTAGTCACTGGGAGAGAGGACGCAGTCCCTTTTTGGAGGTGCTCTGGATCGGGGTTTCTGCAGGAGATTCAGCCAAGATTTTGAGCAGAGGGTCAGCCTTTGCCCACAGGAGAATTTTGGCGGAGTTTGAGGCGGTGTTTCAGCTATTTCCATTTAGCCTCTGTGCAGAGCCTTGGAGGCCAGCGTAATTCCTTGAGGAGGTATTTTCTAGTGATTTTCGAGGGTTGGCCATTTTTGATATGGTTTCTGGGTTTTGTCCGGGTTGGTAAGTAGAGGAGGTTCGCAGATTTTCAGTTCATTCCGGCAAGGGGATCATGCCCTAGTCTTCAGTTCATTCCAGCAGTAGCAGCTACACGGCAGTTTTCCAGCAGCTGGGACGCAGTTCATAAAGCAGCCATTTCCTGTATTTTCTAAGAGAGTTTCTTCACTTGCCTTGAGCAAGATTAGGTGCCATCATCCTGATCACCTATTATACTTCATTATATTTCTCAGATTAATAAAATGGCTCAGCATTTCCTCTCTATGTTTTCTGGATGAGTTGCCGTAATTTCTTTCTCTGTTATTATATGTCTGCTGCACTATTATTTATTTATATTTCTGAGCATTCTAGTTCTATGCCACTTGGTGTGTTTATCTTTCACTCTTAGAGTCTGGAAAGGGCCAGGTATCCTCCGGATCTTGTCTTCTTTCAGAGGCGGAATATTCGGTAAATGCCCTCCCAGTCCATCTCTGGTTGGAGTTTGCCGTGTTTTAGGGATATCCCCGAAACGGGATATTACAGGGGTATAGATTTTCTACTTTTACTACCTGCAAGCAAGTGTTCTAATATGTTACAATGTGTAACAATACTTATCATACTACGTCAGTCCTTAATACTTATAGTTCATCAAGGGCTTTGTTTATGGATGGTTTTAGCTCAATATTTTCAATATTTAACAAATATTGTTCAACAATTTATCTTGAATAATGCAATTGTGTTACAAACTATCTATATTATGTTAGTGGTTAAGTATACTTTATTGATCTCGTTTCTAATATAGTGAATCCTTTTTATATTATCTCTATAATAAAATTACGTTAATCTATTAATTCTTTTAACAGGAATGACTATTGATCTCCCTAACTATATAATATAAGTTTTCTTATTTAATTGTAATAATGAGATGACTATATTAATTTATTAGTCATCTTTTAACTAAGACCTTCTATCATTCTTATTATACACATGTGGTAGAATGCTTACTCAAATAATAGATTTTCTTAATTATAAAATTTCAATGAACACTTTCGTTATCTCTTTGATGTATTTTATTTTATTTTATTATTATTATTTTATTTTATTTTTTTATATTTTTTTTTTAATTTTTTTTTAATTTTTATTTCATTTAGCTTGCTAATATTTTAAATAAGGACCCATAGGTCTAGACCCTGCGCTCAATGGACCAGGATAATCCATAAAATTTGTAGCCTATATTTTAGAGACCAAGCAAACTTTTCTTTCTAATGATACCATAATAATAATTAATTAATTGATGCATTGTATTTCAAGATAATATTTTCATAATGTAGCTAAAAGTATTCATCATATTTGTACAATATTTGACGTGAAGATTCAACAATCAACGACTTCTCATTGTTTACTGATAGACCATATTCAAGAGTCAATACTATGTCCCAATTTAATTCATCATCTTCAGATTTGAGGGATTCTTCTGCTAATTTAAGGACCATGTAATTGTATCCTCCGCCTTTAACAACCAAATACATTCTTAAAATTTGGTGTAAATTTAAACTAGCTTACTAATATGGAACACTAATACATCATTCCACTTTGGCATTGTTTTCTTTAATAAAAAGTGATAAGTCAACCAACATTTGTTAATAACAGTCAATAATGACCATCTCTATTATTAAGTTTAATCACTGATTTATAATAAATTTTTCTTTATGTATAAAAGAAATATATATACCCAACATTTACTCTAGATATTTTACTTAAAAATATAATTATATATATATATGTAAAAGCTAAGCATGAAGAAGCTTAATTCCCACGAAGCTTACGTAATGAAGCTTTATATGAACTGTTTCCAAAATAGGAGTTGACAATTTACTAAATCTTTTGCTCCAAATCAAGGATTTGCTAATCTGCCTCATAACCCTTGTAATGGTTTAGCTCCTAAGCCATATTCTTAATTTTCTAGATTCCACCTCTGTGAACCCCCAAATATGAATGTCCTTCGCTATTGAACATCCATCCATGTTGAGTTGCATTCACAACGCTCCATCATATGTCTCATGACCCTCTTAAAGGTATAACTCCCAATATTTAAAAACTCCCAAACTACATGAGCAACTATCCATGCTAAGTTGTACCTACACTAGATCCCTTCCTTGTCTACTAGGTGTGGGCCTCTTTCCTCATAGAAGCATCATCAATTTTATTTTATTTTTTTATTTATTTTTTTAAACTATACATTGTTCTAATAAGATATCCCAGTTATCAAACCACCTAGGTAATATCCCAGCTACCCAGCCACCTTGGTAGAGTGCTTTTTAAGTTCTTAGGGATGATAACATGGACATACAGTATATTCTTATCAATGTAACATCATAAACACTTTTATCCATGTCAATTTTACATTTTACATCTGTTAAAATGAATACTGGGGATAATGTAAGTTATAACATGTTTCCAAAGCATCACATTCCAAATGAAATACTTTTCTGATCCCCACTGCCTCAAAAGTGTAAGAAGTACATATTTTTTTTTTTTTTTAGAATACTATTTTAAGAAAAGCTTAAGCATGATGCCAAAAAGCCAGTCTTATATGATTGGGTAAAACGGTATCAAATGATCAACGTAAATAAAGGATTTTGAAAACTTTATCTGGTCAATCCAAGATCAACCGCTCATAAAAAAAAAAAAATATTGAGGCTTTTGAAAGGTTGTTGAAGACTTTAATAAGCCACCCATGGATTTTTGATATTAAGTGTCCAATAAATATGTATTTGGGGTTCAACTTCAGTATGAGTGGTTATATGTATTTGGGGTTCAACGTCAGTATGAGTGGTTTTGGTGGTTCAGTGTCAAGTCAACTTCATTGGACACCCCACATGTAAGATCAGGACTCAAATCATAAGGAGGCATTCGAACTCTGTGAGATTTAGGAAAGCAGTTTTGTTTATAATAAGAGCACCCATTTAAATCAAATCAGTAATTTCTCTTATTTTTCATTGACACTTGTTGAAATTTGGGGCAGCCTTGGGATGAATTTCCCCAAGGAAACCCAACTACCCCCAAATGAAGTCCGACTTGCCCCAAAGGAAAATTCAAATTGGATAAAGAAATTATTATTTAATGTGGCCTAAATCCCCTTGCGAAAGCGATCGTCAATTTATGTGAAAATATATTTAATGTTAATATAAATTTAAATATTTCTCTCCAAGTTTCAAGTCGGCCTCATCATGTTGGTATACCCCAATAGTCGAGACTTTTCACTCAAAGAATAAAGTATAAATTTGGCATTTCTAAAAAGTTTTCAAAAGTCAGTGTCTCATAAGGTTGTCAAATCTATATTAATATTTTCACAAGCATAACTGCAGAAATGGATGTTGGTATGCATTGCTTCCAAGCCAAGGTTCCATAGAATACAAGGTACCATAATTACGCCCACATGAAGCGGCATGCTATTATTCCAGCATAGCCTACTCAATAATGAATTAAGGACTGCACAATCTAAGCTATATTACATTTTGTCCTGCAAGGAATGAAAACTCAGCACAGTCCTTAAGAGACGTAGAAAAAGGGCTACAACAGGACTCATGTGAGGAACCACCAGGGATCTCCTTATGATAAATCATAGTGTGTACGAGAGTTTACATCTCCCTACTTACTACTTATTCATACTTTTCTTCTTACGTAATATACTTGGATGACCATAACGCAAAGGCATCATTCCGTTTATGACTATTTAAAATTGCTACCATGCTTATGTCTTTCAATTTATGACTCTATATGCCAAAATTTGATATGAACGTGTCCATTTACCTCGCCTGTACAGCAGGATGTAAATATGTTTTTAATGAAAACCGGTCTGCACTGAACTGCACGGGTTTGCTTGGCATATTTTGTTGCCATGTTCGGGCTCCTGCGCATATATATATATATATATGAAATTAACAAATTATAATTTTGAATTATTAACTCTACATAGTTTGGAAATGTTAATTTAAAAAAATTTATGATATTACGGTGAGTAAGGATTATTTTCCCCATTCTCAAATTGCCGGAGGTTTAATATATATGTACTGCTGGTAGAACTATACCCTACCAGACCAGCAAACTTCCTAAAATTCGACATGTTAAATCATATTTTTATTTGATAATTAAACGAATGCAATCCCTTTATGATCCTAATACCTAGATGAACTTTAATTGACGGTGAATTCATTGTCCCTTGATCACATCAACGGGTGACTTACGCTTGTAATTCTTGGGTCGACGTTTGTAATTCACGGTGGTCTTGAAGGGCTAACGTGTTGATGGGCATGTTTATTAATTTGTAAACTTAGCTCATGGATGGTTTTACTTAACAAAATTTACAATTAACATTATATTCATATTTGTATAAATTAAAATTATAGTTGCATTTCATTTGGATGCTACGCGCAGTTTCCGGTTTCTGGACTGAGGGTTACAGTGGAAATGCAAATTAACGTTCTCATCTACACGCCGACCGTCCATAAACTTCCGAATTCCTGTAAAATATGCAATGGGTTCTATTGTCGCTGTTCAAAAATGATCGAGCCAAGGCGTTTCCCCTTCTGCGGGAATGTAACTCACTTCGCATTCCCACCCTGTCGTGTCGGTAAGATGCGTCCTCTTGAATAGATGCACATTCAATATCCATGGATCTCTTCTGTCAGACTTCCTCTTCAACCACACACTTACAGTCCTCCTTCTTCCCCCTTTCACGGCATTATTTAGTCTTTATTTATGTGAATATTTACAATCATAATATTATTTAATTATTTAGTTATAGGTTTGGCATATGTGTTTTTTTTCTTTTTTTCTTTTTAAATATGGTGGAATGAAACTCAATTCCAGGAAGAGCATTCTGGACTGACCACCTCAAAGAAATGTGAAACAGGACAGCGGCAGATCCAGGATAACTTGAAACTACCAAGCAGGCTCGAAGGATTCTTCTGCCAATCGCCATGTGGGTGTTGCAGAAACAAACAACTCAATGGATGCACAATCTATGTTTCAATCTTCTTCACCCAAGAGTAATTAGAGGCATATTAGTACATCGATAAAGAGGGAAATGAATGATTAAGGCCCTCTAAATAGTTAAAAAGGCTTATCATTGATGTCGAATTTGATGGTATGAATAATTTGATCAAGTGGAAGGGGAAGCATAAATTACAGCAATAGGAGTTTATGAATTTAAGACTAGATATGTCTGTTGAACACATCTTGTTGCTTGATAACAAGATAGCTTTGCTGAAAATTGAAAAGGATACAATTTCAAAAGCTTTGGATAATGAACTTCAAAGGCAAGAGCAAAACAGCTTGATACAAGTTTTTATGAGCTTGTTGCAGATGAGCTTAAACAGTTCAGCGCAGCAATGGCAGCAAGAGATGGCATTTATACATCAATCCGGTGTGCAATAAAAGAATTTGAGGAAGATTTTGAAAAGAAAAGACCATCGAAGTCAGTACCTTAACACATCTCTGCATCAATATTGCTTATTTATTCAACAAAAGCTTGGTTAAGAACCTTGTGATGATTGTTACTGTGTAGTGTGTGCATGTACATGGGATATTTTCATATAGTTTGTTTGGAAACACTAAAGCCAATGGCATATGGTATTCTAGCAGAGATTATCATCATGTCCGATTGGAGCTTTCGTTTAATAGTTATCCTCAGTTATATACTTGTTTTCCAAAAATCTGCATGGCTCGTTACTGCCATTCAGTACGCAGAGAACTTCTGCATGTTTGATGTTTAATTTGTTATACCAATCTTTTGCAAAATTGAGACTTACAGGGAATTATATTAGAAGCTTTTGTGTCCTAAGTGCACTTTTAATAATTTAAACATATTACCAATCTTTCAAGGATCTATTATACTTTCAAGCATCTGTTACATTGTTTTCTTACCTTTATAACCATTTCTGTTTTGAAATGTGATGTTTATTTTCTTTCTAAGATTTTGCTAATTTCCTACGCACTTATGGCCGTTGCTACTATCAGTTATCATTGGAAGAGTAGGAATGATATTTAACAATAGATTTAAGCATAAATTCAAATGAAAGGAGATTTAACAATAAATTGAACTTTAAGCTTACATAAGTAACCATCTTATATATAGAGGAATACCTGAAAAACTGAAACAAAACCTGAAACGAACTGATGATTGCTTGAGCTGTGGTTCTCCTCGTGAATGCAGCAGACAGATTACAGAAACACACGGTTCCTCCCAGCCAATTTAGAAAACAATCATAAACCGAGAGGATTCCTCCTCTGCCCTCGTGCCCAGAATTCCAAGAACCCAGAGACTCCCTTTCAGAACAATTCCTCTCCCTCCATATTGTCACTTGATAATCATGCAGAATTTCCCAAAACAGAAGCCCCCTTCTCCTTCGTATCACCCTCCTTATATAACTTTCTCCACCGCTTGAAGATATCTTTTTTAATTATGTGGATATCTTAAGTATTTATGGTGATATTTTCCCATTTATGAAGACGTGATAGGTACTTATGGAGATCCTTTACTCGATTAGGTAGATATGATAGATATTTGTGGAAATATCTTACCTTAATTAATTATTTTAATATTAGTTGTATTATTTTTGTTTTCAGCTTTAATTAAGTTAGCCTTATAATTAATTAAATTACTTTATTATTTTATTTGGCCACTCACCTATAATTTGTACTTGATTATATATATATATATATATATATTTGTGAATGATGTTTTTATCATATCTTGGCGAGATAAAATGTAAGGTGATTTTCAATTCGTTACTCTAACTTAGGTAATCTTAATATTAGCACGTATGTATACTAGTGCGATGTACGCGATATATGCATGTGTAGCTATCAAATGCGTATATCGTATATACGCCAATATTATTTTGCTTATAACTTGGGAATGGGTCGTTACAGGGACGCACAACGTATAGTGGGCAGGCTTTTCTTGCCAACATTTGACGGTTCCTCAAAATGTTCGGCAAAGGCTTGGGTGGAGAAGCTAGATATTTATTTCCTGCTAAATCAGAGGGATTCGGTAGAGCACTTTGTTGAGCTAACCAAGCTCAAGCAGACTGGGAACCTGGAAACCTACATTTCTGAGTTCTTGAGGCTTTCAGTGATGGTGCCCAACTTGTCTTCAACCAAGAGGATCTACATGTTTATTGATGGGTTGGCAGAACCTTTGGGTGGATTAGTCAGATCCATGAGGCCTGCTACACTTCAGGATGCAGTTGGGAGGACCAGGGATTTGCAGGATGCTCTACCTAGGACCAGAGCTCCTTTCCCCCAAAGACCGGCATTTCAGCCGAAGAGGAAGGACATAAGGGTTCCACCTTCGAGGGGGAACCAAGGCTGGGCTCCTTTGGATAATGATACACGGAGAGATTTGAGACGGAGGAAGCTATGCTTCACATGCCAGGAGCCATGGGCACCAGGACATCGATGTGATGCAGGAAAGGCACACTACATATAGGTCTTCTCCGACAGTGACGAGGAAGAAGATGCATATGAGGAGATAGAGGCAAGAGGCAGCGTTGTAGTACAGAGAGGGGATCATCCACCACCTCCACTACTAGGAGAAGGAGGGATAGCGTTTGCACCTACTAGGGGAGTCCTTGCTTCCTTGCGAGGGGTTCCCAAGTATTTGACACTGTGTGTCTGGGGCACAGTGCTGGGGCAACATGTTTCAATGTTAGTTGACAATGGGGCCACCCACAAATTTATTGATGCACAGTTGGTAGAGCAGAGGGGCATACCAACAGAGAGCTTTGATGGGTTTTCAGTACTGGTACCCGGTGCTAGAACTATGCAGTGTGCTAGATATGTGTTGGCATCGTCAATGACCATGGGGACTTACACTATGACATACCATTTCTTTGTTGTGGACATTCCAGACACCAATGTGGTGCTGGGAGTGTAGTGGTTGATCACGCTGGGGAAGGTCACCACAGATGGGGAGACTCTAGCGATGGAGTGGACAGACAAGAAGAGTGGCAAACATGTGGTGGTCCGAGGTATACACACTTATCCCCCACAGACAGTATCAACACACCGGATGGAGGCAGACTTCCGGAAGGGAGATATAGAGTGGGTAGTGGAGCTGCGTATTTTAGAGGCAGGAGCTATAGGGCAGGCAGTTCACCCAGATGTGCAGTCGATTTTGGACATATATGCTACAGTTTTGGGGATATATCTCTAGGACAGCCACCGGATCGGGGGTTTGAGCACACCATTGAGCTTGAGCAAGGCATTCAGGCCGTGATTAATAAAACCTATAGGCATCCCAAAGCCTATAGGGATGAGATTGAGAGAGCTATTCATGAGCTCTTAGCGCTGGGACACATTCGAACTAGCACTAGCCCATTTTCTTCTTCTGTTGTACTGGTGAAGAAGAAGGATGCACACTGAGGATGTGCATCGATTATAGGGCTCTCAACAAGAAAACCATGAAGAACCGATACCCCATCTCGCGGATTGATGAGTTGATGGACAAACTGAGGGGGTCGAAGTTCTTTTCAAAGATTGATCTGAGGTCGGGCTACCATCAGATCCGAGTGAGGGACCAAGATGTCCCCAAGACAGCCTTCAAATGTCACTATGGCCATTTTGAGTTTTTGGTGATGCCCTACGGCTAACCAATGCACCGGCCACCTTCCAGTCCTACATGAACCACATCTCCCGTGGTCAGTTGAGGAAGTTTGTGCTGGTATTCTTAGACGATATCCTGATATATAGCCAGACATGGGAGGAGCACCTACAGCAAATTAAGGCTGTATTACGCATTTTAGAGGAACAACATTTTTATGCTAAGCTCTCCAAATGCGAATTTGGGCTGACAGAGATTCTCTATTTGGGGCATATCATTGGTGTGGATAGAGTGAGAGTCCACAAGGAGAAGATCCGGGCCATTCGAGATTTGCCGGAACCGAGGAACATGACGAAGCTCCGGGGGTTTATAGGCATCTGCACCTACTACCGAAAGGTCGTCAAGGGGTTTTCCCAACTTGCTGCACCCCTCACAGATCTTACCAAGAAGGGGGCATTCAGTTGTACGGACACAACATAGAGGGCCTTTGACAGGCTCAAGGAGGTGATGAGCAGCTGTCCAGTCTTGGTTTTGTCGGATTTCACGCAGCCCTTTTTCTTGGAGTGTGATCCCTTAGGAGAGGGGGTAAGCGTAGTCTTAATGCAGGGGGGCTATCCCATAGCTTTTGAGAGCGGGAATCTATTGCCGCATAAGAGGTTGTATCCCATATACGACAAGGAAATGTTGACTATTATGCATGCACTGGCCAAGTTCTGGAAGTACTTGGTGAGGAACAGGTTCAGGGTGAGGACGGACCACAACAGCCTCCGGTTCTTTCTAGAGCAAAAGCAGTTGCAGGAGAGGCAGCAGAAGTGGGTCAGTAAGATCCAGGCATATGACTTTGACATTGAGTATGTCAAAAGGAAGAAAAACGTGGTGGCCGATGCTTTATCCCGCAGACCGGCAACGTTGTCTCTGATGAGCATGGACACCGATTGGAGGGCTCAGTTACTAGTGGAGCACTCCAAGGACCGTTTTACCTGTGAGGTACTAGATGGTCAGATCACAGATGACAGGTATAGGGTGATGGATGAGGTGATATACTTCAGGGACAGGATCTTCTTGACTGGGGGCTCTCAGCTCAAGGAGAAGATGTAGCATGCCTCCCATGACTCACCACTATCAGGCCATCAGGGGTTCACCAAGACCTATAGGGCCATCAGGGAGAGGTTCTCTTGGAGAGGCCTGAAGGAGGACGTACTTCGGCATGTCAGGGAGTGCGAAGTGTGTCAGCGAAACAAAGGAGAGATGAGTCACCCAACAGGATTACTACAGCCACTTCCCATTCTGGAGGGGAAATGGGAAAGCATCTCAAAGGACTTCATCACTAGGCTGCCCATGGTACAGGGCAAGGATTGCATTTTTGTGGTCGTTGATCGGCTGACAAAATATGCACACTTCTTCGCTATATCAACACAGTACACAACAACACAGGTAGCGGAGTTGTTTTTCAGAGATATTTTCAGATTGCATGGTCTTTCGAAGACCATTGTGAGTGACCAGGACAACTATTTCATGGGCGGCTTTTGGTAGGAGCTTTTCCATTTGGTGGGTACAGAGTTGACTCCGAGCACCAGTTATAACCCTCAGACAGACGGGCAGACAGAGATAGTGAACAAGTGGTTGGAAGGCTACTTGCAAAACTATGTCACGGGTAGCAGAAGGTGTGGCTACGCTGGTTGCATTTGGGAGAGTACTGCTACAACACCACTTTTCACATGTCCATCGGTATGTCTCATTTCTATGCTTTGTATGGATACCATGCTTTGAATTTTGCTGACGTGATGTTTGGTGCTAGCAAGGCCCCCAGGGCCAAGGACTCGATCCAAGAGAGTCAGGATATACTTTGGGCTCTTAAGGATAACTTAGCCACTGCTCAGAACCAGCAGAAGTTGTATGCTGACAGGGGACAGGTTGAGAGGCAGTTCAGGTAGGGGACTTGGTCTACCTATGACTTCAGCCATATCGTCAATCCACGCTGAAGCATAAGGGGACCGAGAAGCTCAAGCCCCGCTTCTATGGACCTTACAGGGTGATCCGCAGGATTGGGGAGGTTGCATATGAGCTAGAGTTGCCTACTAGTAGCCGGATCCACAACATTTTCCATGTATCATGCCTGAAAAAGGCATTGGGGCAGCAGGTGACTGCAACAGAGGAGCTTCCAGCAACTGATGATGAGGGGAATTTGGTGTTGCAGCCAGAAACCATCATAGAACCAGGGAGAGATAACTACGGAGCAAGACAGTTAGAGAGTATTTGGTTAGGTGGAGGACTTGCCGGATGAGGATGCCACTTGGGAGAGTGAGAAAATCTTGCAGCACCCATCTTTGCAGTTTCTTGAGGACAAGCAACGTTTTGGCAGGGAGGACTATAATATTCCCAATTATCAGCAGCTAATTAGTAATATTAATTTTGGCCAGTTTTGCTTTTCTAATGTTAAAGTCAGTTAATAAAGTGGGTGATGAGACACATAACCCATACTTAGGAAATAATTATTCCCTAAAGTCACTTGAACCAATATTACTTGACAGCGTGGGGTCCATGAAGGTGAAGTGGCAGCGTGAGGGGAGAGGTAGCGTGGGCCCATGACAATGCGGTTGAGAGGGGACAGCATGGGCCAAGAGGGACAGCGCAGTTTGGTGGGGCCCGGATGAGAGCAAGGATCTCAAAGCATAAAAAGAGGAAGAGGCTCCTCATTCTCTCATTCTATTATGCATCTCTGATTTCTATCTTTTGACATTGAGCACACTTTTGCTGTTGAGCGAAGTCTTCAAGTGTTGTTCAGCACAACGGGTGTCTTCGAGCGAAGATCTCAACCTCAACCCCGGGGGACTTCGAGTGCCTGCTCGGGTGAGGAGATCTATCCATCGTTTTGTAGGAGGGAGCCATTGCATCTTCAGTCAGGATCACGATGTTGCTTGGAAAACGCAGTCTCTTGGAGAGATTACGCAGTTTATGGTAGAGGCATTTCCGGGAGTGAGGAGATATCAGGGATTTCAGCCCGAGGGTAGTGTGGAGGGACCAACCCTTCACTGATCATAATTTTGATACAAGAGGAGGCCATCATTTGAAAAGTTATCATTCAGGGCCAGCGTATTTCACTGGGAGAGCGTTATTTCCCAAGGAAGGTCAAATTCCGGGGTCGGCCATTCTGAGATTCCTTTCTAAGATTTTCTGGGTTATTGGAGGAGAGCTCATTTCCAGAGTTTCACAAGTTTCTGAGCAAGGGAACAACCCCAAAGAGCCATTCCGTTCCAACAGTAACAACAGTCCGGCAGTAGTAGCAACAACATTTGGAGATTACACAGTCCTTGACAAAGCAACCATTCATTGAGCATTTTAGAGAGTATTTCCAGCTTGCCTTGTGCAAGCCAAGGTACCATCATTCTTATCACCTTTGTACTCATTTTTATCTTTCAGTTATATAATAAAATGGCTCAGCATTTCTCCATACTTGCATTATTTGTGTGATGTCTCTCTATTTGTTGTAGTTGCTTGTTTATGTTGCTTTGTATTACTGTTATTTCTATTCAGAATATTACAGTGGCAAGGGACCAACTTGTTGAGATTTTGTGTATTTGAGGTAGCATCAGTTGTGTTTTAGGTCCCAAATTTTGAGGAAGGACTAGAGTTCACCTGATCTACAAGACCCATAAATGGATTTGGGAAATTTCATCTAGTTTAGGAGATATTAAATTAATTAATTATTTTAATATATTTCCTAAGTTAAAACTTAGGAAAATAAAATAATTAAAGTGAATTTAATTAAACATGTGATGAAATTGTCTTAAGTCACACGGATCAAGCTTTCTTTTAATCTTAGCCATTGATTAAAGATTTAATCTTGGCCATTGATTTGTCAACGAGAAAAGTATAAAGGAAAGGCTTGGCATCATTTGTAAAGACACACAGAGGCAGAGCACTGAAGCTAAGCTGAGATTCTAGGGCAGGGTTGGCTAAGAATACTCAGAAATGCTTCAGCTGCAGAGAAGGGAATTTAGACCAAGGGGATGATCTGATCCTAAGGTCTAGAATACACAAAGAGGCAGAGAAGAGATCAGCTCAAGGACAATGCAGAGGAAGGCAGCAGTAGCAACAACAGCAAGGACAACGCCATTTTCAGAAAACCCTTCAAGGGTTGCGCAGAGACCCTTAGGGGCAGCGCAGTGACTGTGTCACCCATTCTGGGGTAATGCAATCCCTTCCAGGAGCAGCGTTGAGGGTTTGGAGGCCATCCAAGGCTGACGCAGAGGCTTTCAGGGGCTTCAAAGGCTGACGCAGTGCATTTTAGGGGCAGCGCTGGGGTTTCTAGGCCTAGATCTGGCTGAGTTTTGTAAATCCCATTTGAGGGTGTGGATTAGTTAGTATTTTTGGCCCTAGATCAGCCAGGAGCTGTAGATCTAGAGCTTTCTCTATCGGGTTTTCTAGATCTGGAACCCAGAGTTGTGTATTCAAAAATATTCTTAATAATAGAACCCTCCAGCAGCCAGAGACTAGTTTTCCCACATTGGGTTTTTCCGGGGACAATTTGTCCAGAAATAAATGCGTCACTTTGTCAATGCGTGCATGTGCTTATTCTAGATCTGAATTGGTAGAGATTTGTTATGTGTTTTGCTTCGATTTTAACTTGAATTTATTCTGTTAATAACTTGCATAAGTAGGAGGAGCTTAACCGAATTAACAGTAATAGTTTCTGCATAAGTGTTAAGATTCAGAAATTTCTACATGCTATCAGAGCAATTGCAGATCTAGAAGGGTCACCAGCTAAAGAATCTGAAGGATCTAGCTGCAGAAAGCAGCTAGAAAGGCAGCAGAGAAGCAGATTTGAAGGGACAGCGCAGTTTCAGGAGCAGATTCATGCAGAGGGAATGGTGACGCTGTCTAGCGCTATGTCCTAGCAAGCCCACACAATTACTGTACAAAGGTAGCTTAGAAATAGCGCTGGTTGGGTCTGAAGCCAGCCAGTGTGATTCAGATCTGAATCTGTCAGATCCAGAAAAGTCTGCAGAAAAGTTGCAGAAATTCAGAAGAGCTAGTGGGGTTAAATTTTTGAAGTTTTCAGATTTTAGCCTTAGCAGAAGTGACAAAGATTGGGGAGAGATAAGTTTCTCAGAGAGTTTCTCGCCAAAGGAAACTTGCAGTTTGATTAGAGGATCAAAGAAGAAGCTGAATCATACTTGATTTGGTAGATTTCCAAGGAGGGAAATCAAGTGTTAGAGGGAGCAGAGGGTGCCCAGTTCGTAAAGGACCCTAGATCCAAATCTCGAGTATAGAGAGGAGGAGCTCCGACACATTCTGAGTAGATGGCTCCTCATGGACTGCGTGATCAGGATAGGCTAGAGGGCCTCTCAAACTTTTCGTTGTGGAAAGCAAGGATCTTGATTGTCCTTGAGGCATAAAGTCTAAGAGACCATGTAGAGCAGACTCTGGCCACACCGACAAATGCAGATCTCCTACGGAAGCATAGGGAAGCTGCTGGGCATGCCAAGCGGCTCTTAATGCACAGTATCAAGGACCATATTGTACCACACATAACTAAGAAGAGGACAACTAATGAGTTGTGGAAAGCCTTGACTTCCCTGTATGAGGGAAAATCAATCCAAAGAAAGATGTTGTTGGAGGCCCAAATGAGGTCATTCATGATGACCAAGGGAGAAGACATCGAGCATTTCCTCTTCAGATTCCAGTCAATCAGGGATCAGCTGACTGCAACGGGTGCAACCGTAGATGATGCAGTGATAGTCAAGACTGCCCTCAATGCAGTCACGGATGAGTGGGAAACCTTTGTCCAAAGTATCTTGGGCAGAGTAGACCTCCCAGATTGGGATAACTTGTGGTCAATCTTGCGGCAAGAAGAACTATGCAGATTCACCAAGAAGCAGCAAAGCCCTGGGTTGAGCAAAGTAAAGAAGGAAGAGGAGGAATATGTAGCCTTGACATCGAAGAAGCAGCCAAAGAAGAAGAAGGATCTTTCAAAGATCAAGTGCTTCCAGTGTGGCGAAATGGGACATTTTGCCAGCCATTGTCCAGAAAAGAAAAAGGACAAGGAAGCATATTCTTCCAAGGTAGTTGTGGCAGATGATGGGTCAAGAGATGATGTAGCCATGAGTGCTCATGAACGACGGAGGTGGGGTGACATGGACATGTAGAGGAGCTACATGGAAGATATGCGAGATCCTTGAGCAGCTCATCTCTTGGATCACATGCGAGCTATGGCAGCCTTAAGACAGTAGCGGGACAAGTGGAGTAGTGGGTGCATAGATCACAGATGAGGCAGAAGCAGAGGCAGATCTGAAGGCTGGGAGGAGCAGCGCAGAACATAGTAGCAGCAGCGTAGAAGCAATAGCAATGCAGGGGCTGATGTGTCTTCAGCAGTGCAGTGTAGTGCTGCTTACGCAGTGAAGACCTGCAGCAGCGTAGAGAGCTTCAGAGGGACATCGCAGTGCAACAACAGCGTGATATATTTCAGCACAAGGAGTTGATGTGACTTCAGTAGTGCAGAGGGAGTCTGATTACGCAGGCAGAGCTATAGCTATGCATCGTTATTTAGATGCCAACACAAAGCTGTAGCCTATGGAGCTTCAGTGATAAGGATTCAGCCCATTTGACTTGTTTGTCAAAGATTTTGCAGGAGATTCAATTGTTTCTCTCAACAACTGAAGTTGCAGTGCAACAAATCAGCAGTGGCAGTGGTATGAGCAGCATAGATGCAACATACTGAGAGGGAGATGCAGTACAGTGGTTGCAGTGGCAGTGGTATGAGCAGCACAGATGCAGCATATTGAGAGGGAGATGCAATACAGTGGTTGCAGTGGCAGTGGCAGAGTCATGGGCGGCAGTACAGAATGGTAGCAGCAGTGCAGAGTTGAGTGGTAGGAGGCCAAGCTTCAACAGCACATAACCAGTGCCCAAAATCATGTAATGCATAAGTGTGATGTATTGCTAGAGCACACCCTTGATGCTAAGAGGGAGTGTTGATATTTTGTGTATTTGGGGTAGCATCAGTTGTGCTCTAGGTCCCAAATTTTGAGGAAGGACTAGAGTTCACCTGATCTACAAGACCCAGAAATGGATTTGGGAAATTTCATCTGGTTTAGGAGATATTAATTAATTATTTATTTTAATGTATTTCCTAAGTTAAAACTTAGGAAAATAAAATAATTAAAGTGAATTTAATTAAACATGTGATGAAATTGTCTTAAGTCACACAGATCAAACTTTATTTTAATCTTAGCCATTGATTAAAGATTTAATCTTGGTCGTTGATTTGTCAACGAGAAAAAGTATAAAGGGAAGGCTCGGGGTCATTTGTAAAGACACACAGAGGCAGAGCACTGAAGCTAAGCTGATAATCTAGGGCAAGGTTGGCTAAGAATACTCAAAAGCGCTTTAGTTGCAGAGAGGGGAATTTAGACCAAGGGGATGATATGATCCCAGGGTCTAGAATACACAAAGAGGCAGAGAAGCGATCAGCTCAAGGACAGTGCAGAGGAAGGCAGCAGCAGCAAGGACAACGCCATTTTCAGGAAACCCTTCAAGGGTTGCGTAGAGACCCTTAGGGGTAGCGCAGTGACTGCATCACCCATTCTGGGGTAACGCAGTTCCTTCCAGGAGCAGCGCTTAGGGTTTAGAGGCCATCCAAGGCTGACGCAAAGGCTTTTAGGGGCTTCAGAGGTTGACGCAGTGCATTTTAGGGGCAGTGCTGGGGTTTCTAGCCCTAGATCTGGCTGAGTTCTGTAAATCCCGTTTGAGGGTGTGGATCAGTTAGTATTTTTGGCCCTAGATCAACTAGGAGTTGTAGATCTAGAGTTTTCTTTGTCGGGTTTTCTAGATCTGGAACCCAAAGTTCTGTATTCAAAAATATTCTTAATAATAGAACCCTCCAGCAGCCTGAGACCGGTTTTCCCACATTGGGTTTTTTTGGGGACAATTTGTCCAGAAATAACTGTGTCACTTTGTCAATGTGTGCATGTGCTTATTCTAGATCTGTATTGGTAGAGATCTGTTATGTGTTTTGCTTCGATTTTAACTTGAATTTATTCAGTTAATAACTTTCATAAGTAGGAGGAGCTTAACCGGATTAACAATAATAATTTCTGCATAAGTGTTAAGATTCAGAAATTTCTCCACAACCGCCAGGGAATAGATAAAATAAAATCTAGATTTACTAGTCTTTTCTGGTTTCTAGTAGTTTTTAACTTTTTATAACTGTTGAAACTTGACTCTTTCATATTTATTATGATATTTTTTGTAAACAATATATGACAATTTAAGTTTGAAGTTGGCAGTTATAAGTTTATAACTCATTATGAATTATGAATATGATGTTTCATGAAAGTTGAAAGTTGTTTCATTTCGTTTCATTTTATAACATATCATTTCATGTTTGATATTCTTTGTTGTAATGGTTACACTTAGCTTACAAGTACAACTTTGGTGATCAATGAATCAATGATGATAAATGTTATATATTGAATTTTGAAAGCTTGAAAATTGAAGATTGATGAATCATGAGACTCAAGAGTCAAGAGTGAATATGTTGTATGTTTCTAACTTGTGGACGTGGTCGATGAAGATTATAACTTCAAGATGATTGATGTTATATGGTTCAATCTATGTTTTTATGTTTTTTTATATCTAATTCATCATTCTACATGCTTTTGTTTACATATATGCATCAAAACATAAAAAATATATATATTATATAAAATCCACTCCCCGATTTGCTCCCAGACCGAGAGCTTCTGAAAATGTCGCTCCCACTCCCGCTCCCGCTCTCGCTCTCGCTCCCCATTTTCGCTCCCACTCTCAAGTAACCTTGATTTGGACATAATCTAGTATAGTGTTAAATATATTTCTCTAGGCATGAATCATTACTAATATTTTTAAAATAGTTTATCAAATGTGACCTAGGCTCATAGATTTCTTTTTAAATGAACGCTTTCCTCATTCATATGAGTTTTTGTACATATGATAGTCTAGTGTTAAATATATTTCTTTAGGTATGTGTTACCCCTTGATAGTGCATGGTTTGGCACATTTTCATGAGCCTTTCTTCTCTCACTAGCTCAATAGATCCTCAATGTTTAGTGGTAGCCATGTGTTGCAAGAAGAGATTTAAGAGGTATTGATGGAGAAATTTTTGGAGTTATTTCACCATGAGGCTCCACTTGGGTGCACCTGACATTGATTTTGTAATATCCCCAATTTTTATTTTACATTTAAGAGGATTAACGAAGTTGATTGGGGGAGTGCTAAGCATGGAACAATTTTGTAATCTGAGCATTGGAGATATTTATGGTACATGGGACTTAGGATAAATCGAAAATCTCAACCTTAGTGGAATGTGAGGGCCACCCCTGAATGAAAGGAGATCAAAATATTTGGATGAGGGAGCCACAACGAAAGGTGAGGCAACAATTATAAATAGAGGGTTGAAGGCAACATTGAGTACCTTTTGATAATTTGTCATTTTACACATTGTTGCTCAAGTTGTTCAATTGAGTCAAAGGTGTTGTTTAGCACCAGAGGTTTCCAAGGGGAAATCTCACCCTCTTCTTCGGTGGACCACGAATGCCACCCTAGGGAGGCAAATTCTACACATCTTTGGTAGCTGGGAGAATACCACACAGATACCACACATTTCCAATTCAGCTAGGACGCAAGAAAGGAGCCACACAGTTCTTGTTGGAGAGTGGAGTCATAGATTGGGGCTACACTATTTTTGAAGCATTCCTTGACCAAATTCCAAGAAAAAAGAGAAGGATTTACAAGAAGAATGAATTTCTAGAGCAGGGGTATGTGTCATCTTGCCCAGGAACTGCGCAGTCTTTTATGGGGGCCAAGTGTGGGGTGGCTTGTGAAAGGGATTGAGGAGTTGGGGTTGTTTTGAATTGGATTGGGGGAGATCTTGGGGGATTTTCCAACATTTAGGTGGAGCAACAAGCTCAACATCTACTACAGGTTACAGTGTCTGCTTGTGGAAGAGGGCTAAGCATTTTGGGGTCAATTTTGGAGCGTCAAAACTAGAGAAAGCCCTTTCTGGGTTTTTCTGGGTTTTTGACAAGGATCTCAAAAATAATCTGGCAGAATTTTCTAGGCAGATTTGAGGGGTCGAACAGGGGTCCTAACTCAGCCATCAGCTGGAGGAGCTGGGGGGAAATTGGGCCGAAATTCTGAGGTCAAAATTTGGCCAATTCCTTCACGGGTTTTTGTGGGTTATTGGAGGAGAGCCCGAGGTTAACTTCTCGGAATTTTCAGAGCACTAGAGGAGGCCCTAGCAACCACTGTTTGCAACCATCAAGTGTAGCTTTTCACTGGGTCAACGCAAAGATTGTTGGGGACAGCCACATTGCATGTTAGAGAAATCGATTTCATCACCTAGGCATTGTTAGCTTGCCTTGGGAAAGCCCAGGTGCATGCTTTCTAATCTTACCTTTGTACCCAACATTTATATTAATAAAATGGCTCAGCTCAGCGCAATTTATGGAGATTTTTGGGTGTTAAATGTGTTGTAAATTTTGTGAGTGTGTTTTTTACTCTGCTTGCTTTGTTTATCATTGTAAATTTCCATTAGGAATATTACAGTGGTATCAGAGCAATTGGCCAAGATCATGAAGGTGTTAGACTGACATGCGCAGTGATTGGTGAGCTTATATACACACCAATGATGCAAAAATGGAAGAGTACACAAGGGCTCATGGAGGAGTTGATGAGGCAAAGGCAACAATTATTGAGACAAAACCAACAGATTATAGAGGGGATGCAACAAATGATACAAAACCAACAAATAAGTCAAGCATGTGCATGCACAACCGAGCATTACAACACCCATATGTATGGCCAATTTGACCATCCTACCATGCCTCATTTTTTGAATGAATCGAAGAAGGAGAATCATAGGTCAAGGACAGGATCATCATGTAGAGGAGCGAAATTAGAGGGTGAGACCAGGGGGCGTTTCTGCTGGTGGAGACCTTTCTTTAGATATCAGGAGCTTGAGGGGGAGATTGAGCATGAGGATGATGGCACGCAGGAGGAGCATGTTGATATACCCAGTGTGACATGGGAGTCACCCTCGTTGGAGATCCCTTTGCTAGCTCTGATTGACACCTTATCGGAGGGAGTAGAGCATACACTCCAAGGGCCATCTGACGATGACGATGTTGTGACCATCGTTGATGAGGTGTCATCCATTGTAGAGGTACCCATTGATGAGGTGTCTAGGACCGTGTTCTAATTTTTAGGTGATGGTAGCCCACAATAGATTGGAGAGGTGTCAGGAGACATCCATTAGTGAGGGGCTAATGGGCATAGAGGTTCCCAGAGTCATGACAAAGTTCTCAAACGATAGTTACCCACAGCAGCATGGAGAGCGCCTTGAGGAGTGTGAGCTAGATGAGGATGTTATGCTTGGTGAGCTACTTGTGGAGGGACAGCTCCGGACTCTGGTTGATCCCATGGTAGAGGAGGATGGGCAGTCATCTTTTGGACCTTCCATCGACGGGGAGTGGATAGATGCGCAGGCAGCCAGTAGAGCTACACTACCTCCTGTTAGTGACCCTCTTCAGGCTTATGTAGATGGGGCTTGCAGTATTGTTAGGTTACCTTTGCATGTTGGAGGGAGATTGGATGGGTTTCGTAGGCAGGTTGTGTAAGATGATCATGCCAGTGACATGAGGCGACATGGTTTGCATAGGGCGCAACACTCGCATGATGGACTTTCTGGGTACTTGTGGACTCTTGCATTTGATTCCTCACATGGGGTTGGGTGGCACGAGGTATTGAGTTGGTACCTGATAGGGCTGACTAGGTCTTTGGATACATCCATGGTCAGGAGCATAGTTCAGCAGGGGCTGTGGTTTTCCAAAGGGGCTCGAGGGTTGGATCATTGTTTGGACCCAGGTGGGACTTCCCACTGTTAAATTTTCATATTGTTCTATGTTGTATCAATTACTTTAGCCCATATTACTTCTTCATAAACAATGCATCCAATTATAAGCAATGCAACTAATCATAAACTATAACTGAAGATAGAGCAATACATGCAGTGATAAAGAAGACAACAACCCAATCATAAGAGATAGCAAATTGGTCCAAGACTAGGGAAAAACCCCACAAGGGCAAATTGGTCCAAGACTAGGGAAAAACCCCCCAAGGTGGAAACCCTTTCAAATATTCTTCTTGAATAGATCGTCATAAAGAAAAAATTTCAGTAGAGAGTACAATGAGTCCAATACATATGCAGTGGAAATAAATAGATCAGATCTACAGATCTACAGATCTACAATAAGAAGAAACCTAGATCCAATAGATCACTGAATCACTATGATATCAACTGCCAAATCCTAGATCTGAATCCAGGATGCTCTCAAAGACAGATCGCAAACATCTATGACCGAGCAACTGAATTCTGGAAGCACTATGCAAGCAATTGAAGATGACTTGACCCAGATCTGCTCAGAAAAACCCTAGGCTGCGACCTCAACACATTGTGCCCATGGCTAAAGCTCTCTTGGCCACTACCTAAACACACTGTACCCGCTGCTTTGCTCCAGATCAACCCGATCTAACCCAGGAACCCTAGCTACGACCTTGTCACGCTCTGCCCTCGACTATGGAAACTTGGCCACTACCTTGCCATGTTGTGCCCGCGGCTCTAGCTTGATTTCACTAATTTTGTGCCTATGGCTATGGCCCAGAAGCCCTAGTTCTGAGTGAGCCTCTCGCATGTGATTCTGAACCCTACGTGAGCTTCTTCCGTCGAACTTGTGCGAACCAAAATAGAAAAGACGATCCTAGACAAAGAGTGCAAGACAAAAATATCATGAGCGAAAGTGTGAGAATGAGCTTGAGGTCGCTTCTATTTATAGCTTTTGTGAGGGACCGCTTAAGGCTTTAACCAAATCCACATGTGTTGACGCCGACCCTTTCCATTTCATTAATAAATAAAATAATTTATAATTTAACTTTTGCTTAACCAATTGGGGCGATCTATAGGTTGATTTTTGTCCTCTCGAAAAAGAGGAATCTAATGCAATTATAATCTCGAACATATGACCTTTCCAAAGTGGAATTTGACTCTAGTTGCAAAAATTAACACTCCCTCTCAACTAGGAAGAATTCTACGTGATAACCTCTATCTGTAGATCTTTACATCATGGTGTCATCATGGCTCAACTCCATCTACTGAAACTCTCTCGGATCTAGAAGAATAAGAATAGGGGAGCAATAGCTTCCACCCGTACTGAGCAACAAAATAATTCATCATATAGGGGAGCACATCTCTGACCATGGAATCTCATCGAGGAGCCCATTCTCAACCCGGAATCACAAAAGGGGAGAAAATCTCAACCCAATATTGTTTCCTATCGATCTCCCTATCAATGACTCTCAACAGTCATGTGGTAGAACACCTGCATCATAATCGACTTGGATTGTACACCTCAAGTACTCTCCCAACTCGTTGTCCAAACGAGGAGTGGTATTCCCAACAAGCCTTGCTTGAGGGTATGATACCAACTGGGGTATACTCTACATAGAACAGATAGGGGAGAAACATCTCTGACCATATGAAAACTGGGGAGCAACATCTCAACCCTAGGTAATAGATAGGGAAGCACCCTATTGTCTAGAGATCCCTCAACCCCAGGAGCTCTCTATCTCAATTCCTCACCCCGAGAGCTCAAGCAGGGTAGGAAGAGTTTTCTCAGTGTCCTCGATCAGTGTTGCCCCTTATCCGGAGGGGCTACATCCATCAATCCAAGTTGTTCTTTGAAAACCAAGAACTTTTGTTTCGGTAATGCCTAGGTGAGAATATTTGCTATATGTTCATCAGTTGATAATTGCTTGCAGCTTCTCCACATTCCTTCTTGAAGATCATTTGCCTTGCATTCTGTTATTCCAAATCTTTCCAACAACTTCACGATATATTTCTCTTATGAAAGGAACTCTCCAGGCCTTTGCCAAACCTCAAGGCCTAGAAAGTAGTGCATGATTCCAAGGTCCTTCATTTCAAATTCAGAGGCTAGCTCCCTCTTACACTCGATGATCAGAGGCTCACTGCTTGTCAAGAATAGATCGTCAACATATAAAACCAAAATTACCATCATACCTTGGACTACCTTGAAGTAGAGGTTAGGATCGACATTACTTCTTGTGAATCCTAGCTTCACTAAATCACTGTCTATGTGTGCGTACCACGCTCTCGGAGCTTGCTTCAAACCATACAATTCCTTTTTCAATCTACAAACATGTGTCTTTCGATCCTCTTTTTCAAATCCATGTGGTTTCTCAATGTATACTTCTTCCTGTAACATACCATGAAGAAATGTCGTCTTCACGTCCCATTGATGAAGATTCCATCCTTGACTTGTGGCAAGGGAAACTATCGAACGAATGGTTGTATATCGTGCCACAGGTGTGAATATATCATCATAATCTTTTCCCTCTTTTTGAGAGAATCCTCAAGCCACAAACCTTGCCTTGTATTTATCAATGCTACCATCAACTCCATGCTTGATCTTGAATAACCATTTTGAAGTCACCACAGATTTCCCCTTCGGTCTTGGAACAACATCCCATATGTCATTCTTCATAATTGATTCATATTCGTTGGCCATAACATCTTTCCAAACTTGTTCTTTTACGACTTCTTCGAATGTGGAGGGTTCAGATTGAATTATAGTACTCATGGCAGCAACATATCCCTGATACCTTCATGGCTTTTTCCTTTCTCTAAATGATCTTCGAATGGGAGCTCTCATCATCCTGTAATGTGTCTCAAAGCCAAAGTGGCCTCTTCTTGGTGGGAGGATTGCATGGAGGACGATCTAAGGGATCCATGGTCTCCATGGTATCATCAACAATATCCATCTCAGATTCAACAACGAAAGGACCATCTAAAGTATCCATATCTTTATTCTTCTTCTCAGGTGGAGGAGGTGGGGAAGGTCCCTTGCTTTTTCAAGGGCAACATCTTCATCGAATGTTACATCCTTGTTAATCTCAACCTTCCCTTGACTAGGAATATATATTCTAAAAGCTTTAGAATTTTCACAATATCCAACAAACGTACCTTATCTCCCAGTGGCTTCCAGCTTGTTTCTTTTCTCCTTCGGGACATTAAAGTATACAGGGCAGCCAAAGATACGAAGATGACTCACATTGGGCTTGACACCTGTGAATACTTATTTGGGGCTTTTTTTGTCTAATGATTGATGAGGCACCTTGTTTTGAACATATACGACAGCATTTGTTGCTTCTCCCCAAATGAACTTTGTTAACTTTTGATCATGGAGCATGGCACGAGTGGCTTCTACAATAGACCTGTTCTTCCTTTCAACTACTCCATTTTGTTCGGGAGTATATGGAGTAGTTGTCTCCTTGATACCTTCCTTCTTGCGAAAATCAATGAACTCATTTGAAGTGTACTCTCCACCATTGTCAGCCCTGAATATCTTGATTTTCTTCCTTGTTTGATTTTCGATCAAGCTTTGAACTCCTTGAACTTTTCGAATGCTTCATCCTTGTGCTTCATATAATATCCATGTATTTATTGAAAATTCATCAATCAAGTTGATGTAATAGAGATGGTTACAAAGAGAATGTACGAGCACCAAACCACTCAAATTGGAATGAATGAGATGAAGGATGTCATTTGACTTGTTCTCGCTTGAGGGGAATGGTCCCCTTGTTTTCTTCCCACTGGCACATCTTGGACATACTCCATCATGTTGAGATTGAACCTTGGGAATCCCTAAGACCAGTTTCTTCAATTTTGGAAGAGCATCATAATGTATATGGGCCAATATCCAGTGCCATAGTTCGCCTAATGAGGATATCTCGTCTTAGAGATCAATTGCAAAGAGATCTGTGTCTAACAGGGAATTGGTGATCATAACTCTAAGAGGTCTCCCTCCTGTTTGGGAAACCTTCATAACTACCATAACTAACAACAATGCCCTCCCGTCATTTGATGAAATTGTTGGAAAGCTCACTCAAGAAGAATCAAGGATGATATCAAGAAGAAGGATTCAAAAGCATGAAGAAGGAGAGCTCATTGCATTCATCACTCATGACAAGAAGAAGAAGAAAGGGACAGGAGGTCCATCAAATTCAAGAAAGCCTCCTCCTCGAAATCCAAATAAAAGAAAAAAATACTCTCACATTGAATGCTACAATTGTCACAAGAAGGGTCATTATGCTCGAGATTGCCTCAAAAAGAACAATGGACCACACTACAATACTAGAAGCTACACCAACAGGTTTGATGATCAAAGAAGAAGAGATGATCGTAGGAATGACCACAATGGAAGAGATGAAAGAAGAAGAAGATGCTTGGTGATGTCCAAATGAGCTTGAGGTCACTTGTATTTATAGGCTTCCACGGGTGTCCAATTTTCTTTAGGGCTGACCTTTTCCATATGTGCATATGTGGGATTTCCTTCATAAGTACACTTTCCCTTATCCGATTTGAGTGATCTTTAGGTCGATTTTGGTCCTCTCTAAAAGAGGAAATGAGTGAAATCATCATCTCCATCAAATAAGCTGTTCGAAGTGGAATTTGACCGTAGTTGCATAACTTTAACAAGGGCTTACCTCACCATCCAATATTATAGTTGAAACATAACATTGAAACAATATACCATGCATTCCTTGTAGTATTCAAATACCTATGCACCTTCTTATTTTACGTAGGCAGCTTTTAGCACTTTGTCAGCTTTTCATCAGGTGCCTCTTTACCTTTTCCGATGCTAGTTCTTATCTTCTTGCATTAGCCATTTTCCTGCATCTTGGATAATCATTAGGAAGGATCCACTTATCATATCTCATCAAGAAGTTAGAAGTGTCCAAATACTCAAATATATATGCAGGAAGTAATGATCAAAAAAATAATTATATCCATAAGTTATGAACAAAAGTAAAGACATAAAGGAGCATCATAAATCGAAAGGTACTTATCTTCAATGAGAGGTGATCATATCCTTCTTGAAGCAACCTTCAAGAGCCATCACTGTCCATAGTCCACTTGATGCATTTAATAAATATTCATCAACTTCATCAAAAACCAAGCCTAATAGAAAATATCCCATCTAGGGCTTCATCAAATCTGTCACAAGTGCTTTCACATTGACCATGCTAGGGTTTCAATCAAACCATAACCTCATAATATCCATCAAACCCTAATACACATATTGCCTAAGGTTTTCTTCAAACCCTAGAATTCTTTTAGGTCTCCAGCATCCTCTCTTGCTTCTATCAATGGTGTCACCATAGCGGTGATCTCCTTGACTTTTCTTCATCCCAACTCTGATACCATGTTAAATTTTCTTAGGGTTATATTGTTCTTTGCTTTGATAGTTGCATTTCTTCATTTACACATTAAATTCACCCCATAACATCATTACATTATTCAGATTTACGTCATTATTCAGCAACATATGCAACTATGTAGAAAGAACATTATCATCATCATCAATGCAACGGAACATAAAGGAACAATAGAGTAAAAGCTTTCACACATAGAGACATCAAGATTGTACGAAGACCAGGGAAAAACCCACTATGGGGGAAACCCTTTCAAATTATTCTTCATATTAGATTGTCATCGAATAATTTAGCAAAAGAGAGTACAATGATCCATATCTTCGTCCATAAAACTATTCAACAAAAACAACTACACAATATTCATGAAATGAACCTAAGAATGATTTTACTCAAAACTTTGATTCTGAAGCTCGTAATGAACTTCCCTTGTCTGCGGTCAACTGTCGAACACGTCAGCCACTAGGCGAAATCTTCGGACAACTGAAGTTTCATCATTTGGGTCTCGGTCGCACGGAGGAGTCATGCATGCGACTGGGAAGGTTCCAGTCACTCCCTAGAGCCTATAAGTCAGCGGCTACAGTCTGCGACTGTGATTTTGAAACCCCAGATGTCGGTCACACGAAGGACAAGTTATGTGTGCAACTCGGATGCTTCGGTCGCACGGATGAGCCTGGAAGCAAGCAAATACAATCGATATCTATATGTCCTAGGCTTGCGGTTAAGGCCCAAAACCCTAAAACCAAAATGTGAGCTTTAGACCCTGCAATTTCATCTTTGAGTGAACTTGTTCCTCTGCAGACGTGCCCCAGACCTGTGCGAGCCAAAACCAAGCAAGATAATAGAAGATTGTCTCATGATGATATCTAAATGAGGTAGAGGTCACTTTTATTTATAGCCTTCCAAGGGTGTCCACTTTGCTTTAGGGTTGACCTTATCAAACATTCATATGTGGGATTTTCTTCATAAGTACACTTTCCCTTATCCGATTTGAGTGATATTTAGGTTGCTTTTGGTCCTCTCAAAAAGAGGTATTTAATGCAATAATCATCTCCATCAAATGAGTTGTTCAAAGTGGAATTTGACCGCAGTTGCATCTTTCAACACTGGTTGATTCTTGTTGGTTTCGAAGCCTCTGGCTTGGCCCTCTGGAAATATTTCCAACCACTAGCACCCGAAATTGCCACTGCTCTAGCTAAATCAAATGCCCTCTTTGAGGCTTTTGCGCAGCTCTTGTCCAACCTCTTAGACAAATAGTACAACCTCATATCCTAACTCTTTCGAAACTGGAAACTCCTTCGGAAATCTACTATGCTTCCCCTCTTCCACCTACTACTTGACCTCTGACTCAATCTCTCCTACTAAATCACCAACACTGGAAATTTGAACTGTCTAGATCACTGAGTATCTGCCATTGGTGTGTTCTCCATCTACCCATCAGCCTCCTCTTATTTTCTTCAGTTGGGACTCTAACAACCAAGATTAAAACTTAATAGATGGTTGAGATGATACCCAAGTCGATCCGTGTGAGTTTTTAGAGAATTGTCACATTTCTCAATTAATTACTATTTGTGAAAATTTCATCTATCACAACAGCTAGATTTTTTGTTTCTAGTTGTTAATTTATTTAACAATTTATCTGTTATTTGCTACGACAAATATCAAATAATTCACACTCTGATTTTCACAAACAAACTATGGAAGAAAAATAACGTTGGAAACTAAGCAAATCTAGCACACACACACATAAAAATGACACTGTTATCTTTGAACAGATGTCCCCAGAAAAAACTAACTTGGGAAAACTGGTGCAGCAACTGTAGGTTTTTATTATTAAGCAACAATGAAATCTGAGTACAATCTATAGATTCCCAACTGCCAATCCAAACAAGAAGAAAATTTGGCCAAAGTTATCTAAGGGAATTACCCTTCTTCCACAAGCAACCCCGACACAAATTTCCTTCAAAAACTTGTCCTCCTAGACCCTCTGCGCAGTGCTTATGCAGACCCTATGAGGTCTAGCCTTTGAACTGCCTCTAATGAAGTCCTTCAACCTGTCACTACTAAGGAAATTTCTTCCCTGGCACTCTGGAACCTCTGTCCAGCCTATGGAATTGAAAACAATTTTTCCTCCAGCCAAATTGAGTTGCTCTTCTGAAGCAACTGTGCAGTCCTCTGCGCTACCCCACTAGGAATAACTTGGCCTCTTGCTGCAACCTCTCTAGATCTGGAAAACTTCCTTTGGATCACTCTCTGCTGCTCACTGACTCTGCTTTGATCTCTGGTTTTTCGGCAACTATTACTGCTCTCTGCAAATCGATCTGCCAAGGAAATTGAATTGTTGGTGTATCTTCTCCAAGTGCCCATTAAATTTTACTTATAATCCTCTATTGGGACTCTAACTACCAAGCTTAAATCCTAATCGAGGGCTAGATCATCTTGAAGTGGATCTGTGTGCATTTCTAGACTATTCTCACCTTGAGTTTATTAATTCTTATTAATTAACCATATTCCCTAAGTTTAGACTTAGGAAATATTTAAAAATTGGTTAATAATCTAATTAAGCCATCTCTAGGTGGAATTTCCAGAAATGATTTCTGGGTTTTGGAGATATCATGTATGCTAGCCTCTCCACTGAACTTCATGGCTAGAACACATCCAATGCTACTGTTATCACCCAAAAATTCTCAAAAAAACATCATTGTGTTATGTTTGTTTTTGGTCATGGTTCAAATTAGGCTTAGAAGTCAATTTAGGGTTTGATTAAGGGTAGGTTGGATTTTTATAAGATCAAAGCCCATCCTTAAGTTCTAATAAAGTCTTTTTAAGGTCCATTCATTGTCAAATATCAATAATTTCCATTTGTGAGTCATTTACTAAAGTCTCATGTCAAAACTGGTCAAATTAGCCAAGAAACCTTACTTTTGTAGCGCCGCTAGTTCAAAAAAGTTGATTTGTGCTACGAAACTGCTGAAAGTGATGAAGCAAAAAATCTGTTTTCTGGTTTTGAGTAGTCAACTTCCAAGAGGGTTTCTGAGCAACTGAGAACGAATTTAGGAAAACTGAAAGAGGTTTTTCTTCCCAACAGACATAACTACAAAGACCTCTCTCAGTTTCCTCAAATTCATTAGGAGGTGGGTGAAATTGATAAATTAAAATGCGCTACGAAACTACTATTACAAAATGTCTTGTACATGACTGTTTAGCAGTCAACTTCAAGTTCAGTTTCTGGCCAAATGAAAAAGTCTTTTGGAATTCTGAAAGAGGTTTGTCTTTATCACAGCCCCAGCTACAATAACCTCTCTCCCTTTTCTCATATGTTTTATCACTTGGGAGATACAAGGCTTTCTTTGAAGCCCTATTTTCAGAAACAGAGTTTTCCTGTTTTACACATTTTGTTTAAAGGAAGTTTTTGGAGAGCAGGAGATATGGTTCAAAAACCCAAGAGAGGTTTTTATTCAAGACATAATGGCCTACAAAAACCTCCTTCAGTTTCTCAAAATACATCATGGAGTAAGAGATATAGGCTTTGTCCCAAGACCTATTTTTTAGGAAGAAACAAGAAAAACCAATAGGCCAACCTATTGCAAATGAAGAAGGGACCTCAGAAGGCTAGAATGACTATGTTTTTCAAGTGATATGATGAAATTAGGTCTATTTTAAGTTTTTGGCACATTCACACTTTACATTTTGGAAAAATTTGGACAAAACTGCTCACTCAGCGGTTTTGTAGCGCAAATAGTGCAAAAAGGGTGAAATGCACTACGAAATTGTTGTAGCATATTTTTTCACCCTTTCTTATAAATTTTTGGAAGGAAAATTTGTGTATTATGACCTGAAATTGCTAGGGAAGCTATGTTAAGTGAATATAAAGAGAAATATGGAAGAAAGAAGCCAAAGTTTTGAAGGTAAAAGGGTAAAAAAGCTGCGCTACGAAAAAGCGCCACGAAACTGTGATGTTTTCGTAGCGCAGGTATACTTTTGCTATTTTGAAGAGTTTGATGGTGGTTTTGGATAGCTGGGACTTGGTGAGGTTTTTGATAGGTGTTACTTCAGTTCATAACATCAAATAAGCTCGAATTAATGGGTTCATGACAGTCAAATTGTCTCAAGAGAACAAAGAATCCCATGCCTAGAAAATAGGGGATAGTTTCCTAGTTTAATGGAGACCAGCATTGAAGTCATAAAGTGTTGGAGCTTATCATTTGGATTCGACCTTATGGGAATACAGTTGGAAAATGATGTAATCTAGTTTAGATAAGGTTGTTATGAGTAGAGTTAAAGAGTTTGAGTCCTATTTGTAATAAGACTGCTCATTAGGTTTGCAGCTGTCATTTTGTAATAAATACCATGTCATGTGGTTAGTCAAGGTGTAAAAAAGTAGGAATTGGATGTATCTAGCTCAGGATAAGGTTATCCTATGTTGTAAATGATCTATAAAGATGAAGAAGTCGAAATGCTAAGGGTTGGACATTTTTTTAGCAAAAAGACTATGTTTAATGTAAGTGATTGTTTTCAGTTTAATACAGAGTTTTCTACTTAGCCAACTCAAGATTCATAAGGAGTTCTAATGTGTTTTTTTTCTAATGGCATCCTTTTACTATTATATTGCAGTGGTGTTTGCTTATGTTACTCAGAATTCATCATTGATGCTCTGACTTCCTCCATAGACAAACTGACTGTGTGTTTTACAGTTTCACATGTGTATCTCTTGACTTGAACTCTGATATGCCTTGACTTTCATGCTAAGTAGATTGTTTGGTTTTACTGAAGCTATTTTGACTCCATAAGCCCAATGTGCACTTGCTAATGTGATTTACAACCAATTTCTATCATTTATCTGCTTATTACCCTACATAGAGTTAGCCATCTATATTTTTATCAAAAATCATTAACCCTTGAGAGAACCCTCTCAGGTTGAGGAGGTTAAGCCTCAATAAAAAGATTGGTTTGAAACAGTTGCATGAGATTGATTTGATTGGCAGCCTATAAGGTATGATTTTGTGATAACATTTTGGTACGTCTTCCAAGAGTCTGAAGATTATACTTTCCCGAGATTTTGAAGCTAAACTTTTGAAGGTAGCAGGAGCTTAGGAAGATTTTCGAGGCTGCATCTACCTTGGCGACTCCACACATCAAATAATCAATTGGAAGGTGACTCCACTGCTTGAAGATTAGTAACTTGATGAAGTTTCGGAATAAGTTCCATGGCAAGAATAAATGCCAGGTATGGCCCTATGAATCGGTCTCATATCCCTGGTTTTCCAAATCCTATGCCAAAGGTTGAATGGTTCACTGATCTTCCTATATTCAAAGATGAAAAGAAAGACAATGTTGCTCTTCATTTGGTTAGATTCCATATGCATGTACACAGTCTTAAGGTTCAGTTCCCTAAGGATTGTCTCATGAAGATGTTTATGGCCACTTTGGAAGGAAAAGCACGGTCTTGGTATGAAAGCTTTCCAAATGGTTCATTATATTCTCTTGCTAATTTCCATGTTGCATTTTATGAGATGTATGAAGAGTGTTATCCCTCCTTATTGCTAGTCAAAGACTGTTGTAAACACTCTATCAGTTTTATTGAATATTTGGAGAATTGTTATGAATATGATGAGTTCATGGATGAGGAAATTTTAGAAGCCCTTCATGACAATCCCTTTCATCACCAAGAAGAAAGGATAGCCTCTTTCTTAGATGAAAATGAAACCCAGTAGGAGTTTATTTATGAAAATTATGATACATCCTCTGAGTTTGATGAAAGGTTGCAGCAGACTTGTCAGTCTTTTGATCATCAGGAGTATGAGAATCATTGCAAACAACAAGAGGAAATACTGGAAGATAGTTTCTATAATCCTCAAGTTAAGGAAAGTGTTGATTTTTCATGTTTTTCCTTATATCAGCCTACATCAAATAATGATCACACTAAGGAAAAAGTGGGTGGAAAATTTTCTTTATCCTTGTCTTCTAATCTGAAATCATTCGAGTGCAAGTCAGAAGATAAGGTTTAGTTTGTGGATGAAGTTGCAGAGAACATTGAAAAGGTAATTCAAGTTTCAAAAGATAAAATTCAATCTCATAGTATTCATGATCAAGACCAGTCTTTTCAAATAATTTTAATGCCAGAACACAAAGAGGGGGTGTTGCTACCTTTCTTCTTAGAGATTGAGGAAGAATACACTGTTTTTGTAAATCAGTTTGAAAAGCAGTTTGAAAGCACACAACTGAAGCCTTATGTGGTTGATCAAAGCATGGATGAGTTGTCCAAAGTTGCAGAATGTCATGAGAAGCATCAAACATATCATGTCTTCTTTGATCTTATAGTTGAATACATGGAAGAGTTCTATAGTCCAGATTTCCAGTTATATTTTCATTTTGAAGATCAGTTACATCTCATGTAGCCTTGGTATTTTCAGTATCATGTTTACTTTTGGTTCAAGCACAGTCAAGAGATTCAAGTGTCAGATCAGATCAATGACTGGCTTCATTGGAAGTTTCATGTTCCTTGAGTTACAAATGGAGATTGCAGCTGATAGGGTAGGTAGGAGTGTGTGAATAAGCTGGAAGTTGTCTGAGCATCTTTTCAGTAGGTACAGATTTGGTTCTTCTGCAGTGATCATCAAGCTTGAGCCCGAGGTGAAGGCTATAAGATTTTGAAGAAGTGCTTTACAATTTCAAAGTTTTTTTTCTGTTTTGGTCAAGAAAATGGATAACAACACTAGAACTACTGGTTCCTAGTGTACCACAGGGGCACACTATCCCAAGTGGAGCCTTTGTTATCACCCAAAAATTCTCAAAAAGACATCATTGTTTTATGTTTTTTTTTGGTCATGGTTCAAATTAGGTTTAGAAGCCAATTTAGGGTTTGGTTAAGGGTAGGTTAGATTTTTATAAGATTAAAGCCCATCCTTAAGTTCAAATAAAGTCTTTTTAAGGTCCATTCATTGCCAAATATCCATAATTTCCATTTGTGAGTCATTTCCTAAAATCTAATGTCAAAACTCGTCAAATTAGCCAAGAAACCTTACTTTCGTAGCACTGCTAGTTCAAAAAAGTTGATTTGTGCTACGAAACTGCTGAAAGTGATGAAGCAAAAACTCTGTTTTCTGGTTTTGATTAGTCAACTTCCAAGGAGATTTTTGAGCAACTGAAAACAAATTTAGGAAATATGAAAGTGATTTTTCTTCCTAACAGACCTAACTACAAAAACCTCTCTCAGTTTCCTCAAATTCATTAGGAGGTGGGAGAAATTGATAAATTAAAATGCGCTACGAAACTACTGTTACAAAATGTCCTGTACATGATTGTTTAGCAGTCAACTTCAAGTTCAGTTTCTGGCCAAATGAAAAAGTCTTTTGGAATTCTGAAAGAGGTTTGTCTTTATCACAGCCCCAGCTACAATAACCTCTCTCACTTTTCTCATATGTGTATCAGTTGGGAGATACAAGGCTTTCTTTGAAGCCCTATTTTCAGAAACAAAGTTTTCCTATTTTACACATTCTTTTTTAAAGGAAGTTTTTGGAGAGCAGGAGATATGGTTCAAAAAACCAAGTGAGGTTTTTATTCAAGACATAATGGCCTACAAAAACCTCCTTCAGTTTCTCAAAATACATCATGGAGTAAGAGATATAGGCTCTGTCCCAAGGCCTATTTTTCAGGAAACAACAGGAAAAACCAATAGGCCAACCTATTGCAAATGAAGAAGGGACCTCAAGAAGGTTGGAATGACTCTGTTTTTCAAGTGATATGATGAAATCAGGTCTATTTTAAGTTTTTGGCACATTCACACTTTACATTTTGGAAAAATTTGGACAAAACTGCTCACTCAGCAGTTTCGTAGCGCAAACAATGCAAAAAGGGTGAAATGCGCTACGAAACTACTGTAGCAGTTTTTTTCACCCTTTCTTATAAATTTTTGGAAGGAAAATGTGTGTATTATGACCTGAAATTGCTAGGGAAGCTGTGTTAAGTGAATATAAAGATAAATATGGAATAAATAAGCCAAAGTTTTGAAGGTAAAAGGGTAAAAAGGCCGCGCTACGAAAAAGCACTATGAAACTGTGTTGTTTTCGTAGCGCAGGTATACTTCTGCTATTTTGAAGAGTTTGATGGTGGTTTTGGATAGCTGGGACTTGGTGAGGTTTTTTTATAGGTGTTACTTCAGTTCATAACATCAAATAAGCTCGAAGTAATGGGTTCATGACAGTCAAAGTGTCTCAAGAGAACAAATAATCCCATGCCTAGAAAATAGGGGACAGTTTCCTAGTTTAATGGAGATCAGCATTGAGGTCATAAAGTGTTGGAGCTTATCATCTGGATTTGACCTTATGGGAATACATTTGGAAAATGATGTAATCTAGTTTAGATAAGGTTGTTATGAGTAGAGTTAAAGAGTTTGAGTCCTATTTGTAATAGTACTGCTCATTAGGTTTGCAGTTGTCATTTTGTAATAAATACCATGTCATATGGTTAGTCAAGGTGTCAAAAAGTAGGAATTCGATGTATCTAGCTCAGGATAAGGTTATCCTATGTTGTAAATGATCTATAAAGATGAAAGAGTCGAAATGCTAAGGGTTGGACATTTTTTAGCAAAAAGATTGTGTTTATTGTAATTGACTGTTTTCAGTTTAATACAGAGTTTTCTACTTAGCCAACTCAAGATTCATAAGGAGTTCCAGTGTGCTTTTGTTCTAATGGCATCCTTTTACTATTCTATTGCAGTGGTGTTTGCTTATGTTACTCAGAATTCATCATTGATGCTCTGACTTCCTACATAGACAAACTGACTGTGTGTTTTACAGGTTCACATGTGTATCTCTTGACTTGAACTCTGATATGCCTTAAGTTGCATGCTAAGTAGATTGTTTGGTTTTACTGAAGCTATTTTGACTCCAGAAGCCGAATGTGCACTTGCTAATGTGATTTACAACCAATTTCTATCATTTATCTGCTTAGTACCCCACATAGAGTTAGCCATCTATATTTTTACCAAAAATCATTAACCCTTGAGAGAGCCCTGTCAGGTTGAGAAGGCTAAGCCTCAATCAAAAGATTGGTTTGAAATAGTTACATGAGATTGATTTGATTGGCAGCCTATCAGGTCTGATTTTGTGATAACAGCTACAAAAAATAACACTATTAATTAACCAATTTTCCTAAGTTAGACTTATCAAAAATTTAAATGATGGTCAATTAATTTAATTGAGCTGTCTCTAGGTGGAATTTCCATAAACAATTTCTAGGTTTTGGATATCTCCTGTTTTTTAGCCTCTCCACAAAGTTTGAGACTAGAAAACCATTTGATGCTACAAAAACTAACACTCCCTCTTAGCAAGGAAAGTGCTCTCCAACTCTGTCTCCATAACATCCTCCCATGTTGCTGATGTCAGACAACTGTAGTTGCCTGCCACTGTCCATCAACTACTATGCTAACTCTGATTCATCTGCTAATAACTGTAGTTGAACCATGCTGCATTTGTGTTGTTGTTGACATTACACTATACATCCTATACTACTGCCTAATTTTGCATCTGTATTTTAACCCAACTAACATCCCTCTCACTGTTGTTGTGGCTACTGCAACTACTACAATTGAGAAGCATCCAAAATACTGAACCAACTATGATCACATGTTGCAACTGTCCTGAGTCTCTGACTGCTACTCACTTCTACTTTGTCCACTGGGAAATCTGTGCTACTATTGATTATGCTCTATACCTCCTGCACTGCTATCAACACTTCTTTGCGCTCCTCAGCATCTTATTGCAACTAGTATGCGACTGTAAGTATGGAACCGAATGCATGATTTGACATTGATCCTCCTGCTACTAAATACTGTGGACCCCTATAGCAAGGGTAATGATCCAAGAGAAAACACCATCCAATGCTTACCTTGATGTACCTTTCCTAGCTCTGTGCAACTTGGGAGTCTAGAATTCTATATCTCCCAACCTCTCTCCTGGAGGTATAGTTGCATACAGTGCGAATTGGTCCTCCAATTTGGAAGACACCTCATCTATCTTTGTGGATGTTGTCACCCGACCCTGCTTCTCCTTCTTGTCCTTCTTCCTTTTAGGACGCTGAGTACTATAGTGGCCAAACTAGCCACACTTGAAGCATTTGATCTTGGATAGATCCTTCTTCTTCTTATTCTTCTCTCCCTGCGAGCCTTGTCCCTGACTGGGACCTTTTGCTTTCCCTTTTGATATAAGGGCCACATTTTCCTCCTCCACGACCTTTGATCCTCTGTTGCTACTGTTGCTATTGGAGCACTTTACTAGAGCTTGCCTCATCTCCTCTTGTGTGACATTTTCCCACATCCATTCTCACCTAGGAAGTTGATCTCGTCCTAGAATGCATTGAAGGAATTTCTCCCTTCCCCAGTGACACTGTTGAGGGCTAAACATGAAAGTTTTGTATCTAGAGGCACTTCACCTACGACTGCAAGCTCATCCTGGATATCTTGAATTCTAGTGAGGAAGGGGCTAATGCCTTCACACTTCTGCATACGAAAATTCCTCAGCTTATATTTCAAGAACATCTTTCGCTTCTCAGAAGGATTCTGATATAGTGAGGCAATAGCATCCCACATTTCCTCGGTCGTATTCTTGGCCACCACATGTGAGACAATATGATCTCAAACACCATCGAGAATCAACCGCTTTGTCCTGGCCATCTCCTTATTGTAATTTTCTATTTGGTTTGCACCTCTAGGTACTGTGAAAATCCTTTCTGCACATGTCTTCAGACCATACTCGTCCAACAGGAAGGACATCTTGGCCTTCCGGATCCATAGTTCGATGCTTCCTCTAATTTGTCCTAATCTTAGAGTCCTACTAAAGCCATCTCTGCAAAATCTCGACTAGGAATGAAAATATCCCTCTTTCACTTGTCGATTGTTATTTACGCTATTCAAACTCCTTCCTGGAGTAAGAAAATCTACATGTTGCTACTAAAAAATATGGATTTCTGAAACTAGAAACCCTTCGAGAGAAATCTCCCTTTGTGTGTGCAATTTCTCTTTCACCTAGCACTGAATCTGCTCTAGCAAACTGCTGCAAACCCTCTGTTCCCAAACAATAAATATGCTCTGTGAAATACTGATTTGTTGCTCCCTCTGCCTGCTGGAATCACTTACCTGAACAAATCGAACTTTCCTGCCACCCTGCAACTGGAAAATCGAACCTTGTCTAGCAATTCGAACTACCTAGCTAGGCAGTGCGCATCCCTTAAAAAATTTGTTATGTTGCTCCCTCTGAACAAGGAAATTTTCCTTCTTTGACACTGAGCCTTCTGTCTGTCAAATATGCTCTGATACCATGTGAAATTTGAAAATTCCGCTACTCGAAATCTTATTGCAGCACTGATTAAATTTCTTCTATTGCCTAACTGAAGCAAATTATTTAACAAATGTTGTGATAAATATCGAAATGAAATACACAATAGTATTCACAATAAACAAGAACAAGAAAGAAATAATAACACGAGTATACGCACATGGACACCGTTATTTTTGGACAATTGTCCCTGGAAAAACCCAATGTGGGAAAACCGATGCAACAGTTGAGGGTTTTAATATTATGCAGTAATTTTTCTGAGTACAAATTTATGATTGTCGATCTTGACAAATCATAGACATAAATCTCACCAATAAAGTTTTGTGAGGCAAATCTCACTCTTCCACGAGATTTCGGCACAGACCTGCACTTGACTTGAGATACTCTGCATTGCCTTTGTGCAGTGACTACGTCACCCACGCAGTCTCTGCGTCACACTTGCAGCTGCTCTCTGTCTTTGCACTGGTACTCACTGCTAGCCGGAAACTGGAATATTATTCCCTCCGAAAATGTCCTCCGGGAACTGGCACTGACCCTTTGCTGTCTCCTCCACAAAAAACGAAACTCCCTCTACAGCTCTACGCAGTCCAAGTGTAATATCTGCGTCACTGGCTCTGCGCAATTGCATGTGGCTTTTGTTGTCTTCTCTTTGTTCACTCTTCAGATCTGGAATTATTCCCTTTGAAAATTATCTGTGCCCCACTTTGTGAGAATCCTCTCGATCGATCTTCTCCCTAGGCACTGCTCACTAAAGAATTTCAATCTCTGATTCTTTCTCCGTCTCGATGTGTTTTCCAAATGACCCTTCAAGCCATTATAATAGTCTTCTCGTTGAGAGTTTCAACGACCAAAATTAGATCTCTAATCAATGTCTCAGATTAACTTTTGACTTGATCTGCCTTTTCTAGAACATTCACACCGATATTCTATTAATTCCCTTTAAAGTATTTTATTTCCCTAAGTTTAGACTTAGGGTCTCGTTAAAAATAATTAATTAGTTTAATAGAATGTAATCTAGATGGAATTTCACTGAACGATTTCTGGGTTATCTAGAATACATGTGTCTAAGCATCTCCACAAAATTTGAGACTTAGAGCACATCTGATGCTACCCCAAATCAACACTCCATCTTAGCGAGGTATGTGCTCTAACAATATGCCCTGCTGCACACTACTCTGACCCTGAAGCATCTCCCTCTGCGATGCTGATGTCCGACCCTGCTGCCCATCAACTCTGTGCAAATGTTGCATCTGTACTGCTACTGACACTGCATACTGCTGCCAATTGCAATTGTACTGCAACTCACTCTAAATTGTTGCAACCCATTTGCTACTAAAATGGGTTCTCAACCATACCCAACTGCTCCCTGAACTGAATGAACTTCACTCTTCCTAGAGCCTCTGTGAATACATCTGCTACTTGATATCCTGTGGGAACGTACTGTAACTATACAGTCCCACGTTGAACACAATTTCTAATAAAATGGCATCTGATGTCTATGTGTTTGGACCGATCATGAAATATTGGATTCTCAGAGAGTTTTATACAACTCTGATTATCACAGTAAAAACTAGTCGACTCCATCCTTCTCTTGAACAAGCTCACAAGAAGCTTTCTAACCGATATGGCTTCACACATTGATGTCCTGGCTGCCATATATTCTGCTTCGGCTGAGCTCAATGCTACTGACTTCCATTTCCTGCTGCACTAGGATATCATTCCTGATCCAATGTTGAAACAATATCCAGAGGTACTTTTTCGGTCAGTTGAACTTCCTGCCCAATCTGCATATGTGAACCCGCTTAAACTGACATCATCCCCTTCGCATATCCGACTGTTCCCCACACATATATGAGAATGTACCTTGCTGCTGCCCAATGTACCCTTTTCGGTTCCACCATGAACTGACTAAGGTGTTGACAGCAAAACAAATTTTTGGGTTGGTATTGACTAGATCCATGAGTGACCCAATGAGCTATCTGTACAAGGTGGGGTCTACTTCCTTATCTCCTTATGCATCTATCTTCTTCCAATTGGTGATCATAGGCGTTGCCATGGATCGACAATACTGCATCTTGAACCTCTTCATAATTTCCATGGCATATCTCCCTTGCCCCAGGAAGATTTCTCCATTCTTCTGCCATACCTCCAATCCTAGAAAATAATGGATCAACCCTAAGTCCTTCATGTCAAATTCTGCTTCCAGATTCCTCTTGCAGTCTGTTATGAGCCTAGATGATCCTGTAAGGAACAGGTCATTTACATATATTACTAGAACTAGGGGCTTATTCTCTACTAATAAATAATAGAGATTGGGATCTCGATCACTCTTGACAAATCCCAATTGCTGCAAGTAACTATCAATTCGACCATACCACGCTCTGGGTGCCTGCTTGAGCCCATATAGGGCTTTCTTCAATTTTCATACAGGAGATTTCTTCTCATGAGTTTCTAAGCTCTCAGGTTGTTCTATGTACACCTCCTCTTTTATCACCCCATTCAAGAACGTTGTCTTGACATCCATTTAGTGAATCTCCCATCCCATCTGAGTTGCTAGGGATACAACAGATCTTATGGAGGTGTATCTAGAAACTGGGTAAAAGGTTTCTTCATAGTCAATTCCTTCTTTATGCATACTCCTTTTCTCTGAACCTTGCCTTGTACTTCTCCATGCTACCATCTACAATGTACTTGATCTTGTAGATCCATCTTGATCCTACAACCGATCTATTCTTTGTTCTAGGTACAACTTCCTAGACATCATTTTTCATGATAGAAGTGTTGGAAATATTGTTATTGATGGCAAAGGAGCACAAAGGAGCAGCACCTAAACTATCACTAAGACAAAGGAGCAGAGAAGAACTAGCAATAAGGCAAAGGAGCAGATCAGACAATAATGTAGTAAAAAAACATAAAAGAGAGGCAGAGGAGCAACAGAAAGGCAACGAGCAGCATTAGACTATCAGCAAAGGCAGCAAAGAAGCGAATGCAGCTAAGAAGCAAGGCAGACAAGGAGCAGAGGCAGCTGAGGCAACAAAGGTAACAGCGAAGCAACAAAGGCAGAGAAACAACGAATGTAGAGAGGCAACAAATATAGCAGAGGCAACGAATGCAGCTAAGAAGGCACCAAAGGCAACAAAGGCAACAGAAAGAAGTAGAGGCAGCAGAGAAGCAGTTAAGGAAGAAAAGGAGCAAAGGCAGCAATACAAGCTCAGGAGAGATCGACGTGTTTAAGGCATGCAGCAAGGGAAAGAATCCCAAGTCAGAGTGAATATGGAATAGAAGAAAAAGCTCAGGAGAGATCAACGCACTTAGAAATTGAATAAAGCTCAGGGAGGAGTAGCGTGGAGGAACCGATGTTGTAGAGCAGCGATAGGATAAAAAAACAAAAATCAACTAAGGCAAAGAAGTCTTTGAAGAATTCCAAGTGAGGTGATTGGACGGTCATGATTAGATAGCAACAACAAAGGCAAGAAATGGACTGATATGATTCATCGTAAGATAAGTGGGGCAGAAATACAATTGAATTGCAAACAACAACGAGGACCGTAGATCTAGACAGATCAACAGTGATGATTGCATCGGCGGAAATTAGATTGCAAATCGGAAGCAAGAGCGATGCGATATTGCGATGCGATATTGAGACAACTGATATTGCGATAGCCGATATTGCGATAGTAATATTCCCAATTAGCAACAGCTAATTGGAAATATTAATTTTGATCAATTTTGCCTCATATAATTAAATTATAAATAAAAGTGAGTAGAGGGGGACATAACTCACTCTAAAAATAAAGTTCACTCCCTAGTATACACAACGTTGTAACTTAAGTGAGCCAAGGGGGGGGGGCCAAGAGACCACGTAGAGAGGGGACCCACGTATGCTCTAGAAGCTCCTGCGCAGATAAGGATGAGCATGTGGCAAGAGAGAGAGGCTACGTTGGGGTTTTGGAGGGAAACCAACGTTATAAAATGGGAGGAGCCTTCTCATTTCATTCATTCTTGTTGTTGATGATATTTGAGCTAGACTTTTGTCTTCTTGAGCACGCTGGCTGTTTAGCCTGTCCGCAGCACTGTTTAGTGCGTTGAGTGTCTCCGGTCGGAGATCTCACCCTTAGCCCCGGGGGACTTCGAGTGCCTGCTCGGGTAAGGTCATTTCTTCAGTCTTTAGCGGGAGGTTTGGTTGGTTGTTTTGCTGAGGAGCTGGGCTTCTCTTGTGACTGTGCAGTCCCTGGGAGAGAGGACGCAGTTCTACTTGGAGGTGTTCCGTTGCGGGGTTTCTGCAGGAGTTTCAGTTGATATCCGAAGTGGAGGATCAGTCTTTGCCAGCAGGAGGTTTCCCGAGGAGTTTGTGGCACTGTTTCAGCTATTATCATTTGGCATCTGCGCTGAGCCTTGGAGGGCATCGTAATTCCTTGAGGAGGGACTTTCTGGTGAATTTCGGAGGCTGACCATTTTTGATATGGTTTATGGGTTTTGTCCGGGTTGGTGAGTACAGGTGGTCCGCAGATTTTCAGCTCATTCCGGCAAGGGGATCAGCCCCTAGTTTTCAGTCTATTCCAGCAGCAGCGGTTTTACGGCAGATTTCTAGCAGCTGGGATGCAGTGTCTTAGAGAAGCCATTTTCTGTCTTTCTGAGAGAGTTCTCCACTTGCCTTGAGCAAGAATAGGTGCTATCATTCCGATCATCTATTGTATTTCTTTATATTCTCAGATTAATAAAATGGCTTAGCATTCCCGACATTTTTATGAGTATTTGCTTTATGTTCTATTTCTGGCATTTTCTATATTGTCGTATGCTTGTATTGCTGTCTATTTCCCTTTCGGGATATTTCAGCGATAGCCGACATTGCGAACTGCAAAGTACAAAAGATGACGTGGTAGAAGACGTGGACCTGACCCCACAAATCGCATATCGCAGAGCGCAAAGCTCAGAAGAGATAGCACTTATAAACCATGTTGAAAGGATGACTTGCCGATTAGTGCGATAAAGGGGCCGGATGCGATGCAGCTCAGAGCTATTATTTAAAAGATTTAAAGTTCGGGAGTATGGATTTTCCCTTTGTAAATCGCATCGGAGAGCAAAGGAGCCATATAGCAAAGAACGATTGAAATACCGAAATGCAATAGAAAGTGGACGCGATATAGTTCAAAGCTAAAATCTAAAGGAATTGAAGTCTGGCTATGGAACCCAATCGGATATCGCAATTCACAAGCTCAAGAGGATAAGCACTCAAGAATCACGTTGGAACGCCGAAGTGCGAAGTGCGATAATGAAGTGGATGAGATGCAGGTCAACGCTGAAGCCTAAAGCATTTCAAGTCCGGGAGTATGGGATTTACTTTGTTAAATCGTTTCGGAGAGCAAAGGAGGATTATAACATAAAACAAAAAGGAAAGCCTGAATGCAAGAATAGACTCGATTAAGACCCAACACTACGTGTAGAGAGTAAAGCAATTTCGCCTTAATAATGGAAGAAAGTATGAACGCGGGTAGAAAGGCTCGGGTAAGGACCCGACACAGAGAAAAGGGCAGAATCGAGTGTTTATAAGAGCGGTGAAGGTTGAACGTTGTGGGCACGAGAAAAAGAGGCAGAGTCGGGAAAAAGGAGATATGGTGGCACTGTTGGAAACACAACAGTTGGGTCGAGTTAGGCCAAAATGACAGTTATGTAGAACTGTGTTGAATATAATAGTAGGAACCGAAACGACTCTGATAGCAGCAGAAAACACAAATGCACAACGAGCAAAGAGATGAAAGGGTTGGGTGAAATATATTTGTTGTAACTGTAAATGTAAATGAATTAATTATTTTCATTGTATGTGATGCAAAGGCAAGTCTTCGTAGGCAAAGCAAAACTCCAATTTGACACTGTAATGATTGTATATATTGTTGTAAAATTCAAAATATGCTGAGTGAGGAAATGAGTGGGTGAAAGGCAAGAACCGTGCCTGTTCACTTCATATTCCCTATAGAATGAAAATAGCCATGAAGTTATTTGTATAAAACAGGTAATATCCATGTGTAGAAGGTTACAAAAACAGAGAGAGAGAAAGAGAGAGTGTGCAGCAGAATTGAAGAGAGTTGAAGATTGTTAGAAAGCTGTGGAATGGAAGAGAGCAGAAGAATATAAGAAAGCTGCAGATGGTTAGAGAATGGAATAAGAAGAAGGAGCAGATAGAGAAGTTTTGAAGATCCAAAGATGAGTTAAAGCAGATAGGAAGGCTGGAAGGACAGCAGTGAAGAAGGAGAAGAACATAGTTGATATCCAGGTAAATCAGCATATAATTTTATTGTATACTGAGGAAGTTGGTGCTTCCATATCAAGTTGTAGCTTGATAGATGTCCAGTTGTAGCTGGTTGAGGTAGTAGCCTCTTGTGGGTTGTAGCCTATAGAAAATACATGGGAGTTGGCGCTTCCATTTCAAGTTGAATCTTGATAGATGTCCAGTTGTAGCTGGTTGAGGTAGGAGCCTCCTGTGGGTTGTAGCCTACAGAAAATACATGGGAGTTGGTGCTTCCATTTCAAGTTGTAGCTTGATAGATGTCCAGTTGTAGCTGGTTGAGGTAGGAGCCTCCTGTGGGTTGTAGCCTGCAGAAAAAAAATGGGAGTTGGAGCTTCCTTGCATGTTGTAGCATGCATAATTTGAGGTAATAGCCTCATGTAGGTTGGAGCCTACAGAAAATCAGTGGTGAGAGGGAGTTGGAGCTTGCCTTTACATCACAACAATAATAAGATGTGGTTTTCTCCCTTATGGGTTTCCACTTATACTTCTTGTCCATATGCATGATGATTATGTGTTGATGTTCTGTATTTAATCTGCTTAATACTTGCTGCTCACATATTAAGATTGATGTTTCATTATATAATAAGTTGACATTAAATGAAGGTGTAAATAAGTTTAAAGGAAAGTTTTAAAAGTCCATGAACGTGTTAAACTGATTCACCCCCCCCCCCCCCCCCCTCTCAGTTTAACTAAGGGTTCAACAATTAGTATCCGAGCCAATTCCTTTGGTGTAAGCCTAATAGCTTGAAGGAGATCTGGTTGAGTAATGGACTATCGAAATGTACCCGTGTTAGATACAACAAACTTTCCTAAATGGAGAGATAAGGTTAAAACAGATTTAATGCTAGTACTGGTTACTATATCTTGGTGTCTGTCCTCCTACCTGTCCTTCCTGCTGCCCCTGCTGTTGTTGGTCTAAAGGAACCTTTGTTGCATGATCTTCTGCTAGCATCTCACGAGATTTCCGGAAGGCCCTATCTTCCATGAATTTAACATCTCGCCTCACTACAACTTTCCTGGTGCTAGGGATGTAGATTTTGTAAGCTTTTGAGGTCTCGCTACATCCTACGAGATACCCTTTCTTTGCAATCTGATGAAGTTTACTTCTTTTCTCATCTGGCATGTGGAAATATGCCAAACTTCCAAATATCTGGAGGTGTCCTACTTCTGGTTTCTTCCCTATGAAAACTCTTTCACGAGTTTTTTCCCCAATGCTCTCTGGGGAGTTCTATTCTGGATGTATACAGTTGTGTTACATGCCTCTTCCCATAAGAATCTAGGTAGTTCTAGGTCATATAACATGGCTTTTTCTGCCCCTACAATAGTCATGTTCTTCCGCTCCGCTACACCATTCTGTTGTGGATTGTATGGAGTTGTCCACCCTCCTTTGCGCAGAAATCTGTGAAGTCTCCATTTGTGTATTATCCACCGTTATTTAAGTGCAATGTCTTTATTTTATTCCCTGTCATGTTCTCTACGATAGGTTTAAACTCTTTGAATTGAACAAAGACCTCATCTTTGGTCTTTAGGAAGTAAATCCAAGTTTTCCTGGAGTAATCATCAATGAAGGTGACAAAATATTTGCCACCACTGAGAGCATTAATGGACATTGGGCCACAAATTTCTAAGTGTATCAATCCTAATGTGCTTGTTGCTTGGTTATCACTCCTAGGAAAAGTTGCTTTAGCGTACTTCCCTAGTACACACCCCCTGCATACATCATCATGCTTCGTACTGAGGACTGGTACACTAGTAACATTCTCTCTGTGCATCCTCAGTGCTCCATAGTGTAGATGTCCCATTCTCCTGTTCATAGTTTGTTCAAATATTTCTCGCCATCAATATTGTTGCCTATCAGTGCCATTGGAGACTCGAGCTGCAACCTGTATAATATATTGCTTCAAGTTCCAATTTGCTTCTTCTTCTTCCAGCTTGGATGCTTGACATATGCCTTCTTCCTGATGAAGTATACATTATATCCCTTGTCTTGTAACTGGGACACTGAAATTAGATTCATCCCAAGCCCTGGCACATGCAACACATTCGTGGCTCTGATGTTGGTTCCTGCTTCCGTCGAAAACATTATGGTGCCTCTCCCTACTGGAGTGCATTTTTTTATGTTCCCCATAGTGATCTGCAAGTCCATCTGCTCTTCTTGAAAACTCGAGAAGTATTCTCGTACTCTAGTCATATGAGCTGAAGCCCTGCTATCAATTTACCAAATACCTGCAGATGTTGAACTCGAAAAACATGAACAATCTTCTTCTATTCTAGAAGATAAGATATCTAAGTCTTCCATACTTATCTGTGCTCTTTTCTTCTGCAAAAAAACAAACTTTGTCCCTTCTTAAGCTTAACTTTGAGCCTGCTGAACAGCCCCTTGAGGAACCTGGTTCACTGGATACACAGTCTCCTCCCTCTTCTACTCAGAATTGCCTCTTCTGGATATGTTAGCTCTGATACCATGTGAAAATTCCGCTACTCGGAATCTTACTGCAACACAGATTAAATTTCTTCTATTTCCTAACTGAAGCAAATTATTTAACAAATGTTATGATAAATATCAAAATGAAATAAACTGCAGTCTTCACAATAAAAAAGAATAAGAAAGAAATACTAGCACACGTATGCATACATGGACACCGTTATTTTTGGACAATTTTCCTCGAAAAAACTCAATGTGGGAAAACCGATGCAACAACTAAGGGTTTTAATATTATGCAGTAATTTTTCTAAGTACAAATTTATGATTGTCGATCTTGACAAATAATATAGAGAAATATGACCAATAAAGTCTTGTGAGACAAATCTCACTCTTCCACGATATTCCGTCATTGACCTGCAACTCAATTGAACTGCTCTGCGTTGCCGCTGCATAGTGACTGTGTCACCCACACAGTATCTGCATCACACTTGCAGCTACTCTCTGTCTTTGCACTGGTACTCCCTGCTGGCTGGAAACTAGAATCTTCTGCCCTATCAAAATGTCCTTCGGGAACTGGCACTGGCCCTCTACTGTCTCCTCCACAGAAAACGAAACTCTCTCTGCAACTCTGCGTAGTCCCAACGTAATCTCTATGTCACTGGCTCTGTGCAATTGTTTTTGGGTTCTATTGTCTTCTCTCTGTTCATTCTTAAGATTTGGAATTCTTCCCTCTGAAAATTATCTCTGCCCCTCTCTGTTAGAATCCTCTCGATCGATCTTCTCCCTCAACACTGCTCATGAAAGAATTTCGATCTCTGAATTCTTTCTCTATCTCGATGTGTTTTCCAAATGACCCTTCAAGCCATTCTTATAGTCTTCTCATTGAAACTTCAATGACCCAGATTAGATCGCTAATCAATGGCTAAGATTAACTTTTGACTTGATCCGCCTTTTCTAGAAAATTCACACCCATATTCTATTAATTCCCTTTAATTATTTTATTTCCCTAAGTTTAGACTTAGGGTCTCATTAAAAATAATTAATTATTTTAATAGAATTCAATCCGGATGGAATTTCACTGAACAATTTCTGGGTTATATGGAATACATGCGTCTAAGCCTCTCTAGAAAATTTGAGACTTAGAGCACATCCGATGCTACCCCAAATCAATAGAAAATTCCTTGAAATGCGGTAACTAGAAATAATTCTTCTAACTGATAAATTCATTATCTAGTTTATTTTGTTTACAACAAAATAACGAATTATTCACACTGCAATTTATTCACCATAAAAAAAATTGTAGAAGAAAAAATAGGAACTGAGAAATGCTAGCACACATACATAAAAATGACAATTATTTTTGGACAATTGTCCCCAAAAAAACCCAATATGGGAAAACTAGTGCAGCAGATGAGGGTTTTATTATTATGTAGCAACAGAAATTCTAAGTACAATCAAATGATGCCAAACTAGTGTTTCTATCTAAGAAAAATACTGCCAAAATTATCTGAAGGAATTTACCCTCCTCCACGAGCAATCTCAACTCAATCTAGCCACTCGAACTCGTTGTCCTACTACCCCTGCGCAATCCTATGCACATCCCTGAATCTTGATAACTCATAATTGCCTAGAATTCGCAACTTACTTGTTGCTGCTGGTCTAGAAGCCTCTGGCTTGGCCCTCTAGAAATATTTCCGGCCACTAGCGCCTTAAACTGGTAGTGCTCCAGCTAAATCGAATGCCCTCTTTGATGCTTTTTCACAACCCTTGTGCAGCCTCCTGGAGAAGTAGTATGACCTCCTCTCCTAACTCTTCTGGAACTGGAAACTCCTCTGGAAATCTACTATGTTGCCCCTCTGCCACCTGCTACTCGAACTTTGACTCGATCTCTCCTGCTTAATAACTTGCACTGGAAAATAAAACTGTCTAGATCACTTGGTATATGCCACTAGTATGTTCTCCATCTACCCATCGACCTACTCTTATAATCTCAAGTTGGGACTCGAACTACCAAGATTAAAACTTAATTGATGGTCGAGATCATCTCCAAGTCGATTCGTGTGAGTTTCTAGAGAATTCTCACCTTTCTCAATTAATTACTATTAATTAACCAGTTTTCCTAAGTTAGACTTAGGAAAAATTTAAATGTTGGTCAATTAATTTAATTGAGTTGTCTGTAGGTGGAATTTCCAAAAACGATTTCTGGAATTTGGATATCTCCTTTGTTTTAGCTTCTCTACAAAGTTTGAGACTACAACACCATCCGATGCTACAGAAACTAACAATAACTAATTCCTATGTGTTCCTAGCCTTAGTGACACCTCTCAAGGCTAGAACACCCATCCAAACTACAATATTTTACACTCCCTCTTAGCGAGGAAGGTGTTCTCCACAACACCCAACTTGTCCTGATGAAAACAAACTTTCCTTTATTCAAGGCCTTCATCAGAATGTCTGTCACATGTTGATCTATGGGCACTTGCTGAAGTCAAACTGATCCAAGTTTTACACAATCCCTGATGAAATGGTACCTTATGTCGATATATTTCAACTAATCCTGAAATACTAGATTCTCAGATAACTTGATGCAACTCTGATTATCACAATGAATGATGGTCAACTATATCCTCTGACCAAATAGTGCCACTAGAAACTTCTGAAGCCATATGGCCTCACATGCTACCATGCTCGCTACCATGTACTCTACTTCTGCAGAGCTTAATGAAATAGAATTTTTCTTCGTGCTATACCAAGAGACAACCCCTGATCCCATGATGAAGCAACACCTTGAAGTGCTTTCTTGGTCCACTGCATTGCTTTCTCAGTTTGCATTAGTGTATCCAATCAACCTGACACCATCACCTTTAGTATATTTCAATCCATGCTCAATTGTACCTCATAGATATCACTACACATGCTTTGTTGTTTTCCAATGCACTCTCTTTGATTCCACCATGAATTGACTAAGAGTGTTGACTACAAAGCAAATGTTCGGCCTTGTGTTAACCAGATACATGAGAGAGCCAATAAGTTGTCTAAATAAGGTGGGGTTCATTGCCTCCTACTTTGATTCATCAATCTTCCTCCAAATGGTTATCATAGGTGTAGACATGGGTCTACAATCCAAAATCCTGAATTTCTTCAAGATCTCCAATGTATATCTCCCTTTACCAAGGAAGATTTCCCCATATGTCTGCCACACCTCGAGTCCTAGAAAATAGTGCATCAACCTCAAGTATTTCATCTCGAACTTTGATGCTAAGTCCCTCTTGCAATATTCTATGAGCCCTAGTGACCCAATCAAAAATAGATCATCCACATACATAACGAGAATGAGTGATTCACCTCCAACCATAAGATAGAAGAGGTTTAAATTTGCCTCACTCTTAATGAAGCCAATCTCCTGCAAATAGTTGTCAATAATATCATACCATCCTCTGGGAGATTTTTTGAGTCTTTATAGGGCTCTCTTCAACCTGCATACATGGGTTTCCCTCCCATGTGTCTCAAAGCCCTCGGGTTGTTCGATGTATGTTTTTTTTCCATGACACTAGAGAATCTAGGTTAGGGTCTTACAATCTCTGATGCAACCAACTCAAATGACACAAAAAACTACTTTACACAGTAGAAAAAATACGACAGTAAATAAATCAGTTCACAAATAGGCAATGTTTTACAATTTTTCAGCAACCCAACTTCGTTATATTATTAATCTATAATAAAATTGTCTAGGGCTCTCGTATCATGGATCATGTCCCTCATATAATCATTGATACCATAATACAAACTAGGGTGTGGTGTCAACAACTATGACAACTAATCTACCCTGAACAAGATAGAATTGACCTACTAGTTGATATAGTGCACCTCAAAGCTCCACTTGGTCATACCCAAAACACATCTGCTCGTTTGTCTCCTTCCAATGTGCAACAACACCAATCTACCTCTATCAATGAATCATGCTCCTTTAGTTCATTGAACATGTCTCACCAATTTTCCCTTTAGCTGATCATCAGTCCATCAACGAATCAACACGTAGGTTCTTCTTGTGAGATGTTCACAACTCCTAGGCTGCCCACATTGGTCCTCAACACCTGAGCACTTCTTCCCTCTATTTCCTTCTTGTGTTGCTCCAATGAAGACAAACATAGGGCATGGAGGTTTCCCACTATCACTATCAAACGTCCTTCTCAAGCAGTCAACTTAGGGCTAATCCGGCTGCTCCCTTGGCGGCCCTTTAGCCGTTCAAAGAACACTCCCCGAGCTTCTCCAAATCTGCCCTCCTTACAGTTGTCAACATCCTTCTCAACAAGCTAATCTAGGGCATCAAGAACACCTTATTGTTTCCCTCCAAATAGACCTTTAGATGTGTCTGATGTTTTATGTTGTGACAATCACTTATTACAAAACTTCTTTATGTTGCAATATTATTTATGCAATTGTAGATAGAACATAAACCATATGCATGATAGAAGACAACCAAGAATATAATGAGACACAAAGAATTTAGGTCAAATGACTAGGGAAAAACCCACAAGGGGAGAACCCAACTAGATTCTTCTTCTATTAGATATCAATAGTTTGACAGAGATACAAAGTACAATGAGAGATCAAGAGAATGAGTAATTTCACCCAAATTTGAACAAGTTGTAGCACGAAGGTCACTGGTAGAAGTAGTAGATGCACACACTAAATCAACCTTCCTTTCAACTGAATCAACACTGAAGCACTGAATCAACCTTGCCTCACTAAGTTCTGATCTTACTCTCCTAGTCTCTCTCTTACAATGTTCTTCAACTCTCTCCAACTCTTTCTCAAGTTCGTATTCTTCTTTCACAGTGTACAAGTAGTGAGGGGAGAAAGAATGAGGCACAAATATATAGGAGGAGCAATGACTCCATGCCATAAAGGAGTAACTCGCATGCCAAGATGAGTGTAACTCATGCCCATTTAGGAAATGTAACTCATGCCAATAAGTATGTGCGCATGCCTTTGTAACATATTCTTTCACGAGAGAGTGTAACATATGCATTAAAGAGTGTGTAAGAAGAATATTTTATGTCATGCTTTTATTGAGTGTAAGAGAGTGTAAGATAATATTTTATGACGTGCTTTAATGAGTGTAAGAGAGTGTAAGAGAATTAATGAGAGTGTAAGAGGAATGTGCCATGCTAATAATGAGAGTGTAAGAGAATATTATTGAGAGCCATGATTGAGCCATGAATTTCTTTTTAAAAAAAATATAATAGTATCATAAGAAAATAATAATGTTAATGATAATATTGATGATTAAGTCAAAATTGAACTATTAGGATTGATTGATGATCGGAGGGATTTTCCATCAACAATACTTGATTACCAACTGATGCAAGGTGATTTATTATTTTTGGAAAGTCGCACTTGAGACTTTCTATTTTTATAAATTCTAATTTTAGACATCCCATTTTTAGAAATTCTATTTTTTTATACTTTCTATTTTTAGAAATTTATCCCCGAGCTACCAAAATTTACATACTCCCTCTCGTCTAGGGAGGAATTTCTTCTGCAACAAAAGATCGCTACTTTCTATGCTCATCTTTGTTCATCTTTGCTCTGTATCATCTGGACCAATGATGTCTCACACTAATGAAGAAGAATCATCATAGGGGAGGTTCATAGATCACCCTATATGTACTTGGGGGGATTGCTACTTGGAAAAATATAAGGATCTCGCACAACCAAGTCTCATCTCTGCTTGGGGAAGTCCACTTTTCAAGGCCCAACACATGACAAGGATCTCGCACATCTAAGGCTCATCACTGCTTAGGGGGGTCCACTTGTCAACACAAGACAAGGATCTCGCACATCCAAGTCTCATCACTGCTTGGGGGGATCCACTTGTCAACACAGGACAAGGATCTCGCACATCTAAGTCTCATCACTGCTTGGGGTGATCCACTTGTCAACCCAGGACAAGCATCTCGCTCATCCAAGGCTCATCACTACTTGGGGGGATCCACTTGTCAACACATGATAAGGATCTCGTACATCCAAATCTCAGCTCTACTTGGGGGGATCCACTTGTCAACACACGAAAAACATCTCGCACATTCAAGGCTCATCACTGCTTGGTGGGATTCACTTGCCAACACATGACAAGGATCTCGCTTATCCAAGTTTCATTAAATGTCAAGTGGTGGGACACCTGATCCTAGACAAGTCACACAGACAAGTCTCACTACGCCTATTGACCAAATAGGTGGCTCTTCCCATGTCCCAAACTGTGGGTTGTGTTAGTAACAGTATTTGCATACTGCCATCAGTGATCAAAAATACTCTTTTCATATCATTTTAGGATTCCCACTCATAAATTTTTAATCATTCCATTAGGTCATGCAAAACATTCACTCACTGATGGTAGCCCTAGTCATAAAACTTCACTCTCCCTCAAAAAATTCATATTTGCTGGCCCACCTTCATGTCTTTCTGAGCATACTTCAGTCATGAAAGTCCATTTCATCATGTCATTATGTCAGTCAGGTCACTCAAGGTCCCATTAGGTCACTAGGTTTCATTTTCCAAGGTCCAAATAAAACACCATTTCATTTGCATAAGGTCAACAAAAGAATGAGAGTGATTGAATAACATTCTGTTATCATCTGAAGAAGATTTTTCAACATGAAAGATGATCTCCAAGGAAGATTGCCAAATTTCTAATTCTGCTTTCAAGTTATGATTTTTATTCTGCAATGTAATTTAATTAAAAAACAGAGATGTAATTTATTTTTATTTTGATGTAATTTTATGTTTATTATATGTAGTAAGTACCATTCCCAAGCTGCCAATTCAATTCCATATGCCAAACTGAACACCAAACAAAAGAAATGTAAAGAGTGCCAAACTCCAACATCATCAACCTGTAAAGAAAAAGTCAAAGTGTAATGGATATTTTCCAAAATTTTCAAAAGTGAAATTGAAACATTAGAAAGTGGGTTTTAAATCAAAAGATCAATTTCACTCAAGTATAAGATCCTTCATGACATCAAAAGAGACTTCATTTGTCTCCTCTACCATCGAGCAACCTCAAGAAAACCAGGGTTTTCAAGTTTTTTGGGTGAAATTAGCAAAACAGGGGAGTCGTCGTGCGCCTATCAAAGGGAGGGCACACCTATGTGTGGCGCTACGCGCCTTCTTGTTGCGTTGCGCACCTGCCAAAGAGAGGGTTCGCTTACTTGTGGCGCTGCGCATTTGCCCATATTCCTCAGCAATTGCCAGAAGGGCCTCCAAACTTCACAAAATCACCCTCAATCTCTCAGCAGTTGTTCCTCAAGCCTCCAACAAGAAAGTAAGCTACCATTACTTCATTCCTCTTCTCCATCAGATCATTTTGTGTTGTGTGAAGTTTGTTAAAGTAAATTTAGTGTCTTTCTTCAAATTTAAAACCCTAATATTCCTCAAATACCCAATTACAGTTCAATTTCAGTCCCTAAACCTTCATAACCCTTCCCACATTGCAATATACCCTTTCCAAAATCCTTACATTGACATCCCCTTTCCCTAAGCCTTCATTTACTTAAAACCCTAAGCCCTAGGTACACTATTTGCCTAGGCTCCCAATTCCCTACACCTGTAATTAATTCCCTATTCCAAAACCCTCTACATCCCTAATCTCTCTCACATTCCTTAACTCATAAATCCCTACCCCCATCTCCCTCAATTACCCTATCCCATTCCCTATTCCTAAAATCACATTCCACCATCATCACACCTCCCTAGGGTTTTGCACTAAGGCATCATGGTAGAAGAACAAAATAGACCATACAGTGAGGGAGAAGAAACAAAGGAGAAGAGGCCACACAAAGGGGGAAGAATACTCAGATTAGAGCCAACAAATACCAGGGAACTATTTGCATCTCCTATGGCTATGACATGTTTCCAAAATGTTGGATGTTTTGAGTTCTGTGAGCAAATTCAGAAGGTCCAACACCATGCTATGTTGACCAAACTTTTCATTTATAATCTCCATGACAACCAAGTTACTCTAGCTATTGTCATTTTCACTGTGTCAACTTCCATCATCTCAGCTACACCGGGATCCCAAATGTTGGGGAGAAATGGTTCAAACAGAAAGACTTGGAGGAGCATTACTATGAGCCTTTTATCAAACCTAGGTACACGAATGGGAGAAAGAGGATTTTTCCTTTCTCTTACCTCCTAGAGAGATATGCTCCCATGATGAAGATCATGAAATACTTTTCATGTGAAGGTAGATTTTCTAGACTGTATGCCTATCACATCTGGCTACTTATGCACTTCACCAGGGTCAAGATGCTCAATATACCCTACTACCTCTTCTGGAGCATTGATAAGATGTCATTTATTGTCCAGAAGAGAGAGTATGAACACCAAATGAACAATATTTTTCACCACTCCCTCATCAAAATCATAGTCCTCCATCACCTCAAACAATTGAACATTCCATGGAGTTCATTCATAGCTAATGAAATTTTCACCGCTCCACCTATTCAGCAAGCCCAACATGTACCTTCATCATCTCATCCTTCAACATCCATTCCTCCATCTCAGCCCACAGTTCATTCATCATCATCAGAGTAGTCTCCTTCATCTATTTCACTACCATCATCTCCATCGCACATTGAGACTGGGTCACCTAGCGGAGTTGATATCAATGAGCCTAAGCAGGCTAATGTGGCTGAGATAGAGCCATTGGAAAAAACATACCAGAGGGATCATAGGCAGGTGTTTGCTCCACAGATTGTGGAAGGGGCTCTGCCTTCTTCACCAACAAAGCAGGTACATAAGGGGAAAGAAAATATGGTAGAGGAGGATGTACATGAGGCAGTAATTCATGATGAGGATGACCTCCATGAGACAGAACAGGTTTTTGACCTTGTTGACCTAGATGAGCATGATGATGATGAGATCACTAGTATAGTCATCAAGGGGAAGGATGCCAAGATTAGAGAGCTCCAAAGTAATCTTGACAGGTCCAAATTTGTCATAAACTTCCTTGAGCAGGAGAGCCAGCAGTTGAAGACAAAGCATGTCATTGATGAGGTCAAATACATCACAGCTCAGAGGGAGGCAGAAAAAGCCAAGGTTTTGTTAGAAGAGACACTTGAAAAGCATGGTTTGCTTGAAGAACAAAAAGAACAAGCACCAAGAGGTAGACCTAGAACAAAAGGGCTGAAAAGAGCTCTAGCACTAGAAACGAAAAAAGAGGTTGAGCTTGCTGATCAATTCACCTTGAATGAACAACTTGCAATGGTAATCAATGAGAACCAGGAGCCATGGCTTGATAGAGATAACCAACACTTGGAGAAGCTTTTGGATAGGGCAAACAGAGACAATGATATACTGAGGAGGAAGGTCAAACACTATGCCCAAAAGGACAAAATTGCAATGCCCAAGCTCAAAAGAGCCAATGCAAAAATTGAGGCTTCGACCATGCAAGAAGAGAAAAGGAAGTTGGATATACTTGCAGAGGCTTCACTCCAAGCCTAGCCACATCATCAACAATAATTTCACCAATTTTGAAAGGTTTTGGGTCATCTTTGCAAAGTTCTGTCTTTTTTTGTGTTTTTGGACAGTCATGTGACAGAGAAAGTGTCAAACGCGCAATGCCCTTGGCATTGCGCTCTTTTTTGAGCCATATTTTGACCAAAAGGCCACCACCATTGGATGCAAAATGGTAAATACATCTCAGAAAACCACTTTTCCAGCCTTGGTTTGCAAAACAAGCAGGTCAAAATGTCAAAAAACTAGCAAAAAATCATGGTTCCGCCTCATTTTTGGCCCTGTCGCTGCACGTTGAGCAATCTTGGGAGGATTGAGTTTTGATAGGGCAAATGAGCTTCATTTTGCAAAATTAAGGCATATCTAGAAAGTAGACTTGAAGGGCTTTCCAACAAGCCATATTGGAGCCAATTTGGACACCTAAAACCCAGTCAAAAGTAGCCTGCAAGATGGAGGGTGCGTTTGACAAAGAGAGGGCGCGTTTGACAGTTTGCTGATATTTTTGAATTTTTATTGCAAATTTGACTTTTGTCTTTTAAATGATGATTTAACCTATGTAATTGAGGAATTTAAATGTAATTATGATGTGGATAAGTTACCTAGGGGTAGATTCATGATGTAAATGTAATCATCAAAGTCAAATGAATCAGTTTCAATATAATTAGGGAGTCACTTAGAGCTCCCTATACTCTAGCTATCAGTTCATATTTTTGTGGATCTCTTCCTCAATTTAGGGATTTGACCCCTGAGGATGAGAGAATGTTGTTTTGATGTCTATATCTTCCCTTTTTTCACTCTTAGTTGTTGAGAATTTGGAGGGCTGGAGGTTAATACAAATTCTCTTCTTGATAATTACTTGTGACCTTACTTGTGAAACTTATGTCTTCTTCTTCTTTTAGTTTAGTTAGTCTTTCATCAAGTCAATTATCAAAATGCACGAGACACAAAAATTAGGCTCCTAGACCCAGGGAAAAACCTCTCCCTCTTGGAGAGGAAAACCCGCAAAGAATTCTTCTTATAGATCTTCAAATGACAAGTACCATGACCCAAACTAAGACCCTTGACCTAGATATGCTTCCAGGACCTTGATTTAGCTTCTTCAACTTTTGCTAATTCTTTCTTCAATTCAACTGCCCTTAACAATAATATAACCGCAACTTATCCTTGCGCTTAATCTTCTTGAGTCTGCTCTACTAATCCAAAGTCTTGTTGTATCAATCCAGACTTTAGTACCTTGCAATCCTGTACCTAGTTATTCACAGTATGTATCCTCTTATCCGCAGTGTCCTTCCTGTATTCTACCGCAATATGATTTCTTCTCCTATGTCTCAAATCCGCACTTTATTCCTGAGGTAGATCCACACTTTATTCCTAAGGTAGATCCGCACTTTATTCCTGATATTTATCTGCAATCCTTCTGAGATTGATCCACACATTTTGTTGTTACTTATCTGCACTTATGTGCTTCATATATTTGCACTGTAATCTTAATTTTATCTGCAGTGTAATCTGGTATATATCCACACTTGGTTCAGTATTTATCCACATCCCTTGACACAGGTAGATCCGGAATGTTCCTAAGATTTATGTCCGCAAATTTCAGAGATGTATTTTGCGAACTAATATTGTCATTGTTCTGCGTAGCCTAGATGAGTATTTATAGTTGTCACAACCTGTGGTTAAGCCGAACAACATATGAAGAGGTGTGACTAATCTTTGGGCCGACTTGTCCAGCTGATATGAAGCTGACTTCTCCAAGGAGTATTCCAACAAGGTTACAACTGTTTTTCACTGTATTTTTAGCTTGTCTTCCAACGTTGCATTGAGGGTTGTTGAGAACTTATTCCACAAGGTCCTAAAGCATATAGCTAGACTAGATTTGACACTTAACTCAAACCTATTGGACATCAAGAAGAAGTCCATCTACTTAATAAATTATGCTCATGAAACCCATGAAGAAAATATAACAATAATGTATATTATTTTGACTTCTTTTTCATAATTATATAATTACATAGACAACATGAAGACCAACCTAGTTACAATTTTCAACACTCCCTCTTAACTAGGGAGGTATTCATACAGGTACATGGTCACTTTCAAACTTAAGAATCTCATAAGAAGAATCGGATTGGTAATCGCATCTGTATAGCATCATATCAACCAACATTGTCCTAGTTCAAGGCCTTGACTAACAACCCCATCTCTCAATGAGATAATGGGCTACAATGATGGCGAGACACATGACTAATAGACACCATAGTCATGGTCTCTCCAAGGTACATACTCCACCTAGGTGTTCCCAGAGTATGACCTTCTTGGACTATTCTTCTCTTGGGTAGCCAACCCTCAAAGAACATTGATCCACAACTACTCTTATCTTGAATGCCCTATCTCATTCTCAAACAGTATCGAATGCCAGATGATTACCCAATCCTCCATTCTATCTTCCAGGTGAAGACCAGAATGATGTGTCTATCCATTCTCTTCACATGGCCTTCACTAAGACTTACGGCTGTTAGTCCTGGCCTAGTGCATGATACATGTAATAGAGAATTGCATATGTCACTCCCTCTTAACACAGGAAGGACATACTTCAAGTTTCCTTCCAACTAAGAAACTTACCACCAGGCTCCTCATCAACCAAGGTCCTACAACAACAATCCAACTACTCATGAAGAGTTCCTCCCCTCGATGTCATGGTTTTTGATATTGAGGAATCTTCAACTTTTGGCTTCATAGGGCACAGATCATCCATCACTTTCAGTCACAAGTCATGTCCACTATCAGAAGTGTTTCATCAGTCTTTCTCATCTAGTCCACCATTATGCCACGCTGCTTTCCTTCTAATCATCTCCAAGGATCATACATCCTTTCTCGTGATTAGAAACCCTACACAAATTCATCCAGATAAACATATACTTATTAACTTTTAGAGCAAAAGTTACCTTAGTGATGATCTTTCACCATGACATCTTCCTGTAGGCATCGACATCCTTCATACAGATTGATACATCTCCTAATGATATGTTCTACCAAGGGTCTTCTTCTTTACCAGACTTCCATCAGAGTCTACATATCTTCCCAGGAGATCTCCTAGTCACATATTCCTTGCCTCTGGATGATAACTGCCTCTTGACATGGTTGCATTTCATGATCTCTTCCTCTCTACACATTCTTCATTCCCAGGATTTTACAAATTTTCCACTTTCCAGTTTATGTACAACCACCTCATATTCTATGAGGACATATTATGTTGATTTCATATGTCAGTGCATTGGGATATCCTTCTTCTAAATATTACCTGCAACCATATGACATGAATTCACAACATCCAATGTCAACATATAAATTTATACATGCCTCATACCTTTTTCCCTTTATTCATCCTATAGCAATTTCTTAAGAATGAAGAGCTTCATTCCCTTAGCCTACTCCATCAATATGTCATCACATCTTAGAAGTCTGTTTCCATGATGACCCTTGATCTTGATGACTGCCTTCCATTAGAATAATTATCAGAGAGGTTTTCCTCAGAGCTTCTACACCAGGAGCTCCTATCTTGCTTTTATCATGATGCTATAATACACATTGCTTCTTATCATACTTTTTACAACCAACAGAAATCACTTAAAGGAGAAGAAGATCTTAATCATAGTTGAGATCCCTCGCTTCTTCTTTCTTAGATTTCTTTTCATCAAGTTCTTCTCTTATATGGGCTTCTTCCTTTTTCCTCTTGTCCTTTCTCAGTCTAGGACAATCTCGTTTATAATGCCCAAGATCATTACACCCAAAGCATCGTGCTTTGTCCACATTTCTCTTCTTATTTTGAGGACCAAATTTATCGAATCTTCCTTTCTTCCCGGACATGGTGGCAAAGACTTGATTCTCTTCTCTTGATCCTTCTTTCAATCTTGATTCTTCTATCTTACCTAGACTTTGGAATGGCATGGGTTCTTCTCTCCCATCTATGTTGGAAGAGTAATCTCTTCATTCTTTTGGCAAGACATTTTGTACCATAGTGAGTATTTATCTATCAGACATTACTTCTCCCAACTTTAGTAGTTGATCTCATATTGCGAAAATCCCCATCAGATATGGAATTATTCCTTCCTTTGACATTCTCAATTTGTATAGTTTTTGTCTTAGGGTATTATTTCCTTTGTAGAAACTTTCGAGAAGAGTTCCACCAACTTATCATATATTTCTTTTGAGGATTCTAGCTTTAATACATAGGGAATGAGAGAGTCTTTTATGGATTCTATAAGAATCCTTCGGGCTTTTATGTCTCCTTGCATGTATTTGATATATTCTAGAATTTCTTCTTTTGGAGGTTGAATTGTAGATCCTTATATGAAGCCCATAACTTCATTTTCAATTAGCTTCAGATCTGTCCTTTTCGTCCATGCATTGAAGTTTGATAACCCAACCAATTTGTTGCTTTCTAAACAATAATATATTTGGACAGATTCAGATGAAGTCATAGATACTTACTTGAGAGAATGACTTTCTTCTTCAACAACTTTCTTGATGATAATGAAGAGGTTAGGAACTTCTTCCAAGATAGAATTCTTCAATCTAGGTGATCTTGAATCCTTGATGGTAAAGGATTTTTGAAGTAGCTAGATAGTCTTCTTTGCAAACTTATTTGACTTCCCAACCCAAACTTTGATCTATGCTTCCTTGAGTGTCTTTGTTGACAAGTAGCCCTTGTGTTCAGCACCTTCGCTCTGATACCATGTTGAGAATTTGAAGGGCAAGAGGTTAATACAAATTCTCTTCTTGATAATTACTTGTGACCTTACTTGTGATACTTATGCATTCTTCTTCTTTTAGTTTAGTTAATCTTTCATCAAGTCAATTATCAAAATGCGCAAGACACAAAAATTTGGCTCCTAGAGCCAGGGAAAAACCTCTCCCTCTTGAAGAGGAAAACCCGCAAAGAATTCTTCTTATTGATCTTCAAATGACAAGTACCATGACCCAAACTAAGACCCTTGACCTAGATATGCTTCCAGGAACTTGATTTAGCTTCTTCAACTTATGTTAATTTTGTCTTCAATTCAACTACCCTTAACAATAATATAACCACAACTTTTCCTTGCACTTAATCTTCTTGAGTTTGCTCTACTAATCCAAAGTCTTGTTGTATCAATCTGGACTTCAATACCTTGCAATCCTGTACCTATTTATTCACAGTCTGTATCCTCTTATCCACAGTATCCTTCCTGTATTCTACCGCAATCTGCTTCCTGCTCTTATGTCTCAGATCCGCACTTTATTCCTGAGGTAGATCCACACTTTATTCCTGAGATTTATCCGCAATCCTTCTGAGATTGATCAACACATTTTGTTGTTACTTATCCGCACTTATGTGCTTCATAAATCCGCACTGTATTAATTTTATCTGCAGTGTAATATGGTATATATCCCCACTTGGTTCAATATTTATCTGCAACCCTTGACACAGGCAGGTCTGCAATGTTCCTGAGATTTATGTCCGCAAATTTCAGAGATTTATTTTGCGAGCTAATATTGTCACTATTATGCGTAGCCTAGATGGGTATTTATAGTTGTCACAGCTTGTGGTTGAGCTAACCATCATATGAAGAGGTGTGACTGATCTTTAGGCCGACTTGTCCAGCTTATATGAAGCCGACTTCTCCAAGGAGTATTCTAGCAAGGTTACAACTGTTTTTCACTATATTTTGAGCTTGTCTTCCAACGTTGCATTGAGGGTTGTTAAGAACTTATTCCACAAGGTCCTGGAGCATATAGGTAGACTAGATTTGACACTTAACTCAAACCTATTGGACATCAAGAAGAATTCCATCTACTTAATAAATTATGCTCATGAAACCCATGAAGCAAATATAACAATAGTGTATATTATTTTGACTTCCTTTTTTTCATAATTACATAATTACATAGACAACAGGAAGACCGACCTAGTTACACTTTTCAACATTAGCAAGGGTTGGAATCTGTTGGATGCTATTGTATTGATCAAGGACTGTGTAATCAGTTTGGCCAGAAATTAATGAAGAATTGCAACTATTTCTTTGGGATACCTGTGGTATGAATGTTTGGCATTGTTTCTTCTCTGATATCATTTGTATGAATGTTTTGTAAGCTCATAAACCGTTTCATGTCTATTATATGATCATTTTCAAGTTGATAGGCAGAATACATGTTCTTTCATGCTCTGTTTTGGGAAATTTGTCATAATTTGTCCATTTTCTTTAGTTTAGGAAGAATACATCTCCTATGCTCTTCCTAGCTCGTCATCAGTCTTAAACCATCTCACCAAATCACCTTTAAGTGCTAAGATTTCTACCTACCTTGACCCATGGAATGGACTGCAATTCCATCTCATTTGCCCTGACCTAGCCTCTTTGACCTAATCCTCATCCAACAAACCCAATCAAAACAAAACAAACCCCTTCTGCATTTCATAGCTAGCCTAAAACCTTTTCATTCAGCCCTCTTGGCTGTGATTTTTGTGGAGAGAGCCCTCTCCGACTTGGTAGGGCTAGATACCAAGATAAAAGGTTGGTCTGTGGTTACCTCTGTTGGGATTTCTTCTTCAGCCTTAGAAATCTGGCGAAGTGATAACAGGTTGGATACATACTGAGGCCTACTGTTGTGGCACACACTACACAAGAGGTCCCTCATCCTCAATATATTTCCGGCATTATTCCTTAATATTTGAGGTCTGACAGGGGGAAAAGACAACTCAATGTTCTTGATCAGTTGTGACCACTTCCCGGAAGGGTCATGTCCATAAGTCTAAGCTGCTCTCTAAAAACTAAGAGCTTTCTTTTTGGTAAAGGCTTTGGAAAAATGTTGACTATTTGATCATCCGTGGAGATGTGATAGAGCCTCACTGCTCCTCTCTGCACCATATCCTAGATATAATGATACTTGATCTCAATATGCTTGGACTTGTCATGAAACACAATATTTTATGCAAGAAGAATCCCACTCTTATTGTAATAGTATATAACTATTGTGTTTGGAACTTTCCCAAAAAGTTTTTCTCAACCAATTTTCCTCACAACTAGCCATGCTAGCAGCAATAGTGCAACAAACTTCCGCTTCCTGCTCATCCAAGAGATCATGGCAGATCCCAAGCTAAAGTAGCACCCAGATGTATTTCTTCTATTAGAAGAGTTACCAGCCCAATCAACATCTGAGTATCCATGTAGTCTTATATCACCGACAGTAAATTTCAATCTCATATTGATGGTCCTGTGCATATATCTCAACACATGCTTTGAAGCAATCTGGTGTGCATGTGATGGATTAATCATATATTGGCTCAGAGTATTAACTGCAAAGCATATGCTTGGTTTAGAGTTAACTAAGAACATTAGTGCCCCTAACAATTGTCGATACTCAGAAGGATTTTCCAAATCAAGACCTGCAACTTCACCACATAACTTCTTGAATTTCATCTTCATTGGAGTATTCATGGATTTACATTCTGTCATATCAAATATTTCTAGTAGCTTGACAACATATTTTCAGGGTTGAGAAAGGAAAATCTCACTAAGTTCTTGTCATACTTCAATACCCATAAAGTAGTGGATCAAATAAAGATCTTTCATTTCAAATTCAGAAGATATATCCCTCTTACAATAGAGGATAAGAGGTTCACCACCAGCGATAAATCAATTATCAACATATAATACCAAAATCAAAAGACATACCTTGGACTGTCTTGAAGTAAAGATTTGGATCAACATTACTTCTAGTAAAACCAAGCTTAATTGTGAAGCTATCAATGTGGGCATACCAATATCTTGGAGCTTGCTTCAAACCATGGAGGGATTTCTTCAGTACACACACGTGAGTTTTCCAGTCATGTACTTCAAAGCCTTGTGGTTGCTACAGAAATACTTCTTCCTTGAGGAAGCCATGCATAAAAGCAGTTTTCACATCAATTTGGTGAAGAAGCCATCCTTGGCTTGCAATTAGAGCCACAATGGATCGGATCATTGTATAACGGGAAACCAGTATTAAGATCTCATCATAGTCTATTCCCTCTTTCTGAGAGAAACCTCTGGGCACAAATCTAGCTTTATATTTTTCAATATTGCAATCAACACTATGTTTAATTTTATACAACTTTAGAAGACACAATAGATTTACCTTGTGGTCTTGGAACCACTTCACATACATCGCTATGAATGATGGACTCATATTCTTCAGCCATTGCATATTTCCACACTTGAGCCTTCACAACTTCTTCAAAAGTGCATGGTTCAACTGAATAATGTTGCTCATGGCTACAACATATCCTTGGAACCGACATGGTTTCTTGCGTTCTCTAAAGGTTCCTCAGGGAGTAGCTTGTTTATCAACATATTGAAGGGTGTCACGAAGCCATAAAGGTCTCCTTTTAGCACATAGAGAAGGGTCTGAGGAGTCCATGGGATCCATGGGTTCATCAACAAGATCAAGCTCGGGCTCGCGATATTCTTGTGCATCCAAGGCATCATCTTGTATTTCAACATAAGCAAGAGGAGGAGTGCCTATGGATTTTCAAAGATATCCATCTTCATCAAATGTAATATATATACTAAACTTTATAGTTATTTTACCATGCATGTATATTTTGTAAACTTTAGAATTTTCACAATAACCAAAAATCATACCTTTCTTACCTAAAGCTTCCAACTTGGTATTATTTTCCTTCGGCACATGAAAATAGACAGGGAAAGTAAAGATCCTTAAGTGTCCATTGTGTTATGGGTCATATGGTATGGTGGTCTCTTTCTTGATTCCAGCTTCCTTGTAGAATTCTGGAGCTCTTGTCCACTTCATGTCCACTCAAGTCATGGGATGGCTCGACATCTTCCTCAATCTCGATATAAAGGAATTGGTTCTCACATTCATCAAATGTACCTGTTGATCTCAGAACAAGGGAAGGAGAAATAGTATCAAGGTAAATAAACATAATGAAAGTATACCCGATGATGAGGTCGATCTTTCATTCTTTTCTAGATGTGAGAGTGGCTCCTTCATTATCTTTGCACCAACTTCCTCTTGGTGTTTAATCTTCCTGCACTATTCTGCACCTTAATGATCTTCAGGATCTGTTGTTCTTGATCACATATTCATCAAGAATTTAGTGAAATAATCATTCCAATACTCATGCAAGAAGAGCAACCAATGATATATAAAGATAAATCTAAGAATTAACAGTGACACAAAGAAACAAAATAAGACTTTTTTTTGGGGGGGATTGAAGGAAGTTGTTAGCTCCCTCTTGATCTGGCCTTTATAAGTTACTGCTATCCATAAGTCATATGTCATTAACAAAATAAATGCATCTTCTTGATTACCACTCGACAAAAACCATCATGATCCACTATAATCTTAGGTATTTCAGAAACCATGTTTCTCACATGAGATAATGTTTTATAGTGAAGATGAGTGAACGTTTAGTAACGCAATTTATATTGATGATTACTTATCATAAATCAATGCATGGATGGGTCTTCCATTGATTTTATACAGATCTTCAAATCTTGATCTCAGAATGAATTGCACTTGTAACAATAATTACACATATTGACTTCATTGCCTACAGTGATATTAGTTATAATCCATCTTTGATAGTTGCAAAAAAGGTTAGTTTAGAAAACTATCATTCCATATTTTACAAAAGTCATGATCCTTAAATACAACCACTATTGTTAGTAAACCCTAATATCAAAAATACCAAAACTCATATGATTATGTCATTTCTCATATAATGTGAGAGAATCAAAATCAATCTATCTTCAACATTCAATCTCTAACATTTATTCTTTCATAACCGTCTATGCATTATACTTCTTGTCCAAACAACACTTTCTTGCACATGCACAAACAAAAGTAAAATTATTCTTTACTTTTATATGCATCAAAAAGTACCAAAAACATAACTATTAAATACATGCAACACCTTAATTACTATTTGCAAAATTACTATCATATCTTGGGTTCCTTGAAATCTTGAAAAAATGGTAGATGTAAAATTTCAGAAGCAAAATTTCAACAGTAAAATTCAGCAGTAAATTTTCAGCAACAAAAGAGGAGATATTTCAGCAGAAAAAAGTAGTAAGTATAAGGAACAACAAGAGATATTTCTACAAAAATAGAGCTGCAAATGGAGAAGACACCAAGAGATGTTTCAACAGAAAGAGAGTTGCAAATTGAGCAAACAACAAGAGATATTTCAGCAGAAAGAGAGTTGCAAATGGAGCGGACAACAGTAGATATTTCAGCAGAAAGAGAGTTGCAAATAGAGCGGACAACAAGAGATATTCCAGCAGAAAGAGAGCTTCAAATGGAGTTTGTCTTCACCAAAGATTTGATACCATGTTGAAATTATGATTTTCTATGTGGTAGCAATCACTTATTACAAAACTTTTTTATGTTGCAATATTAGTTAAGCAATTGTAGATAGATTATAAACCATATAAACCATATGCACAATAGAAGACAGCCAAGAACAAAATGGGACACAAAGAATTTAGGTCCAGTGACCAGGGAAAAATCCATAAGAGGAAAACACGACCATATTCTTCTTCTATTAGATTTCAATAGTTCAGCAGAGATACAAAGTACAATGAGAGATCAAGAGAATGAATAAGTTCACCCAAATCTGAACAAGTTGTAGCATGAAGATCACAAGTAACAACAGTAGATGCACACACTGAATCAACCTTCCCTTTAACTGAATCAACACTGAAACACGAAATCACTGAATCACCCTTGGCTTACCAATTTCTGCTCTTACTCTCCAAGTCTCTCTCTCACAATCTTCTTCAACTCTCTCCAACTATTTCTCATGTTCGTATTATTCTTTCACAATGCACAAGTAGTGAGGGGAGAAAGAGTGAGACACATATATATAGGAGGAGCAAAGAATGCATACCATAAGGAAAGGCACCATGCTTATTAATGGACCAATAATAATATCAAGCTCTAGTCGTAGCGCTAGTTTCAAATCCTCCTGTTCGAGATGCATAACCCGCGCAAGGAGTAACTCGCATGCCAAGAGGAGTGTAACTCATGCCCGTTTAGGAAATTTAACTCATGCCATTAAGGAGGTACACATGTCTTTGTAACTTATGCTTTCAAGAGAGAGTGTAACATATGCATTAAAGAGTGTGTAAGAAGAATCTTTATAACATGCTTTTATTGAGTGTAAGAGAATATTTTATGACGTGCTTTAATGAGTGTAAGAGAGTGCAAGAGCATTAATGAGAGTGTAAGAAGAATATGCCATGCCAATAATAAGAGTGTAAGAGAACATTATTGAGAGCCATGATTGAGTGACTTGAATTTATTTTTAATAATAATATAATATTATCATAAGACTAATAGCAATGATATTAATGATAATATTGATGATTAAGTCAAAATTGAACTATTAGGACTGATTGATGATCATAAGGGATTTCCCATCAATAATACTAGATTACCAATTGATGCAAGGTGATTTACTATTTTTGGAAATCCATACTTGAGACTTTCTATTTTTAGAAGGTCTAATTTTAGACTTCCGATTTTTAGAATTTCTATTTTTAGAAATTGTTTTTTTTAGACTTTCTATTTTTAGAAATTCATCCCTAAGCTGCCAAATTTTCAACACTCCCTCTCTACTAGGGAGGAATTTATTTTTGCAACAAAATATCATTGCTTTCTCTGCTCATCTTTGTTCATCTGGACCAATGATGTATCACACTAATGAAGAATAATCATCATATGGGAAACTCATCCATAACCCTATATGTACTTTGGGGAATTACTACTTGCCAATATATGTAAGGATATCGCATGACCAAGTCTTATCTCCTCTTTGGGGGATCCACTTGTCAACTCATGACAAGGATCTCGCACATCCAAGGCTCATCAATGCTTGGGGGGATCTAATTTTCAACACATAACAAGGATCTCGCACATTCAAGTCTCATCACTGCTTGGGGGGATCCACTTGTCAACGCACGACAAGGATCTCACACATCCAAGTCTCATCACTGCTTGGGGGGGGATCCACTTGTCAACCCAAGACAAGGATCTCGCTCATACAAGGCTCATAACTTCTTGGGATATTCACTTGTCAACCCAAGACAAGGATCTCACTCATCCAGGGCTCTTCATTGCTTGGGGGGATCCACTTGTCAACACATGACAAGGATCTAGCACATCCAAGGCTCATCACTGCTTGGGGGGATCCAATTGTCAACCCAGGACAAAGATCTTGCTCATCCAAGGTTCATCACTGCTTGGGGGGATCCACTTGTCAACACATGACAAGGATCTCACACATCCAAGGCTCATCACTTCTTGGGGGGATCCACTTATCAACACATGACAAGGATCTCGCACATCCAAGTCTCATCTCTACTTGGGGGGGGGGTCCACTTGTCAATACACGACAAGGATCTCGCACATCCAAGGATCATCACTACTTGGGGGGGGTCCACTTGTCAACAAATGACAAGTATCTCACTAATCCAAGTTTCATTAAACGTTAAGTAGTGGAACACCTGCATCGTAGACAAGTCACACAAACAAGTCTCACTACACCTATTGGCTAGATAGGTTGTTCTTCCCACTTCCTAGACTGTGGGTCAGATGCATACTGAGGCCTACTCTTGTGGCACACACTACATAAGAGGTCCCTCATCCTCCTGAGATTCCTAGCATCATTCTCTAATCCTGTGAGGTCTGAGAGGGGGGAAAGGTAGCTCAATGTTCTCGATTAGTTGTGACCACTTCCCAGAAGGGTCATCTCCATAAGTCCAAGATGCTCTATAAAAACCAAGAACTTTCTTTTCGGTAAAGGCCTAGTAAAAATGTCAGCTATATGATCATTCATGGAGATGTGATAGAGACTCAGTGCTCCTCTCTGCACGATGTCCTTGATATAGTGATACTTTATCTCAATATGCTTAGACTAGTCATGAAACATAAGATTTTCTACAAGACGAATCCCACTCTATTGTCACAGTATATAACTGTTGTGTCTAGAACGTGCCCAAAAGCTTTCCTTAACCAATCTGCCTCACAGCTAGCCATGCTAACAACAATGTACTCAACTTCAGCTATACTCAGTGCAAAAAACTTTTGTTTTCTGCTCATCCAAGAGATTATGGAAGATCCCAAGCAAAAGTAGCACCCAGATGTGTTTTTTTATTAGAAGGGTTACCAGCCCAATCAACATATGAGTATCCATGTAGTTTTATATCACCGACAATATATTTCAATCCCATATTGATGGTCCCATGCAGATATCTCAACACATGCTTTAAAAAAATCTAGTGTGCATGTCATGGCTTAATTGCATATTGACTCAGAGTATTGACCCAAAACATATGCCCAGTCTAGAGTTCACTAAGAACACCAGTGCCCCAATCAATTGTCGATACTTAGAAGGATTTTCCAAATCAGGACCTGCAACTTCACCATATAGCTTCTTGAAGTTCATCTCCATTGGAGTATTCATGGATTTACATTTTGTCATATCAAATATTTCTAGCAACTTGACAACATATTTTCCTTGAGAAAGAAAAATCTCACCCGGTTTTTTCCATACCTCAAGACCCAAAAAGTAGTGCAAATAAATATCTTTCATTTCAAAATCATAAGCTAACTCCCTCTCACAGTGGAGGATAAGAGGTTCACCACCGATCATAAATAAATCATCAACTTATAATACCGAAATCAAAAGGCATATCTTGAACTGTCTTGAAGTAAATATTTGGATCAAAATTACTTCTAGTTAACCCAAGCTTCATCAAAAAGCTATCAATGCGGGTATACCAAGCTCTTAGAGCTTGCTTAAAACCATGGAGGGATTTCTTCGGTTTGCACACATGAGTTTCCCAGTCACGTACTTCAAAGCCTTATGGTTTCTCCACAAATACTTCTTCCTTCAAGAAGCCCTGCAGAAAAGCAGTATTCACATCAATTTCGTGAAGAGACCATCTAATGCCGACAAAGTCAACATTTCTTCATGCATGACTGACTATATCCGATAATATGAAACTATCAAGCAATGCGCTCCTTCCACTCAAAACAGCCTGAAAGAATTCATTCACCTGTTTAATCAGAGGAGCTAACCCTTGACCAACCTATTCCACACAACGATTTAATTCTTGTACATCGATTATGATCTCTTCCACTTTCTCTGTACCCTCAACAATGTCAACATCCACTTTCTCGATTGTATAATATGCACCTTTGCAATGGCTACATCCAATGTTTCTATTTCTTCCACAAATCCAACACGAACCTCAGTAAAACATCTCTTAATTTTATTATTAATATCCACCTGCAAAATCCTAAATGCTGCAGACCACAGTAAATGATCAGGGACTCTCAATTCGATCAATAGGCTAGGATGCCTCGCGAGAGCATATACCACAACACTGCACATAAATATGGTTGTTGCTTTCAATGCATAGAGGACTCTAAAAAATACCCTATCTCTTGCCGAAGATTTTCCTTTCCCATACCGAAGGCTATTGTTCATGCCCTGTAATATCACACTGCAATTTTGATTTCTCTTTAATGCCTGATTTCCATAGCAACTCCATTACTCAACCCACACCATGAAGGGATCGATTCTCTATCATACAATCAAATTGGAGCTCGCTGGACCTATGGAGAAATCGATTTGCAGGTCACTTCGGTAAAAAAATGCAATGCATCAAAGAAAAACGCCCTCCAACAAGGAAAAACGCAGCATGTGAACGAAAGGCGCAACATGTGTCCAGGAATTCGATTTCGATGGGTATTTTGCCTCCAAGGATCTTAACTTAGTCTCTTGCTCACGACCTCATTAATACAAGCAACCCCTTCATGTTTTAATACATTCATGCATTAATAGAAATAATAGGCACAGATATTATGTTTTCTCAGTGTCTTCTCAAGCCATCAACAAGCTCCTGCAAAGACTGGAACCTCTCTGTTTCTACCCAGTCTCGACCTAACTATAATCACACAGTGATTCTACCTAGTTACATATTATCATGCCTGCATGTACAAAGTTAGTCAACCATACAACTAACCAATATTCCTCAGATTGTTCAATTACGTCACACAGACTGCAAAAGAACAACAACACACAACCTTTGATGAATCTACCTTTTCATTAAGTAAAATAAACTATACATGCACAAAAGAACTCCAACTTGTTCTTTCTATGGCCTGATTTTTCTTTTACTTGGCCATCTTCTCCTCTCCTGAACTTTCTCACCCTGAGTTCTGCCCCGTAGGATTTTCAATTCGATTCTCTCTTTACTCCACCAACCTAATCCTTCAACTCAAACTGCCTCCTACAAATCCACAGTCTTTTCCTTAATTCCTGGAACAATTTCTATTTCTAGAAAACCAAACATATCCCTATCTATGACTCATATAACAAAGTCCTATCTTCTTGAAATTTTAATTAAACTCTCTCAAGTCATCCTGTTTCTTCAGGGATGTGTTACGGATCTCATCCTACACTAACACCTATCTAGTTAGAATCTTCTACCCTTATGCTTGCTTGCTAATTAAATACTTTTACAAAATATTTTACAATGATTTTTTTTTACAATGGATCCCCTTTAGGCCGATGTCTAGGCCTTTAGGTCTAATCACACATTTAGTACTTGAACTTGAGATCCAATGCTCATGCATCAGACTCCCAAAGTAGAAAGAAGACATGATCACCTGATCATGCAGCTTCAGTCTTCATCTTTCTTGGATCCCAAACTCTAGTTTGTTGTTGTACATAAGCTTCATTGTCTTCATTTCTCTTTGGCTGCAACCTTCGAGGATTCCACACCTTATGTTGTAGTGTTCCATTGTCCTTTCATCATTTTTCACTCTCCATTCAACTTTACAGTGGATTACTTGCTTTGCCTGCTATAGCTTTTCTTAGGAACTTGCATCAATTCCCATAATTCATCTATGGCCTCTTGAAACTCAATTTTCTGCTGTAAACAAACCTTATTTTCATTGCTCTGCCACTGCACTTTGCTGCACTCTGTCCATTCATCTTCAAACTGATGATTACCTTCTTCAATTTTTTCTGCTTCAACTTCTGCTATTACTCTCGAGATTGCTCCAAATATTGTTGTAGATATAACTGCCACCCAAACTTCATGAATATCCTTGAAGATATCTCCCTCTGCAATATCCAATTGCTGCTCCTTGTCTGCAAATTTACTTTCAAAAAGTAAACTTCTCTGCAATTCCCTGACTACAGTAACATATTCACTCACACTTCTCTATATATTGGTTAAAATAACATAGTTTAGCAAACCAATATCTTCTTTTGTCTCAGCCAAAACTTGAGACATTATTATTTCAATTTTTGCAATCCCTTTCTCATGATCAGATGCTTCCAACAATCAATTCAACAATTCACTTTCTACCTGATTCCTTTCAAACACCTCATCACTATGTTGCTTATCAATTCCAGCATAACTCTCCTCTTTTTCCTTGACAACATCCCATAGTTGTCCTTCAGCTCCTTGACTAATCCTAGTAGTTAGTTCAGTCTCCTTCAGTTCTAAGACTGATTTTTCTTTAGCATGAGACATGTCTGTCTCACCTTCATCCTCGTTGCTTCTTCTTATTTGTCACAAATCCAATCTCTTAGTGACGCTGCTTCATTCTTTATCAGAATACAATTATGATCCTCTATCTCTGTGACAACTCTAGATGTTTGTCCAACAGTCTCCTTTTGGCCACTTAAGAAAGCCAACTTCTCCCTATCCTTACCAATAACATGTTCCATCAAATGAGACATAACTGTCTCATCTCCATTGGAGATACTTCCTTCAATAAGTAAGGAATCTATAAAATCCTTCTTCTACAACAATCCATCCTTGTCTTCTTCTGAAAACCATTCATCATCATACTTTAATTGGCAACTTTCAACCTCATTCAAGGCAGTTCCAAAAGATTGTTTGTCCCCTGCAAAACTTGCAATCACACACAAATTGTCAGTTTTAAAACCACAAGACCCAATGGTCTTATTTGATGATTCAGTCATCAAATTCTTTTTTTGTTCCAAGTCTTCTACATGACTCGGAAAATCTTCAATGGTATTCATCTCAGCTTCCTCAAGCATAGCATTTGAGTACTTGATATCCTTTGCTTCTTCTTCTTGCTTTTGGCCATCATCATGAGCCAAACTTCCTCTGCTTTCAGTCCTTGCAACATGCTGAAAAACAACGCCTTTTCTCAACTGTGTATGAACATTTATATGAGACTTAACTGTCCCATCTTTCAGAATAGAATTTGGATTTTGTCTACCTTCTTTCTTATGTGTGACAATATCAGAAAATTGTCCTTCCTCATATGTTTAACCTGCAGACATATAAAAGATATCATATTTCAAATCATGAGACCTCTTAGCCTCACTTGATGTTTCATCCATCAAATCTTCATCCTGATACCCACTTGCCTTGAGTACCTCATCCTCTCCTTGAGCCTTCATCATTTGCTCTTTCTTCTTCTGTAGCCTATGCCACCTCATCTTTCTTCGTACAAGAAAACCACATCTTTGGTCTTCCTTATTTCTCTGTAACAAATCCATCAATACTTCAATATGGACTACTATATCAGCCTTCTCCCTCTCATATTCTTCATCATTCTACTGCTTCCATATGCCATTTTCCGAAACCTCTGCTATGAATATCATTAGTTGTCCTCTTCTCCATCTTTGTGACCTTTTCACACTCACTATGAGCTGTACTAAGCCTCTGTAGTAACAAGTTCTCCCTGTTACAAATTACATCACCAAGATCTCCTCTGTACTTGGTCTTTTGGCAAGCACTAGTCCTCTGTCAGGAACCTCCTGAGCACTCCTTCCTGCTCCTTCTAGGCTTATATCCTCAAATCATATTCTCTTGTGAACATTTAACCTTCCTCTTGTATTTCAACCTCAGCTGAAATATTAGGTTCTGGCCACACTCTTCTTCCATGTGGAAACCCTTACTGGCTTCCTTCATCACTACTCTTAAGGTTGTGATCTTCTTTTGCGGAGATAATTCACTAATTGTTGTTACCTCTCTCCCTAGCCTTGCACTACTTCTCCCAAAGTAGTTATCTTTGTCAATAACCTCACTGTTCAGGCTACAAGCCTCTTCCTCTCCTGCATGCAAAGCTCCTGAGTGTAAATTACTTTCGTTTTTTTTTGTGCACAATTTCAGGTATTACAAATGCAATTTTCGATAGCACTGACTCGCCTCCTTTGTACACGCTCACTGATTTGCAAACCAATGGGTTCTCACTTAAATCTAAAATATGTAGAAAAATAAATTTTGGAATCTGAACTTCTGCAACTAGGCACACATTCCTATATTCAAAATGTGTAACTTACCGAATTTGCAGTCAAGAAAACTGTGAATGCACTCCTCTTTTCTCTATGTAGTTTCTTGGGAAAACTCTTTATCATCATGGTAAAATGTGACAAAGTAATATTAAACAAATTGATTCTGGAATGATGTGCAGGATTCGACAAACTCATCTTGGCCATGTGATCGGAATCATTTTCTCCAAGAAAACTTCTCCCAACTCATCAGTCACAGATTGTTCCTTGACATCGATTCCTTCAACAATGATTTCTTTAAATTGAAATAACTTTTGATAACATACGTCCAAACACATCAAACGCTTGAAGTGTCCTCACATAAATCGACCAATCTATACCTTAATAGGATTTATTTACAGGGCTACAACATCAATTTCCTCACAATATTTAGAGAAGTATTACCAACCTACTCTGTTACCAAAATGATGCCAACAAAGTCAACATTTTTTCCTGCATGTCTGACTATCTCCGATAATATGAGACTATCAAGCAATGCGCTCCTTCCACTCAAAACAACCTGAAAGAAGTCATTCAACTATTTAGTTAGAGGAGCTAACCCTTGACCAACCTATTCCACACAATGCTTTAATTCATGTACATCGATTATGATCTCTTCCACTTCCTTTGTACCCTCAACAATGTCAACATCCACTTTCTCGATTGTAGAATATGCACCTTTGCAATGGCTGCATTCAATGTTTCTATTTCTTTCACAACCTCAACACGACCCTCAGTAAAACATCTCTTAATTTTATTATTAATCTCCACCTGCAAGCTCCTAAATGCTGCGGACCATAGTAAATGATCAAGGACTCTCAATTCGATCAATAGGCTAGGATGCCCCGCAAGAGAAAATACCACAACACTACACATAAATATGGTTGTTGCCTTCAGTGCACAGATGGCTCTAAAAAATACCCTATATCTTGCCGAAGATTTTCCTTTCCCATACTGAAGGCTATTGTTCATGCCCTATAATATCACATTGCAATTCTGATTTCTCTTTAATGCCTGATTGCCTTAGCAAATCCATTACTTAACCCACGCCATGGAGGTATCGATTCTCTGTCATACAATCAAATTGGAGCTTGCTAGGCCTGTGGAGAAATCGATTTGCAGGTCACTCAGGTAAAAAAAACGCAATGCATCAAAGAAAATCGCCCTCCAGTAAGGAAAAACGTAGTGTGTGAACGAAAGGCGCATCATGTGTCCAGGAATTCGATTTCACTAGGTATTTTACCTCCAGGGATCTTAACTTAGTCTCTTGCTCATGGCCTCATTAATACAAGCAACTCCTTCATGTTTTAATACATTCATGCATTAATAGAAATAATATGCACAGATACTCTGTTTTCCCAGTGTCTTCTCAAGCCATCAACAAGCTCCTGCAAAGACTGGAACCTCTCTGTTTCTACCCAGTCTCGACCTGACTGGAATTACATAGTGATTCTACCTAGTTACATATTATCATGCCTGCATGTACAAAGTTAGTCAACCACACAACTAACCAAGATTCCTCAGATTGTTCAATTGCATCACACAGAATACAAAAGAACAGCAACACACAACCTTTGATGAATCTGCCTTTTCATTAAGTAAAATAAACTATAAATGCACATAAGAACTCCAACTTATTCCTTCCATTTCCTAATTTTTCTTTTACTTGGTCATCTTCTCCTCTCCCGAACTCTCTCACCCTGATTTTTTCCCGTAGGCTTTTCAATTCGATTCTCTCTTTACTCCACCAACCTAATCCTTCAACTCAAATTGCCTCCTACAAATCAACAGTTTGTTCCTTAATTCATGGAACAATTTCTATTTCTAGAAAACCAAACTTTTCCCTATCTATGAATCATATAACAGAGTCCTATATTCTTGCAATTTTAATTAAACTCTCTCTTGAGTCATCCTGTTTCTTCAGGGATGTGTTACATAACCCATCCTACACTAACACCTATCTAGTTAGAATCTTATACCCTTACGCTTGCTTGCTAATTAAACACTTTTACAAAATATTTTACAATGTTTTTTTTTTTACAATGGATCCCCTTTGGGTTGATGTCTAAACCTTTAGGTCTAATCACACATTTAGTACTTGAATTTGAGAGCTAATGCTCCACATCACCATCCTTGGCTTGCAACTAGAGCCAAAATGGATCAAATCGTTGTATAATGGGCAATTGTTGCAAATATCTCATCATAGTCTATTCCCTCTTTCTAAGAGAAACCTCTGGCCAGAAATCTAGTTTTTTTTTTCAATACTATCATCAACACCATGTTTAATTTTGTATAGCCATTTAAAAGACACAAAAAAACTACCTTGTGGTCTTGGAACCACTTCCCATACATCATTATGAATGATGGACTCATATTCTTCATCCATTGCATCTTTCCACACTTGAGCCTTCACAACTTCTTCAAAAGAGCATGGTTCAACTAAATAATGTTGCTCATTTCTACAACATATCCTTGGAACTGACATGGTTTCTTGCTTTCTCTGAAGGTTCCTTGGGGAGAAGTATGTTTATCAACATATTGAACGGTGTCACTAAGCCATAAAGGTATCCTTCTAGCAAAAATAGAAGGATCCGACAGTCCATGGGATCCATGGGTTCATCAACAAGATCAAGCTTTAGGCTCAGGACCTTCTTGTGCATCTAAGGCATCATCCTGTCTTTCAACATTAGCAGGAGGAGGAGTGTCTATGGCTTTTAAAAGAGCTGCATATTCATCAAATGTAATATCTCTTCTAAACTCTATAGTTATTTTACTAGGCGCATATATTATGTAAGCTTTAGGATTTTCAAAATAACCAACATTCATACCTTTCTCACCTAAAGCTTCTAGCTTGGTACTATTTTCCTTTAGCACATGAAAGTAGACAGGGCAGTCAAATATCCTTAAGTGTCCATTTTGTTATTGGTTATATGGTACGGTGGTCTCTTTCATGATTACAACTTCCTTGTAGAAGTCTTCAGCTCTTGTCCACTTCATGTCCACCCAAGTCATGGGATGGCTCGACATCTTAGTCAATCTCGATACAAAAGACTTGGTTCTCACATTCATCAAATGTACATTTTTATCTCAAAACAAGAGCAAGAGAAATAACAGCAAGGTAAATAAACATAATGAAAGTATACTTGGTGATGAGGCATGTATTTCTTCTTTTCTAGATGTGAGAGTGGCTCCTTCATTATCCTTGCACCAAATTCCTCTTGGTGTTTACTCTTCATGCGCTATTTTGCACCTTAATGGTCTTCGAGATCTTCTTTTCTTAACTGCATCCTCATCAAGAAGTTAGTGAAAGAATCATTAAAATACTCATGCAGGAAGAGTAACCAATGATCTATAAAGATAAATCTAAACAAGAGTAGTGACACAAAGAAACACTTTAAGACTTAGAAATATTTTTATTTATTTATTGAAAGAAGTTGTTTGCTCCCTCTTGATCTGGCCTCTATAAGCTACCACTATCCATAAGTCATATGTTATTAGAAGAAATGCATCTTCTTGATTAACACTCGACAAACTCCATCATGATCCACTATAATCTAAGGTATTTGGAAACCATGTTTCTCCCATGAGGTAATGTTTTATAGTGAAGACTATTGAACGTTTGTTGTCACAGCTTATATTGATGATTACTTATCACAAATCAGTGCATGGATAGGTCTTACATTCATTTTATACATATCTTCAAATATTGATCCCAGAGTGAATGCTTGTAATAATAATTATACATATTGAATTCATTTCCTGTAATGATATTAGTTATAATCCATCTTTGATCGTTGGAAAAGAGGTTAATTTAGAAAACTATCATTCCATCTTTTGCAAAAGTCATGATCCTTAACTGCAACCACTATTGTTAGTAAACTCTAATATCAAAAATACCAAAACCCATAAGATTATGTCATTTCTCATATAATGTGAGAGAATCAAAACCAATCTATCTTCAACATTCAATTTCTATTAGTTATTCTTTCATAATCTTCTATGCATTATACTTCTTGTCAAGATAACACTTTCTTGCACATGCATAAACAAAAGTAAAACTAATTTTTACCTTGACATGCATCAAAAAATACCAAAACCATAACTATTAAATACATGCAACACCATAATTACTATATGAAAAATTATTATCATATCTTGGGCTCTTTGAAACCTTGGAACAATGGTAGTAGCAAAATTTCAGCTCTAAAATTCAGCAATAAATTTTCAGCAGTAAAATTTCAATTGAAAATTTCAATAACAAAAGAGCATATATTTCAGAAGAAAATAAGCAGTAAGTATAATGAACAACAAGATATATTTCAATAAAAATAGAGCTACAAATGGAGCATACACCAAGAGATGTTTCAACAGAAAGAAAGTTGCAAATGGACCAGACATCAAGAGATATTTCAATAGAAAGAGAGTTGCAAATGAAACAGACAACAAAAGATATTTCAATAGAAAGACGACTGCAAATGGAGCGGACAACAAGAGATATTCTATCAGAAAGAGAGATGCAAATAGAGATTGTCTTCACCAAAGCTCTGATACTATGTTGAAATTTTTATGTTCCATGTTGTAACAATCACTTATTACAAAACTTCTTTATGTTGCATAATTAGTTAAGAAATTGTAGATAGAACATAAATCATATAAACCCACAAGGGGAAAGCCCAACCATATTCTTCTTCCATTAGAGATCAATAGTTCAACATATATACATAGTAGAATGAGAGACCAAGAGAATGAGTAATTTCATCTAAATATGAACAAGTTGTAGCATAAGATCACTGGTAGCAGCAGTAGATGCACAAACTGAATCAAACTTCCCTTCAATTAAATTAACATTGAAACATTGAAGCATTGAATCAATATTGGTTCACTAAGTTCTACTCTTACTCTCCAAATCTCTCTCTCATAATCTTCTTCAACTCTCTCCAACTCTTCCTCAAGTTCATATTCTTCTTTCACAATGCACAAGTAGTGAGAGGAGAAAGAATGAGGCACATATATATAGGAGGAGCAATGAATCCATGCTATAAAGAGGAGTAACTTGCATGCTAAGAGGAGTGTAACTCATACCCATTTAGGAAATGTAACTTATGGCATTAAGGAGGCTTGCATGTCTTTGTAACTTATGCTTTCAAGAGAGAGTGTAACATATGCATTAAAGAGTGTAAGAAGAATCTTTTATGACATGTTTTTATTGAGTGGAAGAGAATATTTTATGACGTGCTTTAATGAGTGTAAGAGAGTGTAAGAGCATTAATGAGAGTGTAAGAGGAATACGCCATGCCAATAATAAGAGTGTAAGAGAACATTATTGAGAGCCATGATTGAGTGATTTGAATTTCTTTTTAATAATAATAATAATAATATTAATGATAATATTGATGATTAAGTTGAAATTGAACTATTAGGATTGATTGATGATCATAAGAGATTTTCCATCAACAATACTTGATTACCAACTAATGCAAGGTGATTTAATATTTAGGAAAAGTCATACTTGAGACTGTATATCTTTAGAAATTCTAATTTTAGACTTCTTGTTTTTAGAATTTTCAATTTTTAGACATTCTATTTTTTTTAGACTTTATATTTTTAGAAATTCATCCCTGAGCTACCAAATTTTCAACAAGATATCCAACAAATTTGTCCTAAACTATGACACCTCATCTACTAGCAAACACAACTTAGGAAGACAAAAACATACCTCTTATGCCTGAGATGTAACTCTGTTCTGAGCCTCTAATTTCGAGTTTTTTGACCCATTGATTAGGGCATCTTATGCTACTGCAACAACCATCAACTCCGCCTCAAAACACCTTCAACTCCTACGTTGTCCTTAGCCTTGATTCTCTACTATTCTCAACCTCCTTCTAAGCTTATATACCATAATTCATATGGTCCAGATTTGTCGTAACTAGGGCTCTATCCAAACGAGGTATCACAGAAAATGCGGGATGCTAAACAAAGACAAACTAACACAAAAATAGCCCAGAAATCCTCCTGTTACTTGTTTCCTTCTCCAATAACTCGACCTACTATAATGAGAAAATAAACCCACTAAATACTTCTTTTCTCTCCCTCGCTAAGCTTCCCTTGGTTGCGGCTATATCAGAGGTGTCTTCCACTACGAATTGTTGCACTTGGATGGTGAAACGAATCTCCAAGTCTTCTCTATTTATATGCTTCCTTGGGTATTGTCTAGCCCTTCCAAGAGGGGTCTCTTCAACTAAGGTTGACTTGAAACTTAAGACAATGTTCCTACTTGAAAAACATAAAAAATCATTTCTCCCAATATACAAGGCCTCTCTTGGTGCTTCAAGCAGCATCTTTCTCCTCTAAGGGTGCTCTATCATCTTCATATGCCAAGTCATCAAATATATTCATGGTTTTGGCCCCACTCCTTTGGGTGCAAAACCACCACCTTGGGTACTTATCCCACAAAGCCCTTTTGTGGTTCCAATTACTCCACAACCTTGTATCGTAGGGTTTGGAGTAACTCTTGATAAGCCTCAGTATTGCAACAAGAAGGTTGCAACTTCCAAGGCTACCAACTTTAATTATCAACCCAGGGTTCGTACAAACTTAAAAGGTATCGACACCATATGTGAAACATAAAATGTGCCCTTATTTTGTTGATCGGATGTAATGGAGTGAATTTCATGAAATCAAAGCTTAAATTAATTGCAGAAATGGAAGTTTTGCTTTGAAAAGAAATTAATCCTAGGCAAGAACAACAATTTGTAATTGCAATCTTAAGAGCATGAATTCAAATAAATAGGTCTATTCTACTTTATAAAAATGTCTGTCCTAAGTGGTGTTTATTCTTCCTCAATCATGGATTTAGATCCTAATCAATGAATGAATTGATTTACATTGAGCAATGAAGCTCAATAAATAATACAACTGTAGAAACAACAACAGCAAGTTTCTACTAAGAAAGTAGAAACAACAAGTTTCTAACAAGAAACTGCTAATTACAAACTAAGAAAGTAGAAACAACAAGTTTCTAACAAGAAACTGCTAATTACAATCATAGATGAGCAGTAAACTCTAAAATAGCATTATTCTAATACCCTCCCTTAATGCTCAATCTATTTACAACACCGATAAACCCTTTGAATTTTACAAACTTATCAGGACCAAGAGGCTTGGTGATGATGTCTGCTGGTTGCTCCTTTGTGGGAACATATAGTAACTGAATGGATCCGTCTTCAACACGCTGGCGAATGTAGTGACAATGAATTTCCACATGCTTTGTTCATTCATGGAAGACTGGATTCTTGGCGAGTTTGAGCACTCCCTGATTATCACAGAACAAGGGAGTAGGACCTACCTAGGAAACATGCATATCCGCAAGCATACGTCGAAGCCAAACTGCCTCGCAAGATGCCTTAACTGCTCCCCGATATTCTGCTTCTGTTGAGGAGAGAGCCACTGCCTGCTGCTTCTTACTAGCCCATGTGATAGTGCCAGATCCCAGACTAAACACATACCCAGTTGTAGATTTACGGTCATCAACCGAACCAGCCTAGTCTGAATCTGTGTAACCACTGAGTGTAGGATCTGAACTCTGAGTGTATAGAAGTCCATAATCAAGGGTTCCTCTTACATAACGCAGCACACGCTTTGCTGCTATCCAATGATCAGCTTTAGGAGCTGACATGAAGCGTGAAATGTAGCTCACTGCAAAACTAATATCAGGTCGACTGGCAATAAGGTGATGAGGCTGCCCACTAACTGCCTGAATAAAGTTTCATCCACAAGTGGTGAGGATGACTGAGCTGAAATTTTGAGCCCTGGTTCCATAGGAGTCGTGGTAGGTTTGCAATCCTGCATTCTGAACCTTTCCACAAGATTTCTGGCATACTTGCACTGAGAGAGAAAGATGTTGTTCTCAATCTGCCAGACTTCCACCCCTAAACAGTAATGAAGAAGCCCCAAATCTGTCATATCAAAAGTGTTGCACAAATCCTGTTTGATGGATCAAATGTGTTGAACTGCCAGTAATAATAAGATCATCCACATAGACAACCACAAACAAAATATCATCACCAGTATGTTTAATATACAGGTTTGCATCAGATGGACTCTGCTGAAAACCATGATCTATTAGGTACTTATCAATTTTCATGTACCAAGCCCGAGGGGCTTGTTTCAGACCATAGAGTGCTTTTACTAATCTACAAACTTTCTATGATTGATTGGCAACCTTGAATCCTGGAGGTTGCATCATGTAGAATTCTTCCTGTAAGTCACCATTTAGAAAAGCACTCTTTACATCCATCTGATGGAATGTCCAATTGAATTGAGCTGATAAGGCAAGGACAAGCCGTATGGTACTCATCTTGGTTGTAGGAGCAAAGGTCTCCTCATAGTCTATGCCTTCTTTCTGTGAGAATCCTCGAGCAACAAGACGAGCCTTATACTTGTTGAGGGTTCTGTCAGCTTTGTATTTCACTTTATACACCCATTTGTAGCTAATGGGTGTTTTCCCTGCACGAAGATCAGAAAGGGTCCAAGTGTGATTCTTCTGAAGACTCTGGAATTCAGCCTCCATAGCCTGTTCCCACTCAGGTATGCCCTTAGCCTCTGAATATGTTTGAGGCTCAAAAACACTGTGTATGTTAGCCATAAGAGAAAAATTTACTGTAGGCTATTGTTTGCTCTTATTTCTGGAAGTTCTACCTTCAAGGAGTTCATTATCCCGAAAATCACCAATAGTTTTAGCCCACCATTTAGGCCGGAGAGTAGAAGAACCAATATCTGGAGGTGGAGGAGGCTCAGGAACAATAGGAGCAGCAAGAGGAGGATTATTTTGTAGAGGAAGCTCAGGTAGTGCATCATCAAAGACTGATGCTGCATCATCCCTCTCATCAGGTGGACCTAATGGAAGAAAAACACTGTGAGGCTGATCCTCAGAACACTGCTCAGAAGGAAGGGATTGAAAGAACCCTTTGTCTTCATCAAATACCACGTCCCAACTGAAGATAAGACGATCAGTGTCTATATCTATCAGCCTATAGGCCTTGTGGTGATCACTATACCCTGTCATCATGAGTTTCTGGCTTTTGGAATCCAACTTAGAGCACTTAGCACCGGGAATCCAAACATATGCAACTGAGCCAAAAACTTTGAGATGGCTGATCTTAGGCTTTCGACCAAACCAAACCTCTTCTTGAGTCTTCCCTTTAACAGCCTGAGTAGGTGATCGATTAAGAAGATAGACTGTAGTAAACACTGCTTCCGCCCAAAATTTGTTTGGAACACTCCTATGTTGTAACATAGAACGAGCCATTTCAACAACCGTACGGTTACGACGTTCTACAACACTGTTCTGCTGAGGAGTGTAGGGTGTGGTTAATTGGCGTTTGATGCCATGGGTATCACAGAAGTTGGAGAAAGAAGAAGAACAAAATCCCCCCCCCGTTATCTGTCCTAAGAGTTATGATATTACAGCAAGACTCTTTTTCAACTAAGGACTTAAACTTCTGAAAGATACTAAATACATCAAATTTATGTTTTAGAAAGTACACCCACATTTTTCTACTGAAATCATCTACAATGAGCAAAAAATATTTGCAACCCGTAACTGAAGATGTATTCATAGGACCACAAATATCAGCATGAATTAACTGGAGTACCTTAGATGCGCGCCAAGATTATCCATCCTTGAATGAAGACTGATGTTGCTTTCCAGCTTGACAGGTGACGCACACTCCCAAATGCTGTGTCTGAATATCAGGTAACCCTGACACAAGTCCCTCCCGAGATAGTTGAGAGAGATACTGAATGTTTAAATTCCCATATCTCTGATGCTACAGAGTGCTGATGGGAGAAACACGAGCTGCTAGAGCCACTTCTAGGGAATCACCAATGTAAAGAAGCCTATATAGACCATGACCCTCTAGGCCAACAACAACCGTAAGTCGAGTGTCCCTGTCAATAATGGAGCACTTGTGCGCACTGAACACCACATTGAGCTAAGGAGAGTTTCTCATAATCTGGCTGACAGACAACAGATTAATTTCCATACCAGGAACATAGTACACATTCAGGAAGATGAGTGTGCGCCCACCAGATTGGATCTAAACTGTACCTTTGCCAACCACCGTGGACTCCTCACCTCCGCCGAAGAACACGGAATCACTGAAAGATGAGAAGTCAATAAACCAGTCATGCCTATGAGAGAAATGACGTGATGCACCAGAGTCAATGACGTGATGTATCTGAGTACCTTTTAGCCATAAAGGCATAAAAGGCAGATTCCTTCTACTTGGAAGTTACAGAGAGTTTGAGAAGCATAACAGCCTCTCGATTTCGATCATCAAACTTATCTTGATCTGCACCAGGTGCACCACGACAAAGCTCTGTGCCCAAAACGAGCTGGTCAAGACGCCTATATTAAAAAATGGTCAACATTCTCTATTTCCAGATGTTATAATTATTGCCATTAAAGCACTGATTGCCTTCCAACATCAGATTGGTTAGTGAGGCCAACTGCACGTTTTCCAAGACACGCAAAACGACCAAGGAGTCTAGCACAAATTTTAATGCAGATGGCGGCTGATCTGGACAAAAAACTACTGGAAATTTAAATGCTCATCCAGCCAAAAATGGGTGCATACCTCGATTCTTCCAAAATATCAGTATGGAATTCAATCTACTATAGAAAAACAATACCCAAATCAGCCTTTAATAACTCGTCCCAGTCATATGAAAATTGCACCAACAGCTTCCACGTTCAACTAGCAAGATGGACTGATATTGGACAGAAATTCAACACATTGGACCAGCAACCAAACTCAGCAACACGTATAGGATAGATATGACTGATAGGAGTCTTTATCCCACGAAATACTCAGCAGAAAACGACCCACCAAAGAAAGAATCGCAGAAAAAAAATGGCGGCTCAGAAATTGTGACGCCAAAAAAAATTTCAAACTTCTAGAGAGCTATTTCGAGATGAAGCACAAAATTTTTCAAATATTGAAGAATTATTTCGAAAAAAATACTTGAGCTCCGATACCATATTCAATGAATGAATTGATTTACAATGAGCAGTGAAGCTCAATAAATAATACAACTGTAGAAATAGCAACAGCAAGTTTCTACTAAGAAAGTAGAAACAATAAGTTTCTAACAAGAAACTGCTAATTACAAACTAAGAAAGTAGAAACAACAAGTTTCTAACAAGAAACTGCTAATTACAATCATAGATGAGCAGTAAAATATAAAATAGCATTATTCTAATAGATCCTAGGGGTCATGATTGAAGCCTAAGAGACAAAAACCAAGCTTTGAGAGAAAATATGGTCAAGTTTACACGTGCGACAAGAGTGATACATGAAGGCCTGTTTTTGCTACATGAAGTTCTGTTTTTGCTAGAGGAAATCATGTTTAGGAGATAAGGCACCAAATGACTAAGTAAATCAAATGAAAATGGAATGGGACAAATTTTGTTATTAAGTAGAATGCCTTATGTCTTTATTCCAAGTGGAATCACTCCAAAATACCCCTATTCACATGTGCTAAAAAATAACAGAAAATTACTACTCTAAAAATTGGAAATTCAAGAACTAGTGAGCTAATTAATCTATAAAATGCCTAACCTAATCAAGTGAAAATGCAATGGGGTAATTTTTTTTATTAACTTGAATGTTTTTATGACCTAATACAAGTGGAATCAACTCAAATGAAGCTCATTAACCCATTCTAAAAAATAGAAGAAAATTACTATTATTTTGCTACAAGGCATTTCCAGAAATCCTATATTCGTGAACTAGCTAGTAACCAAATCCAAGTAGTTCAATGATGAAGATGACCTTCCAAAGTTATTCCAAGGATGAATAATGCTTTTGAATCTATAAATAACTTGCTAAAGAACTTACTTCAACTATTTAACTCAATCCTACAACAAGACAAACATCAATACTAAATACAGAAATAGGAAAAACAAGAATAAGAGATGTATGTGAATAAGAAGTAAAAAGAACATAAAGAAATTGTGCAAGATGGATATGAGGCTCTTGGGATGGCCAAGCACAAGGAGACTCAGAGTCATATAGAAGAAACCAAGATTTAGAAGTTAAAAATGGCACCAAACTTCATTATTTGAACCAATCCAAGTACATCCCTGCTAGAAATGAAAGTTGAGCTGCAAAAAAACAAGTTTTATTCACAATAAGACTAAGATAGCCTACCCCTAGAGGGAAATTCGAATTGTTACTTATAAAAAATTATGAGGAAGCATTCTCCTTGAAAGGAGGAAGTTTTCCCCTCCAAAATCCCTCAAATAGTGGATATGGTTCACAACACCAGGAATATGCATTAAATGATAGGGAACACATTCCTAGATTTTCTCAATCATTGGAGCTCCAGAATTTGTCAACAGTTTCATAATATTTTTTTCATTTATTCTCCAATATTGATTCTCTTATAGTAGGGAGAAAGTCCCTAAATTATCTCCTCCTCCAAAACTTCATAATATTCCCAATATTCTCACAATATTCTTCCAAAATAAATAATATTAGGCACAAATATGCAATTATATCTAAACTTTCCTAAGAACATATTAAAGCTAAAAAAGAATTATTAAGTGTAGAAGGAGAGGTTTAATATAGCCTTTATGTGCCCAAGTAAGGTTAGATGGGCCTTGCCCACGGGGCTTTGGTTCGACGGTGAAGGGTGCACTGTTAAGGCACTCCATGCGATAGGTCACTGGTTCCAATCCCCCTGTGGGTGCTGACTTAAAAAAAAAAAAAAAGGTTAGATGGGCCTTCATTTGTGTCTAATTTAGAGACTCATCATACCCCCTACTGAAATTGTTGCTCATCCTCTGAGCAACCTATTCATCCTCCTTGCCCTATTTAATTCTTTGTTTGTTGGTCCATGTGTTGTTTGTCTTGTTGTTCTTCTTGTTACTCTTCTATTTGCATTTCTTCCCTTATATCAGTTTCCCACAAAACTTCTAATGTAGGTTTAGGATGCTTCTTTCTCTCAGGTGATTCTTCAATTGTAATGATTTCTATTTGTGAAGGAAACATATTGCTTTTGGTTTGTCTGCTTGATATTTCTCTTGAACTTCTCCTTGTGAAAAGAAGGATTTCTTGGTATCCATTACATAATTAGTAATGGAATTCTCATTGAATTCCAAACATCTTACTGTTGATACAATTTTTTGGGCATGACACATCATATTATCCATCAAATTCTTATGAACACCCTTAACTAGCAATCTAAATTCTCTTTTCTCATTAAAATTTGCAATTGAAAACAGTTAACAGAGAGCTCTTTCTTCTTTAAAAAGGAGAAATGATGTTCAATAAACTGAAACAAAAGAAAGGAATTATGTGATGACCAAATTGGCGACTTGGCTACATTTCACCCTTGGAGAATTTACCATGTTTGTAGCAAATCCTTTGCAACTCTATTGTGTTTCTTTGTACCTTGTAGCTATTAGTTAATCATTTTCCAACACCCTAGTAGCAAAATTTTTCTCTTGCAGCCCTTTGTTAACTTCCTATAGCAAATCTATTTTTCCTGTAGCAACCAATATTTGCATGCCAAGAGGTGGTGGGTTCACCTTTTATTTTTTCTCTTTTTTTCAATTTTTTTCTCTTTTTTCTTATTGCATGCAAAATAAACTCAGTGTGTTTTTTTGTTAACTGAATTGGCCCTTAGTTACCCCTTGGCACTCCTTGTCCTCCATCACAACTAAATGATTAACACCCACTTTCTCAAGTCCTCTTCACTTGTGTCTTGTTCCTCTCCCACATGTGTGTGTGCCTTGGTGGAAAAGTGAAGTTAACTATTAGATAAGGCCGAGGTTGATCTGCTTCTAATTTTGGCTATAAAAAAAAAAAATTCCTTCATACATTTGCAATGCTTTTCAAGCTAACATAAGTTCCTAAGAAAGGTTTAGATGATTGCATACCTGAGCCTTACCCTTGATGTGTTTTCGCAGGTGATATTGAGGCTGCCGATGTGACTATTGAAGCTAACTTTGGTGGTTTTGAAGCTGCTACTAATGATCCTGAAGATGCATGTGATAATATGTTGGAGGTCCTATTGTTGACAGCCTTATATCTGAAGGTCTTCTAGGGTTTTTTTTGTTGTTGTTGCTACTACTTCACATACCTGGCTAAAATGTTGCTGCTGAGATGCTCATGATGTGAGTGTTGTAGTTGATGATTGACTTGATGCTTGCAGGAGGTTGTTGGAACATTGATGAAGTTGTTGGAATTCTCTTTGAGGCACAAAATGCCACTTTCATCAATCGTTTTTCATTGTATGGAATCTTCTCATTGTTGATTGAAGTTCCATGGTTCACGTGATCAAAATATAGGTGCCTCTATGATGTCTAGGTTGCTACTGCTGGTGAAATGATTTCTTGGAGTGCCATAGCCTCTTCATAGTCACCTCATAAGTTTTCATGTATTCTTGGATGATCAATAAAACCACTTCAAGGCCTTTCTGGTGTTTACACATGGCTTCTATAGGAAGCTTCTTGTGAATTTGCGTAGATGTTCTATGCTTGATGCAACTTTACTTTTATCCCCAATATCAAACAACAATCACATAAGCAAGAAAGTAAAATGTTGATAGAACATACCAGTAGATCGACAGAAGACAAGCCAAAAATACACTTAACTTGATCAGCAAAATATGTGTTGTGGTGCGTTACGAAGGTCAATAGGATGCTTCAACCAGCAAAGTCTCAATACAGTCAGCCAACCAGAAGTGTCACACAACCCAATGACCAACCTCGATTTCTATGCCAATAAATGTTGACTTCAGAAATCAGAATTTTGAGCAATTTTGGGATCAGTTTGACCATGCGTTGACCAAAGTCAATGCTGGTCAAATCTGCGCTGAAACCCTAGGTCAAAATATAAATCTTCCTTCGCTGAAATTTCCCACGTGTGAGAGAAGAAGAGCCTCCAAGGTGATCAAACCAATCAGATGATGAGAGAGAATATGTGATGATGTGACGAGTGAAAATGACCTCCAACATTGACCTATATATATCCATCAGTGAGGGTGTGTGACACATCTGCTAGGGCTTCAAGCCTACATTTTAATTCTGGCTGACATTACACATAGTGGAATTAATTCAAAATAAATGTTCTGATCATCGGATCAAGATGATCTTTAGATCAATCTTGCACCTCTCCGAAAGAGGAATCCAATAAAAATATTGGCATCTTCATCTGAGCATCACAACATGGAGTTTGGACCTAGTTGTCCAAAATTAACACTCCCTCTCAACTAGGGAGAACTCGATCCACGTGTGCCATCCAAACATCATGCGTCATCCCACCGTAACTTGCTTTGCTGGCTTCTTTATTTCAGAACAAAAGAGGCTTCTTCACAAGGCACTCCTCTTGATTTCACTGATAGAATACCACTACCATTCCATAATTTGTGTTGATGATGAAGGATTTCTTGATCCCCCATCTTAGTCTCCTAGAGCAGGAGAATTAGGGACTTTTCTCTTTTAACTAGTGTGTTTACTTCTGACATCCTTTTCTCATAATATAACCCCCTATTATTCTAGGAGATAATCTTCATCATTTACTATGTGATTTATTTATCCCTTGATGAGGGACTGAGTTTCCTCCTTTTCTTGTATTTTTACCTCTTTGGATGAACCTTCAATCCAATGTTGACTGAGTTCCCAGTTCTTTATCTTTCTCTACTTTTTCCATTCTTACCTCCCAATTAGTCTGTCTACCTACCTTGCAGTGGATCCACTCTTGTTTCTTTTCCTTCTCGGCTTCTAATTTCTCATCAACAAAGCTTGCAAAGGCAAGGTCAATTTTCATGATATGGGGCAAGTGATATTCTTCCTCCTCTGAGGAAGAGTCTTTGAACAATTACAGAAGGGTTGGGACATCCTCTAGAGGCGACATATTCTCAGTGTTTACGATGGCCCTAAAATATGAAACGAGATTACGATCCTTTTTTTGAAAAATAAGAAGATTATTCAGCTAGATTTCTCCTTCTTTATTAATCAAATTCAAAGCTTCATATCTATTATGGATGTTTTTCTTCCCATTTTTCTTGCTAGATCCTTCTCCCTCTATTGGCCCTGATTTTTTTGGGGAAGTTGGGAATTTCCCTTTATTCTCATTTGGATCAGGTTGTTTAGGCTGATTATTAGCTTGCCTTTGCAGGCATCTTCTTCTCTTTGGCTATTTCCATTAATCTCCCTCTTGCACTTGTTTTTGTTGTTCCTCCTATTTCTTCTTACAACTTTTAGCAAAGTGGCCATACTCATGGCATATTTTGCACCTGAAGAGAATTTGGCCATAGTCCACTTCTTAGAAATCATACCAGTTATCTAGATTCGCATTGATGGTCGCCCAGAACCCCCTTATCCAGCTCTACTTCCACACAAATTCTTTCATAGGAAAACAAACCCTCTTGTGGCTTAACATGATCGATGTATTTACCCAAGGCATTTCCAATACTTCTAAAAGTTACTTCATTCTAGTAGCGGAGAGGGAGGAATGGAAGCTTCACCCACACAGGAACAACCGAAGGGACATCACTTTCAAGATTGAAATCAGGGCTCCATCAATCCAAGTTCAACTCTTGGGCTCCCATAAAGTAAGTTCCACCTTTGAAGATCAAGTCTCGATCTACCTTATTTTAAAAAAAGAAGGTGAAAAATCCCTTCCCGCAAAAGGAATACGTAACATAACCCTTGATCCATGGTTTCTAGTTTTTCCCACCCACAATTTCACAATGAAATGATAGCCAAATCCCCATTAAATGGCGTACCAAGCCACGCTCAACCACTTGTGGAGCTCGAGATCACCACTGGGAGGAACATATCTTGACTTTGGGGATTTCATCAAGCTTATTGACAAAGCGAGAGGGATTTTACTTTTGATATTTTGGGCCATTAGTCACCATATTGTTAAAAGTTTCAATATGGAGAGCACGTAGAGGAGAGAGAGGCATAGGTCCTCCCAAGCTTGTAGCCATTGAGCAAAGAGAAAACCCAGAAGCCAAATCACAAAAGTGTTTTGCTCTGAACCAAGATCTGAAATTTGGAGAGAAAAGGTTTTTGTATTATATATATATATATATTGACAACCAGCATAGATCTATTTTAACTGTGAGAACCAAACCTCTTAGAGGTGCAAATTTTTCTTTTAGTTATGCATTCAAAAAAAAGTTTGTATCATGAGAGAGATTTGATCCTTCTCAGTGATTGGTAGATTAGGAGTTAAGATGGTCTTTATATATGCGAGAAAGATATTTGGAAAAGAAATATGAGGAAGAATAAATTACTAAACTTATATAAAAATATAAAAATTATATCATCATTTTTTAATAATTATTGATTTTTTTGTTGTGCAATAAATAAGTTATAAAATGAAATTTTAAGTGAGGATTTTTTTTTTAATTATTAAAAGTATATTTAATTATTATTAATAAATAAATTGTAGTTTTGACTTAATTTAGATTTTAAATTAATTAAAATTTAATTTAATATCTTAAATATATTTAAATGAATAATTTATTTCTAATTAAAATTCTAACATCACTTAAATTTAACTCTATACATAATGATATAATAATTTGAAATAATTTGTTTAATTAAAATCATTAAAAACAATCATTAATCATTAATTGCAAATCAATCTAAATTTTAATTATTTATTTATTTATTATCATTTCAGACTGTCTTAAAAAATGGTTATAAAATTTTAAATCTTAACCTCTTTATTTTTATTATTACTAACTATTTCAACTTTCTGGGTTTATTTAATACAATTATAAATTTACTTAAGCTTTTCAAATGCTACTCAGATTATTACTACATTTTTCAAAGAAGAAAGAAAGAAAGAAAGTATTTTTAATGTTCATGAGGCTAAAAATAGCCTATGGGACATATTGCTTCTCTATCTGGCTCTTGTATTTGGCCCTTTTTCTGTGAAGTTTTACAATAACCGCTTCCAGCTTATCGACAAACTCTTCGTTGAATAGATTATCCCAAGAACTAGCTGCCAGAATACCTGCATAGTTTTCCCTGCCGTCTTTGAAAGCCTTGCATTCTAAAATGAAATGTTTTTCTATTTCCACTTTTCCGGAGGAGAAAAAAATACATACTCTTTCCTCCCACATTTCTTATGGCCTTTTCCAGTGCCCTATTTCACAACGGAGTTGATGAGAATTAGTCCTTAATTGAGCAATAAAATTTTTAGATCTCCAAGAAATATTAGCCCCTATGTATGCTTTTTGTTGATGGTTATGCGTGGGGTTAAACTCTTCAATGTAGTACTTCTTCTTTCTCCCTAGCTCTTTTCTCCCAAGTACTTTGGTGGAACTTATCCATAATAAAAGTTTTTATCTTTTACTGTTTGTAGGACACATGCTCAAGCAAATACCCCATTTACTAAACCATTTGTTATTTTGCCGCATCCAAGTCTTCTTTCTTTTGCACAATCTGTCACTAAACACAACCTTAGGCCATCTACCCTCTTCCATTTGCTCAATTTTTTTCAGATACCTTATGACTCGCACCATAGCAATTGCTTCAATAGGAGCAGCCCCTGTTTCACTTAACAGGATAGCATAAGGAACTACACTTTTAATTTTGAATTTGTTTGTAATCAAACGTTTCTGAATTTTCTCAATTTGTTTCCACTGCATCTTGGTTGTGCTGCTGGCCCATAGTTCACAACCGTAGAGAATCACCAGAATCACTAGAAGCCCAAAGAGAGTTAGGGTGGTTTTCCAATCCCACAACTCTGCCTCTCTACACCTGTTTTGAAGAGCATAAAATGCTTTCCAACCCCCTAAAGTTCTTTTCTTTCTACAACCATCCCAACTTAAATTTATGTTGAAGTCAATTCCGAGGTATTTGTAGTCTGCAACTTCTTCCAGAATGTTGCCTTCAAAATAGAACTTATGTTGGTTATGCTTTCTTTTGTTAGAGAAAACCACTACTTTCATTTTGCTAATATTGACTTGCATCCCAACCCTTCTACAAAAATGCTCAAGGGAACGTAAATGCTCTTGCAAACCAAGAGCCGATTTAGCAATCAATATAAGGTCATCTGCATACAAAAGAAGCCTGATAACGAACTTTCCCAAATGGATACCGTCACCCCCTTGCGCATTTATCCACTCTTCAAGCTTGTCAATATATAACCCAAAAAGGGTAGGAGACAATGGGCAACCTTGCTTGACCTCGATATCGCTTCTAAAACTTTCAAAAATGCCAGCTGAAGTTCTGATTTTGACTTTCACCTCTTCATACAACCTATGCACAACTGCTCTCAAATGTTTGGGAACCCCGAGTTCCTCCATTCTGTCCCAAAGCTTATCCCTAGGAACCGTGTCAAAGGCTTTTCTGAAATCAACAAAGCAACAGAAAACTTCTTCCTTTTTTTCCCAAACTTTTTCAATGATGTGCCTTAAAGTTATACAATGATCAACTGTGGAATGTTTAGGTCTAAAACCTGCTTGCCCTTTAGCGCATTTATCTCTTTCTTCTGCCCACTTGCTGATTTTATTTTCTAACATGCTTCTAAATAACTTTGCAAACAAGGAGTTTATCATTATGGTTCTATAATTGGAGGGATTATTGACGTCACCACTCTTGAAAAGAGGTATTTCCATACTAGTTGTCCAATCTGTGGGGAACCCATGTTGTAAGATATTGTTGAAAATTTTTGTGATGTGAGGTGAAATAATTTTTAAGCCCCACTTTAGATACTCTGCTTGGAGCTCATCTAAGTCTTTTGCTTTTCTAGTGCCCAACTTCTTGATACGCATCTCTACCTCTTGCACTGTGAAGAGTTTTGTGTCTGTGTTGACCAAGGGAGGAGGGTCAACCTTGGGATCCTGCTCATAAAGTTGTCTTGCATAGTCAAACCATTTAGAAGCTGTAATGTTGTTTTCAGTTTGCACCTTTTTCGGTTGGAGCTCCTTCCAAAATAATTTGGGGTTATTTTTCCTAAGGAAGATTAGTTCTTCTCTCCTTGAAACCATGGAATCAACGTTTTTATTTTTTACTATTTGCTTGTAAGCTTTGAGCGTTATGATATCCGTGTCTGATTCCTTCCACCTTCTCCTTGCCTTTTTGCATTCCTCGTCAAACCAAGCATTAACCGGAAAGCAATTTGTTTCAGACTTCTTAATTTTTGCTCTTTTGCACTTAGCAAGTGCGCTTTGAATTAAATGTGTTAATCCGTGGCTATGAAGGCCATGAAATGAGATTTCCTCCTTCTTGAAGAGCCTCTCTAGCATTATTTTGAAGGTATTACAACTCTTTGGAGTCAAAAGACTTCTGCCTTTTGGGGGATTTTGTTGAAGACTGAGCTTTTGACCCTAATTGCTTCTTTCTGGTCCAAGAGAAACTTAAATAAATTGGCTTGTGATCTGATTTTAAGTCCCAAATTTGATCTCCAATCAACACTTTCTCCATTTTCTCACACAAACTATGCGAGAAAATTACATGATCTACTACACTTGCTCCATTGTAAGTATTGCAAGTGAAATTACCGGACTTTTCCCATCTAGTGAAACCATTACAAATGACTAAATCGAAAGCCCCACATAGCGTAAGCAATTTTTCTCCAAAGAGATTGCAGCCTTTATCATCTGAAATTCGTTCCCACTGATGATTACTCTCTTCTGTAACCCCATAGGGTCACTGTCTTCTTTACAACAAAGAATGCTAGCTTGTTCCCCTGCAGTTCTAGCATTGAAATCCCCCACTATAATGACTTCACCTAACTGAGAATATATTGCAATATCTGTTTTTAGGGCTACAAAGGGATCTTTGTGGTCAAGCCCTCTACTTTTGTAGATTTTTGAAACTTGCGGCGCAAAATAGCATGCTGCAATTCTAATGTGATTTCCATTTTCTGATATTTTAAGCCAAACAAATTGTTTATTTTGGTCTTCTTTTTCTAGCTAAATGAAACGACCTTCTTTTTCTCTTACTAATACCATGATACCCCCGTGCCCTTTGCCATTCCTTGCTGCCTTGTTCCACACTGCTATCTTCAAGTACACTTCAAACAAAGGTGTCTTGCACCCTTCATGCCCATGTGTTTCTATGAGGCAAATTATGTCTCTACCTTCCGCAATAGGCCCTAACCCAAGTCCTCGTCTCCATGGGTAACCCCTACAGTTCCAACAAACTAATCTTAAGGAAACCTGAGTAAGAATTTATTGCTATTTGTTTTGACATGCAAGACTCACAGTTGAGTCTTTGTCCCTGCTTACCCATACTGACCTTGCTTCCTCATTTCTTGCTGAAGAGTTTGCTGCCTCTTCTTTGTTATCATTTTGCTACCTTGTTTTGGAAGGAGGTCCAAATTGCACTATCACGGCTTTACCTTTATAAATCCATGCTCTTTTTCTCTCATCTCTTGCTGCCCTAACTTTTGTCATTTCGTCCCTCCTTTCCTCTTATTGTCTTACAGTTAAATCTTCTTCTAGAAAAAAACGAGAACCCCTCAAGAGTTGCTTCTTGCTTAGAATGATATCTTTATCACGCAAGTTGGGCACAATGAATTTTATGGGACTGGCTCTCTCACCGTTAAGCTTACCTACTCTCCATGCTTGACATATTTGTCCTTGCCATTGGAACTTGTCTTTCAAGAAGTCTCTTGCAAGGTCAAGAGTACATTCATTTTTCCCATAATCTTTCACCCCTTTAATAATTATGTATGTTGCTCTATCATGTCTTTCATTGATTTCTCTATCTTGCATGTTGTTAACCTGAATGTTTGTTTCTCCTTCTCTCTTAGCAGAATCGCTAATAACTTGAGCCCAGGTTTTGGAGAGTTTTGTGAAATCTCCTTTCCTCCCTTCTCTTGATATTTCTTCATTGTTGTCTATTTAGGTAACTGCTTTCCCCTTATCCCGGGACGGCTTCGCATTCATCACCTCTGTATTCTCCACTGCAAATTTCTTCATGTTTTGCACCTCCGCTTTCATGCATTGCCATTCTGTTTTCCCTATTCAGAGAGCTTCCTGCAGTAATGACACTTGTTCCTTCAGAATTTTGTTGCTTTCTGCTAAAGCCTGGTTTTCAATGGTTATTATATGGATTGTACAATCTCTTTCCAGATCTTTAGCTTCTACTACTTCCAACCTTTCTTTTACATTTAAGAGTTCTTTCACATAAAGATCAGATGACCAAATGAGAGGTGTGGATGTGGGACTATATAAAGCATAATCATCAATGACTTTTCCTTTTCCTTTGGACTTGTTTGAATGTTATTTCTCGCGAAGAGTAATTTTCCTTTGAGACATTTTTTTCCTTGTCTGCTCCCATTTTAGACGAGCTAGTCTCTATTTTAAATGCCCCGATATTGTTTGGCATTGACCCAAACCCACTTCCCAGTTTTGGCTAATGAGACAATTTTCACTTGCCCTATATCATTTGTTTCCACGGATTCTAAAGTTTCTTGTCCCATTATCATGATGATATTAAGGGAAATCAAAGTCTCTACCAAACACTGACCCTTTGTTTTATGCTTAACTCTTCAATATATGTTGCTCTGCCCACTGTCCACTGAAAACTTGCTGCTCTGCCCACTGTCCACTGAAAACTTGCTGCTCTGCCCACTGTCCCTGTCCTTTGTGCTGCTCTCTCCACTGTCTGCTACTGTCCTCTGTGCTGCTTTTCTGGTGCTCTGAAAAACCTCTTTCTCAATCCGTCTCTGAAAAACCTCTCTCAAACTTGCAGCCATGAAGGCAATACAACACAATCTCCATTTAATACCACCTACTGCAATTCAGCAACTCTCAACACTCCTCCATTGGAATCAATTTTTTGTTTTTATTACCAGACTTTTCAAATCCTTCTCCCGTTGTTACCGTGTGAACATTTGGCATTACGACAGGTGAAATTTGAATTTAAAAGGCATTTCAAATTACTCAGTAGGGGAGCAATGAAATTACCGTACCCTATTGTCGTTATGTAATTATTTTAAGCCCATGTTTTCATTTTCAAATGTCGCGTCTGCTCCCTTTGTTTCTACGGATTTTATTAATTTAAATCTAAAAACCAATTTGAAAAAAAACACGTTCTCGATTTGATTTCCAGTGTTTCCATTCCCCTCTCTATTCCATTATTTTAAAATAAGTTAAAGCTAAAAATAAAAAATTTAAAATTAAAAGAATTTAGTTAAATAATTAAAAAATATAATGGCACGAGAATAATTAAATTAAAACGTTTTCATTATCAAATGTAGGATCTCTTCCTTTGCCTAATGAGTATTGCATTATTTTAATATACATTAATAGTTAAAAAATAACAAATTTAATGAACTAATTAGAAAAAATATAATGGTAAGAAAATAGATAAATTTGAAAACAAAAGTTTCATTAAGGTGTCAGAATTATTATAATTATATTTTATATAAATAAAATATAATTAAAATAGTTGTGATGGATAGCCTAATTAGTTGAAGCTCTTACTAAGTCATTGGCTCTTTGTTATGAGGTGGAGGTTAAATTTTCTTTTGGTCCACTAGGGTCGGCCTTGACAGTTGGGTCCGCTGATGTGAGGCTCTTTGAACGAGCTCGTCTAGGGGTGTTGCGAAGAAATAAAATAAAATAATTTAGTTATTTTGCATATCAATTATATTTCTTGGAAATTCATATTTGTATTAATAGGCGTCGATTATTTTGAAATAGGGCTTCTATACTTTTCATTTTAAAAAAAATAAAATGTGTGGATAGTCTAGATTTAATAATTTGAGAATATTCTTTGTTGTATACACAGTCTAACAGATGAAATCAAGGGTTTCCAAACCGTTTTTCCATTTCAAAACTTATGTTGTGTGTTTGAGACCACCATTTTGTCCCAATGTTACAAATTCCCAGCATTACATAAATTAAATGGCACATAAGTGTTTTGATGGCTATGTACTTTTATCAACCGTTTAATTTATCTGGTTGTGCTAGTAAATAAGAATATTATAACCAAAATTATAACACAAAAGTACAAAAAATGTTGCTCTACTATTCAAAGGAAATTTAAGGGGCACACAAAAGTTCTAAAAAAGAGCTACTGAACATATAAAACTAGATATAATATTCAAAAACACTTGAAAATGTAGACTAGAAAGAACCACAACATATTGTGTGCCTATTTGGGCATATCACTTTTGTGCTAGATCCGAAGATGTAGATGCTCCCAGCGTTAAGAGGTATTTATCCTATTTCTTCACGATGCATGGTGACTTAAGAGGATTTTGTGGCTAATCTCCATTAAGAGTGGAAGGAACTAACTGTAATTGAAGCCAAGGCAGAACTAATGAGGGAAAGGCTAGACCAACTTTCCATACTATCTGGATAACGATGAACATTATCTTATTTGCAATTCCCTAACTGTATTCTCTAAAGTGTCTAACAAATTCTCATGTTTTAGTAGCATCCCCATTGTGACTTATGATTAAAATTGGAGTTGAATTATTGTTTTTTGTATGCTTCCAAATATAATTGATGCAAGGATGCTAGTGTCACTTAGTATTGATTCAAGGCGTTGGAGGGAGAGTTGGAATTTGGTGAATCACATTGATCCATTGATTCTGAGTTAGAAGAGATATCTATTGAAAAAATGAGTTTGAGAGAGGAAGGTCCAAGCTAATGAATCTTATCAAGGGGACAAAATGACAAAGGAAAATTCCTAGGCAATTGTTGGTCAAACTTTTTGATCAACACCACAAATTTTAAAATTTTTATTTTCATGCCCTTTATACATATATTTGGTCCCTAGTATCTAATATATCTTTAAAAAATAATTTATATTAAGCAATTTCTTCAAAATTTAGGATGGTTTCTAGACTTATTAACTTTCTTACACATCCGAAGCCAACTCCCCAATTTCCATACTTGCTCACACTTGAAAAGTTGAGATGTCGAGATGAACAAAACTCTACTCAAATATTATCATTTATCTCGACTACATACCATCCTGACTCCTGACTATCTTGATTGTTGACTATCTCAAGTCTTGACTACGTTGACTATCCCAAATCTAGCCAACTATCCCAAATGTTGACTATCGATTTTTCATTCCATTCCAGCCTACCATCATCTCATTATCCATCATCCCAACACCCCACATCTCGATAGCCTAACTTATAATAAAACATCACTTTTGAGGTGAATTAAAGAACTAACATGACTTCATTTAGCATTCAATTTGGCATGGTTCTCAATAAGATGATCATATGGTTGTTACCTCAGGGAAATCGTCACCATTAAAGCACCATTATGTATTACTATGACAAGTAATTGATGGAATTAGTAATACTCGGTGTAAATTTCCTAGTTAAGTGAACATCACGAGTTTATTACATCAAGTATGTTGAGGTTGTCAAAAGGAAAGATGGTTGGTAGAAGGAAAGAGCCATATTGTAAAGATACTCTTAATACACTTGCAAGAGAGAACCATGATTATTACTGTTCTATAGCATATAAGTGGTATTTTGAATTCTCATAACATAAATGAGGTCCATCCAAGCTTGGGTGACTAGAATAGTGAAATCAGGATGTATGCCTAAAGCATCTAACTTCACAAGTGTTGTCTCATGATGCCGACGATGTTTGATAAGTATAAAAGGGTAGTTCACCTTGAAAAAACTAACAAAAATCTTATGCACTTAATGCCAAGCCTTTTCAAAACATTGTTATAGCTACCCACTCCACATAAGGATTTCAAGTATCTAAATGTATGAAAGGTCAAGGAGGATGTAGTGAACTTCTAGGAAATTTCTTAAAGAACTCTTCTCTTGCCTCAATGGATGATGCTCAATTTCAAGTAAATATGTCGCTTGACCCCTATAAAGAGTTTATATAGTTTTTAGAAAGAATAATTGGTCAAGATCTATTGAACATGTACCCAAATATATTCCTTCCATTCTCCATTATTCAATAAATGAAGGAATCATATTTGACTGGGCTATTATCATTTCCATTGATATTTCCTAGAAATTAGGGAATTTCTAAAGTTCAAAAATATTCTTCATGCCTTGTTATTTGATTTATGCCCTAGTCTATGTAAATGTATTTAAAAACCTCTTAATGTTCAAAATATGAATATAGATGAGTCCCATGTTTGATTATGGCATCCTATGTTATGCAATCACAAGGCACCCTTTTATTTCTACTAGGTTCAAAATTCTTTCATTACAAAGTTCAAAAAAATGATTTTTGGTTCTAATACAAGCAAGCTCTCTAATGAGATCAATCTTTTCTCTCAGGATAATGCATTTTTGAATGCCAAGAAAAATATTCTTACATTAGATTCTATCGCTTTGAAGGAATACCTACGCTCCTTCCATATTATGTTTCTGATAAATAATTGTTGTTGAAGTATGTCGACAATACAAGTATTGAGCACATTTCATCAATCAAAGAAGGAAAATAACATTTCATCCCAACTTATTTGAAAGTTGGAGACTCCATGGTGAAATATATTATCCATTTGAATGAAATTGCTTCATATTTTGATGCTTGTAAAATGAGGAAACTTAACTCTTGCAAAGGCTTTGACCCACATAAAATATTTTAGGCACGTATGATTTATATCATGTGTGCTTTAAGTTTTAGTAAGTAGTTGAAGAAAGAGCTCGAGAAAATCAAAATTTAGGAGAATAAAAACACAAGGATAGTCCCTATCTATGATGATAATTTAATTAGTACTAATGAAATACAAAGGCAACTAGGACAACCTATAGTTAGTACTATCCATAGTTCCCTTGGTAATTTTCATAAGAGCGATTTAGTCTCTAGAGGTTAGGAGCAAGAAAATATATTTCAAGATAAAAGAGGCAATACAGAAAGTGTTGGTGTGGAGGAGGGGAAGATCCTTCAAGAACATTGATTTAAAAATCTCATATTGTTTCTACTAGTTCAAAAATAAAGAGGAAAGCAAAAAGAAAAACTATCAGCAAAATTTAAAAGGAACAAATTGATTCTCAAAATATAAAAATTGGTGTTGTTATTGAAGTCCCCACTTGGGCTAGAAAAATAACTAGAAAACAAAATGATCATTGAAGAATTGTGACACAAGACTCTATTACGTTTTAGGAAGAATAAATGACATAAAACAATGCAGAAATTGATAAGCGTTCAAAAAAGGTACCAATAGGAAATGCCATTGCAAAAAAATAAGAAAGTGGTGGGATAATAGAACTTTGATATCAATATTGCAAAAATTAGAGTTTCCTAAGTTTAAAAGATACACCAAACTACAAGGGATGCTTTAGAATATAAAATAACTAATCAAGAAAAGGAAATCATTACCTTCAAAAACAAAATAAAAGAGCTAGAAGTTGCTTTATGTCCCAAATTTTTATTTGTTGAACCATTAAGTACATTGAGACCAATTGAAGAATTTGTTGGCTGAATACAAAGATGAAAGGAGCATTAAGTCTAGTAGTAGAGATAAGAAAATTTGTGGCTGAAAACATCAACAAAAGACATTATGTAATATTATAGTCATGGGAATTAGAAGAGAGTCCATTTACAATTACCTCAAAAAATAACTTCTTATAAACAAATACTACAAATCAAAAAATAACTTCTTATAAACAAATACTAAAAAATATCTAGAGTCTCATGAGTATTTCATTAAAAAATCCCTAAGTGTTTTAATATCCAAGGTTATCGACATGAATGGGATTTAGAGAAGAAAAATAGAATTTCCCCTCAAAGGCATGACTCTTACACCTAAAGGCTTACTGGAATTGAATAATTAATTATGTAAGACAATTTTTTATTGATTGTGACAATGTTGCTACAAGATGGACTGATGTATTCTTTATATTTGTTGGCATGGAAAAGGAACTAAATGACCCATGTATGTTTATTAATTCCATATTAACAAAAGAAAGAATGAAAGAAAAGTTAGATGAAATGTGTATTTTATGGGTTGAGACTTTTGAAACAACCGCAAAATTTTCAAAAGAATAAATTCAAAAGTGGTCAGTTAACTATGCCAACAAGAATAATGGTCAAGAAAACATGGCACATTAGCTAAGTGTTGAATTTGATGAAATTGAAGAATAATTTTCCAATTTCCAATTAAGGAATGAAATCATAATGGCACCATTAAAAGAATTTATCACAAGGTGGTTAGAAAGTGAAATACAAAATATCATTGAAGGTTAATTGATTTCAACAGTTCAAAGAGAGTTGGAGTGTTTAGGTTTTATTCAAAAGAGGTCAAGAATAAATACAGACTTCATTAAGTAAACAAAGAAGTTATTTTTATAGTATTGTTAGTAAAGTTTCCATTTTGGTCTTTGCTTGCCTTCATTGTTTCTTCCCATTTAATAATTATTCAACCTTCTCACTTTAGAGTCTTTCGAGTGTTGAGGTTGATTCTTAATAGTAGTTTATTTTATCTTCTAGTTTTTTTTCCCATTTATGTGGTCCACTTGAGCCTCATATAAATCCTTAAATGGGAAAATGCATTTTATTTTTCAAGATATTATAGATATTTATCAAAACATCTGTATATTTTTTAAAAGTTCCACGAAAAACTAGTAAGAGTTCATAACTAGTGTGATCTTTTAACTATGATTTTTAAGCATAAGATTATAAGTGTGTAACTCATTTCATACCTATGAATTTAAATATAATAATCCCTTGAATTTTTCTGCAAATGTATTCCATCTCTATCTCGTTTTTCCAAATGTGTCATGCTTTAATTTTCGTTATGCTAACAGTATGATGCCCAATAAATATGCAAATTTTATTTATGCTTATGTGAATTTTTTATTATATCATTATTAATACTCATTTCATATAAATCATGATCCTAAATTAGGTATTATTTATTCTCATTTTATGTTTATTTTATTTATTTAAAAGAGGAGTGTCACTTCTATAAAAATGAGGGGGAATATTTTTCCCTCAATTGTTGTCATTGGGACTTTGACGAGTCCTAATGATCAACATTTTTTTCCAACCATACTAGGGATGTTTAAAAAATTCTAGTTTCACGTACCAACAAAAATATCTATTGTTTTATGACTCATCAAGATCTAGCCTAACCTCATATACCAAAGGGACTTGAAGACTAGAGAAGTATGTTGAATTAATTATACAATTTGGTTTTGCAAACTGCATGAACTTGACAATATCTTGAGAAATATTGGTAAGTTATTTCCCAACAATAAATACTTGTTTAAGCATAAAGAGGAAGAAACCTACATTAAATGTTGGATTCTTTCAATACTTTTGAAGGACCGATGAAAAGGAGTAAAATAAAACTTTTTGGAACAATTCAAAAAGTCCATGAAGAAATCCCAATAGTTTTAGTAGAAGAAAATATTAAAAAAGAAGAGGATACAATAGGAGATAGAGAAAAACAAATTCCAAAAAAAAAAAAAACTAGGCATGAAAGAAGAGAAGAACTAAAAAATTAAGAAAAAAAGGAAAGGCAAGAAAGAGGAAATATATCACATAATACAATATGGAACATTCAAACATGACAAAGGTCTATCCCTCTTGTTCGTAGAAGGGAACAACATCAAGTTCATGTCCTTGCACAAGGAGTTCATCATGTTTGTAGTGGTGATGGAATTATGGATCAATAAAGACATATTTATCAGTTCTTGACTACATGTGATATTCACTTAATTCAATATAATGATGTCATGGTCAGAGTTTTCCTATAGAAACTTATTGGACCAACATATTATTGGTATCTTTCACTTCTTGATGAAATAATTTATTCTTTTGAAGATATGGAAGAGGTATGCATGATGAGATATGGTTAGTCAATTTTATATCATACCGTTCTAACAAAGGTCACCCAAATTCATCTTGAAAATAATAAAAAGATCGAATATTTTAATCTCCATTTTTTCAAAATCTATAATAATTTCTTGAAGATCAATGTTTGAATGATCCAATGATATTTTGATATTGTAAAAATGTAATTCCATCAAAAGTAAAGTATTCTTTCAAAGTTATCAAATTATCACCCTAGAATAAGTCATAAGAAAAGTTATTGAGATGAAGAAGATATGATAGAAATTAATGTTAATCCATAAATCATTCTCAAGCATTGTCAAAGGCAAGTATCAAGGCTAGCTATGGAGGATATTTAGACACCTAGATTTAGGTAAGTCCAACTTGGTCTAATGCGTCTATTAGGTAAAAGTGCGTTTCTTTAATATGCATTAGTTTCATTTTAATCTGACGGTCATGATATGTTCTTTACATAGAGTGACTTGAAATCACATACTGTCCTTGATTATAATGAATATTGATTTGTGATCCATGGGGTCTTGGATTGATGGTGATAAAGTTCATTATTAAGGCACTCCTAGAGGTTAAGTCACCAGTTAAATTCCTCGCCATATTAGGGTCTTATTCTTGGACACGACCATGATGTAGCCTCATCGTTGTCATACTTACAAAAAAAATGGCTACTGATTCGTGGCTTAGCACCTGATTGGTCCATGATATATATTTAAAGAGAAAGAGTGTCATTGTTTATAATCAATTGTGAGAGCTCTTTGATGTAAGAAAATAATTTGCATTAATAAAATTGCCTCAAGTGACCAAATTGGTTGGGGCCACTAACTATTTCCCTCTTAGAGGTATTTAATCACATAAAAATACTATTAATAAGATCTTTGATATGGTTGTGTAAGTGATTTCTGAAGGTGTTCACCCTTTATGGAATACACTGTCTTCCCAAACATGGTATCACAACCCATTTGAAGAGCTCCTCCCAATGTTAATTGAAATTTTGAGCCCATGTTGCTGCATTTTTTTATATATACTGTTTCCATACATTATAGACAAAACATACTATTCCATTACATCCAAAGCACCGCTTTTTGTTAAGAATAACCTTTTGTATCATCCAAAAAGGTGTCTATTTTCCCAAGGTACAAATTTTTTCGTCATATCTAGAGATTAATAGTCGGAATGTATTTTTTTTTTAAATTCTTGAGGGTTCATCTTTTGGTTTGATTTTTATGCTAATTTTATACTCTTAATGGTCTATGTATTCTCTTTTCATAGTGCTATGTGTGATCTTGGAAAGTCAAAAACAAAGAAGAAAGTGTTATTTTAACTGCATATGTTATTTTCCCTATGCTCTCTGTGATTGGTGAGTCTCAAATTCAACCCATCGAGGGTACCTCTCAAACACCTTCTGTGATCCATTCACTTCCATTTTTTCTTTCATTTCATTATACATTATTTTTTTCCCATCAATATCATGCTTTTAATGAGTCTCGAGTACTAATGTGATTATGAATTATTATTACGCATTTATTCATTACTATTGTATGTATCTTAGTGTATTAATCTACCTAATTGCTTTGGGGAATTGCAACTTTGTTCCCCTAAGTTACAGGAAGAATGATAACTGTTTACTAGAACGTGATGAACTGGTACATCAAACTCGAGTTACTTGAAGTGGCCATCAAAGAAGTTACTAGAAATGAGAACGACCTTACAGAAAAATTCCAATTTAGATATTCATGCCCATAATCAGTACAACCAAGGAAAACCTTATTTTCATTCTTTAGGATATCTTTTGAGTACTAGATGATATTCTTATTTAAGGGGAAAATTCTCATATATGTATTGTTGGTTGGATAGTTGCGTCATTTTTTTCTATTTTTGTAATGTGTGGCTACACAATTATAACTTCTTATTTATGTTTCTTGGCTTGAGCCCGAGTTCTTTTAGATTATATATATCTCTATAATAGGTCGAACAAGGTTAGCCGCGATATTAGTTTTGAATTACAGTTGTGACCAGTTTATTGTCATGGAACTCTGTACTATTTTTAGATGATTTAATATATGTACACACACACACACATTGTTTGTTTTTATTGCTAAGTAGAGTTTACTTTTGCTTGTAGTGCTCCCAGTCAAGAAGGCCCCACTGAACTGGGATGCACTTGCAATTTCATAGTTTTTTTAATGTGTGAATGGCGTAAGTTTGTTTATAGTTTTTTAAGTTTACGTTTTGAATTGAATTCTTTTATTTAACATTTATAAGACTTGCATTATTTATTATAGTATTTATATTGTTTTCAATTGAATTATTTTGTTGAATGGAGTGAGGGCCCTGTGTGGAGGAATAATGAATTAAGGATCCAACGAAAGTTGTGTTTGCAACTCCAGGACTTGGATTGGTATTCCTCAATTGATTGGATTGTTTTATAACTAGCATGGTGTGGTTTTCTACACTTGTAATCTAGTTGTATCAGATACCAGATTGATTGGTCATCTCTGTGATGTTAATGAATATACTAAATATTTAAATTTTTTTGTATGGTATGTGAGTGAGTGATAAATCCATTTTCTGCAACGTTAGATCAATGATAGAATTTTGTTACCTTTGATTTAGTGTTAACGAATTAAGTCTATTTCTACATATACTTTGTGGGTAACTTACTAGTTTATGATCTCTCGGTTGATAATTTAATGTAAAACAATTTAAGCAATTAAATTTTCCATTATTTTTGGCATCGTAACCAAGGATGTGCCAAGGAATTAAATTTTGATTGTTTTAATGTGTGATTAGGTCCCCTTGCCTATAGTATCTAAGCATCCTAAAACACAGTCACAAGAACAGTAAGACGAGAGGTAAGAACTTGTGCATTCACTTTTGTGGGTTTTCGTGCCTCACTTGATTTAGATGATGTTGGTACTATAGGAGTCGAGGGAAAGGTAAAAGGGTAGGGGTAAGCTAAATTTTAGTACTCAAAATAGTGAAGTAAAAACAAAGAAATCGCCCAATACTAACTTGTTGTAATGCAAAAGTTTGGATATGAGGATAGAATGCAAAGTGTTGGAGAATTTAGATGGGAAATAGGTAGTTGGTAAAGTGATTCATGCTACGAATTCTATTATTGCTCCTAAAATTGAAACACTATTGGGAGGAGGAGAAGGGTCATTGTTTCACAACAACACAACTACTGGGATCTTGCCCCTAGAATCTGAGTTTATATTTTTTGGAGAGGAAAGGATAGTTGAAGGTGAAGGTGAGACAAATTAGCCAAGGAATGAGGACAAGACAACCTTTTGTTTCTCGATCACCAATCCAACTTCCAACATTCATATGGATAATATGTATCCAACAATACTTGTCCGATTTCAAGGGCTGGTAAGTGAGTATCGTGACACTTTCTTATCTGAATTTTTTGTCTTATGACCTACCATGGATTATTCAACTCACACTCAAAAGTTGAAGTTATTTCCAACTACCCTTAAAGAATTTTCCCTGTGATGGTTTATGGGATTACTAGAATATACTATCATAACCTGGGAAGGAATGAGAAAGGAATTTATTAAGAAGTATTAGGATTACTGCAAGGATCAAGAATCGAAAGAGGAAATCTTCAGAATGGTGTAGAGGGAAGATGAAATATTAGAGGATTACTTGGAAAATTTTGTATACAATCTTCAGCATGCAAAGAATAATAAATTGGACCCTAACACTGTTGGGTGCGATATAGGGTGTATTAATGGACGAACATTTAATGTCAATCCGGGGTTCGTGGAATTCGATACGCGGAACTGGAAATGCCAAAGAAGGACTCTAGCAACCTATAAAACAAAACCTTAATCTAATTTGGAAACAACTCACACCACAGTTCTCGCATTGGTCAAATATTTGCTCTAAACTTGCACTCATGAACATTCATTAGAAACCAAACACTAACCATATATATACCAATAATTGAAAGAAAATCCTAATTATTAACAAATTAAATAATAGGAATTAAAAGGAAAAATTCTAATTATCGAAATACAAACCCTACTTATTAATTAGCTAGAAACATGAGAATTTATTTCTAAGAATTTTCAATGTAAAGACTGTCTTGATGAATTGAAAAACATATGATTTAAAAACCACACACCTATCATGAAAAAGCCAATGAGAAATGAAAAATGCATCCCTATTCTAGATATACACTTGGTTTTATTACTAATAGTTTCAAATCTGTTGAAGGCATTGTATGGAAATGCTCTCACTTCTTTGAAAAATGGCATGCACACCTCAATCTCTCAAACAAATAACTCACTCCCTTAATCAAATATAGGTTCTGGGATTACTTAAAATGAAACAAGGTAAAGGCATCAAAAAAAAATATCCTCTACAACCCAAAAATAAATATGCAAAGTGGACTTATTCAAATAAGCAAAAAGGCTTGTGCATAATAGGTTCATAATGAAGCTGAGTGCAAAAGTGTAGCATGCAAGTTTTGGTTTTCATGTAAAAGATATAGCAACGTTGTCACAATATTGTTTACAAATGATATTGACGTTCTTGAACAGTAGTTTTGCATACAAATTCAAGTTGGATTCATAATATAAGTCCAAACAATGTTTAATCTTTATCCAAAGATCATAATGCATATAATCCCTAATATTATAATAAATTCAAAATAATCTTATGCACGAGTTTAATTCATGAAGAGAATGAGGAAACTTACAATTCAATTTCATTTTGCAGGGTATGCATATTTATGTTCTTTCCTTACTCGTGAGAAATAAAATATCTCTTACAGGAGCTTTGAGTGTATTCAACCATGGAAATTTGGTTTATAAGACAAAACATTAATTTGATTAATACCCTTGCATAATGAACCTTTCAAACAAATACGTGAAAGCATTAAAATATTCAATTCAGTATGAATCCTTTGTCACTAAGAAGATCTCTCAATACTTCAGATCTAAGAATAATATTAAAGATTAGCACACCAAACTAATTGATGAAAGCACTTCTAGAACATGTTCAAACAAATAAATAAGGAAGAGAGGACAAAAAAGTTGATTAACACACCAAATAGAATATGTCCCACACCAATTACCAGATCTAAAACCTAGTTAAATGAATGCACAAGGAGGGAAATGACAGAGGATGACAAGTTGGGTTGGGGGGGCCTCCCAACCAGCTTGTTGAATCTTATAATGAATCAAATTACAAAATCACAATTGAATGAAAATTTAAAAAGTAAAACCTGGCATAAGTTCTTGCATCGAAAATATAGCTCAACCTTCTACATCATGGATGTTCAATGTACAACACCAAAAATATATTTTCCTCCTAATATAAACCAACAGCATGAGTGTAAGGAATGGCTTGTTGTTCCTTTTAGTTGGCTTTATAAACTTTCACATTACAAATTTCGCTTTAGTCAAGTCAACCCTTTGCAAACAATATGAAGAATAAAATCCCAACTATTTTCCATCAATGGGAGACCAATACAATCATTATTCAATCAAGAAAATTCAGATTTGATACAAATTTTCCATTTTTTTGCAAATCTGGGCAAGATCCTAGAATTATGGAAATAATGTTATTTTTAACAAATTTCCTCTAAATAGCCCTCCTTATCTCCTAAACCATTTTGAATATTTGGAAACGTTTCGGGTTCTAAATAATTTTCCATAATGGGAAAAAAAACCATATGTCATATCTTTGAGATTTGCCTCCATATTCATGCAAATCAAGGTCAAATTTGGTAGTTTGAAAATTGTGTGAATTTCAAGAAGATTTTTTGATTTACTTCTAGAGACCCACACTTGTGACCTCAGTGCAATCCAACTCATGTGGAGGTGTTAAAACATTATTTTGGAAAAAAACCTTCGTCAAATTTCTTTGAAATTGTGCTGAGATGTTGAATCCCCAAATTGGTTGCTCTTTAGTGTAGGAATGTTACTCTTTAGTGTAGGAACAGGTCAATGAAAAATAAGTGCACCTATGACTATCAAAAAGTCTCCAAAATAGTTCCAAACGTGTGGTTGTACTACCATCTAACATTTTTCTTCATGCCAAGATTAAATGATGAGGTGGTCCACATATTCTTGGTGCAGGATCCCTATGCGATGCAGGAACTATATTAAAAACATTTAATGAACATTAGTCCTAAGAAATGCATAAAATGAAAATCAAATGAAAATCTTTGTTATTGCACCAAGAAAATTCATAAGTGCAAGATAAAAGTTCATAAACTGATAAAAGAAGGGAATAAACAAGGTATCATATGGGAAAAAATATGCATTAGATACAACAATTCTAGGGCCTAATAGACAAGAAGAAATTTATTTTCTTGAAGGGTGTGATGGAAGAGTCAGTGAACATTCCTAATTTGATGGGGGGAGGCAACATGTCTACATTTACCATTGATGAAGTTGCTAAATTTTTCAAGAGATATTCTCATGGGAAAGGGTGAACTATGAATAGCTCTTGATATCTCCCTAAAAATGATAAGAAAACCTCTAATGAGGTGACCAAAATAGAATTAGGGACTCTCTTAGAGTATTTAAAAAATGGTATATTGAGCACTCTCAGTTTACAGCTCAACACCTTGAGTGTAAGAAGAAACGGGAAGAAGAACACATCACCCTCACCATATTTTTCTTGAGATGTCGGAAGAAAAACCATATGAAATATTTTCCTCTTGATAACATCACCATTTGCGCCATCTTTAAAAAATAACACTCCATAGACAATTGTCCTTCTTTGCAGGGTATTAAAGCAGTGTACCACGTGAATGAGAAAAAACAAAGCAAATTTACTTGTTAGTGACTAAGAAGTTGTGGCAACCAAGACTTCAAGGTACTCCTTTTGATTATGTTACTGAAATTTTTTCATATTTTTCTAATCCACAACATGCACCTTGGAGTGTCACAACACCATGGTAGATGTGGTCACAACAGCCACATTAGAACAAACCTTGAAAACATGGTTGGAGGGGATTGGGTTATGGACCTATACCTTTGTATCCTTATCTACTATAGGCTCAATATCCTCTGAAATCTCAACCATTTTTGCAAAACTAATAGTCATGAGAATCTTTCCAACAACAATCCCCAAATAATCAACTACATTTACCCTCTACTCGACCTCCTAGGTCGAACCAGTTGCATGTTCAACCTGTCACTAACCTAAATAATAAAGCACCACAATCTATCTTGCAAGTTGAGTTGCAGCCCTTCCTGACCTATAATATATCTCATGTAGAAGTATAGGATATCCATTTACAATCGGGGAAGGTGTTGCGATATTCTAGCCTCGTTATTGTAGAAGAAGAAAGAGAGGAATAAGCCTCTACTCCTGTAGAGAGAACCAGTAGTCCTATAATGCCTCAATGAGATAACATACCCTTGAAACAACCTTCAACTTCGGTAAAACCCCCTTATCCAAAGAGGTTTAATGAGAGTAAACCATTAAAACCCCCTGAGTATGATGTGATCAATTAATTGAGGAATACTTGTGTTAGGATTCCCTTACTCCAAGTTATTTGAGATGTACATGTTTACGATAAAATAGTGAGGGATCTATGTCTTAAAAATATGGTGAGGAAGTGGAAAGACCCACCTAATATTCATCTTGTTGGGGAGTGTACTCATGCAATTAATAGAAATAGTTTAGCAGATAAATGTATTGATCCTAGAAATCATTATGTTTATGTGCATATTAATGGGGTATGTATTCCTAATACGTTAATTGAACTTGGAGCGACCATCAATATTATGAATTCACATACCATGAAACTGCTTGACCTAAATGATCTTTGTCCTACACTGACTGTTGTTGAATTAGCGAATAGATCTAGAATCAAGATGAAAGGAGTCTTAGATGCCAGTGATTGTTTCCCTTGATTTGTGGGAATATCCAAAAGATTTCATGGTTCTGAAAACTAAATCAATGGCTGGAGGACATCCTATAATTCTAGGGAGGTTGTAACTTGCTACCGCACATGAATTTATAATATGCGAGTCTCATAGCATATTTATTTCTCATGGAGGAGCTGTAAAACAAATCATGTTATACCCTCCTGCAAAGTCTCTCATGGAATCAGAGGAAGTCCCCTGGTTTGATGATTCAACAAGCGATGAGGAAATGGTTCAACCAATGTGCATGGTATATCAAGTAAAGAATTTCTAGAAATATTCTGAAGAAAACCATCTTAATTATTTTCTATGTAATTTGAGTTCTTATGGTTCTGATGATCATCCACTAGAGTAGGTTTTAAAGGGTAGTATATCGGAAATGAATGACCTAAAAATCTTGTCTTCATTGTGTAACACTGCTAACGTTTCATCGCAGGAAATAGAACAATATTGTGTTCCTGTTGAAGTCATTCATGGTAAAAATAATTGATTCATGTTCTATAGGAACAAATAAAATACTTCACATGGGATTAACGATACATGAAGGGAAATGATATTGTAGTCTATTCACACCATATTTGTACATAGATCGATGCTTTTCCTTTCCAACAACCTCAGAGGTGTATAAATCCAATACTCAAGGAAATTTTAAAGGAGAAGTTACAAAATATCCTTTATGTTAATTTGATTTACCTTATATTAGATAGCAAATGGGTTTCCCCCTTATTTTTGGTACTTAAATCCTCAAGGAAGTGGCGTGTGCGTGTGGATTTTCGTGAATTGAACAAAGCTATTATGCAGGTATATTTTCCCCTTCCTTTTATACATCAGGTCTTTGACACCCTAGCGGGAAACAAACATTTCTCATTCTTAGATGGGTTTCGTGGGTATAACAAATATAGATAGCTCTAAATGATCAAAAGAAAACAACATTTACTTGTCCATGGGGAACTTTTTCTTACTGGGTTTTACCTTCTGGGTTGTGTAATTCCCCTGCCACCTTTAAAAGGGTCTTGTTAGGAATTTTCTCATATCCGATCCATGATTGTGTGGAAGTGTAAATGGATGATTTTATTGTTTATGGAGATTCCTTCTAAGAATATTTGGTAAATATTAAGAAAGTAATGATTAGATGTCGGGAAGAACACCTTTCCTTGAGCAATATAAAATATCAAATGATGCTAAATAAGGGAGTAGTTCTTGGCCACGTGGTTTCTGCTACAAGTATTGAGGTCAATCCCACCAATATCAAGGTCTTATCTCAAGTATTGATTCCTATACCATAGAAGGAGTTAAGAAGTTTCCTTTGTTTTGAAGGATATTATAGATGATTTATTGAAGGTTTTACAAATATTGCCACACCTTTGTTAAAGTTTTTGACTAAATATGTTGCTTTCCTGTGGAATGACCAATTCAAGTGTGCATTTAAGACCTTAAAAGAAAAATTATTGGTTGAACTTGTATTAAGGGGGGCCCAATTGTGATTTTTCTTTCCATATTTCCATGTATTCCTCAGACACGGCTTTGTGGGATATCCTTGGAAAAAAATATGACATGTGTTATTATGCCATTTATTATACTAGTAAAAATATAACCTCACTAAGTTAAATTATACTGTGATAGATAAGGAGTTATTAGTGACGATGCACTTTATAAAAAAGTTTGGGAATTATATTATAGGTTATGAGTTTTTTTTCCACACGTGCCATGCATCTATCTGACACCTCATGAATAAACTAGTAACTAATTGTCGAATCACGAGATGGATTTTGTTATTGAGGAATTTAATGTTATGATTGTGGATCAGCCTGGTAAAGATAATGTAGTTGTTGATTTATTTTGTTGGTTGTAACATGAAAGTAATGCTGTTCATATAGATGTACATTTTTGAAATGAACAGTTACTTGCAATTTCTACTCACCTTCCCTAGTTTGCAGATATTGCAAATTATCTAGCTACAGGAAAACAACCACAAAATATTTCTGCTTGTGAGAAGTGAAAAATTATAAACAAAATTTCATATTATTCATGTATTAATGATGGTTTATTTTATATAGGTGTGGACCTTGTCATTAGAAGGTGTGTTTGGGAAGATGAGGTACCATATATTGTAAATGGTTTCCACAACGAGCCTTGCGGGGGACATTTCTATGATACATGCACTTCCTATAATGTATTTCAATCTAGGTATTATTGGCCCAACTTGTTCAAATATGCTAAGAAGTACATGCGCCAATGTGACAATTGCTAGAGGATGGGGATGCTAGTTAAAGCATACAAAATTCCGTTACAACCGTAGGTGTTGGTCGAACCATTTGAGAAGTGGGGTTTATATTTTGTAGGCCCAATCATATGGATGTCAAGGAAGAAGAAATATATTCTAATGTGCAATGACTATGTCACAAAATGGGTTGAGGCCGAGGCATTGGATCAAGCCAATGAACAGGTAGTTGTCGATTTCCTCTATGAAGATATTTTTACCAGGTTTGTTGTGCCTTGAGAGATCATTACAGACCAAGGAATATAGTTCATGTCTAAAATTATCAAGTCTATCATGGAGCAGTACCAAATTAGGCATCGAACTTCTATGGCTTACCATATGCACAGAAAAGGGCAAGTTGAGTATACTAATAAGGTGTTGGAGGTCATCCTCACTAAGACCGCTTAGATTCATTTGAAAGACTGAGAGGAAAGTTTGAATGAGTCTCTCTGGACTTATAGAAATACATGGAGAAGCACTACAGAATGCACAACATATGAGTTGGTCTATGGGAAGCAAATCCTTCTCCCAATCAAGTTTTATATTCATACTTTTCATATTACTACTAGGCTAGGAATGGATATAAGCAAAGCACAAGAACATAGTTTTCTACAACTGAACCAACTTGATGAAATTAGACAAGACACAATCCAATATATTTTGTTGGTACACGAACACAAAAATAAATGGCACAGAAATTTTATTAGACAGAAGCAATTCTTGCAGGGAGACTAGGTTCACCTTTTCAACTTAGGATTTAAGGATTTTACAAGGAAATTCACAACCCATTGGATGGGACCATACGAATTGGATACTGTTTTTTAGAATGGTTCAGTTCAAATCAAGACCATCAATGAGAGTCATACGTCTTTTCTTATGAAAGGGCATAGGTTGAAGTTCTACCAGAAGTCAACGCCCAAGGAAGAATTTATAGCAGAAATTTGTAAAGACAATGGGATAGAGGTAGTAAAGTAGGAAGATTGTCTTCCTTCCCATATTTACTCTTCTTGAATTCTTCTTTATTTAAAAAAAAAATGGGGCCTAATTATGAAAACCACCTTGTGGGATGGTTAGGTCGACAAGTCAATGTTATTTCTTTTTCTAATCATGAATCTTCACTTTTTTTTAATTCTCGAGTTAGTTGATGAAGGATTTATTTAGGCCCTCCTTCTAATGGTATTTTTCCCATCACATCCACCAAATCATCTAGGATAAAAGGCTAGATTTTATTTGCAATACCTTGAGGCTTTCATGCATTAATGGAAGATCCTCTCACCGACGATTAGTGGGAATATATTAATGTCTGTTAGTCATTGGATCTTGCAGGTGACTCGACTTCAACACATTTAATCATACCTTGCAAGATGTACTGAGGTACCTTGGATCACATTGACATCAAAAGTGATTAGCATCACGTTGGTTAATGGTATACATTCATGACTAGTAATCTGTCGATTCTATCATATGCTTGACTTTAGCACCTTTATTCACATGATGAGAGATTGTACCTAAGGTGGACGAGATATGTGAAGACTTATGATTTTGTTTCTAATACAAAAAATACCAGATTCAGGACTGGTGACAAGATTCATTGCAATATTAAAACCAGTCCCCTAATTAGAAGAAGAACAATCTATTTTTCAAATAATGTGAGCAGCAGTCGAGCAAAGAAAAAAGATAAAGAAATAGAATGAAAATCCAACACAATTTGGGAATATATTTGGGAATCATCTATTAATATTTTATTTTAGAAGCATAGAGGTTACTGGATGTAGAACTCCTTCATGATAGCTTTCACCTTCCAGTAACCTTGTGATATAACAAGGTAAGAAGTGGTGTCCCATTCCCATCACTATCAAGCATACACTGGACATATGGATGGAGTTTCTTACGTCACATCAACAGTTAATGCTACACAAGAATCTAGGTAAGCCATTTTTGTAAGTGTGACTTCTGAAATAATTATGGTAAGACATTTTTCCCTTTAATATATAATTGATTTATGAAGAGTGTGATAGTTGACATTGATCATTGTACTTGTCTTCCTTAATGATTTTTGTCGCCACCTTAGCTAATTACCATGATTCGCACATGTGCAACCCCTCCATGCATTTATAATATTTGAATTTTGTCTAATCCGCTTAATCCCTACCACATATCACCATAATAGAAGGCATATTGTTTTTCTTGCCGTTCGCCACCCTTCTTTCTTAACCTTGCACAAAGAAAGGGAATTGAGATTTTGTCATTCTACCCTCACAATAGATAGTATGTTGAAACCTATAGTGCTACGGTTTAAGCCCAGTATTTCCAAATTTATTAATGAATATCCATAAGGTTGTAAATGCTTTGAGGAGGTTGGGTGGTGTGAGAAGTTCCAAGGACACAATTTTAACATTACTAGGTATTTTTAGAGAATTTCAATGGGATTGTGGCCTGTTTTAATCAACTAGAATTGTTTTTCTCTGAAGATTCGATTGTGTAAAATACGAACCTCCCTCAAGCTGGAGAATGTTGGTTTAAGCAATGTGAAGGAATTTGAATGTAATCAATTCCTGGTACCTGAGCAAAAAAATATGAATTGGATCAAAGGTATTCCCTGTGCATGGGTAACGAAAGAATCGCATGAAGCTCTATATTTAGTCCATAAATACATCGTATGTGAGGGTATATATGTAGTAACTTTCAGGTATCACATGAGGTTTATGTCATCTTTTAATGATAAACAAAAGATGAATATCCCATTTTATTTGTTGAATATTTTAACTAAGATAGATAATAATGTTTAGGCTTGGGATGAACATGCGAAGACTAGTATGTTTCATCATGGAATTGTTAAAAGTTTTGGTGGAAGTTGGGTTAAGGAAATAGTGTAAGACATGGGATGACTTTCTCTTCTGGGGAGGGTTTGGACATGCACATCTCTCATCTCCTGCAAAAAGGGGGAAAAATTTTGTGTCTAAAAGGAAGAGAATGGTTTTAGATGATGATTTATCATTCAAAGATTTGATTTCAGAAGAAAATGAGTATGGTTCTGGTGATGCTCTTCAAACCTATGTTTATACGCAAATTAAACTTTCACATAGAGAAGAAGGGTCCCGAGCTATTTAAAAAAAGGAAACCTATGTTGAGAAAGAATAAACCTTATTTGGAAAAGGGGAGTCTTTGGCCAAAGAATAAGAAACATTAGCCAGAAAAAATAAGGAGCCCTTAGTTGAGGAGGAACAAGGTTTGGCTGAGGAAGGGAAAATGTCGAAGAAGAACGACCGCTAAAAGAGGAAGATGAAGATAGCGTATGTGTGGAAGAAGAAGAAGAGTCGGGAAACATAGAAGAAAGTTGAATCTAGGGAAGAATTAGATGAGGAGGTTATGTTGAATAGCTCACCTCACTAACCTCACACCCATTCATTGGACTTGAAAAGTGTAATCTTAGAAGGATCATCTAAACCTATAGTTACTCCTTTAAGAAAATTTACAGGACCAAATTCAGTGGATAAAATATTGGAAGAAGTATATGAACTAGTGATGGCTCATTTGAGCTCAATAGTGAACCTAGATTTGGTGGAAAGCAAGGTATCCTAGGTATGTAAATATATCCACCAGAATTTGTTTAATTTTCCTTATTTTGTTTTAGAAGAGGAGGGAGTTAAAAACCATGATATGGAGTTTGAATTTATAAGTACCATAAAAAACAATAAGGTTGAGAATGACTCTATAATGGATGTTCCTATATGTGAGTTTTTTGACATTCCACCAATGCTCGATAACCCTAAAGTTCAATTGACTGAGGAAATCCAAGCAACAAGTTTTCCTAAGGTTGAATTAGCTAAGGAAGTACATGTGTTGAAAGACACTAAAATTGATGTGAAAATTGTTGATAATCCTAAATATAAGAACACTAATCTAATTACAACACTAACCTCATAACTATATTCCTTTACAAAGGAATTCAAGGTGCTACTTGGAGAGCCAAGGAAGTTGTGTGTTTTTCGCAACTAGATTGAGTAAATCCTATGGAGGAAGGAGAATCATTAACTATTCCCGAGGGAAAAGAAGGTAAGTCACCTGAGGAGTCTAAAGAAGTACTAGAATCACAAGAGGCACAAAAATTCTCTAAGCCTGAGATACTGGAAATTACTGAATGGGTAACAGACAAGCCATGTTCAAGTAAGAAGTCAGAGACAAAGAAGATTTGGATTAGGGTTAATAAATTTAAAAATAAATATATGCAATTGAAACTGGAAAATCAAGTCTTAAAAAAGAGTAACGAGTGCTTGAGAAAATCTAGAAACTGGATGTTTGTTTGGAACCGATTCTTGGTTAAGAGAGGAAATTTTTGGCATGTTAAGCTGGAGCATATGGTGCAGTGACATAAGAAGATGAAATTTAAGTATTCACAAGTGAATTAGAAGGGGAGTTTGGAAAATCTTGAACTTTTGGTTCAAGCTACAGAAGGAATTGAGCACAATGACATGCAATAGTCCAGGCATGGAGGAGATGATGAGTCTCAACTTCAACCATTATAGAGTCCCTCCCAAACACCTTTTGTAACCCATTTACCTCCATTTCATATTTAATTTCCCTATACATTGTTTTTTTCCCTATTAATCTCATTTTTTTAATGAGTCTTCAGTAGTAAGGTGACTATGCATCATTGGTATGCATTTCTTCACTAATAAGATCTACATTTTAGTATATTTGTCTATCTAATTTCTCGTTTACATTGCAACTCGTTTTCCCAAGTTAGATGAAGGAATGAGAAGTTACCGGAAACAAGAACGACTTGAAAATTAGAGTATAATGTAGATATTCATGCCCACGACCACTCCTGCCATGATACAATCTATTATATGATTTGAATTGACTGGTATGTTATACATTAATGACGTGTGATATTTGGTATGGTATGTTATGGTTGTTATAACTTATATGTTTTTTTTTATAACAACAAAAATTAATATATGCCATTTATACATGTTGTTAAAACGAAGGGGTGAAACCTCCGCGAACTCCTGACATTATATAAACCAAATGAATTTTCCCTTGAGAGGCAAGTCTTTTGGAGTTGGAAAATTATTTGATTGGTGAAATTTAGATAGTGCCGAGAGTGTTTAACCTCAATTTTTAAGCTTGCATACTTTTGTAAGAAAAGTGTTTTTGAGAGCTTGATTTTGCAGCAACCAAAGGAGGTTTTTGATGGCATTGGAGGCCACTTCCTGGTAGAAGTGGCTCACTTTGTAGTAGGATTTGAGAGGCATCTTGGTGATGTATTGAAGCATTTGAGGCTTAGTATCATATTGTCCTTATTTTATTCTTATCTCAATATTTTATATTTATTTTTAAATTGTAGCTTTGTTTTAAAAGTCTTCATGTTTGATTTAATTATTATGCTGGTTTAAGTTTTATCATTCACGCTTGAAATTTTTTACAAGCCAAGTCACTTTAAAATATCCTAGAACAAATTCAGAGCAATTTTTACAATGTTTTGTGAGTGTGTATGATAACTAGGAGTAAATTCAAGCAAGGTGAAGGAGCACTTATTCAAGGAAATCTAGAAATTAGATCGAGAAGCTTTACTCAAAGAGTATAAATGTCATCATATGAGGGAGAAGTGAATCCTTTTGGTTCTGAGAAATAATTTCATGAATTTTTCATGGTGTTGAAGGCCATGGTTGATGAAATGTATCAATAATGGAAGAATTTTGGAAAAGGAAGCTCACTGAAGAAAGTCGAAGATAAAGACTTAGAATGGCTCCTCATTCTTCTCACTCTTCTCTTCCTTCTCTTAGTGGTTTTGAGAAACAATCTCAAAGTGTTGGATTGAGGTTGTTAACCAAGATGGTTTATGAGTGAAAGGGCCTTGGAATTTGTGGCCAAGGTATAATTGAGCCTTTAAAGGTGGAAGTAAGACTTCGATATGCAATATTTGGGTATGGTGAAGGGGAATGTTGCAAGGTAGTGGAAGTAAGAAATTATCCAAAAAACCATTAAAAGAATAACCTGTGAGAAGTGAGGGCACATCACTTTCTAGCAAAGGTAAAGCATGCTAGATGTCCAAGAGAAGAAAAAATTCATATTATCCTTGGTGTACGTGCATCAAAGAAAATCATTGAAGGTACAATAAAGATAATTATTCCAAATTTCCTTTTTATTATAGGAATATTGGAAATATAAATTTCTGGTATAGGAAACCATGCACATTTTGTGGGTTAAATAACCATATTGTTCCAAAGTGTTGGAAAAGGATGGCTTTGTACAAGAAATTTATGTTTTCCGAGAAAGGGACATGACATAAAGATCCTTCTCCACATCAGAAGAAAGAGAAGGGGAAGAAAATATGGAACGATTAATTTGAATATCCTTTGCACTTACTACAAGAAAGGTGGACGTCGGGAAGCTAAATGTTGGAAACTCCATATTTAGCTTCGTTCGAAGAAGGACAAGAATATTAAAGTTGATTTTTCACAGGTAAAAGAAGGGAAGTTGAAGAGGCTTATGTATGTGAGAAGAACCTCCTCGTTCATGTCAACAAAGGAGGAAAAATAAGGTTATGAAAAATGAAAATTAAGTGGTTACATGTAAGTCTAACTATCATGTGTTTCAAGAAACATTGACATCGCAACATGGGAAATTATCATGGGAACCTCTCAAGAGGATTAAACATGTTGTTAGTTCATTTTAATTAACATTCTGGTATGGTAGTAGATAGAGTAATAAATGCATAAGGATGTGGGAAATTTAAAAAGGCTAACAATACGGTTTCAATTGTCATAATTGTTGTACAAATTTTTATGATCAAGCAGGTACACAAAACAGGGTGGAAGGATATTGGACAAGTGTGCAGGTGTTTCCCTCACTTAGTATATAATCAAGAACCTTTTGAAGGTCCAAAATCCTCCTAGTGGGGAGGATTAATCTGGGAGGATCTGAAACAACCTAAAATTCAAAGTCCTAAGATTTGAGTGAGAGTAGTTTCAGGTCGAAGGGCTTGACAATATGATTCCAACACAATTTCAATCATGTCGTTCTGAGTACGTAATTGAAAGTCATCGCAGTTTCAAGTTTTGCGAAAACAAGAAAAAATTCAAAGTCAAAGGTGATGTGGCATGGAATGGAGTTGACAAGTGGCATGTCCTCGAGTTGGCACATGGAAATTTCATGACATGGCAGTGCTGACATGTTGACTAGGTGGAAAATGGCATGGCAAGTTGAAGACTCAACACATGTTCCATTGGATGGGTGACACGTGGCCCTATGACAACGTGCCACATGGCCTTATTTTGTTGGGCAAAATTTTGTTATGGACCAGCACCAGTGGGGTTTGAACATGTGACCTTTGGGTTACAAGGCAAAATCTAACCAATTATCTATAGATAATTTTTTTTTATTAAATTCAGCTGAAATGTATTTATTGTGTATAGTTGTGAGTGGAAAAAAAACAGGAGGTGGAACTGCCAAATATGGCGTCCCCGCTAAGTTGAAGTACCGATAAATGTCAACAACATAGCACACAATGGCATTTATAGTTCGATCATGGGGGTTTTTGTTACAAAAAATGGACAACCTATATATATGTGTGTGTGTTATATATATATATATATATATATATATATATATGTATATGTATATGTATATGTATATGTATATGTATATGTATATGTATATGTATATGTATATGTATATATGTATATGTATATGTATATATATATATATATGTATATATATATATGTATATGTATATATGTATATGTATGTATATATGTATATATATACATATATATGTATATATATATATATATATATGTATATATATATATATATATATATATATATATATATATATCTATATATATATATATATATATATATATATATATTGTGTGTGTGTGTGTGTGCATGTGTGAGACCAATCCTGCCACGATACAATGGTATTATATGATTCGTATGGCTTGGTATGTTACACATTAACGACATGTTATATTTGGTATGGTATGTTATGGTTGTTATAACTTATATGTTGTTTGTTATATATAAAAAAATTAGTATATGCCATTTATACTTTTTGTTATAACGAAGGGGAGAAACCTCTGCGGACCCCCGATATTATATAAACCAAATGAATTTTTCATTGAGAGACAAGTATTTTGGAGTTGGATAAGTCTTTTATTGGTGATATTTTGATAGTGCCAAGAGTGTTTAACCTTAGTTTTTGAGCCTGCATATTTTTGTAACCAAAGAGTTTCTAAGAGCTTGTTTTTGTAGCAACCAAAGGAGGCTTTTGATGGAATTGGAAGCCACTTCCTGGTAGCAGTATCTTACTTTCTAGTAGGATTTAAGAGGAATTTTTGTGATTTAATAAATAATTTGAGGCTTCGTATCATATTATCCTTATTTTATTCTTGTCTTGATATTTTATATTTCATTTTAAATTGCATATTTGTCTTAAAATTCTTCATGTTTGATTTAATTATTATGTTGGCTTAAGTTTTATCATTCGCGCTTGAACATTTTTACAAGCCAAGTCACTTTAAAAGATCATAGAACATGTTCATAGCAAGTTTGACAATTATTTGTGAGTGTGCGTGATAACTAGGAGAAAATTCAAGCAAAGCGAAGGAACACTCATTGAAGGAAATATATAAATTGGATCATGAAGCTTTACTCGAAGAAGAGAAATGTCGTCATAAGATGGAGAAGTGAATCCTTTTTGTTTCGAGAAATAATTTCATGAAGATTTCATGGCAATGAAGGCCATGGTTGATGAAATGTATTGGTAATGGAATATGTTTTTAAAAGGAAGCTCCTCGAATAAATTCTAAGATGAAGACTTGAAAATGGATCCTCATTCTTCTCACTCTCCTCCTCATTCTCTTGGTGGTTTTGAGAAACAATCTCAAAGTGTTGGATTGAGATTGTTAAACAAGATGGGTTATGAGGGAAAGGGCTTTGGAATTCATGGTTAGGGTATAATTGAGACTTTAAAGGTGGAAGTAAGACTTCGCTATGCAGGAATGGGGTATGGAAAATGGGAATTCTCCAAGGTAGAGAAAGCAAGAAATTATCCAAAGGATAAACCAGTACAAGAACGAATTGTGAGAAGCAAATGCACGTCACTTTTTGGAAAAGGTAAAGCATGCTAGATGTCCAAGAGAAGAATGAATACATATTCTCCTCAATGTATGTGTGTCAAATACAACCATCAAAGATACAACAAAGCTAATTATTCCAAAGTTCCTTTTGATTATAGGAAGATTGGAAATACAAATTTGCAATATAGGAAACCATGCACATTTTATGGGTTAAATAACCATCATGTTGTGAAGTGTTGTAAAAGGATGGCTCTATATAGGAAATTTATGTCGTCCGGGAAAGGGACATGAAATAAAAACCCGTCTCCACATCGAAAGAAAGAGAAGGGGAAGAAAATATGGATGCTGAATATCCTTTTCCCTTACTGCAAGAAAGGTGGACATCAAGAATTTAAATGTTGGAAACTCCATCTGGAGCTTCATCTAAATAAGGACAAGAATATTAAAGTTGATTCCTCACTAGTAAAATAAGGGAAGGTGAAGAGGCTCATGTATGTGAGAAAAACCTCTTCGCTCATGTCTGCAAAAGAGGCAAAATAAGGTTCTAAAAAATGGAATTGAAGTAGTTACATGTAAGTATAACTATCATGGGTTTTAGGAAACATTCACACCGCAATATGGGAAATTATCATGGGAACCTATCAAGAGGATTAAACATGTTGTTAGTTCATTTTCATTAACATTCTTGTATGGTAGTAGTTGGAATAATAAATTCATAAGGATGTGGAAAATTGCAAATGGCTAATAGTATGGTTTCAAATGTCATAATTGTTGTACAACTTTTTATGATCAAGCAGGTACTTAAAACAGGGTGGAAGGATATTGGAAAATTTTGGATGCATTTCCCACACTTAGTATATGATTAAGAACCTTTTGGATATCCAAAATCTTCTCAGTGGGGAGGATTGATCTAGGAGGATCCAAAATGACCTAAAATTAAAAGTCCTCATATTCAAGTGATAGTAGGTGCATGTCGAAGGGATTGACAAGATAATTCCAACGCAATTTGAATCATGTTGATCCAAGTCTATAAATGAAAGTTATCGTAGTTTGAATTTCTACGACAACAAGAAACAAGTCAAATTCAAAGGTGATGTGGCATTTACTGGAGTTGACAAGTGGCACATCCTCGAGCTGACACATGGCAAGGTCATGACGTGGTAGAGCTGACATGGTGACTAGGCTGAAAATGACATGGTAGGTTGAAGACTCAACACGTGGCCCACTGGATGGGTGACACATGGCCCTATGGAAAGGCACCACATGGTCTTATTTTGTTGGTAAAAATTTTGTTATGGACCAGCACTAGTGGGGTTTGAACATGTGACCTCGAGGTTACAAGCCAGACAACTAACCAATTAGTTACAGATAGTGTTTATCATTTAATTTGGCTGAAATTGATTTATTGTGTATATTTGTGAGTGGAAAAAAAAGGGGGGTGGAAGTGCCAAATATGGCGGACCCGCTAAGTTGAAGTATTGATATGTTGAATCGCAACGCACAGTAGCATTTATAGATTGTTGAAAATGGAAACAAGAAAATCTTGATTTAATTTTCCCTTGAATTAAATTAGGAGAAAATTCTAGTTCCACATCACAAGACAACAAGAATGTGTTAACTAAATTAATTTGACTTAGTTGGCTCAGTTAATTCAAGTTGAGGGCCTAACTTGGGGTATGTAGAGTGATTCCTAAATTTTAGGAGACTAGGTTGAGTTTAATTTGAGTTTTAATAATTTAATTCAGTTAAACTGAGTTAAAGTCAGTTAAACTAGTTGCTAGTGGTGTGTGTACTCAGTGATCGACTAGTTAATTGATAAATCAGCCATAAGTAACTCATGCGTGCATGATCTATGAGTTACCCAGTTGAGATTGGAGTTCAAGGGCAGTGTACTATCAGTTATATAATTATCCAAGTTGTACAAATGGTGCATGCAATCAGAGAAATACTTATAGGGATTGTGTAGTTTTGGATGGGGAATTTCCTAATTAATAGGGGGCTAATTCCCAAGGAAATAACGCAAGGAAATAGGGACTTGAGAAAGTAGGAAATTGGTTAAGGATTGACTACTGTTGGCTTGTGAAGAAGTGAGATAGGTTGTACTAATGATTAACAAGCGTTGTATTTCTCCTCTATTTTTTTATTAATGCAAGATAGATAGGAAGGGGTTTTTAGCAGTGGCTTTCCCCTAGATATATCCTCCGGTTATGTTTACTAATTTGTGTTACATTTTTTTTTTATATTTCTTCTTAATCGTGAATTTCTTTCCGAAGATGAGTAGAAGTAGATTTGTCTTATGTTTTAGAACATTACATGAGCAGTATTGAATCTACAAGTAATTTCTACATGGTATCAGAATTCATATTAGACCAGTCATTTAAGTCCTGATGTACAATGATCATTGAAGAACTAATGAGTTGTTAGGAAGTAGAGTTATGGAGCCCTAGTTCAGGGCATATCTAGAAGACCCTATGTGTAGACTTCTTAATGGAGCTAGAAAGCTGCTAGTGGGCATATCAGTGAAAATTTTTTTAGTGACACAAAAAGGAGTTGTCATCATTGATATTGGTATATTTAGGAGCAACGAGATTTCTCACAGGGAGATCGAAACTCAGAGGGAGTCTAGTTTCAAAGGGAGTAGCCCTATGGGAGCTAGTACTTCAGGATCTGGGGAGATCGGACTTGTAATATCCCCAACGGGAAATAACCAGTAATACACAGAAAAACCACAAGCAGCTATATAGAACAAAATGCCGGAACTAGAATATGGAACAAATACACATAAAATGCCAGAACACTAAGCCATTTTATTAATCTGAGAATATATGTATATGGGTACAAAGATAATCAGAAGGAGTGCACCTATCCTTGCTCTAGGCAAGTGGAGACCCTCTCAGAATAAGAAATGGCTGCAACAGAGACTGCGTCCTAGCTGACTGGAGAAACTGCCGTAGAATAACTGCTGTTACAAGGTACTGGAACTAGGGGTTGATCCCCTCACCGGAATGAGCTGAAAACTGGAAGGCTAGCTGAACTCAACCCCCCAGACAAAACCCAGAAATCGTGAAGCAAATACTCCACCTCCGAAAAACCACCAAATAAACCCCCTCCAGAGAAAACGTTGTCTCTCCCAGGAACAGCGCAGAAACCGAGAAAGCAGGAGGGTGAATCCACTAGATGTACGGATGAAATAACGATCTCATTCAAAAAAAAAAAAAAAAAAGAAATTTTGAAAAGCAACAGAATCACTACAAATCCTCACCATGGCTACTCAACAAAGCTGCCGTCTCCTCCCTAAGTGCAGGGTGGTACTCTCTGTTTGCGCGAGTCCTGCAAAAAGCGGCTCCTGCGCAACGTCCACCGAAATCCTGCCAGATCTGCCAGGCAAGCTGAGAAACGTTGCTAGAGCGAGCATAAAAGTCCCCTCGCGGGCCAAGGCGAGATGTAAGCAAGAACACTCGATTTGCACCCTAGCGGTCTTTCGAGACCGACTAAACAACCGGCGTGCTGAAGTAGACAGAAGTCTAGCTCTCAATATCAATAACATATCAATAATGCCAAATGGAGTGAAAACCCCACCTTATATAATGCTAGCTTCCTCCAAAACCCTAGCTACAACCCTCGTACGCTGGTCACCAGCCCACGATCGGCGTAGAGAGCCTCTCCTTGTCGTGGCAGGCCCAAGGCCACCCCTTTAAGTTACAACGTCCATCAACTAGGAAAGCACTTTATTTTATAAAGTGAGATGACCCCCCTTATTTCTCACTTTATTTATTATTTTTAGCTAAGCGGCAAAATTAAACAAAAATGAAATATTCCAATTAGCAATGCTAATTAGGAATATTACAGTCTCCCCCGGCAGAACGTTGCTTGTCCTCAAGCAACTGAAGTGATGGATGCTGCAAGATCCTCTCATCCTCCCAAGTGGCATCCTCATCCGACAAGTTCTTCCATCTCACCAAGAACTCCCTGATCTTCCTGCTCCGCAGTTGCCTCTCCCTAGTGTCAATAATGGCCTCCCGGGCCCTTTTGATTCTTCCCTCATCATGTATGGGTGGCGCTCCTCGGTAGGCTGTCACATGCGGCCGGTGTTTCGACCGCAATGCATGAAAGATATTTGTAGATGCGCGCGTACGAACGGCTCCAACCTGCGCACGGGTCACTGCGTGTCACCGCGCGCGGCCATAAAAAACGGGGCGGCTTCTCGCTTGTCACCAGCAAGCGAGGGGCGCGGTAGGGGCGCGCGGCGGGTGAACCAGATCTCTACCTAGTGTCTCTCCATGACCCTTGTCGGCAGCCAACCTGGCAGTTGCGTAACACGAAAGTGGTCCTTGAGAGCTCGAAGGATATCTTGGCTCTCTTGGATCCATAACTTGGCTCTCGGAGCCCTGCTAACACCAAACATCATGTCCACAAAAGATAAGGAATGATATCCATATAAAGCATAGAAAGGTGACATACCAATAGACATATGATGCGTTGTGTTGTAGTAGTACTCGCCCAAATGCAGCCACTTCAGCCATGCCCTCTGCTGTCCACTGACGTAGTTACGCAAGTAGCCCTCCAGCCACTTGTTAACTATCTCTGTCTGCCCGTCCGTCTGGGGGTGATAAATAGTGCTCGGTGTCAACTCGGTCCCCACTAATCGAAAGAGCTCCTGCCAGAATCCGCCCATGAAGCGGCTGTCCCTGTCACTGACGATGGTCTTAGGTAGACCATGTAATCTGAAAATCTCCCTAAAGAACAGCTCAGCCACCTGCGCTGCTGTGTGATGTGCGGATATGGCGAAAAAATGGGCATACTTCGTCAGCCGGTCAACGACTACGAAGATGCAATCCTTGCCCTGCACTGTGGGCAACCCCATGATGAAGTCCATCGATATGCTCTCCCATTTCCCCTCCGGAATGGGAAGAGGCTGCAACAACCCTGCAGGATGGCTCATCTCTCCCTTGTTTCGCTGGCAAACATCGCACTCCCTGACATGCTGGAGTACGTCCTCCTTGAGGCCCTTCCATGAGAACCTCTCCCAAATAGCCCTGTACGTCTTGGTGAACCCCTGATGGCCCGCCAATGGTGAATCATGTGAAGCCTGGAGTATCTTCTTCTTGAGCTGAGACCCCTCAGTCAAGAAGATCCTGTCCCTGTAATAGATGACTTCATCGACCACCCTGTACCTGTCATCTGCTACCTGCCCATCCAGAACCTCGCATGCAAACCTATCCTTGGAGTACTCAACCAACAGTCGAGCCCTCCAATCAGCGTCCAAACTCATGAGTGATAATGTGGCCGGTCTACGAGAAAGGGCATCAGCTACCACGTTATTCTTCCCTTTGACATACTCTATGTCAAAGTCGTAGGCCTGGATCTCGCTGATCCACTTCTGCTGTCTCTCCTGCAACTGCTTCTGCTCCAGAAAGTACCTCAGGCTGTTATGATTTGTCCTCACCCTGAATCTGCAACCCACCAGGTACTGTCGGAATTTGGCCAATGCATGCATGATGGCCAGCATCTCCTTGTCGTATATGGGATACAACCTCTCGTGTGGAAGGAGCTTCCGGCTCTCAAAAGCAATCGGATGACCGTCCTGCATCAAAACTGCACCAATCCCCTCTCCGGATGCATCACACTCTAGGACAAAGGGCTGTGTAAAATCTGGCAACGCCAACACAGGACAACTGCTCATCACCTCCTTGAGCTTGTCAAAAGCTCGTTGCGCCGTGTCCGACCAACTGAATGCCCCCTTCCTCGTCAAATCTATGAGGGGTGTAGCAAGCTGAGAGAAGCCTTTGACGAACTTCCTGTAGTATGTGCAAATACTAATGAATCCTCGAAGCTCCGTCACATTCCGCGGCTCTGGCCAATCCCTGATGGCCCTGATCTTCTCCTCGTGGACTCTCACCCCGTCCACTCCTATAATGTGTCCCAGATACAGCATCTCTGTCAACCCGAACTCACATTTAGAGAGCTTGGCATAGAACTGCTGCTCCTCCAAGATGTGCAAGACTGTCTCAATATGCTGGAGGTGCTCCTCCCAAGTCCTGCTGTATATAAGTATGTCATCAAAGAAAACCAGCACAAACTTCCTCAGATGACCCCTGAAAATGTGGTTCATGCATGACTGGAAGGTAGCAGGTGCATTGGTCAGCCTGAATGGCATGACCAGAAACTCAAAGTGCCCATAGTGACACCTGAAAGCGGTCTTGGGAATGTCCTGTTCCCTCACGCGAATCTGATGGTACCCGGATCTCAATTCAATCTTTGAGAAGAACCGTGCTCCTCTCAACTCATCCATCAGCTCATCGATCCTGGGGATGGGGTACCTGTTCTTCAGGGTCTTCTTATTCAGAGCCCTGTAGTCAATGCACATGCGCAATGTGTCGTCCTTCTTCTTCACCAACACTACAGAAGAAGCGAAAGGACTCGTGCTGGGCCGAATGTGACCAAGGGCCAGAAACTCCTGGATAGCTCGCTCTATCTCGTCCTGATAGGCCTTGGGATGCCTATACGGTGTGGTAATCACGGCCTGTATCCCCTGCTCAAGCTCGATCGTGTGCTCAAACCCCCGATCCAGTGGCTGCCCTGGTGGAATATCCCCGAAAACCACTGCATACCTGTCGAGAATAGACTGTAGATCATGATGCACTGTCTGCCCTGTATACCCTGCCTCTGAAGCCCGCAACTCTACCGCCCACTCTATATCTCCCTTGCGGAAGGTCGCCTCCATGCTGTGTGCTGACACCGTCTGAGGTGGGTATGTGTGCTGCCCCTGTATCTTCTCATGCCTCCCCGTCTTGGGATCATCCCACTCCATCTCTAGGGCCTTCCAATCTGTCGTGACCTTCCCTAGAGTAATAAGCCACTGAACACCCAATATCAGGTTGGTGTCCGGAATGTCCACCACAAAGAAGTGATATGTCAATGTATAAGTGTCCATCGTCACTGATAACTCCGGAACATATCGAGCACATGCCATGGTCTGATCTCCTGGGACCAAGACAGAAAACCCATCAAAGCCCTCTGTCTGTATGCCTCTCCGCTCAACCATCTGGGCATCAATAAAATTGTGGGTGGCCCCACTATCAACTAAGAATGAAACCCGCTATCCGCGCACTGTCCCCCGTACACGCAGTGTCAAGTACTTGGGAACTCCCCGCAACGCGGCTAGAGCTCCCCCAGTGGGTGCAAACGATGCCCCACCTGCTGCGGGTGGTGGAGGTGGTAAGGTACTCTGTGCTGCATAACAATCTCCTGCCTCCACATCATCCCCATCATCCTCTTCTCAACTGCTCTCGGAGAAGACCTCTATGAAATGTGCCTTCCCTGCCGCACACCTGTGTCCCGGTGCCCATGGCTCCTGGCAAGTGAAGCACAACCGCTTCCTCCTCAGCTCTCTCCTGGCCTCATCATCAAACTTCCCTCGTCTAGGATTCGCCTTGGGAAGCGGAGCCCTCGTGTCCTTACCCTTAGGCTGGAAAGCCTGTCTCTGGGGATAAGGTGGCCGAGTCCTGGGTAAGACATCCTGTAAGTCCCGAGTCCTGCTGATGGCATCCTGAAGGGTAGCCGGTTTGTTCGACCGGACTAGGCCACGAAGTGGCTCTGACAACCCCTCCACAAACATGTAAACCATCCGAGCTACAGATAAATCAGGTACCATCACTAAAACCCTCAAGAAGTCTGAAATGTAGGTCTCTGCACTCCCAGTCTGTTTGAGCTTGGTCAGCTCAACAAAATGCTGCTCCGGATCCCTCCTGTCAAAGAGCTCTACCACCCTCCAGGTAAACTCGGCATATGTCTTCACTGTGGAATGCCCGAGTGTCGCCATCCCATGGAACCACCAATCCTGGGCCTCACCATCCAGATGCAATGTTGCCACCTTAATGGCCTCTGACTGCGACATCTGGTTAAGCTGGAAATAGATGTCCAGCTTCTCCACCCAGGGCTTTGCCGAACTGTTTGATGAGCCATCAAACGTGGGCAAATGGAATCTGCTAGCTGCGCGGTGGTCATCACGGTGATGCCTGTGCCCCTGGTGATGATCACGGGATCTAATGCCATACTGGACCTTGAGATACTCGCTGAAGGTGAGAGAATCCATGAATGCCTGTCCGAAAGCCTGATACTCTGCAAAAACACCTGCCGTCCGAGCCGGATCCATCTCTCGCTGCGCTGCTGGCCCTGCGTCCTCTGCCAGGAAGGTAGGCATGGTGGGTCGCGTGGGCGCTGGAATATCCCTCCGTGCACCTCCCTGTACTCCTGCCCCTGTGTCCTCTGGCAAGAATGTGGGCATAGTGGATTGCGTGGGTGCCTGAGTCGTCACAATGGGGATAGCATCATGCACTGGTACGTGGTGAGACATACCCGATCCCTCACCGACCTGGAAAACCCTAGGGGGTTCTCTCTGTCCTACCTCTACGGCCGTGAGCCTCTGTGATATCTCCTGCACGTGATGGAGGAGTGCATCCAGTTTCCTCTCTGCGTCTGCCATCAGGTCCCGCTTCTCTGTGCCCCGCACAGGCTGCTCTTGCTTAGAATCAGTCTCAGGTGGCTCCTGATCAGAATCCCCCCCTCCGAAGGGAAACCTCCACCTGCTCTCAACGTCTCTGAGTCTTCTCTGATCAAAGTAGGGATTATCTCCCGGCGTCATAGTTTGCTAGCACCACAGGCTGAGCCAGAACTATGCTCTGATACCACTGTAATATCCCCAACAGGAAATAACCAGTAATACACAGAAAAACCACAAGCAGCTATATAGAACAAAATGCCGGAACTAGAATATGGAACAAATACACATAAAATGCCAGAACACTAAGCCATTTTATTAATCTGAGAATATATGTATATGGGTACAAAGATAATCAGAAGGAGTGCACCTATCCTTGCTCTAGGCAAGTGGAGACCCTCTCAGAATAAGAAATGGCTGCAACAGAGACTGCGTCCTAGCTGACTGGAGAAACTGCCGTAGAATAACTGCTGTTACAAGGTACTGGAACTAGGGGCTGATCCCCTCACCGGAATGAGTTGAAAACTGGAAGGCTAGCTGAAATCAACCCCCCGGACAAAACCCAGAAATCGTGAAGCAAATACTCCACCTCCGAAAAACCACCAAATAAACCCCCTCCAGAGAAAACGCTGTCTCTCCCAAGAACAACGCAGAAACCCAAGAAAACGCTGGGGAAAGGGGCTGAATCCACCTGCAAATCCTCTGGATGAAATAGAAATCTCCTCAAGGCTGGAAAACGCTGAGATCACTGCCAAATCCTCACACAACAACTCTGCTCAACAAAACTGCGTCCTCCCTAGCTGGGACTGCGTCCTCTCTCCTAGACTGCGCAGTCACAAAAAGGGGCAGCTCCTCTGCAAAACGTCCACCAGAAATCCACTGCAAATCACCAACTGAAACTGAAGGAAAAACCTTGCTCGAGCAGGCACTCTAAGTCCCCCGGAGCCAAGGGCGAGATCTCCGACCGGAGACACTCAGTTTGCACTAAACAGTGCTGCAGACTGACTAAACAACCGGCGTGCTGAAGTAGACAGAAGTCTAGCTCTCAATATCAATATCATATCAACAATGCCCAAATGGAGTGAAAACCCCACCTTTTATAATGCTAGCTTCCTCCAAAACCCTAATTGCGTCCTGCACCCTCCTTGACCTGCACAGTCACCCTTGGGTCAGCGTGAGGCCTCCTCATGTACGTGTGGACCCCCAAGGCTGCCCCTTTAAGTTACAACGTCCATCAACTAGGAAAGCACTTTATTTTGTTAAAGTGAGATGACCCCCCTTATTCCTCACTTTATTTATTATTTTTAGCTAAGGCGGCAAAATTATACAAAAATGAAATATTCCAATTAGCAATGCTAATTAGGAATATTACAGGACTCATCTTTGAAGTATTTGCAATAGCAGTAAGGAAGCAACAGTATGAGTAGATCATATTTCTCCATGCATGCAACCATACCTCCACAGGTGAGGTGGGGCGATGTGAAGCAATAGTCCCAAGAGTTGCAGAAATTTGGGCATGGTCCATTGAGGTGTATTTTGTCTCATGGACCATTGCCTTGCTATAGGGGCCCACAATATTTAGTAGTAGGAGGATCAATTTCAGTTAGATACTGAGGAGTGAAGATTAGTGTTGAAAGTAGAGCAAGAGGCTCAGTGTAAAATTCAGGAGCAACAAAATTTTCCCAATAGACAGTTGTAGATTTATTTAGTGATCATTTTTATTCTTAGTTGCAGATGTTGTACTAGCGGAAGCAACAGAGAGAAGTGTTGCATGGAATACATTCCAAAGGTGTTGGTTCAAGGTAGATGTGAATCCATTTCTTGTTGAGAGGGAGTGTTGAAAATGGAAATAAGAAAATCTTGATTTAATTTTCCCTTGAATTAAATTAGGAGAAAATTATAATTCCACATCACAAGACTACAAGAATGCATTAACTAAGTTAATTTGGCTTAGTTGAGTCAATTAATTTGATTTTATGGCCTAGCTTGGGGCATGTAGAGTGATTCCTAAATTTTATGACCCTAGGTTGATTTTATTTTGAGTTGAGATAATTTAATTTAGTTAAATTGAGTTACAGTTAAACTAGTTCCAACTGTTGGAGGAACTAGTGGGAGGTCAAGTAGTGGGGTGTGTACCCAGTGATCAACTAGTTAACTGATAAATCAGCCATAATTAACTCATGCATACATGTTCTATGAGTTACCTAGTTGATATTGGAGTTCAAGGGAAGTGTACGATCAATTGTATAATTATCCAAGTTGTATAGGTGGTGCATGTAGTCATAGAAGTACCTATACAGATTGCACAATTCTGCATGGGGGATTTCCTAAATAATAGGGGGCTAATTCCCAAGGAAATATCACAAGGAAATAGGGACTTGGGAAAGCAGGAAATTGGTTAAGTATTGACCAGAGCTAGCTTGTGAAGAAGTGAGATAGATTGTACTAGTGCATGGATTGTTCAAACTTGAACAAGCATTGTATTTCTCCTTTATTTTCTGATTAATGCAATACAAAAAGGAAGGGGTTTTGAGCAGTGGATTTCCCCTAGATATATCCTCGTTTTATGTGTACTGATTCGTGTCGCATGTTTTTGATATTTCTTCTCAATTGTGAATTTCTTTCTGCATATGGGTTGAAGTAGATTTGTCTTCTTATTTATAACATTACATTAGTAGTATTGAATCTACAAGGAATTTCCACATAGTTCGATTGGGGGTATTTTTGTTACAAAAAATGGACAACATATGTGTGTGTGTGTGTGTGTGTGTTACGATTATTATATATATTTATTACCATATTACAACCTCATCATACAAATTGTGTGGAATAACAGCATATATATATATATATATATATATATATATATATATATATGTATATATATAAAATGGTATTATATGATTTGAATGGCTTGGTATCTTATACATTAACAAAATGTTATATTTGGTATGGTATGTTATGGTTGTTATAACTTATATGTTGTATGTTATAAAAACAAAACTTACTATATGACATTTATACATGTTGTTATAATGAAGGGGCAAAACCTCCGCAGACCCCTAGCATTATATAAACCAAAAGATTTTTCCATTGAGAGCTTGTTTTTGTAGCAACCAAAGGAGGTTTTTGATGGCATTGGAGGCCACTTCATGGTAACAATAGCTCACTTTGTACTAGGATTTGAGAGGCATTATGGTGATGTATTGAAGAAGTTGAGGCTTAGTAACATAGTGTCCTTATTTTCTTCTTGTATCGATCTTTTATGTTTCATTTTAAATTGCAGCTTTGTATTAAAAGTCTTCATGTTTGATTTAATTATTATGTCGGTTTAAGTTTTATCATTCACGCTTGAACATTTTTATAATACAAGTCACTTTAAAATATCATAGAACACGTTCAGAGCAAGTTTTATAATGGTTTTTGAGTGTGCATGATAACTAGGAGAAAAATCAAGCAAGGTGAAGGAACTTTTATTGAAGGAAATCCAGAAATTTGATCGAGAAGCTTTCTCGAAGAAGAGAAATGTCGTCATATGAGGGATAAATCAATACTTTTGGTTCCTAGAAACAATTTCATGGCAATGAAGGCCATGGTTGAAGAAATGTATCAAGAATGGAATAATTTGGAAAAGGAAGCTCATCGAAGAAAGTCAAAGATAAAGACTCATAATGCCTCCTCATTCTTCTCACTATCTTCCTCATTCTCTTGGTGGTTTTGAGGAACAATCTCAAAGTGGTGGATTGAGGTTGTTAACCAAGATGGGTTATGAGGGAAAAGGCCTTGGAATTCGCAACCAAGCTATAATTGAGCCTTTATAGGTGGAATTAATACTGTGCTATGCAGGATTGGGGTATGGCGAAGGGGAATGATCCAAGGTAGTGTAAGTAAGAAATTATCCAAAGGATAAACCATTACAAGAACAACATGTGAGAAGTGAAGGCACATCACTTTCTAGAAAACGTAAAGAATGTCAGATGTCCAAGAGAAGAATGATGACATATTATCCTCGGCATACGTGCGTCAAAGACAACGATCGAACCTACAATAAATATAATTATTCCAAAGTTCCTTTTGATTATAGGACGATTGGAAATATAAAATTTTGGTATAGGAAACCATGCACATTTTGTGGGTTAAATAACCATAGTGTTGCGAAGTGTTGGAAAAGGATGGCTTTGTACAGGAAAATTATGTCATCTGGGAAAGGGACATGAAATAAAGACCTGTCTCCACATAGGAAGAAAGAGAAAGCGAAGAAGAGATGGATTTTTAAGATCATTTTCACTTACTGCAAGAAAGGTGGACATCAGGAAGTTAAATGTTGGAAACTCCATTCGAAGCTTCGTCTGAAGAAGGAAAAGAAGATTAAAGTTTATTATTCTCTGGTAAAAGAAGGGAAGTTGAAGAGGTTCATGTATGTGAGAAAAAAATCTTCGCTCATGTCTGCAAAGGAGGTAAAAGAAGGTTCTAAAAAATGGAAATGAATTATTTACATGTAATTCTAACTATCTTGTGTTTTAGGCAACATTGACACCGCAACATGGGAAATTATCGTGGGAACCTATCAAGAGGATTAAACATGTTGTTATTTAATTTTAATTAACATTATTGTATGGTAGTAGCTGGAGTAATAAACGAATAAGGATGTGGGAAATTTCAAATGGCTAACAATATGGTTTTAATTGTCATAATTTTTGTACAATGTTTTACGATCAAGCAGGTACTCAAAACAGGGTGGATGGATACTGGATAAGTGGGGAGGTGTTTCCCTCAATTAGTATCTGATTAAGAACCTTTTGGAGGTCCAAAAGTTTTATGCAACCATCTCATAAAGTAGAAGAAAATATGGATCACCGACTTAAAAAATATCCTCTTCGAGGGGGAAACCTCCTTCACATTACATAAATGAAAAATTATTGGATGATTCAAATGATATGACCTCCTTGGTATATATATGGGTCTAATGGATCACAATATAATCATAGCCTACATAACAATAATAATGTGAAGGCGTAATAATAACAATAGTGGGCTTATATGGGGCACAAAAATAACAACATGGTGGATATCTGGGCACAAAAATATCAATAGGGGGCTAGAATAACGATAAAAATAAGGGGAATACACTAGTATTACAAGGAACTATCATGCCCCTCTCCTTCAAAAAATTGTTTTCCTCAATGATTTATTAGTTCCAGATGCTTTTGTAGAAAATTCTCATCCTCCCATGTGGAATCTTCAACGGGTAAGTTCTTCCACTTAATGAGATGCTCTGAAATTAATCGATTTCGTAGTTGTAGAGTTCTTTTTTATGTTACTGCTTCAAGCTCAAATATTATTTTTCCTTCTTTGCCAAGTCCTGGAAACATTGTTTGAACTGGGATATTGTCACTGAAAACCTTATTTGAGCATGAAACATGGAAGATTGGGTGTACTTGGGAAGATGCAGGTAGATCCAATTTGTATGCCAGAGTACCAATATTTTGTAAAACCTTGTAAGGACCATAATACTTAGGTGATAATTTATTATTCATCTTAGCTTGATTAAGGGACATTTGTTTGTATGCTTGTAGTTGTAAAAATATTGAGTCACCTACATCAAAACTTCTTTCACTGAAATGCTGATCTGACTGTTGTTTCATTCGATTTTGTGCCAGAGTGAAGTTATCCTTTAAGAGTTGGAGAAATTTTTGTTGATGCTCGATGTGATATTCCACTGCTTGAACCTTAGAATTTTCTCTTAAATATGATGTTATAGATGGTGGATGATATCCATAAAGTGCCATAAACGAGGTCATTTTTCTGCAGTATGGAAGAAAGTGTTATACCACCATTCAGATAGAGGTAACCACTTGACCCATTGTGTTTGTTTATCAACTACAAAGCAACGAAGATATCCTTCCAAACATTTTTTTACTATCTCATTTTTCCCGTCATATTGAGGATGATAAGGTGAGTTATGAGCTAATTGAGTACCAAGACAAGAAAATAATTTTGTCCAAAAAATTCCAGTGAAAATGGGATCTCTGTCACTTACACTAATATTTGGGTTTCATGTAGCTTTTAAATTGTTTCCATAAATGCAGTAACAACTGTACCGACTTTAAAAGGATGGTATAATGCACAAAATTGTACTGGGATCTTTTTAAAAAATACTAAGTTCCCTCCTAAGGGGGACGTGTGAAATTCCAAAAGAATCGTTTGTTTGAGTTGGGAATTATTACAAAGATATAAGAAATATTTGTACCATAATGAATAATGTTTCCAGCTAAATGTATTAGATGTATTGGGATCTTTCTACAAATTTTGAATGAGTTTCCACACATCTTCATCATTCTTCCATTTATCCCTTTCTATAGTTATCCAATTAGGTTGGATAATAGAAATGGCACAAAGAAATGCTTCCACATCCTCATCCTTTCTTGAGAGTGCATCTGCAAAAAACTTTTTCTTCCCTTTTTTGTAGATGATTTGAAAGTCATAACCCAACATCTTTGTGACCCATTTTTAGTGCTCTTCTGAAGATAATCGTTGTTTCAAAAATTATTTAAGACTATCATGATATGTTTTTCCCTTGAAGTTTCTACCCATTAGGTAATGTCTCCATTGCTTTTGTGTGTGTAGTATTGCCAAAATTTCCTTCTCATAAATAGGCTTGTGTAAATAATTCCCTTTGATTGGGCGAATTTCAAAAGAAATGGGTCTTCCTTCTTGCATTAACACAGTATAAATTCCATTTCGTGAGGCATCCATTCCATAATAAAGGTTTTTGTGAAGTCTGGTGTAGCTAATACCGGTGCTTGGCACATCGCCTCTTTAAAATGTTAAAATTCCTTAGTTTCTTCTAGAGTCTAAGAAAATGCATATTTCTTAACTAATTTTGTTGTAGGTGTTGTTATTCTCCCATAAATATAAACAAAATTGCGATAATACCCTGTCAACCTAAGAAATCCTCAAATATTCTTTATTGTTGTGGGGATTTTCCATTCCTTAATGACTTTAATTTTGTTAGGGTCGACCTTAACAGCCTCATGAGATACAATATAACCCAAATATTCCACCTCCTGTACTCCAAATAAACACTTGGATCTTTTTGCATATAATTGTTTCTCCTTCAATATTTTGAGCACCTTGTCAACATGTTGAACATGATCCTTCCAAGAATTTCTATAGATTAGTATATCATCAAAAAATACTAACACAAACTTTCTAATGAAGGTTTTGAAAATGGAATTCATGAAACCTTGAATGTGGAAGGTGCATTAGTAAGGCCAAAAGGCATGACCAAAACTTCATAATGACCCTCATAATTTTTTAATGTTGTTTTCAGAATGTCTTCAGTCTTCATTCTAATTTGATGATATCATGAATGAAGATCCAACTTGGTGAAGTAAATTTCTCTATGTAATTCATCCAACAATTGATCAATGACTGGAATGGGAAATTTATCTTTAATAGTGAGCTATTTGATCTCCCTATAATGCGGACACATACACCATGATCGATCCTTGATGTGCACCAATACTACTGGAGCAGAGAAAGAACTTTGACTAGGCTGATTTATACTAACTTCTAGCATTTCTACAACCATACATTCAATTTCACTCTTATGGAAATATGGATATCTATAAGGTATTATGTTTGGAGGAGCACTTACTGGAATGAAATGAATATCATGATCATAATCACAAATATGTGAGAGGCCTTTGGGAGTCTCAAATATCTTGGAATGAGTTTCCAAGACTCTTTGGAGATCTGGAGAAATAGATTATGTCGATGTTTGAACCTCTAGTGAACATAATTGTGAAATGACGCCACATTGTTCTTTATTCAGAATATTTTTCATGTGATTAGAGCTAATTATCTTTCCTGGATTCCCTGCAATACCCCTTAATTCAACTTCCTTTCCTTCCCAAAAAAATTTCAAGAAAATTTCTAGAAAATTAAAAGTTATTGTCCCCAAAGATTGTAACCATTGGTCTCTTAGGATAACATCAGCACCACCCATTGTAATGGAAAGAAATGGACTATTCAATAAATAACCCCCCATGGTTATATTTATATTATGGAACTTTCTAGAGAAATTTATATTTCCTCCATGTGAAACCATCACTTGACACTTTGGTGTTGGATATAGGAATCTATTCAATTCCTTGGTTATCTCAAAATGAATAAAATTATGGGTACTCCCTGAATCAATCAATGCTATTACCTTTTTCTTCTTGATATATCCTTCTATCTTAACACTGTTACCGATGAGATAGGTAACCTGACCTCAAAACGGGAACTCTAGCCCAAAAAGACTCAAAAAACATGAAAAAACAATCCAAAAACAAAAAAAGGTGTATTCCAGAACGCACTTGTTTGTTTTTTTTAAATGTCAAATTTCAACATTTTATAAAATTATGCTAAAAATAAAATTGTTTCTTGAAAAAATGATTGAAAAAACACCCTCAAAACAAAACCAGTTGATGCTGGAATAACAAAAAAAAAAAAATTGTCATATTTTTGACATTTTTAAAAATAGAAATAACATTTTTTAATTTTTAAAATTCAAACATTAAAAAAAAACCTAAAATTTAAGAAAAAATAAATTAAAAAAATAAAAACATTTTAAAGCTTAAAATTTAAAAATATATAAGAATAAAAAAATAAAAATAAAAACAAAATAAAAATTTTAATTCAAACATTAAAAAAAACCTAAAATTTAAAGGGAAAAAAAAAGATTAAAATTTCAAATATATGGAAATAAAAAAATAAAAATAAAAACAAAATAAAAGTATTAAATAAAAAAAACAAGTGAAAAAAAAGAAAGAAATTATAAAAAATAAAATATAGAAATTAAAGTTAAAAAAGAAAAAGAAAATGTTTACTAAATTTAAAAAAATAAAAAAAATAAAATTTTAAAATAAAAAATAAAATTTAAAGAAATATATAAAATTATAATATTAAAAAAAAATAAATAAATAAATAAATAAATAAAAATGAAAGATGAAAAATAAAATACAATAAAAATATTAAATTTAAAAAATATATATTTAAAAAACAAATAAATTTTTAAAAATAAATTAAATTTAAATTATAAAAAATAATATATATATATATGAACTTAAATTAAAAATATATATTAGATTTTATTAAATTTCAAAAAAAAATGTTAATATTAAAATAACAAATTAAATTAAAAATAAATAAATAAATAAATAAATTTTAATAAATAAATGAATAAACAAATAAATTTTGAAATTAAAAAAAAAGAAAAAAAAAAGAAAAAGAAGAAGAAGTTAAAAAACTTTAAAAATCAACTAAAAATAAAAAAAAACACAAAATTTTATGTAATTAAAAAAATAATAATAAAAAAAATTAAAAATATATATATATATATATATATATATATATATATATATATATATATATATATATATATATATATATATATATTAAATTCAAATAAATTAAAAAAAAAATTCAAAATTTATTAAATTTTCAAAAATTAAATGAAAAAACTAAACATAAAATTTAATAATTAAAAAAAAAATAATTAAAAAAAAATACAAAATACAAAATTTAATAAAAATTACAAAATTTAGAAAAGAAAAGAAAATAATAAAAACTTAAAAAAAATAAAAACAAAATTAAAAAATTAAAAAAATTAAAACAAAATAGATTGTTAATATAAAAATTAAATTTAAAAAAAATAATAATAATTTAAAAATTTTTGAATTAAAAAAAAAAAATTATAATAATAATAATAATTATTAAAAAAATATTAAAATAAATAAATAAATAAATAAATAAAGTTAAAAAAAAAAGAATTTTTTGATCGTGGTGGCACCGCCAATCGGTCTCCTGCCCAAGTGGTGGGGGAGGGCGATTCCCGGAATCGACCTCCGCTGCCACCTGGGCAGGAGGCCGATTGGTGGCACCACCACGATCTTTCTTTCTTTCTTTCTTTCTTCTTCTTCTTCTTCTTCTTTTTTTTTTTTTTTTTTTTAATAATTATTTTTTTTTTATTTATTTTTAATTTTTAATATTTTTTTTTTAAATTGATTTTTTATTTTTTATTTTTTAATTTTTAAATTTTAAATTTTTAGTTTTCTCTTCTAATTTTTTTTTTTTAATTTTTAATATTTTTTAATTCGTAACATATTTTTTAATTTTATTTTACTTTTAATTTTTAATTTTTAATTTTATTTTTGTTTTTTGTTTTAATTTTATTTATTTATTTATTTTTTTAATTTTTTTTTTTAAATATTTTTTTTTTTTAATTTCAAAAAATTAAAAAGTATTATTATTTATTTTTTTTAATTCAAATTTTTAATTTTAAATTTATTTTATTTTATTATTTTATTTTATTATTTTTAATTTTTTTTTTAATTTTTTTTTTTTTTTTTTTTTTTTTTTTTTTTAATTTAATATTTTAGATTAATTATTTTTTAAAATTTAAAATTTATTTATTAAATTTATTAAATTTTAATTTAAATTTTTTTTTTTTAATCTTTTAGTTTATTTAGTTTTTCATTTTTAAAATTTATAAATGGTTTCATTTAAAAAAAAAACAATAAATTTATGGATATTTGTTTTTTAATTATTTGCACGTGGTTTTTTTCATTTTTTTTGTTTTTTAATGATAGTTTTTTTTTTGTTTTTTTTTTTTTATAATTTTCTTTTTCAATTTTAAATTTTGTTTTGTTTTTTGTTTTGTTTTTTTTTGTTTTTTTGTTTTTTTTTTTTTTTTTAAATTTGTATTTTTTTTCTTATTATTATTATTTTTTTAATTTAATTTTTTAAATTTAATTTTTTCTTTTTTTATTTTATTTAATTTTTTTTAATCTAAATTTTAATTTTGTAATTTTAATTGTTTTTAAATTTTCTATTTTTTTTTTTAATTATATGGTTGTTTTTAATAACTTAGAAAAAAAATGTTTTTGATGTTATTTATTTATTTATTTATTTTTTTGGTTAATTTTTGGTTTTTTTCTTTAAATTATGTGTTTTTTTTTCAATTTTTGTCATTTCTTTTGATATAATTTTTTAATATTTTTGTTTTGTTTTTTGTTTTTTTTTTTTTAAATTTATTTTTGTTTAAATTTTTTATTTTTACGAGTTAATTTTGTTTTTTAAACTTTTTTATTGGTTTTTTTATTGTTTATATATATATATATATATATATATATATATATATATATATATATATATATATATATATATATATATATATATATATATATATATATTATCTAAGTTTTGTGTTTTATTAGCAACATGAAAATCACCACTCTAAAAAAAAGGTTGATGCCGCATCAATACGTTTCAAAATTAGTATGAAAATCACCGCTCTAAAAAAAAATTTGATGCCGCATCAATAGTACGTTTCAAAATTAGCATGAAAATCACTAACATTTTAAAACAAATATTCATACTTCATAAATAAAAATATTAGAGTGTCAAAAATGTGCACAAAAAAAAAGGGGTGATTCTGCATCACCACTTTTCAAAATCGGGTGCTTTTTATGCTACCAAAAAAAAGTAGGTAACAATGTGGTTACCTATTTCATCGGTAACAATGTTTCTTGAGAGTTTGAGGAGTTTTAATTACTTCCAATGCATTACAAGATATGGCCGGATTCATTTCTTCTTTGTCTAGGGTTGGTTCCTAGTGTATACTCCTATTTTTATGTTTTTTGTTTCTTTATTCCTCCCCTTCACAATCTATGTAGAATAATGTCTTCTTAGCACAGATATGACCTTTAGTGTACTTTCTATCACAACCATAAAAAATCCCTTTTGCTTTTTTTTCCTCCAATTATTGTGGCGTCAACCTTGTAGTTTTTGAAAGGCTAGGAGCAACAACACTTCTATCTTTATAGTTGTGAGTGGTAGACTACCTTGTTGCCATAATTTTTCTTTCAACTTTTCTTGCCACCTTGAATGCCTTCTCCAATGAATTAGTTTCCCAAAGGTGAACCTCATGTTAGATGTTATCCTTCAAAGTACCTATGAAGAAATCAACCATATGCTCCTCTGGAATATTAAATACCCTAATATTCAAATTTTGGAAGTCGTCAATGTGCTATGCGATTGAACCCTTTTGTTTGATATTTATTAATTGGCTAAATAAGGTTTTGCTCTTTATATCCTCATAATGTGAAATCATTTCCTCCATAAAAATTGAAAGAGTTACAAGTTTTTTATGAGAAAAAAATCCATCGATACCATAAAAATTGATTAGGTTCTAAATATAAAGTTTCAATTTGTACCTTTTGTGTGTGTTGAAAATCATGTAGATCAAAATATTGCTCCATTTCTAATATCCATGTTACCCTGTCCTTGCCATCAAACTTCCTAATATCGATATTTGGAATGTGGTGGGTCTTAAACCCAACATTGGAGTCTCTAAAATCATTATTCATGTTCCTCTTTTTCTCCTCGTGAGTTTCATGGAATACCTTTTCGCCATTAGGAAGCCTTTCTTGTAGTAACTTTGTCGAACCTTCCTTCAAACCTTCCATGTCTTCTTTTAAACCATTCATGTCACCTTTTATTTATGATTTTAATCCATCCATGTCCCCTTTTAAACAACTCATGTCACATTTTATTTCTACTTTTAATCCATCTATGTCCCCTTTTATTTCATCTTTTGTTGCTCTTTGTGAGAGCGAAATTTGTTGAACTTGGTCCCGTAATTTTAATATATCATGTTGCAATTCTTCCTCTTCATGCCTCATAGTATATATTTCTGAGGGATTAATGGGTGTAGAGTTATTTTATTTGGGAGGCATTTTAGACCCCAAAACTTATATCTATGCTTCAACATTCCTTTGGAATTACTTCAACAAATTTTTCAAACAAAATTTGTGTAAATTAAAAAAAAATACACACATTTTTCTTAATTTTTAGGAGCCCTATATTGAATTTGTTGTGTATCTGTAATTTTGAATCTCCAAGGTCTAAAATTTCATCTTGTGGTATCCACCTGAGTCTTATTTCAAACCCCTCAAGTGAAACTAAGATTGGATTCTTCAAGAAATATTTATGCTCGATCTCCCACGATGTACTTATTATAGATTGGTTCAATAGAACGAATTTGTACGGTGTGACACGTGCCAATATTTTGATCTTTGTCCCTAAAAATGATACACAAGAAATTAGAGTCCATGTGATTTCAGTGACTTTTTATGAACTTCAAATCTGATGCTTGGAGAGAAAGTTATGATGATTTTCCCTAGGTTTCTTGTTTGAGATTAAATTATGGAGCTTGCAAAAACCCGAATTTACTCAAATAATATCTCCCAAAATGTAGTGAATCAAGCTCTGAAATTTTTACATGAGGTTCACCACGATTTCGGATCCACGTGGTTGAAATTTCATCTTCTGAACCTTCGTATAAAAAAGTTTATAGCGAAAATACCAAGATCTCCTATTTGAATCAACGAAGCCCTACAATCCAAAGCTCTGATTTCAAATGCAACCAACTCATAAAATAGAATAAAATATATGTCAACGACTTAAAAATTATCCTATTCGATGGGGAAACCTCCTTTAAATTACATAAATAAACAATTCTTGGATAATTCAAATGATAATACCTCCTTGGTATATATATGGGTCTAAGGGGTCACAATGTAATTAGAGCTTACATAACAATAATAATGTAAGGGAAAAACAATAACAATAATGGGATTCTATGGGACACAATAATAACAACATGGGGGATACGTGGGCACAAAAATAAAAATAGGGGGCTAGACTAACAATAACAATAAGAGGAATACACTAGTATTATAGGGACCTAACAAAAACCCTCTCAATCGGGAGGTTTGATCTCGTAGGATCTGAAATGACCTAGAAATTAAAATCCTCATATTCAAGTGAGAGTAATGCCAGGTAGAAGGGCTCAATAAGACGATTCCAACACAATTTGAATCATGTTGATTTGATTATGTAAATGAACCCACTGGAAGGGTGACACATGGTCATATGGAAAGGTGCCACGTGGCCTTATTTTGTTGGTCAAAAATTTGTTATGGACCAACACTAGTGGGGTTTGAACATGTGACCTCTAGGTTATAAGGCAGACTACTAACCAATTAGCTATGGATAGCGTTTGTTATTAAATTTGGCTGAAATGTATTTATTGTGTATAGTTGTGAGTGGTAAAAAAAAGCGGGGTGGAAGTGCCAAATATGGTGGCACCGCCAAGTTGAAGTACCAAAAAATGTTGACAACGCATCACATAGTGGCATTTATAGTTTGATCATGGGTATTTTTGTTACAATGAACAGAAAACATATATATTTTATGGTTATTATATACATTTGTAACCATATTACAACAACAGCATACATATTATGTGGAACAACGACATATATATATATATATATATATATATATATATATATATATAGTGCGACAACTCTTACCTTGATACAATGGTATTATATGATTCAAATGTCTTGGTATGTTATACATTAATGACATGTTATATTTGGTATGGTATGTTATGGTTGTTATCACTTATACGTTGTTTGTTATAACAACAAAATTTAATATATGCCATTTATACATGTTGTTATAATGAAGGGGTGAAACCTCCATGGACCCTAGACATTATATAAAACAAATGAATTTTCCATTGATTGACAAGTCTTTTGGAGTTGGACAAGTATTTTATTGGTGAAATTTTGATAGTATCGAGAGTGTTTAACCTCAATTTTTGAGACTGCATATTTTTGTAAACAAGGTGTTTTTCAAAGCTTGTTTTTGTAGAAACCAAAGGAGGTTTTTTATGGCATTGGAGGCCACTTCCTGGTAGTAGTAGCTCACTTTGTAGCAGGATTTGAGAGGAATTTTGGTGATGTAATAAATAAGTTGAGGCTTAGTATCATATTGTCCTTATTTTCTTCTTGTATCAATATTCTATATGTTTTTTAAATTGCAGCTTATTTTTAAAAGTATTCATGTTTTATTTAATTATTATGTTGTTTTAAGTTTTATCATTCAGGCTTGAAAAATTTTACAATCCAATTCACTTTAAAATATCCTTGAACAAGTTCAGAGCAAGTTTTATAGTGGTTTGTGAGTGTGCATGATAACTAGGAGTAAATTCAAGCAAGGTGAAAGAACAATTATTGAAGGAAATCCAAAAATTGGATCAAGAAGCTTTACTCGAAGAAGAGAATTGTCGTCATATGAGGGAAAAGTGAATACTTTTGGTTTCCTAGAAATAAATTCATGAAGATTTCATGGCAATGAAGGCCATGGTTGATGAAATTTATCGAGAATGGAATAAGTTTCTAAAAGGAAGCTCACTAAAGAAAGTTGAAGATAAAGAATCGTAAATGGCTCTCGTTCTTCTCGCTCGCCTCCTCAATCTCTTTTAGTTTTGAGAAACAATATCAAAGTGTTGGATTGAGGTTTTTAAATAAGAGGGGTTATGAAGGAAAGGGCCTTGGAATTCATGGTCAAGGTATAATTGAGCATTTAAAGGTGTAAGTAAGACTTTTATGTAGGATTGGGGTATGGTGAAGGGGAATGCTCCAAGGTAGTGGAAGTAAGAAATTCTCCAAAGGATAAACCATTACAAGAATGACCTGTGAGAAGTGAAGGCATATCACTTTCTGGAAAAGATAAATCATGCCATATGTTAAATATAAGAACGAATACATATTCTCCTTGGCATATGTGTGTCAAAGACAACCATTGAAGGTACAACAAAGCTAATTATTCCAAAGTTCCTTTTGATTATAATAATATTGGAAATATAAATTTGTGGTAGAGGAAACCATGCACATTTTGTGTGTTAAATAACCATAGTGTTTCAAGTGTTGGAAAAGGAGGACTTTTTACAAGAAATTCATGTCGTCTGGGAAAGGGACATGACATAAAGACCCGTCTCCACATCGAAAGAAAGAGAAGGGGAAGAAAAGATGGATGTTAAAGATCATTTGCACTTACTGCAATAAATGTGGACATCATGAAGCTAAATGTTGGAAACTCCATCTAGAGCTTCGTCCGAAGATGGACAAGAAGATTAAAGTTGATTCCTCATTGCTAATATAAGGGAAGTTGGAGAGGCTCATGTATGTGAGAAAAAACTCTTATCTAATGTTTGCAAAGAAGGAAAAATAAGATTCTGAAAAATGGAAATGAAGTAGTTACAAGTAAGTCTAACTATCATGTGTTTTAGGAAAAATTGACGCCACAACATGGGAAATTATCGTGGGAACCTGTCAAGAGGATTAAACATGTTGTTAGTTAATTTTAATTAAAATTATTGTATGGTAGTAGCTGGAGTAATAAATGCATAAGGATGTGGGAATTGCAAATGGATAACAATATGGTTTCAATTTTCATTATTGTTGTACAACATTTTGCGACTAATCAGGTACTCAAAACAGGGTGGATGGATACTGGACAAGTGGGGAGGTTTTTCCCTCACTTGGAATCTGATTATGAACCTTTTGGAGGTCAAAAAGCCTCTCAGTGGGGAGGATTGATATGGGACTATCTGAAACGACCTAAAATTCAATGTCCTCATATTTGAGTGATTTGAATGGGTTGTTATGTTATACATTAACGAGATGTTATATTTGGTATGGTATGCTATGGTTGTTATAAACTAGACATTATTTGTTATAACAAAAAAATTTAATATATGCCATCTATACATGTTGTTATAACAAAGGGGCGAAACCTATACAGTCCCATGACATTATATAAACCGAATGAATTTTCCATTGAGAGATAAGTCTTTTGGATTTGGAAAAGTCTTTGATTATTGGCATTTTGATAGTTCTGAGAGTGTTTAACCTTATTTTTTGAGCCTGCATATTTTTGTAAACAAAGTTTTTTTAGCAACCAAAGGAGGTTTTTGATGGCATTGGAGGCCACTTCCTGGTAGTAGTAGCTTACTTTGTAGAAATATTTGAGATGAATTTTGGTGATGTAATAAAGCATTTGAGGCTTAGTACCATATTTTCCTTATTTTCTTCTTGTCTTGATCTTTATTATTTTGTTTTAAATTGTAGCTTCATTTTAAAAGTCTTCATATTTTACTTAATTATTATGTTGTTTTAAGTTTTATCATTTTATCGTTTTAAACAAGTTCAGAGAAAGTTTGATAGTGGTTTGTGAGTGTGCATGGTAACTAGGAGAAAATTCAAGCAAGGTGAAGGAACACTTATTGAAGGAAATCTGGAAATTGGATTGAGAAGCTTTACTCAAAGAAGAAAAATGGCATCATATGAGGGAGAAGTCAATCACTACAAGGAAAAAACCCTCTAGCGGAGGTTATAAAGTGGGTTTTTAGTGTTATAAAATTGGCCAAAATTGTAAAAAAAACATATGCTACCACATTCGTTTATGGTTACGGAGGTTTTGGCAGAGCTTTTAACGGAAATTCAACACAACTAAAAAAAAATGGGCGGTCGAAGGTTATTACGGATTTTTTTTTCATCAGTGCAGTAATCAGGATTTAACGCACCGGTGCGTACATGTAGCGGGAGCCCCGGGGCGATCGAAGAAGAATGCACCGGGCCGTTAAGGTATAAAAAAACACCGGGCGTAGTGTTGGTGATACAATGCACGGGGCCGTTCTAATTGGTCTTAGGATTTGAGCGGTGCCCATTGGTCGTATCAACGCGCTGGTGCGTAGACTTATAGAAACGCATTGGTGCGCCCTTTCACACAAATGCACCGAGTTTTATAATTGGTATCGGTATTCGTGCGGTGTAAATATGTCATACAAATACACCGGTGTGTATAGACACATAAATGCCTTGGTGCACAGTATCACACAAATGCACCGAGATTTATAATTGGTATCGGTATTCATGCGGTGCCTATAGGTCGTCCAAATGCACCGGTGCGTATAGACACAAAAAACGCAAAGTAAGTATAACAAAATTGATATTTATAAATAATTTTAGATAAACATTTAAAGGAATATTACTTTTTCATTCCTTCTTTTTTGTTTTTGTACGTTTTTTCTATTAAAAGTTTGACATGTCTCATTGACCAATTCTCTGGAAACTCTTCCTATAGCTTAGATAAAATTTGGTTCTTGGAACCATTGGATTGGTTTTTGTATTGTAAGCGGAGAGAACGTCTATACATTCGTTCCACTAGATCCCTCAAATCTTTGTAAAAGTTTTTTCCCCTTTCGTTAACCTCCAACACCACTCCAGATGAGCTAAGGAGCAATTCATTTTCATTTGCATGTTCTATTTTTTTCTTTTCTTAGAACAACATTCCTTTTCTGAGTTGCTGGTCCCTGTAGAACATTAAACAGATGTGAATTAATAGACTGTTTCACACATGTTATCTAATAATTTTAATTATATTATTAATGAAAACTAAAAAAAGAAACTCATATTGGATTGATAGTATTTTTTCATTCACGTGATTCATCCTTCTGCAATTTTTCCATCAATATTTTACGCTCTTCTGGTCCTAGATCAGAAATAATCTTATCGAGCTTCATCATTTTGTGGCTTTGCATGATACACAATAAACAATACATATTAGTTAAACTTAAATATAGTTCACAAATAATATTTTTTGTAAAAAATTTACAAAGAACTTGTCTTTTTTGATTTTCTTGATGTGTTATCAGTAATTTTGTTACTTGAGCTCTTGTCAGTCAGTTCTTTATCAATCTAAAACCTATACCATATCATTCATTAATATATTTACAAATAAATTGTCAACTTTTCAAGTAAAAAAAAAATCTCAAGAAACCGATGCGTCATTCATGGTGTATGCACCGATGCCGGTGCGTGGCTGTCTTCCAAACGCGCCGCACAAATAGTATGATAGACATTATGGTTCTCTATGTCAACAAGGAGCACCGGTGCGTTACATGTCAATCACTGCACCAGTTAACCATGATAAAATAATAAAAATAGTCCAATGTTACTTTTTGTAGCATAAAACAGTGCCATATTTTACATATGGCGCACCGATAAAAAAAATTTGTTTATTAATTTTTTATCACATTACTTTTGTGGTGCGCTTGTACAATACAGAGCACTAGTGCGCTATGTTACGCCAGGCACACCGATAAAAAAAAAAATCTGTTTTTTTTTTTAAATTCATGCAAGGGCCCACATGGATTGGGATCTGACTATGCTAATCGTCCCGTCGGTTGAATGTCTTAGGTCTATATTTAGCAATACAAACCATATAAATATAAATTGAAAAGCACTAATTCTAAAATCACAGAAAGAGGGAGAAGAAAGGGCAAAAACAAAAAGAATGTAAGTTTTTTTTTTTTTTTTTTTTTTCTCTCTGAAACAAAACGTTCGTGGTGCGGCATAATGAAATAGTGCACCGGTTGCATATTTTACAAATGGCACACCGAGAAAACATATTTTTTTTCTATTTTTTTATTAGTACTTGCGCGGTGCGCTGGGATAATAGAGCGCATCGGTGTGCTCAGGTACATAGAGCGCACTGGATTTTTATTTTTTTTTAATTTTACGCAAGGGTCGACATGGATTGGGATCTGACTATGCAGGTAATCTCGTGGGTTGGATGTCTTAGGATTATATTTAGCAATATAAACCCTATAAATATAAATTGAAAAACCCTAATTCTGAAATCACAGAAAGAGGGAGAAGAAAGGGAAGAAACAAAAAAAATATAGGGTTTGTTTCTAAAATGGTTTTTTTTTGTAAAACAACACGTTTGCGGTGCACCATAATGAAATAGTGCACCGGTGCCATATGTTACATATGGCGCACTGATAAAAACATATTTTATTTTTTTATTTTTTTATCACTGTACTTTTGCGGTGCGCTAGTATAACAGAGCGCACCGGTGCACTATTTTACGCAGGGCGCACCGATGAAAAAACTATGTATTTTTTTTTATATTGACGCAAGGGCCAACATGGGTTGGGATCCAACTATGCAAGTCGTCCCGTGGGTTGGATGTCTTATGACTATACAAACCCTATAAATCTAAATTGAAAAACCCTAATTCTGAAATTACAGAAAGAGGGAGAAGAAAGGGCAGAAACAAAAAGAATCTAGGGTTTTGTTTCTAAAAATAGATTTCTTTTTTTATTTTGTTTCTGAAAACTGAAGAAAAGGTAAAAAAACCACATAAAAAAGTAAAAAAAACAATAAACTTTGATTTTGTTATTTTACTTCATAAAAAAACTACAAAAAAAGTAAAAAAAAACAATAAACTTTGATTTTTTCTTTTACTGCAGAAAAAAGTACAAAAAAACAATAAACTTTACTCACATCATTTGAAATTCTATGGTACAAGGTTTAAATCACCAGAGGTTTGGAATTCTGATTGTCTGAATACTTCTATTCGAACATATTTCCCTGCTCCACAATGCTCTTGTGCTTTGTTTGCTCCAGGTATGTATCCTGCAAATCTGTGGCTGAAAAGTTTTGCAAAAATAGTGAAATAATCAAAAGTGTTTAGTATTTAAAGAAATGTTTTATGAAATTAGATTTTCGAAAATATTTTGCCACCCATTTTTCAATTTACCATTTTTTTTTCACTTAAATAAAATAGGGTTGCGCTTTTTTTTATTTGCGGTTATTCGTTTACCGGTGCGTCCTTTAATCGAACCACACCGGTGCGTCGAGTTATAAAACGGCATCGGTGCGCAATACCAAAAACACACCGGTGCAGTTATCTGTACATTACGCACCGAAATTACATTTAGATTTGTGCACCAAAATTTATTGTTGTTTTTCTCAAATGCGGGGAGAAAATATCATATATTATATGGAATGGACAATTCTTCAAAATCTAGCTCGTTCCATAATATTTCTCAAATTCCATCATGGAGTTCTCCTTATCCATCTGGAGACGTAATATTTACTTCAGATTTGTTTTATTTTTCACTATCTAATTGAATTTATGTTTTTTATCCATGCAATCAATCATGCACAACTTAATTAAATTTATAATTCATACAAATTTGCAAGTTCATGCAGATTCAACATCGATTTCAAATGCACAAAATATTAAAACTACTCCAAAACGTCGGAAGTTCTTATCAGGAGCTTCATACCGCAAGGCGCATTTGGTAGATGAAAATGGACAGCCGCTTCACCCTGCCAATTGTAACAATATTGCATCTTATAGCCACAATATCGGGACAATGATGGTAATTATAATTATAATTGTTTGGTATATATATATTGATTAATATGTAATTATTTCAACGTCAAACCAATTTATAATTATGCAATATTGTCAACGTGGTTACTAATTGATATCATATATTTTGTACTAATCATGTTCATTTTTTATTTTTTTTTAATTATTAGGATTCTAGTGATGATGAACGACCTACCTACCATCTTCCGTTGCACCCCACGAAAATATAAAATCAAGAGAAGATCAAATTAAGAGAAAAAATCAGAGAGGAACGATACCAAGAATGGTTGAATCAACCACCGATTCAATTCTCGCTATGTCCAGATTCACCAATTAGGAATGACTACAGCGATAGTAGTTATTCACAAGCTGGCAATGGAGGAAATCAAATAGAGGTTGGTATGGATGATTACTTAAGGGATACGACTGCCATGGAGACAATGTTGTTAGATGCACTCCAAAATGATGATCAGCTAGGGGATGATGCTCATATCGCTGACACCTTTTTCGAAAGCCTTAAATTTTCTTCCACCACCCCTCTCTTTGGACCTGGCGGTCAGTCGAAGTCTACCTAGTTGGGGACAACGATGTTACTATAAAACTTGAAAGCAAAGTTTGGCTTGTCGAATGCATGTTTCTTAGAACTTTTGAGATAATTTACCATAAATTACTCCCCTTATATAAATTTGAAATATAATCAGTACACTGCACTGAACATTACAAATGGTAAATTTTATGAACGTTAATAATTATATCGACATTAATGTACATTTATTAATATATTTTTCCATGATCACCAACTACAGGTTATTCAAAGATAAAGTTCTTCCGAGTGATAATGTCTTGCCCGGTAGCTGCGAAGAGGCAAAGAAATTGTTGAAAATGTTAGGTGTTGAGTACATATAATATCATGCATGTCCAAATGATTGTATTCTATATAGAGGATAATATGCAGACAAAGAGATGTGTCTGAAATGTGGGCATGACAGGTATGATAAATAAAAAAAGAAGGGTAAATCACGTACTAGTCCTCCTTTTAAGATATTGAGGCACATGCCTATAATCCCAAGGATTCAAAGGCTCTTTCATTGCAAACAATTAGCTATGTTGCAGGGATGGCATGCCTCACACAAAAGTGAGTTGGGAGTTATGTGAATCCTAACTGATTCAATAGCCATGAAGCATATAGAGAATACATGGCCCGGAAAATTCAAGGATGAAGTACGAATTCTACGACTCAGCATAGCCATGGATGGCGTCAACCCATATTCCCTCCAGAACACTAACTATTCTGTTTGGCCTGTAGTAGTGATCAATAACAATATCCCCTCATGGTTTTCTATGAAGAATGAACATCTTATGTTGGATCTCATAGTCCCTAGTAGAAGACAAGTGAAGAATATGGATGTCTACTTACAACCACTGGTATATGAATTGAAAGAATTACAGGATGGGATAAATGTATACGATGTATCAAGACCCATCGCAAAAGAGAGGAGTTTTACGTTGTATGGCATATGTGCTTACACGACACATGATTATCCAGGCGTAAGAGTTTTCTATGGTAAATTACATGTTTAATTTATTGATTTGTTTATATATGTAACAATATTCTTTCACATATTAGTTATTTAATTCACTGTAATATTTGTTCTGATCTTCATGATATTCTTTAATGTGCCATGCATATTAATTAATGTATACAAATATAATCTCGCAGGTCTTGTAACAAAAGGGTATTTTGGATGTAAATGTTGTGGACCTTCTCTGAAAGCTATATGGCCCAAGGACCTACGAAAGCCAATGTATGATTGCTCCTGGGTATTCCTACCAGAAGAACACCCCTACAGAAGAGCAACATCCACTTTCAATGATAAACTAGAGAGAACCCAAAGGCCTCCAATAATGACACCAGCTGAATGGCCTAGAGCATATGAGAGAGAGAAGGAGAAGGAGTTCATAGAAATTTTCGATTCAAATGGGGAGCCTATGTTCGATGATCCAGATTTATTCGACACCTATGTTGAGAAATTTCCCATTGGGATGAAAATGAAATCTATCTTTTATGACCTCCCATATTGGGAGCATCTTAAGATTTCCCACTTATTAGATCCCATGCATATATTTAAAAATGTTTCATCTTCTTTATGGAGGCACATATCATCGAAACAAAGTGACACATTGGATGTTAGGAAAGATCTTATTACTTCAAAAACTAAAAAGAAAATTGGCCAAGATGATTAGAAAGTACGGGATCAGAGGCAGGCGTTGGTCCCTCTAATTCATGGGTTTTCAAAGAAGGTGATGTCCCATGGATTTTGAAAAAATATGATATTGTAGTGCCCCACTTTGATTGATGAACACTAATCCTTCATACTTTATTCTTTGAGGACCTCAGGTTGAGGATACAGACACATGACTCTATTATAGTGGATTTGATGGTTATGTATGTTCTTTATTGATACTGTGATGATGACATCATTGATGGATATGTATGTTCTCTATTGATATCATGATGATGATAGAATTTATGGATAGGTATGTTTTTTATTGATGTTACGATGATGATGGATAGGTAGGTTTTATATTGATGTTACAATGATGATGGCTTTGATGGATATGTTAATTTCTCATTGATGTTATGATTATGATAACCATGATGGATGTGTCCCTATGGTAGCTACTTACATTAGTTATGATTCAAAATGAACAACGATGTGAATGACGATCATGTTGATGTTGCTATTATGATAATGGCTAACAATGAGAAACCTTGTTACTAATGATTATTGAGTATGACAGGAAACCACCAGAGGCACTCGCATATGATGAGCTGACAACATCTCGTTTGATAGGAATTAATATTTTGTCTTTGAAATTATAAGTTCAATTTGGAACTTGATATATATATATATATATATGCACTCTAATGATATGTCAGTGGTTTCAAGAGCATGTTAGTTGCTTGGCCGAATGACTCACATATGGGTGATGGGGTTGTACAATTGGATGGAACAAGATGGGAGGGGTGGAACAGTGTTCCTGATCTCACCCGCTAGCCTCCCGCCGTGACTTAGGTTGGAAAGGTCGAAGTACCTTCACCTTAAAGATCACGATGTCGTGAGGGCAGATCCCAAATTTGGTTCGCTCATGAGGATTTTCTGGGGGGGGCGCATCAAGGCGGATTCCTTGATCCCCAACACCATTAGTCTCACTATAACATGCAACATATGATATGATAGGGGTCTCTGTTGTTGCACATATAATTTCCCCTCGTAACCACTGGATACTTGAAGGGCAAGTGGTGTGGCACCCTTGGAATTTCAAGAGAAATTCTTGTAGGGCACGACCAACTTGGCACCCTTGGTATCAGAAATAAATTCGTAGGCATGACACCCTTGGAACTTCGAATGGAAGTTCTTGAAGGGCATGACCAACTTGACACCCTCGACATCATTAAATAAACTAATAAATATAATCAATATATGAAAATCCAACTAATTCATATCAAGTGACATATGATGTTAGAACCAAAGGAATTAAATCAAGAATAAAACTTAGGGTAAGGGAGGAATAGGAAGAGATAAAATATTTACCATGATAACTCCACCCTTTCCATGTTAAAACAAAATATTAAGTACATAAGACTTAATTAGGCAAAAAGGGAAAAGGGGGACATAGAGTTAAGTAGAAAGATTTATTAAAAACTTCATTAAGAGAAGAGGGTGGTGAATTAAAATAAGATTAATAAATTAAAATTTGAGAAATTTAGAGAACTTCCATGTGGCAAGAGCCAACATAAGAATATTCACCAAAAGAACAAATTGAGGTAGTTAGGGGACAAAATCTAAGAATTATCAATTAGCTTCAGTAATAAACACAAATTAAGGAGTAAAAAGGGGGAGTCAAGAGACAACTAGGAGAAGAAATAGCAAGCCTTATTGGGTTGAGGGAAATACTATTTTTATATGAATAATTAAGTAAATAATTTTGGAGAGTCTTGATGAGAGGGTGACACATGGGTGGGTGAATAATCAAATTTTGGGTAATAAAAAAGATAATTATTTATGCATGAACTTCCAAGTGTCACCTATGAAGCCTTCTATAAAAGAAAGGGAAATGGAAGGGAAAAGGGCTTTTTGTCTACCCTATGGTTGGATGGAGGATATTATGTCATTTGGAGTGGTTACGAGCTATAGTTGAGTTTGGTGGGATAGAGTGTTATAGAGAGGGGACTCTTGAGCCAAGAGGGGCTCACCTCTATCAACTAACACATTCCTTCGTTGTACAACCCCATTGCAGCTCGGGGGTCCATGGGGAAGGAGAGTACCCAAGGAGTAGGATGGGAGGTCAATCGGTGGGTCATTATATTCGGATTAAGCACGAAAAACTTCAGGCTTAGAGGTAGACAATAGCAAGGGAGCTCAAGCAGTGGCAAGTCAAGTTTGGTTCTCGTCCAATGGTGAACGGTACATGTATTAGTTAGATTTTTTTTAATTATGATGATTTCATTGTGCCTATAATCAATTTAAATATATATATATATATATATAGATATATTATAAGAAGTTAAATTGATGGACTTGATATTCGTGATTTAATTTTACTGAGTTTCAACTTGTGTGATTATGGTTTCATTTCCTAGTTAGTGTAAAAAAAAACAAAAATATTTAAAGCCTAGCGCTCATCTAGTTAATTAAAGGGTCGGTCTCTACACTTGGTATCAAAGCAAATGTTCCACCTCTAGGACCTATAGGCCCATAAAGTATTAAGGTTCCTCGTAAATTTTTGAGCCATGAGTTTTGTAGTCTTTGTGGACTTAGAAATCCTTAAGGTTGGCATTTTGAAAGGAAACCACAAAATGCCTTATCTTTTCCTGCTCACATAGCTATATTTGTTAGATTGTTGCAATCTACATTGGTGCACATTTGTTGGTGCAGATAAGAATGTTAAAGGGACTTTAAGTTTTGTCTTTGATTGTCCACTATGACATTGGGTGGCACTTAGTATCATGGTTTGAGTTTAAGATTGAAATGGGTAAATATAAAGTTTGAGAAACTTGTCAGTGTAAAAGGTCCCATAAGATTCATCATTAACATAAAAAGAAGAAATAAGCAATTTTTAGAAATTTCAAATGTGATAAAACTTGTCAAAATTGACTAAATGGTTGATACAAGTTTTCTTTATTGATTTTCATTTCTTATTTTATTTCCTCTAACATTTTAAATTTGCTACAAATCTGAATTGGGCCAATTAAATTCATCAGACTTGTTAATTTTAATTCGGGTTTTTTTTATTGAAAGTTTATTATCCTAATATCAAAACTATGACAGTTCGTTATGAACATTTTTGGTAATTGGATGTTGTGTCTTTTTTCTTTGTTTATATTGAAGGATTAGACTGCATTAAATATAAAACAGAATGAGGTGTCCAATCTGGAACCAGCTGCGTAATTTAATTCATGCTTTCTGTTGGCTTGAAGCATTTCATTATTTGAGATGAACTAATATATTATTAGTAATTGAAGCAGTTTGGGTAATTTCGGAATAGTGGCAATGGTGGCCTGCTTAAAGGAATAAGCTAAATTACCAGGTTCAAATTGGATTGAATACACTGAATATGTCGTTAAATTGTGTAAAAAAAAAAAAAAAACTCGTAACCCCACCCACATCTGTCGTTGGTTCTGGATTTAGGCCAGCCCTTTCCTTGTTTTCTGTCCTCAAAGTCAAAGTTGGGGCAGAGCATATCGGTGAGCCATCTTCCATATGGAGCCGTCCATAGATCATCCCATGCCGTATCCAGGTAAAACTGGGCAAAGAAGGTCCATCTAGCAATCTATTAAAGGGCAAGAAAACAAGACGTTGGATGAGACAAATGATCTGGTGACTGCCACCCCCAAAAAAAAAAAAAAAAGACAAAAACACACTTTAAGCATGTGTGTAAACACTTTGGACTTGCCGGAAAAAGAAAAGCCTATGAATATGAAGAAGCAATCCTCCAGAAATTGCATACTTGCATACTCCCTTATTGCCCAGTTATATATATAGAGAGAGAGAGAGTTAGAATCTCGAAGAGACACCTGCTGGAGTGATATTATTGAAGCTTTCTTCCAAATCCCAAAGAATATATGGCGTATCTGCATTGTGAGAAGGCTCAACGAGTCCGTCCTCGACCAACCTTGTGTACAGGAGAAATAGACACCATTCTCAGATGCGGGGTTTCTGTGACTAAAGAAGTGAAATTTAGATTCAACAAACCTTCTAATTATAAAAAAATAAATGATGAACTGGCAGAAACTAGAAGTCGTATTACCAAATTGAGAGATCAGATCTGCAGTTGCCTTAAATTTTATGTCGTAGGGTTTCAAGGGATGATCGCCGGATTCAAAGGGATTGGGATAACTAAGATGATCTCTAGAATTAAATATGTAACTAGAGTTTAATTCTCTCATGCCAACGTTTTCAACAGTTGTCGGCAAGAAACAGAGATTCCACATGCAGAAGCGTGCCTAACTCCTTTGACCCAGTTATCAGTAGCGACAAACCAGCCAGGCTATAAGGGTGGGTCGATGCTTCATGCACAGCACACCGTGCTAAACAAAGCCCATTATTTGTTTTAGCGTTTTTATGAGATAGCCTTAGAGTTAACGATTTTCTGAGTCCTTGCATTTAGATTTTAGCATAGCTCGAGGTTGAAAGGTCTGCCTTCTCTTAGAAATTATCTAAATTGAAAATTTCAACACGTATTTTCTTAGCTCGAGGACTACCCGTGAGTTTTTCTGCCCCAATACCTGCAATACAAAAGCAAACAAACATATTAGCTTTGGATGATGTAACTAATATAAGCCAACATTTCCAATGCAGTAATATGCAAATTTCACGATAACAAAGAACTTCTATCATATGCTAATTTAGTCTGGTCCAGACCTGCAATTTCATGGTCAATAGCCATAAGAAGCAATCTTAGTTATATTTCACAAGAATATTCATTTTCTTAAAAATTAAAATGTATTATAAAACAGGCTAACAATTTTTAAAAAAACAGTCATACATTTATTTTTTTAAGATAGTATAGATAACAATGCATCTATATACATATATAGGCTATAGCAACTGGAATCTATATTTTCAATGGATAGAAAATCTGTGGGTTCAGATGAGCTCAAATTTATTGCACTCGAATGTTAATTACATGGAGCTTTGATATAGAATATGATCAAACACACACAATAGGACACATAAATAACTCTTTTATCCAAATTTGTGTATTTTCTCTTTTCCTTGCCCGTTGATGACAGTGCAAAGCATGCATTTGTAGTTGAAGAAAATGAGGCATATTGCAAGGTCGAAGCAATTAGTGACCAGGACTCTAGTGAACTCAAAGGAAAAGACAGTTTTGGAGAGCTTTGATATAGTGGAATAGGATTCAATTGTTGAAAACTACACTAGCTCAGATGTGTTTGACCTCTTGAGTTAAGAAATCAATTGTCCCTTTTTAATAAGGGCATTTTTGCACAAATACAATGTTATGTTTTCTCACAAGCCTTCCCCTTGTTGTACCTATGAAGGAAGGACCATCCACATTAAGTGCCAGAGAAAGGAACTGTCCCTCAATGAAGGTTGGACCTTCCTCTCTTTAGTGGCCAAAAAGATGACCCACAAATTGAGTAATGAACATAGCTTGAATATATTGTAAATTTGCAACAACGACAGCACACACACTACCATAGAATTTTTTATTGCAACTATGACCCTCTATAGTGCCTCCACAATTTTATTTAACCTTTTCCTCTCACTCAAGGCCCTATCACCCATGACTTAATCAAAGAGATGGAACAACTTATAAACCAACAACACTCGCTCAAGAGGATCATAGTGGCATAATTCATTGATAAGTCAGTTTCCTGGGCTTACTCTGATGAAGCAGCCCAGGGGAATCTTAAGATACGTGGAGCAGGGGGTTCTTTATATTTGAAAGATCACTGTTAAACTTCTGAGCTTGGCTGGGCATTGAAACAGATATTTTCTCTGAATTAATGGCTCTTAGGTTGATTTTACTTTTGGCCTTAGGAAAGGCAGTCTAAGGTTACATATATTTGGTGATTTTCAACTAGTGATTCAATGGAGAGGAAGGAATGTCTTGAGGAACTACTTGATACAGCCTTCTGCCCCAATACCGCAATTTCAAACAAATAAATTTCACTAGTAACGAAAGAACACTATTTCTCCTATTTTTTAACTTATTTATTTATTTTTATATGATGATTGGTCGAGAGAGCTTAGGTCTTAATTGATAATCATGTAAATATGAATAGAATAGAAAATTGGGTCTTATCTGGTAATCATATAAATGAAAATAGAAAACTGATTAAAGGGCAAATTTTAAAAAAGTTTTAAAACTAAAATTTTAAAATAACATATATTTAATCAATACACGGATCCCTCATTAATCGGTGTAGAGGTAAATTCCAAACAAAGGAATAACAACTTCAATAAATCCAAGCACATTGAATTATCCAACTGATGAAAGGATTACCGAAATGGTTCAAAGGCAACATAGAAAAATTTAGTTTAGAGATGTTGAACAATAGATTTGATGTCGACGAGAAGACTGCTCTAGAATTGAAAAAAATGATATGTCCTTACGTTAAAAGTTTACTTCTGCATTCCTTTAAATTAAAAAAATGTGTTGATGGCATACGTGCTTGACTATATCTATGAAGGTATTTGATATATTTATTTTGGAAATTGATCAACTTAAAATGTCAACCTTGCTGAATGGAGTTTCGTGTATTAGACCGTTGAATTTTTAAATTAGTTGAGCTTTTTGTTTTTTGCTTTTTGTTTTTTTTAATTTTTAAACGAGCTTTATCTTATTTCGTTGAAATATAATAGTTTTATTCGAACAATAATTGTATTTTTGTGTATGTTAAATATATAGTTTTTTTTTTTGGGGTATATACTAGTAGAGCTAGGATTGCCCACACATGTCATTAGGGCATCTAAATTATCTAAATGATGGACACACACACACACACACACACACACACACACACACACACACACATATATATATATATATCATGTTTACACATGAAATAAATATTTAAGGAATATTGATTTTAGAATTAATTATAAAGAAATTGATTTGGAAATTAATTAAAATTTGATTTGAAATTATTTTTGATTAAATTAATAAACAAATTCTTTGATTTGAAAAATTATGAGTTTAAGGAAAAGATAAAATATTTTACCATGAGTGAGTGAGTGTGATTATATGTACGGTTGAAGTACAACCTTGCTCATTTTAGTTAGGATGTTGGGTTCTAAAGTAACTAATATGGTAAAGAAATGCTATAATTTAGGGATATGGTTGCATTATTCATGCATGATTGTTAACATGTTTGTATGGTGATTTAAAAATAAAAAATAAAAAAATTGAGGAGTTACTTCCCTCCATTATTTATGTTTTCCCCAATACTCAAATAGGAGTAAAACTAAAATGCTATAGACTTAGTGTTTATTACCCACCAAAATTTATGTAGACTTACTAATGTGGATAACCCATCAAAATTTATGCAAGTACTTGTATATGAGAAAATTAATTGATCTATCCACTTCACATATCAATTTATGATTTTGTGTGAAATCAAAATTGTAAGATTGGATTTTACTATTGACCATTATTAATTTGACATTGGTCAATATAGGTTAGAATTTTTAAGCAATTTTTCCATATCTTAATTTCTAAATTAAATGACAAGGAGCAACACTTGTTATAGAATAAATATTGTAAAATTTTAAATAAAATGAAACATAAAAATGGATTTCAAAGTAATTATAGGTTCACTTAAATTAAAGTGGATAATATTATAATACTCTATCCATAAATCTAGGGTTAGACAAAGTGATATATTTAAACACATACTTCAAATTAATATATTTGCATCATGGCTAATGCATACCTGAAAGTTAGAATGGAGTGTACATGCATATTAAATGTATCCTTAAAAGTTAGTAAATCATACATAGTGTGATACTTAATAAATAAGTTATGTTATTTAATAATAATACTAAAGTAGTAAATTCCTTATGAGATATGAGTACTAGAGTGTAAATTGATGTTTACGTTAGTAAGGATGTTGGTTTCCTAAATTATGGCAAGAAAACTTTTCACTCTTTGAAAGCGAATCAAGATCCTTTATATAATTGATAAGAGTCAATGCAACAAGATATTCATTCACGCAGGAATCCAATACCAATAGATTGATAGCAATAGATAATATTGAAACAATTATTGAGTCTAGAGCCCATGGAAATAGAGTATGATGACCTAAGAATATGGATGGAAAATATGTCAACCTAAAGATTACTTGGAGGCGACTCCTTCTAGGATGAATCATCCACCTGGAATTAAAAAAGAACTCTTGAGGGTTAGAGTTTCATTTCATATCTGGGACAAAATAATGATGAGAACAATAACAAGCATGTTTCATCCTTTCATCTTGAAAAATCCTGGATGACAGTCTATCGCTTTTCTTATATTAGGTTTTTAGTATTTATATAGTTTTACCAAATACTTTTCCAAAGGAAGGCCGTACGTATGTGTTCATGTGCGTGGTTCTTCACCTAGTTAGTCAATCTCATATGATCATATCCCTTTACTATAAAACAATATGGTTCATGACATAGTGGTTTTTGGAATGCTTAGCCATCACAAGTGATTTGGAACACCTAGGGACATGTTGATGGATCCAATAATGACTCAGATATTATTTACATTATACAAACACACACACACACACACACACACGTGTCAGGGAATAGATGTATTGAATAAAATTTTCATGTCAATTCCTTTATGGGAGAAGAAGAGGGAACATGCAATTGCTTATTATTCAACAATTACACAGTAGAGACGTGCCATGCATGTGATACATGAGGGAGTTTAGCTTAGGTGATTGTTGAGACAATGATGATTAGACACATTGAAATTGATAATTACAATACTCTTAGGTTCAAATATTTGACAGCTAAGAAATTCAAAAGGATTATTACTAATTTGATATAGGTTGATATTGAGTGCTAGTTTTTGGAGCCTATCATATACTTGTATGGTTTTATTTATTTTTGTTGGAGCTTTATCATATAACGATATTAATGATATCATGTTAAAGGATATCTACTATGTGATGATTCCTAGCCTAAAAGCCATTTTATTAATTAAACCTAAGTGGTGTAAGTGATGTAGTTGAGATTAATTCACAAGAAGAATTGATGCACCTTGACGTAGGTTCATTACACATGTGGTTTGAGCTAATGGTCACTCACTAATTGTACATTCTCTTGTGAGATATTTCATGGTGATAGATGTTAAACATATATAACTATGATCATTTTAATTTCATAAGAAATCAATTGTGTTAATATATGAGAAACAAACATATATAAGTTGTACATATTTTGTTAACTTACTTGGGGATGGTGTTTATACGAACTAATGGTTCCCAAGTAGTCCAATTTTGTTACAAAATGAATATTGATGTAATGTATTAGGAATATCCATACACATATTATACATTGTTGAATGACATTGTGCGCCCTAAAAGCATTGGCATCAAGAATGATAAAATATAATTGTGGGGCTTGATTGTCAAGCACGCGACACATAATCACCCAAGACCATTTGAACACTATATAAGGGAGGTAATCAAAGTTAACAAGTAAATATGATGTTTATATTACTTGCGTAAAGGGCGCCATAAAAAGATGGAAGATGTTTTAAGTATGACCCTCAAATATTTCGGTATTCCTTAATGGACAAAAATTAGGGAGAAATTGCTTGATTTAAAAATTGAGGATACTTGTCACAATGAGGATAGCAAGATTTTAATAGAGGATATTAAGGATATGCATCCCTATCTTAATTTCCTTTCCTAATCTAAGGACTTCGGGGCGAAGTCAATTATTAAGAGGGGGTGAGTGTAGTGCCCCACTTTGGTTGATAAACACTGATCCTTCATACTTTATTATTTGAGGACCTCAGGTTGAGGATCCAGAAACATGACTCTATTATTAGTGGATTGATGGTTATGTATGTTCTTTATTGATACTGTGATGATGACATCATTGATGGATATGTCTGTTCTCTATTGATGTTACGATGATGATGGCTTTGATGGATATGTTAATTTCCCATTGATGTTATGATTATGATAACCATGATGGATGTGTCCCTATGGTAGCTACTTACATTAGTTATGATTCAAAATGAACAACGATGTGAATGATGGTCATGTTGATGTTGCTATTATGATAATGACTAACAATGAGAAACCTTGTTATTGATGATTATTGAGTATGACAGGAAACCACTAGAGGCACTCGCATACGATGAGCTGACAACATCTGGTTTGATAGGAATTAATATTTTGTGTTTGAAATTATAAGTTCAGTTTGGAACTTGATATATATATACACTTTGATGATATGTGAATGGGTGCAGGAACATGTTAGTTGCTTGGCCGAATGACTCACATATGGGTGATGGGGTTGTACAATTGGATGGAACAACATGGGAGGGGTGGAATAGTGTTCTTGATCTCACCCACTAGTCTCCCGCCATGACTTAGGCTGGAAAGGTCGAAGTACCTTCGCCTTGAAGATCGCGATGTCGTGAGGTTAGGTCCCAAATTTGGTTCGCTCACGAGGATTTTCTGGGGGGCGCACATCAAGGCGGATTCCTTGATCCCTAGCACCATTAGTCTCACTATAGTAGGCAACATATGAGATGATAGGGTCTCTGTCGTTGCACATATGATTTCCCCTCGTAACCACTAGATACTTGAAGGTTTTATTATTCAGTGGTGTGGCACTGTGATTTGAAAGGGGTATTAAGGGAGAGAGAGACAGCACATGGTATAAAATTAAGTCATGAGCATGGAACCACTGGAGAGTCAGGAGTTAAGATTTTGCAGAGAATGACCAACTTGACACCATAAACATGTTCAAACTAATAAATATAATCAATATATGAAAATCCAACTAATTCATATCAAGTGACATATGATATTAGAACCAAAGGAATTAAATCAAGAATAAAACGTAGGATAAGGGAGGAATAGGAAGAGATAAAATATTTACCATGATAACTCTACCATTTCCATGTTAAAACAAAATATTAAGTACATAAGACTTAATTAGGCAAAAAGGGGAAAGAGGGACAGAGTTAAGTAGAAAGATTTATTAAAAACTTCATTAAGAGAAGAGGGTGGTGAATTAAAATAAGATTAATAAATTAAAATTCGAGAAATTTAGAGAACTTCCATGTGGCAAGAGCCAACATAAGAATATTCATCAAAAGAACAAATTGAGGTAGTTAGGGGACCAAATCTAAGAATTATCAATTAACTTCAGTAATAATCACAAATTAAAGAGTAAAAAGGGGGAATCAAGAGACAACTAGGAGAAGAAATAGGAAGCCTTAGTGGGTTGAGAGAAATACTATTTTTATATGAATAATTAAGTAAATCATTTTGGAGAGTCTTGATGAGAGGGTAACACATGGGTGGGTGAATAATCAAATTTTGGGTAGTAAAAAAAATAATTATTTATGCATGAACTTCCAAGTGTCACCTATGAAGCCTTCTATAAAAGAAAGGGAAATGGAAGGGAAAAGGGCTTTTTGTTTACCCTATGGTTGGATGGAGGAGATTATGTCATTTGGAGTGGTTACGAGCTATAGTTGAGTTTGGTGGGATAAAGTCTTATAGAGAGGGGAATCTTGATCCAAGAGGGGCTCACCTCTATTAGCTAGTACATTCCTTCGTTGTACAACCCCATTGCAGCTCGGGGGTCCGCGGGGAAGGAGAGTACCGAAGGAGTAGGCTGGGAGGTCAACCGGTGGGTCATTACATTTGGATTAAGCACAAAAACCTTCAGGCTTGGAGGTAGACAACAGCAAGGGAGCTCAAGCAGTGCAAGTCAAGTTTGGTTCTCGTCTAATGGTGAACGGTACATTTGTTAGTTAGATTGTTTTTAATTATGATGATTTCATTGTGCCTATAATCAAGTTAAATATATATATGTAATAAGAAGTTAAATTGATGGACTTGATATTCGTGATTTAATTTTACTGAGTTTCAACTTGTGTGATTATGGTTTCATTTCCTAGTTACTGTATATATATATATATAAAGCCTAGCGCTCATCTAGTAAATTAAAGGGTTGGTCTCTACAGATATATCTTTGGCAAAGGAAGTTATAATGGATGTCAGGGTGCCAACTTCATACGGGTCTTCACTATGACGCTGCTTCACCATGGATGACCATTTGTCGAGGTTGAAATTGCATGAACATTTGAATCTTCTAAGAGTGCGTCTAATGTCAAAAGCATGATTTTATTATTTGTTATATTGATAATTTTTTTCCCATGCGGGGATCATAAAACATAACTAATTTTGTATATTATTGCATGTGTTTATAAATTTGTAGTGTCATTATCCTTTGTTCATGCGTGGGTGTGTGAAACATGAACTCCCTCAAGATCTAGGACGTGCCATATCTAAATTATTTGCATTTTTACATTGGATCACGTCAAAGGAGATTTATGTGGCTAGCATTCCAAGGTGGTGTTAAGAGATAGTTGAGATTGTTTGTATGTTTGAGAAGGAATTTCCGACGAGTTTCATGGACTTACAGGTTCATCTTCTAATCCACCTGGTAGATGAGGTTGAATTAGTTGGGGTTATTTCTTGTCATTGGATGTTCTTCTTAGAGAGGTACATGAAGAAATTCAAAGGTTTTGTTCGACAAAGGGAAAAACCCGAGGGGTCTATGGTAGAGGGGTACATATCATATGATTATTTCTATTATGCCAGTGAGCACATCAAGCAGATCAATAACAGACCAGGTGTGGTGATTTGGGATGATGAAATGGATGAAGACAAAAGAGAAGGAGAGTTTCTCCAAACGAGTGGAAAAAAGCACTTGATAAAGAGTAAGCGACTTATAATTTTTCAAATTTACAAAAAGTAATTAATATTCATGTTGAACTTCGATATAATGTATATTTTGATCTCTAAGTACTATATAATGTTGGTTTATTTTCATCAACGAATGCAGAAAATGAAGCAATCAATAAATTCGTTCTTTACAATTCTGAAGCGACACAACCGTGGGTCGCATTGTACGAACAAAACAAGATGAAATGGGATAGTGACTAGAAAGAATTCAGACGGTTGAATGGTAGAAGTGTGCCTTATCCCGATCATTTAAAAGAAAATATGCCAAAAATATGCCCCAATAGTTGGGTTGCTGACCAAGTTAGAGAGAAATACGGTGCTACCGATCATTACTCGCGTGCTGAAGAGGATGCGCTAAACGTAGGGATTGGGTGCAACAACTCGGTAATAATCTTTTTAATTTATATGTAAATTTGAAACTTATATTAAGACATCTACATTTCATATTTTAACTGTTGGATTATTATTTATAAGACACATGACACTATGATTTTTTTAACTTTTTTATAATAGGTGCATTTGTTCCCACCTATGTGGGCATATGGACACCATTTTTGCACAGAAAATGTCGATGTTGGAAACATCACACAAGACTGTGGAGTGGAATTCAAGTTCGATCAATCTAGTCGATCTAGCCACTGTGATCAAAACCTAGTACGAGGGACGTTAGGTTACATCGGAAAGATACAAGAGATCATTGAAGTGGATTTTTCTTCTTTCCAATGTGTTATTTTTAGGTGCAAGTGGTGGGACACCTTTGATCGGAATAATGTAAAGGAAGGTCGCGATAGTAGGCTGATATGTATAAACTCTAGAAAGATGTGGGATGAAGCTAAGGAGCCCTATGTTTTCCCTAAACACTGTAACCAAGTGTTTTTTACCCAGATGTGTTGGATAGGGATTGGTGGTTCGTATTGACACATGACCCTAGATCAAAATATATTTTTGAGAATGATAGTGTTATCATGCTATGTGAGATAGAAAATAATGAGGGTGATCATGAGAACCGAGAGTGATATGGTACATGTGTTATTTCATCAATATTTATACTTTTTAAGATGGGTTTTTCGAAATATTAATATAATATGTATTTTGAATTACTTGGTAATTTGCATTGTGTTAATGTTAAAATCAATAATTCACTTGATAATTTGAAATTATGTTGATCTCAATAACAATGGTGTATTGTATAAATTAATTCTTTTTTTTGTATCTAAGATCATAATAAAATAATGATAATTCTAAAGTACATGAATTTATTTGTATTATTTTCTAAACTTTATTATGTTACAATAAATCATATTATTCTAGATTTATTATTTTACAATTATTTAAAATTTACAAATTTAAAAATTTTAATAAATTCATTTCACATTAATACAATTAATTTTTTACAAATATTTTACATACAATTAGAATTAGAATTACAATTACAATTTTACAATTTTACAATTTTACATATATACAATTACAATTTTACAAATTAAAAAATTACAAAAAACCATCATACAAACATCAAATTTGACTAAAAAACACATTCTGCAAAATCGCTAACTGCATCATCGTGATCATGATCATCTAACAAAACACAATTAACATTATATATTAACATCATCACAATACAAACATAAAATATACATCTCATGTCAAATAACTCATGCTATCACATACACATCTATTTGCAAGCTGCACATTAAATGAACATATCTAACATGACCTAACAACATACACATCATGATGATCACCAACATGTAAATTAAGTACAACTGCAACATGAACATAAAATACATGGACCATATATATATATATATATATATAACTGAATAATGTTAAAAATATACAACTGTAATATAAATGTCATGGATCAGCTGGTGGTAGTACAACATTAATATCAGTACTAGTGGTCGATGGTCCAGCCTCATCTCCATGATGACTGCTGGTAGATGCTAGTGTAGGCTCATGCAAATCTTGTGCGGTGCGAGGCTGTGAACGATCATGAGATGATGGTATGCCGTGCCTCGCAAACTATCCATAATGTGTTGTGGCTCGATCGTAACGTGCAACAATCCTCGTTAGTCGCATAAAAGTTGTCGTAACTCCTACGACATGCCGCATCAGGTTGTACATGTCACGTGGCATGCCTCTCCACATCCGTAATAGCCTATCATCGGCCTCTATGTCTCTGAAATCAGTGGGCCTGATGCCCGCCTCAAAAATCAATGCAATGAGTTGGTCGCCCAACTCCATCCTATATCTAGCATCACTAAGACGTCGATCGCGCACCGGCGCACCAGCAGGAGCAGGTCTCTGATCTACACCAGCCACCTAATGATCCTCAACAATATTTGGCATGCCCTCATCCTCATCAGGATCCACACTTGGATTAGGTGGTGGTGGCGGCATCTCCTCACCATCAAAAGAGCCAATGTCTGCAAAATATATACAAGTACACAACAATAATTATAGGATTTTATTACACAACTTAATAAAAACAAGTTAAAGAACATGTTAGAATAAGTTTAAATATAACAATAATATTACCTCTATCATCTGGTGGCTCATCAGCTATGAAGAGGATGTTGGCACACCCTCGCCAATCCAACCCCTCATAAGGACAGGAGACCAAAATGAAGGGATGCTCATCAACACTGGCTAGCAACTCCAGTGCATCATCTGATATCCTCGCTGGAAAAAGAGTCTCCTCCCTCTTGGGCATCATATGCCCTCACATGTGCATACGTGCCTCAGTAATTGGCCTACGAGGCTGCCGAAGAAAAGAAGGCCTCGTCTCTGGAAACCTCTCAAAAAATAAATAAAAAATCTCTGAAGCAAAAGGGAAGTTGACCCTCCCTTGTGCATGAGCACGACATCTATCTAATGTTGTACAAAACTGCTGCAAAAAAATGGCAGACCACCTGACAAGTCATGGCTGCTATAATAAAGAATCAACATAATATAAAAGCTAGCAACTAATGCATTTCCTGTCACTAGTGTTGTGCGAAATGGTAGAAATGTAAGTGAGAGACACTGGACCTCCTCACGACCAAACGCACCAATAGGTAACTACCCTCTAGTGACCTGAAACTCTGCAAGAGATACTAAATTTTCTCCAATGTATCTCTTCAAGTAAACTAACTGACTCCCTGCCACATAGCCAGCTGGAACCTCAATGAACGAGGGAAAATCCACCCCTCTCCTTGATAGTCCTGTAATAAAATATACATCCTCCTCAGTGGGCGTGTACCACTGGTTGATACCAAACTGGAAAGCCTGTTGCTGGGCATTCCACCTTCGGATAAGATGTCTCAAAAACAAACTATGGGACTTTAGGGAAGTAGCCTCCTCATAGAACTTGAGGAGGCCTACTTGCCTTAAGAGCCCCTACATCGCTACTGTAATAGGGCGAGGGTACGCATCTCTCTCCCTCTCTCTTTCCTCCCATAGGAAAACCATGTTATATTGTTCGGCTTGTTGTTGTTGTTGTTGCCCCTCTTCTCTCTTTTCACGTCTCTGAATGATTGACATATTAAACACAATTTTTTTTATTAAATGACACATGTATTTAGAAATATACGTATATAAATATTTTTTGAAAAATAAATAAAACAACAAATACAGGCGCTAAAAACACAACTCATGCACTACCTTGCGTCGTCTTTCAACAGAGCACATCGGATACGATGCACCTAATGATATTCAGCGCACCAGGGGCGGTGCTCCAGAAAATTTTTTTAGCGCACCATTTACTACGTGCAGTGTCAGGAGGGCGGTGCGCTGACTATAGTATACGCCCCGAGCATATGTCTAAGTCAGCGCATCGCCCTCCTGCCACCATACATAGTCATCGGTGTGGTATTTTAAAAGGTCGCACCGTTGACGCAGGCCAAATAGGTAAGTCGTGCGCTAACAAAAATAGCTGTCCTGGGGCGGTTATTTCGGTCAACACACTGCATCACCACTATTCAACTAGGTCAACGGTGCGGCCAGGTAATCGACCACACCGCTCTTTATAAAGAAATTTAAAATAACACGGTGCGCCTTTGGTACCGCCTCAGAATCAGTGTGGATACCCTTAGCACCAGTTTACTAGGCCGAACCGTTGAAAATGTAGAATTGCGGTATGTGGTGCGCTAACCACATTACATGCCCCGAGGCAGATAATTCCGTCAATGCACCAAGTTTCCGCGATACCACATTGTCAACGATGTGGCCTGGTAAACGACCGCACCGCAGTTTTTTTTTTTTTTTTTAAATAACACGGTGCGCCTCACGATACCGCCCTAGAAATGGTGCGGATACCGTTAGCACCGGTTGCGGTGCGGCCTACAAATTTACAGGCAACACCGCAAACCGGTGCGAGCCGAACGGCTCGAGCGCACCGCACAAATTTTTTTTTTTTAATGGTTAATTTTAAGGTTTTTTGAAATTCTAATATGCTAAAAGGTTTAGTTATGAATAAACAAGAAAAATACCTGTACATTTACTCCTTGAGGAGGCATATTGGCTGTAGAATTTGTAAAAGAAAAATTTTCCACTGTTTTATAAAATTCAAGCTGGAGATTGGTGGAAATGCACAGCAGCAGTGCGTGCAATAAATGCAATGGGAGCATGGATGTCAGGGCGGCTCAAACAAGGATAAATTGCACCGGTGCTTGAGAGCTCTGTAGCATTGACAAAAGTGAAAAATGTGGTTTTTTGGCCGTAATTATTTTTTATTTAACCATGTTCTGGTGCACGGGGTTTTTACTGGCGTACCGGTGCATTTGCAGTATGCCGCCCCAGGCGGTTTCTGTTTTCGCGTGCTTTTATGAGGCACCGAGGCGGGGTATCTGTAACTCACCGGTGCTCTACAATAATATGACTCACCAAGCCCGATGTCCGGTGAGCCGATGATTTTTTCGGTTTTTTGGCCGCAATTTTTTCTTTTATTTAACCCTTTTCCGGTGCGCGGTGTTTATGGGGACCCCGGTGTGTTTCCGTCATTCCGCCCCGGGCAGTTTCTGTTCCGCGTGCTTTTTATGAGGCATCGATGTTGACAAGTTGACACACACCGGTGTTGTTCCTTAATTAAAGGCACCGGGAAGGTGTGTACGGAGTGCACGGTTTCCGGTGTGCCAATGTTTTGTGTGATTTTTTGGCCGTAATTTTTTTATTTAACTTCTGCCAGTGCATGGGGTTTATGGGCACCCCAGTGCGTTTGATTTATTCCACACCGAGCGGTATCTTTTTTCGCGCATGTTTTCGGAAGCACCGGTGCGGTAGAGATGTAAGGAACTGGTGTTGTACAGGAATATGACGCATCGGGCGGGTGTGTTAGGAGTGCACGATTCCCAATGTGCCTATGTTTTGTGTGGTTTTTTGGCCGTAATTATTTATTTATTTAACCCTGTGCCGGTGCGCAGGAATTTCAGGGTGGCCCGGTGCGTTGGCAACCCGGTGCGTTTAAGGGTGACCCGGGCGGTTTCAGTGTTCGCGCATTTTTTATGAGTCGCCAGTGTGCAAGTTATGTAAAGTACTGGTGCTCTACAGAAATACAATGCACAGGGCAAGTGTGTATGAAGCGCACTTTGTCCGGTGTGCCAATTTTTTAACTGCACCAGTGCTTTCTCGTTTTGAACGCACCGATGCGTTTTACGGTGATAAGAGCACCGGACGAAATACATCCGCAGAAACCTCCGCCCACCAACCTCCTCTAGGAACCTCCGCTAGAAAAAGATGTCTGAGGTATTTTTATAAGGGGTTCCTCAAAAACATCTGCTAGAGGGTCTTTTCCTTATAGTGACATTTGGTTCTGATAAATAATTTCATGAAGCTTTCATGGTGATGAAGGCCATGGTTAATGAAATGTATCGAGAATGGAATAAGTTTGGAAAAGGAAGATCATCGAAGAAAGTCTAGGATAAAGACTCGAAAATGGCTCCTCATTCTTCTCACTCTCCTCCTCATTCTCTTGGTGGTTTTGAGAAATAATCTCAAAGTGTTGGAGTGAGTTTGTTAACCAAGATGGGTTATGATGGAAAGGGCCTTGTAATTCATGTCCAAGATATAATTGAGCCTTTAAAGGTGGAAGTAAGACTTTTATATGCAGGATTGGGGTATGGCAAAGGGGAATGCTCCAAGGTAGTGGAAGTAAGAAATTATCCAAAGGATAAACCATTACAAGAATGACCTATGAGAAGTGAAGGCGCATCACTTTTTGGCAAAGGTAAATCATGCAAAATGTCCAAGAGAAGAACGAAAAAAAATCTCCTTGGTGTACGTGCTTCAAATACAACAATCTAAGGTACAATAAAGCTAATTATTCCAAATTTCCTTTTGATTATAGGAAGGTCGACATTATTAATATGTGGTATAGGAAACCATGCACATTTTGTGGGTTAAATAACCATAGTGTTTCGAAGTGTTGGAAAAGGATGGTTTGTACAAGAAATCTATGTCATCCGAGAAAGGGACATGACATAAAGGCCTGTATCCACATCATAAGAAAGAGAAGGGGAAGAAAAGGTGGATGTGTAAGATCCTTTGCACTTACTACAAGAAAGGTGAACATCAAGAAGCTAAATGTTGGAAACTCCATCCGGAGCTTCGTCTAAAGAAGGACAAGAATATTAAAGCTAATTCATCGCTGTTAAAAGAATGGAAGTTGAAGAGGCTCATGTATGTGGGAAAAATTTCTTCGCTCATGTCTACAAAGGAGGAAAAATAAGGTTTTGAAAATTGTAAATGAAGTAGTTACATGTAAGTATAAATATATCATCTGTTTCAGTAAACATTGACACTGCAACATGGGAAATTATCGTGGGAACCTATCAAGAGGATTAAACGTGTTGTTAGTACATTTTAATTAACATTCTTATATGGTAGTAGATGGAGTAATAAATGCATAAGGATGTGGGAAATTGAAAATGGCTAACAGTATGGTTACAATTGTCATAATTATTGTACAATTTTTTACGATCAAGCAGGTATTCATAACAGGGTGGACAAATAATGGACAAGTTGGGCAGTGTTTCCCTCACTTAGTATATGATTAAGAAACTTTTGGAGGTACAAAAGGCTCTCAGTGGGGAGGATTGATCTGGGAGGATCCGAAACGACCTAAAATTCAAAGTCCTCGTATTTGAGTGAAAGTAGTTCCATGTTGAAGGGATCAACAAGATTATTCCAATGCAATTTGAATCATGTTAATCCGAGTCCATAAATGAAATTAATCGCAATTTAAAGTTTTGCAAAAAAAATCAAAAAGTCAAAGTCAAAGGTGATGTGGCATGTACTCTAGTTGACAAGTGGCACAACCTCGAGCTGACACATGGAAAGGTGATGACGTGGAAGAGCTGACATGGTGACTAGGTATAAAATGACGTGGATGGCTATAGACTCAACATGTGGCCCACTAGATGGGTGATACATGGCCCTATGGAAAGGTGCCATGTGGCCTTATTTTGTTGGTCAAAATTTTTTTATGGACCAACACCAGTGTGGTTTGAACATGTGACCTCTAGTTTACAAGGCAGAAAAGTAACCAATTAGCTATGGATAGTGTTTTCTATTAAATTCGGCTGAAATGTATTTATTGTGTATAGTTATGAGTGGCAAAAATAAAGTGGGGTGGAAGTGCCAAATATGGTGGCCCCACCATGTTAAAGTACCGAATTTTTTTGACAATGTAGCACACGATGGAATTTATAGTTCGACCATGGGTATTTTTGTTACAATGAACATACAACATGTATCTGTGTGTGTGTGTGTGTGTTATGGTTACTATTATATATATTCGTTACCATATTAAAACCACAACATACATGTTATGTTGTGTGTGTGTGTGTGTGTGTGTGCGACCACTCCTTCCACGATACAATGGTAACATGATTTTATATATAACTTATACGTCGTTTGTTATAAAAACAAAAATTAATATATTCCATTTATACATGTTGTTATAATGAAAGGGCACAACCTTCGTGAACCCTCGACATTATATAAACCAAATGAATTTTCTATTGAGCGACAAGTATTTTAGAGTTGGACAAGTCTTTGAGTGGTGACATTTTGATAGTGCCAAGAATGTTTAAGATCAAATTTTGAGCCTACATATTTCTCTAAACAAAGTGTTTTTGAGAGCTTGTTTTTGTAGCAACCAAAGGAGGTTTTTGATGGCATTGGAAGCCACTTCCTGGTAGCATTAGCTCACTTCGTAGCAGGGTTTGAGAGGCATTTTGGTGATGTAATAAATAATTTGAGGCTTAGCATCTTATTAGCCTTATTTTATTCTTGTCTCAATATTTTATATTACATTTTAAATTGTATCTCCATTTAAAGTCTTCATGTTTGATTTAATTATTATGTCAGTTTAAGTTTAATCATTCACGCTTGAACATTTTTGCAAGCCAAGTAACTTTAAATGATACTAGAACAAGTTTATATCAAAATCCCTTTGAAGCTACATGTGAAAAATTTAGTAGTCCAATCACAACTCCTAGAACAATGGAACTATAGCTTTTTGTGTCGGTTGCAAGAAAAAGTGTCCCTTTGTCTACTTCCATCGGTTGAACTGTATGATACAAGAAGACAAAAAAACTTCAACATATTGTATTCTTAGAGGTGTAGAATTGGAAAAAGTGTTTCCTTATTTACAAAAAAAATGTTATCAACAATATTGTGTGGAAAAATCAACTACTATTTAATTGTCGGCTAGTTTCCACATCTATAGCACATGAATAGTTAACTAGTAGAACTTGATTTTGTGCATACAATGACATTTTTCTTTATTTTCATTGTCGAGATTTTTTTTTAAATATGCAATTAAGACTTCGAATTTACTATGACACTAATTAAAATTGTGTATTTATTTCTCCTTTCATTAGTTATTAACATTGTATAAAGACATATTCCAATGAAGTTTTTTATTTAATTTCCATGTTTAATATTGTGCTATTTAGTTATATTATATATACTCAAACAAATCTAGGTTTTTTTTCTTGGCACATGTAATAATGAATTTCTATAAAACATTGTGGCTACCGCTTTCCAAAACCATGGAATGGAAGTTGCAACCATCATACAATGGTTGTTGAAGGATGTTTTGTGAGGGAAATACAAGCAAGGATTGTTGACTTTACTCTTGGTTTATATATAAATCACATTGGAATATTTTGTGACTGACATTTATCAAATATAATAAGTTGTTCCAACTCAATAATTACCCTGAATTAAAATTGAATTTACTTGGTTTTGTATACTTTGCATTCATTATATGCATTAACTTCTTCCGATGTATAAAATATTATGATTTTTCATGCTTATGCAATATTGCAGAAACAGGCAATCGATATTTGTGATTTACTTCATAGATGCTTTACCTGTGCATATAATTTATTTTTGCATGGCCTATTCCTTTGTGGATAATTTCCCTTTGTACAATTATAAACCCTGTACATTCTTCTACCACATAACACTTCCCGTTTCGTACACATTTCCACCTTCACGACTATGCGAGCATTCTTGCTTCCACACACTTTTTCAAAACATATCTGTTCTATACACGACTTCTTCTGCATAGGAACTATTATGCACAATTACTTTCCATAATTTGTCCTTTCTCACATGTAGATCCAAGTTTTCCTGCCTTAGCATGCAATAATAATTTTTAGAAATATTATGGCTACCACTTTCAAAAACCAAGCAATGAAAGTTGTTTTCACAACCATCGTAGAATGGTTGTCGAGGGATGTTGTGTCAGTGAAATACAAGAAACGATTGTTGAATTTACACTTGTTTTATATATAAATAACATTGGAAATATTTTGTGACCAAAATTTATAAAATATAATGAGTTTTTCCAACTAAATAATTAGCCTTAATTTAAATCAAATTTACTTTGTGTTGTATACATTGCAATCATAATATGCACTAGCTTCTTCCAATGTATAAAATATTATGATTTTTTCATGCTTTTTCAATATCGCAGAAACAGGAAAATGATGCTTTTGCTTTACTTCAACGTATGCTTTATCTGTGTAGATATTTTATTTATACATGGTGTTTTCCTTTGCATATGCTTTTCCTCCGTGCAGTTATCAACTCTATACTTCCTTCTGTCGCATAACACTTGCCCTTAAATGCATATTTCCACCTTCACAATTTCATAGACATTCCTACTTCTTCACACGTGTTCAATACATCTTCGCTCTATACATGACTTCTCCCACACAAAGAACTATTTTTCACAAGCATTATTCCACACAATTTCTTTTCGAAATTTGTCCTTTCTCATATGTTTTCATACTCAATGTTATCAATTGTTTCTTTGAAACCTATTGTTATTAAAAAAAATGTTTGTATAATATTCAACACTCTATTCTTTGTGCTCTATGTGAATTACGCTAGTTGTTATCTTACAAATATTTTGTGGTATAATATTTATTTCTCTATGCTTAGTGATCGATATGAATTATCTTTAATACCGTATGCTTTTCATCAATATGCTAGGTTTATTTTTCCATGTTTTTAGATGCATGGAGTATATAAAACAAATGTTTTTAGATGCATGGAGTATATAAAACAAATTATGGCTATCTCATTGTCTTATGTAATGTTTTCTTTTGCAATGTAATTTCTTGCATTGTCTTATTGTTTTATTAAATTTCTGAATCCTATGATTAGTAAATAAAACTAGAAATTGTTTTACCTCCACACGAAGTTTTTTTTGCAAAGAATTTGCCTTCACACATGACTTGCTTTCGCACATTATTTAACTATGTACATCCTTCTGCTGCACAAATGGCATTCAAAATATTTGTAAGTGGAATTTATCAAATTTGACAAAGTTCTTCCAATTAGATAATTATTATAAAGTATTTCCAATTAAATAATTATTGTGAATTTCAATGGAATTTACTGCTTTTGGCTCTATGTTTGTATTATATGCATCCAATTCATAATATGCATTAATAAATTTATGTCATCATGTTATTGACTCGGTACAACTCTAAGATGGGTCGATTTTGCATCTTTTATTAGAGTCACTCTAATAAAAGATGCAAAACTTCTTTTATCCAATTGCCCAACAGACAAACTTGCATTGTCGATGAAATATAATTGCTCTGGTTAATCATATCAACGAGCCTCACCCATGTGTGAAAGAAAAAGTCTATGTAGAAATGAACTATGTGTAGGAGTAAAGCATGGGTGGAAGGAATTATTTATATTTCCAATGCAGAAGTGAACAATGATAGTCTTACTCATTTGGTAATGTCTATAGGCCTTTGTTACAAGTGTATCCGCTTGAAAAAATCTTATTAACACTAACTGCTTGAAAAAAGCTTATTAACACTAAAATTGTAGAAAGTAAGGGATGTGTGAAATAAGGCATGTGTGGAGGTAAGCTATATATGATTTAATTACTGTGAAATGAGGATATGTGTGGAGGTAAGGCATGTATGAGTTAATGATTGTGAAACGAGGATATGTGCAGAGCTAAAATGCATATGCAAACAATGCATGTTGCATATGCGAAGATAAAAAGGTAAGTTGCACCATTATAAAGAAAGTGGGATAAAAATGGAAATGATTCATTTATAAAAATGTTCAGAAAGAGTGTTGTGTGGGATGGGAATGTGTGGAAGAAGTGTGTGGATGGGGGATCCTTATGTTGATTTCCGATTCTGGGAATATCCTAGAATCTGATGGTAAGGTGCAAAGGCAGATTTATTTTCTATGTTGCCTCTTTAGAGCCTATGTCACTAACCAAGGAGACCCTAAATACCTCATATTGTCCATATCTACTTACTCATCTCATGTTACAGTGCCACTACCTTGTTTTCAATTGATTTCTAAAAATCCATTAACAAAGGAAATTGTTTACAAACACAACCCTGTGGCATGAAACCCAACATTCATGATGACATCGCTCTTACATTATGATGACATCATCATGCCACATGGAAGTATCTAAGTCATGGGACGTGTCACATGGATTTTCTCTAATTGGAAATCAAAACCCCAAACCTACCATGTGTCACATGTGTCAAGTGCCATGTCATCACATTGATCCAATCAACACCACCTTACTTGTCTCGTCATCTTTCATAATGTGAACCAATAGAAAATTAAATTATGATTTGTTTAAAATTGAAATTAAACTATGGAAGAGTATTTTTTCGTGGTGTGGAAGCCTTATTTAAATGTTTTTTATGTTCGTCATTCAATGTAAGTTGAAACATATTTGTGTACATGTTGGAACCTCTCGTTTGTGCAACCCACTACAACAGATATTAGTTGCGGAGCCCTATGCACATCCTTGATTTGTTCATAACTAGTAATCATTACATAATGTGTCAAATTAAATTCCATTTATTGGTAGGGGATGAAAATTGGAATTTTAAAACTAATCTCACACTAATCTAAAAATTGGCATTTTAAAACTAATTTTAAATTCACATTTTAAAACTAGTTTCGTAATTTGACTCCACAGGGTGGAAAGCTTTTACATTTTTAGTGTCTGGAATAAAGGATGTGTGGAAGAGTGATATGTGCAAGAGAACCATTATACACCCACTTCCACACCTACACACATGTTCTCCCTGATTCACACTTCTTCTGCACATTTTCATCCTGCACAAATTACAACATCAATTTTCACATTATTTACCATAGAATTTTCCCGCTCCGCGAGAACATTTTCACAAAATGTCACATAAACTTAATCACCTCATGTGGCACTGATAAACGCATATTGAAAAATTAATTAAGACTTAATATTATGATAACAAAACCTCTTTTTCCGATAAATGTAAGTCTTTTTAGCATTTATTGGGCGAATCAATACGTAATCAGGACATCATTCGAGTGCTTAATATCATTTACTCTAAAGCATTGTGTAATGATTGCTAGTTGTAAACATATAAAAAGAAGTTGAAAAATCAAACTCGATTTAATTAAAATTGCAAAACGTCAATTTTCATATTATTTAACACACCTATTTTCTCATTCCACAACAATATGTTGTGAAAATTTCACATAAACTCGATCAACCTCCCGTAATGTGGATTAATGGATATTAAAAATTTAATTAAAGATTAATCTTACAATTAAAAAAAGCTCGCATGTCGAAAAATGTAAGTGAAATTTGACATGTAATCAGGGCATCATTCAATTTCTTAGTAGCATTTACTCTGAATACTAGTGCTTAAATAAGAGGTGTTGACATGTAAAAAAATCCGTTTCAAATTACATTGAATGACAACCTTAACAAGCATTTAAATTAGGATTCCATGCCATAAAACACTACTACGACATTGTTTAATTTCAATTTTAAATAAATCAGAATTTAATTTTCTATTGTTGCATGCTATGCAAGATGATAAGACAAGTAAGGTGGCATACAAGTGGTGCTGACTGGATCAATGTGATGACATGGCACTCAACACATGTGACACGTGGCAAGTATATTTGGGGTTTTGGTGGCCAAGTGGGCCAAATTCATGTGACACATGGAATGATTTAGAGACTACCATGTCATACGATGATTTCATCATAATGTAAGAGCAACATCATTAGAAGATGTGGCAAAATGTTGGGTTTCGTGCCAGAGGGTTGTGTTTGTAAATTATTTTTTTTGTTAATGAATTTTCTTAGAATTATTGAACACAAGGTAGTGGACCTTTGACATGAGTTGAGCAGGAAGATCTAGAAAATATGAGGTATCCAGGGTCTCCTTGGTTAGAAATATAGGCTATAAAGAGTCGACATAGAAAATAAATATGCCCTTCAATTTCCATCCCACGTCTTCATTGTCGGCATCAAAAACTCGCGAAGTACACTATATATCACTTTCGCACTGCAATGGTAAAGTTCATGTTACTTTTTGTAATCCTTTTGTCATCTCCTGGCTCTAATTACTTGCATTTTTATACTCTTATTGTTACAACATAAAACTTTAGTTGAAATGCCACCACAGGACATAAATGATTCCATCAAATTACTTTAAGCTTTCACTGTCTTGCGTCTCCACATTTCTAAATGATACATTGAATACGACACTGTGAAATGGAACAAAAGGTGTATGGAGTCAGGGATATGTGTAGGGTAAAGGATGTGTGGAAAAGTGTGTGTGTGTGGGAGAAGGGGTGTGTGGGTTGTATGCATATACGAAGAAAGAAGACAAAATTTCTTCTACACACAAAAAATAATTTCAATTTAAAATAATATTAAAGTTCAAATATTAAAATTATTTTATGGTTTAACTATTATGATTATTTATGATATATAGACCTATCAAATTATATATAAGAGTATTTTACCTTAAACCTTTGACAAAAAAATTTCTTGTGTGACTAAATGTAAGTATATTTAGCATTTATCGTGCTCACCAATGTATAGTTACAATGCCACCTTATATCAAAGGTCCAATACCTAATCATAGATTTATCAACAATACTAAACTAAACTAAACTACCTATGTATAGTTAAAATACTAAAATAATCAACTTCATGTAGTGTAATTCCTTTAACAACAACCTACCTTTCAACATAAAAAAATAGGTTACATTTTTAAACAATGCAATAAGGAAAGTTAACACTAACATGAAACCTTTCCTAAAGGAGTGAACAAGCCCTACCTATTTGAAATTGTACAATTTGATTAGAAACTAAAGAAAATACTTCAACAAATAACATTTACACCAGTCTACTAATCCAAATTAGCATAATTTACAGAATTTATGTCCCATAAACATGACCAAAGTATAAGTGGTGCAAGTTTATTGGACTATTCTACTATATGTTTCAAGAAAGTTTTTTTTTTTAAATCCATAGAATTTCAATAAGAAGCTTTTAGTACATTCTAAATTTCAAAATTGGCCAAGCAAGTAGCAAAATTTTCTAACAATTTATTTATTTATCAATGATTGTTCTTGGAGGTTGGGGCTCCTCCTAATTATGTTGCCATAACGTAGGTCTATTTACTTCATTCATGCTTTGTATGAGCTCTTCTAGTTGAGTTCTTATGTTTCCCATTTCATCTTCCAGCCGCCCAATCATTTTCTAAAGTTCTAACATGTGATTCATCAACATTAAATTATATTATCTCATTGCATATAACTCTTCCTGCATGCCTCTTCCATTGTCTCCTTGGGCCATTTCTCCCACTCATACTATTGCAATAGTATTAGCCACACCTCGATATCCCTGACAAAATAACAGAAATCGAGCGACACAACGTAACCCCCCTCCCCTCAGTTGCAAGTTCTCTGAAACTACTAAGATAGATATTGATTCAACAACAGATTAATAAGGCCAAGAATATCGATATCATCTTTCAATATCCTGACAGAGTTTCCATTTAAAGCAATTTTGACTTGACAAAATTTTTTTTTCAGAAGGAACTTCACAGGAAAACATTCTCGACAATGATGATAACAACAAACTCAAGAAATTCAAAAAATAATAAGCATATGATAAACCAAACCTCAAGAACACTCATCACTTCCTAAATAAGCGAAGATAACCACTTTCCTATATATTTTAGAAATGATTTTAGAGCCAACAGGCCTACATATAATGCGTGAGAAGCCATAAGTCATGTCAATCACAAATTGACATCAAATCTTTGAAAGGGATTTTAACTGTTATCCATTTTAATGGTATTCATTTGCCATTGATTTCCATCAATCTAGATAGTACTGAATTTCCTCATCTACAATTATAAAGGTCTATTTTGATATCGGTTACTGAAAACCATATCTGAATTTCTTGAATTCGCACTCAAGAGATTCCAATCCATACGATTTCACTTCATGATTGTTGTCTTTGGCATGCTTTTGAAATTGATATCAAAATGCTGTTGAAAATATTTTAATAGTGTCATTTAATACAAATTAATTATCCATATAAGTCTAAACTAAAAAGAGAAGCGAAGGAAGGAAAAACCTCACAAGGTTTCTTTTTTAAAATTCATATCATATAATCAAATTGAACCAAACGCTATAATAATATTCTACTAAATGTTATTTTATTAATACCATAATTCCCATTTTATTTACATTTATATAATAATATAGTGACATTTAAACAATAATTTCTTACATTTCCTTCAGGGGATTGAACAAAAATTTTCATGTACACATTTTCATGTTCAATGTTCATATTATCAGCAAAATATAAAAAAGTCAGCTAAATGATCTTCAGCAGACAGACTAGTCTCTCCATTAAACCTAGGTAGATGCTTAAGATATCCATATGGAAAATCATTAAGTTGATTAGGAAGAATAAGTTCAGCATAACGAGCCTGAATGATGGGTTTAAAACCAAACATTCTATTAGGTGTATGAGGTGGAAATGATGAAGAACTTAAAGTAGAAGATTATGATGAAGGTATGGATAAACTTCCTTTGAAATGATGAGCAGAAATTGTAGGATTTTTTCAAATTTTGATTGGATAACTAACTTTTGTAGTTTTGGATCAATTTTTTCTTCACTTTCAAATAAAGGGTTTGTATAAACAGAAAAACTATCTTCGGGTTTTGCAGAAGTTGTTGGAAAAGTGTGAATGATAGAAGAGATATAATCACTTGGTTTTAATTCAGGTAATTCTATCCCTAATTCTGCTTTTGAATTAGGAGTTTCTAAAACAGTTTCAGAAAATTGATAAACAAGAGGAGCAGACTAAAAATCAACTCCTTTGGATAAAAGTTCTAACACTTTGGGTGGTGAATTTGATATTTCAAGAGGAATTGAAGCAGGACTAAAAGGATCAACCTATGAAACAATTTTAGGTGGAAGTGAGGCAGAAGTTGAAGTGGAAGCTTACAATCTTCTCCTCAAAGAGGCAATTTTCACTAGATTCTCTAGATCTGACAATAGAGAATAGAGATGAATATTTGAGTGAGATCTGGTATTCTTTGGTGAAGCCAATTTTTTTTTTTGGAATCGTCAAGTGAAATATTTTAACCTACTGACCTTTTATTCACCATTAAAAGGAGAGTTTAATCGTTGTCCCAGGGAAAACGATTCAAAATTTTCGTAACCCCAAAAACAATGCCAATCTAATGTTGTACCTATGTAGATAATTATGGGTTAGGAATTATGCCAGAGCATCTAAAATGTTTTTTTTTTTTTTGAATTTTTGGACGACCAATGTCCTAAACTGCTTAAACAGGTGCAGAGTCTTAAATGTTCATGATATAATAAAAGGGTTGATTCTTCACCTCTTAACATAAATTTAGCTTTGATAGATGTGTAGGGTATAATTTAAGAGAATATATGATATTTTAAATATTCAAATAAAGTATTTAACTAACCATATATAGATTATGCGTTTAAAATATTTTTACAGCCAAATAAAATATGTTTGAAATTAAGAAGTGACAATTTAAAAATATAGAGGAATCAATTAAAACAAATAGTCTTAATTAACTAATCTTTGTAATTGATAATAACTTCACAGGGGCTTTAGAAAGATTAATATTAAATCTTATCTAACCTAGATTTCTTCATTATCATCAAATACATGTGGAAATTACAAACTGAAAACATAAATTGACAAAGAAAACTCACAGGAACACAAGTTGCTTCAAGGTAAATCCAGAATCCTTTCATTAATATCAGAAAAACTTTAGATGATTACAATTTTACTTAATGGTCTATTACTAAGGTTCAACCCTTCATACTTTAATCTACAAAGTATTTATACAACTTTTATAAAAATATCTTGATTTAAATATCAATATTTATTTACAAAGTATCTCAAATTTCTTTACAAAAATAGATCTATGATATAGGAAAATAAAATTGCTCAAGTCCTTTGGCACTGAATTCGAGACTTATGTTGATGATTGGGCCTTAAAGGGCGTTGTTTTGTTTTTATTTCCAATATCTGTCATTTTCCTCCTATAAACATGCATGTGGTTGCTAAAAGCTCGAATATGTTGTTGCAAACCTATTTTTTTGTTTAGTCAATGAGTTGACATATCTTTTCCTATATGTCCTCATCAGGGATAGTAGCCTTAATTAACTTTTTAAAGTCTCATCCACTTCAGTGTACTTCTGGAAGGTTGGTTTGACTATAAACATATGTTTGATCTCATGTTGAATTAATAGATCAAAAGTCAAACCTTCAATAAATGTTTTCCATGTAATGGTTCCTTTGATCTTATCAAACTTAGATTTTTCTATAGCTATAAAATATAATCTTCGTTGGTATTATTCAAGAGTAACTAGCTTATCTCCTATCCCTCTCAAACCTAGAAATCCCTTTTGATGCAACACATCAAATTTCCTTTGAAACTTCTAGAGGTTGGCCTCTACATTATGGCATTTTTTTTCAAGTTTCATCATTAGATTTCTTTTAATGTGGACTTTTCTGGCCTCCAAAATAGTTTTAGTTATGTCATCAATATCATATTATTTAGGTTCTTCTTTTGTTTTTGAATTTAAAATTCTAATTAAAGTTGTTGCATCTCTTGAATTATGACCCAATTCTTTCTTTTCTTCTGCTATAACTCCCTTTTATTATTCCATTAATTGTTCTTGCTCAAAAAGGATTTCAATAGAAGGCCATAAATCAGTCATGGACTCATTGATGTCATGCCAGATGTTTTCTTTAGCTTGTACAATAGTCTTAGAAATGGAAGGCTCATTTTCATGGGTCTCAATTCTTTTAGTCAATCTATGAATTTTTGAATCTCTGCTACATATGCATTATCAATTTTAATTTTCCGCTCCTGAAGTTTAAGAAGTTGTGCCTTTAGTTTTTCAATTTCCTATCCTCTTAATGACAAGTCTCCCATGGATTTAGCTAAGTCAGTGTTGGATCAATGGATTGTATTGCCCCTGTTGTAATCGTTGTTGAAGTAAAAGCCCCTGTTGTTGAAGTGCCTGTGATTGAAATTACTGCTAAGGGAATAATTGATGCTTAATTTGCTTGTTGTTCTTTCTATTTTAATAAAATCTCTAATTCTTTTTCCTTATTCTGTATTTGTGCATTCTATTCAATTATAATATTGAACATGTTCTCTTTTTTCGTTCCTAATTCACCAATTTCTTTAGTTTTAGGATCTTCAGTAATAGGGAGTTTCAATTGTTTTCTCAATGCTTGGATATCAACATTTTTCCTTTTAATCATCTCCTCGACATCTTTAACATTATTGGGATCATATCCCAATTTAATTACCAAATCCTCCAAATATTTTATCTTAGTATATTTTTCGAGAGAAGATATATTTTTTAAATTTAGTTGGGACTTTCAATGAAACTTGTAATTCTGATTTTTCCATGGCTCAGCTAGTCAGGGTGGAATAAATAATTTCTCCAGCTTACTTGTGTAAGTTAATCTGGTCTATAGCATGAAATTCCTTTGTATCAAAAGAAAAAATCGACTTCTGGTAATCATTTGTTGTCTTTGGAAATGGAATTTTAGGTTCTAGGAAAGCCATTTGCATCAGTCCCTTTTCAATAGCAAAGGCAGAAAGTAGTATGTGTTGATATTCTGAAGTTTTCTTCAAAAATTCAGAATAATTAGAAGCCTTCAGTGTTTGATTTTTATTTTTTATTTCTCTGTATCTAGAGAAAAAATTTGCCTCATCTTGACTATTAGTTGGTTCTCCTACCTGTGTTCTTTGTAGTGGACCTTGAGAGATTGAGGATGCAGGAGAACCTGATAAAATATATTCAATTGTTGGAAAGGTTGTAGCATGAGGCCCTGTCAAAATTAATGTAGTTTGTGAGGTTTCTTCTAGAAATGACTCCTCAAGAGTATTTTTTTTTCTTCTTTTTATACATTACAAATTTTTTCTGTTGAATATCTGAAACTGAAGGGGGAATAGTTTCTCTTAGACTCTTGGTATGATTTTCTTATGGAACTCGAGTCTGTGATGTTGTAGAAGTAAAAAAAAAAAAAAAAAATCTTCAACCTTCTGCAATGTATTATCTCACCATTCCTCTTGATTCATATACTATTCAATTTCTGTTCTGGGGATATGAGCATAAGGGGTAGTTTTCTATTCTACTCTTAGTTTTTCAAATAATCCCCAAGGGTCTAATTTGATTCTTGATCTTAAACTGAGATTTCCTCTTAGTTGATACAAAGTGCAACTCAACCATGCTTATCATTTGCCTGATATATTCCAATGCAAAAATTCTAATAGGCACAAACTTATGAAACTTGTATGGAAGAAGCTCACATCCATACACTCTAATTTATGTGTAATTTTGATACAAATACCAATCTCATGTCTTCATTTTCTCACTGAGATGAAGAATTCTTTTAATTTCAAGGGAATTCAAGGAATAGCAACATTATTGAGTATACAGGAAATTGTGTGTAAAAAATTATCAGTGTAGTCATTGAAAGAGAATTCATTGGTATTCTTCCTTACCAAGGAATTCCAATGAATTTCTGATTGAGGGTTTCCCTGTTCATCTAGATTTTGAAATGGAAACTGAAATATGTTTGAATGATGAAATAAGAACAAATATACAAGAACATATGCATGTGTGAAAAATACCTTGGTAGAAAATTTAATGAATTGATCATGAATAGAATCTGCTAAGAATTCATTTTAATGGAAGATAATCGAAGGTTTTTCATCCTTTGAAAATACTAATAAAAATACTAAGATAATCTCATCAAACCATTGATCAGATTGATAACCTAATAAACAAGAAACTATTGAAATAACTTGCTTAGTCATCTTTGGGAACATTAAAAATGGGTAAGGTGAGCTTGTCCTTGGTAATTCAACATTTTTAGGTAGAAATATTTCAAAAATATTAGCTCGTTGGGGAAAGGAAATATTTTTATATAGGTTCATGAAGGAGTCTATAGAAAAAGGTTGTAGAGGATTTGAGGTTTCAATGTGTAGCATTTGGAAAATAGATTCAGAGGTGACTATAAAAATGATGCCATTATTCTGAGTAACAATAGCCCTTTGGCTTGGAACATATCTGAAGTGGCACCAAGATACAAATTCTAGGAAGGGATGAGTTTGTGGGAAAATTAATTAAGGTAGGAAGGATTCCCACAAAATCAATTCATCGCTAAGATCAGAGAATTTTTGTCACATCCAATTGTGCAATTCGTATAGATCAAATTCACATTGAGTTTTGATGATTTTATATTGTTGATCGAATAATGGGAGATGATCTAGGTTTATTACAGGCGAGAGCATAGGGTTTTATCTCACCATTTTGGATTTTCCTTTAGATGAAGGCATTTTCAAGGAATGCAAGGACAGGGATAATGATAACTAGGAAATTAGCTGGTTTGTGCATTGTTGTAAGAAATTATTGATCAGTTCTAGCTGTACTGGAGCTTGTGTATGTAGCTTTTACTAACAGAATGCGTAAAGAAACAATGAGAAAACCATACGCTATTTATAAAATGGGAATTAACCATTTAATACATCCGTTATGAGAGAAGGGTATTTATGGTGGCAACGGTTATGGATATGAATGGATGGATAACAGTTAAAGATAATCATACAGGCAGCGGAAAAATGATGGAAACAGAGTGGGCTTACCATTTAGCGGGAGCGAGAATGGTCAAGGGAAAGTGCTGGCGGTTTTTGGAGGGGTAGGGGGGGGGTGAATGGTAAGAGGTTTCAGAGGGGAGGGGTCTAAAGTGCTTGAGTGGTGGACACATTGAAAAGGTGGTTAGGTTGAAAGTAATTTTTAGGAACACCCCCCCCCCCCCACTCGGTTAAACGTCCGGGGGGGGGTTGGGGGGGTACGAAGTGCTTCCCCAGTCGTTTATCTGGGTGGGGAGCATCTCATAAGTTGATTTATGAGCCTGAGTTATTACAAACGACAAAACATGTCAGATTGAATTTGTTTTTATCAAAATATGTTAATTAATGCTTATTTAAGCTTAAAATAGTTAAGACAATAAATTAACTAGATAATGCGGCATTTAATCTAACACACATATTTTTGCTTTTTCTCGGGATTTTTTCCTTTTTCAATATTTTTCTCTTTTTGTCATCATTTTTTTTAATATCCCCTTTTTTTCTTTTCTTTATATATCTTGTATTTTTTTTTTATCTATTTTTTTCGACAAATAATGTAAAAATAAAATGATGATACAACATTGGCTCCATTTGGGGACTATTTCTCCCTGTGAGATGAAAATAAAAAGTAGATCTATGTGCCTTCTCCTCGGGCTATGGAGTTTTTACCGATGAAAATCACACTTTGACAGTGAAATGTAAATAAAACCGATATTGTACAATAAACTATGACTGTGACAACTTCAATACTGAATATAGTGCATAAGATATTGTCCATTGACATGCAATGTAGAATGTCTTCCTTCCAGATTCTGTAGGAAAAAAGTATTGTTTCCCTTTAATTTTGCAACGTTGAATGGTCCAAGCCGAACATTATCAAATTTACCATGTTCTTTCATGTCTTCTAGCATCCCATTTTAAAACTAAATCCCCTTACCTAAAATCTCTTTCCTTGGTTTTTCTGTCAAATAAAATCTTAATCTTATTCTGGTATTGACGAAGCTTAAACTGAACTTCATCTCTGTCTTGATTCAATTCAATAATTTGGTTGATTCTTCTTAAAAAATAATTAGGTTCCTCATATGATTCTTGTGAAAAAATCATAACAAGAAAGTCTACTTGTGTAGGAAAAATGGCTTCAGTGCCATAAACTAGTTGAAAAGGGGATTTACCAGTTGATCTCTTAGGTGAAATTATGTTAGTCAAAACTGCATATTTAAGATTATTGTCCCAATTCCTCTTATGATCTGAGAATACCTTCTTTATCACTTTTACCAAACTTTTATTTGATAATTCTGCTAACCCATTTCCTTGGGGGTAATATGAGGTAGAATGATGCAATAAAATTTGATACTTTTGACAAAATTATATCATTTTAACATTGTTAAATGCATGTGCATTATCAGTGGCTATCTGTTGAGGGCAGCCAAATATGGATAATATATTTTATTCAATGAATTTAATGACAACAATGTCTGTTGCATTCTTAACAAGAATGGCTTTTACCCATTTCGTAAAGTAGTTTGTTGTAGTCAGGATCCATCTATGCTTATTACTGGATGATGGGATTATTTCTCCTATGAAATATAATCCCCATTGCAAAAAGGGTGCTTCAATTAACACTGGAACAAGAGGAATTGTTGCTAATCTTTGGTTTCCAACAAAAATATAACAAGGAATACAGCTTCAGACATTTGCTCCAACTTGTGCAAACAATTTAGGCCAATAAAACCTTGCTGTTAAGATATTATATGTTTTTTCTCTCCAAGCATAGTGTCCTCCACATATACCTTCATGAAATTTCTCTATAACATCTTCTGTTTCACTTTCAATTAGGCACAGAAAAATAATATTCAATGGATCTTTCCAATATAGTTTAGCATTGATGATACAATATTTCATAGCCTTTAAACTGAGAGTTCTTCATTGGTTCTTTGTGAATCCATGTGGATATTTAAATTCATGAATAAAGTGTATAATATCAGCATATTTTTCAGATAACAAGAAATTTTCATCAATATGAAGTGAAAGAGGAGTTGAATCTGAAGTAGAGGAAGTTTCTTGTGTATTTTTCTCTCTTGAACTTTGGGAAGGTTATTGTATATTCTTATCTCCTAAACTTTGAGAAGGTTCTTGTGTATCCTTCTCTCCTAAACTTTGAGAATTTCATTGTGTATTCTTCTCCCCTGAAACTTGCATAATAGAATCTATTCCCAAAACTTTACACTAAGTTTGGCTAAGCCTTGTCCCTTTACCAACTTGGTAGATTTTATAATTAAATCAAATTATATTATTTTAGCAGTCAATTTCCCTCTCTTACCATCAATATTAGGTTGGGTCAAAACATTTTTGACAACATTATTTGGGACATAGGAAGTTTTAGGGGAATGAAGGACATAAGTTCTAAAGGCTTTCAAGGCTTACACAAGAGCATAGGCTTGTTTTTCAATGATATCATATTTCAACTCAACATCTCTCATAAATTTTTTGAAAAAGGAAATAGGTTGGTCATCTCTATTATCATTCTTTTGCAATAAAACAACAGCTAAGGTAGTATCAGAAACAAGAGAGAATATGATAAACGACTTTGAATAATCAGGGTTGGCTAGTATTGGGGCTTTAGAAATAGCATTTTTTATTTGTGTAAAAGCATATATTGCCTACACTATCCATTTTACTTCATGATATTTATTTAGCATATCAGTAATATCTTTGACTATCTCAGCATAGTTTGGTATAAATCTTCTTAAAAAATTAATCTTCCCTAGAAAATATTGAATTTCCTTTTTATTTCTAAGTAAACTAATTACCTTAATGGTTGAAAATATTTTTGGATCAATCACTACTCCTTTTTAAATGATGTGGCCAAGTAGCTTTCCCTCATTTATGGAAAATGGAGATTTCTTTGGATTGAGAAAAAATCCATACTTCCCGCATCTATCAAAAACCTTTCTCAAGTGCTTTAAATGCTTCTCATCATAATTTGAAAATACAGTTAGATCATCCAAATAAATGACCACAAACTTGCTTACTTTACCAATAAAATCTAGATCCATTTCTATTTTAAAGGTACCTATTGCATTGGTTAGGCTAAATGGAATTCTTGCATACATAAATGTACCCCAAGGAATTGTAAATGTTGTTTTTTCCCTATCTTCTGGACTTACCATGATCTTATTGTATCTAGAAAAACCATCCATCATTGAAATTCTATTAGAACCTGAAACCTTTTGAAGTAATTGATCCATCTTGGGCAATGGATAGTTATCTTTAGAATATAACTTGTTCAGGTTTATAAAATCTACACACAACCTTATTTCACCATTTTTATTTCTAACAGGAACTAGATTTTCTATCCAATCAGAATATTTTAGAGGAACAATAATTTTGGCATCCAACAATTTCTTAAGTTATTTTTCAGTTTTTGGAAGCAAAATTGGATTTATCCTTCTCAATTTTTGTTTGAATGGTTTTGCTTCTAGTTTGAGAGGAATTTTATGTTCAATAAGAGTTGTATCATAAGTTTTGAGCTCTTAGTATGAACAAGAAAAAACATATTTGTAATGTTTGAGAAGATTAAAATATTTGTCTTTTAATTCCTTGAGTAATGATGCTGAATTTTTTTCATTCCCAATTCAATTCATGAGTTCCAATATTACAGTATTCAACATCCTCTTGTTGTGAACTTGATAACGAAGTTTTTGAAACATCATTATTATCAAAAAAATATTCAAGAGGAATTAAACCCTTGGGAATGTAATTATTAGGAAAATGAATAATATCATGATCAATAATTTTATGATTTAACTGTGAAGTTTCAGTTTGATCATTTGAATTACTTTGATTGAATTGTTCTTCTTCAATTTGTAGAGATGAAAATTCATCAATTATTTGAAAAAAAATATATTAATTGTTCATCATCTTCAAATACTTGCCAATGTTTGAGGTTATTAGGGATGAAAGGCCCTTACTTCACTTGAATGTGATATTATAATTGCAGAGGATTAGGAATTTTGAAAGAACTGGCAGAAAATTCCAAAGAATCTCCATAAATGTTTTCATCTCTAGGTATTGTTGTAATATTAAAAGCTTGAAACTAATTTTCCATAGAATCCCATATTTCGTTTCGATAAGATCTAAAGCTAGGATATTTATCTTGGCATAGCTTTCTAACTTGCTTCACAATCGTTGTTGAGTCACCAAACACACTCAAGCTTTGGAGCTTTAAACTCTTCGCTAATTCCAATCCTAAGAGTAAGGCTTCATATAATGCTACATTATTTGTAACATCAAATTCTAGCTTGAAAGATGGATTTGTATTCTCCTTGTTTAGAGAAATTAAGACAATTACAGCTCTAGCCCCATCTTTGGAAAAAGCTCCATAAAAATATAACTTCCAAACCTTGGTGTTTATATCTTTGGGTTTATTTACAACATTTTCAATACTGGGATGACAATTTTGGAGATTATTAGTTTTCAAAGTAAAACATCCAAAATCCAGATCCACAACATAAATAGGATGATTTATAGCTTGATCATCTTTGCATACAGTGTTTATAAATCTCACCTCCCTGTATAGTCTCAAGATCTCTCCACCATAAATAGGAATTGTAGCAAAATAAATATCCATTTGGAGACTTCCCCCCAACTTGGCACAACAATATCTTGATAATAGAATTCCAAATTTTTGAGAATTATCTGTAACAAAAATATCTAAAACTATACTCTTAACATGTATCTGAGCAAGTGTCACAACTAGATCTTTGATTATTCCAAGACAAGGTACTTTCTTTGAATCAAAGGTATATAAATCATGATAAGGCCTTGTGTTTTATAATTGAAGTTATCCATAATCACTTTTGGCATGAGATTATGAAAGGCCCCAGAATCTATCATACAATTATATAAAAGGTAATAATGGACTTTTAAAGGACATAAAAAGGAGGGACATTTTCATCAATCATATGAGAACTAGGACCAAAAACCACTTAAGGTTTTTCATCTTGTAAACTAATTACATCTCCCTCGGCGTAAACACTTGAATATTGGATCCATTTAGACACTTGATTCTTATAACCTGTATTTTTAAAGAGTTCAAATAATCGAATTGGAATCTTAGCTCTCTCCAATTATTTTTCCACATCAAAATTTGTTGGAACAAATTTCTGAGCTGAATTTTCTTGATTGATTAAGTAGTTGAATTAATGTTGTTTATATTTCAACTTTATTGACCTAAGGTTCATTAATAGTAACATTTTTGGTCGATCTACTAAGTCCTGGTCTTGGTCTCAAATCATATCTTCTCCCCAATTCAGTAATACTATAGTCATAACAGGCTTGATACTTTGAAACTTGAGAGGCCTCTTGATTCATGCTTGATACTAAACTAATCAACTTCATGTAGTGTAATTCCTTTAACAACACCCTACCTTTCAACATAAAAAAATAGGTTACATTTTTAAACAATGCAATAAGGAAAGTTAACACTAACATGAAACCTTTCCTAAAGGAGTGAACAAGCCCTACCTATTTGAAATTGTACAGTTTGATTAGAAACTAATGCAAATGCTTCAACAAAGAACATTTACACTAGTCTACTGATCCAAATTAGCATAATTTACAGAATTTATGTCCCATAAACATGACCAAAGTATAAGTGGTGCAAGGTTATTGGACCATTCTACTATATGTTTCAAGAAAGTGTTTTTTTTTTAATCCATAGAATTTCAATAAGAAGATTTTAGTACATTCTAAATTTCAAAATTGGCCAAGAAATTAGCAAAATTTTCTAACAATTTCTTTATTTATCAATGATTGTTCTTGGAGGTTGGGGCTCCTCCTAATTAGGTTGCCATAATGTAGGTCTATTTACTTCATTCATTCTTTGTATGAGCTCTTCTAGTTGAGTTCTTATGTTGCCCATTTCATCTTCCAGCCACCCAATCATTTTCTAAAGTTCTAACATGCGATTCATCAACATTAAATTATTTTATCTCATTGCATATAATTCTTCCTAAATGCCTCTTCCATTGTCTCCTTGGGCCATTTATCCCACTCATACTATTGCAATAGTATTAGCCACACCTCGATATCCCTGACAAAATAACAGAAATCGAGAGACACAACGTAACCCCACTCCCCTCGATTGCAAGTTCTCTGAAACTACTAAGATAGATTTTGATTCAAAATAGATTAATAAGGCTAAGAATATCGATATCATCTTTCAATATCTTGATAGAGTTTCCATTTAAAGCAATATTGACTTGACAAAAAAAACAATTTCAGAAGGAACTTCACAGTAAAACATTCCCGACAACGCTGATAACAACAAACTCAAGAAATTCAAAAAACAATAAGCATATGATAAAACAAACCTAGAGAACACTCATCACTTCCTAAAGAAGCAAAGAAAACCACTTTCCTATAGATTTTAGAAATGATTTCAGAGCCAACAGGCCTACATATAGTGCGTGAGAAGACATAAGTCATGTAAATCACAAATCGACATCAAATCTTTGAAAGGGATTTTAACTGTTATCCATTTTAATGGTATTCATTTTCCATTTATTGCCATCAATCTAGATATTACTGAATTTCCTCATCTACAATTATAAAGGTCTATTCTGATATCGGTTACTGAAAACCATATTTGACTTTCTTAAATTCGCACTCGAGAGATTCCAATCCATATGATTTCACTTCATGATTGTTGTCTTTGGCATGCTTTTGAAATTGATATCAAAATGCTGTTGAAAATATTTTAATAGTGTCATTTAATACAAATTTATTTTCCATATAATTCTAAACTAAAAAGCCCCGGATGCAGGTGGAGAGGCGAGAGTTTAAGATGATGGGATGGGGGTGGAATAAGTTTGAGCGCCACCTGCCACCCCGCGAGCTGGAGGACGATGGTTATTTAATTTTGGCTGTGTGTGGTGTTATGGAATTTATGCCTGGCACTGGTAACAATCCTCTGTCCGACTTTCGAAACGATTCGCGACATTGTAAAATGATCTGGCCCTCTGGTAAATTAATTGCAGGTCCTCGGCTTTGGATTCTTTGGTACTCTGGAGATATTATGGATAATTTCATTGATATGGCGGATGTTCCCATGCCAATCGCTCAGAACTGTTCTCCGGACGCAGTTATTTCTTTCAAGCGAACGTCAACTGGTTTGAGAAGAAGTTTGAACTGCTGTCTTGACCTCGGCAACAACTTTCACCTCTCTCTCGTAGGAAATTGCATGCACGCGTCCTTATTATTGCTTCCTAACAAGTTGGTCTCAGCCCCTGAGCAGATTTTTTCTCCTCTTCCTAATATCCCCATAGAGTCTGCTATCATGTCGCGCCTCCGGCATCGAATGCGATGTCGCAGAGGATCCTCACGTGGCCGGTTGCATCGTCCTTCGCTCACTCCTAGCACCACCTTGTCTTCTTCTTCTTATGATGATAGTCATTCCAGTGCTCCTCGTGGACGTAGGCTTCGCTCTGGGCGTTGTCTTGGCACCCCCGTTCCCTCTCCTCCCCCTGCTCAGACTCACAAGGTGCGTTTCTCCTTCCTCAGTTCTCTTAACCGTCCTCTTATCACTGCCTCCATCACGATTGCCTTTCTGGAAGAACCTCAAAATGTGGATCCCATTTCTGGTCTTGTCTTGTCCTCTGACTTGCAGGTAGGGTCGATGCACAATGTTAATTTGAATTTGCAGGGATTGGGAAGCTCTGCCCAGCAGGGGCAGACGAAGGACATCTCTATGCCTGAAGGTCAAGCGAGCGGGATGCAGATAGCCGACGATCAAGCGAGCATGATGTCGAATGATGGTGGTCAAGCGAGCGAGGGGCAGACTGATGGTGGTCTCATGTGCCCGAAGTGGAACACTGCTGATCTCGTTAGCGGAGGGATGGTTCCTCCTTTGACCGGGAAAGTTATCCATTCAGTTGAGGACCTGTATGATGCAGATGGAAACCCTGATGAATTCTGGTGTAGGGTCGTCCAAGAAGATCCCGATGAGTAGTTCCACCCTCTCCTACTACTTTTTGTGCTCTGGCTCGGCCCTCTCTTCTGGGTCTACTCTTGTCTGTCTTAATGCTTTTTTTATCAGCTTGTTATATTGTTATCTCGCCTACCTCACAGCTTGTTATCAACTATGGGATCCAAAAACTAATGTTTATATTTCCCCTGCGAGGGATTTTTTTGTGAATTCTGTTTTGGCACTGGTTTCCCTACTTCAGGGCAGTGCTCCTCAGGAGTTTATGTTCAAATGCCACTGCATAGGGCAATTTTCAGGCTCTGGCTTGCTGTAAATATTTTTTATCTGTTAATAGAATAGTTTTACTTAGAAAAAAAAAAAAGTCTAAACTAAAAAGACTGAGTGAAGGAAGGAAAAACCTCACAAGGTTTATTTTTTAAAATTCATATCATATAATCAAATTGAACCAAATGCTATAATAATATTCAACTAAATGTTATTTTATTAATACCATAATTCCCATTTTATTTACATTTATATAATAATATAGTGACATTTAAACAATAATTTCTTACATTTCCTTCAAGGGATTGAACAAAAATTTTCATATACACATTTTCATGTTCAATGTTCATATTATCAGCAAAATATAAAAACTCAGCTAAATTATCTTCAGCAGACAGACTAGTCTCTCCATTAAACCTAGGTAGATGCTTAAGATATCCATATGGAAAATCACTAAGTTGATTAGGAAGAATAAGTTCAGCATAACGAGCCTGAATGATGGGTTTAAGCCAAACATTCTATTAGGTGTATGAGGTGGAGATGATGAATAAATTAAAGTAGAAGATTATGATGAAGGTATGGATAAACTTCCTTTGAAATGATGAGCAGAACTTGAAGGATTTTTTCAAATTTTGATTGGATAACTAACTTTTGCAATTTTGGATCAATTTTTCTTCACTTTCAAATAAAGGGTTTGTATAAACAGAAAAAATATCTTCGGGTTTTGCAGAAGTTGTTGGAAAAGTGTGAATGATAGAAGAGATATAATCACTTGGTTTTAATTCAGGTAATTCTATCCCTAATTCTACTTTTGATTTAGGAGTTTCTAAAATAGTTTCAGGAAATTGATAAACAAGAGGAGCAGACTGAAAATCAACTCCTTTGGATAAGATTTTTAACACTTTGGGTGGTAAATTTGATATTTCAGGAGGAATTGAAGAAGGACTAAAAGGATCAACCTCTGAAACAATTTTAGGTGGAAGTGAGGCAGAAGTTGAAGTGGAAGCTTACAATCTTCTCCTCAAAGAGGTAATTTTCACCAGCTTCTTTGGATCTAACAATAGAGAATAGAGATGAGTATCTGAGTGAGATCTGGTATTCTTTGGTGAAGCCAAATTTATTTTTTGGAATCATCAAGTGAAATATTTTAACCTACTGACCTTCTATTCATCATTAAAGGGAGAGTTTAATTGTTGTCCCAGGGAAAACGATTCAAAATTTTCGTATCCCCGGAAACAGTGCCAATCTAATGTTTCACCTATGTAGATAATTATGGGTTAGGAATTATGCCAGAGCATTTAAATTTTTTGTTTTGTTTTTGTTTTGAATTTTTGGACGACCAATGTCCTAAACTGCTTAAACAGGTGCAGAGTCTTAAATGTTCATGATATAATAAAAGGGTTGATTCCTCACCTCTTAACATAAATTTAGCTTTGATAGATGTGTAGGGTAGAATTTAAGAGAATATATGATCTTTTAAATATTCAAATAGAGTATTTAACTAACCATATATAGATTATGCGTTTAAAATATTTTTATAGCCAAATAAAATACATTTGAAATTAAGAAGTGAAAATTTAAAAATACAGAGGAATCAATTAAAACAAATAGTCTTAATTAACTAATCTTTGTAATTGATAATAACTTCACAGGGGCTTTAGACAGATTGATATTAAATCTTGTCTAACCCATATTTCTTCATTATCATCAAATACATGTGGAAATTACAAACTAAAAACATAAATTGACAAAGAAAACTCACAGGAACACAAGTTGCTTCAAGGTAAATCCAAAATCCTTTCATTAATATTAGAAAAACTTTAGATGATTACTATTTTTCTTAATGGTCTATTACAAGGGTTCAAACCTTCATACTTTAATCTACAAAGTATTTATACAACTTTTATAAAAATATCTTGATTTAAATATCAAGATTTATTTACAAAATATCTCAAAATTATTTACAAAAATAGACCTACGATATAGGAAAATAAAATTGCTCAAGTCCTTTGGCACTGAATTCGAGATTGGGCCTTAAAGGGCGTTGTTTTGTTTTTATTTCCAATATATATCATTTTCCTCCTATAAACATGCATGTGGTTTCTAAAAGCTCGAATATGTTGTTGCAAACCTATTTTTTTGTTTAGTCAATGAGTCGACATATATTTTCCTATATTTCCTCATTAGGGATAGTAGCCTTAATTAATTTTTTTTAAGTCTCATCCACTTCAGTGTACTTTTGAAAGGTTGTTTTGAATATAAACATATGTTTGATCTCATGTTGAATTAATAGATCAAAAGTCAAACCTTCAATAAATGTTTTACATGTAATGGTTCCTTTGATCTTATCAAACTTAGATTTTTCTATAGCTATTAAATATAATCTCCATTGGTATTATTCAAGGGTAACTAGCTTATCTCCTATCCCTCTCAAACCTGGAAGTCCCTTTTGATGCAACACATCAAATTTCCTTTGAAACTTCTAGAGGTTGGCCTCTAAATTATGGCATTTTTTTTCAAGTTTCATCTTTAGATTTCTTTTAATGTGGACTTTTCTTGCCTCCAGAATAGTTTTAGTAATGTCATCAATATCATATTATTTAGGTTCTTCTTTTGTTTTTTAATTTAAAATTCTAATTAAAGTTGTTGCATCTCTTGAATTATGACCCAATTCTTTCTTTTCTTCTGCTATAACTCCCTTTGATTATTCCAATAATTGTTCCTGCTCAAAAATGATTTCAATTGAAGGCCATAAATCAATCATGGACTCATTGATGTCCTGCCAGATGTTTTCTTTAGCCTGCACAATAGTCTTAGAAATGGAAGACTCATTTTCAAGGGTCTCAATTCTTTGAGTCAATCTATGAATTTTTTGAATCTCTGCTACATATGCATTATCTATTTTAAATTTCCACTCCTAAAGTTTAAGAAGTTGTGCCTTTAGTTTTTCAATTTCCTATCCTCTTAATGACAAGTCTCCCATGGATTTAGCTAAGTCAGTGTTGGATCAGTGGATTGTATTGCCCCTGTTGTAGTCGTTGTTGAAGTAGAAGCCCCTGTTGTTGAAGTGCCTGTGATTGGAATTACTGCTAAGGGAATAATTGATGCTTAATTTGCTTGTTTTTCTTTCTATTTTAAGAAAATCTCTAATTCTTTTTCCATATTCTGTATTTGTGCATTCTATTAAATTATAATATTGAACATGTTCTCTTTTTCCTTTCCCAATTCACCAATTTCTTTAGTTTTAGGATCTTCATTAATAGGGAGTTTCAATTGTTTTCTCAATGCTTGGATATCAACATTTTCCTTTTAATCATCTCCTCGACATCTTTAACATTATTGGGATCATATCCCAATTTAATTACCAAATCCTCCAAAGATTTTATCTTAGAATATTTTTCGAGAGAATATATATTTTCTAACTTTAGCTGGGAATGAATATTATTCAATGAAACTTGTAATTTTGATTTTTCCATGGCTCAGTTAGTCAAGGTGGAATAAATAATTTCTCTAGCTTACTTGTGTAAGTCAATCTGGTCTATAGCATGAAATTCCTTTGTATCAAAATTAAAAATCTACTTCTGGTAATCATCTGTTGTCTTTGGAAATGGAATTTTAGGTTCTAGGAAAGCCATTTGCATTAGTCCCTTTTCAACAGAAAAGGAAGAAAGTAGTATGTGTTGAGATGTTGAAGTTTGCTTCAAAAATTCAGAATAATTAGAAGCTTTCAATGTTTGATTTTTCTTTTTTATTTCTCTGTATCTGGAGAAAAAAGTTGCCTCACCTTGACTATTAGTTGGTTCTCCTACCTGTGTTCTTTGTAGAGGACCTTGAGAGATTTAGGATGCAGGAGAACCTGATAAAATATATTCAATTGTTGGAAATGTTGTAGCAAGAGGCCCTATCAAAATTAATGTAGTTTGTGAGGTTTTTTCTAGAAGTGACTCCTAAAGAGTATTTTTTTCTTCTTTTTATACATTACAAATTTTGTCTATTGAATCTCTGAAACTGAAGGGGGAATAGTTTCTCTTAGTCTCTTGGTATGATTTTCCTATGGAACTCGAGTCTGTGATGTTGTAGAAGTAAAAAAAAAAAATCTTCAGCCTCCTGCAATGTATTATCTCACCATTCCTCTTGATTCATATACTATTCAATTTATAATGTATATATCTGTTGTGTAACCAGCTCCAAAAATAGAAGAAAAGAGATATCAATGCCTTAGAAATAAGCCACTTAGAGGGGGAAACCTCCAATACATTACATAAATGAACAATTCTTCGATGATCCAATTTACAAAACCTCCTTTCTATATATAGGAGTCCATGGGGCCATGATGTAATCCTAGTGGGCCACAATGTAATCCTAGCCGACCTAACAATAATAATTTAAGGGCACAATAATAATAAAATGGGGGTTACAAGGGTACAATAATAGCAATAAGGGGGTTACACTAACAACAATAAGGGACTATACTAGTAATATAGGGACCTAACATGCCCCTCTCCTTCAAAAAAGTGTTGTCCTCAACACTTGAGTAGCTCTGAGTGCTTCTGTATAAAATTCTCATCCTCCCATGTAGAATCTTCAGTGGGTAAGTTCTTCCACTTGATGAGATACTTTGAAATTGATCGATTCCGTAGTTGTCGAGTTCTTGTTTCCGTGACTGCTTCAGGTTCCAATATGATTTTTCCTTCCTCATCAAGTTCTAGTAATATTGTTTGAACTGGAAGATTTTCACCGATAACCTTCTTTAAGCATGAAACATGGAAAATTGGATGTACTTGCGAAGAAGTAGGAAGCTCCAATTTGTATGCCATGGTACCAATCTTTTGCAACACCTTGTAAGGACCATAGTACTTTGGCGATAATTTATTATCCTTCTTTTCTTGCTTGAGGGACATTTGTTTGTATGGTTGTAGCTGTAAAAATACCCAATCTCCTACATCAAAACTTCTCTCGCTGCGATGTTGATCTGCCTGTTGTTTCATTCGATTTTGTGCCAAATTAAGGTTATCCTTTAAGAGTTGGAGAACTTCTTGCTGATGCTCGATGTGATCTTCCACTGCTTGAACCTTTGAATTTTCCCTTAAATATGATGTGATGGATGGTGGATGATATCCATAAAGTGCCATAAATGGGGTCATTTTTTTTGCAGTATGGAAGGAAGTGTTATACCACCATTCAGCGAGAGGTAACCACTTGACCCATTGTGTTTGTTTATCAGATACAAAAAAACGAAGATATCCTTACAAACATTTATTTACTATCTCAGTTTGACCATCAGATTGAGGATGATAAGATGAGCTATGAGCTAATTGAGTACCCAAACAAGAAAATAACTCTGTCCAAAAATTTCCAATAAAAATGGGATCTATGTCGCTCACAATAACCCTTGGGTTTCCATGTAGCTTTTGAATTGTGTCCATAAATGTAGTAGCAACTATACTTGCTTTAAATGGATGAGATAATGCACAAAAGTGTGCATACTTGGTAAGTCTATCAACTACCACCACGATGACACTCTTTCCTTCGGACTTAGGTAAACCTGTGATAAAATCCATTGAAATCTCCTCCCAATGTTGACTTGGAATTGAAAAAGGTTGTAGAAGTCTCGGGGTCTTAATTGTTTCCACTTTATTCTGCGGGAAAACCAAACATTCTGCCACAAACTTTTGAATATCAGATTTAAGGCCATCCCAAAAAAATTATTTCTTCACCCTGTGGTAAGTTTTTAAAATTCCTGAGTGTCCTTCTAAAGGAGAAGTGTGCAATTCTAGAAGAATCTTTTGTTTTAGTTGGGAATTCTTACAAAAATATAAGCAATCTTTGTACCAAAAGGAATCATTTTTCCAACTAAATGTATCAGATGTACTAGGATCTTGCTGCAACTTTTGAATGAGTGTCCATACATCTTTGTCCTTCTTCCATTCATCTCTTGCTTCGGTTATCCAATCTGGTTGGATAATAGAAATGGCACAAAGCAATGCTTCCATCGAGTCTTTTTTCTTTCTTGAGAGTGCATCTGCAATAACATTAAGCTTTCCTTTTTTGTAGATTATTTCAAAGTCATAACCCAAAATCTTTGTGACCCATTTTTGTTGCTCTTCTGAAGATAGTCTTTGTTCCAAAAAGTGTTTAAGACTATCATGATCAGTTTTTACCTTGAAGTGTCTTCCCATTAGGTAAGTTCTCCATTTCCTTAGTGCATGCAGTATTCCTAACATTTACTTATCATAAATAGGTTTACGTAAATACTTTCCTTTGATTGGACGACTTTCAAAAGAAATGGGTCTTCCTTCCTGCATTAAAACAACACCAATTCCATTTCCTGAGGCATCACATTCCACAATAAAGGTTTTTGTGAAGTCTGGCGTAGCTAAGACCGGTGCTAGGCACATTGCCTCTTTAAGATGTTCAAAGGCCTTAGTTGCTTGAGGAGTCCATGAAAATGCATCTTTCTTCAATAATGTTGTTAGAGGTGCTGCTATTCTCCCATAATTCTTAACAAACTTGCGATAATACTCTGTTAACCCGAGAAATCCTCGCAACTTCTTTATGGTTGTGGGGACTTTCCATTCCTTAATGGCTTTAATTTTGTTAGGGTCTACTTTAACACCCTCGTGAGATACAATATGACCCAGATATTCCACCTCTTGTACTCCAAAGAAATATTTGGATTTTTTTGCATATAATTGTTTCTCCTGCAATAGTTTGAGCACCCTGTCAACATGTTCAACATGATCCTTCCAAGACCTGCTGTAGATTAGTATATCATCAAAAAATACTAGCACAAATTTTTTAAGGAAGGGTTTGAAAATGAAATTCATCAACCCTTGAAATGTAAAAGGTGCATTGGTAAGGCCAAAGGCATGACCAAAAATTCATAATGACCCTCATGAGTTCGAAATGTTGTTTTTGGAATATCTTCAGTCTTCATTCTAATTTGATGATATCCTGAACGAAGATCCAACTTGGTAAAATAAATTGCTTCATGTAATTCATCCAATAATTCATCAATCACAGGAATGGGAAATTTTTCTTTAATGGTGAGCTTATTGAGCTCCCTATAATCCGAACACATTCGCCATGATACATCCTTCTTGTGTACATTGCAATACTATAGGAGCAGAGAAAGAACTTTGACTAGGTTGAATTATACCCGACTCTAACATTTATGTAATCATACGTTCAATTTTTCTCTTTTGGAAGTAAGGATATCTATAAGGCCTGATGTTTGGAGGAACACTTCCTGGAATCAAATGAATAGCATGATCATGATCACGAATAGGTGGGAGTCCTTTGGGAGTTTCAAACACCTTGGAATGATTGTCCAAGACTTGTTGGAGATCTGCAGAAATAGATGATTTTGATGTCGGAACTTCTAGTGAGAATAATTGTGAAATTACGCCTCGTTGTTCTTTCTTTAGAAGCTTTGTCATGACATTAGAGCTTATTATCCTTCCTGGCTTCCCTTCAATACCCCGTAATTCGACTTCCTTTCCTTCTGAGAAAAATTTCAAGAAAAGTTCTTGAAAATTAAAAGCTACCGTCCCCAAAGATTGTAACCATTGTACTCCTAGTACAACATCAGCACCTCCCATAGGAATGGAAAGCTTTGGACTAGTCAATACATATTCCCCCATGGTTAGCTTGATATTATGGCATTTTCCCGAGCAATTTATAGTTCCTCCATTTGCAACCATCACTTGACATTCTGGTGCTGGGTATAGGAAACAATTTAATTCCTTGGCTACCTTACAATGAATAAAATCATGGGTGCTACCTGAATCAATCAACACTATTACCTTTCTCTTCTTGATTTGTCCTTTTATCTTGAGAGTTTGAGGAGTGGTAATTCCTGCCAGTGCATTACACGATATGTTTGGATTCATTTCTTCCTCTTCTGGGGCTGGTTCCTGGTGTATATCCTCTTCTTGTTCATTTTCTTCTTCCTCTTCACAATCTATGTAAAATAATTTCTTCTCCGCACACTTATGACCTTTAGTGTATTTGCTATCACAACTGTAGCAAAGCCCTTTTGCTCTTTTTTCTTCCAATTGTTGTGGTGTCAACCTTGTAGTTTGTGGAAATCTAGGCGTAGCAACACTTCCTTCTTTATAGAATTGAGTGGTAGGCTTCCTTGTTGCCATAATTTTACATTCAACTTTTCTTGCCAACCTGAATGCCTTCTCCAATGAATCGGGTTCCAGAACGCGAACTTCATGTTGAATGTTATCCTTTAAAGTGCCTATGAAGAGATCAATCCTGTGTTCCTCCGGAATATCAGTTACCCTTATATTCAATTTTTGGAAGTCCTCAATGTGCTGCCCCACTAAACCCTTTTGTTTGAGATTTATCAATTGGCTAAAGAAGGTGTTGATTTTTGTATCCTCATAATGTGCTATCATTTCTTCCGTAAAAATTGACCAAGTGACAATTTTTTTACGGGAGAAAAGCCATCGATACCATACAAATGTATTTTGTTCTAAATGTAAAGTTGAAATGCGTACCTTTTGTGTGTTTTTCACATTATGGAGATAAAAATATTGCTCCATCTGTTGTATCCATGTTACAGGATCCTTCCCATCAAACTTCCTCATATCCATTTTTGGAATATGGTGGTTCTTCTCGCCAACATTAGAGTTTATGAAATCGCGATTACCATTTATTTTGTTCTCATCATGAGGTTCTTCTACTATCTTTTCACCATTAGGAAACATTTCTTGTATCAACTTGGTCAAACCTTCAATGTCTTCTTTTAGATCATTCTTCATGTTTTTCATGTTGTTTTCCATGTTGTCTTTCATGTCATCCATCTTAGCTTCCATGCCAGCTTCCATGCCATCCATCTTAGCTTCCACGCCTTTCTTCAAACCATCCATATTCTCTTCCATGCCTTTCTTCAAAACTTCCATTTCATTTTTTGTTGCTCTCTGCGAGAGTGAAATTTGTTGCACTTGCTTTGTAATTTTGATAGATCATGTTGCAATTCTTCATCTTCATGAGTCATAGTAGACCCTTCTGAAGGCTTAATGGGTGTTGAATTAATTTTACGAAGCATATTTTAGAACCCAATACTGATATCTATTCTACAATATGCCCTTGGAATCAATTCAAATTGATTCTTCAAACAAGACTTATGCAATTCGGAAAAAAAAATACACACCTTTTTCTTGCTTTTGAGGAGCTCGATATTGAAATTGGACTATATATGTGATTGCAGCACTTCAATATCTGAATTTCAGTACCGGTGTAGCCCTCTAAATTATCTTTCGAATACCACAGGTCTAACCTGATTTGGATTCTCCAAGACAAAGTTGTGTCCAATCTCCCACAATGACCTAATTATGGACTGGTTCAGTAGAGCGAACTTGTACGACTTTCCACGTGTCACTGTTTCGTCCTTTGTCTCTGAAATTGGTAGCCAAGAAACTAAAGTCTGTTTACTTGCGACCAATTTTTACGGCACTCCAATCCGATGCCTAGAGAGAGAGTTATCGAAATTTTCCCACGATCACCTCTTTGAGATGAAATTCAGGAGCCTGAAAAAGCACTACCTTCCACAGATCATATCTCCAAAAATATTGCGAACCAAGCTCTGAAAGTTTTTGACGACTTTCCTCAGGATTTCAGCTTTACACCATACGAATTTCAGACTTTGAACCTTCGTATAAAAAAAGTTATAGCGCAAATTCCACGATGACCTGTTTAGGAGCCTGAAAAAAAAACCTAACTTCCACATATCATATCTCCGAAAATATTGCGAACCAAGCTCTAAAATTTTTAGAAAATATTCCTCAGGATTTCGGCTTCGCACCCTAAAATTTTTAGCTCCTGAAACTTCTTAGAAAAAAATTTATAGCGAAAATGCCACGATGACCTGTTTGGAGTAGCGAAACCCTAGAATCCAAAGCTCTGATACCAAATGTTGTGTAACCAGCTCCAAAAATAGAAGAAAAGAGATATCAACGCCTTAGAAATAAGCCACTTCGAGGGGGCAACCTCCAATACATTACATAAATGAAAAATTCTTGAATGATACAATTTACAAAACCTCCTTTCTATATATAGGAGTCCATGGGGCCATAATGTAATCCTAGTGGGCCATAATGTAATCTTAGCTGACCTAACAATAATAATTTAAGGGCACAATAATAATAAAATGGGGGTTACAAGGGTATAATAATAACAATAAGGGGGTTACACTAACAACAATAAGGGACTATACTAGTAATATAGGGACCTAACAATATCTTCCTCTTGATGCAATGTATACTATTCCTCTTGACTCCCCATTGGTTTTTAAAAATATTGGTTATTTTTTTCCATGTAAGAATTTAATTGGCCTGTAATTGTCTGGACCATATTCTTACATTTCATTCAAGGGGTTGAACAAAAATTCTCATGTACACATTTTCATGTTCAATGTTCATATTATCAACAAAATCTTCTTTTTATACATTACAAGTTATGTATGCTGATTCTCTGAAACTGAAGGGGAAATAGTTTCTCTTAGTCGCTTGGTCTATTTTTCCTATGGAACTGGAGTTTGTGGTGCTGTATAAGTAAAAACCTATTTTTCTTCTTCCTGCAATTGATTTTCATGCCACTCCTCTTGATTCATATATTGTTCTATTACTTCTTTGGGGGTATGAGCATAAGGGGTATTTTTATGTTCTACCCTTAGTTTTGAAATAATCCCCAAGGGATCATATGACCAAGTGAAACTTAATTTAAATTTAATTTTATTTAGGAGAATATATGCCTCCTTTGCTACTGTTCTGGCATTACAAAGGAAAGGTCCAATATGAATCTTGATCTTGAACTGATATTTCCTCTTAGCCGACATAAAGAGAATCTCATCCATGTTTATCATTTGCCTAATATATTCCAATGAAAAAATTCTAGTAGGCACAAAATTAGGCAACTTGTATGGAGAAAGCTCACATCCATACACTCTAATTTATGTGTAATTTTGATACAAATACCAGTTTCCTATCTTTTTTTTCTCACTGAGATGAAGAATTCTTTTAATTTCATGGGAAATTATAGGAACAACGTCACTATTGGGTAAACATGAAATTGTGTATAAAAACTAATTAGTGTAGTCACTGAAAGCGAATTCATTGGTATTTTTCCTTACCAAGGAATTCCAATGAATTATAGATTGAGGGTTTCCCTATTCATCTAGATTTTTCAATGGAAACTGAAGTCCGTCTAACTGATGAAATAAGAATAAATACACAAGAACTAATGCATGTTTGAAAACTCCTTCGGTAGAAAATTTCATGAATTGACCATGTAGAAATTATACAACAAGCATGTATATCATGGATTCAATCCGATCTAACAATGTACTAAAGTTAAATACTGAATCTATTATACAAATCAATTGTGGAATTAAAAACACATTCGCTAATCACATGAAGAAAATAAGAATCAATAAACCACAACATAGATAATTTCCCAAGGAAAGCTTGCTGCTCAAAACCCCACTATCTTCTATTGTATATTCAACATGGATACATGAAGCAATTAAATACAAATTTTCTCACAAGAGCCCTCCTGTACTCAGCTAATTGTCTCACACTGTCTCAAATAAAACTAACCAATACTTAGCCAATTTACTGCCTCTAGAAAACCTGCCTTGCTTGCGCAATTTGTGTGGAATGCAATCCCCATTCCATAGGAATTTTGGACTTCCTAAATTGTGTAAGGATCATGGGCAATCCAATGGGTGTTTGGTTGCATGGGTGGAACCCAATAATCCTACAACTAATAGTCAACTTCCCTTTCACCTAGATCTCAACTGGGTCTCCACTAGAACTGACATGCATGTAGCTAATAATAGTAAATCCTCAGTTGCATGTGAGATCATTGATTGTGAATTAATTAATATTTAATTCACTTTATCTCTCACTAGTGTATCTAACAGTTACAACTAGTACAACTGAGTTTAAATCACTTAACTGAGTTAAACTGATTGCAATCTGCATTAACTAATGCACCACTGCACTTTGAACTCTGTTACAACTAGAATTACTGTGCATGCCTCACCAACTACCCTTAACTCGAAATTCATGATCTAACTGAGTTTGTCACACTCAGTTAACTATTACAAGTTATTTTGAAATTATATTACATTTTATTGTCCATCTAAATTCAGGGATAGCTAAAATAGACATGCACCAAATTTATCCCATACCAGTGTAGGTGCTACTAAGACCAGTGGTCCCACACTAGTGTAGGTGCTGCTTGGACCTCGTGGCCCCACACTAGCGTGGGTGCTGAAATTTCTTGTTGAACTTCAACATATCATGAATAGCCTCTGCTAAGAATTCACTGTAATGGAAGATAATGGAAGTTTTTTCATCCTTTGAAAATACTGATAAAATTCCTAGGATAATATCATCAACCCATTAATCAAATTGATAACCTAATAAATAATAAACTATTGAAATAACTTTCTTAGTCATCTTTGGGAACATTGAAGATGGGTAAGGTGGGCCTGTCCTTGGTAATTCAAAATTTTCAGGTAGAAATATTTCAAAAATCTTAGCTCATTGGGGAAATGTAAGATATATATACAGTTCCATGAGGGATTCTATAGAAAAGGAGTGTATAGGAGCTGAGATTTCAATTTGGAGCATTTGGAAAAGATTAAAAGGTGATTGTAAAAATGAGGTCATTATTCTGAGTAGCAACAACCCTTTGGTTCAGAATACATCTAAAGTGACACCAAGATACAAATTCTGGGAAGGGATGAGTTTGTGGGGAAATGAATTAAGGTAGGAAGGAGTCCCATGAACTCAATTCGTCCCGAAGGTCAGAGAAATTTTGTCTCATCTAATTTTTTAATTTGGACAAATCAAATTCACATTGAGTTTCAGTGATTTTATATTATTGATCAACTAATGGGAGATGATTTAGGTCTATTATAGGTGTGAGCATAGGGTTTTCTTTCACCATTTTGGATTTTCCTTTAGATGTATACATTTTGAAGGAAATCAAGGACAGGGATAATTATTACCAGGTAATTAGCCAGTTTATGGAGTGATGTAAGAAATAGTTGGTCAGTTTTGGTTGTGTTGGAGATTTTGTATGCATATTTTACTAACAGAATGTGTAAAGAAATAATGGGCAACCCATACACTATTTTATAAAATGGGAATTAACAATTTAAGATATTTGTCATGAGAGAGGGGTATTTATGGAAGAAACGGATATGGATATGAATGGATGGATAATGGTTAAATATCATCAAGCAGGCAGCGGACAGATGGAGAAAGCGGAGTCAGCTTACCTTTTAGTGGGAGAGAGAATGGTCAAGGGAGAGCGCTGGCGGTTTTTGGAGGGGGGGTGAATGGTAAGAAGTTTCGGATGGTGGGGGTGGAGTCCAAAATGCTTGATCAATGAATACATTGAAAAGGTGGTTAGGTTGAAAACAACTTTTCGAACCACACCCCCCCCCCCCCTCGGTTAAACGTCGGAGAGGTGGGTGGGGTCTAAAGTGCTTCCCCAACCATTGATTTGGGCGAGGAGCATCATGACAGTTGATTTATGCGCCTGAGTTATTACAAATGACAAAATATGTCAGATCTAAACAACTTTATCAAAAAATGTTAATTAATGCTTAATTAAGCTTAAACTAATTAAGATAATTAATTAACGAGATAATGTGGAATTTAATCTAGCACACATATTTTTTCTTTTTCTCGAGATTTATTCCTTTTTTAATATTTTTCTCTTTTTTTCATCATTTTTTTCAACATGTTTTTTTAAATATCCTCTTCTCTTTTTTTTCTTCTTTTTTATTTTTTCCTTTTCTTTATACATTTTATATATTTTTTTATTTTTATCTATTTTTTTCGACAAATAATGTAAAAATAAAATGATGATACAACAACTCTGTTGCACTCATACCAATGAATGATAGCATTTTATCCATCACTATCATAAATATTTACTAGACATTTCCATTACCATGTGGAGAAGCAAGACAAACATTATCAGTTCATGTCATGCGGAAAGCTAGATTCCGACAAACTTTCCCCATGGGCCTGCCAAGTCGTGAATTAATGGCTTTGCAAAAAATATTTCATCACAATAGTTTTAAAAGCTTGATTAAATAAGACATAAGAAGAAAAGTTGTGAAAAAGGAATAAATTTTGAAATTTTTTGGTTGTTTTAGGAGATCATTCTTATCTCAATTATAGAATTTGGAAATATCTTGAAATCTAATAAAAAGAAATAGTCAAAATATTCTAAAAACCACAATAGAATTAAATTCAATTAAAATCAAACATCTTCATGAAATTTACCTTGTTTTATAAATCATGTATTGAATCAGGGATGATGGTGTATGTAACTGGGAGGTCTCTTGTTGCTAATATCACATGTGTGCCTCTTGTTTTCTTTGAATTTAAAGAAAATAAGGTACAACGTACCTTTTAAAAACCCTTATTATAGTCTCTAAATTTAGAAATAAGAAAAAGTTTGACATAAGTTGTGATGATGTTCTCTGTTACTACTTTATATATATATATATATATTTCTTTTCATATTATCATAAAAAAATACATTCTCATAGATTTTCTTACCATTTGTAATTTTTCCATGTTTTTTCCATACCTTTCTATATTTGATTTTATATTTTACAATCATTATATCTAAGGGAGTTAGAGAATTTTCCACATAAAGTAATTTTGCGCAAAAACACAAAGTTCAAAAATTACAGTAAGATGAGTCTAGTGAACGACTACATAAATTCTACGAGGAGAAACACTATTCAAATAAGCCCAGTAGGATGTGTCCATAGAGCATGAACATTATGATGAAGAGAAGGACCTGGAGTTCAATAGCACGCCATGTTCTTAATCTGCAAAGAAAAACTTACCTAGATTGGAGTGAATAGCTCTTTCTGAGAGGTGGTCTACCACTTGATTCCGCTCTCTATAAATGTGGGTGTTACCTAGATTGGAGTGAATAGCTCTTTCTGAGAGTTATGTTCTGAAAGTTGTTAGCGAGTCTCCTAATATGACCCATCCAATTGGAGAGGAGGGTTGAAAGAGGAATTATGCCTAACATATATATTCATACTATACACATGTCAGTTGTGAATTCTCCATAATTCAATGATGGAATAGAAAATGAAGTTTCAAGGAGCTTCTTCTAACTGTGACGCTGGAAAATTTGGATTGACTTATGTAGAGATGAGTTAATCTAATAGGGAAAATTTAATGGAAAATATAGGTAGCGATATTTTAAGCAATTTTCTCCCTTATGGAACTATCAACTTCCTGTGCTAAGTAGTGAAGATTGTCTTGCTTCCTATTTAGATTTTATAGTTGCATTATCATGGTTCTGTTTGGTGCATTCCAGAGGTTGAAAAGTTCCAATATATAGGTATTCTCCTATGAAAAAATGATATTGGGTTTTGTGATAAAAAAATAATGATTCATTTTTACTATAGCAAATCTATCCGAAGTCCTTTGGACGATAATGACTCATATCTATTATAGAAAATCTATTACCAAGTAATTGGAATGAAAAGTTAATGGTAACGAGTGCCTTGCTAAAGAACTTGGTTTTATCTTCCGATTAAGGTTTCATAATACATATCCACATGTAATAGGTTTTGATTTTAGAAATGCTTTAGGGGCCTTACTATCCCATCTAACAGTGCAAAAAATATTAGAGGTTTTGATTGTAAAGGACGTTACTATTCGATCTAATAGTTTAAAAAAAAAACAAGACATTGTAGATACATTCATATAGGTACATCTGTGTATTGAACCATCAATACGTTCAACTATGTTTGTGTATTTTATGTGTGTGTGTGTACTCTTTATAATCAAGGAAGGGTGAGTATATAGCCCTTCCAAAGAATAGACCTCGGGACTTGTGGGGACCAACGAAATTTGTTCAGCCTTTCTTGACAATCTTCCAACACTCATGTTGTTGTTACACTGGAGCACACGTGATATTGTACAAAACATATATCTTACACCCAAAATGCATAATATAATTCATATAATACAATATGCTTACACCCATCAAAGGCGTTGTCTACATAGGTGGAAAATTTGCCGGGACGATAAAAGCCGCCTTAATCTAACACATTTTTCTACAAAAATATGACAATTTGAGTGCTTGAATCTTGTTTTGTGGAAATGGACTCAACACCATCAAAAAAACTTGGGGAAACAAAAAAATTTAAAATTGACAGCTGTAACCGAAATTTCCTAAAATGTTTTGCTAGACTTTATCAAAATCTTACAAAAACTTGCATTATTTTATGGTGAAATTTGCAGCCTCGTTTGAGTAAACTATGTGTAAAATCATTCAACTAGGAAATACTTTAGGATTATGTGTGATTGTATTTAAAGCTGAGTTTTTTGGCCTTCTGTTGCAGAGTTGGAGTCTCATGGTGCAATTTTTTTGAATATTTGTGCTTGGTATTCTATGCCATTGTACGCACTTTGAAATTTGTGCTTCACGTTTTCAACAATTTGTACTTTACTGCATTATTATTGAGATTTTTTCCAACGAAATAAGCCAAAAATTAAAAATTAAAAAATAATAAGGAGAAACCCAATCTAACTTCAAATGTATAATATGGAAAGCTAATATTTATATAAATTTTATATAGAAATATTTTTAATTTTAATTTTATTAAAATTTTAATAAAATATTTTTATTTAAATTTTAATATATATATGAGTTTTAATTTTTTTTATTATATATATTTTTAATAAAAAAAATTGAAGTCATTTCATCAAAGTTCATCATGCTACTTGCACAAATTCAATGTAAATGAAAAAGATCCCAATAGTGCCTCCAACTACTGGATAAATCCAATTGACAATTGATCTCATATATATAGCTTAGCAAATAGTTTATTGTAAATAACAATTTTTATATACTTATGATGCTTATTAATTAAAAATTAGATATAAAGTTTTGAAATATAATGTTCATGAATATGAGCCATTAATATTTATAATAAAAAATAAAAATAAAAAATATGATATTCATATTATGATTTATTTTCTAAAAATTATATGTAATTTTATTCATATAGGTAAAATTACAATATAGTAAATTGAATTGGGTTGTAAAGCTAACAAATTTTTTCTTGTAATCGTTGGTGATTGTCTTTATGTTTTGTAAATTTTGAAATATTTTGGAAAGTGAATGGGCATAAATAAAATCAATTGTTCCATACCCATTAGATTTACGAAATATTCTAAAATTTGTAATTGATCCATAATATTTTGTGGATAATATATAGTATGAGGATGTATTTCTATTTTGAATTTTGAATATTCTACTGGACATAGAAATCTACACTATGAGGATGTATTTCTATTTAGATTTTTGGATTTTAATTTTTTTTTTTTTATTGTATACGCATGAGAATTATGATTATGCAAAAAATATAAAATAGTGAAATAAAAACTCAGAAACCATAATTGAAACAAGATATAACTTGGAAAATCATTTCGAGAGAAAACCTCACAATTGACACAAGATATAACTTGGAAAACCAGTTCGGGGGAAAACCCAACTAGAAGGTGAGGCCACTCAACTCTCTTTCTCTGAGTAGAAAATGGTTGTGAGTGCAAAGAAGTAAGCTCTATGTCCTATGGATACTACAATTCATAAATCCTCTTTGTGTGTTGTCTCCCTATCGCTATCGACTACTTGGCTCATCTATGGAACAAATGCACTAAAAAATAATGGAACCTCTTTTCCTCCAAGTGGTATGGTTATAACATAGCCAAATAGCCTACTAGTGGTGAGGTTTGATTCATTCAACACTTAACTAAAGTTACAATATTGACTCTTATAGAGTCTTCTTCATCATGATCACGTGACTAACACCTTTTCCACTAATAACAGGGTTGATGTGGCATACTATCAAATTATGGTGGTCAATACCATAGTAAGGTCCAGACCACAAAAAGTGTTCATTTAAGGCCTTAAAATGGATCTTGAAGTTTTTGATCCAAACTTTTCCAAACTAGGACTACCGGTAAAAATGGTCACGTGCACTAATTCATCCACTTTTTCCACTCTAAAAGAATCAAGATTGATTCCAAATCATATAATGATCCAATATAGATCACACACCCCCATTTTTGGAGGATTTTTGTTCCCAAAAGATTCTACTGAATGAGGTGAGGAAATTTTTCTACTAGCTTCTCTCGAGTGTACCATTTTTCTTTTCTTGGAAGTTGTATTTTCAACCCAAACTTCCAAAGGTCATGCTTCCTATATCTTGTAGTTTTGGATCTTTGTCAACTCTACCTGAGCATCTAGATCCAAATCCTCCACAAAAGGTAGAACCTACTCCTCTTCCTGATCTAACATGGAAGGTTCATAGAGTTTCAATTCTCTACATTCACAACTGAGTAAATTTGCATGTATAGCAGTAAACTAATTCTATAGGTGTTATATCCAACCTTTTCCGGTATTTCAAAGGGGTCATATTATAGAGCCTTGATTTTATTACCAGAATGTTGTAGCCTCTCCTTGTTCAATTGTAACCATAATTTGTCTCCCACCTTCAACGACTTATCCATTTTGTATTGATCTTGTTTGGCCTTGTATTTTTCCTATGACTTCTACAATGTCTCATGTACTTGTATATGGATTTTCCTAACCTTCTCCCAAAAATTTTCTGCCCTCAAGGCATCCATTATAAGAATCAAGATCCTTCGTTATTCCTCATTGTTTCCCATATGCAATATCTAAAGGTGCGGGTGGTAAATGTCCAAAACAAGTTTCATATAGTGATTTACCAGTAAAATTGTGAGCTACTCTATTATGAGAGCGTTGTATATACCATATTTTCATCCCAGGTATTCAGATGCTTTTAATTGTAACCCCTCAAAATCTACACCAAGGTCCTATTGACTACTTTTATTTTCCCATCTGTTTGTGGATGGAATGTTGTAGACCTATTTAGATTTTTGTCCCTATTATCCCACAATCTAGTCCGAAATAAACTAAGAAATCTTGTGTTCCTATCTAAAATTATGCTCTTTGGTATCCCAAAGTGCACCCACATCTGTCCAAATAAAAAATTTATTTCTTCTTGCCCACTTATGGTATTTCTATAGAGAATTTGAACACACATCTTGTTGAACCTATGAGCTAACACAAACATGTAGTCATTTCCCTTCCTGGTTATTATTAGACCTCTCATAAATTCTATGGAAATGTTTTCCCAAGGATGAGGGGATAAAAGTGAGGGATCATATATACCCTATTTCTTGTTACTAGGATTGCTATCACAACAAAGTATGCCATTCGCTTATGAACCTAGCTATGTGTTCTTGCACCTTAGGCCAGTACAAATATCTCTTAAAGTTGGGCATTATCTTCCCTACACCAAAATTCCCTACAACCTTGGATTTGTGAGCTTCTCTAATCAGCTGCAATCACTCACATTTAGGACCACATAACTGATCCAGCCTATAGAGTAACTTTTCTTGAATATTATAGTCAATTGTGTTATCAACATCGTGCACATAACATTGTCTCTGCATCTATTCAAACAACTCATTGAAGTCGTCATCCTTTGAATATGACTCTTTATAGGAATCATGGGTGAATGGATCCACGTGCATCGAAGTTCTCAAAGTTGTGATCCTTGATGGGGGTGGACTTGGAAGCATGTTGGACAAATTGTTTGTGTTTCCATTCTTACACTTTATCACTAAATGAAATTATCGTTGCAACGCACTCGACCTATTCTTTCAAGTCGAAGGAATGGGACAAATTTTTTTTCCTCTTTCCTGCAACTCATGGATATCTCAGAATTACCACATGATCATCGTCTAATCGTATAGGCGCTTAGCCTGCTAAATCCCTTCATGGGTTGAATTCCCTTTACTAATGGCTCAGAACCGTTGGCCTTGGTTCTACACAAAACAACAAAACGTCGGGCGCTAAGGCCGCAGCTCCCAAGCCCCTTCTTATTCCACCGCACCCCTGATCCATTTCTACGCGAAATTCCTAAGGGTTAGGGATTAACCCATAGCCCTTCTATCTCGAACATGATTGATGGTTTGAAGCAATTCCCATGACATCTAAATGGCATCCTACATCTCATAATTCAACGTACTTTAACAAGTGGGACACCCCCTAAAGGTGTTTTGATCAAGCCACTCACCTCTAAATCGAAGGATCAAATCTATTCCAGGGGGGTTCATCACTTGTTGTACTATAAAGAGTGAGGTGCCCTGGAATATAGTTTGATAATATGCCCATCCATTAATCGATGGCTCATGTCTATTATGGGGCACCAACCCACTCGACACCTATGTGCTGTTGAATCCTCTAATAAACTACTCATCAGATCCATTTCATCTCGCTTGGTCGCACTCTAAACGGTTTCCAAACTACACGTTTGGTTACCCATCGGTTCGTTGCATTGGTATTACACAGACAGTGGGCCCCTCTATGGATTCTCCCTTCACTAATGAGATCTCTATTGAGCTCCGTGGATTACCACACAATTTTTCCTCATCATCTTATTCAATCCCTTCGAGTGCACTACCGAAAGCACTCTTAACTTATCGTTGGTTTCACTTACTAGGCTTTCATGGATGGTGAGGCCATATGGCACGTTTCCCATTGGTCCGCCATATCCATCTCATGCCACCTCATCCCACTTCCTTTACCTCGGCGCCTCCCTTGCGGTGCCTCTCTATTTTTCCAGGACCATATCGTCGGGCTGACCTAGAAAGTGGCCAGTCCCTGACCAATAAGGATTTGTGCGTATTGTCGCATAGTATGACTTATGTCATATAGCTAGATTCCTCCCAATGCCTTTTCATTAAATCCCATTTTTTTCCTCTGGGAAAAATTCGTTGCACTGACTCAGCAAGTGTCCAGCCCCCCCACAATACCGCTACCACAATGATGTGGGCCCGACCACGTACGTCATTTACATAATCCCGCCAGGATTTTCTCGACGTTTTCCATTGCACCCTCTTTTCATCCTTTCTGGTTATACATCCAGGCTTATGTGGGTTGTGGTCCAACCCACCCTCCATCAACAACACTGTCGGGTGCACGTCATATGTCGCATCATCCCTACGCTTCAATCCTGGCTCTCCCCCACTACGTATTTAGAGATGTTTCAGGGATAAACCTCTGGGATCCCACCTCCAGGCCATGTCAGTTACCTCACGGCCAATAACGCACTGCCACTTGTACACCTGGGATTTTACAATCCTGAATCTCGGCTCTCCAACTAAATTCGAATTCACAATTGGTTACGAGATTCAACCCATTCAAGACTTTTACGCCACGTCGTCAATCTCTCGAACAATCGCGCAAAAGGAATATTTTTCCCCTCTGATAGGAAGCATTCCCGCCTAGGGTTATAATTTTCAAAGGACAAGGTCATCCAATATTTTCTATAATATTAGAGCTTCACTCTGTTATGCCGCAACAAAGTCCTTTTTCTCCTTACTGTTATCAATCCACTAGATCTCTAAAGGCTAAGAAAGAGTTCAAACAGAGGTAACCACAGACTAATCTTTTAGCTTGGTAGCTAACCATACGAAACTGGAGAGGGCTCTCTCCACAAAATCACATCCAAGAGGGCTAGATGAATTATGGTTTTAGGCTAGGTATGAGTACAAGGGTTTGTTTGTTTGAATTTGGTTTTCCGGATGGGTGAATTTATGTCAAAGAGGCTAGGTCAAGGAAAATAAGATTAATATTGTAGTCCATTCAATGGAGCAAGGTAGGTAGGAAGGTTAACACTTTAGGGTTTTAGGGTGAGATGGATCAAACTGATGAGAAGCTAGAAAAATAAAGGCAAAGCATGTATTCTTTCTAAATTGAAGAAAATGAACAAACTATGAAGATTTTCCCAAAACAGAGAATGAAAGATGTATTATGCTTATCAACTTGAAAACCAAAATATAATAGAAATGAAATGGATCATGAAGATAAAACATTCATACATATGTGTCATAAGAGGAAAATGTGCTAAATTTCCATACCACAGGCATCCCAAAGAAATAGCTACAACTCTTTCATTAATTTCATGCCAAATCTTGATTACACTAGAGTCTCTGATCAATACAACAACATCCAACCTCTGAAATGAGTCAAAAGGTACAACATATATACCACAAAAAAAATTCTCCCAACCTCAGGGGTCGAATCCCTTAGGGGAGGTGTAGTTCCACTAAAAATTGAACTGATACCTAGAGTGTAGGGAGGTCAAACTAACTCATCCTTCACTTTTTGGAAACTGATTCATTACATCTCATCAAGAGTTTTCACCTAATGTATTTACCCTAGGTAAGTGTAAAAACATAAAAATTACATTTACATCATGAATTAAATTTGTATAAACACCATTTACCAAGTGAAGCTGAGAAAAACTGAGAAAATTTGGAAATATCAGCAAACTAAGAAAATTTGTCAAAAGCGCAGTGCCAAGGTCAAAAGTGCAGTGCCAACTTCAACTCCACTTTTGAGGGGGTTCCAGGTGTCCAAATTGAGCTCAGGATAGCTCATTATAAAGCCTGTCCAATATAGTTTCCTGATATAGGTTTGGTTTCAAAATTGGTGTTGATTTGACTCTCCAAAAATTAATTCTCCCAAGACTGCTCAAAAGCGCAATTCCGGCCTCCAAAACAAGGCAAAAATGTGATTTTTTGAGTGTTTTTTGACTTTTCACCGCTCCTTTGTTATGAAACAAGCTCCAAAAATATAATAAAATAGAGATCAACACCTTAGAAATAAGCCACTTCGAGGGGGAAACCTCCTTTAAATTACATAAATGAAAAATTCTTGGATGATACAAATTACAAAACCTCCTTCTATATATAGGAGTCCATGGGGTCACAATATAATCCTAGTCGTCCTAACAATAATAATGTAAGGGTACAATAATAAAAATATTGTGGTTACAGGGGTACAAAAATAACAATAAGGGGGCTAAACTAACAACAATAAGGGACTACACTAGTAATATAGGGACCTAACATGCCCCTCTCCTTCAAAAAAGTGTTGTCCTCAATGCTTGAGTAGCTCTGGATGCTTCTATATAAAATTATCATCCTCCCATGTAGAATCTTCAGTGGGTAAGTTCTTCCACTTGATGAGATACTCTAAAATTGATCGATTTTGTAGTTGTCGAGTTCTTTTTTCCATGACTGCTTCAGGTTCCAATATGATTTTTCCTTCCTCATCAAGTTCTGGCAATATTGTTTGAAGTGGAAGTTTGTCATATATAACCTTATTTAAGCATGAAACATGGAAAACTGGATGCACTCGCGAAGAAGCAGGAAGCTCCAATTTGTATGCAATAGTACCAATATTTTTCAACACCTTGTAAGGAACATAGTACTTTGGCGATAATTTCTTATCCTTCTTAGCTTGATTGAGGTACATTTGTTTGTATGGTTATAGCTGTAAAAATACCCAGTCTCCTACATCAAAAATTCTCTCACTGCGATGTTAATTTTCCTGTTGTTTCATTTGATTTTGTGCCAAATTTAGGTTATCCTTTAAGAGTTGGAGAACTTCTTGTTGATGCTCGATGTGATTTTCCAATGCTTGAACCTTAGAATTTCCTCTTAAAGATGATGTGATGGATGGTGGATGATATCCATAAAGTTCCATAAATGGGGTCATTTTTGCTGCAGTATGGAAGGAAGTTTTTTACCACCATTAAGCGAGAGGTAACCACTTGATCCATTGTTTTTATTTATCAGATACAAAACAACGAAGATATCCTTCCAAACATTTATTCACTATGTCAGTTTGACCATCGGATTGAGGATGATAAGATGAGCTATGAGCTAGTTGAGTACCCAAACAAGAAAATAATTTCGTCCAAAATTTTCCTATAAAAATGGGATCTCTGTCGCTTACAATAATCTTTGGGTTTCTATGTATCTTTTGAACTGTTTCCATAAATGCAGTAGCATTTGTACTTTCTTTAAATGGATGAGATAATGCACAAAATTGTGCATACTTGGTAAGTCTATCAACTACCACCATGATGACACTCTTTCCTTCGGACTTAGTTAAACTTATGGTAAAATCCATTGAAATCTCTTCCCAACGTTGACTTGGAATGAATAAAGGTTGTAGAAGACCTGGGGTCTTAATTATCTCAACTTTATTTTTTTGGCAAACCAAACATTCCGCCACAAACTTTTGAATATCAGATTTAAGGCCATCCCGAAAAAATCCTTTCTTTGCCCTGTGGTAAGTTTTGAAAATTCCCGAGTGTCTTCCTAAAGGAGAAGTGTGCAATTCCAAAATAATCTTTTTTTTTAGTTTTGAATTATTACAAATATATAAGCGATCTTTGTACCATAAGAAATCATTTTTCCAGCTAAATGTATCAGATGTACTAGGATCTTGGTGCAACTTTTGAAGGAGTGTCCACACTTCGTTGTCCTTCTTCCACTCGTCCCTTGCTTCGGTTATCCAATTTGGTTGGAGAACAGAAATGGAACAAAGCAATGCTTCCACCTATTCATCCTTTCTTGAGAGTGCATCTACAACAACATTTAGCTTCCCTTTTTTGTAGATGATTTCAAAGTCATAACCCAACATCTTTGTGACCCATTTTTTCTGCTCTTCTAAAGATAGTCTTTGTTCCAAAAAGTGTTTAAGACTATCATGATTAGTTTTTACCTTGAAGTGTCTTCCCATTAGGTAAGGTCACCACTTATTTAGTGCATGTAGTATTGCCAACATTTCCTTCTCATAAATAGATTTATGTAAATACTTTCCTTTCATTGGATGACTTTCAAAAGCAATGGGTCTTCCTTCTTGCATTAAAATAACACCAATTCCATTTCCTGAGGCATCACATTCCACAATTAAGGTTTTTGTGAATTCTGGCGTAGCTAAGACCGGTGCTAGGCACATTGCCTCTTTAAGATGTTCAAAGGCCTTAGTTGCTTCAGGAGTCCATAAAAATGCATCTTTCTTCAATAATGTTGTTAGAGGTGCTTCTATTCTCCCATAATTCTTAACAAACTTGTGATAATACCTTGTTAACCCGAGAAATCCTCGCAATTGCTTTATGGTTATGGGGACTTTCCATTCCTTAATGGCTTTAATTTTGTTAGGGTCTACCTTAACACCCTCTTGAGATACCATATGACCCAGATATTCCACCTCTTGTACTCTAAATAAACATTTGGATGTTTTTGCATATAACTGTTTCTCCTCCACTAGTTTGAGCACCCTGTCAACATGTTGAACATGATCCTTCCAAGACCTGTTGTAGATTATTATATCATCAAAAAATACTAGCACAAATTTTCTAAGGAAGGGTTTGAAAATGGAATTCATCAACCCTTTAAATGTAGAAGGTGCATTGGTAAGGCCAAAAGGCATGACCAAAAATTCATAATGTCCCTCATGAGTTTGAAATGTTGTTTTCGGAATATCTTCAGCCTTCATTCTAATTTGATGATATCCTGAACGAAGATCCAACTTGGTAAAATAAATTTATCCATGTAATTCATCCAATAATTCATCAATCACAGGAATGGGAAATTTATCTTTAATAGTGAGCTTATTTAGCTCCCTATAATCCAGAAACATGCGCCATGATCCATATTTTTGGTGCACTAATACTACTAGAGTAGAGAAAGAAATTTGACTAGGTTGAATTATACCAACCTCTAACATTTATGCTATCATACATTCAATTTTTCTCTTTTGGACATAAGGATATTTGTAAGGCTTGATGTTTGGAGGAGCACTTCCTGGAATCAAATGAATAGCATGATCATGGTCACGAATAGGTGGGATTACTTTGCGAGTTTCAAACATCTTGGAATCATTATCCAAGACTTTTTGGAGATCTGGAGAAATAGATGATTTGGATGTTGGACTTCTAGTGAGCATAATTGTGCAATTACGCCTTAGTGTTCTTTCTTAAAAATATTTGTCATGACATTAGAGCCTATTGTCTTTCTCGGATTCCCTGCGATACCCAGTAATTCAACTTCCTTTCCTTTCAAAAAAAATTTGAAGAAAATTTCTTAAAAATTAAAAGCTACTGTGCCCAAATATTGTAACCATTGTACTCCTAGTACAACATCAACACCTCCCATTGGAATGGAAAACATTGGACTATTCAATACATATTCCCCCATGGGTAGCTTGATATTATGGCATTTTCTAGAGCAAGTTATAGTTCCTCCATTTGCAACCATCACTTCACATTCTGGTGTTGGGTGTAGGAAACAATTCAATTCCTTGGCTACCTTATAATGAATAAAATTATGGGTACTACCCGAATCAATCAACACTATTACCTTTTTCTTCTTGATATGTCCTTATATCTTGAGATATTGAGGAGTGGTAATTCTCGCCAATGCATTACACGATATGGTTGGACTCATTTATTCTTATTCTAGGGTTGGTTCCTGGTGTATATCCTCTTATTTTGAAGTTTCTTGTTCATTTTATTCCTCCACTTCACAATCTATGTAAAATAATTTCTTCTCGGCACACTTATGACCTTTAGTGTATTTTCTATCACAACTATAGCAAAGCCCTTTTTATATTTTTTTCTTCCAATTGTTGTGGTATTGAACTTGTAGGTTGTGGAAGTCTAGGAGTAGCAACACTTCCATCTTTATAGATGTGAGTGGTAGGCTTTCTTGTCTCCATAATTTTACATTCAATTTTTCTTGCCAACTTGAATGCCTTCTCCAATGAATCAGGTTCGCAAAGGCGAAACCCATGTTGGATGTTATCCTTTAAATTCGCTATGAATACATCAATCCTGTGTTCCTATGGAATATCAGTTACCCTTATATTCAATTTTTGGAAGTCCTCAGTGTGCTTCACCACTGAACCCTTTTGTTCGAGATTTATCAATTGGTTAAAGAAGGTGTTGCTCTTTGTATCCTCATAATGTGCTATCATTTCCTCCGTAAAAATTGACTAAGTGACAATTTTTTTATGGGAGCAAAGCCATCGATACCATTAAAATGTATTTTGTTCTAAATATAAAGTTGCAATGCATAACTTTTGTGTGCTTTGACATTATTGAGATCAAAATATTGTTCCATCTATAGTATCCATGTTACGGGATCCTTGCCATCAAAATTACTCATATCCATCTTTGGAATATGGTGGTTCTTCCATCCAACATTAGAGTTTATGAAATCACGATTAACTTTTAATTTGTTCTCATAATGAGTTTCCTCTACTATATTTTCGCCATTAGGAAACATACCTTGTATCAACTTTGTCAAACCTTCCATGTATGCTTGTAGATCATTCTTCATGTTTTCCATGTTGTCTTACATTTTTTCATCGGTCTTAGCTTCCATGTCATCCATCTTAGCTTCCATGTTAGCTTCCATGCCATAAATCTTAGCTTCCACGCCTTTCTTCAAAACTGCCTTTTCATTTTTTGTTGCTCTTTGCGAGAGCAAAATTTGGTGCACTTGCTCTTGTAATTTTGATATGTCATGTTCCACTTCTTCGTCTTCATGAGTCATAGTAGAGCCTTCTGAAGGCTTAATGGGTGTTGAATTATTTTTAGGGGGGATTTTAGAACCCAAATATTATATCTATTCTACAATATGCCCTTGGAATAAATTCAAATTGATTTTTCAAACAAGACTTATGCAATTCAAAAAAACACACACACACATTTTTCTTGCTTTTGAGGAGCTCAATATTGAAACTGAATTATCTCTGTGATTTTGAATCTTCAATATATGAAATTTGGTCGTGTAGTATCTCTCTGAATCTTCTTTCCAATGCCACAGGTCTGACCTGATTTAGATTCTTCAAGACAAAGTTATTCCCAATCTCCCACAATGACCTAATTATGGACTCGTTCAATAGAGCGAACTTTTATGGCTTGCCACGTGTCCCTGTTTCCTCCTTCAGCTCTGAAATTGATACACAAGAAACTACAGTCCATGTACTTGCAGATACTTTTTACATAATTACAATATGATGCTCAGAGAGAGAGTTATGACAATTTTCCCACAGTCACCTCTTTGAGATGAAATCTGGGAGCCTGAAAAAACCCTAACTTCCACTTATCATATCTCCAAACTATTGTGAACCAAGATCTGAAATTTTTACACAAATTTCCTCAAGATTTTGGCTTCGTGTGATAAAAAATTCCGCTTCTGAAATTGTGTAGAGAGAAATCGATAGCGAAAATGCCACGATGGCCTGTTTGGAGCAACGAAACCATAGAATCCAAAGCTCTGATACCAAATGTTATGAAATCAGCTCCAAAAATAGAAGAAAAGAGAGATCAACGCCTTAGAAATAAGCCGCTTCGAGGGGGAACATCCTTTACATTACATTAATGAAAAATTCTTGGATGATACAATGACAAAACCTCCTTCTATATATAGGAGTCCATGTGGTCATAATATAATCCTAGCCAACCTAACAATAATACTGTAAGGGCATAATAATAACAATATTGGGGTTACAGGGGTACAACAATAACAATAAAGGGGCTACACTAACAACAATAAGGGACTACACTAGTAATATAGGGACCTAACATCCTTTGACCCAATTTTTTTTTGTAAATTTGTTTTCCTGACTGTAATTTGCCTTCTAAATCCAATGGTGCTTTCAATTTGGCCATCATATGTCCCTAAAAAAAGCACAACGCCTAGGGCATTGTGCTTTTGATAGTGGGACTGTGTAAAACTACCAAAAGTGAAAAAAATTCCAAAAAATCCCAAAATTTCTCAAATTTATTCAAATTTTCTTTTGTGGAAGACTGATGAGGTATGTTAGGCAATGAGTGATGCCTCAGCAAGGATATCAAGCTTTTCCCTTTCATTTTTCTTGGTTAGGGTTTCAAGTCTTGATTTGACCTTTTGGAGTTTTGACCTTGCAATCTGATTTTTCTTGCAACAGTGTTTTTCCCGCTTCCTCATTATGTCATTGTACTTATTTGCCTTCTCCAGGAGCTTCTTAAGATGCTTATTGGTCCTCTCAAGCCAATGCTCCCAGTTCTCATTGACCATGATGCAAACTGCTCATTTAGAGTGAGCTCATTGGCAAGTTCAACATCTTTTTGCCTCTCTAATTCTAGAGCTCTTTTCAACCCTCTAGTCCTAGGTCTCCTTCTTAGAAATTGTTCTTCTGCCTCATTTTTTTCACCATACCTCTCATAAGCCTCATCAAGAAAAGAATTTTGCATTGTTTTCTTCTCTTATTTCCTTGAGAAGATGCATATCCATGATTGCCTGCTTGGTTTTGGGTTGTTGATTTTCCTACTCATAGTATGAAATCACAAACTTAGATCTCTCTAAGTTGATCTGAAGCTCCCTTATTTGGGCATCCTTCTCCTTGATAATCACACTAAAGGCCTCATAATCATGTTTCTCATCCAAGTCAATAAGGTCAAAATAAGTTTATGTCTCATGGAGGTCTTCCTCCTCATGAATGGCTTCCTCATGTACATTTTCCTCTGTCATATTTTGTTTTCCCTTCTGTACCTGCTTTGTTGATGAAGAAGGTAGGGCCCCTCCCACAATATGTGGGGAAAAAACTTACCTATGCCCTCTCTGATATGTATTTTCCAATGTGCTCATTTTAGCCTCTGCTAACCATAGCCCTACTAGGTGACTCAATCTGACCATGAAATGGTGATGATGGTGGTGATGGTGATGATGGTGGAGATGGTGAAGTAGAATGAGGTGGAGGCATAGATGTTGAAAGATGATATGAAGAAGGCACATCTTAGCATGTGGAGCAGAAGATGTCATTGGCAATGAAGGTGTCCCACAATATGTTCAACTGGTTAAGGTGATGGAGTACAATGATTTTGATCAATGAGTGGTGGAAGAGGCTATTCATCTGCTGGTCATAGTCTCTCTTTTGTACAATGAATGCCATTTTGTCTATGCTTCTGAATAGAAAGTATGGGATATTGAGAAATATTACTCTTATGAAGTGCATCAACAGTCTAATGTGATGTGTAGAGCCTATAAAACTTTCCTCCTTCACAAGAGAAGTGCTTCATGATGATTTTCATCATGGGGGAATACCTATCAAGGAGGTAGCTAAAAGGGAAAAGCCTCTTCCTTTCATTTTTGTATCTTGGTTTAATGAATGGTTCATAGTACTGATGCTCCAAATCTTTGGATTTAAACCACTTCTCACCCATGTTTGGAATCCCTGTGGCAACAACAATGATAGATGTAGATATACTAAAGGTCACACCTGCAAGGGTCACTTCATTGTCTCTAAGGTTTGAAATGAAGACTCTACTCAACATAGGATGATGTTGGACCCTCTGAATCATGTTTCAAAAATCAAGGCAACCTACATACTCAAAAAAATTGACAGTCATAGGAGAGGCCATCAGTTCATTTGTGTTAGTGGGATCCAGCCTTAGGATTCTTCCTTTTTTGTGAGGCCTTCTATGTTCTCTATCCTCCTCTCTTTGTCTATCCTCATCTTCCATATAGTCTCTATATTCCTCCATAGTGTTTGGTGGCCAAGAAACCCTAGGGATGAGGTAGATATGAATGGGGAGTGAAGACAGGTCTAGGAAATAGGGATAGGTCTAGGAAAATTAGGGAGATGGGGGAAGGGGTTATAGATATTTGGGAGGTGATAGGAGGTTGAAATGTCAAGGGAGTTGGAAATGATAATTAAATTACAGGTTTGGGGAAGTGGATGCCTAGGAAATTTAGAAGCCTATGACTTAGGGTTTTAGGGGAAAGGGATTTAAGGACTAGGAAATGGTAGTGTAGAGGTAGGGATAAGGTTTTTAGATATGTGGGAAGGAAATGCAGGGTATTAGGGCATCAAATTTGAGAATTAGGAATAAAACTAGGGTTTCTTCACTAGACTAAATGATTCACTTAGGAACAAAAACACTAAGAAATCAATGTTTAAGAGTGCAAGGAGGCAAGAAATTTGATGTACTTGTTAGAGAGTGTTAGAGGCATTTTTTGAAGGTTTGGGAGATTTTTTTTTAGTTTTGGTGCCTTCAAGGCTTGGTGGACAAAAGCATAACGCATCAGGAAAAAGTGCAGCACCTTTCCCAGAAGCACAATGTCAGTGAGATAAAAGCACAGTGCTACCTGTTATAAGTGCAACACTAGTTGAGAAAGCGCAGCGCCACAAAAAAAATCTGCCTCTGACCTTGCAATTCGATTTTTTGAACCAAGGGAGTGTGTGCTCGATGGATGCAAGAGAAAATGAACTTCATTTTGATGTCTTGGTGGTCTTTATACTTCATCATTTGAATGAATTGGGCCTTGGGATCGACTTTCTCCTCTTTACTTTCACTTCACATTTTGAATTTTTACCTTTGCATTTGAATTTTTCTTTGACAAATTTATCACTTGATGATTTTGAGAATTGTTTGATTTGACATTTTTGATGCTTTGGCATGTTGAAACTCTGAGTTAGCAGCTTGGGAATCATGAAATTATTACATTTTGAATGACATAAAATTACATAATGAAAATAAAAATTACATCTTAAAACCAGAATTACATGCTGAAACAATAATTTTTCTTTACAAATCATCTTCATATGGTGAAGAGAAGTTATTGGATCACCCTTTAATTGTTGGTCTTATGTAGTGGAAATGAAGTTTTATTGAACCTTGGAAACCCTAATGACCTAAATGAAACATTGATTAACCCTAAAAGGCCTAATGAGACCTTGAAAGACTAGACTCCATGATGACATGATTGATGTGATGGCATGATGACATTAATTTTTTGGATGATGAACAGTCAACAAGGTATGAAAGTATGCCAGCAAGTAATCAAATTTGAGGAAGAGTGATGTTTTTGGACTAGGGCTACCATTAGTGACTAAATTTTTACATGACCTAGTGAAATGATAAAAAAATTCTGAGTGGGGCCCTTAAAATGATATGAAAAGTGGATTTTTGATCACTGTTGTAGAGGTAAATCCCCTCTTCAGATAGAGGCGATCCCTACTAGCCCAGATCGGGTCTAGCAACAATCATACCACGCTAAGGTACAAGTTCCTAATTGCAATAGACCAACTTGCGATGAAGGCCTACCTCAAGTCCAATGTTGTTGTTTGTAGAGAAGATGGCGCTCTCGTTTCCTTGCTCCAGCAGATCAAAATCCTCTCACCCACTGCTATCGAACACTTGCACACACAAGAAACATGACAAACACAAGCGTAAAACCCGATATATGCAATTATGTATCAGTCAGAGAAAACACAACTCATGATCATAATGAAAAATATGAGTGGAACCATAACCAAAGTCGCTTATCATTAATTCATACAAAGGAAAATACAACCAGGCTTTGACGCTGAATCTTCCTTTGGCGGGTCGTCAGCGGAATACGTCTCGGTAAAGCTTGTCGGGAATGGGGAAAAGCCTCTCTCTTCGATCGTCAATCTCCTTGCTATTGATTTGGCTCTATGAGGACTATTGCAGCATTCTTTAGGCTATGAAGGCTCTTGGAGACTAGCTTGCAAAGGGAAATGGCAAGCTTATATAGATGGTGGAAGGGGAGTTGGGATCCCTACAATAATGGGATTGGCCCTATCCTCAAGGAAGCTTCCATGAGAGGTGGAAAACTACTTCCTCTACATGGAGAACTGGAGCCAAACGTCCCAACTCGATTTAGAGTCCAGTTCAGGAGTTTGTTGGAGTCAATCTTCCGCCATTTATTTTTAAAAAACACTCCTTATTAAGCCTGGCGCGGGTACAACACTGAGACAGTGCGCCAGTTGGCGGGCCCTCTTTGGAGGATTTCCCCCATTGGAGCGGGTATGACACTGAGCAGTCGCGCCAAGGATAAAAAGGCTATTTTTAGGGATTTTCACAAGGAGTTGTCTTCAGAGGAATGAAAGTCCATGTCTAGGGGAATACCATGAAAGTGTTTTCAGATCATGTCACTGCTCACAGGTCACGGAATAAGCCCTCTAATGTGCGGGACGGGGAATTGAAGGGAAGGTGACAAATTGTTGTGTAACAGATGCCCCCTAAAGCATGAGGCCCGAAAGAGAGAGAGGGGTGAAATGCTTTACGAGAACGTGTCCAACTGAAAACACTACTGTCAGAAAACCTGCGTAGAGAAGTACAACTGATATCTCATATACACGATATATATGTGGTATGGGTGCAGCCATCCATAACAGAGTATACAAGAATCCAGATCCAAGGCATGGATGCAGCCATCCGATAAGGATTGATAAAAGAGACTCATGTATGGTCGCAACCATCCAATCAGTGAGTCATGTAACCAATCATAATAATCCAAAAAATCGTAGCCTGGATCCTAACAGACAAAATCCAGGGTCTTGCGCTCCATCTCGACCTAAACAAAGTACAAGTTCAAGCATGTGAATAAATGAGTTGAAGTCGAACATGCAAGAACATCGCCTGATTACCAGCCAATGATGAAAGTTGTTAACAAATGCGAGAGGTACCACTAATAATGACAATGGTCCTCAAGATACTATAGGTACAATATACGGCATGTGAATCAGTGAGCTGGCGTCGAACACCCGTAGAATCACTTGATCGGAGGCCAGTGATGAAAACCTCACGTTGAACGCGAAGAACCTGCCATTGAGGTATGCAGGCTCCAAGGTACCAGAAGGGAGTCTCTAGATCAACTTCCTGGATAATGAGCTGAAGTCGACACGAAGTGACCTTGATCGAAGGTGGGCCATAATGTTTCCCACATCATCGACGTGAGACAGAGGAACATAATGTCTTTGTGAATCAAGATCAGATGAGAATCAGATGAAGGTTGAATATTTGCAGAGGTCAACTTCTCTTAAACATATCGGCGGCACGACAGTGGATTTGGCAGTATTTGACATCAAAAGATCAGAGGTCATGATGACGAGGCAAAGAGCAGATGAGAGGTCAAAAGGGATCACCCAAACCCACGGAGGCAAGTGGAAAATGATATGAGATGTCCCCAACCCGACACGAATGTAGACAAGTGCCATGTTCAAGAGCGACATACTGTCGACACGACGACGATACTGGTTCCATTTTTTCCCCACCATTTCTGGCAAGTACCTCAATTATTTTTGAAAACAAGCTTGAAGGGGATAGCATATGCTTGTCATATAAGTTCATCCTTCGGACAAACCATCCTAGTACATTTAACGAGCCCTAGGAAGGAGAAACTCGAATATCGTCATTACGACTGAATCTAATGTCATCAGGGTTTAACAAGTCTGAAAAAGGAAGAACTCGACGTATTTTCATGTTTAGAGAGTTTGAAAAGACAGCAGAAAAGTAAACTCCAATGGTCCCTTTCCATAGATATTTCCTTAGATCCGAAAAGGTAGAAAACTATGTCTGAGAAAACCTCCTAGTCGCGATAGGCTAGGGTATTCCTTTTTCGTAAATAATCTATCCCAGCCCGAAAAAGGGGTAAACGTATACTGGGTAGATGTCGTTTCGTGGCCACTTTAACGATATCGAAACGACAAGGGACTCAGCAATATTTTCATGTTTAGAGAGTCAGAAAAGAGCTGAAAGTTGACTCCTCCTAGAGGAACGAGTGGTATAAATGGTAGCAACTGGTTCCGGTAATGGTGGAACTGCTCTGAACAAATAAAGGTTGAGAGGCGGCTAACAAGACCACTCATCGCAGCGGTTCCTCAGGAATGGGTAAAACAACCAAGTGAAGGCATATGTCAGCCAAGCAGATAGTGACGATGGAGTGAGAAAACCAAGACTCATCTGGCAAATACAGGCTGATAAGATGGCAATCACAAGAGGTAAAATGGGAAAGGTTTCATTTTTACACAAGCTTGAAATCAGGAAACTCTGCTTGAAGTTGGTTTCATTTTTACACAAGCTTGAAACAAAGATAAACTATGCTTGAAACAGGTTTCATTTTTACACAAGCTTGAAACAGAAACAAACTATTCTTGAAAAAATTAAGCATGCCCCCCAATCTTCAATCCATATGTAAGGCAGATGGAGTGAAGGTTCAAGTTATGAGACCAAGAGAAAGAATCGACTGGGATTTTATGAGAACTTATCAAAGACTCGAATTGAACAGGAATGTGTTTCATTATTTTAATGAGGTTGACACATTAAAAGAACTATCCTCAGGACACCTTGTTTCATGGTTTAAGGAGCTTGGCACAAGACAAGGAACTCTGCTCCGACAACCTTGTTTCATTTTTTAAGGAGCTTGACACAAGACAAGGAAATCTGCTCCAACCAGCTTGTTTCATTTTTTTAGGAGCTTGACACAAGGAAACAAACTCTGCTCCGACCAGACCCGGTTTCATTTTTTAAGGAGCTTGACACAGGAAAAGAACCATGCTCCGAACGACCTCATCATAATGAACAAGAAGTCATTGCTTCCAAGAGTTCCACTCCCGATGGAAGGAAAACATCCTGGAAGTCAGGACCCAATGCCCCCAGCACTTGATGCACAACGACACTATCACTGAGTACAGGCACGGGGTAGGTAGCCACATAGATGACCTGCAGTGGGGCAGATACAATGGGTGGATAAAAATCAGGAAGGGATGATGGCGAGCCAGCTGCCACATCAGGACCAAAGAATGAAAGTTGATCAATGGTCACGATCCATCCTTCATGTGGAAAACAGACCACACGAAAAAGGGAGGAGACGAGCGCTCCCATGGCATAGGTGTAATCACGCCCCAAAATCAGATTGAAATCCAAGGGGCCTGGAACAACCATCACATCCATATGGATGGTTTTACCTCCCAAAGTAACAGGTAACCTTGGAAGGATCCCTAACGGTTGACTAGTTCTTCTGTTAAACGCCAACAGATTCTGCGTAACAGGCACAAGCGGAGGCGAACCAAAAGCTTGCCAAGTAGTTGAAGACAGAATACTAACAGACGCACCTTTGTCTATAACCGTGCCGGGTACGAACAAACCAAAGGTCTGTACTGTTATCTCAAAAGGCACATAAGACGGAAGGCGGTATCCTGCAAATCGACTCCAATCAAAGGAAGCGACCAAACTACTCAGAGGGGCTACCATCGAACCGAGATGGTCTTCCCTTGGTGTTACAGAAGAAGAAGGAGCATCCTCCACGAACTCCATCTCAAAGTCAGGTGGATTATCCTTCGGGACCTCCATCATGGGAGGCGGAGGAGCAGCTTCTTGAGGTGTAGGGATAGGAGAATCTTTCTCTAAGTCTGAGGAATCTGAAGAAACCAGAAGAACATGAGGGGTGTGAGATCCATTCTCAACGGAAAATACCTGGTGCACCACAAATGGGGCCAGCTCAACTGATCCCATGACCAATGGTTGGTCGGGAATGGATTCCTAAATGGGAATTTCTGAGGGAGCGGGATTGACCAAGGATGACTCCTGACCAATCGTAGGATCAGCTGGTGGAGGTCTCAAAGAAAGCTGTTTATAACCATCTAGAAGGCATGGTCCAGAAACAGATGAGTTGTCCAAAATCCTTTTGGCTTCATCCATATATGGAAAAAGGTGAATGGCATGGTGTCCTTCACACAACTTACAAGGATTGGTAATCTTACCCTGCTTCTTAGGAGCCTTACCAGCACTAGCTGAAGGCGTGCCCCCAACTTGACTCCCGGAAGCCATAGGCAACGACGGACGACCATTGGACCATGCTTCAAGCACCTTGGGAATTCCAGGGCATTCTCGAAGAAGATGGTCTCCCATGCACAACATGCAAGGGAACTTGACTTTCCATGGAGGGTTGGAAGGTTTATCAAGAGGAGATGCATTAGAAGCTGCAGCTGCAGATTTAGCCTCTCTCTTATCGGAATTCTTCTTCTTTTTCTTCTTCTTCTTCTTCTTAGCCACCTGGTTACTCAAATCCAGACTTTCGCCAGGTGAAGTAGAAGAGGAGGACGAAGAAACAAGCGAATAAGGGGAGAGGTCCACTTTGGAATCAACATGATGTTTTTTAGGCGGAGGAACTGATTGAACAGTAGCTGAGACATTTAGGACCACAGAGGTTGAAAAAAACCAAACAGGAAACCCAACAATTAACCCGGGAAGGGACAACGTTGCCATGTAAGGAACGCCAACATTTCCAAAAGGAGGAAAAGGACTAGGATTCCCATCGGAGGGGATTCCTTGGTTGGTGAACTCCGAAAAAGTTGCCATCAGAAATTTCTGTGTTTCCGAATTTTCATCTTTTCATGGTTGGCTTCATTAGCGCGGTTTCCACCCTGACAGTCGCGCCCATTAGCGTAGGTTGCCAGTTCATCACTCGCGCCATCCCCTGTCTGGCGCAGATTAAAGCCAGACAGTCGCGCCATCTCCTATAGGTGATAGGGTTTTCCCTTGTTCGGAAGTTTCTTTTGGTCAGTACTTTGCTTCTGGGTTTGTTTTAGATTTTACTTGAAGTGGTGAGTCTGGTCTTGGTTGGGAGAAATTCTTTGTTTTGTCATTTTTAGGCGTTGGCGCTTGTTTTCAGTTAGCGACCTGCGCCAATTTGCCATTGGCGCTAGTTTTCAGTGAGCAAGTCGCGCCAGTTGGCGCTAGTTGTCAATGATAAAGTTGTGCCAATTTCAGGGTGTGTGAAAATTGAGACTTTTTCCCTAAATCCTTCACCAGTGTGTCTTTCCGTTTTGGTCTTTTCACTGTATGAGCATAGATTACATTTATCATTCTTTGAAATGTCTTCTCTTCATGATTACTTGATGTAAAAGGGAATGAATGCCTTGTTTTGATCTCATGCTTTGGAAATCCTTTTTTTGTTTTGTCACCTTTTGAGAATTTCGTTACAAAGTGTTTCAAACATCGATTGCATTCTTAGTGTTTGTTTACATATCTTTTGCTTTCATCCTTCATTAAGGAGATTTGAATTCTTTTAGTTTTTGTCTCATAGTTTGATTTTCATTAAAATGCATTAGATCACATTGCATTGAAAAGTATTTTTTGAGATCCATCATTGAACTTAGATTACATTGTTTAATGATTGAAAACTAGAAATAGCTTTGATTGCATTCTCTTTTATTAAAATCATGCATTAAGTAGATTCTCATTTCATAAAAAAATGCATTGAGTGCATTCTTATCATTTCGAAATAAAAAGGAAATTGTGCATAGATTACAATTTCATAGTTTTCGAAAAAGAGGATTTTGCATTGATTACATTGCATTATTCGCATCGTTGAATGTTTGAAATTACTTTTGGATAGTGAAAGTCATCTAGTTTGGAAAAAATTGTTTTCAGTATTGTTATTTGTTACATCATTGTTTGAAATTCTTCCCTTAACTAGATAGCATTCATCGAATTGAAAGATTTCTTTTCTCATATAGCTGCATATAGGAGATTGTGATATGACATTCGGTAGGGCCTTGAAACCGATACATAATTGAAGATAAACATTAAAATTTATTGAATTTACACTAAGGCGGCATTGAAACATTAACGAAATATTTAGAGGTCTAGGCTAGAGATGTGTTCTGGCATCTTTAAACCTAGTAGCTGTCGTTCGCCTCTTGGCTTTAGACAGCACTAGTACGGACTTGTGCTCCTCGTACCGTCGCGTATATAAAGGGAGACCCCACTAGGTTTCTATCCTTTATCCATAGGAAGATGAGTCTACCGCCCTATACCCGTGATACATCGGACACAACATTCGGGGAGATTTCCTGCACGTACGTTAAGTCCTTGGTTGATTTCTCTTTCATTTTGAAACCAAGGTGTATATTGCAGTTCACGGTTATTTGGTACACCCTTTGCCTAGCATTCCTGAGCAGTCATTTTGATCTTATCTGACTCCTTAAATTTGAAAATATCATCAAGCACTTGTCCTTTCATGCTTGTTTCAAAACTGAAAGATATAGAGTCACCTTTTGTCTATTTCTCGACTCTTAAAAGATGAAACAACAGAGTTTTGTTTCAATGTTTTAAAATTAACTACCCACGAAATATTCCTGGTTAAAGTTAGTTTCCTTAGGGTGTCGTTTTGAAGATCGTTTCTGATGGCAACTTTTTCGGAGTTCACCAACCAAGGAATCCCCTCCGATGGGAATCCTGGTCCTTTTCCTCCTTTTGGAAATGTTGGCGCTCCTTACATGGCAACATTGTCCCTTCCCGGGTTAACTGTTGGGTTGCCTGTTTGGTTGTTTTCAACCTCTGTGGTCCTGAATTTATCGGCTACTGTTCAATCAGTTCCTCCACCTGAACAACATCATGTTGATTCCAAGGTGGAAATCTCCCCTTCTTTGCCTGTTTCTGCGTCCTTCTCTTCTACTTCACCTGGCGAAATTCTGGATTCGAGTAACCAGGTGGCTAAGAAGAAGAAGAAGAAGACAAAGACGAAGAAGTCCGATAAGAGAGAGGCTAAATATGCAGCTGCAACTTCTAACACATCTCCTCTTGATAAAACTTCCAACCCTCCACGGAAAGTCAATTTCCCTTGCATGTTGTGCACGGGAGACCATCTTCTTCGAGACTGCCCTGGAATTCCCAAGGTGCTTGAAGCATGGTCCAACGGTCGTCCGTCGTTGCCTATATCTTCCAGGAGTCAGGTTGGGGGCACGCCTTTAGCTAGTGCTGGCAAGGCTCCTAAGAAGCAAGGTAAGATTACCAATCCCTGTAAGTTGTGTGAAGGACACCATGCCATTCACCTTTGTCCGTATATGGATGAAGCCAAAAGGATTTTGGACAACTCATCTATTTCTGGACCATGCCTTCCGGCTGGTTATAAACAGATTTCTTTAAGTTTTCCACCAGCTGATCCTACGATTGGTCAGGAATCATCCTTGGTCAATCCCGCTCCCTCAGAAATTCCCATTCAGGAATCCGTTCCCGACCAACCATTGGTCGTGGGATCGGTTCAGCTGGCCCCGTCTGCGGTGCACTAGGTCTTTTCCGTTGAGAGTGGATCTCACACCCCTCATGTTCTTCTGGTTTCTTCAGATTCCTCATACTTGGAGACAGATTCTCCTGTCCCTACACCTCAAGAAGCTGCTCCTCCGCCTCCCATGATGGAGGTCCCGAAGGATACTCCACCCGCCTTTGAGATGGAGGTCGTGGAGGATGCTCCTTCTTCTTCTGTAACACCAGGGGAAGACCATCTCAGTTCGATGGTAACCCCTCCGAGTAGTTTGGTCGCTTCCTTTGATTGGAGTCGATTTGCAGGATATCGCCTTTCCGTCTTATGTGCCTTTTGAGATAACGATACAGGCCTTTGGTTTGGTCGTACCCAGCACGGTTATAGACGAAGGTGTGTCTGTTAGTATTCTGTCTTCAACTACTTGGCAAGCTTTTGGTTCACCTCCGCTTGTGCCTGTTACGCAGAATCTGTTGGCGTTTAACAGAAGAACTAGTCAACCGTTAGGGATCCTTCCAAGGTTACCTGTTACTTTGGGAGGTAAAACTGTCCATATGGACGTGATGGTTGTTCCAGGCCCCTTGGATTTCAATCTGATTTTGGGGCGTGATTACACCTATGCCATGGGAGCGCTCGTCTCCTCCCTTTTTCGTGTGGTCTATTTTCCACATGAAGGACGAATCGTGACCGTTGATCAGCTTTCCTTCTTTGGTCCTGATGTGGCAGCTGGCTCGCTATCATCCCTTCCTGGTTTTTATCCACCCATTGTATCTGCCCCACCACAGGTCAACTATGTGGCTACCTACCCCGTGCCTGTACTCAGTGATAGTGCCATTGTGCATCAAGTGTTGGGGGCATTGGGTCCTGACTTCCAAGATGTTTTCCTTCCATCGGGAGTGGAACTCTTGGAAGCAATGACTTCTTGTTCATTATGATGAGGTCGTTCGGAGAATGGTTCTTTTCCTGTGTCAAGCTCCTTAAAAAATGAAACCAGGTCTGGTCAGAGCAGAGTTCGTTTCCTTGTGTCAAGCTCCATAAAAAATTAAACAAGCTGGTTGGAGCAGAGTTCCTTGTCTTGTGTCAAGCTCCTTAAAAAATGAAACAAGGTTGTCGAAGCAGATTTCCTTGTCTTGTGCCAAGCTCCTTAAACCATGAAACAAGGTGTCCTCAGGATAGCTCTTTTAATGTGTCAACCTCGTTAAAATAATGAAACATGTTCTTGTTCAATTCGAGTCTTTTATCAGATCTCGTAAAATCCCAGTCGAGTCTTTCTTAGATCTCGTAACTTGAACCTTCACTCCCTCCATCTGTTTACTCGGGTGCACGGACTGAAGCTTGGGGGGCATGTACCTCGAATTGAGTCACCATGATGGGGGCATGCTTACTTTTTCAAGCATAGTTTGTTTTCGTTTCAAGTTTGTGTAAAAATGAAAACAGGTTTCAAGCATAGTTTATCTTTGTTTCAAGCTTGTGTAAAAATGAAACCAACTTCAAGCAGAGTTTCCAGATTTCAAGCTTGTGTAAAAATGAAACCTTTCCCATTTTACCCCTTGTGATTGCCATTTTATCAGCCTATTTTTTCTAGATGAGTCTTGGTTTTCTCACTCCATCGTCACGATCTTCTTGGCTGATCATATGCCTTCACTTGGTTGTTTTACCCTTTCCTGAGGAACCACTCCGATGAGTGGTCTTGTTAGCCAGCCTCTTGACCTTTATCTTGTTTTGAGAAATTCCACCATTACCAGAACCAGTGGCTGCCCTTTATACCAATCGTTCTTCCAGGAGGAGTCAACTTTCAGCTCTTTTCTGACTCTTAAAAATTGAAAAGATTGCCGAGTCGCTTATCATTTTGATCTCGTTAAAGTGGCTACAAAACGACATCTACCCAGTATACATTTACCCCTTTTTTGGGCTGGGATAGATTACTTACAAAAAAGGAATACCCTAGCGTATCGTGACTAGGAGGTTTTCTCAGACATAGTTTTCTACCTTTTCGGATCTGAGGAACTATTTACGAAAAGGGACCATCGGAGTTTACTTTTCTGCTGTATTTTCAAACTCTCTAAACATGAAAAGACATCGATTTATTCCTTTGTCAGACTCGTTAAACCCTGATGACATCGGATCCAGTCGTAATGACGATATTCGAGTTTCTCCTTCCTAGTGCTCGTTAAATGTACTATGATGGATTCGTCCGAAGGATGAACTTATATGACAAGCATATGGTATCCTCTTCAAGCTTGTGTAAAAATAAAGAGGTACTCGCCAGAAATGGTGGGGGGAAAAATGGAACCAATATCATCGTCGTGTCGGCAGTATGTCGATCTTGAACATGGCACTTGTCTGCATTCGTGTCAGGTTGGGGACATCTCATCTCTTTTTCCACTTGCCTCCGTGGGTTTGGGTGATCCCTTTTGACCTCTCATCTGATCTTTGTCTCGTCATCATGACCTCTAATATTTTGATGTCCAATACTGCCGATATGTTCAAGAGAATTTGACCTCTGCAAAGTCTCAACCTTCCTCTAATTCTCGTCTGATCCTGATTCACGAAGACATTATGTTCCTCTATCTCGCGTCGATGATGTGGGAAACATTATGGCCCACCTTCGATCGAGGTCACTTCCTGTCGACTTTAGCTCATTATCCATGAAGCTGATCTAGAGACTCCCTTTTGGTACCTTGGAGCTTGCATGCCTCAATGGCAGGTTCTTCGCGTTCGACGTGAGGTTTTCATCATTGGCCTCTGATCGAGTGATTCTATGGGTGTTCGAAGCCAGCTCACTGATTCACATGCCGTAGATTTTACCTATAGTACCTTGAGGACCATTGTCATTATTGGTGGTACCTCTCGCATCTGTTAACAACTTTCATCATTGGCTGGTAATCAGGCGATGTTCTTGCGTGTTCGACTTCAGCTCACTTATTGCTTGAACTTGTACTTTGTTCGGGTTGAGATGGAGCGCAAGACCCTGGATTTTTTCTGTTAGAATCCAGGCTGCGATTTTGTGGATTATTCTGATTGGTTACATGACTCACTGATAGGATGGCTGCGACCATACCTGAGTCTATTTATCAATCCTTATTGGATGGCTGTGTCCATGCCTTGTATCTGGATTCTTGTATACTATGTTATGGATGGCTACGCCCATACCACATATATATCATGTATTTGAGATATCAGTTGTAATTATCTACGCAGGTTTTCCGACGATAGTGTTCTTAGTTGGACACGTTCTAGTAAAGAATTTCACCCCTCTCTCTCTTTCGGGCCTCATGCTTTAGGGGGCATCTGTTACACAGAAATTTGTCACTGTCCCTACAATTCCCCGTCCCACACATTGGAGGGCTTATTCCGTGACCTGTGAGCAGTGACATGATCTGAAAACACTTTCATGGCATTCCCCTAGACATGGAATTTCATTCCTCTCACGACAACTCCTTGTGAAAAACCATAAAAATAACCTTTTTATCCTTGGCGCGACTGCTCAGTGTCATACCCACGCCAATGGGGGAAATCCTCCAAAGAGGGCGCGCCAACTGGCACACTGTCTCAGTGTTGTACCTGCGCCAGGCTTAATAAGGAGTTTTTTTTTTAAATAAATGGCAGAATATTGACTCCAACAAACTCCTGAACCAGACTCTAAATCAAGTTGGGACATTTGGCTCCGGTTCTCCATGTAGAGGAAGTAGTTTTCCACCTCTCATGGAAGCTTCCTTGAGGATAGGGCCAATCCCATGATTGTAGGGATCCCAACTCCCCTTCCACCATCTATATAAGCTTGCCATTTCCCTTTGCAAGCTAGTCTCCAAGAGCCTTCATAGCCTAAATAATGCTGCAATAGTCCTCATAGAGCCAAATCAATAGCAAGGAGATTGACGATCGAAGAGAGAGGCTTGTCCCCATTCCCGACGAGCTTTACCGAGACGTATTCCGCTGACAACCCGCCGAAGGAAGATTCAACGTCAGAGCCAAGTTGTATTTTCCTTTGTATGAACTAATGATAAGTGACTATTGGTTATGGTTCCACTCGTATTGTTCATTATGATCATGAGTTGTGTCCTCTCTGACTGATACATAATTGCATATATCGGGTTTTACGCTTGTGTTTGTCGTGTTTCTTGTGTATGCAGGTGTTCGATCGCGGCAAGCGAGAGGATTGTGATCTGCTGGAGCAAGGAAATAGGAGCGCCATCTTCTCTACAAACAACAACGTTGGACTTGAGGTAGGCCTTCATCGCAAGTTGGTCTATTGCAATTAGGAAATTGCACCTTAGCGTGGTATGATTGTTGCTAGACCCGATCTGGGCTAGTAGGGATCGCCTACGTCTACGCAGAGGATTTTCTGACAAATTTTGAATTTTACGGCGATGCCGCCAATTTTTTGTAAGTGGAAATCCCCTCTGCGGACAGAGCGATCCCACTGCCGGTCGAGATCAAGCAACAAAAGCACCCCACTGGGCAAGTTCCGGGAGGGCAAGCAGAAACTGCGGACGAAGGCCTACCTCAAGTCCAATGTTGTTGTTTGTAGAGAAGATGGTGCTCCCGTTCTTGTTGACCCCGGATTACAATCTCTCCGCCACGCGGTCCCGAACACTATCACAGAGCACAGCAAGCCTGGCGATAAAACCGATATCACACCCAATTGTGTATCGGTAAGAAGACACAACTCATGATCTAATAATGCGAGTGGAACCACTTAGAAATTAAACATCATTCATACAAAGGAAAATAAAACCAGGCTCTGACGTTGAATCTTCCTTCGGCGGGTCGTCAGCGGAATACGTCTCGGTAAATCTTGTCGGGAATGGGGACAAGCCTCTCTCTTCAATCGTCAATCTCCTTGCTATTGATTTGGCTCTATGAGGACTATTGAAACATTCTTTAGGCTATGAAGGCTCTTGGAGACTAGCTTTCAAAGGGAAATGGAAAGCTTATATAGATGGTGGAAGGGGAGTTGGGATCCCTACAATCATGGGATTAGCCCTATCCTCAAGGAAGCTTCCATGAGAGGTGGAAAGCTACTTCCTCTACATGGAGAATCAGAGCCAAACGTCCCAACTCGATTTAGAGTCCAGTTCAAGAGTTTGTTGGAGTCAATCTTCCGCCATTTATTTTTAAAAAACACTCCTTATTAAGCCTGGCGCGGGTACAACACTGAGACAGTGCGCCAGTTGGCGCGCCCTCTTTGAAGGATTTCCCCCATTGGCGTGGGTATGACACTGAGTAGTCGCGGCAAGGATAAAAAGGCTATTTTTAGGGTTTTTCACAAGGAGTTGTCTTCAGAGGAATTAAAGTACATGTCTAGGGGAATGCCACGAAAGTGTTTTCAGATCATGTCACTGCTCACAGGTCATGGAATAAGACCTCCAATGTGTAGGGTGGGGAATTGCAGCGATGGTGACAAATTGCTGTGTAACAATCACTGATGGCAGGATGAAAATACTGACACTAACACTTACCATTTTGTCATGGCTCGGTCAAGGAACTTCGACTCTACCTCATGTAATATCTTAGACAAACATCGTTGTAATCTCCCTAAAGACAAGCTCTATCACCATGCAGGATTCCTCGAGCTAGTATTCTCAACCGCGACTTTGTCCCAGAGGTCTGGTAGACCTCCTGACCTTCTTCAATATCTCGCCACTCTGCTAATTTCCAACTAAATAATTCCACGACGTTACCCCTATTGAGCTTAGTTGTTAGCTACAATGATGGATTTCTAGCTCGTGGGCCTTCCCTACCCTCAGGTAGGGAATTCCCCACATGCTAGTGTAAGTGCTCCTGCGACTATTTTCTGGCATGGACTTGGCGTGAACTTCAGAGAAGTTCCCACCTTCCCTTCCACACACCAATGGTTCCAAAGTCTACGTTGAATCTGCAAGCATATCCTTGGTGCTATTCAAGGTTTCTGGGGCATTTGGTTATTCTCAAGGATATGTAGCCCTCATCGTCACATTCCTTGTGGCTCAACTGGCCTCGCAAAAGCTCCCCTTAAAATTTATACATCATTTGCATGCCATCACAACAACTTGTAAGCAAAAATAACAACTGTAAACACTTATCGACTTTTTCCAACAAAGGGTATTTCATGTAAAATTGTGTATTACTTAAAAGGGTATCAAAACCCTCTTCTTTTCAAGGTTCAATTCAAGGTTTATTTTTTACTGTAACATATATTGAAGTTATTTCACTTCAATTAATGATTTATTCTTCATAAAGTTAAGAATTTCATTCAAATTCAGCTATACAACTTAGATATTATTATCATTTGGTACATTTCACCTATTACACATAAAATACTTTGTGTTTTCCATTAGCAGGTCATCACACACATTTTTATTCCAGATTCAAGCACAACACACATATAGATTCAATATACTTACATTAGTGGAATACCCCCACAAGGTGCACCACATATACAAGCATTAATATCACAACTACAGTCCTAAATACAAAACCATTACCAAAAACAATGCAACATGATTTGTTAAAAGAGTAAAAAAGCATACAAAGATAGTTATATTTGAATTTTTTAGGAAATTGAGTCTGGTAAAAATACTGTCCACCCAACCTTAGGCAACTACAATCACTTTTACTTGAATTTTCCACCCCCGAGCCAGATTCTAGAGTTTGAGGGGGGAATGTTTGCTTCTAGAATGCACACCAACTTCCAACTGAAACAGGGAATCCATAGGACCTGCTTCCTCAATCCCACCAGTTTATTTCTTCTTTCCTTGCCATTAGAGGGAGTCCAGAGGTGCCCCACTTCACCCTCAAGTGTACACTCAGTGATTCACCCCCTTCTAGGGAGTCCAAAATCCATTGTACCAATAGGGCTGTATCCACAAGTAATTAGTCAAGTATTCCTTTGTCTATGGTTCAATATGGCCTCTTCCAAGGTTGTCACAAGGCTCCAGAGTGACTATCTCAGCCCACAACCTCCAGGGGACCCAACTTGTTACAGGGATCCAGATATTTCATCCCAACACACAACCTCCATGGACCTAAGATGTTATAGGGCTCCAAGGATCCTATCGCAACCCACAGCCTCTAGGGACCCCAAGCTATTACAAGGATCTAGAGACTAGCACTCAACCCACAGCCTCCAAGGACAAATAACTGCTCCCCTAATTCTCTTATCTTCAACATTTCTTGTTGAATTCTTATGCTAGAGGCTCAATTTCCAACTCCCTTCTCGATCTGCCTCCCAAATCAAGTTCTTTGCTCCCTTGATACGAGGATATTGAATGGGTCTTCATGTTTGAATTATTCTCCTCTAAATCACGATCTTCTCCTATCTGAATACCTTTTTTTTTCTTCTGGCCCAGATGCTTATGTTTTTTCCCATGTCCCCCTCTATGTTGTGTCCTTCCTGTTTCTGCATCCCTCATAAATAATTTTTCCTCCTTGCTTTTTGGGTTTTATCAAGCAAGCATGGGTTGGGTACTTTTCCTCGACCCATTTAATTTCAAGAATAGTTCATTAACTTCATGCACAATATAACCTTCAATGGTTGTCCTGAAATTCAGGTTTCTTCTTGCATAAGAAACCATAACACCCCAAGAAGCGATTCTCCTCCCTAAGCTCTAGAATTTGTGCCGCTTTGAATCAACCCCCTTTTTATTTTGAGTTCAAGCATTGCATAATATTTACACATATTTACAATGTGTCTTATGTGAGAGCATTAGGTGGATTAGTACAATCTCCTCCCCCTTGAGGGAATTTCACACTTGGTGTTTATTTACACATACACAATGTCGAACTTAAAGTAAGACACATATTGTTTTAGGGATATTTATACACACTGCTCTATACAGTATTTACAATTATACACAATTTTTTTAACCATGAAACAAGAAAGGATATTTAACTTTCATGGCATCATCCATTTACCATGTGGCCTCCTTTAGCCCAAAGTTCTTCCATTGTACCTTGACTTGCTCTATGGCTTGATTCCAAAACATGAGATTCCTTTGGTCTAGAATGCACATTAGCTTTGGTTGGAACTCTTCCTTTGGTTCCACTTGTAATATATACCAATCAATCACAAGATTAGAATCCTTTCCATACCTTTTAAGTTAAGAAACATGGAAAACATCATGAACTCTAACTGATGGAGGTAATTCCATCCTATATGCTACCAATCCAATCCTCTCAAGAATTTCAAACGGACCACAATATCATGGTGCCAAATTCGCACATGTCCCTATCCTCAGGGAAATTTTCGTAGGTTTAATTCTAAAGTAAACATGTTCCCCCACTTGGAACTCTTTGTGAAACGTATGCTTATTTGCATAGATTTTCTATCTATCATGTGCCACTTTCAAAGTTTTATTTATGATATGAAATTATTGTTCCATGTCCTTGAGAATATCAGGTCCTACATGAACTTTGTTAGTTGGATCATTCTAGCTAATAGGATTATTACAACTCCTGCCATACAATGACTCAAAGGGGCTCATTTTTATGGACTCTTGGTGTCCATTATTGTTGAAAATTCCACAAGTGGAATGAATTTTTCCATTTCTTGGGTTGTTGCATCACATACATCCTTAACATGTCCTCGACAATCCGATTGATCCTCTTTTTTTCCCATATGTTTGTGGACGATATTCTGTACTAAATTTTGATTATGTTTCCAATCTTGCAAACAATTCCTTCCAAAACCTGGAAGTGAAACTAGCATCTCTGTCTGACACAATCTTCTTGGGTATGTCATGTAGTCACACGATCTCCTTTGTGAATATTTTTGCTATATCACTAGCGAAATTGGTGGATTTGAATGCCACAAAATGGGCTAATTTGTTAAGTTTATCCACCACTACCATGATTTCATCATGTCACTTAGATTTTTTGGGAAATCCTGTAATTAAATCCATAGAAACTACCTCCCAATTCCATTCTGGAATAGGGATAGTCTGCAACAATCCTGACAGATATTTGCATTCAGCCTTTACCTGTTGGAATTATATGCATCTTGTCACAAAACCTACCACTTATTTCTTCATATTTTTCCAGTGATAGTACTTTTTAATCATTTTTAGGGTTTCTTGATACCCTGGGTGGCCTGAGTAAGGTTTAACATGGAATTATTTCATTATTAACCTTTTTTTTCATCATTGTTATGCACATGAATTCTGCCTTTGAGCATGACTAAGTCATCCTAAGTGAGATGATATCCTCCATCCTCACCATTTTTCTACAAAATTTATTTCATTTACTGTTATTTTTAATCTATTTTTTCAGCGCTTTTGATTCTTTCTTCCAAATTTGTTGCATACAAACTTACTGTTTCCAAGTGATTTACTTGGATTCTTCTGCTCAAGGCATCAACAACCTTGTTTTCCTTACCTTTTATGTACTTAATCTCAAATTCAAACTCTTTGAGCATGGCTAGCCATATTTCTTACCTAGCATCCAAATTTTTCTATACAAACAAATATTTGAGTCCACTAAGGTCTTAAATGAGTGTGAAATTCCTGCCAAGGAGGTAGTGCCTCCACATTTTTAAACCATGAGCTATAGCATCCAATTCTAAATCGTGTGTACATAATTTTCCTCATGCTTATTAAAAATTTTGGACTCATATCACACTACTTTCCCTTCATGCATTAATACTCCTATGAGTCCTTCCTTGCATGCATCTCTACAAACCACGAAATCCTTGTTAGGATATGCGATTCTTAGCACTGTTGGACTGGTGAGAAATTGCTTTAACTACTCAAAGCTTTCTGCACATTTTCTAGTCCACTCAAATATTTTCCCTTTTTTATGCAAAGTTGTAATGGAATGACTGATTTTGGAGAAATTCTAAATAAATATCTTGTATTATCCTGCCAATCCCATGAATGATCTAACCTCATCCATGTTCTTTGGGGTTGGCCATTCCCTTATTGATTTGATATTTTCAAGGTCGACTTATATGCCTTCCTTAGAGACAACATGCCCTAGGTAATGTATTTATTACTGGAAGAAGTTACACCTATTGAGATTTGAATAGAGCTTATGTTCTCTCGACAGTTGTAACATTGCAGTTAAATGATTTTCATGTTCTTCTTATTTTTTGAATAAACTAGTATGCCATCAACAAACACTATGAAAAACTTTTTGAGGTAAGGATGTAATACTTCAGTCATAAGACATATGAATGTGGAAGGGGCATTGGTAAGACCAAAAGGTACCACTATGAATTCATAGTGCGCATACCTTGTTCTGAAAGCAATTTTATGGATATCTTCCTCCTTGATTCTCACCTGATGGTAGCCTGACTTCAAGTCATTTTTTGATAAAAATTTTGCTCCTCTTAACTGGCCAAAGATATCATCAATCCTTGGTAATGTATACTTGTTCTTGATGGTTACTTTATTCAATTTTTTTAATAAATGCACAATATAAGGTTTCCATATTTTTTCTTCACAAATAATATTTTTTCTCCCGAAGGAGACACACTTGCCCTTACGTTACCCTTGTCAATCATTTCTTTCAGCTGTAATTTTATCTCAACCAACTCAGGGGTTCTCATTCTATATGGATCCTTATAGGTTGATGTTGATCCTAGTACCAAATCGATATAAAATATCTCTCTGTGTGAGGAGGTAATCTAGGAACCTCCACCGAAAAAACATATGCATAATGTTTCAATACAGGGTACTTTTGAAATAGTTCAACTTTCTTGTCTTATGTTTATTTGCTAGCTTCCTCATTCTTGAAAACATGTAATGAAAAAATCATGCAAACTTTTCTGTTGTTATTTTTATCCTGCATAGACGTGATCAACATCATTGATATGGGATTCTTCTTGCCTTGCAACACTCTCTTTGTTCCTTAATCATCCAAGCATTCTATCTCTTTTTCGTAGAAATCTACCTTGGTATGGTGTGAGTATAACTAGTCCATGCCCAATAATATGCCATACCCACCTAATGGAAATGCATTCAAGTGGGTTTTTGTGGGAATTCCACTAAGCTAAATTTCACATGGCTTTACCCAATGTATGATCCTTCTCCTTATGCATGTTTCCAATTGAACCATCCAAGGTTCTTGATGTAATTCCTTGCCCACTCTAAACTTCTCAACAAGTTATGGGTTGTTGTAACTATAATAAGAACATAGATCAATTAAAATAGAAATGACTTGTTGTTGTAGCTTACCTTCCATATCATTGATGGATGCTTGGTGACTTGCTTGGTGATTTTCCACTGTTGCTTAAATCCTTGGTATACTTCAAGCTATTTTGAGCATTGTAAATCTTTGGTCCAACATTCTGCTGGTGTGGTTGGTCTCTTATTTTGTGTTTCCCACCACAGGTCTAGAACTTGAGTGGTTCTCGGCCTTCAACCTTGGGATGTGCAGACGCCAGTTACTACACACTTTTCCTAATACCAACATTGGGATTTTGCTGAAACTATCATGCCCGAGCTAGGTGCTTGAATTCCTTCCTGTATGGGATTTTCTTAGGCCACTTATTATTATGTCCAGAATTTCTCTTGGCCTTTCAGTTACTCCTGATTTCTTGCTTGTGCTTTTCTTATTCATAGCAGTGTTTTAATTTCCTGATAGCATCCTCAAGGTTTAGGGTTCCAACAATTCGATTTTATCTTTGAATGCCATAGGCAACCCACTGATGGACCTCTGAATCTTAGCTTTCTCATACTTGAGATATGGTACCTACCTCAATAGTGCCAAGAATTTGGTGACATACTCATCACTGGTTGACTAACCCATTTTGAGTTCATAAAACTCTTTTTCTTTGCCATCATAGTATCATTCAAACATGTATTTTTCTCTAAATAGCTTCTCAAAATCCTCCCAGGTCAACTCCCTTTCAGTGATGGATATAACATTTTACAATTCTTCCCACCATATGTTAGTTTTCCCTTTGAAATTGTATGATGCAACTCTAGCCTTCATATTCTCAGAATAGTCATGTATTTTGAAAAAGTTATTCATTCCTAGCAACCAAGCTTCTGCATCCTCTATCATCTTGATATCCCCATTAAATGTAGGTGGCTTTTCCTTCTTAAATTATTCAGGCATGTGTTCCTTTTCTTTTCCTGCTGAATGATGGTGATTCTTCTAGGAAGCTGAATTAGATGGTTTTCTTGGACACTGCACCTATGTGGTAGTTCCTCCTCTTATAGTTCTCAAAGGTTCACCTCCCGGAACAATGCCCTCAATCCCTTTCCTTTTCCTCTTCCCGGACCTGTCACCATATGCTAGATTAGTGTTTTCTTCAGTTTCCTAAAGGCCTTTCTTCCCTCTATATATAATGACTCACCCTCCTCTCAGATTTCCTTTGCCTCTGCCAATCTGAGAGACTTTGCAGGATAAATGAATTGACCTATTCTTGCATTTCTAGGGCTCTTACCAGTCTCTCATTATCATACTTAAAGATTCTCACATCATCCCTTAGACTTCTCAACTTTTCCATCCATTCTGGGAAATGATTCCCTTCCCCTTGGCCAAATGATTTCTCTTCTTCATTAGCTTAGACCCCATCACTTTCATGTTGTGATTGAACGGAGCTATATTCAACCATTCCAGTCCTCATCAATAATATTGTTGGAGACGTAATCCTCTATGGGTAGGCGTGGAAAGCGAACAATCACAAAGGAGTCCAAGTGGCCTTGGAAGATGAATCCAAGAGTCACACCAATGTAATATAAATATACATTTATGGTGAATAATATGTGTATCACACGCTTATCTTGTTTATCTTTCTATTTCTGTGTGCATCTTTCCCTTTGTGTGTGTTTCACCATGTGTGTGTTTAACATGGTATCGGATCCATTCGTTTAGTGGCCTCTATGTACATGTCAGAAATTATGCCATTTCTGCTCACTATCCATTTCAGTGCATTAATGTACTCCATTTCAGTGCATTAATTTACGTTATTTTTTGTAGCTCTGTTTCTGCATTCATGCCTGTCATTCTGCATAAAGAGCATTGCGCTCTACCAATAGGCCTCCGCCTCCAAACCGCATATCACAGGACTCAACCATTGAACTGCCATCGCTTCATCTTCCCCTCGATCTTCCCCTCGGGCATCCTCCACTCCATTCCCTCCCGCCTCATCCATGCTAACTCCTCCCCCGATGGAATTTCCTCTCCACGCTCACCTCTCTCGCATCCCCGCGCTCCCCCTCACCCCTCACTACGCTCCTCGTTCCTTGGCGCTCCCCTCACACCTCATGGCCCCTCGGTCCTCACGTTGCTCCACAACCCACCACTCGACCAGAACACCATCTCCCAACCCCGCTCCACTCCTTCGCTCCCCAACCCTCCCCTTCATTGCCAACCTTGCACTCCCCCTCACCCCTCGCTACGCTCCATGTTCCTCGGCGCTCCCCTCCCACCTCACAGCCCCTCGGCCCTCACGCTGCTCCACAACCCACCGCTCGACCAAATCACCATCTCCCAATCCCGCTCCACTCCTTCACTCCCCAACCCTCCCCTCCATTGCCAACTCCTCCTACCCCTCACTCCTGCTCCTCCCACGCGCACCCTCCCCACGTATCCCTCACACTCGCACGCAACCCTCCCCTCCCCTCCCCTCCCCTCCCCTCGCTCACGTCTCCTATTTGTCACTCCCTCTTCAGATACTCAGACCCCCCTCACTGCACTCCCTAAGCTAAACCTCCCACTCACCATACGTAGCTCCCAAAGCTCCCTCTTTTCTCTCTCACATACCCACTGCCCGGAACTCTCGGTTGCTAATTTCTCGTGGCTCCATGCTGCGCTTCCTCATCCTTTGTGTTTTCCCCTCCACGCTCCACCAAACTCCACATACACCACATGGGTATATCTCATGCACCTCTCGTTGTTACCAATCGAATCTGGTCCAATTAAATCCTACCAAACAATTATAAAACTCTTACCTCTCCTCCACGCTCTCCATACCTCACACCACTCTGTCAAAAAAACAATGGAAAGAGACAGAAGGTAGCACGTGGAAGTGCCGTTGAAGTGATAGGGGGTGAGCACAGAGCGCATAGCACGAGAGGAGGAGGGGGAGTGAGCTACTAGGCCGAGTCCCTCAGTGAATTCTAGTAAGTGAATGGTGGGAGGCTTGGCGGTATTGACAATAGCAACATTGGATGAGGTCCTTGTTGGTATTACCACTTGTATTGGTGTTCGAGGGGCTTTCCATAGCTCTCGCTCATGTGGTCGCTCTGCTCTTCTGGTCGAATTCTGATGTGGTATATGCTAGGGTCATGCATGAGGGCCAAGTTGCCCAAAATTTGGTGAGTTGTGAGTTCTATTATTTATTTGTGTCATAGAAACACTAGCATACATTTGAGAAGATGTTGGTCACTTGAAATTTTGTGGATTTCCACTGCCAAAGCTCAAAACCCATTGCTCAAGAATTGATTTATTTATGGGAGCTGGTCGGTGTAGAGTTATACCCTTTGTGCTAGTACCAATTGGTTTAAGTTTATATAGGTTGGTATAAGCATTGGTAGCATTTGAAAAAAAATAAAAAATAAAATATCCTAATCTAGAAAAGCAACTTTGTGACTAAAGCCCCATAAATATTTGGATTAAAATTTGCATTACTAGGGACGTTATTAGAAAATTCACTACATGTGACATTGGAAGTGGTATTTTAAGTGGAATTTGAAGTGGTGTTGGGAGATTCTTTCAAAGTGGCATATAATAGTTGGTCCATATTGGCATGATTGTATATGTATAGCATTGGTATTATATACTATATATTACGCAATTCAAAGCCAAGCCAAGAGATATAATATTAATTGGTTGCCTATTGACATTGCATACACCTTTCATTTAGTGAAGTTGAGTTGTTGACAAAATGACTAGAACCGCTGAATTATTAGAGTTGTTAAATACTTCAATACACTGTACTGTTCATGATATAGTTGAAATTGGAAAGGGAACTCTCCTTGACATTCATACATGCCTACAATATGCACAAGAAAATATTGAGTTTTTGCAGCTTGAATCTCAATTCCAACAAGAAGAATTACAGCAACGGAGTCATCATTCTGAACTTGTTTTTGTTCAGAAAATTGAAACAGACTCCCATCAGCAGAAAGAATATAAATTTTAGGTTGGTCCACATTCAGTACCCATTTCAGGAGCAGATGTGCAGAAATATGCAGACATCCAGCTTGCACCTCCCAAGCCCATCATCAGACCTTCGGAAGATCTTGTCCATAACAAGCACATAAAAGGTCTTGGATATGACAAGGATGTGTCCTTTCATATTCCAGACTAATCCAAGCCCATCAAATTTCAGAGTGCTGGATTTCTTCATGACAATTCACATTCAGTTGTTCTAGATCCTGCTCCTCTTCCACAGTAACAACAACAACAGATTGAAAAATGTCAACACTGTGATTGAGTTGGCCATATGAAAGATCATTATTTTTATCTTCACCCATGCAAACACTATGGTCGGCACACCCATTATTCACAGATATGATTCAAAAACAAGCCTCCTGCAAGAACAAAGATTCATCTTGGATGGATCGCTTCTTTGAAATGGGCATCAACAACCAAGAAGATGTTTAAGTCGCATGTCAGAACTTGTTCTCGAATATTGAACAATCTTGCAGTTGATTTTTCTCCATCATCTCACCTTTTACCTGACATGGGGGGGGGGGGGAAATGGTGGTCATCTACAAGCTTCAACACCACATAAAGCGAGCCTAAGCCACAATCTCTCATTCCAAATTCAGAGTTGTAGCCAGAGACATAGTAGCTCAAGAGAGCTTGAGCCACAATTCGTCATTCAAGATTCAGAGTTGTAGCTAGAGACACGGATGCCCATGAGCATGCCTTTGGTTGGTGGACATCCCTTAAACCATCTATGTGAGGTTGATATTCTTCCTCTTTTAGAACACTTCCTCTAGCAGAAGACTTCAAATTCTTTCCAGCTTTGGAAGAGTTCCAGGAAATGAATCAAGCATTCCAGTGTTGGTGGTCATCCTTAAACCATCACAGGTTGTAGAATTCCCTTATTTTAGGTTGAAGGTCTCCCTCTTCAAATATGAGGGACACTTCCTCTAGCAGAAGCCCTCAAATTATTTCTAGTTTTGGAAGAGTTATGGGAACTGCAATAAGCATTGTGTTCCAGTGTTGGTGGTTATCCTTAAACCACCTCTTTATGCCAACATTTCAGAGAGATGATTCAGCCTAAGTGCTGCCATGCATACTTTACAGATTTGTATTAGAACTCTCTTCTTGGACTCACACATACTCCTTTAGATTAAGGGGGGGAATGTTGGACACCTAATCCTCTATGGGTAGGTGTGGAAGGTGAACAGTCACAAAGGAGTCCAAGTGACCTTGGAAGATGAATCCAAGAGTCACACCAATGTAATATAAATAGACATCTATGGTGAATAATATGTGTATCACACGCTTATCTTGTTTATCTTTCTGTTTATGTGTGAATCTTTCCCTTTGTGTGTGTTTAACAAATAACATTTTTTTTTCTTTATGATTCTTGTGATATGTTTTCAATCAAACACATTAATAGACATTTCAAAATAACAAACACACAAAATCTGGGTCATGATTTACCATGGAGGTAATGTTGTGACAAAACAATCATGTTAGTGTACCAATACATTTATAAATCATATGAATCTATCATTCAATCATGATTTCTAATACAACAACATATTTATGACCTGTGACCATCAAAACAATAGCATGACCATGGTCTTGTTCTTAGAAAACTTTCATTTATGCTATTTTACCTACAAAACATAGATTAGCAGATTAACTCAATTTTTAACACTAGATATTTAATTAGTCCAAATTATTTTCTCAATTTTCTTTTATTATTACTTTCTCGTGATGAATCCCATCGAGTCTAGTTTTGAAATTGAATTCTCTGATACCACTCTGTAATGTACCCAACCCTTTCTTTCCAATCGAAGGGATGGGGTATTTTTTTTCCTCCTTCCTACAACTCATCGAGATCTCAGAATTTCCACATGACCGTCAGCTAAGCCAATAGGCGCTTAGCCTTCATAATCCCTTAGCGGGAAGAATTCCCTTTGCTAATGGCTTGACACTGTTTCCCTTATTTCTACATGAAACGACCATGGGTTAGGCACTAAGTTTGGAGCTCCCAATCCCCTTATTATTCCACTACACCCTTGGTACATTTCTATGCGAAAATACCAAGGGTTAGGGCTTAACCCATATCCATTCTATCTTGAAGATGATTGATGATTTAGAGCCATTCCCTAAATATCTAAATAGTGTTTGGAATCTCATCATTCATCGTAAAAAAATGACAGGGATGCCCCTGTAGGGTAGTTTGGTAAAGACACTCATCTCTAAATCGATGGCTCAAATATATTCCATGGGGGCTCCATCAATTTTCGTACTATAATGAGTTAGGCGCCCTAGAAGGAAGTTTGATAAGTCACCCATCCATTAATCGGAAACTTAGATCTATTACGGGGAACCAACCCACTCAAGACTCGCATGTTTTTTAATCCGTTGATCAACTACTCATCGTCTCCATGTCATCCCACTTGGTCCCTCTCCCTATGCTTCCCAAAATACATGCTTGGTTACCCGTAGGCTCGTTGCATTGGGCTTACGTGAACAGTGGGCTCCTATATGGGTCCTACCTCCACCAATGAGAGATTTTTCGGCCTTGCGTGGATGATCACACAACTGGTCCTCATCATCCCATCCAGTAACTTTCGACGCACTACTAAAAGCACCCTCTACTTCCCATCGAGTTTCAGTTATCAGGATTGCATGGATGGTGGGGTCATATGGCCTCTTTCCCATTGGTCTGCCATAGCCATATCGTGCCACCTAATCCTACTTCCTTTACCTTGGTGCCTTCCTTGCAACTCCTCTCTATTTTTTTCGTGACTATATCATTGGGTTGACCTAGAAAGTGGCTAATCCAAGACCAATAGGGATTTGTGTGTATTGTCACGTGCTATAACTTACGTCATCCCGTTGGATTCCTCTTGGTGCCTTTTCCTTCAATCCCATTTTATTCCTCTGAGTGAGCTTCATCATGCTGACTCAGCAAGTGGCCAGACCCTAACCAATAGCGCTACGATAGCATTGTGGCCCGGACACATACTTCGTTTACGTAATCCCGCCAGGATTTGCCCGAAGTTTTCCATTTCACCCTCTTTTCATCCTTCTAGGTTATGCATCTGGGCTTATGTGGATTGTGGGCCAAGCCACTTGATATGGAGTTATTCAGGAGCGAAATAGAATACAGATATAAACATAAACACATAGATGCAACAAAAATAAAACTTAATTTCATTAATATCAAAGAACTAAAATATGCTTACATACAGAATGGAAATAAACTGGCTCGGGCGATGGTAGCTTATCTCTAAGAAGAGATGTGGCAAATACAAGCCTATGAACTATGTTACAATGAGGCTCAAAGGCCTATTTATTATTAAGAAACAATGTAAAACCCTAAACATCCAAAAACTAACCCTAGGAGATGAATCGCTTAAACTTTGGGCCCCGTTGGGGTAAATTGGTACATCAACTGCCCAGGATCGTAACTTTGGCATGCGATCTTCGTTTGATATGCACGATACCTCGTTATAAATATATATCCGAGGAATACAACTTTCAACTACAAATGTCTATTAAAGAATTACATTTTCCCGTTTTCCAAAAAAAATCTGCATTGCCAAAAAATAGTAAATTGTGCTACAATTAAGGAAACTAAAATACCGGAAGAAACAATGGTGGGGGTCTAAGTGGAATAGGCAGGTAATAACCAACATCCACCTAGATCAATCCTCCCCCCTTAGGAATTAATGGTCCCCATTGTGTTGAGTGCCTCCATGAGATGGGGAAACTTGTGCTAAACTTGATCCTTGGTGAGCCACTTGTCCTGGTGCAGGAATTAGCCAACTTTGACAATCCAATATAGTTGGATCTTTTGCTGGTGATTTTTCTTCACCTGCATGTCCATGATATTATCATTTGTGGCTTATTCCATGCGGTATAGGTTTAGCTTTGTTGGTGTGAGTTGTTTTTGTAGAAATTATATGCACTAAGCATGCATATGTCCTTGATTCACCTGATCTAACACTATTTAAATTTATGCAAAATACTGAATCAATTCCACTTGTTAATATTTTGCGGAAAAATTAATTGCACACACATGTGAAGCATAAACAAAAATAATCAATCGCACATAACACAGTTTTTAACCAGGAAAGCCTGAAGCTGAAAACCCCAACTATATATTATGTATCATGGAATCATATGAAAATCCTCATACAAATCTTATCAAGCTCTCAGTACAGTACAATCGTCATACACTAATCAAGAACAATCTTGCAAATCCATGCACCGATCTCTGCCTTCAGCTAGCCTGCCTCCACTGCGCAATCCCTGCTGAAGAATAGCTCTGAATGAATTCGAATTACTCTTGCCTTGACTGCACAATCCTCATTGGAAACTCCAATGTGTGTGTGATGCAATCAATGCATCACTATAGTCACAACAGATAGTCCATCTTTCCCTTTCACCTATCTCTCCACTGGATCTCCACTGAAACTGCCATGCACTGTAGTTAACTGTTGTATTGTTCAGTTGATTAATGAGTTATTATTTGTGAATCAATTAACTAATTAATTCACTCCACTCTCACTAGTGTATCAATCAGTTAGACTAGATACAACTAGCTCAACTGAGTCTAACTGAGTTAAACTGAACACAACTCCATAACTACTTCTTCCAACTGTGTCATAACTCTGCCACTTGAGTTCTAACTGAGTCCTCCATGCAATAGCTCCAGTAAACCCTTAGGAATAGCGTAATTCCTTCTGTCAGCTGTTGTGCCACATCTGTGCACTGAACTGAAGTGCTCCAAGAGAATAATTTGTTGTTTAGAGTTTGATTATTATTAAGAGCTAATAATAATCGACATGCATCTATTTTTAGATTGACGATCTATAAATAGACTTCGCCCAATATTCTAAAAATAGAATTTCATCTATTTTTACAACTTGATCAACCATCCACAAATAGCATCCTGCAACTTCTGAAATATGATCATCATGTCTAAAAATAGACTTGCGCCAAAAATAGCTTGCGGGCCCACTTAGTGAAGGCGAATATTTTCACTAAGCTCATCATCTTGTTGAATCTAAACACTCCCTCTCAACAAGATAGGGATTATCTTTCACCCCAATCTTGCCTCTATGGTATTCGAATTTTCTCCTGGTGAGCGCCTTCGTCAGAATATCTGCATCCTAATCCTCCGTAGGAATGTACGGAAGCAACATGATCTTCTGCTGCACACAATCTCTGATATGATGATACCGGATATCAATATGTTTAGATCTATCATGAAACACAGGATTAACCGAGAGTTTAATGCAACTTTGATTATCACAATGTATCACCGTGGAATCTAAATGTGAACCGAACAAACCAAACAAATTCTTCCTCATCCAAATAGCCTCACATGAAGCTTGACTTGCTGCCATGTATTCTGCTTCCGCTGAACTGAGTGCCATGGATCTTTGTTTCCTGTTGTACCAATAAAATGTCGTAGATCCGATACTGAAAATCCCTCCTGATGTGCTCTTTCTGTCTGTTGGGCTTCCTGCCCAATCTGCATCTGTGAAGCCATGCAACTTCACCTCATCCGTCTGTCTATACCATAAACCATACTCAAATGTGCCCCTGAGATATCTCAAAACATGCTTTCCTGCCTTCCAAAAGAGCTTGGTAGGCTTAACCATCGCTTGTGAAAGCCGGTTCACCGCATAGCATATGTCCAGTCTTGTATTAACTAAATACATGAGCGAACCCACCAACTGTCAATAAATAGTGGCATCCACTACCTCTGCCGATGTAGCATCCTCTTTCTTCCAATTACTTGGAAGAGGAGTGTCGATAGGCTTGTAGCCTTGCATGTGAAACTTCTCCAGTATCTCCCGGACATACTTTCCTTGAGACACAAACAGTTCACCTTTCCGTTGCCATATTTCCAATCCAAGTAAATAATGAAGGAGGCCCAAATCCTTCATCTCAAACTCCTTTGCAAGATCTGCCTTGCATGAGTGTATCAACTCCTCATCACTTGTTAGTATTAAATCATCAACATAAAGTAAAATGATTAAAATCTTACCCTCAACCACAATCTGGTACAGGTTTGCATCCACCTCACTTTTGGTGAAGCCAAGTCCAGTGAAATAGCCGTCGATCCAAGTGTACCAAGAACAAGGTGCTTTTTTCAGCCCATACAATGCTCTTTTGAGCTTGCACACATGCGACTCGCTACTGAAGATCTCAAAAACTTCAGGATGCTCAATGTACACCTCTTCCTCAATTATCCCATTAAGGAACATAGTCTTCACATCCATCTGATGAATGTGCCAACCCATCTGCACTGAGAGAGCAAGGATGGTCTGTATGGAAGAATATCGTGCGAGGGTGCAAAGGTTTCTTCATAGTCAATCCCCTCGATCTGTGAGAAGCCCCGGGCAACAAATATTGCCTTATACTTCTTGACGCTCCCTTCAGCAGCTTGCTTTACCTTGTAGATCCATCTTGATCCTACAACAGATTTTCCCACCGGCCTTGGAACAATCTCCCAAGCACTGTTTCTGACAATGGATTCATACTCCTCCACCATGGCATCTACCCATGTGGGCTCATGCACTGCTTCTTCAAAATAAGATGGCTCTGTCATGATACACTTGCTCATAAGAGCCATGTATCCAATAAATCAGTCAGATGACTGTCTCTGTCTGCGCTATGATGTAGGAACTCCTACATTCTATGCCGCATCAAGCTTCAGTCTCTCAGCTTCTATGGTACGCTTTCTGCCTTGTCTGATGTTTGGTTCTGCATGAGTAGACTCCTCCACTCCATGAATCTCCTCCTATGGCTGCTCCACATCCGGAGGCTCATCTTTCAGAACAAGCAGTTCCTTCACTGCATGCAAGTATATCTCCCTCTCAAGCATAGCTTGTGCAGCACCCACAATCGTTCTGTTCTTCCTCTCTGCGACCCCATTTTGCTGTGGGTTACGAGGTGCTATGAGTTCTATTTGAATTCCTTCTTTGCTACAGAAGTATTTGAATTTTCCCGAGATGTATTCACCACCATTATCACTCCATAGAGCTTTCACTTGCTTCCCCGATTCCTTCTCCACCAATGCCTTGAACTCACAGAAATTTTAGAACATTTCACTCTTCTTCTGCATGAAGAAGATCCAACATCTACGAGAATAGTCATCAACAAATATAACATAATACCTGTGTTTTTTTGTTGAATCAACCGAGAAAGGTCCACACACGTCTGTGTGAATTCTCTCCAGGATCACCGAAGCATGGTTCTCCTTCTCATGAAAGGTGGTCTTCACAAAATTACCCATAATACATCCCTTGCACTGATATGACTGCACAAGAGTACCCTTGGGAAGTCCAGTAGAAATCTACTGCAAAATCTTCAAAGCACCATGGTGAAGATGGCCCAATCTCCTGTGCCATAATTCGCCCTCATCCCGGCTCACTACTTCTTCTGCTTTTCCCACCATTGCAGCGTAGCCATCTACCTCCAGCTTGTAGAGATTATTAATTCGAACCCCTATCTTCTTGGTTTGACCCCTTGTTTTATGTCAAAGGAAGGCTTTTTCCTCACTGAAAACAACATCATAACCCTTGTCTTCCAGCATTGCGACTGAGACCAAGTTCTTCTTCAGACCTGGAACATGCATGAAATTCTTCAACAAGAATGGATTACCGGAATCCCTCTCAAAATTAATGGTCCCAATTCCAGTCACACTGTACTGACCATCATCGCCCATCTCTATATGCATCTGGAGGTCCTTCTCCTCCAAGTCACTAAACAACTCTTTATCTCTCGTCATATGGAAAGACGCATCACTATCAAGATACCACACCAATCCCATGCAGCTTGAAACCAAGCAAGCTATCAAGGAGGAATCAAGCTCAAATTTTGAGGCTAAGGCCTCTCCAACTGCAGATCCAACAACCTTCTTGTTCTTCTTCTTCTATGGACAGTTAGTGGCCAAATGTCCATGTTCGTGACAGTGAAAACACTTCACTTTGGACAAATCCTGCTTCTTGCCTTTAGCATTGGATTTTGAAGGATGTTTCTTCCCCTTCCCTTTCCTTTATTTGGCAGCCAAAGCACAATTATCTTCATCTTCATTCTTCTATGAAGATCCATCCCTGGTACCCCGCCTTATCTCCTCCTGCACAAGATCAGACCAAAGTCGCTCCCATCCTGGCAGTTTCTCCCGTCCATTGATAGAGTCTTCGTAGCTATGCCAAATCTTCAGAAGCCCAAGGAGAGCCAAGCTCACCAAGTCTTCTTCATCAACAATAAACCCCACACTTCCCAGTTCATCCTTGCAGTGGACAAACTTCATAAGGTATTTTTTTGGAATAACGTTGTCTTCTTCATTTTTATTTTTCTCCAGCTTGTCTTTGCGCGTTCTCTGGTCACTTTTGCTTTGGAACAAGTCTGTCAAAGCCTTCCACATTAAGAATGGAGTGGCTTTCCCATGAAGGCTGGACACAATATGGTCCTTCACACCTTCCAACAGAATTCTCCTCGTCTTTGTTGTCTTCTTTTTCCATGCATCAAGTAATGCAACATGGTTAGATCCCGACTTAGGAACATCACTATCGATGAACTCCTTTAGTTCATTATCCTCCAGCACTACCTCCATCCTGTCCTTCCATGCTATGTAATTCGAGCTCCCATCAAGGGCATACTCCAATCTCAATCCGTTGAAAGACATTTCAATGTATACTCAACTTCTGCACCAAGAATCTTCTGTAGAAAATTTGAATTGTCCACCAGCATAAACTCACTTTAAAATTGCAATCTTCAATAAACAATGCTCCGATACCATGTAGAAATTATATGCACTAAGAATTCATACGTCCTAGATCCACCTGATCTCACACTATTTAACTTTATGCAAGATACTGAATCGATTCCACTTGTTAATCTTTTGTGGAAAAATTAATTGCACACACATGTAAAGCATTAATAAAAATAATCGCACATAACACAGTTTTTAACCAGGAAAGCCTGAAGCTGAAAAACCCAAATATATATTATGTATCATGGAATCATATGAAAATCCTCATACAAATCTTATCAAGCTCTTAGTACAGTACAATCGTAATACACTAATCAGGAACAATCTTGCAAATCCATGCACCGATCTCTGCCCTCTGCTAGCCTACCTCCACTGCACAATCCCTGCTGAAGAATATCTTTGAATGAATTTGAAATACTCTTTCCTTGACTATGAAATCCTCATTGGCAACTCCAATGTGTGTGTGATGCAATAAATGCATCATTATGGTCACAACAGATAGTCCATCTTGCCCTTTCACCTATCTCTCCACTAGGTTTCCACTGAAACTGGTCTCCACCGAAACCGCCATGCACTGTACTAAAACCGCCATGCACCGTAGTTAACCGATGTATTGTTCAGCTTGACAATGAGTTATTATTTGTGAATTAATTAACTAATTAATTCACTCCACTCTCACTAGTGTATCATTCAGTTAGACTAGATACAACTAGCTCAACTGAGTCTAACTGAGTTAAACTAAATACAACTCCATAACTACTTCTTCCAACTATGTCATAACTCTGCCACTTGATTTCTAACTAAGTCCTCCATGCATTAGCTCCAGTAAACCCTTGGGAATTGCGTAATTACCTCAGTCCACTGATGTGCCACATCTGTGCACTGAACTGAAGTGCTCCAAGAGAATAAGTTGCTATTTAGTGTCTAATTATTATTAAGAGCTAATAATAATCGACATGCATCTATTTTTAGATCAGTGATCTATAAATAGACTTCTCCCAACATTCTAAAAACAAAATTTCATCTATTTTTCCAACTTGATCAACCATCCACAAATAGCATCCTGCAAATTCTAAAATATGATCATCATGTCTAAAAATAGACATAGTCTAAAAATAAACTTGTGCCAAAAATAGCCTGCGGGCCCACTTAGTGAAGGCGAATCTTTTCACTAAGCTCGTCATCTTGTTGAATCTCAATAGTTTTTCAATGTCTGATGTGTCAAGTAATGGTGGAAAGTATGGTTGAAGATGGTCCACATTGAACATTGGGTGAAGGCCAAGGAATGGCAGAATTTTTATCTCAAAATAATTATAACCTACATCCTTATTGATGATGTAAGTCCCATATTGGAGTGGGTGAATCTCTTGGTGGGGCCCAGTGAGGCACTCCTTCTGAAAATGTAACCAAATTTTGTTTCCCACCTGGAACTTGTGTGGCACCCAATGTTGATCATGTATTTCTTGTACTTAGGATTGGCTCTATACAATATTTCATGGACCTACTAGCGGATGTGTTGAATGCGCTCAATGAAGTTGTTAGCCCTGTCATCTTTGGACTGGACATGAGTTGAATCTTCATGAGTAGTTACAATTGGTATGGCCACATCAATAGGACATAGTGGCTATAATCCCAACCCCGCCTGAAAGGGGTTGTGGTCAGTTGAGCTATGGAGAGCTCTAATATAGTTGTGTTGGACATAGGAGAGGCTTTCATTCAACGTGCATGGATTCTTCGAGTTTTACATGCGTAGAATGTTTACGATCATCTTGTTGACAACCTTTGTTTGGCCATAAGTTTGGGGGTGGAAAGTCATGGATTTAGTGAGCTTGGTATCTAGAATCGACCAAATACTTGACCATAATTTACTTAGGAACCTGCTATCCCGATCTAAGATAATGGAATATGGGATCCCAAAGTGTACCCACACTCATTCAAAGAAGAGATTAGCAATGGTTTCTATTGTGATATTTTTCTTGTAGGCCAACAGAATGGCCATATTAGAGAATTTATCGACGACCACAAAAATGCATTCATTCCCATTCTTAGTAGAAGGAAGGCCCGACATGTAATCCATGAAGATGGATTCCCAAGTTCAAATAGGAGTAGGTAGAGGATTGTATAGGCCCTACTTCTTGATGGTAGGTTTGGTAATGGAATAGGCAGTGCGAGATCTAATGTACTTCATGACATCCTGTTGAAGGTTTGCCCAATAAAATTACTTATGCAACACTGCCATTATTTTCTCTACCCAAAAATGTCCATCGAACTGACTGTAGTGCGCCTCCAAAATAATCTTCGTACGCTCGCTTGAAGGAACACAGAGGTGTACTAGATGGCATAACAGTGCATAATGGAGATGAAAATTTGGCACTTGTTTTCCTTCCAAGAGCATCTGGTATGTGTTGTCTAATTATATATCGCTCTTATAAATATGTGGCCACCCCGAAGTCTCATTCCCACAAGAGTCGAGCACATTGGTCAGTGCCATGACCAGCAGTCGGCTAAGGCAATCTGTAAAAAATTTTGTGTTGTCCTTCTTATACTTAATTTTCAAATGGAACAATTTCAGGTATGTGGACCATTTCTAATGGAAATCATTCTGTAACTTCCCTTGTGTCCGTATGAAATGCATGGGTCTTGGTCTATGTGGATGATTGTTTCTTTCCCCATAATGTAATTCTTCCATTGTCAGCAGGCCTACACAATGGAATACATTTATTTTTCATAGGTGGGATACTTTCGGACTATGTCTAAAAGTGTCTCGCTGTGATATGCCACTGGATGCCCCTACTAAGTAATAACTGCACCAATATCATAGTCAGAGACATATGTCTCAATCTCAAATGGTTTTTGCAGGTCTGGTAATGTGAGCACTGGTTCAGAGCAGAGGAAATGCTTCAAATCAAAAAATTCCTTCTATTGGGATTCATACCAAAAGAAATTTTATTTCGCTCCTCCCTTGGTGACTTGACTCAAAGGCCAAGTGATATGAGAGAACCCAAACATGAACCTGTGGTAGAAGTTAGCAAGGCCCGGGAATTTGTAGGGCTATGTTACAGTGTTTGGGGCTAGCCAATATCGAGTGAATTTTATCTTAGCTAGTTCCACATGCACACACTGCTCATTAATTATTTACCCCAGATATTGAACTTGGGTCATACCAAAAGTGCATTTCTCAATATTTCCACACAACTTGTGTTGTCGCGGTGTTTAGAGGACATGTCGAATGTGGTGGAGGTGTTCTTCCCAAATATGGCTGAAGATTAGGATGTCATCCAAATACACCACCATGAATGAATTGGTTAAAGGTCATAAGATGTCTTCCATCGACCTTATGAAGATTGTGAGGGAATTTGTCAACCCGAAGGGCATGACCAGCCATTCGAAGAGTCCCTCCTTGGATTTGAAGGCAGTCTTCCACACATTGGAGGGTTTGATTGGTACCTAGTGATAATCGGACTTCAAGTCAATCTTGATGAAATATTTGGTTCCCTTGAGTTGGTCCAGAAGGTCATCAATCTGTGGGATCAGATACCTATTCTAGATAGCGATCTTGTTTAGTGCTCGATAGTGAATACAGATTCTCCAAGTCCCGTCCTTCTTCTATACCAACACGATCAGGGTCCCACAACATGATTAACTGGCCTGATGTGCCCTTTCAGCAACAACTCCTGAATATTCCTCTTGATTTCATCATTCTCTAGAACAAATCATCGATAGATCAGTCCATTGGGTAGCTACGCACCCATGGTCATATCGATTGAGTGATTGACCTGACAGTGTATAGGTACCCTTGCGGGTGAGATGAATATGTCCCTGTACTCCTCCATGTCCTTGTCCACCTATTTTTGTCATGCAAAGGAGCCCTGTCTGGAGGTCATGGCCACAATATTCTTCTTTTCCTGAGGGAAATCATAAAGAAAACAAATTTATTGGTATGGGAAATGATCTTACTGCATTTTGTTGAAGTGATCAAAGAGATGGCGGTAGTCAGTGCTACCTCCAGTATCCTGTACAAATTATTTCCCAAAGTAATAACAATAGTGTGAGGCCTAGACTCATACACAGCATGTCGCTTCCACAAGTATGGTTGACCAAATAATACATTAGAAACTTCAATAGTAGAAACATGACACAGTACCTCTGGAAATTTTTGTAGATGTTATATGCTTGATGCAACTTTACTTTTATAACATCAATCACATAAACAGTTAAGTAAAAATGCTGATAGAACATACCAGTGGATCTATAGAAGACAAACCAGAAACAGGAGAATGTGTTGATGCGTTACAAAGGTCAGCAGGATGCTTCAACCAGCAAAGTATTCTTGGTCGGCCAACCCAAAATGTGTCACAACAGTACTCAAATCAATCATCCAGTCAACCCTAGAAAAGTCAACGTAGTCCAAAAAAAGTCAACGCAGGGCAGCAACAATAAAGTCAACACAGCTCCAACTTTGGTCAACCTTTTGACCTTGATTTTTGTGCCAATGAGTACGGCCTTCAAAAATCGAACTCTCCATAAAATTTCAGCTCAAACAGACCATGCGTTGACCAAAGTCAATGCTGGTAAAAATTTCCCAAAAACCCTAACTGCAGAAAATTTGCTGCAGTAAATTTCGTCCTTTAGCTACAGTAGATTTCGTCCTTCTTCTCTCGTGGGAAACTGCTTCTCAAATTCTTGTAGATAATCAGAGGAGAAGATGTGTGTTGTTGAGTGAGTGAAATACTCTCCAACGTTGACTGTATTTATATCCATCATTGAGGTGTGTGACACATCTATTGGGGGTGTAAAACCTTAAGGCTGACCTGCACTTAAACTTATTATAAATAATAAATTCAAAATAAATGTTCTGCTCATCAGATTAAAATCAATTTTATATCGATTTTACACCTCTCCAAAAGAGGAATCCAATACAAATATTGGAATCTTCATTTGAGCATCACAAGATGGAGTTTGGACCTAGTTGTCCAAATTTAACACTCCCTCTCAACTAGGGAGAACTCCATCCACCAGTGCAATCAAACATCGTGCGTCATCCCGCCATAACTTGCTTTGATCATCCCGTCAGTCACAACGACATCATCCTCCGGCTGAAAAATTCAACCCAGAGGTCCGAAACCTCTATCAGACTCACAAAGAGTCTCCAACCAACCCGAAGTTGGTTCATCTAACCCGAGGTCAGGCGAAGGTCCGAGACCTCACTAGAATTGATCCTAGATCAAGTAGTTGGACTGTGCCATCCTAGATAAAGAGTACGGTAATCTCTGATGTGTCCATCAGTCTTTGCTACTGGTCTCTAGCTTTTCCCATCTCATTGGCCAAATGAGAGGTACTTCCCATGAGCCCTGAACTCAATGGGTAGGAGGCATACGGGGCATAGATAATGAGAGGTGAACCAACTCAATAATCACAATGGTGGGGTACAAGCACACCAACAAGGTTTGGAAAGCCTAGCCTTGTGGTTGCTTATAGCTCCGAGAAGCTGTCCCCAAAGCCCCCCAGAGCTCCTCAAGCTCATCGTCCAACAGGAGCCACATCATAGGGTCGTTCCACGATACCAAGTCTCTCACGGAAGGTTAGGAACTTGACCTTCCCCAGGGGCTTAGTGAGAATATCCGCGACCTGCTCATCAGTTCCTATATGATCGAGCCTTACAGTGCCTCGTTGTACCATATCCCAGATGAAATGGTACCTGATATCAATATGCTTGGATCGGTCATGGAACACAAGATTCTCGGTCAAGCGAATCCCACTCTGGTTATCACAGAGTATCACGTTGATATCTAGCACATGTATAAACAACTCACTAAAGAGATTTCGCAGCCAAACTGCTTCACAACAAGCCATACTTGCTGCAATGTATTTAGCCTCTGTAGTGCTCAAAGCCACCGACTTCTGCTTCCTGCTCATCCATGAAATCAAAGCAGAACCAAGATTGAAGCAGCATCCCGATGTGCTCCTACAATCCACCACACTGCCAACCCAATCGACATCAGTATATCCACGGAGTTTCATGCTCCCGGCAGTGTATCTTAGCCCATGGTTTATCGTTCCCCGAAGGTATCTCAGAAGATTCATGGCACCAACCCAGTGAAAGTGATGAGGTTCAACCATCTATTGACTCAAAGTGTTCACTACAAAACATATATCTGGACGAGTGTTCACTAAGAACATCAGGGCCCCTACGAGTTGATGATACTCAGTAGGATTTGCCAATGCAGGCCCAACAACGCTGCCACTCAACTTCTTGAAGTTGAGTTCCATTGGTGTTGACATGGACTTGTAGTCCACCATACCAAATCTTTCCAGAAGTTTCACAATTTATTTTCCTTGAGAAAGGAAAATCTCTCCAGGTTTCTGCCAGACCTCCAGGCCTAGGAAGTAGTGCATCAGTCCTAGGTCCTTCATCTTGAACTCAGCAGCGAGCTCCCTCTTGCATTGATGAATGAGAGAGTCAACACTTGTCAGGAAGAGGTTGTCAACATAGAACACCAGAATGAGAGGCTTCCCCTGGACAACCTTGAAGTAAAGGTTCGGATCAGCATTACTTCGAGTGAAGCCCAGCTTCATCAAGTAGCTATCTATCCTCTCGTCCCAAGCTCTGGGTGCTTGCTTCAACCCATAGAGGGCTTTCTTCAACCTATAGACATGTGTGTCTTGATCCTAGACTTCAAACCCCAGAGGTTGTTCTACATACACCTCTTCTTTTATTGCACCATGCAGAAAAGCGGTCTTGACATCCATCTGATGAAGACTCCATCCTTGTGTAGAAGCAAGGGCTATGATTGATCGAATGGTGGTATATCGTGCCACAGGTGAAAATATGTCATCATAGTCTATTCCTTCCTTTTGAGAGAAGCCACGGGCAACAAATATTGCCTTGAACTTTTCAACACTTCCATCAGATCCAGGCTTGATCTTGTAGAGCCATTTTGCGGTGAAAACTGATTTGTCCTTCGATCTTGGAACCACATCCCAGACATCATTCTTCATCATGGACTCATATTCTTCGTGCATAGCATCCTTCCAGACTTGATGCTTTACGGCTTCCTCAAAAGATCCAGGTTCAGATTGTACAATAGTACTCATGGCAGCCAGATACCCTTTGTATCTACACGGCTTCTTGCTTTCTCGAAATGTCCCCCCTCGGGGCAGCATGTCCCTCGGCATCTTCGAGAGTTTCCCTGAGCCATGATGGTCTCTTTCTCAGTGAAGGATATGGATTGATTGGGTCCATTGGTCCTTCAACATCAGGCATTGTCTCATCCTGTGGTTCTTCATGATTTCCAGGCCTTGCTTCATTATTTTCCTCAGATCTCGGAAGATCTACTACTTTCTTCAGGGAAGCATCTTCGTCAAAAGTGACATCATGGCATATATCTACTTCCCTTTGACCAAGTACATAGACTCTATAGGCCTTAGAGGTTTCGCTGTAGCCCACACACATTCCTTTCTTCCCAGAAGCATCCATCTTACTTCTCTTTTCTTTTGGCACATGAAAATAAACAGGACATCCAAAAATTCTAAAATGTGAGACGTCAGGTTTCTTACCAGTGAAAACCTATTCGGGAGTTTTGGAGTCCAGCGCAGAATGAGGGCATTGGTTTTGAATGTATACAACAGTATTCACAGCTTCTCCCCACAGAAAATTCTGTAGACCATGGTCACATAGCATGGCACGGGCAGCTTCCACAATGGTTCTGTTCTTTCGTTCAACAACGCCATTCTGCTCAGGAGTATAGGTAGTAGTAGTCTCCCTCTTAATGCCAGCATCTCTGAAAAAGTCCTTGAACGCATTTGACTCATATTCAGTGCCATTGTCGGTCCTCAAAATCTTGATCTTCTTCCCTGTCATATTTTCCACCAAGGCTTTGAAGGTACGGAACCACATGAAAGCCTCATCCTTCTTCTTCAAGAAGTATATCCAGGTTTTGCAGGAGAATTCATCAGTGAATGTCATGTAGTAAGAACATCCTCCCAGGGATGTCACAGGTAGCATACCAGATAGATCAGAATGGACCAGTTGCAAAATATTAGATGTCTTTGTGACACTTGAGGGGAAAGGTCCCCTTGTATGCTTTCCTTTGGCACAACCCTTAAATACACCTTCATGATTATTTCCAAAATCGGGCATCCCTGTCACCACCTTCCTTACTTCAGGAAGGGCCTTGTAATGAAGGTGTCCAAACCTCCAGTGCCATAGTTCAGTTTGTCGGATAGTATCACATGTCATAGCTCCTAGTGGACTTCCTTCAACCTGGTAGAGTGTTCCAACTCTAAAACCAATCACGATAGATTCCTTGAGATTCTTCTTCCACATGCACACCTTTCCATCAGTGAATGCCACATTGAATCCTTTGTCTTCGATGGCTAATATAGACACAAGGTTCTTCTTCAATTTTGGTACATAGAGTACATCCTGCAAATGTAGGAATTGTCCTTGAGAGAAGTGGAGGGTCACAGTCCCTGTCCCTTTCACGGGATATGTGGCATTATCTCCAAGGATAATTTCCAGATTAGTATCCTTCTCAACCATGCCAGAGGGTGCTTCCTTGAACCCAGTGATGTGTCTTGAGGTGCCATTATCTATCAGCCAGACATCCATAGTGTCGGGCGGGGATGCAACAGAGAGGGCAGATACAAGAATGTATTCATTTCTTTTATCAAAAAAATTTGACTCCTCATACCTAGAGTTTCTAGACCTTTTGAAAGGTTGATTGTTTCCACCAGAGGGAGCCTTCCTCTTTCCTTTGGACCTGTTGTTTCTTTGATTTCCATTCCTCCGGTTGTTGTTGTTGTCATCACTATCGGGAGAATCCTTCTTGAAAGGACATTCTCTAGCATAGTGACCAAGCCTATGACAAGTGAAACACTTGCCCTTCTTTCCTTGGCCCCCTGCTCTTCCTTTGTTCTTAGGACCACCAGAGTTCTTCTTTCTAGAATGAGCAGCGTAGGCAGCATTTCTGTCATTTTCATATTCCTTCATTCTTGTCTCTTCTTGCATGCATCTTGACAGTAGCTCGTCAAAGTTAGGAATTGTATTATTATTGAGAATGGTAGTGTTGAATACTTTCCATTCATATGGGAGCCCTCCAAGTGCGGTGAGTACCATCTCACGATCAACTATTGTTTCCCCAATAGCCAGCAAATTGTTCCTGATCTCGGTCAGTTTCAGAAAGTATGTTTGGACAGATTCATCCCTGTCTTTCTTCAGATTCTTCAATTGATTCTTGAAGAATAACACCTGGTTTTCATTGTTTACTTTGAACATTTGTATCAGCTTATCATACATCTCTTTGGATGTGCCTAGCTCAGATATGTAGGAAACCAGACTTTTACGTATGGATTCCCTGATCATTAGCTTTGCTTTGATATCCCCCTTCTTATACTTGGTTTTAGCATCAGCAGTAGCAGTGGATGGAGGTTCTTGTATCTTACCCAGTACATATTCCATGAGATCATTGTCTTCCAATTTGAGATCTAATATCATCTTCCAAGCATGGAAGTCATCCCTTCCAGTTAGCTTGTCATCCCCCTTGAAGCCATAACTTGTGGAACTCATTTTTCTCTTTTGGTGATTGCTATAAGTTAGGGCTTGTCTTCACTTCAGCTATGATACCATGTAAATTTTTGTAGATGTTCTATGTTTGATGCAACTTTACTTTTATAACAGCAATCACATAAACAATTAAGTAAAAATGCTGATAGAACATATCGGTGGATCTATAGAAGACAAACCAGAAACAGGAGAATGTGTTGGTGCGTTACGGCGGTCAGCAGGATGCTTCAAACAGTAAAGTATTCTTGGTCGGCCAACCCAAAATGTGTCACAACAGTCCTCAAATCAATCATCCAGTCAACCCCAGAAAAGTCAATGCAGGGCAGCAACAATAAAGTCAACGCAGCTCCAACATCGGTCAACATTTTGACCTCGATTTTTGTGCCAATGAGTACGGCCTTCAAAAATCGAACTCTACACAAAATTTCAGCTCAAATAGACCATGCGTTGACCAAAGTCAATGCTAGTCAAACTTGCCCAGAAACCCTAACTGCAGAAAATTTGCTGCGGTAAATTTCATCCTTTAGCTGCAGTAGATTTCGTCTTTCTTCTCTCGTGGGAAACTTCTTCTCAAATGCTTGTAGATAATCAGAGGAGAAGATGTATGTTGTTGAGTGAGTGAAATGCTCTCCAACATTGACTGTATTTATATCCATCATTGAGGTGTGTGACACATCTATTGGGGGTGTAAAACCTTAAGGCCGACCTGCATTTAAATTTATTATAAATAATAAATTCAAAATAAATGTTCTGCTCATCAGATTAAAATCAATTTTATATCAATTTTACACCTCTCTGAAAGAGGAATCCAATACAAATATTGGAATCTTCATCTGAGCATCACAAGATGGAGTTTGGACCTAGTTGTCCAAATTGAACAACCTCATATATGAAGGGCTTGATTTTGTAGGGGAGACGACATTGTTGGCTGAAGGGAAGATATCATCCTTGGTGAAGCTACTCTATTTAGTATGGTTGCAGGCACGTTGTGATCGAAAGGCCCAACCGCTTCACGAACTATGCTTAAATGAGGTTATTTTGGCTCTCATTCTCGAAAATGAACTGCAGCAGAGAACACCTCACCCACATCTGTGAGTGGAAGAGGCGCTCCCCATTATCTAGATCTTCGGGCTCACCCTTATGTATCTTGGTGATGGAAACAGTGGCACTCGGCTCCGCATCAATAATCAACTTCCCTTTTCATTCCCCTTGTCGGGTTTTGACTCAGGGTTGGAACATGCATTTGATTTGAAAGCTTTCAGCTCAGCCACCTATTGAAGCTTAGAAATTTATTTTTTTTACTATCCTTTTTTCCATTACATTTCACATTTTTGGTACTATTCTATAAAAACCTCAACATATTAAGGTCAAGATAAAATTCTACAAGGTATTAATCATCCATATTAAAATTATTTCTTTCTTAGTGAAATTATGACAAAGGTATTCTTGCAATGACCGAATTTTGAACATTCCGTGATGCCGGTTAAAACCCACAGACCCCAAATTCTAACTATCTTGCATATAAAATGCATCCCAAATTTTTCCTCCAATACAAACCAAAAACTGGGCAACCTCCAATGTTTTAATTCCTGAGCTAGCAATTTAAATACTGTGCGTAACTACTTCTTCAAAGGTTATAAACCTTTATTTCATATAACATGCCCTTGTATTAAAACCCATATCTCATAAAGGTCTAACAATGACATCAGAGCGCGGGTGATATCTAATCAAGGTCTATGGTTTAAACCGTGTAATAAGGACTCGCGACCCTACCACTTAATATTTTATTAACACAACTTCCGCCCTCTATTCATATGCATCTCCAAATGATAACTATTATTAAAGGTCCTCGAGCCCCACATATGCCCCTCTATACTTCAACATTCTTTAGACCCAAGCTTTGGTTATCGTTCAATACTCGTGCATTTACATATAAATCAACGATGCCATATGAATCCTTCACACAGTGGTTAAATGTTACCATATACGAATATTTTCTCATATACATAAACCCGACTAGACTTAAAGTATAACGTTGACAATAAAATATCATTGGGCCCACAGTAGATTACCTTGCAGTAAGGGTCGAACGGAACCGATGGCCCAGCTTCCGTCGCGCTCCCACAATTGAATCCAACGACAGTCGCGCTATGAAAGTGCATGTCATTTGATCCTCCAATTCACGCAGTGCAAATGGGTCCCAACCTTTAAACCACCCTTCACATCCGACGGTTGAGAATCTGTCGCGTCCGCTTCAGTGATCCGATGACCAAAACGGAATATCGCGTAACCAAAAAACACGAGGGTTAATCTTCCCAAATCGTGCGATATAAATGGTTTTTCAAAACCACTCTAAGCCGCGTGTCAAGCACCCTGTGGAATCGCGTTTTTTTCCAAATATAGCTTCCCGCCTACGAGGCAGTGCGATACTGCCGGTTTTACTTCCCCAAACTGACGTTACTGTTCTCTCACATGGTTCCGCCTCTTTCTTGCTCACGGTTCCGTATTCTCTTCAACACATCAATTAACATGGAATCGCCTCGCAATTCCAATTAACGCACACTGTTGTACATTCCGCTCCTTTATACGTTACCCTTGTTTCAATATATGTTATAGCATGGCACTTCTATATGTTATAACACACAGTTCCATTTCACTGCACCTCTAAGGTTTGATCACCCCAAATCACCAGTCTCCAAGCTTCGACTCTCACCACCGTATTCAATCAAGGAATAGGATTCCTTTATGGCCTTTCTACGTTTCTATAATCACCATAAACACATTAAACCAAAATGTGAATTCAAGACCTTACTCTATCTATACAGAGAATTTCTCTTTGATTTCCTACATAGAATCCTTATAAAGGTCTGCCATTTTCAATAGATTTCATTTATCCATCAATAACTCAAACACCCAGAACTTCAATTCCAAGATATTCGCTCATTCAATAAACATCAGAACATCGACATGAATGTCGATTTCTCCAGTGACATACAAGACACATCTACCCTCGAGTACAGAGCATATATCACACATTCTTATACATTTCCTATTGAGGTCCAGAGCTCAATCATATAGAAATTACATCAATTAAGGTTCATGTAGTGCTGAAACAAATACATTCATATATTCAGATGAATTTACTTACAACCCTCTTGTTTGGCCAGATTTTCGATCAAATGGCCCTTCTCCAACCTATCCTCTCTCTCGCCCTACAGTTCTATCTATTAATGCCTTTTAGGCTTACAGTTACACAGGATGGGAATGAATCGACTCAGCTCCTACAATGATTCAACAAAACTCTTCAGATTCCCAAATTTCTAAGTTTAGCCTAACAACTGAAACTGAACTGACTCCTCATGTCCTCTAATCATTCGAGTGCAGTTACATTCTCTCTACAATTAATCAAAATGAATTAAAACCTATTCAATTCATTACATAAGCCTACTCTCTTGAAAACTCAAAAACCCCTAAGTATAATAAAACATATGGAATTTGTTTTTGCCTAATGCCCCTGCATCAGACTCCCCAGGTTAAATTTAATCATGATCTCCTGATCATGTGTCTTCAGTCTTGTCCTCCTGGATCCCACACTTTGTTCTACAACTGTTCATCTGTTGCAGCATTCTTCGTCTACATTCCTCCAGGTTTCCATATCTTATTCTATCTGGATCCACCAGCTGCACTTTTACACTCTTTTTCTGTCCTTATTTTGCTATTATTTCTGCTTCTTTGCTTTCTTGCTGTTGTCCTCCTCCGAGGCACCTTCACCATCAGCTTTCTCATAAATTCAATTTATCTGTCTAATATGTCTTCTGACTACTGGATACTGCTCCACCTTGATTGCTGAACTTTTACTTGTTCAGTTCTTACTTCTCCATTTCTTGCTACTGCCCTAGCTGCCACCGAATCAACCATACCCTCTTGCTTTCTGCAACAGTAAAACTCTTCTTGATTGTCATCCATGACAATTTATTCATTCTCTGACTTCAACAATTCTCTAGACTGGTAATTAAATTTCCAGTCACTGTCATCATCTCTTTTCTTCTCTTGTACTAACCCTCTTTTAGTCCCTCCTTCAGTACCTACAATCATAAAACAAACATCAAAACAACAAAAACTTTGTGTCACTTCCTCCTCTGGCAATATTTCAGATTGTTGCTCTAACATTTTCTCTGGCAATGATCCAGGTGGATATCGGTGGCCAGCCACCTATTCCATTTGGACCAGCACCATCAATTCTTGCAGATTTTCACATTCAGCACAACTTACTATTTTTAGCAGGTTTTCGGGTCCTCCACTCTCGGAGCCGTTTTGGGGGCTTAATTATCCAGAAGAATATTGTGGCCACAACCTCGAAACAGGGCTCCCTTTCACGGCTCAGCAGATGGACAAAGTCATGGAGGAATACGATGACAATTTCTCCTCACTCGTAGAGGTTCCTCTACACTGTCAGGACAAGCACTCCATTGATATGACTCCCAATGCACCACCACCTGATGTTGCCATACATCCTGCAACTACACATACAGAATCCAAACATGTACTGTATGAGGCTGATAAAGAAACCAAATTTACTAAACGCATCCAGCATGTCCACCCGCAGGTCCATGACATCTTCAACACATCTACTACTCAGTTCAACAGAATTTGCCTCATCTCATGGAGGATCTCAACGCAATGGGGACCATTGCTTCCTAAGGAGGGAGGAATGATCCAGGTGGATATCGGGGGCCGCCCACCTATTCCATTTGGACCAGCACCATCAATTCTTGCAGATTTTCACATTCAGCACAACTTACTATTTTTAGCAGGTTTTCGGGTCCTCCACTCTCTGAGCCGTTTTGGGGGCTTAATGATCCAGGTGGATATTGGTGGCCACCCACCTATTCCATTTGAACCCCCATCTTCAGTTCTTTCAATTTTCAAGTTGCAACAAAACTTACTATTTTTAGCAGTTTTTCGGGTCCTGAACTTCTGGAGCCGTTTTGAGGCCCTAAACGACATTTTTTTGGGAAAACGGAGAGCAACATGGGTCCATGGACCGATGTTGCTCGTTCAAAAATTGAAGTCCTCGGATAGATCTTTCTAACGAGCTATTGAGCGCGTCAAACGGAGATCGGGTGCCAAAGTTATGCCCTCGGGAAGTTGAACCACCAATTTACCCAAACGGGCGCCCACAGTTTTGGCGCCTCATCTCCTACGGCTAGGTTTTTGGATGTTTCAGATTCTACATTGTTTCTCAGCAATAAATAGGCCCTCGACCCTCATTGTAACACAGTTCAGAGGTCTGTAGCTATCACATCTCTTCTCAGAGATTCGCTACCAGCACCCTAGCTATTTTATTTCCATTATGCCTGTAAGCATATTTCTGTTATTTGATATTAATGAAATGAAGCATTATTTCCGCTGCATCTCTATGTTCATGGTTATTTCTGTATTCTGTTGCGTTCCTGCATAAAATCTGGATCAGGAAACACTTCAATATGTTGCTCAATATGTTCCAGTGAACACTTCAGCCATCTAATTTCAAACATTTCATCAATATGATGTAAACTTGTTTCAGCATGTTCTTCTTCTTCTCCCTGAAAAATATTTAGTAATTGTCTTCCATCTACTTGATTGATTCTAGAAATCCAATTAGGTGCTCCAAGTACTATGTCTTCATCTCCTATCAAAATAAAATTATGATTCTCCACTGCTGTAGTAGTCCCAAAAGTCTGCCATTCAGTATTCTCTTGGCTCATTAGACAAGCCAACTTTTCCTTGTCACTATCAACAACAAATTTCTGCATATGAGACATGGCTGTCTCACCTTCTCTTTGCAATAGTTCATCATTCTCCAAGACAATTCCAAAAGATGGATTGTCTTCTGCAATATCTGTCAACACAACCAAATCATTAGTTTCAACACCACGAGACCCAATGGCCTCTATTGATGGTCCAGTCACCAACTCTTCTTTTTGCAGTTCTAAGTCCTTTCCAAGACTCAAAAAACCTTCATTCTCTTGCATCTTTACATTCTGCAATCCCCAATTCTGAAATTGAGGTTCTCCTTCCTGCTTTGAATTTTGTTCATTCAGCATAATCTCCAGCAATCTAATTTCTCCATTCCAGGGATTAAAATCTTCCACAGAATTCTCCTCCTCTCTTATTTGACTATCCATTGGTGTCAAATTTTTCTCAGCATCAACAAAATCTGCATACACAAAACAATTGTTAAAACAAAAATCATAAGGCCTCAATGCCTTTTCTTCTCCTACTAGCATTTCAGTATGCTGTCCTGAAATTCCTTCTTTCTTTATCAACACATCAGTATGCTGATTCAAAATCTCCAAAGAATTCTCTGAAGAATTCTCAAGACTGTCCGCAATTCTTCCTCCTACATCATCTGCTCTCATGATGTTTTCCTGTTCACTGTGATGAACTCTACCTTCTGCAGTCTCTCCTTCATACTCTGAATTCTCTAGCAAATATTCCAGCAATGCAATTTCCCTTTTGCATTCTTTAAGAAATTCATCGTCACTTACAGTCCTTGCATTCATGCACAAACCTCCAGTTTGTGGACCAGGAGCTCTAATAGCCTCCACTGGTATTTCACATATCAATTCTTCAAACTGATCCTCTCCTTCTTCATCCGCAAGGACTTCTCCCTGTGCTGCAATAGCTTCAATCACAAATGCATCACTGCTTTCTTTAGGCAGGAGACATTCTCCAACATTGCATTCTCCTCTAGAGTATTCATCTCTTGAGAGATTCTTCTTCATACTTGTGACAACTTCACAAGATTGCTCATCCTCCTCTTCAACAAACTTTAAAGTTTGGTCATCTCCCTGTGATGTACTTGCAAACATACACAGTTCTTTAGTTTTAAAACCACAAGACTTCTCAGTCTTGGTTGCTTTCCCAAGCACTCCCCTTTGAGCAGATCTGTATGAGGAATCTTCAAATTCCATCCTCCACTCAAGAACCTTGAGTTATTCTTCCTCTGTAGAACCTGTAATCACCTCACAATTATCAGTCACAAAAATAAAAGGTTCTACGTCCTCCAGCTGATCTGGACTTGTCCAACAACCCAGGAAATCATCAGTAATTTCCTCTTCAGCAAGACAGCCTTCTTGCTGTCTCAAGCCTCCACTATGATTCATAAGATCTCTTGCAGATATCCATTCTTCATCTGTACTCTGTTCTGTGTCACAAACAGAACCTTCTCTTCTCAACTCAGTTGCTCTGAGTTCTGCACATTCCTCCTCAATTCAAGCTTTCTCAGCTTTTCTGCAGACATACAAGAATCATCAGAAGTAAAGTCATTTGACCCCTTGGTCTCACTTGAAGTTTCAATCTTCAAGTCCTTCTCCAGATACTCAATCACTCTGAGTATTTCCTTCTTCTTCTGAGCATTTATCATTTGTTGTCTCTTCTTTTGTATTCCATGCCACTTTACTTCCTTCTTCATGAGCCAACCAAATCTCTGGCTTTCTTCTATCATCCTCTCCAGTTTATAAAACTGCTTACTGATCTCAGCTATCTCTTTCCAATACTCTACATCAGTGAGTTTCTTCCTCATGCCATTTTCTTTGGCATCTTCCCTCACTCTTCTATTGTGGCCTCTCTCAGAACCTCTGCAATCTCTACTATGGCTATCATTAGCCATTTTATCCTCCAAGAGTTCTTCACTCACAAGCTGCACTAAGCCTCTGCAACAGCAAGCTCTCTTACTGCAACTTACCTCACCAATCCTTTCCTCTTGGACCCAGATTTTGGTAAGTACTGGTCCCCTATCTGCTGGAACCTCCTGAGCATTATCTTCTGCTCTCTCTAGGCTTCACTCTGCAACTCTTCCAGAACACCTCTATTCCAATTTCATCTAACCTCGGTTGAGAATCCTCCAGGTTCTGCCACACTTTCTTCTTCACCTCAGAATCCTCTGCTGGATTCTTTTACCACTGCTCTTAAAGCTGTGATCTGCCTTTTCTGAGATTCTTCTTCAATTGTCTGCAATATGAATTCTGCAAAAAATTCTTCAAACCATAGTAAAATAGTGCTCAGTAACTCACCTTCAAGATTCTGTATAATCTTGCTTCTTCTTTCACCTGCACTGCACCTCTATATGCTGCAATATTCAAGATACTTTGTCTTCAACTTCAGATTCTGCAAATTTGAGTTATTAACCTTCACTGTATGGTTATTAAAATCTGCAATTTCTATTCACTGCAACTCTGTGTACCTTTACTACACACCTCCTCAAACCTGCAGTAACTCTTAAACAGATTTATAACTTCAAAATTTCCTCGCTGCCTCTACCAAGCATGTATCCCAAAATTAATCTTCAAAAGAGCTATTCTAGCTCTGATACCACTTAATGCCGGTTAAAACCCACATACCCCAAATTCTAACTCTCTTGCATATAAAATGCATCCCAAATTTTTCCTCCAATACAAACCAAAATTTGGGCAACCTCCAATGTTTTAATTCCTGAGCTGGCAATTTAAATACTATGCGGAACTTCTTCTTCAAAGGTTATAAAACTTCATTTTATATAACATGCCCTTGTATTAAAGCCCATATCTAATAAAGGTATAACAACCACATCAGAGCGCGGGTGATATCTAATCAAGGTCTATGGTTTAAACCGTGTAATAAGGACTCGCGGCCCTACCACTTAATATTTTATTAACACAACTTCGACCCTCTATTCATATGCATCTCCAAATGATAACTATTATTAAAGGTCCTCGGGCCCCACATATGACCCTCTATACTTCAACATTATTTACACCCAATCTTTGGTTATCATTCAATACTCGTGCATTTACATATAAATCAATGATGCCATATGAATCCTTCACACAGTGGTTAAATGTTACCATATACGAATATTCGCTCATATACATAAACCTGACTGGACTTAAAGTCTAACGCCGAAAATAAAATATCATTGGGCCCACAGTAGATTACCTTGCAGTAAGGGTCGAACGGATCCGATGGCCCAACTTCCGTCATGCTCCCACAATTGAATCCAACGACAGTCGCGCTATGAAAGTGCACATCGTTTGATCCTCCAATTTACGTGGTGAAAATGGGTCCCAGCCTTTAAACCACCCTTCACATCTGACAGTTGAGAATTTGTCGCGTCTGCTTCAGTGATCTGACGACCAAAACAGAATATCGTGTAACCAAAAAACATGAGGGTTAATATTCCCAAATCGCGTGATATAAGTGGTTTTTCAAAACCGCTCTAAGCCACGTGTCAAGCAGCTTGTGGAATCGCGTTTTTTTTCCAAATACAGCTTCCTGCCTATGAGGCAGTGCGATACTACCGGTTTTACTTCCCCAAACTGCCATTACTCTCCTCTCACATGATTCCTCCTCTTTATTACTCAGGGTTCCATCTTCTCTTCAACACATCAATTAACAAGGAATCTCCTCACAATTCCAATTAACGCACACCGTTGTAAGTTCTGCTCCTTTATACGTTACCCTTGTTTCAATATATGTTATAACATGACACTTCTATATGTTATAACGCGCAATTCCATTTCACTACACCTCCAAGGTTTGATCACCCCAAATCACCAGTCTCCAAGCTTCGGCTCTCACCACCATATTCAATCAAGGAATAGGATTCCTTTACGGCCTTTATGTGTTTCTATAATCACCATAAACACATTAACCCAAAATGTGAATTCAATACCTCACTCTGTCTATACAGAGAATTTCTCTTTGCTTTCCTACATATAATCCTTATAAGGGTCTGCCCTTTTCAATAGATTTCATTTATCCATCAATAACTCAAACGCCCAGAACTTCAATTCCAAGATATTCGCTCATTCAATAAACATCAGAACATTGACATGAATGTCGATTTCTCCAGTGACACACAGGACACATCTACCCCCAAGTACAGAGCATATATCACACATTCTTATACATTGCCTATTGAGGTCCAGAGCTCAATCATACATAAATTACATCAATTAAGGTTCATGTAGTGCTGAAACAAATACATTCATATATTCAGATGAATTTACTTACAACCCTCTTGTTTGGCCATATTTTCGATCAAATGGCCCTTCTCTAACCTATCCTCTCTCTTGCCCTACAGTTCTGTCTATTAATGCCTTTTAGGCTTACAGTTACACAAGATGGGAATGAATCGACTCATCTCCTACAATGATTCAACAAAACTCTTCAGATTCCCAAATTTCTAAGTTTATCCTAACAACTAAAACTGAACTGAATCCTCCTGTCCTCTAATCATTTGAGGGTAGTTACATTCTCTCTACAATTAATCAAAATGAATTAAAACCTACTCAATTCATTACATAATCCTACTCTCTTGAAAACTCAAAAACCCCTAAGTCTAATAAAACATATGGAATTTGTTTTTGCCTAATGCCCCTGCATCATTCTGCAATTGATATCCATTTCTACAACTGAATCCATTGTTAGACATGTTGCAGCACTCTAGATAAAGAAAGAATACTATAAAAATATCACAATTGGATCCCATATGGATAACCACCTACTGGCATCGCTTGGAAAGCTACACGAGATGGGAGATCTTGAAGTCAAAGGAAAAGTCAAACTTGGAAACTGCGTGTAGCAATCAAACACAGGAAGCAAAGAATCAAGCGAGCTAGACTAAAGGATTGAATTATCTATCAAGATTATAGATTGACATAAAATATACTATGACTTTCTTTTCCAATATCAAGCCATTAAGAGATTGGACTCTAAGTGTTATCGGTCTCGTAGGTTTCAAAATTACTTGCATCATATCGGCTTAAAACTCTTTCAAGTCGTTTTTACAATTTGTATAAATGTTGTAAGTGAGACAAGAAACATAGAGGTTGTTATTACTAAGTCTATAGTTATTTTATGGAGGAAAATGATACTATGTTTTCATAATACAAATCATTGTCATTTTCAAATGCTTGCATGAAGAAACTTTGATTATTAATCAACTCTACACTCCAAGAGGGCCCCGTGCAAGTTGCAAGGTCTTGTTTTAAACTTTGTGTTGTTTTGAAAATTAACATTCTTCATAGAGTTTAATTTCATTATAGTTACATTTCTAATTGTTTTTATTAAGTTGCAGAGTACTCATAAACAAAAAACACCAAAAATAGTTCACTTATTCAATGCAATTTGTTATCAGTACTTAGTCATTTTTTCATTCAAATTCAATTTCTGTTATTTGTTTTATCATTCAAATTCAATTTCCGATATGCTAAATAGAGTAAACTTTAGAGGATAATTATGCACATTAGTGATCATTCTTGAGTTATGATTTTACATTTTATACATTAGATTTCATTGTCATTCTCTTTCAGAGCAATTTTATCTTTCTGCAAACTAGATTTCATTATCATTTTCTCTCACAACATTTAAAATATGTTTTTCTTATTTACAAATTACCTTAAATATTTCCTTTCAGCAACTAGTGTAGAATGAGTTCAATTCCGCAGCAGTAAAATTAAATCATTTTCTTTCATGTTCAATTTTCAAGCATTTCCTTTTCATAGTTAGAATTAAGTATGGATTTTTGCAATTTAGATAGATCTTTTCTTTTCAAAACTTGAGCTTAGTTATTTAGGACTCTGGATTGAAAGAACATGAATTTCATTATTATCCAAAATGTATGAAGGGTAATTATCCATCTTTACAATTAGTTTCATTTTTTAAAATGACTTAATTTACATAATAAATCCTAGCATATATAGTGCACATACATTTTACAAGTACATGAATCTTGGTTGACAATTAATGAAGTAAATTAAAGAAAATTAATTTACCATACATTTTGGCGTCGTTTCCAGGGAATTGTATATAGGATTTATTCTTGTACATGGTTTAGGAGCCTTTTTAATTTAAAAAAAAAAAAAAAATGATAAAAAATATTTATGCATTGAGAAAGGGCTTCTAGGGGTAGATTTTTAAGTAGAGGTAGAAGTTTGATTCCAACATCACCACTCACTCCACCTAGACCTCGTAGTGCCACACCATCCACCGAGACTCACATTCCATCATTTTCAGAAAGACATAGACTTCCTGAGGTGCATAGATCTGAAATCCAACCTAGAGATTCACCAACTTCCTCTATTGAAGTTGTAGTTGAAGAGACTACATCCCCAACAAAAGGAGTAATCTTTATTTCTTCAACTGGAGAACAAATTCTAGGAAAAGAACTAGAAGTTCCTAGTGAAGGAGAAGAAAAACTTATTTTAATATTCCATTAGTAGAAGAGCTAGATAATCCAATCATAGAATGCTATATTAGCTCTGAAGAATCTGCAATGTCAGGGGAAGGAGATGGAGAAGTACATAATGTGAATGGTGAACTTAAGATTAGAGGTGGAAGACTCAGATGAGGAAATAGAGGAGGAAGAGGTGGAAGAGGTGGTAGAGGGGATCCATAATATTTTGGATTTCCCATCTTGGATGATGATACCATAGCTACAATGAAGAATATCTCACCTTCCATCCTCCCTAATTTCCATGGAATAAGACATGAGGACCCTGGAACATTTATTTTTGAGTTTTAAGTCTTGTGTAGATCTTATGATTACTTACTTGATTCTCAAAAATTAAAATTGTGTCCGAACACTCTTAAAGATGGAGCACTTAAATGGTTTATGGGATTAGGAACACATACTATCAAAACGTGGGAAGAAAAGAAAATTGTGTTCTTAGAAAAATATAAGGACTATTTTATGCCCCATAACCTTAAAGATGAAGTCTTTAAAATGATGCAAAAAGAGGATGAAAATCTTAAAGACTTAGTTGAAATATTTTCCTATAATGTTAAAAGGGCTAAGATGCATAATCTAGATGATGAAACTATGAAATCTCTTTTTCTAAAATCTATTAGAGATGAGTGGATTGATCTCCTAAATTTAATGGGAAAAGGAGATGTTTCTCAACTTTCATTTAGAGAAAGTTGTGAAATGTGTGCACATATTTCAAGGGGTAAGGCTAGAACTGGGAAAAATACAAGAGACCCTGTCATGACCAGAATTAATAAATCTGCAACTGGGACGGTAAGTAGACCTGAAATAGGAAAATTTCTTGACAATTTTAAAACATATATTTTAGGGAGCCTTAGTGAACAACTAGATACCCTTAAGATACAAAATAATAAAAAATATGAAAATGTTGCATTATCTATATTTTGTCCCAGATGTAGAAAGAAGCATGCCTTGATAGAATGTACCCTTGATAGTGTATAAATTTGTGTCATGTGTGCTAAGAATCATAATACTAAGAAATTTCCTTTGCTACCTAGTCTTAAAGTTGTTTCAAGTTGAAGAAGGGACAAGCCAAGTTGAATCCCTTTGTTTTGTTTCCAAAATACCATGGAAAAATGCATAGCGACATATGACTCAAGGCTTTAATAATCAATCATATGCACAACCACAAAATAATTGGAATACACCTATGCCTTGGAAACTTTGGCCTCCACAATCTCAAAATCCATATTGGGCACAAGGTTGGGAAAATCATTATGGTAAATATCCTCAATATCCTCAATTCTAGCAACCCTATTCTTCTTTTCCACCACAATATTTTCCTTGTCCCACTCAAATTTCTCGATTTCAAAATGCTATCTAACAACTTTCATTACTATTTCCTCAAAATCCAAATCAATTTCCTTCTCAACCACTTCCTAACCAAAATAATAAAAGTCAAAAAGTTGTTTATAATGCTGAAGGACAAATTTTTTAAGCTTGTATGACAACACCACTAAGTATAAATGATGTTCAACTTAGATCTGGTAGAATTTTGCAAAAGAAGTCACCAATAGTTATCATTTGGGAATCTAAAGAGGATGATATTCGTGAAAAAAGATGAAAGTCTTGATCAAGAAATTATTTCTCTAAGGGAATATGTTCCTATACAATCAAAGGATGATGAAAAAAAAATCTCCTACAATTCCTCTAATATAACAACCTTGTATTTCTTTTCAAGAACCACCTTTTCCCGAAAGACTTAACATCTATAAAGGAATAGAAAGGAAAATTATTTTACCAGATTATGACATGTTCGATGGACTTAAGAATGTTTGAATCAAAATTACTTTACTTCAATCAATAAAGGAAATACCAATATTTATAAACACCATCAAGGAGATATGTATTAGAAAACGAGGAAGAAAAAGAAAAAAAATTAAAAAGATTTAATTGGTATGAAAAATTGTTGATATTATGATGGGGAAAATTGTTGTCGAAAAAAATTTAGATCCAAGAATCTCCATTGTAAAACTCTATATCAATGGTATTGAGATCCCAAATTCTTTAATTTATCTAGGATAATCCATTAATATCACGATTAAAAAACCATGGAACAACTCAAACATTCAAATCTTCAATATACCCCAACATTATTGCAATTAACAGACAAATATGTTATTAAACTAGTTGTAGTATTAGAAGATGTGTACGTTTCTCTAGATTCTTGGGAATATCATGTATATTTTATGATTTTAGCTCCCAAGAACAACTTAAGGGGTAATTCATTTATTTTAAGCAGACCTTGGCTAGCTACAATTGATGCAATCATAAATTGTAGATTAGGAGATATGTATATATATGATGGAAATTCCACTAAGAAATACATATTGTACCCTCTTGCAAAAACTATAACTGAATTAGAAATTTAAATATGGATAGATGATAATGAAGACTTTGATAATATGTAATCAATTTATACTTTTTCACAAGTAGACGAAGAAAATCAATTAATAAATTTGATGAATAATAATAATTCTTCTTCTTACTGTGAACAAAATAAAAGTTTTCAGGAATAATGTAACATTGAATATATATCATCACATCAATTTTCTTTACATTTTATGGATAAATTTGACAATTCTCAGTAGAAATATTTCTACTTAAAACATTAAATATTAACAATAACCTCGAAGAACTTCAAAAGAGAAATTTAATAATGATGCTATAAAAACATTGGTTTGTTTATGCATGGGAATATACTTATATGAAAGGAATTGATCCTAAAACTTGCATGCATCACATTTATATTCAAGAAAATGACAAACCAGTCAGACAACCCCAAAGGCGAATGATTCCAAATTTAAAGGAAATTGTTAAAGAGGAATTACAAAAACTATTGAATGTGAATTTCATTTGTCCAATATTAGATAGTCAATGGGTACCACCTCCAGTGATTTTTCCAAATAAGAATGGGAAATCAGTATTATGTATTGATTACAGAGAATTAAACAAAGACACTTTGAAAAAATATTTTCCACTACCCTTTATAGATCAAGTATTAGATACCTTGGAAGGAAATAAGTATTTTTCATTCTTATATGGTTTTAGTGGATACAATCAAATCCAAATAGCACTAGAAGATCAAGAAAAAAATACTTTTACATGTACTTGGGGAACATATGCCTATAGGGTACTTCCTTTTGGATTATGTAATGCACTTGCCACATTTCAAAGAGCAGTCCTAGGTATTTTTTCTGATATAATTCATGATTTTGTGGAAATATACATGGATGATTTTACTGTGTATGGAGATTACTTTGAAGAAGCTATGGGAAATTTAGAAAAATATCTTATTATATGTAAAGAAGAAAACCTTTCATTAAGACATGAAAAATGTTTTATGATGTTTAATGAAGTTTTTGTTTTGGGTCACCATATTTTAGGTGATGGAATTAAGGCGGACACATCTTAAGTAGAAGTTGTTTCTAAAATTTCAATTCATGTTTGTCAAAGAGATGTTAGAAGTTTTCCTAGATTTATTGGATACTATAGGAGGTTCATAGAAAAATTTAGAAAAATATCCTCTCCACTTTTCAAACTTCTCACAAAATATTGTGAATTTGCATGGAACTCTGATCATCAAAAAACATTTGAAACATTGAAACAAAGAATTACTAAAGCACCAATTTTAAGAGGACCTAATTTGTCTCTCCATTTTCACATATATACTGATGCTTCATATACAAATTTAGGAGTTTTATTGGGACAAAAATATTTCAATCCTTATGTTACTTATTATATGAGTAAAAATTTGACTCCAACAAAGTTAAATTATACTGTAACTGGAAAGGTGTTTTTAGTTGTTGTACATGCCATTAACAAAGTTTGTCATTACTTTACTAGTTATGAAACTTGTATTCATACATATCATTATTCCATTAGATATTTAATGAATACACCAATTACTAATGGAATAATTACAAGGTAGTTGTTACTATTACAAGAATTTGACATTACTATTCTTGATGGACCAGGGAAAGAAAACACACTTGTTGATTTCCTTTCTAGAATAAAAAATAATAATGTTGATGTTTCTGTAAAAGAAAATTTTCCTGATGAATACCTTTTTTCAGTATCTACTAAATTTCCTTGTTCTGTAGATATTGCCAACTATTTAGCTACAGGAAAATTTCCACCACAATTGTTAGCAAGGGAAAAGAAAAAAGTTATCAAAACCAGTGCATCATATTCTTGGATAGATGGATAATTATACAAACCTGGACCTGATTTGATCATTTGAAGATGTGTTCGAGAAGATGAAGTACCAGAAATTCTAAAATCTTTCCATGATGAACCATGTGGAGGGAATTTTGTTGATAAAAGAATTGCATATGAAATCCTTCTTTTGGGATATTATTGGCAATATGTTTTCAAATGTTCCAAGGAATATGTCAAAATATGTGACAATTTTCAGATAATGGGAAAGGCAATACCTTTAGATGAAATTATTCTACAACCACAGGTACTTGTGGATCCTTTTGAAAAACTTGGCTCTATATTTTTTCGAACCTATAAATCCTCCATCCAAACAGAAAAGGAACATACTTTTTTGCACAAATTATTGCACAAAATGGGTAGAAGCTAAATCTATTTTATTTGCAACTAAAAATTTTGTATTTAGATTTCTCTTTTGGATATCTTTACTCGTTTTGTTGTTCAAAGAGAAATTGTAACAGATCAAGGTACCCAATTCACATCCAAGTTGGTACAAAATATTATGGAGCAATATAAAATAAAGCATCAAAATTCTACTCCATATCATCCACAATCTAATGGTAAAGTGGAATCTACTAACAAAATTCTTGAAGCAATTCTTACCAAGACTATGCATTTGCATAGAAAGGATTGGGCAGAAAAATTTCCAGAAGCATTATGGGCATACTGAACTACATGGATAAATACAACTGGCCATATTCCTTATGAGCTTGTCTATGGGAAGAAAGTTTTGTTTCCAATAGAGTTCCAGGTGGAGACCTATAGAACAACTGCTAAATTGGGCCTTGAGCTATCAAAAGCTTGGAAGAAAAGACTAGCACAATTGAATGAGTTCGATGAAATTCGACAAGATGTTATTCAAAGGACTAGCATAGTGCAACAACAAAGATCAAAATGGCATGATAATTTCATCAGAGATAAAAATTTCAAACAAGGTGACTGACCTCTTCTTTTTTATTCCAAATTTAAATATTTTCAAGGAAATTTTAAAACCCATTGGCTTGGGCCTTATGATATTTCTTTTCAAGATGTTTAGAAAGAGGAATTAGTCCAGGGTTTAGATATTATGTATCAAATTTCTAATTTAACTTTGTGAAAACACTTCTCTGGAACATATACTTGTCAATGAATATTTTCAACTTGATAGAATTAATATCTGTCTGAACCTGATTCATAGATTGATTGAATTGATTTCATGTCTTAATGAGCCTACCGTCGTGATTGAATGAATGATGGTCCTCTTGTTGATTGACCCTGATGACTTTATTGACTGATCAAATGCACTATGGAAAGGATTTGACCATAAATTGATCGAGCTTTTCAAAAAATTTCAATTTGATATTTGAGTTTGAGAGGAGAGGGAAGTTCATTTCTTTTTAATCCCCCGAAAGAACTAGACATGCTGATTTTTATCATTCGGATTGATACTATTTTTTACAGTGGAGAAGTCAAAATCAAGGCTATCCATTGTCAAAATCAAGATTATTGATGATGAACAAATTGATTTTCTTGTTAATGGTCATATATTGAGATTATATCATAAACCACTCACAAGGTAAGAATTTGTTAAGTATCTGCAAGAGAATTTTGAATTTAAATTGATTAGGAAATGGGATTCTTCCTCTCATACTTCAACTTCACTATAGTTTATTTTCAATAAAATTATATATATATATATATACATATAATTGAAAACCAACTTTGTTGGCATGTTTATACGAAAAACATTAATTGAAAACCAAGATCTCTTGGCAGTCTAGATTTTCAAAAACCCCTTCTTTCTTATCCCTATTTCCTTTTATCCCTCTTTTGTTTCAATCAATTTTTAGGTGGTCAACCATATTCATGAAGTTAATATTTTTCATTTTATCATTCACAACAATAATGATAGAATAAAAATTCCTATCATTCTGTAGCTAATTTGTAGTTCTACAACCAAAATCAAATTCTATAGCAAGAATAACATTAAAGGAAACATAATGGAATGTAATAATTCTAGAGTTATATTTCATTTAAGAACTTGTATTTTAAATTGTGGATGAAATATCAATATATTGAAGACCTTATTAATTTTTTAATGATTATACCATATCCTCTCATCATTGCACCACTCATCACATCAAAGTTTGATAAAAAATTAAGCGCATAATACCGATCCTTTGAAATCAGATCTAGGAAGTTGTGTAATTACAATTCGTACGCAACACAATTTCCTCCATAAATATCTTACCTTTCCATCATTCAAACATATTCCATATCCATTGTGCTCATTCTGAAGCTTGTATTTCATTCTCTCCCATTTCCTAATCGAAAAGAGCAATCTAGGTCGTAACTTCTTCATGTTATGGGTATGCTTGTTCATTATGAAACAAATGGTGTGAAATTCCTCCTTATCCAAGGATTAAGGAGCATCTATAATGGGTGGCTTGGCTTCAGTTCGTTGAAAAATTCAATGGGTATGAAATAGAGATTACTAAAGCCTAAGCCCAAGCATTTGATGGAGTAGAAGTCAAAATAGGAGACATTAAACTCATCCTCATAGAGTCAATTGTAGCAAAAGAAACACGACTACCAAGGAATGAAGAAAGCTAGTTCAAAAATAGGAAAATTAAATAGAATTATTAGGTTCACTTCTTAAAAGAACCAAGTATGGACTTGTCCATTTCAAGAAAGGAATTCCAGTTACAAAATTAAAAGGAAAATGGTGAAATATCTTCTTAGTAATTTAGAAATTTATAACATGTGAAGGGATATTCAGAATAATTTTTTTTCTATCATGTTAGGGTTATGATACATTATTTTGATGGGTTTGAAATCAATTAACCCTACTTTCTAATTCAAAATTTAAATAAAATTTCCTTTAGTATCCAAAGAGAATCTAGGTCCATAGATAACTCTATGTACCATCATGGACCTATTAATATTTCTAGAAGCATATTTGAAAGAAAAAGGAGATAATTGCCAACATTTATTAGTAAGAACTCCCTTTGTAGAAGCTCCAGAGAAATAACCAAACAATAGGGTCAAAAGAAGTAGAATAAAGTTAAACCCTAACCCTGAAAAAGAGAGAGTCAAAGAAGAAATTCAAGAGAAGAATATGACTAAAATTTCAGAGGATCCATTTGAGGAAAATTCTCCACTGTCCCAAAATCTTGAAAATTTTAAATAGAAAAGTGATAAGCAAGACCTTAGAAGGAAGAAAGCTAGCTTGAGCCAGGCAATACATAAACAAAAGAAGAAAACAGAGAATAGCAGAGTAGAAAATCAAAACATTGGAAGTTTGGGAATGAATTTAAGGAGTAAAAGAGTTTCAAAATTATCAAACACTCAATCACCAGAAATGATAGATATTTAAGATGAAGGATTTAACAGGGTCTTCTCATACACTCAGTCAAACAAGCAGTCCAACAATACAGACCCCAGAAATTGATCCATTTCAATAAGAAATCTATGGTTATGTGGATTCTTTATAACAAAAGGTGCATAAAAAAAAAATATTTTCAATTTGAAATGGGTAAAACTTCATGAACAAAACCAAGTGCGGAACAAGGACACAATATTGAAGAGAATCTGATGCAGGACATTTATGAATTGGAGATCCTTAAAAAACACTTGATTCATGAAAGAGAAGCAGCTAAAGTCCAAAATGAGATATTGAGGACTCAAAATGAAAATATACTACTACACCTATGTCATTGGTACAAAAAGAATAAGAAAGTTAAAGTTCAAAACAAGTTTCTTAAAAACAGGGTTAGAGGATTACAAGGAAAAATTTTAATTAAGAAATCAAAACCATGTTTGGCATTAAAAATAAGAAACATAGTCCTATCTTGGATGTACTTGCACGAGCATTAGAGATAATTCATAGAAAATAAGGAATCAATTTTCAAATTTTGGTGCATGAGGACATGAAAAACCTTCGATGTGGGAGAATGTTGAAGATTAGAAATGTCTCTTTTTTACTATACTTTTTTCCATTAAATTTCACCTTTTTGTTACTATTCTACAAAAACCTTAGAATATTAAGGTCAAGATAAACTTCTACAAGGTATTAATCATCCATATTTAAATTCTTTGTTTCTTAGTGAAATTATGACAAAGGTATTCTTGCAGTGACTGAATTTTTAACACACTGCAACTGATATCCATTTATGCAACACAAACCATTGTTAGACATGTTGAAGCACTTTATTTAAATAAATAAGACTATCAAAAGATGATATTTGGATCCTATTGGCATCGCTTGGCAAGCTACGCGAGATGGGAGATCTTGAAGTCAAAGGAAAAGCCAAACTTAGAAACTACGTGTAGAAATCAAACACAGGAAACAGAGAATAAAGCGAGTGAGACTTAAGGATTGAATTAGTTGTCAAGATTATAGATAAACATAAAATCTCCTATGAATTTAATTTCCAATTGAAATACATAAAGAGATTGGACTCTGAGTGTTATCAGTCTCGTAGGTGTTGAAATCACTTGCATCATATCGATTTAAAACTCTTTCAAGTTGTTTTTTACAATTTGTATAAATGTTGTAAGCGAGACAAGAAACATAGAGGTTGTTATTAATAATTCTATAGTTCTTTTTTTGAGGAAACGGATACACTATTTTCATAATACAAATCACTGTTATTTTCAAATGTGCGCGTGAAGAATCTTTGATTATTAATTAACGCTGCACTCCGGGAGGACCCCCTGTGAGCTGTGAGGTCTTGTTTTTAAGCTCTTTTTTTTTTCAACATTGACATTCTTCATAGATTTTACTTTCATTACAGTTTAATTTCTAATTTTTTATATTTTTTTTCAGAGTACTCATAAATAGAAAACACTAAAAATAGTTTACTTATTCAATGCATTTTGTTATCATTGCTTTTTTGTCTTATCATTTAAATTCAAATTTTGTAAGTTGTTTTATCATTCAAATTCAATATCAGATATGCCAAAAAGAGTACACTTCAGAGGTTAATTACACACATTAGTAACCATTTTTGAGTTATGATTTTACCTTTTATACATTAGATTTCGTTGACGTTCTATTTCAGAGCAATTTTATCTTTTTGCAAACTAGATTTCATTATCATTTTCTCTATCATTTAAAATAGGATTTTCTCATTAGAAAAATATATTAAAGACTTAATTTCATCAATTAGTGTAGAAATATTTCAATTCTGCAGCAGTATAATTAAATCATTTTCTTTCATGTTCGATTTTCAAGTATTCCCTTTTGATAGTTAGAATTAAGTATGGATTTTCACAATTTAGATAGATCTTTTATTCTCAAAATCTCAGCTTAGTTAGTTAGGAATTTGGATTGAAAGAACATGTGTGTCATTATCCTCCAAATTGTATGAAGATCAATCATCCATATTTACAATTAGTTTCATTTTTAAAAATTACTTAATTTATAGAATAAATCCTAGCATACATAGTGCACATACATTTCACAAGTACACAAATCATGGTTGAAAATTAATGAAGTAAATTAAAGAAAATTAATTTTCCAAACACCACCAGTGACTGCTTGGCTCAAAACTCACTCTTGTTGTAAGTGGGGATCTTATGGAACTCACACCACTTTCCCATGTCCTTCTTTGTCTTCGTGGTGTTGTTCTTTGCTTGCGGCTTTGACGAGTTGTCCTGGGTTGCCTCGCCTTGGCTTTGTCCTTTTTTTTGTGGTTTGGGGGAACCTTTCCCTTGCTTCGGATTCACAAATCCAAAGTATCATTTATTCTGTTTAAACTTCTTCTTGATATTGACAACATATCGATAGGTTGCATCGAGCGAGGAGATGTCCAAGAACTCCATTTCGTCCTGAATGTAGTTATGTACATAGTTTTGGTACTTGAGTACCAAATTCTACTCATAATCCTTGATATCTAGCTTTGTGGTAAGGGCATGAAAACCACTTGTCAAATCTGACACATCTTTCTCCCTTCCTTGTTGCAACATTGTCCACTTTATGTATTTATATTCATAGCTCCTGATAGGGTAATATTGTTCCTTAATGACGTCTCAGAAAGAATTCCAGGTAGGTGAAATTGAAAAGAGTGAGGATTCCCTCTCATCCTTTTGCTCACGGTAGTTTTCCCACCAGTGATTTACATGGGGGGCGGCTTTGAGGAGTGAAAAAGTAATATTTTCCCGATTGAAAAATTCATGAACTGAAAAATATCGTTCCAACATATTTAACCATCTATCTACGATGTTTGCATCTATTTGGCCTTCAAATATGGGAATGTAAAAGTTAAATTGTATATTAAAAGGAGTGGCGCCTCCAAAGTGGTTGTTGGATGAAGATGTTTCACTTGTAGGTAGTCGTCGAGGATCTAGGACAAGTTATCCATCATTGTGTTCCTCTATTTCTTGAGGGCCTCCTCAAGAAATATTTTGAAAGGATATCCTCCTCCCTCATCTGTCTTTTATTCCACCATAGGAGGTCTTCATGGTTTGTGAGGTTGATATTACAAAATTTCAACCAGTTCAAGCCCTAAATCCTTATACCTAAACCTTGTTAGGAACATGCAAAGAAAAACTGAGAAAGAGCAGACTGCTTTGATACCACTATTCTAGACTTATGCATGAATGCAATAGAATACATATATACACATAAACACAGAGATGTAAAAGAAATAAAACTTCATTTCATAAATATCAAAGAACTGAAATATTCTTACATACAGAATGGAGATAAACTAGCTCGAGCGATGGTAGATTATCTCTGAGAAGTGATGTGGCAGCTACATGCCTTTGAAATATGTTACAATGAGGATCAAAGGCCCATTTATTATTTAGAAACAATGGAAAACCATAAAAATAAAAAAACCTAACCCTAGGAGATGAATTATCAAAACTCTGGGCCCTGTTAGGGTAACATGGTACATCAACTTCTCGGAGTCGTAACGTTGGCATACAATCTTTGTTCAACATGCAAGATACCTCATAATACATATATATCCGAGGAATAATTTTTTTTACTACAAACATGAGTCAAAGACTCATGTTTTCCTATTTTCCAAAAAAACCTTGTTAGGGCCTCAAAACGGCTCTCAAAGTTCAGGACTCGAAAAGCTTCCAAAAATAGTAAGTTGTGCTACAATTAAGGAAATTAAAAATTTGAAAGAAAAAATGGTGGGGGTCCAAGTGGAATAGGCAGGTGGAAACCAATATCCACCTATATCACCACTTTCCAATAGTAGCATCGTCAGGCGCACGTCATCTGTGGCGTCATCCCTGCACTTCAATCCTGGCTCTCTCTCGGTGTGCCTTTAGACGAGGAAAAACCTCTCGGCTCCCACCTCCGGGCCACGCCAATTACCTCACGACCAATAGTGCACCATCACCTGTCCACCTGAGAGTCGTCAATCTCGAATCTCGAATTTACAACTAAATTCCTATTCGAAATTGGTTATGGCATTCAACCCGTCTGAGACTTTTATGCCACATCGTTAATCTCTCGACCAATCGCATAAAAGGAACATATGTCCCCTCCAATAGGAATCCTTCTTGCATAGGGTTCTAATATGCAAAGGATAAGGTCATCCAATATTTTCTATAATATTGTAGCTTCGCTCCTCTACGCCGCAACGATGTCCTTTTTCTCCTTATAATTCTGCCATGGCTCGATCAAGGAACATCGACTCTTCCTCATGCAATATTCTAGATAGATATCTCTGTAATCTCCCTGAATACAAGCTCTACCATTGCATAGGCTTCTTCGAGCTAGCCTTCATGGTCGCAACTCTGTCCCAACGGTTTGTTAGACCTCCTAGTCTTCATCAAGATCTCACCACTTTGCTAATTTTCAACTAAATAATTCCATCGCATTACCCCTCCCAAGCTTGGATGTTAGCTACAATGAGGGATTTCTAGCCTGTCGTCATTCCCTTCCCTCAACTAGGGAATTCCCCATATGGAGGTGTAGGCGCACCTACGAATATTTCCAGCCATGGGCCTGGTGCGAGCTTTCAATAGATTCCCACCTCTTCTGCCACACGCCAATGGTTCCAAAGTCTATAATGAATCTGCAAGCAGCTCCCTGGTGCCACTCAAGGGTTTCCGGGGCATTTAGCTATTCTCAAGGGCATGTATCCCTCATCACAAAATTCCTTGTAGTGGGAATGGAGGTTGTTATAAATGCAAGGTTAGAGGTCATATAGGTAAATTTTTAGGGCTCAACTGGCCCTGGAAAACTCCCCTTAACATTCATACATTGTTTTCCTATCGGCACGACAGCTTGTAAGAAAACACAACAATTGTAAACACTTACCGACTTTTCCCATGAGAGGGTATTTCATGTAAACTTATGTATTAATAAAAAGGGTCTCAAAACCCTCTGCTTTTCAAGGTTCAATTCAAGCTTGGTTATGGCCTGTAACATATCTTGAATTTATTTCACTTTCAATAATTCATTATTCTTCCTATACTTAAGCATTTCATTCAGATTTAGCTCTATAGCTTAGACATTATTATCATGTGTTTAATTGCACCTATTACACATTAGACACAATTTGTTTTCCATTAGTAGGTCAAAATACACATTTTTCTTCTAGATTCAAGCACAATGCACATATACATTCAATATAATTACATCAGTGGAATATCCCCACAAGGTTCACCAAATATACAAGCATTAATAGCACAACTACAGTCCTGAATATAGTATTATTACCAACAAAAATTAAACATGATTCATTAAAAGAGTAAACAAGCATACATAGATACTTATATTTGAATTTGTATGGCAACTGTGTCTGGGACAAGGACTCTCCACCCAACCTTAGGAAGCTACAACCACTTTTACTTGTAGCTGCCACCCTCGAGCTAGATTCTGGAGTATGAGGGGGGAATGCTTGCTTCCAGGACTTCACATCAACTGCAAACTAAAACAGGGACTCCATAGGACCTCCTTCCTCAATCCCACCAACTAATTTTTTCTCTCCTTACCATCACAGGGAATCCAGAGGTACCCCACCTCACCCCCAAGTGTACACTAAGTGATTTACCCCCTTCTAGGGAGTCTAGAATCCATTGTAACAGTAGGGTTGTATCCCCAAGTATTTATTCAAGTCTTCCTCTATATTTTATTTAGTATGGCCTCTTCCCAATATCTTATAGGGTGCTAGAGTAACTATCCCAACCCACAGCCTCCAGGGGACCCAAGATGTTACAAGTCTCCATAGAATTCATCCCAGCCCACAGCCTCCAAGGACCCAATATGTTGCAGGACTCCAGAGACCTTTGTCTCAACCCAGAACCTCCAGGGACCCAAGTTTTTATAGGACTCCATGGATCCTATCTCAACCCACATCATTTAGGGATGCTAAGATATTACAGGGATCCAGATACTAGCACTCAACCCATAGCCTCCAAGGATAGAGAACCAATCCCCTTCTCTTCTCTTCCCTTATCTTGAGCATTGTTTGTTGAATTCTTATGCTGGAGGCTCTATTTCCAGCTCCCTTCTCAGTCTACCTCCAAAATAAGGTGTAATATTCCCAAATGGGAAAAGCAGGAATATAGAACAAAATGCTTAAAATAGCAGTGTAAAAAATCACATCGAAGTATGAGACCAATATGGGGCTCCTTAATTAATCATAACAGTAACAAACATGTACAAAATAATGGGCCACAAACCATATAACATGAATCAACAAGCCTCCAATAGATAAATCCCTAAAGAAAGAGGTGCTGCTACTATATCAAAATGTCAGAGACACTACTACAGTACAATCATAAGAGCACTGCTACAAAAAATGAACATACAAAAGATAAAGGGCTGATATATGCCTCAAAAGGTACAGAAAATGTATATCTAGGCTCTATAACAACCTTCCAAGACAACCCAAGAGGGCTTAAGGGAAATACACCCAATCATAAAATATGAGTTGCAGCCCTAGGGCTGAAATTATGCTGCAACAATGTAACTGAAGAGTTATGGCTGAAGCTGATATGAAAATAAGTGTCTCTCCTCCAATGGATCCTCTGGATGAAAGGTTGGCCCCTTCACTAAAGAAATCACTCCCCAAATCACCCACTGCAACTACCCCTACAACTCCTCCCTAGAATAACATGGTTCCAGAATGATACTGCGTTGTAGGGGATAAAAACACTGTGGCCTGGTGCCAAATGTATCAATGATGCTCAAGGGTCTTCCTTACTAGTCTCCCAATGGAATGAAACCTTCCTCCAATGAAATCGAGCTCGGAAATCACCCAAATCAACTCTCCACAACTTATGCCCTACAACACAACACAACCTCAACAGGAACTGCACTATACCATAATACTGAAGATTTGGTCTGAATCTGGAATGTGGAAATGAAGTGCAATCAATTCTCCTGAGTAGGCACTCGAAGTCCCCTGGGGATGAAGGTGGTATTCCTGCTCAGGAACACCCTGTGCTAAACAACATTGTAGTCATATCTAAATAGTTGAAGAGAGCAAACAAGTCTTAACAAACTATATCAAAATAATAATCTACAACATATCTTATATGGCTGCCATCCCCTTCCTTATATTAGTGGTGAGCTTCCTCACCCTTGGCCCCACTCATTAAAGCCACTACTTCCATGCATGGAGTCTCCCTCCAAAACTGCGTTGTCCCATAATGAATGCCACTCCTCCATGACATCATTTTTTATTTGGTCAAAGTTGACCCAGTCTACATGCTCCAACCCCTTTTCACACATAAGGGTGCTTTATCAAGCCACTAAAGTGATCTCTTTTCACATTAGTAGTGATTTTATTCATAATAAGGAGATTTATGGGCCTCCATACCCTCTTATTCAGCAAATTAAGAAGAAAAAGAAAAAATTAATATTCCAACTAGCTCATGGCTAATTGGGAATATTACAGTCCTCCCCTCCCAAAATTTTATTGTCCTCAAGCAACTGTAAAGGTGAGTGTTGCAAATCTTCTCCTTCTCCATTGGTGACACCTCCATGTGATAAGATCTCCTCATAAGCCAAGTGTCTCCCAATCCATCCTTCCATGAAATGCTCCTCCCAAGTACTCATGAGATCAAAACCCAGGATACAAAAAGTTTTATATGCAAAAATGAAGGTGGATCATAGTCCCACATGTGGAACCAGCGCAATATATCTCCTGACTGCCTTAGATAATGATATGGTAAGTGGTTTCCCCATCACTTACTTGCTTCCATAGTCTTCTCACATGCTATGAGAAGGTGAGTAATTTTTGGTGCCTTTGGAGCACACCCGAAATGATAAATCATTTCCCTATATCCTCCTAAGGAGTGGCCATGCTCAACACTGTCTATGGCCCCAAGTTGACCATGAAGTTTATAAGGTATAATGCTCTCTCTTGGAGCAATGGCCTGCACATATGTGGTTAATGAATGCACATGTTCATTATATAAATCATTATGCATACAAACATGATCCTTACTATATGCTTTGTTCACACAAATGGAGTGGCTCATAGATAGATCCCCTCTCATTCCTAAAGAGGAAAGAGGTGGTTGTGATAACTCCCTCAAAGATTCATGTATCTCCTCCATCTCCGCATGATCCATGCATCTCCTCAAATGTTGATATATTTCCTCTTCAAAGCCTTCCCAAGTATATCCCTCCATGATAGTATGGTATGCTCTCATGGAATAAGTATGGCTAAACATAAAATATTCATGTGTTGCATGTAGTAAATTCTCCTTGAGCTTGGAAGCTCTAGATAAGAAGATCCTACCATGATAGTAGATGATCTCATCTTTGACTGAATATCCCTCCTCTAATAGTTGGTCATCAAGTATCATGAAAGTAAAAAGATCCTTGGAATAATCCACCAACAACTGGGATTTCCAATATGGATCTATCCTCCAAAGTGATAGCGCTAATGATCTACCATATAAAGCATCTATCATGTGGATGCTCCCTTGTTTGACATATCCTATGCCAAAGTCACATACCGGGATGTCCCTACCCTTCCTCTATCTCTCCTCCTGTAGTTGCTCATGCTCAAGTAAAGGTTGAAGCTTTTGGAGGTTAGTCTTCCATGGGAAGATGTCTCCTATCCAAAACTTCCTAATTTTGGCCAAATCATGCATGAGCGACCACCATTCTCTACCATGTGTGGAATATTTATCCCCAAGTGAGAACATATTTTGAGCCTCCAAAGTCAAGGAATAGTCCCCTTGCACCACGATAGTGCCATCCTCCATCCCTGTAGCATCCTCTCTCAACACAAGATGTGGTGTGAGAGTGGGTAATTATGATGTTGGGAGAATGTCTCCCTCCTTGAGTCTACCCAAGACTGTATGTGTTTTACAATGACCTCCTAATGTTCACACTCCTCCTAGATCTATGAGTGGTGCAACATGATGTGAGACATTTATCATCAACTTCTGATCAGGTAACCTCCTAGGTGGTTTGCCACAAAACAGTAATGTCTCATGGGCCAAATTCATGTGCATAATAAATGGGACTGTTAGTTCCTTGCTTCCAATGCGCAAATCCATCTCTGTTTAATGTGTGGAAGTTTTCTGATACTTGGGTACTACTCTCAATGATGCAAGAGTCCCTCTAATGGGAGAAAATGCTCCATTCTCACCTCCTGTTGGTGGTGGATCATCTCTTGCTATCCCAATGCTATGACCTCCTTCTGGTTCTTCTTCTTCCTCCTCCTCGTCATCTGAAAATACCTCTATATAGTGTGCCTTTCCTGCTGCACATCTATGTCCGGGTGCCCATGATTCTTGGCATGTGAACAAAGCTTCCTTCTCCTCAAATATATTCATACATCATCACTAAGAGATAATTTTTTTTGGATATCCTTTGAAAAAGGAGCCTTCTCATATTTTCCCTTTGATGGAAAAGTGGGCTTTTGCTGAAATGTTTCCTTTTCTTTTGGCAAGGCATCATGTAGATCTCTAGCCCTTTCAATGGCATATTGAAGGGTAGTGGGCTTGGTAGATTTAACTAATCCATGAAGAGGTTATGCTAGGCCATCAATAAAAATATAGACCCTCCTTGCTGCAGATAAATTAGGAACCATAACATAAAGTTTTAGAAATTCAGAAATATAAGTTTCTAGATTACCTGATTGTTTGAGCTTAGCTAGCCCCATGAAAGGTGCCTCTGGATCTCTTCGATCAAACTTCTCCACCAACTTCCTTGTGAACTCAGAATATGCAGTCACATTGGCATGACCCAATGTAGACAAACCATGAAACCACCAATCATGTGCTTCACCCTCAAGGTGTAGTGCTGCTATTTTGATGGCCTCCATCTCCGGTACTTCGTTCAGCTAGAATTAGATGTCTAGCTTCTCTACCCATGATTTGGTAGTGCATTTATATGACCCATCAAAGTTGGGTAAGAAAAAAATATGGCCATAGTCCGGTGTAGATCATGATTCTGTATGAATCCTCCACCTCTGTTGTGATGCCGAGGTCTCCTATTGTCCTTGATCTGAAACAAAATTCTTGACAACTCAAATGATCCTTGAATCTCTAATATTGAAACTCATACTCCATGAAATAGTCTTCAAGAGTTTATTTTTCTTGAAACCCTCCATTTCCCACTGTTAAGAATGTAGGCATTGTAGAGCATTGGGAAACTTGTTGCTTCACTGGTTGATCACTCCATTGATGAGAAATTCCAGAGCCTTCACCATGTAGAAAAACTTTAGGGGATTCCATGTCGGTATCCATCCTCATATCCTTTATTTCTCTAGCAATGTCTTGCATAGTTTGAAGAAGAAGCTTAGGAAGCTCCTGGTCATCCTCTTCTCCTGATAAAGGGGTTTTACCCTTGCCTTCTTTATCATTTGTATAGTCATACTTCTGGTTTCTTCTGATATACCTCCTCTCTCTATCTGTGAGAGGATCTCCTTCTTCTTATGACATATTGGCTTAAGATGCACAGGTTGAGCCAAGATTATGCTTTGATGCCACTGTAATTTTCTTAAATGGGAAAAGCATGAATATAGAACAAAATGCTTAAAATAGCAGTGTAAAACATCACATCAAAGTATGAGACCAATATGGGGCTTCTTCATTAATAATAATAGTAGCAAACATGTACAAAATAATAGGCCACAAATCATATAACATGAATCAACAAGCCTCCAATAGATAAATCCCTCAAGAAAGAGGTTCTACTACTATATCAAAATGTCAGAGACACTGCTACATCGTAGTCATAAGAGCACTGCTACAGAAAATGAACATACAAAAGATAAAGGGCTGATATATGCCCCAAAAAATACAAAAAATGTAGATCTAGGCTCTATAACAACCTTCCAAGACAACCCAAGAGGGCTTCCAGGAAATACACCCAATCATACAATATGAGTTGTAGTCCTAGGGCTAAAAGTATGTTGCAAAAAAGTAACTAAAGAGTTATGGTTGAAGCTAATATGAAAATAAGTGCCTCTCCTCCAATAGATCCTCTGGATGAAAGGCTAGCCCCTTCATTGAAGAAATCACTCCTCAAATCACCCACTGCAACTACCCCTGCAACTTCTCCCTATAATAACGTAGTTCCAGACTGGTATTGTGTTGTAGGGGATAAAAAAATTGTGGCCTAGTGCCAAATGTATCAATGATGCTCAAGGGTCTTCCTTACTAGTCTCCCAATGGAAGGAAACCTTCCTCCAATGAAATCTAGCTCGGAAATCACCCAAATAAACTCTCCACAGCTTCTTCCCTACAACACAACACAACCTCAACAGGAACCATGCTGTAACATAAGATTGAATCTTTGGCCTGATGCCAGAATGTGGAAATGAAGCAATCACTTCTCCTGAGTAGGCACTCAAAGTCCCTCGAGGATGGAGGTGGGATTCCCGCTTAAGAACACCCTGTTCTAAACAACACTGTAGTCTTAGCTAATGTAATATTCCCAATTAGCCCAAGCTAATGGGAATATTCAATTTTGTTTTGTTTTCTATTTCATGAATACAATTGTAAAGGAGGATCTAAAACTCCTAAACAGAAAAATAAATCAATGCCACATGCGAACAAAGCTAAGTCTAGGCTATTTACATAAGCACACTTAGGTGTGACTGAGGCTGGATCATTTGACCAAGTCAACCAGGACCAAATCAAAAACGTTGTCTAGAGGGGATGAACCTCATTGATGCACAATGTAGTCTTAGGTGGAGGTGGCACATGTGAAAGAAACTAAATCATTGAGATGGTTTAAGGTTTTGCAAGATCTCAATCTTATAAAAGGAAGAGGAGGACAACAAGAGATAGGTTGTGGATTGTATTATATTTCTGAATATATTATCTGTTTAGACATATATCATTCTCTTGGTTGTTGAGCAGAGAATAGTGTTGTTTAGCACTAGGTGTTCCTGATCCGGAATCCCACCTCTTCCATTGAGTAGCTCTTGGAGGAGTCTTGTTTATTTTGTCCACTATCAGGCATTTGGCCAAGCTTCATCTTCCAACTACAACGCAGATCCTGTTGAGAGTTTGGTTCTCCTTGTAAGCTGCAGCAAGTGGAGGCTAGATCTATTCAGATCTAGACCAATCTAGTGCCTCTTTTCAGTGGGAAAGTATTCTATCTCATTGGCATGAGTGTATTGGATCATTGGAGCTTCATATCTACATCTTGGCATCAGGCCAAAATTTCCATCAAGTCTACAATGCAGTTTATCTTCCAGGACTACGTTATCTGTAAGAGGAAAGTTGCAGGGTGTTTTGGCAAACTTTGAGGAGTGATCTCTAGTGTTGGGAATCTACCCTTCACTGTAGTGATCCATGTATTTCTGATCTATTCCATGTCGTATTTAGATCTGATCTTAATACTCCTATATTTGATTCAGAAATTCTGAATAATTCTGTAGATCTACTGCATAAGATCTCAGATCTACTCCATGTGCTTCATGTATTGCTAAAAACCGCAAGGGGTATGTAAAGTAGAGATTCTATAGTGTATGGATCTGTCATAGATCTGACTGTTCATGCATTATTTTGCTCTAGACCTAAGTTGTAACCTTCAGCTGTTGTATGCTCTATAAAATAATGTTGTCAAGCCTTTTTGCAGTGAATACATGTGTTGCAACACCTCTTTTGAGGGAATTCTTCCATTTTTGTCTTCTATTTCCTATTATACATTGTATGGGCCTCATTGTAAATCTGATTTACTGATGTATACATAAATTTTGAGCCTCCATATTGGCCTCCTATTGTTGTTTAGCTAAACTACGTTATTTCTAAAACAATATTTTTTTTTGTATTGCTGCTTGTTCCCTTTTGGGGATATTACAGCTAAACAGCTGAAGAGAGAAAACAAGTCTTAACATACCATATCAAATTAATAATCTACAACATATCTTCTATGGCTACCATCCCCTTCCTTATATAAGTGGTGAGCTTCCTCACCCTTGGCCCCACTCATTAAAACCATTACTTCCATGCATGGAGTCTCCCTCCAAAACTGTGTTGTCCCATAATTAATGCCACTCCTCCATGACAATGTTGTTGATTTGGTCAAATTTGACCCAGTCTACATGCTCTGACCCATTTTCACACATAAGCGTGCTTTACCAAGCCACTAAAGTGATCTCCTTTCACATTAGCAGTGATTTTATTCCTACTAAAGAGATTTATGGGTCTCCATACCCTCTTATTCAACAAATTAAGAAGCAAAAGCAAAAATTAATATTCCAACTAGCTCATGACTAATTGGGTATATTACATAGGGTATGTGCTCCCTTTCTGCAAGGAGATCGAATGGGTCTTCCTGTTTGAATGATTCTACTCCAAATCAAGATCTCTTCCTGTCTAAATACCATTTTTTTTTGGTTGGCCAAAATGTCTCTGTTGTTTCCCATATCTCCCTCTCTGTTGTGTCCTTCCTATTTCTGCAGCCCTCATAAACATTTTGTCTCATTTTTTTGTTGGGTTTTCTCAAGAAAACATGGACCTGAGTACTTTTCCTCGACCCATTTAATTTCAAGAACGGTTCATTAACTTCCTGCACCAGTCAGCCTTCAATGGTTATCCTAAAATTCAGGTTTCTTTATTTGCATAAGAAACCATAACACCCCAAGTATCAATTCTCCTCCCCTAGCTCTGTAATTTGTGTCCCTTTGACTCGGTCCCTTTTTTATTTTTATTTTGAGAATTGCATAATCTGTACACATATTTACAATGTGAGTTATTCAAAAGCCTTGGGTGGGTTGTTACTGATCAGGAGTTCATAAATTTTTCTCAAAATCCAATGTCACAGGATTTGGTTGAAACTAGGATGGTTGCATAGATCTCGTCTTCCTGATTTTGGTGCCGCAAATGGTTCGAAAAATCGATGTCATATGAGGAAGATATTGTGTTCTGATCAAAATGGAAAACAGGTAAAATTACAACAGTTTGACCAAGTTTGAATGGGATGCACAGTCAGCAAAGTGGATGCACAGTCAGCAAAAAAGGGAATATTCCTCAAAATATTCCTTCCACTGGACCAATCATTGGTTGACAAGTGTCCTTGTACTATTTGGGGTACAGATTGAAGAGAAAATTAGAGGGTGCCACGTGGCCTTGAAACAGCATGTTAAAATTTTATGAGAGCCAGCAGGGCTCAACCCCCTGACCTCCCTCCAGGCACGTGCACACCTTACCGAATGCTCTACACAATTGTTCTTAACCATATAAGGTGTCGGGTTTTATTTATCGTGTATTGCAAATCAATATGGGGGTTGGGAACCGCCAGAGGTCCCAACTTGCCAGCGGTCCTATTATATATATCACATTTCCAATAATTAACGTCTCCAACCACCGCACAGTTAGAACTAACCGATGGCACAACCACGGTTGAAACAATTAACCGCAGTCTCGTGTGTGGGTTCCACTAACCGCTAGTTATGTTAACGGTTTGGGGGTGTGCATGTTGCCACCGCCCAACCATAAAATTAAATTCGCAGTCTGTTTTGGCAGAGAAGTTAGGGGCACACCTAAATTGGTGACCAACCAAGATTTAGCTCTAGTTAACTGGAGTTCTCCACTTTTAGTGGATTTTTCCTAGGAGATACTGGGAAAAAGTGTAGGAGGCCCAATTTTTTACCATTCTGAGTGAATGAAGATTCATTTTTGACTAATTGGAGCATTATGAAGCCATTGGTGTAGATAAAATAGCCATTAGAGCACTGTAACTACATGTAATAGCAAAAAATTTAGCATAATGAAAGATGGACAAGCCATTGGGAGCTGGACCAGCAGATGTAGCCCAGGACGGGTGAACTACTTCATGATGCCTGTTGTGTAAATTCCATGTGGTGACTTATTTCTTTGTTTTAAACTATTTTTCAGTGTTATTTATGCTTATTTTATGCTTCTAATTCACTAAAAATCATCTACAAATCATGGAAAAACTCCTTAATCCTTATGCAAACTAATGAACCAATTATGCACATTTTTTTAAAACTGAAAGACACTTAGCACAACAAAACTAATATAGTCATTTCAGATCAAATGGTATCATAGCTAGAGTTTTTCTCTGGTGTTGTTTAGTGCAAAATAATTGTTTAACTGTTTGCAAGTTTTAGATGCTTACAAGGCTCAATCTAAAAATGGGAGAAGGAAAACTGGTGGAAGCAGGAGGGTCTCAAAAGGAGCCAAAGAAAAGGAGAGCAAGATGACCACAATCTCCACCACCTATTTCACCTCCTAAAGAATTAGAAGCTCCATTAAGCATGCCTCATGAGGAAGGAGAAATCCATCAAGAAGTTGACCCTAAGGAGGAAGAAAGAGTGTTCAGGAAAGCATTTCTTGACATGACTGAGATGGTTAGAATTATTTATCAATAAAGGAATCAGAGACTGGAAGGAGAAGGATCTAAACTTCAAAAGGAAGGACAAGGATCTTTAGGAGGTCAACATGATGAAGACAAGTCAAATAAGGGAAATGGAGGAAATGGAGGCAATGGAGAGCCATCATCTTCACCCTCATCATCATCATCATCATCTTCTACTTCTTCTTCAGTACATCAGCCACACAATTCCAAGAGCACTGGTAAATCTCCTTTATTAAAAATTGACGTTAAGTTTGAATTGCCAATGTTTAATGGTGAAGTAAATGCAGACAAGATAGATAATTGGATTCGACAATTGGAGGTATATTTAAGAATACAACACCTTCAAGATGATGATACAAAAATTCAATTAGCTTCTTTGAGAATGGAATATGCAACACTTGTTTTGTGGGAAGCCAAGAAAAAGGAGGAAATAAAGAAACATGGTAATATTATTCTATCATGGTCATATTTTATTGCTGCTATTAAACAACAGTTTTATCCATTAGCTCATATGCAGAAATCCATCATGAACTGGAAGAACTTTAGGTAGTTAAAGGGACAAAATGTGCAAGAATACACCCAGGAATTTAGGATAATAGCTCTTTTATTAGGGGTGGATCTGCAAAGCCAAGACACTTTGCTAAAGTACATAGGAGGCTTACATAGCTACCTAAAACATACTATTCTCATGTTTAACCCCACCAGTCTAGATGAAGTTTGTGTTAAGGCCGCACATCTAAAAGCTAGAGGGAAGAACATTTCTGAAGAGGGTAGAAAGTAACCTTTTAAGGGTAAAGCCAAGGAAAAGACCTCAAAAGGTAAAAACAAAAAGAATGCATATATTAAGAAAGAGGGAGAAAAAGTGGCTTGTAAACATTGTTCAAAATAAGGCCATGATGAAACTCATTGTTGGAAATTACATCCTGAATTGAGGCCAAAGAAACCCAATAACAAAGGGAAACATAAAACTACTGCTACAGCTCAACATGATTTAGGATCTGATTCAGGTGATGAAACTAAAATTACAGCCATGGGAATGAAGAACATGAAGGGAAAATAAATTGAAACTAAACCCAGTACCAGTGCATCAAACTGTCATATAAACACTCCAAATGAAGAAGAAAGAATATAATTATTTCACGTGAGGGTCATATCCAAGCATACCAAGATTGACACAATGTTTGACAGTGGGTCACAAGACAACTTAATATCTGAATATTTGGTCAAAAAACTTAACCTTGAGACCATACCACATCCAAAACCATATCCAATGGGTTGGATTTGTAAGGATGCAAATCTATAGGTTTCAAAGAAATGTATATTGAGGTTTGCAATCACTGCAAGATTTGTTTGACATAGTTGAATTAGATGTGGTTCTGCTTGACATAACTAGTATTTTATTAGGGATTCCTTACTTGTATGACAGGAAAGCGATCTTCTATCGCCATGAGAACAAGTATCATTTATTCAAATATGGCAAGGAGTTCATTGTTAGAGCACACCGCAAGAAGACAAACATTTCTTTGGTAAATGCTGGACAGGTAAAGAGGCTGGTAAATTCAAGTAAGAATTTTGTTCTTCTTATGATTAAGCCCAAATATGATATTAATCATGAATATTTTGACGGATGCGATCCTAAGTTGAAATCGGAATTATATGATGTGATTAATGGGCATCATGATATGTTTCAGGAGCCAACAGGATTGCATCCAAAAAGGGAAATTCAACATGAGATTCAGTTGCAACAGGATTGTCCTCTTCCAAAAATCGATATGTGTAACGACCCATTCCTAAGTTATAAGAAAAATAACATTAGCGAGTATACGACATACGCATATGATAGCTACACATGCACATATCACATACCCCGCAGTAGTATTAAGACTACCTAAGTTAGAGTAACGAATTGAATATTACAATATATTTTTATCTCGCCAAGATATAACGAAATATCAACAGGATACCTAACACGTATACCGCTCTATATGCGCATGCATGGGAGAGCATTATTCAAGAAAATCAAAATATAATTTAGTGAAAATTATATGTGAGTGGACCAATAAAATAATAATATAATTTAATTAATTATAAAGACAATTTAATTAAGTTAAAAACAAACGTAATATGATTGATCTTAAAATTATCAAATCAAAGTTAATATCTCCTTAAATGCATAAAATATCCACATAAAGGCATAAAATATCTCCTTAAATGCATAAAATATCCACATAAAGGCATAAAATATCTCCTTAAATGCATAAAATATCCACATAAATTCCATCACATCTACATAAGTATGAGGAGGTGGAAATAAATTATATAAGGAGGGGAACATGAAGGAGAAGGTGGGGGGTTTTTTGTTTGAAAATTTTGTATGATTGTGAAGAGGAAGGGTTGAAGGATATGAACTTTTTTGAAAGGGAGACTCATCGTTCTTGGAATTCTGGGCATAGGGGCAGAAGAGGCATCTTCTGGGTCTAGGATTGTTTCCTAGATTGGCTAGGAGGAAACGATTGTTTCGGTAACCTGTCCGTTGCATTCACGAGGAGAACCACAGCTCTAGCAATCATCAGTTTCGTTCCAGGTATTTTCCTAAGTATAAAATAGTTGCTTATGTAAGTTTTAAATTTACTGTTGGTTTCATTTATTTGCATCTATGGCTGAAATATATGTATAGGATTAAATTCATGAATAAAATTGATGAGTAGGGGCTTTACACATGGTATCAAATCAAGGTTTCTAAACCTTCGGGACCTTATAGGCCCATTCAATTTCGTTTCTAATCTTCTGCATATTTAAACCAGTCTTTGGTTGTTTCCATTTCTAAAGAGGCTCTACATGTCAACATACTACAACATACAATACTATTATCAATAATTTGCCAAAATATCATAATTGCCTTGAACTGCAAGGATGCCATTCCAAAAATTCTGCAAGATTCCATTCAAAAACTTTTGCTGACTGTATGTATGCATATATGGTGATGCCAATATTGATCTGACTACAAATATTATGCCAAACCAATTTTTGCATAAATACTAATATAGGTATCTTGTCCTCATTTGAACCGAATGTTACTGACGATGGATTAAAGCCCCAAAATGTGGGCACCATTTAACAGTCGATCACAAGTCTTAAACTCTTGACTAAAACTCTTGAGAGGCCCTGCCAATCTCGTCTTCCCTTCCCTTTCTAGCCTTTTTGGGTAGTAAAACACCGTGAATATTTGGAAATACACCACCATTGGCAATTGTTACAGCACACAGCAATTTGTTGAGCTCCTCATCGTTTCTGACAGCTAGATTTTTGTGTCGAGATACAATTATGTTCTTCTTGTTATCCCTTGCTGCATTCCCAGCTAACTCAAGCTCCTCTGCTGCTAGATACTCTAAAAACACAACCTTATAAACAGGAGCCCCTACACCAACGCGAAACCTTGAAATTAGCGACACTCTTCAGATATATAATTAATAATTTCTGATCAGAAATATGACTTGACTATTAGAGGAAATATATGTGCCAAGGTCTTGATGATCCACAGAATTTGTCCTCTTAAAGTTAGCAAAGAATAGGCATCCAAGTGCAATAATTTTCTAAAGGACTAGGTATAGTCTCTTGTGCCAAATCCTGGAGCTGGTTATGAATAATAAGTTGGGCGAGTTTCCACAAGGGAATACCCCAACTCGATCCTCTGATGGGTACAATTACTTCCAGACAATTTTGCCTCAGTTCATTGAGCTATTCGACCCCTCCTACAGGAGTTCAACTTGGCCCTCCTTAATTTGAAGCAACAATGGTATGGAATCTTTATTTGCTAATAGTGACCACTGCTACAGGCAATAATTCAACCTCCTTGGACCTATGGAAATAAGATAATTGATGATGTTCAACCTCCTTGTTTGATGTTATAATGGGAGATGAATGAATGCACTCTTCTTCCTTGCTTCAGATTTGGAGCTCGACCCTTTCTCAAGGAAAAACTCGACCCTTTGATTGTTGAGATGAATGTATTCATACTTTCCCGACTGTATGAAACGAGCAATCCTTCCAACTGGAAATTGCAGACCAACCTTCTGAGACCTCAAAACAAATTTTGAAGACTTCACTTTCCGCTTCACGGTGAGCTTCGTAGCCGGGGTAAGGGAGCTTCTCGGTGCCTGATGGCACATATCAGGTTCCGTTGGAATCCCAAAGTCCAACACATAACCCAACTCCCTCAATTCAACATTAATCCAAATCCAAGAGAGGATACCTCGAGAGGTCAAGGTTTAATGGGCAGCATGATGGGTTCTCTTAGAGTAATTAAACTCCCGGAATTGTCGAGGGAGATGCAACTGTTTCTCCTTTCTAAACGTCATAAATAACACTGAATATCGATATATTCTAAGCGTTATTCAACCGCCCGAGTTAACCGACTACACCACCGCCCACCGCCCATCTAAGTCTTAAAAGATTCATAACCATTGGTAGCTGACACATCACATTTTAAATTTTGATATACCAAAGTATGGCGAATGGAGGGAAATATTTCAAAATACATTGAAATTAGACAAAGTTATTTAGTTCTAATATTTTATTGTTTATGTATTTATGTAAATATTTAGACAACGCATTCAAACTTTGTGATATATCAAACTTAAGAGCACACGATACAAGATATTCCAAGATGCTAAAAGTATATAAGTGAATTATATTTCCAGAAAGACCTAAATATTCAATATAATATTTTCACAAAATTGCCACGTTAGGATCCTATTTAATATGGAAAATATGTTATTTTGTGCTCATCCTAGGAATTCTTCAAAGTGATGTTAACTTTACTCTTTTATACGTAATTAATTATCTATTCGGTGGTTTAAATAAAGATGGAAAAATCATATATATATATATATATATATATATATATATATATATATATATATATATATATATTCACGATTATTATAAAATTCACCATATCTTCATTATCACACTATAGTAATTAGTATTGCTCCACAATTATTGACTCTATATTGTTAATATCTCCCAGTACTTAATAATATATATATATATATATATATATATATATATATATATATATATATATATTATAATTTTATAATTTACATTTGATCATCCTATTAGGATAGTTTTGATGTGTTCCATTTAATTCTACAATTTGTAAAGTAGAATTTTAAAAATACACTATTTTAGAAATGAGTATGTAAATAAATTTTGCATGGGATTTTTTTTTTTATCTTTATTAGTGTAGGCTTTTCTCAAGTATGTTCTTTCAAAATTTGGAATGCTTTCAGTATTGGAAGTAGCACCTGTAGGTTACCATGAAAATGCTCTAATAGAAGCTACAACCAAACCTTTCGTTTGCTTACTAATTCACATTTTCTGCTACATCTGCTAGATAATGTAACGTCCTTGCTTTTCAACAACATAAAGAAAGAATTATGTATAATCTTCTCTACATAAATAACTAGGCAGAGAATATCATCTCGATAAATCTTAATAAATCCCTTCATTAGAAGGAAATGTTTGCCTGGTCTCTAAAATATAGGCTTAAAATTTTGTGGATTTCCCTGGTCCATTGAGCATAGAGCCTAGAACTATGGGCCCTTATATAAAATATCAGCAAGCTCAAAACAATACTATGATCTATGAAAACCCTTGCATTTCACTCTAGAATTAGTAAGTATAGAATATCCTGCATAGGACAAGGAGGTCACATGGCCACCCTCCTTGACCTCGGTACCAGTAAGAACTTCCTGCAGGTAAAATAGAAAAAGAACTATACCCATATGCAAGCTCAATTTTATGAAAATTATATGTAGTTAGTCTACAAATCTACCCTATTCTCATAAATTTATTATTTATTCCAGGAAAAGTCACAATGGTAAGAATGTACCAAAGGAAAAAATGCCAATGAGATGCATCGCCATCTCTAACACCTCCACCATCATCGTAACCAACACCGTCACCATCGCCACCACCTAGATCGGCGTCAGCACCAGTTGCTCCAGCACCCAATCTAACTACTGTAATGCACTCATTAGAAGCCATTTTGGAAACATTAAAAGGGTCGCAGCTGACCAGTAGAAAAGATGAACAACCTCATCTAGAGGAAAGACATACAGAAAAGCCTAAAGATTATGATGATAAGCCACAAAGAGAAAATATTTCCCGAGAACTACAAAAGATTAAAATCCTAGAATTCTCAAGAGGAAAAGCTAGCGAACATGCCGAAGCATGGTTAGAAGGGATGATAAGATGCTTCTCTCTAAAATAATATTCCTCTACCTCTAAAACAAATATCGCTATATTCCAACTCAAGGGGAATGCTCTGATTTGGTGGGGAAATCTAGAAAAACAACTACATATCACATCAGACATCGTTCCTTGGGAGTTGTTTGTAGACCGATTCCGTGCAAAATACTTACCACCTTTATTTCAAGAGCAGCAAGTAGGAAAATTCCATACTCTAATCTAGGGTAATAAGACCGTGGAAGAATATGAGATAAATTTTATGGAACTTGTGAAATATGTTCCTTATCTAGACAGGGATGAACGCCAAGTTGAGCGTTTCATATATGGGTTACATCCCCGAATCAGGTCCATGGTTGATGTAGGAGAATTAGATTCGAAAATACTTTGTATTTTATTTAAACTAGGGGGTCTTATGTTTTTGAGGAAATATTAATTTTATGTAAATATTAATGAGATTTTTGAGTGATTAAATTATATTTTTAATTAATTATTGTGAGGATTTGTTAATGTTCCCAAAATAATTTGGAGAACATGAGAGAATTAGATTTTAGATATTTGAGAATTAATTATGAAGCCTAAGATAGATTTGGTTTCAAGATTTTAGGGATAAAATCTAGATTGTAGGGGTGTTGAGATATTTGGGGACTTTGTTGAGTGATTAAAGGGATTTGAACCTAAATTGGTTCAATTCAATTTGTATAAATTAATGAGCCTCAAAGGCCAAATAGATCAGGAAGAATAGAGAGAGGTGTGGTTTGGACAGAAAAGTTTGTAAGCCTACGGGCTTTTGGAAAAGGGCCATTGATTTGAAAATTTGGCCACGGACCAAGAGGATTGTTGTAATTGATTACATTTGTTTATATCGATGAGGAATTTGTTTTGAAAATTCTGTGTGAAATATGTATATATATATATATATTCTTGGTCGAATTTGGTAGGAAGATGTTTGAGTTCTTAATTTATTCATATGATAAACTTTGTGATAGACGAAGCTCTACATATAGAGGAGGGATCGATATTGTTTAATGTCGACTTTATGTTTTGAAGGTTTGCAGATATTAGAGAAAGCACACAATTTGAAATGGAATGCCATATAGCGATTGCCGAGAATTTAATTGGCAATTCAAAAGCCATCGATCATGAATTTGAAGACGTAATGCTTAATTGAGAAATGTTTGATGAAAGAAGGTGTCGTGGTGTAATTTCGAAGTGGAACCTCGGCCTTTGAGGAAAACGCAGAGAGATGCTAAGCAGAACCATTCCGAAAGATACAAATTCATATAAAACAGCAGAGCTTGTGTAGTGCTGGAGAAGGGACAGCGTTTTGTGAAGAATTCCGATAGCTTAATGATGGCGCAGTACAACTGAGAACAGACTTAAATTGTGGTCAAAATATCTTATGAATTCTAGGTTGATTGAATTGTAGAAGCAGTAGTGGGAACATAAATCGTTGTTACATTGGCAACGGAATCGTGCAATCAGAACCTGTAGCGTTGAGATTAGGAAACCTGTAAGTATTTGTTTATATCATACTGATATATGTATATTTAAACGTTGTTTTGGCATGCTTTGAGGGCGTAGGGTGTAAGCAGTGATTTGGAGATTCGACTGCGATGATAAAGTGGGCGTAGAAAATCAAATGAAATTCAATGGCATGGAAGAATTGTCAGGAACGGAGTTATTTATTGAAACCATAATTTAACGCAGCGTTGGAATAATCTTAACACAGAGCAAGGATAAAACTATAATGCATGGCAAAGGTGAATCGAAATTATGAAGAGTGATGGCGAACTACAGCACTAAAGAATTGGGTGCATTATGAATTGCGTTGGTGTTAATGGAGGCATACTAATTACATGCGGTGGCCATTGTTCAAACATGGTTTTGAATTTCAGAAATAAAACAATGGTTGTTAGTCAAAGTATTTTATAAGACTTCTGATAAAGGTTTACGTTTGTGTAATAAACCTTGGGTATGGAAGTTGTTGGTTTATAAATGTAAAGAGAATTTTGAGCTTAGTTATGGAGTTTTTCATATTACTCATGGGTATGGTTTCATGTCATATTTTAAAGAGAGCTTCCTCCTATGAAATGGTTTTATAACCATATATTAAATGTGAAGAAATATTCATGATGGAAATTGGTGAGATAAAAGCTTCCACAAAAGTTTGTAAAATTGCCAGAATTGGAGTCTTATTTGGGGCATTTATTAAAGATGCATTTGTATACGCATGAGAGTGGTGAGAATGTAGGGTTTTCAGGGTTAGCTCTGCATCAATGGTAAGAATGTGGAAGCCATCAGTAGTAGCAGAGGCGGTTGAATGTGCACGATATGCAGAAGAACATCTAGGGATTAAAAGGGATTTCAGGCCAGCTAAATCATCACAGCAGGGATTTATAGGAAAGACTCCCTGAAACTTCTTCCGAGGAAATATCTCAAGACCACCTCCTTATGGCAACAGGTCTACTCCAAGAGGAGTAGGAGTAGGAGCTCCCATGACCATTAATACTATAGCTTCCGAATCCTCAAACATCAGTCCTTGGAAATCTCGAGGGACTGGTAATCGGGGAAGGAATGGGAGAAGAAGTAGCACCAGGGGACAGAGATCTTGGTTTAGAAATTCACAGTCATAACCAAGGAGGCCAACCCAGGTCGATTTTTGGAGGTGTGGAGGACCTCATCTTCAGTGTGATTGTCCGGAGAACTCACAGAGAACAAGAAAAGGACCATCATCATATTCCCAAGGCAATCATAGAATCCATGTCGTCGTCAACAACAACCAAGCAGCACACCAATCCACTGTAGTGGAATCTTCAGGTAAAATCAATGGGATAAAACTAAAAAAATCTTATTTGACACTGGTGCTACTGATAGTTTTTTTTCATCATATACCTTAAATAAATGTGGGTTGGCAGCTTGCAAGCAAAAAAAATTTAGACAGGTAGAAATGGCTTCGCGAGAACTTCAACCAGTAGAATTAAGTGTTGAGGATTGCAAAGTTGATCTAGGAGTCTATTCAGCCAAACTAAAAGTATATGTCACAGCCCTAGGAACTTACGACTTGGTGATAGGAATGGATTGGTTAGAGTCGCATCATGCATGGGTAGATTGTTTCGGGAAAACGATACGTTGCATGAATGATGAGGGAGAGCCAATACAAATCCAAGGTATTAAGAGGAAAGTATCCTTATGCTTCATCTTGGCTATGAAAATGAAAAAGTGCTTAAGGAAAGGTTGCCAAGTGTATGCAGTTCAAGAAGTAAGCAAGGAGAAAGGACCATCCTTAGAATAGTATTCGATTATATCAGAATTTTCAGATGTTTTTCCAATTGAATTACCAGAAATGCCTCCTAAAAGAGAGCTATATCTCACAATAGAATTGAAACCTGGTACAGAACCAATATCTAAAGCACCTTACAGAATGACCGCTCCTGAACTTCAAGAATTACAAATACATCTGAAAGAACTGTTAAATATAGGACACATTCGACCCAGTGTTTCACCTTGGGGCACTACTGTAATCTTTGTCAAGAAGAAAGATGGTTCACTATGACTGTTTGTGGACTATCGGGATTTAAATCGGGCCATGGTAAAGAATAGGTATCCAATGTCTCGCATTAACGACATTTTTAACCAAATGAAAGGAGCTGCAGTGTTTTCAAAGATCGATCTATGATCAGGTTATCATCAACTAAGGATTAAATAAAGTGATGTTTCTAAGACTGCATTCCAAACTTGTTTCAAGCATTATGAGTTCATTGTGGTACCATTTGGGTTGAAACTTATGAATAACGTTCTTCGCAAATATCTCGATCAATTTGTGCAAGTCTTCCTGGACGAAATTCTCATTTACTCTAAGAATGAGGAGGAGCACGAAGAGCATCTTCGGATAATATTATCTTACCTCAGAGAACACAAGTTATATGGAAAATTATCCAAATTCACCTTCTTTCAAAAGGAAATTCGTTACTTAGGTCATATCATATCTGGTGAAGGGATCTCTGTAGATCCTGAAAAGGTAAACTCAATTAGGGAGTGGCTGACACCTAAGAATGCACATGAGGTGCGTAGTTTTATGGGTTTAGCAAGTTACTATCAAAGGTTTGTGGAGGGATTCTCCAAAATTTCAAATCCAATCACCACCCTCTAGCGCAAAGGTGTTAGGTATGAATGGACTGAGGAATGTGATAAAGCTTTTTCCAAACTTAAAAGATTATTGACTAATGCACCCATTTTGCGAGTACCTGATATGGATAAATCTTTTACTATGTGTATCGACGCATCTAAACAAGGGTTAGGTGCAGTATTAATGTAGGAAGGAGGCGTAATAGCATGCGCTTCAAGAAAATTAAGCTCCATGAAGAAATTTATGCTACGCATGATTTAGAGTTAGCCACAGTGGTTTTAGCTTTAAAGATATGGAGACACTACTTGGTTGGAAGAAACTTTGTGCTTAAAAGTGACCACCAAATTTTACAGTATTTGTTCACCCTGAGAGACTTAAATGCTAGACAAAGACGATGGAGTGAATTCTTAAGTGAATATGATTTTGTGATTTCATATATAAAAGGGAAAGAGAATGTAGTAGCAAATGCCTTAAGTAGAAGACCTCGAATATTTTCCCTCATACCTATCAAGGTGAACTTAAGAGATCAATTACTTGAAAATATCGTAAGAGATAATTGGTATTTAAAAGTAAGGTCGGGGCTTGATAGCAACCATTCAAAGGAACCTAAGTTCGAAGGACATGATCTGGAAGAAGACATAATTTTATGATTTCATGGAAGGATGTATATTCCAGATAGTGGAGATATTTGAAAAACCATCCTAAAGGAAGCCCACAGAGCAGTGTATTGTGCACATCCTGGTGTAAAGAAGATGTTTGCTGACACTAAGAGACTCTTCTTCTGGTCAGGCATGAAAAACAAAATTGTCCAATTTGTCGCTAAGTGTCTTGAATGTCAGTAGGTAAAAGCTGATCATTGTCACCTAGCAGGTCTCCTACAACCTCATGACATCCCTATGATCAAGTGGGAAATAATTTCTATGGATTTCTTTGTTGGGCTGCCCCTTACACAACAAAATCATAATGCCATTTTGGTTGTGGTAGATAAATTAACTAAAAGTGCCCATTTTATCTCGGTAAGAGATACTTACGAAGTTGCTAATGTAGCCCGAGTATTCATAAATGAAATTATTAGATTTCATGGAGTACCTAAAAAAATCATATCAGATAGAGATCTTCGATTCACATCAAGATTCTGGACTTGTATGCAATCAGCCTTAGGGACTCAGTTAAATTTGAGCATAGCTTATCATCCTGAGACTGGCAAACAAATAGAAAGGGTAAATCAAGTACTAGAAGATATGTTAAGGATGTATGTTATGGACCAACAATCACACTGGGAAAAGTACCTACCCTTAGTAGAATTTGAATATAGCAATAGCTATCACAGTTCAATTGGGATGCCTCCATTTGAAGCACTATATGGGAGACCCTGCAGGACACTGTTGAGTTGGGACAGGTTAGAAGACTGGGTAATAGTCAGGCCAGAATTGATCCAAGAGATGGAGGAACAAGTAAAGTTGATTAGGCAACGATTGAAAGAGGCACAGGATAGACAGAAAATTTATGCAGATGCTCACAGGACAAATAGAAACTATGTAGTGGGAGATCATGTTTTCATCTGCATCAGGCTAAATAAGAGCACCATTCGGTTTGGGAAGGGAACAAAATTATCACCCTGATTCATAGGGCCATTCGAAGTCTTGGAAAAATTTGGACCTGTCGCCTATCGTCTTACACTGCCACCCCACTTGCACAAAATTCATGATGTATTTCATGTATCTACTTTACGACACTATATTGTTGAAAAATCTCATGATCTTCAATGGAAGAAACTGCAGGTATCAGACGAGGGAACCATTACAGTTGAACCATTACGTATTCTGGAATGTAGGGTTCGACAGCTCAGGAATTTCCTAATAGAACAAGTTAAATTCCAGTGGGACAAATATAGTCCTGGATTGGCGACTTGGGAAGATGCTGAGACCTTATGCCAAAATTACGCCAACTTATGCTAAATTTTGAGAAACTAGAAACTTTATATGTACATGACTACTCTATTTTGATACTTGAAACTTTATTTTGAAATATCACGTAAGGATGAGTTTTACTTTTCTGGTACATGGATACCCATAAAGATAGAATTTTACTTCACTCTAGTGATACATGATATATACTTTGTGATTAACTTCACTAGTGCATGGATACCGATATGCAACATGTCATTTAAATTAACATTGCAAGCATACGAAATCATAGATTACGTTATAAATGAGACTATATATCAATTCATTTCATTTTTCATCTCAATATGATTGAAGGAAAAGAAATAGAAGAGTAACTACATTTTAAATATGAAAGCGAAACATATTAGTATATAGATTGAGAATGACTAAATACAATGTATCATAGATGGAACATGTATGAACTATACAGGAGTTGTATCTAGCGAGAAATTGTATTAAATATATAGATGTATATGTTTTAATGTGTGTACGAATGTTTACATTGTAGAGTGTGTAGAAAGTGATTACTTTGCAGAACACATCATTACCAAAACAATCCAGGTGATGACAGAATTCCAAGAACAGTTGAGACTCCATGAGATTCCATGATAGGGTGTTGAACCTGGTCCTACTAGGAGGGGTGGAGGTTTTTCCCACCGTTTATCCTCCAAAACCTGGAGTCATGGGAGGAATATGCGAGTCACACTCCCCTAGACGTGTGGTGATGACTGCCAGATGCCTACAAATAAATCAGGTCGACGTAATCGACACTGCTACTCTTAAGGTTTATGGATGGATCAGTAAAACTGATGCCATGACATACGCCTGTAGAGGATGGATAGGATGGGAGTGGAAGAGATAAGGAAGGATAGGATGATTCTAGAATAGCTTGGAGACTTGGTTAAGATGGGAAGTAACAATTAAATTACTAATACATACTTATTCAAACAGAAATTCAATCTTAAATTACAAGCCTTATACGATCGCTCTAATCTCTAAAAACGCAATTATTAATATGATTATATGAAACCCTAATTTCGGGATGAAGTTTTCCGAAGGGAGGAAGTATGTAACAACTCATTCCTAAGTTATAAGAAAAATAACATTAGTGAGTATACGACATACGCATATGATAGCTACACATGCACATATCGCATACCATGCACTAGTATTAAGACTACCTAAGTTAAAGTAACGAATTGAATATTACAATATATTTTTTTATCTCGCCAAGATATAATGAAATATCAACAGGATACCTAACACGTATACCGCTCTATATGCGTATGCATGGGAGAGCATTATTCAAGAAAATAAAAATATAATTTAGTGAAAATTATATGTGAGTGGACCAATAAAATAATAATATAATTTAATTAATTATAAAAACAATTTAATTAAGTTAAAAACAAACATAATACGATTGATCTTAAAATAATCAAATCAAATTTAATATCTCCTTAAATGCATAAAATATCCACATAAAGGCATAAAATATCTCCTTAATTGCATAAATATCCCCATAACTATCATCACATCTACGTAAGTATGAGGAAGTGGAGAAAAAATATATAAGGAGGGGAACATGAAGGAGAAGGGGGGGGGGTTTGGTTTGAAAATTCTGTATGATTGTGAAGAGGAAGGGTTGAAGGATATAAACTGTTTTTAAAGGGAGACTCATCGTTCTTGGAATTCTGGGCACAGGGGCAGAAGAGGCATCTTCTGGGTCTAGGATTGTTTCCTAGATTGGCTGGGAGGAAATGATTGTTTCGGTAACCTGTCCGTTGCATTCACGAGGAGAACCACAACTCGAGAAATCATCAGTTTCGTTCCAGGTATTTTCCTAAGTATAAAATAGTTTCTTATGTAAGTTTTAAATTTACTATTGGTTCCATTTATTTGCATCTATGGTTGAAACATATGTATAGGATTAAATTCATGAATAAAACTGATGAGTAGGGGCTTTACAATATGTATCGCATGTCGATAATGGAGAATGCTGAAATAAAGAGGCAAATCAAAGAGATGTTGGATAAAGGTATCATAAGGCCAAGCACCTCACCATGCGGTTCACCCATAGTCTTGATACCAAAGAAATATGGGACTTGGCGCATGTGTGTAGATGATCCAGGTGGATATCGGTGGCCACCCACCTATTCCATTTGGACCCGCAGCATCAATTCATTTAGTTTTTCAGCTTCAGCACAACTTACTATTTTTAGCAGGTTTTTGGGTCATGCACACCCGGAGCCGTTTTGGGGACTTAATGGTCCAGGTGGATATTGGTGGCCACCCACCGATTCCATTTGAACCACCACCATCAGTTTTTTCAATTTGTAAGTTTCAGCACAACTTACTATTTTTAGCATTTTTTGGGTCCTGAACTTCCGAAGCCGTTTTGAGGCCCTAAATGATGTTTCTTGGGAAAACGGGGAGCAACATGGGTCATAGACCACCGATGTTGCTCTCTCAAAAGTTTTATTCCTTGGATAGATCTTTCTAACGAGCTATTGAGTGCGTCAAACAGAGATCGGATGCCAAAGTTACGTCCCCGGGAAGTTGAAACACCGATTTATCCAAACAAGACCCACAGTTTTGGCGCTTCATCTCCTAGGGTTAGGTTTTTGGACGTTTCGGATTTTACATTGTTTCTCAACAATAAATAGGCCTTCGAGCCTCATTGTAACACAGTTCAGGGGCTGGTATCCGACACATCTCTTCTGATGGATACACTGCCAGTACCCTAGCTCATCTATTTTCATTATGTCTGGAATAGGCCTTGGAGCCTCAATGTAACACAATGGAGAGGCCTGTAGCAATCACATCTCTTCTCAGGGATATGCTACCAGTGCCCTCACCCGCTCATTTCTATTATTCCTATAAGCATGTTTCAGTCAGTTGTTTTGTAACACAGTCCAGAGGCCTGTAGCCGCCACATCTCTTCTTAGAGATAAGCCTACCAACGCCCTCGCTCTTATTTAAATTCTGTTTGTAAACAATTTTCAGTTCTGTAACACAGTTAAGAGGCCTGTAGCTGCCACATCTCTTCTAAGAGATACGTTACAAGCACCCTAGCTATTTTATTTTAGTCATATGATTATAATAAAATGAAGCATTATGTCCGCTAAATCTCTTTGTATCTATGGCTATATGTGTATTCTGTTGCATTCCTGCATAAATCCGGATCACTGGTATCAGAGCGGTCTGCTCTTTCTCTGTTTTTATCTTCATGTCCCCAACGCGGCCAGGGTATAAGGAGTTTAACCTCGCAAACCCCGACGACCCCCCATGGCGGATGGAAAGAAAGATGAGGGAGTAGGAGATCCTATCAAAATCTTGCTTGAGGAGGCCCTCAAGAAATAGAGGAATGCGATCATGGATAAATTTTCCCAGATTCTTCAACAACTACCCACCGACAACACATCTACATCTAGCATGTCTACCAACAGGTCCACTACATCCTGGACAAATCCAATACCAAGTTCAGCAAAATCCACCCCCCCCCCTCCCCAAGGAGGAACTTAACGCAATGGAGACCATTGCTTCCTGAGGGAGGAATGATCCAAGTGGATATCGGTGGCCACCCACCTATTCCATTTGGACTCACAGCATCAATTCTTTCAGTTTTTTAGTTTCAATGCAGCTTACTATTTTTAGCAGGTTTTTGGGTCCTGCACACCCGGAGCCATTTTGGGGACTTAATGATCCAGGTGGATATTGGTGGCCACTCACCGATTCCATTTGAACCCCCATCATTATTTATTTCAATTTGTAAGTTTCAACACAACTTACTATTTTTAGTAGTTTTTCGAGTCCTAAACTGCCGGAGCCGTTTTGAGGCCCTAAATGGCGTTTTTTGGGAAAATAGGAAGAAACATGGTCGTGGAACAATTTTTCTCACTCAAAATTTGTAGTACTCAGATAGATATTTCGAACAAGCTATTGAGCGCATCAAATAGAGATCGGATGCCAAAGTTACATCTCTGGGAAGTTGAAACACCAATTTACCCGAACGGGACCCACAGTTTTGGCGTTTCATCTCCTAGGGTTAGGTTTTTGGACGTTTCAGATTTTACATTGTTTCTCAACAATAAATAGGCCTTCAAGCCTTATTGTAACATAGTTCAGGGGCTGGTAGCCAACACATATCTTATGATGGATACGCTGCCAGTACCCTAGCTCATTTATTTTCATTATGTCTAGAATAGGCCTTGGAGCCTCAATGTAACACAGTGGAGAGGCCTGTAGCAATCACATCTCTTCTCAGGGATACGCTACCAGTGCCCTCGCCCGCTCATTTATATTATTCCTATAATCATGTTTCAGTCAGTGGTTTTATAACACAGTCCAGAGGCCTGTAGCCGCCACATCTCTTCTTAGAGATAAGTCTAGCAACGCCCTCGTTGTTTATTTACATTCTGTCTGTAAACAACTTTTAGTTCTATAACATAGTTAAGAGACTTGTAGCCACCACATCTCTTCTAAGAGATACATTACCAGCACCCTAGCTATTTTATTTCACTCATTTGATTATAATAAAATGAAGCATTATTTTCACTGCATCTCTGTATCTATGGCTATATGTGTATTCTGTTGTGTTCCTGTATAAATATGGATCAGTGGTATCAGAGAGGTCTGCGCTTTCTTTGTTTTTCTCTTCATGTCCCCAACACGGCCAGGGTATAAGGAGTTCAACCTTGCAAACCCCGACAACCCCCCATGGCGGATGGAAAGAAAGATGAGGGAGCAGGAGATCCTATCAAAATCTTGCTCAAGGAGGCCCTCAAGAAATAGAGGAATGTGATCATGGATAACTTTGCCCATATCCTTCAACAACTACCCACCGATAGCACATCTACATCTAGCACGTCCGCCAATAGGTCCACTACATCCTGGAAAAATCCAATACCAAGTTCAGCAAAATCCCCCCCCCCCCCTCCCTAGGGAAGAACTTAACGCAATGGAGACCATTTCTTCCTAAGGAGGAAGGAATGATCCAGGTGGATATCGGTGGCCACCCACCTATTTCATTTGGACCCGCAGCATCAATTCTTTCAGTTTTTCAGCTTCAACACAACTTACTATTTTTAGCAGGTTTTCAGGTCCTGCACACCCGGAGCCATTTTTGGGACTTAATGATCCAGTTCGATATTGGTGGCCACCCACCGATTCCATTTGAACCCCCACCATCAGTTATTTCAATTTGTAATTTTCAGCACAGCTTATTATTTTTAGCAGTTTTTCGGGTCCTGAACTTCCGGAGCCGTTTTGAGGCCCTAAACGACGTTTTTTAGGAAAACGAGAGGCAACATGAGCCATAGATCATGTTGCTCACTCAAAAATTGTAATCCTTAGATAGATATTTCTAACGAGCTATTGAGCGCGTCAAATGGAGATCAGATGCCAAAGTCAGGTCCTCGGGAAGTTGAAACACCAATTTACCCAAACGGGACCCAGAGTTTTGGCGCTTCATCTCCTAGGGTTAGGTTTTTGGACGTTTCAGATTTTACATTGTTTCTCAACAATAAATAGGCTTTCGAGCCTCATTATAACACAGTTCAGGGGCTGGTAGCCAACACATCTCTTCTAAGGGATATGTTACCAGTACCCTAGCTCATATGTTTTCATTATGTCTAGAATAGGCCTTGGAGACTCAATGTAACACAGTGGAGAGGCCTGTAGCAATCACATCACTTCTCAAGGATACGCTACCAGTGCCCTCGCCCATTCATTTCTATTATTCCTATAAGCATGTTTCAGTCAGTTGTTTTGTAACAAAGTCCAGAGGCCTATAGCCGCCACATCTCTTCTCAGAGATAAGCCTACCAACGCCCTTGCTGTTTATTTACATTCTATCAGTAAACAAATTTCAGTTCTGTAACATAGTTAAGAGGCCTGTAGCCGCCACATCTCTTCTCAGAGATACGTTACCAGCACCCTAGCTATTTTATTTTAGTCATTTTATTATAATAAAAGAAGCATTATTTCCGCTGCATCTCTGTATCTATGGCTATATGTGTATTATTTTGTGTTCCTGCATAAATCCAGATTAATGGTATCAGAGCGGTCCACTCTTTCTCTGTTTTTCTCTTCATGTCCCCAATGTCGCCAGGGTATAAGGATTTTAACCTCGCAAACACCGACGACCCCCCATGGCAGATGGAAAGAAAGATGAGGGAGTAGGAGATCCTATCAAAATCTTGCTCGAGGAGGCCCTCGAGAAATATAGGAACGTGATCATGGATAACTTTGCCCAGATCCTTCAACAACTGCCCACCAATGGCACATCTACATCTAACATGTCCGCCAATAGGTCCACTACATCTTGGAAAAATCCAATACCAAGTTCAGCAAAATCCCCCCCTCCCGCCCCCCTAGGGAAGAACTTAACGTAATGGAGACCATTGCTTCCTAAGGAGGGAGGAATGATCCAGGTGGATATCGATGGCCACCCACCTATTCCATTTGGACCCGCAGCATCAATTCTTTCAGTTTTTCAGCTTCAACACAACTTACTATTTTTAGCAGGTTTTCAGGTCCTGAACACCCGGAGCCATTTTGGGGACTTAATGATCCAGGTGGATATTGGTGGCCACCCACTGATTCCATTTGAACCCCCACCATCAGTTCTTTCAATTTGTAAGTTTCAGCGCAACTTACTATTTTTAGCAGTTTTTCAGGTCCTGAACTTCCAGAGCCATTTTGAGGCCCTAAACAACATTTTTTGGGAAAACGGGAAGCAACATTGTTAGGAAAACTCAAAATTTGTAGTCAGATAGATATTTCTAACAAGCTATTGAGCACTTCAAACGGAGATCGGATGCCAAAGTTACGTCCCCGGGAAGTTGAAACACTAATTTACCCAAACGGGACCCACAGTCTTGGTGCTTCATCTCCTAGGGTTAGGTTTTTGGACGTTTCGGATTTTACATTGTTTCTCAACAATAAATAAGCCTTTGAGCCTCATTGTAACACAGTTCAGGGGCTGGTAGCCGACACATCTCTTCTGAGGGATATGCTGTCAGTACCCTAGATCATATATTTTCATTATGTCTGGAATAGGCCTTGGAGCCTCAATGTAACACAGTGGAGAGGCCTGTAGCAATCACATCTCTTCTCAGGCATACGCTACTAGTGCGCTCACCCGCTCATTTATATTATTCCTATAAGCATGTTTCAGTCAGTTGTTTTGTAACATAGTCCAGAGGCCTGTAGCCACCACATCTCTTCTCAGAGATAAGCCTACCAGCGCCCTCGCTATTTATTTACATTATGTCTGTAAACAACTTTTAGTTCTGTAACACAGTTAAGAGGCCTGTAGCGGCCACATCTCTTCTCAGAGATACGTTACCAGCGCCCTAGCTATTTTATTTCAGTCATTTGATTATAATAAGATGAAGCATTATTTTTGCTGCATCTCTGTATCTATGGTTATATGTGTAATCTGTTGCGTTCCTGTATAAATCCAAAACAATGGTATCAGAGCGATCCACTCTTTCTCTGTTTTTCTCTTCATGTCCCCAACACGGCCAGGGCATAAGGAGTTCAACCTCGCAAACCCCGACGAGCCCCCATGGCGGATGGAAAGAAAGATGAGGGAGCAGGAGATCCTATCAAAATCTTGCTCAAGGAGGCCCTTTAGAAATAGAGGAATGCGATCATGGATAACTTTGCCCAGATCCTTCAACAACTGCCCACTGACGGCACATCTACATCTAGCACGTCCGCCAACAAGTCCACTACATCCTGGAAAAATCCAATACTAAGTTCAGCAAACCCCCCCCCCCCCCCCAAGCGAGGAACTTAACGCAATGGAGACCATTGCTTCCTAAGGAGGGAGGAATGATATAGGTGGATATCAGTGGCCACCCACCTATTCCATTTGGACTCGCAGCATCAATTCTTTTAGTTTTTTAGCTTCAACACAACTTAATCATTTTAGCAGGTTTTCAGATACTGCACACCCAGAGTCGTTTTGGGGACTTAATGATCCAGGTGGATATTGGTGGCCACCCACCGATTCCATTTGAACCCCCACCATCAATTTTTTCAATTTGTAAGTTTGAAAACAACTTACTATTTTTAGCAGTTTTTTGGGTCCTGAACTTCCAGAGCCGTTTTGAGGCCCTAAATGACGTTTTTTGGGAAAATGGGAAGCAACATGGGTTGTAAAAGACCCATGTTTTAAATGACCCATGTAGCTCACTCAAAGTTTTTATTCCTCAAATAGATATTTCTAACGAGCTATTGAGTGCGTCAAACGAAGATCGGATGCCAAAGTTACGTCCCCGGGAAGTTTAAACACTAATTTACCCAAACAGGACCCATAGTTTTGGCGCTTCATCTCCTAGGGCTAGGTTTTTGGACGTTTCAAATTTTACATTGTTTCTCAACAATAAATAGGCCTTCGAGCCTCATTGTAACACAGTTCAGGGGCTGGTAGCCGACACATCTCTTCTGAGGGATATGCTGCCAGTACCCTAGCTCATCTATTTTCATTATGTCTAGAATAGACCTTGGAGCCTCAATGTAACACAGTGGAGAGGCCTGTAGCAATCACATCTCTTCTTAGGGATACACTACCAATGAGCTCACAATCTCATTTCTATTATTCCTATAAGCATGTTTCAGTCAGTTTTTTTGTAACACAGTCCAGAGACCTGTAGCTGCCACATTTCTTCTCAGAGATAAGCCTACTAGAGCCCTCGTTGTTTATTTACATTATGTCTATAAAAATTTTTCAGTTCTGTAACACAGTTAAGAGGCATGTAGCTGCCACATCTCTTCTCAAAGATACGTTACCAGCGCCCTAGCCATTTTATTCTAGTCATTTGATTATAATAAAATGAAGCATTATTTCTGCTACATCTTTGTATCTATCGCTATATGTGTATTCTGTTGCGTTCCTACATAAATCCTAATCAGTGGTATCAGAGCGGTCCGCTCTTTCTCTGTTTTCCAATTCATTTCCCCAATGCAGCTAGGGTATAAGGAGTTCAACCTCGTGAACCCCGAAAACCCCCCACGATGGATGGAAAGAAAGATGAGGGAGCAGGAGATCCTATCAAAATCTTGCTCAAGGAGGCCCTCGAGAAATAGAGGAACGAGATCATAGATAAATTTTCCCAGATCCTTCAACAACTTCCCACCGATGGCACATCTACATCTAGCACGTCCGCCAACAGGTCCACTACATCCTGGACAAATCCAATACCAAGTTCAGCAAAATCGCCCCCCCCCCCCATGGAGGAACTTAACGCAATGGAGACCATTTCTTCCTAAGGAGGGAGGAATGATCTAGGTGGATATCTATGGCCACCCACCTATTCCATTTGAACCCGCAGCTTCAATTCTTTCAATTTTTCAACTTCAACACAACTTACTATTTTTAGCAGGTTTTCGGGTCCTGCACAACCAAAGCCGTTTAGGGGAATTAATGATCCAGGTGGATATTGGTGGCCACCCACCGGTTCCATTTGAACCCCCACCATCAGTTCTTTCAATTTGTAAGTTTCAGCACAACTTACTATTTTTAGCAGTTTTTCGAGTCTTGAACTTCTGGAGCCGTTTTGAGGCCCTAAACAATTTTTTTTTCAGAAAACAAGAAGAAACATGGTCATAGGCTAATTTTGCTCACTCAAAAGTTGTAGTCCTCGGATAGATATTTATAACGAGCTATTGAGCGCGTTAAATGGAGATCGGATGCCAAAGTTACGTCCCTGGGAAGTTGAAACACCAATTTACCCAAACGGGACCCATAGTTTTGGCTCTTATCTCCTAGGGTTAGGTTTTTGGACGTTTCGGATTTTACATTGTTTCTCAACAATAAATAGGCCTTCGAGCCTCATTGTAACACAGTTCAGGGGCTGGTAGCCGACACATCTCTTCTGAGGGATACGCTGCCAGTACCCTAGCTCATATATTTTCATTATGTCTGGAATAGGCCTTGGAGCCTCAATGTAACACAGTGGAGAGGCATGTAGCAATCACATCTCTTCTCAGGGATACGCTACTAGTGCCCTCGCCTGACCATTTCTATCATTCCTATAAGCATGTTTCAGTCAGTTGTTTTGTAACACAGTCCAGAGGCCTGTAGCTGCCACATCTCTTCTTAGAGATAAACCTACCAACGCCCTCGTTGTTTATTTACATTCTGTCTGTAAACAAATTTCAGTTCAGTAACACAGTTAAGAGGCTTGTAGCTATTTTGAGGCCCTAAACGACGTTTTTTGAGAAAACAGGGAGCATCACGGTTATAGACCGATGTTGCTCACTCAAGAGTTGTAGTCCTCGGATAGATTTTTCTAACGAGCTATTGAGCACGTTAAACGGAGATCAGATGCCAAAGTTACGTCCCCGGGAAGTTGAAACACCAATTTACCCAAACGGGACCCACAATTTTGGTGCTTCATCTCCTAGGGTTAGGTTTTTGGATGTTTCGGATTTTACATTGTTTCTCAACAATAAATAGGCCTTCGAGCCTCATTGTAACATAGTTCAGGGGCTGGTAGCCGACACATCTCTTCTGAGGGATACGCTGCCAGTACCCTACCTCATATATTTTCATTATGTCTGGAATAGGCCTTGGAACCTCAATGTAACATAGTGGAGAGGCATGTAGCAATCACATCTCTTCTCAGGGATACGCTACCAGTGCCCTCGCCTGACCATTTCTATTGTTCCTATAAGCATGTTTCAGTCAGTTGTTTTGTAACACAGTCCAGAGGCCTGTAGCCGCCACATCTCTTCTTAGAGATAAGCCTACCAATGCCCTCGTTGTTTATTTACTTTCTGTCTGTAAACAAATTTCAGTTCTATAACACAGTTAAGAGGCCTGCAGCTGCCATATCTCTTTTCATAGATACGTTACCAGCGCCCTAGCTATTTTATTTCAGTCATTTGATTATAATAAAATGAAGCATTATTTCCGTTGCATCTCTGTATCTATGGCTATATGTGTATTCTATTGCGTTCTTGCATAAATCTGGATCAATGGTATCTGAGCGGTTCGCTCTTTCTCTGTTTTTCTCTTCATGTCCCCAACGCAACTAGGGTATAAGGAGTTCAACCTCGCAAACCCCGAAGACCCCCCATGGCGGATGGACATAAAGATGAGGGAGCAGGAGATCCTATCAAAATCTTGCTCGAGGAGGCCCTCGAGAAATAGAGGAACGTGATCATGGATAAATTTTCCCAGATCCTTCAACAACTGCCCACAGACGACACATCTACATCCAGCACATCTGCCAATAGGTCCACTACATCTTGGACAAATCCAATACCAAGTTCAGCAAAATTCCCCCCCCCCCCAAGGGAGGAACTTAACGCAATGGAGACCATTACTTCCTAAGGAGGGAGGAATGATCCAGGTGGATATTGGTGGCCACCCACCTATTCCATTTGGACCCGCAACATCAATTCTTTCAGTTTTTCAGCTTCAACAAATCTTACTATTTTTAGCAGGTTTTCGGGTCCTGCACACCAAGAGCCGTTTTGTGGACTTAATGATCTAGGTGGATATTGGTGGCCACCCACCAATTCCATTTGAACCCCGACCATCAGTTCTTTTAATTTTTAAGTCTCAGCACAACTTACTATTTTTAGCAGTTTTTCAGGTCCTGAACTTCCGGAGCTGTTTTGAGGCCCTAAACGACGTTTTTGGGAAAACGGGGATGGACCAATGTTTCTCACTTAAAATTTTTATTCCTCAGATAGATCTTTCTAATGAGATATTGCGCATGTCAAACGGAGATAAAATGCCAAAGTTACGTCCCCGAGAAGTTGAAACACCAATTTACCCAAATGGGACCCACAGTTTTGGCACTTCATCTCCTAGGGTTAGGTTTTTGGACGTTTCAGATTTTACATTGATTCTCAATAATAAATATGCCTTCGAGCCTCTTTTTGTAACACAGTTCAGGGGCTGGTAGCCAACACATCTCTTCTAATGGATACGCTTCCAGTACCCTAGCTCATCTATTTTCATTATGTCTGGAATAGGCCTTGGAGCCTCAATGTAACACAATGGAGAGGCCTGTGGCAATCACATCTCTTCTCAGGGATACACTACCAGTGCCCTCGCCCGCTCATTTCTATTATTCCTATAATCATGTTTTAGTCAGTTGTTTTGTAACACAGTCCAGAGGCCTACAGCTGCCACATCTCTTCTAAGAGATAAGCCTACCAGCGCCCTCGCTGTTTATTTACATTCTTTCTGTAAACAACTTTAAGTTCTGTAACACAGTTAAGAGGCCTGTAGCCACCACATCTCTTCTCAGAGATACGTTACCAGCCCCCTAGCTATTTTATTTCATTCATTTGATTATAATAAAATGAAGCATTATTTCCACTGCATCTCTGTATCTATGGCTATATGTGTATTCTATCACATTTCTGCATAAATCCAGATCAATAGATTTTCGAGCTTTGAACAAGATTACGGTAAAAAATCATTACCCACTCCCAAGAATAAATGATTCGCTTGATCAACTAAAAGAAGCAAATTTTTTCACTAAGTTAGATTTACGAAGTGGATACCATCAAGTAAGAATTGCAGAAAGTGATATATGGAAAACTACAGTCAAACCAAACAAGGACTCTTTGAGTGGCTAGTTATGTCTTTTGTTTTATGTAATGCACCGGAAAATTTTATGCGAGTTATGGATAATGTTTTACGACCATTCCTTGATGACTTTGTTATTGTGTACTTAGATGACATTTTAATTTTCAGCAAAACAAGGGAAGATCATTTCTTGCATGTAAATAGAGTGCTTGATATTTTGAAGAAAGAGAAATTGTTTCGTAAGATGTCAATGTGAGTTTGGAAAGACTTATTTGGTATATTTGGGACATATTGTATGAGGAGGATAATTGAGGATTGATCCTTCTAAAGTGGAGGCCATTTTGAATTGGCCCACACCCAAAACAGTTACCGAGGTAAAAATTTTCTTAGGTGCATCTCAATATTGGAGGAAGTTTATTGCTAAATTTTCTTCCATTGCAGCTCTTATGCATGCAATGACAAGTGTGAAGAAAGGTTTCCAATGGGGAGGAAAACAAAATCAAACTTTTGAAGCTTTAAAAGACAAGATCATTTCAGCTCTAGTCCTTGCACTACCAAATTTGAGATAGCCATTCGAGATACAAACCGATGCTAGTGGCTATGCCATGGGCATAGTACTTTTGCAGCATGGTAATCCTATCACCTTTCATTCGGAAACTTTTAATGGCATTGTGACTAATTATCCTACATATTACAAACAACTATCTGCGTTGGTACAAAGTGTCAAGAAATGGAAACACTACTTGATGGGTAAAGAGACTATTGTACACACCAATCACCAACCATTATAGTACTTGCAGTCACAAACGAAATTGTAGCAATCAAGACATTTTGGGTGGATAGGGTTTCTTCAAAAATTTCACTTGGTTATAAGGTACAAAAAAGGTATATTTAATAAAGTTGCAGATATGATTTCGAGACCAATCATTAGTGATTCTACTTTACTCAAAAATGATTCTGTTGTACATGAGAGTTACATAGAACAATATGCACATGACATTGATTTTCAAGATGTGTATGCTAGTTTGAGTGAAGGGAATCAAGTTGAAGAAAAAGATTATCACATGCATAAAAATTTGTTGTTTCATTTGGGAAAGCTATGTATTCCACAAGGAGAGAGGCTAAGTGTCATGAGAGAAGCTCATTCTTCTCTTATTGTTAGACACTTTGGGGTAAGAAAATAGTGGCGCATCTATAGAGGTATTGTTATTGGCCTCGCATGATAGATAGTGTATCACGTTTTATAAGAGGTTGTTATATGTGTGCAACAAGTAAGCCTAGTAATAGGAAGCTTGGATTGTACATGCCACTACCGATACCATCAAGGCCATAGGAGAGCATCTCCATGGACTTTGTTGGAGGTCTACCTATGTCAAGAAAGCAACATGATTATATTTTTGTAGTTGTGGATAGATTCAGTAAAATGTGTATACTTATGCCATTTAAGAAAACCCTTACTGCTAAACAAACTGTTGAACTTTATTTTCAAAATGTTTGGGTTCATTTTGGATTGCCCGCTTCTATTATTAGTGACAGGGATTCCAGGTTCATTGGGAATTTTTGGTCAAATATATGGAGAATGATGGACATGAAATTGAAAAAGAGTACCTCTTTTCATCCACAAATAGATGGACAAATCAAAGTGGTGAACATAACAGTTGTGCATCTATTGAGAGGATATTGCAACAAACATCCTAAGTTTTGGGATGAACAACTGCATTATATTCAACACACTTACAATCGAGAAAAGCACTCTTCAACACAAACCTAACCTTTTGAAGTATGCTTTGGGTATTTTCCAAAATCTCCATTAGACTTCATATTTGAGAAGGATGTTTCAATTGATGGCCATAGTGATATTGATAAGGCTCGAAAGTTCATTGAGAAAATTCAAATTATACATCAACAAGTTCAAGGACAACTTGAGAAAAGTCAAAGCAAATACAAAGAGAGGAATGAAAAACATCGAGTTGATCACAAGTTTCAAGAGGGAGATGAGGTATGGTTGCACATTAGCAAAGAAAGGATGCAAGGGGAAGGTAAAAATCTCAAACTCATTTTCTATGGTCCTTTCAAGATCATAAAAAAAGTTGGTAATAATGCATTCCAACTTGATTTTCCTTCTTACATGCAAATGTATTCAGTTGTTAATGTTGAAAACTTACGCTTGTATGAGCCTCCTTTGATCGATGATCAAGGAAGTGATGTTCAGCTACCTTCTATTGAATATCTCTCGCAAAAATTTCTAGATGAGCTCAAAGAAGATACCATTCTTGACAGGAGGACAAGAGCATCAAAGAGGGGAAGTGTTGACTACCTTCGAGTTGGCTCAAAGGAACTAAACCAAGCAAGGAAAAATGGATGGAAATTGGAAAGGTGAGGGAGTTGTACCCTCATCTACTAAACAAGTAATCAAGTCTTTTGTGGTCCAAAAGCTTCCCAATGGGGAGGAATGATTAGGAGCTCATAAATTTTGCTCAAAATTAAAAATTACAGGATTTGGTTGAAACTAGGATGGTTGCGTAGATCTTGTCTTCCTGATTTCCATGCCATGAACAGTTTGAAAAACCGATTTCGTATGAGGAAGATATTGCATTCTGATTGAAATGGAAAACAAGTAAAATTATGATAGTTTGACCAGGTTTCACTGGGATGAACAGTCAGTAAAGTGGATGGACAGTCAGAAAAAAATGGAATATTCCTTCCATAAGACCAATCGTTGGTTGACAAGTGTCTTTGTACTATTTGGGGTACAGAGTGAAGAACCAGTCAGAGGATGCCACGTGGTCAGCCCTAAGGCCACCACATGGCCTTGAAACGGCATGTTAAAATTTTATGAGAGGAAGAAGGGCTCGACCCCCTGACCTTCCTCCGGGCACGCGCACATGTTACCGACTACTCTACACAATGGTTCTTAACCATACAAGGTCTTGGTTTTTATTTATCGTGTATTGAAAATCAGTATGGGAATTAGGAACCACCGGTGGTCCCAACCCACCAAAGGTCCCGTTATATATATCACATTGCCAACTGTTAATGTCTCCAACCACCGCATGGTCAGCGCTAACCGACGCCACAACCCATGGTTTAAACAATTAACCACATACTCATGCGTGGGTTCTGCTAACCGCCAGTTATGTAACGGTTTGGGGGTGCGCATGTGGCCACCGCCCAACCGTAAAATTAAATGCGCAGTCTATTTCGGTGGAGAAGTTAGGGGTGCGCCTAAATTGGCGTCCAACCCAAATTTAGCTCCAGTTAACTGGAGTTCTCCACTTTTAGTGGAGTTTTCTAGGAGATACTAGGCAAAAGTGTAGGAGGCCCAATTTTCGACCATTCTGAGTGAATGAAGAGTCATTTTTGAATAATTGGAGAATTCTGAAACCATTGGTGTAGAGAAAAAAGCCATTAGAGCACCTTAACTACATGTAATAGCAAAATTTTGAGCATAATGAAATATGGACAAGACATTGGGAGTTGGACCAGCAGATGTAGCCCAGGAGGGGTGAACTGCTTCATCATGTCTATTGTGTAAATTTCATGTGGTGACTTATTTATCTATTTTACACTAATTTTTAGTGTTATTTATGCTTATTTTATGCTTCTAATTCACTAAAAATCATCTACAAATCATGGAAAAACTCCTTATCCTTATGCAAACTAATGAACCAATTATGCACATGTTTTTAAAACTAAAGACAATTAGCACAACAAAACTAATACAGTCATTTCAGATCAGTTACAGTTGTAAAAAACCCATCCACTAGTAATGTTTGGTTTGTTTTAGCTTACTATGGGCTTGCCGGTACTAAAGTGGATGGTGATATGTATGGATTATTGTCTCCTTTCCCATAAAATAGTGCTTTCACTTCTTCACTCACTATGGAATAGACTTCATTGTGGTAGGTAGTGTAGTTAAAAACTTCCCCATGAAATACTTCAAATCGGTACCATATAGTCCTTCCTCCATGCATAAATACCACTCCCATAACATACCCACTCACATTTCTCTCCACTTTGAAGGGTTATTTGCATGTTTGGTAATTCCAGAAATAGTGCTTGACTGATCTTATCTTCAGCTCCTCAAAGGCCCTTAGCTGACTCTTTCCCCACTGGAAACACTTGCCACTTGTTGTTATAGTGTGGAGTGGTGTTGCTGCTGCTGAAAATGAGGCTATGAATTTCCTTAAGTAATGTGCTACCCCAATGAAACTCCTAACCTCAAAAACATTAATATGCACCATCCATTTCACAATGGCCTCCAAATGAGAAATATGTAGTTTCAACTCTCCTCTACCTATCACATACCCCAGATACACCAAATACTATTTTGCAAACTCACACTTCTTAAGATTTTCTAGTAGTTGGTTCTTCTTTAATGTCTCTAGCATCTCTATCATATGTGAGATGTTCTCCTCCAAGGTAGCACTATATACTAGTGTATCATCCAAATAGACAATAATGAATCTATAAAATTTCATAGTGTATCATTCATTAACCTAAAAAACATATATGGTGCATTGCATAGACCAAATGGAATGACTAACCACTCATAAAAACCTTTCCTAGTTTTGAATGTGGTCTTCTAGGTATCTTCTTGTTTGACTCGGGCCTGGTGATATCTATACGTTAAGTCCAATTTGGTGAGGTACTTCGCTTACTTCAATTGATCCAACAAGCCATCTATTCTCAGCAAGGGGTGCCTATTCTTGAGCCTAATTTTTTCAACTCCTTGTAATATATACACATTCGTCATCTCATCCTTCTTTGGCACAATGATTACGGGTGGCCCACATGGTAATGTACTCAATAGAATGACACCTTGTTCCAGTATTTTTTGCAATTGTTTCTTCACCTCACTTGATTGTATAATAGAGTATTTATATAGCCCAATGTTTGACGATAGGGAGTTCGACAATAGTTGGATATTGTACTCCACTTCCCTCTTTGGTGGTATCCCTTTAGGATCCTAGAACACATACTTGTATGTCTATAGAAAATATTCTAGTTTTTTCTTCTATTTTTAAGTGCAACCATTTAAGTGCAACCATCCAAGGATGCCTTTGCCCTTATTAAATCTTCTATATGTTTATTTTCTCTTAAAAATAGTAAATCATACTTCTTGCTTAAACTAATCAATTTCTTAGCTTAGTTGTCACTTACCAACGAATTTTTTGACTTGTTTGTGTGTGTGTTGATGGTGAACAATTTCTCATCCTTGATGAGTTGATACTGGTTAGCTCTCCACATGAATATTGCATCATGCATGTACATGTAGAGACTTCCAAACACCACTCCAAATACATGAAGGGGAACCACATCGACTTCTACTTCATCAATAAAATCAACACTAATAGAAAACATATTTATGCATTGTTTTTTACCTTTATCTTTGCATCCTTATTTACCCATCCCAATGGATTTTGGATTTGGATTATCATGAAATTCCAATCCAAAATTGTTGACCAGCTCTGCTACAATGAGATTCGTTCGTGATCCTAAGTCACACAGAGCATCAATGTTGGTATTTTTCACCTTTATATTTATACGGAAGAGCTTGGTATTTTTATTCTCTTCCTGATGCTAAATGATACGTAATTTAACTTCCTACATTAATGTATATATGATATTTTCATCCACATCTAAGATTATTTCAACCTGGTTACTTGAATTAATGACTATGAGATTCTTCTTCTTATTATCTTTCTTTTAGTTACTTGAGTTAAGTTATGGATGAAACTTCCATCACTTCTGCTTTGTATGAGCATCAATGTTATAGTGGTTTCAGTGGTTGTTGGGATCTTTGCATTGGTGCACTGTGGTCATTGTATTTTTTTCCCCATACACTTCTTCGTCCTTTCCTTAGAAGCATCCTATTTCTCCTTATGCTTCGATCCTTTTTATTTCCATTTTATTAGGCCTATGTTGTCTAGGTATTGTACCTATACACAAGCTTCTTCCACCTATCTAAGCTTGAAAAACATCACTTTCTTCCACATATGGTCGTGTAAACCCCCCAGATACTTGAGGAGTACATTTAGTTTGTTTAGGGAGATACCCAACATTATGGTTGTCTTTCTAAATTATGTGGTGTATTCTCGTACACTCTTCCCTTGCTTCTACCTGAAGTAATACCACCGAGTCCACTGGTCCTCTACATACCCAATAGGGTAAAATTGTGAATGTATGAGTTCCTCCCACTTAGTCACTGAAGGATCTCTCTGCAACCTTAAGGTATTTGTGTGGCTTTCCCACCAGGTCAGGGCATGACCCTCTAATCTTAGCCACGCAAATGAAATCTTATGTCCTTCCTCGATATGATTAAAACTAAATAAACTTCTATTTTTTTGCATCTAATGATTTAGCTTTAAGCATTGATCTCACCTTGATACATCTTGATGAAAAAATTCACTTCCATTTTGAACAGGGACTATGAATGGTTCATGACACTTGAACTGGGTTGGTCTCTTTCAGGATTTTTTTTTGTATCCTTCTTTGTTTCTTCCTGGTATCCTAATCTCCCCTATAATAAAAAATCTTCATTAGAACTCCCATATTCTCCAAATATCCCAAGGTTATTGTTTAGGGATGTGGTTTATGTCTACAAATGGTGCTTCCAATGTGAAAACCTCCCCTCTGCGAGATCATGAGGATTATTCACATATTCCTTAGGCACGACTAGGATTTTATAAAAAAGTTCTTAGAAAATATATATCCCCTACAAATATTCACAATATACCCAAAAAAACCTACTTTGATACCTTGGATATTCCACTAGATAGATTTTCACAATAAATCTAATAAATTATACTTAAAAATATGAAATATACATTATCAGGGTTCATCTCTATTTAATTTCTAGATTTGAAAATTATGTTTATTGTGTAAACATGAAAATTATAATTATGTATAAAATAGAGAACAACAAAATTAAAGCTCATAAACCACCATTGACACAAGATATAACTTGGGAAACCATTTCAAGAGAAAACCCAATTGGAAGGTTAGGCTACTCTACTCTCTTTCTCTGAATAGAAAATATCTATGAGTACAAAGAAATAAGGCTTATGGATACTACAGTGAAAAAATCCTCTCTATGTTCTCTTTCCCTATCCCTCTCAGCTATTCTACTCGTCTATGGAACAAATTCACTCGAAAAAAGAATGGAACCCCTCTTCCTCCTGGTGGCACAGTTACAACACAACTTGATAGTCTACTAGTGCTTAGGTTTGACTCCTTCAACCCTTAACTATAGTTACAATATTTAATCTTCTAAAGTCTTATTCATTTTGATCACGTGGGTAGCCTCTTTTCCACTAATAACAGATATTGACATGGCATCGTCTTAAATTATGGTAGTCCATTTAGATAGGTCAAATTCTAGGAGGCATAACTTTCTCATACGAGCTCTATTTGAGGTTATTCTTGCACCATTGGAAAGGTATCGACATGTTTATTATGGAATACAGGTTTATAATAAAGTCAATACCACAAAAATTCTTCATTAAGGCCTTAAAATGGCTTCTGAAATTTTGGACCTAAATTTTTTCAAACTAGAACCATTGTTAAAAATAGTTTTGTGCACCGATTTCTCCACTTTTTCCACTCTAAAAACATTAAAATGGTTGACAAATAATATAATGATTCATTCTGTATCAATAATATACTTACCTTCATATTTATATATATATATAGAAATTATAAAAAATATAAAAAATAAAAATAAAAAAACTAATTTATTTTAAAAGTTATAATTTATTTTGATTATATATTAATTTTAGATTTTAATTATATGCTAATTTTTTAAATATAATTTTACTTTGATTATATATTATATTTTTATATTAATTTTTTAATTATAATCTTATATATATGTGTGTAAAGAGACGATATTGTGCCTTCCATATTACTTCACTCAGACTCTTTTACAAATGTGATTTTGTAAGAGTATCATAAATGTTTATTTATGTTATATTTTTATTTGCATGACTCACATATGCAATAGTTTAAACTATTATAATTAGATAGTGATGTATTTATGAAGCATTATTAACTTTTTAACTTTTTATATATTAGAATATTAAAGGATTTATGAGATTGGTTGCATATTTCGGAGATGGGCTATAGTCATAAGAGAATACGTGTCACCATCCCATCTCATCTTGATTCAGTTGTTGTCACTACCCATTTATTCCATGAACAAGAAGAAGCTATTCACATTACAAAGCTAATATTTCAACAAGAAGAATTAAGAAACATTGCAAACCATGATGGACGATAGTGCCATCAATGTGAAGTGTATGAGGAATTTCTTGCTTTGCCTCCATTGATGTTCAATGGTTTCTTTTGAATCCCGTGTTTTTTGTTATTCCATGTGCTTTCTAACTTTTTTCCCTGTAATGAGCCCCTTTACTATTATTTTGTTTTATGTCTTTTGTTTTCCTCGATTGTCATATTGAAGGATGAAAACATTGATCTCATGGTTAAATATTCATGCCAAACCACAAAACTAGGAGAGTACCCTTGAATTGTATTGGTCCATGCACTTCTCTCGCGAAGTGGAGAAACTTGAGCTCAACGGTACATGGAAAAACTAAAAAAACATGGTGGCACCCTTATTTCAAACTCTACTACTTGTCACCCTTTATAATTGACTAAAGAAAAACACGATGACACCCTTCTTTAAAACTCTACCAAATGATCTAAGAACAACACTATCAACATCTTAATGTCTCCATCTAGATGATCTAAGAACAACATTATCAACATATTAATGTCTCCATCAATGTGGGATCCTCCTCGTTTGTCGCATCTCTTCTAAATTATATGTTTTTGTGTTAGTCATAAAAAAATCTACAATAACTTTCCTTTTATATTTGCAATAAAAAAAAAACTCCACTAAAAACCTATTTTAGTTTCTTATATGAAAAATTAACCATATAATATTACATTGTTTTAATATAACATCTAAATACTTCAATTTTATTTTAACATTATTTCTCTACTTTTATGATTTTTTTTTAATATTATTTTAACACATCATATATGGAAAAAAGGAAAACTCATTACATATTCTTCATCATTGCTTTACTTTCTTTGATACCACTAAAACCTCAAACCTCCCTACTTCTCTATAATCATATATATTTATGAATTTTTTTTATATTATTTTAACACATCATATATAAAAATGAGAAAACTCATTACATATTCTTCATCATTGCTTTACTTTCATTTATACCACTAAAACCTCAAACCTCCCTACTTCTCTATAATCATATATATTTATGATCCATAAACAATTATATAAACTTTTGCTTTATAAAACGAAAGTATAATTTTACTTTATAAAACTAAAGTATTATTTTTAAACTTTATTAATAAAATCAATAATTGAATTATTTATTATTATGTATATAGGATTTCCATAAATTCGATGGATATTTTGTTTCTACTATTTTGTCACCTTGTGTATATGTATACATAAAATTTTAACTCATGACATAGAAGAAAAGTTTTATAATATTCATTATGTTTTTGTATCACAACATTTTATAGAATACATTTTATTTTTATTAATTATAATTTTTAAATTAGTAAATATTGTTATGATTTTAATTTTAATTATTAAATTTAAAATTAATAATTAATAATACAAATTCTCAAATTAATATTTTAATTTATTTGTTGATAATAATTATATTTATATAAAATATTTGAAGATGAGTAAAAATGTTAAAAGAGGATTTTAATTTATTTGTTGATAATAACTATGTTTATATAAAATATTTGAAGATGAGTGCTGGACTCTTACATTATCACCTTTTTCAACACTTCATTTGACATTTTATCACTCATTTCCTATTCCTATAATTATATAGTGTACATTTTATTGTATGTTTTCACTTCTTTGAACTCAAAACACTTCAAATACATATATAGGAAAAAATTGTTTATTTTGTTAATTCCTAAGTATGTAATGAATTAAATGATTTTTAAGTTGATTTTTCAAATTACAAATTATTTAGTTTACTAGTAGTTCACTTTCAATACTTGATCGTGTTTAGAATATTCGTGTCCTAGAAAAAATTTGGCCAATAGATTTTGAAGGTTGAGGTGTCAAAATAATTATATGATGTTCAAAGCATACTCAAGTTGCACATGTGAAGCTCCAACTCTAAAATAATGTTACAAGTCTTTCCAAATAGTTAACTTTGAACATGATTTTAAAGACGATGAAGATGAATTTCAAAATTATGGAACTTGATTTTTGTTCCCAATATATCAAATTGAGTAAAATATGATATGTTTTCAAAAATCCAGCATGGTTTGAGAGATGTGCTCAGTTTTTAACATCAATCTACCCAAAATATATAATTTTTCCCAAATTCATAAATAGTACCCATATTTGAGGAAAACACCAAATCAATTGTCTAATAAGTGAGATTCTCGCCTATTTTAAAAGTATGCAAATGATTTTTTCTATATTTTTTTTTTAATTTTGGGGAACAAATGACCTAATTTGTCTTATATGTTATCTCGGTTATATTCTACAGTTAGGAAAATCTAAGATTGGGGAATTGGTTTTGATCCACCCCAATGTTCCTCTTATATAAATACTTATAACTGAGTTGGGTATGGTCGATGATTCATTTTGATATATGTTTTTAGGATTGGTAGTTGATTATCATCTCAAAATTTTCTTATGGAAACAAGCTTGTGTGTTGCACTCTTATAAACAAAGTTGATATTCCATCAATGAATGTTGTGTATTCCTTATTTTTGTTGCATCACTTCATTGTGATATGATCATTATTGGCAAAATTAGACATGTTGGGAAGGGCCCCTCAATCCTCAGTAACATTCTACTTCTTTATTTTTTAATTTAATTCAGGTTATCTAGATTGTTTTAATGCCTTTAAATTATTTTATGTTTTGATGCCTTGCCTATAATTTCCATCATTTTGTTTTGAGAGACTAAACACTAGCACTCAAATAATTCAACTCATTTAATCCAATTTATTATTAATTGCATGAACATTGACTCATAGACTGAAAGATTGCATTATGGGGATTTTCTCAGGGATTTAAGACAAGAACTAGATTTGTCTTTAGTTTTAGTGTGTGTTTATCAACATTCAACCTTATTTTATTAACATGTTATTTTTATTCTAGATTATTTTTTAGCCTTTTTATTATGAATTCTTAAATATCGCAAAATTATTTTTATTATTTATTTTACTTTTTATGCCCCCTATTATTATTTACCCCTCTCCCTTATTATATTAACTATGATTTAATATTTTTATTAAATTATAAATTCTTCTTTAATAATGTTTCTTAAAAACTTAAAAACTTTTAATATTAACACTTTCTAAGTAACCAAGTCAAATAACGGCTAGTTTTATCAGCTATCATCGGGCAATGACGCATCCTTTCTATTTATTCAATGAGATTGGTTGCCTTATTCACCTTGTCCTGAGGATTAACCAAATTATATGGTTCAAAATTTTATATATGGACCAAAACCTAAAGATGTGATTAATCCGAAAGACATTTATCTACATTATGGATCACAAAAGTCTTAGATCTAACATAATGTTATTTAGCCATTAATTTCCAAAAGTAGGTGTCGTCATTAGTTGAGGATATATTAGAGATTTAATCTTGCACATATCTTGCTTGCAACTCTAAGTTTATGAATAATATTTGATAATTTAATGTTGGAAATATAAGCATATAATTTTCACAACATTGTTGGTGTCATTTGTCGGGGAATTGCTAAAAGGATCAAATATTAGGTAGGTAGGTTTCCTTTAAAATACACAACCTGGGGGAGGAGAAGTAGTAAGAGGCTAATATTCCCTCTAAAATGGTTCTACTTTAATGGGTTTCTAAAAATCCTTGAACATTCCTTTCATGCAAGTGTGGTGTGCTTTAATTTCACAATTAGCTTTAATAAATTACTTTTGAACTTAATATTTTGATTATTTTGGGTGTTGTAAGAACCCCCAATATACTAATCCATGTGCTAGATATGGATCAAAAATAAAAAAAGAAACATTCAAGAATGTTCAATAAATTATCAGGTGAAGAAGAATGATACTCCAAGAACTTTCTCAAATCCTAGCAATAGATGGGAATCTCTCTACATCTTAGGAAGAGAAAATATTGGTGGAATTAAGAGCATATCCGCACTCCAAGAAGCAATAAAATGGAAAAATATCCTTCTATTATCACCTTTTCCAATAGGTTGATGAGATGAAAGAATCATGGAATGAATTTGATGGAGAGTATCCATTGGAACCTGAGATCGAGGAGTTATTAACATGCCTATCATTAGATCCCTCGTGCACCAAAGATACCAATAATTATATAGAAAAATATATGTATGGTGTGGAAGAGGGGGACATTCAGAGTGGATAGAATAAGTAGGAGAGCCAAGAACATCATGACTTATATATTGAAAGTTGGTTCAAGACAACCATAAGATCAAAGCACCACTCTCTTATTTAATAATTCTTCTCATTGTATCCTCTGAAATATTTGGTCTCTCATGCTATGGTATACAAGAATACTTCGTAAACTTGATTATGAGTACATACAGTTATCTTGTTATGCACATGGATTCCTTAAAAATACTCTTACACTTCAAGGAGAATGTTATTTTTCCAAGTAGAATAGGATAGTAAGCTAAATAAATGAATAAAATAATGAAGATAAAAATAAGTCTAGTTATGAAAACCTCAACACAACTAGACATGAGTCTTGCCTGAAAACCAGGCTTCCTATCAGGAAAGGTTTCCAATAAAGTTTTAGAAGTTCAAGTTAGTTCCAATGGTTCTTCAAAAAAAAATTGATTCTATGCTCGAGTTGGTTGATGTGGAATTCCTTAAGGCCCACCTTCCAACAGATGTTGTCCCATCAACTTCAACACCTTATCTTAGATCAAAATCAAAGATACTTTTGAGTGCCTTAGAGTTTTCATACATCAATATCAAACTTCGTCGTTGAAAACAAGAGAATACCTCAATGTCTCTTGATTTATAGATCCTCCAGGTGACTCAATTTTAGCACATTTACTCGTACCTATCAGAATTCACTCTCGCACATTGACACTAGTTGACATCAATGGTGAGTTGTATGACATTGGTTAATGACATCAATTAATAGTTGGTAATCTAATGATTTCTTTCTATTTTAAACTTCAACAAAATTTATTTACATAGATAGAACTTTGCTAGATGTGGGTTTATGGAGAATACTATTTATTGATTTTAACATTAGTCTACAGTAGTGTGCCAATAAAAAAGTGGATCCAATCTCCAACATCATCTTACAGTCCTTTGGTTTCATCTTGGTTTCAACAATTCTAATTTTTTCAAGCATGGATACAAGTGACACTTATTTCTATTCAAGAAAACAAAAACCATTCTCTATCAACATCACCATTGGATCCATAAGCCCCAATTTTCCTCAAACACAACATTTGTCTTGAAGATTTTTGCCTTTATACAAATTGGATTTTATCCTCAATATTCTATATCCAACAATCACATTAGTGAGTATTAGAGACTAAAAACTTCTGAGGTAGAAATAATTTTTTTATATTTATTAGGGGTAAAGGAAAAATTTTATGCAACTTCTCATATGATTGTCATTTTACCCTTATTCCTACCTGATTTCATTCATTACTACTCTACCATACCTATAATTCCATCTTCCATAATCCCTATTGATTATGGTAAAAAAAAGATGATGTTGTCATTGTCTATCAATTTCCTACGAGGACTTCTTCTGACCTATATTCATGGTTGGCTATTATTTTTCATAATCATTCACGGTGTACTAACTGGCTTTGCATTCTACATATTAAATCTTTTCAACACCTTTTCTATGTACTCATTCTGAGACAGTGTTAATTTGCGATTTTTCCTGTCTCTAGCTATCCTCATACCAAGGATTTAGCCATGTTTTAACCGTGCTGTAAAATGACCACATTTTCTTTTAATACATTTATTTCATAATGAGACCTTAAATACATAATCAACATAATAAGAATTCACACACAATAACAACAATACAATATAGTCACCATCAATTTTTTTCTTTTTCGTATAAACACAATGACCGCAGTGACATCTAGTCCAAATCTTTTTGTTCGTACATTAACTTAACAAATTTTAGATACCACTACTCTTGAGCTCGTTTAAGCTACAAGTTTCTTCTTGAATTTTATTAAATTAATTTTTTCTTTAATTCCCATATCCTTTTGGTTGCTGCATGTATATCTCTTCCTCCAAATATCCATGGAGAAATGTTGTCTTTACATCTAAATTTTCAAGATGTAAATCTTCCGCTGCTACAAGACTTAAGATAGTTCTGATTGAATTCATCTTAACAACAGGAGAAAATATTTCATCAAAATCAATACCTTTTATAAAACTAAAGTATTATTTTTAAACTTTATTAATAAAATCAATAATTGAATTATTTATTATTATGTATATAGGATTTCCATAAATTCGATGGATATTTTGTTTCTACTATTTTGTCACCTTGTATATATGTATACATAAAATTTTAACTCATAACATAGAAGAAAAGTTTTATAATATTCATTATGTTTTTGTATCACAACATTTTATAGAATACATATTATTTTTATTAATTATAATTCTTAAATTAGTAAATATTTTTATGATTTTAATTTTAATTATTAAATTTAAAATTAATAATTAATAATACAAATTCTCAGATTAATATTTTAACTTATTTGTTGATAATAATTATATTTATATAAAATATTTGAAGATGAGTAAAAATGTTAAAAGAGGATTTTAATTTATTTGTTGATAATAACTATGTTTATATAAAATATTTGAAGATGAGTGCTGGACTCTTACATTATCACCTTTTTCAACACTTCATTTGACATTTTATCACTCATCTCCTATTTCTATAATTGTATAGTGTACATTTTATTGTATGTTTTCGCTTCTTTGAACTCAAAACACTATAATACATATATAGGAAACAATTGTTTATTTTGTTAATTCCTAAGTATGTAATGAATTAAATGATTTTTAAGTTGATTTTTCAAATTACAAATTATTTAGTTTACTAGCAGTTCACTTTCAATACTTGATCGTGTTTAGAATATTCGTGTCCTAGAAAAAATTTGGCCAATAGATTTTGAAGGTTAAGGTGTCAAAATAATTATATGATGTTCAGAGCACACTCAAGTTGCACATGTGAAGCTCCAACTCTAAAATAATGTTACAAGTATTTCCAAATAGTTAACTTTGAACATGATTTTAAAGACAATGAGGATGAATTTCAAAATTATAGAACATGATTTTCGTTCCCAATATTTCAAATTGAGTAAAATATGATATGTTTTCAAAAATCCAGCATGGTTTGAGAGATATGCTCAGTTTTAAACATCAATCTACCCAAAATATATAAATTTTCCCAAATTCATAAATAGTACCCATATTTGAGGAAAACACCAAATCAATTGTCTAATAAGCGAGATTCTCACCTATTTTAAAAGTATGCAAATGATTTTTTCTATATTTTTTTAATTTTGGGGAACAAATGACCTAATTTGTCTTATATGTTATCTCGGTTATATTCTACAGTTAGGAAAATCTAAGATTGGGGAATTGGTTTTAATCCATCCCAATGTTCCTCTTATATAAATACTTATAACTGAGTTGGGTATGGTCGTTGATTCATTTTGATATATGTTTTGATGATTGGTAGTTGATTATCATCTCAAAATTTTCTTATGGAAACAAGCTTGTGTGTTGCACTCTTATAAACAAAGTTGATATTCCATCAATGAATGTTGTGTATTCCTTAGTTTTGTTGCATCACTTCATCGTGATATGATCATTATTGGCAAAATTAGACAGGTTGGGAAGGGCCCCTCAATCCTCGGTAACGTTCTACCTCTTTATTTTTTAAATTTAATTCGGGTTATTTAGATTGTTTTAATGCCTTTACATTATTTTATGTTTTGATGCCTTGCCTATAATTTCCATCATTTTGTTTTGAGAGACTAAACACTAGCACTCAAATAATTCAACTCATTTAATCCAATTTATTATTAAGTGCATGAACATTGACTCACAGACTGAAAGATTGCATTATGGGGATTTTCTCAAGGATTTAAGACAAGAACTAGATTTGTCTTTAGTTTTAGTGTGTGTTTATCAACATTCAACCTTATTTTATTAACATGTTATTTTTATTCTAGATTATTTTTTAGCCATTTTATTATGAATTCTTAAATATCGCAAAATTATTATTATTATTATTATTATTATTTATTTATTTTATTTTTTATGCCCCACTATTATTATTTACCCCTCTCCCTTATTATATTAACTATGATTTAATATTTTTATTAAATTATAAATTATTCTTTAATAATGTTTCTTAAAAAATTAAAAACTTTTAATATTATAACTTTCTAAGTAACCAAGTCAAATAACGACTAGTTTTATCATCTATCATCGGGAAATGACGCATCCTTTCTATTTATTCAATGAGATTGGTTCCCTTATTCACCTTGTCGTGAGGATTAACCAAATTATATGGTTTGAAATTTTATATATGGACCAAAACCTAATGATGTGATTAATCCGAAAGACATTTATCTACATTATGGATCACAAAATTCCTAGATCTAACATAATGTTATTTAGCCATTAATTTCCAAAAGTAGGTGTCGTCATTAGTTGAGGATATATTAGAGATTTAATATTGCACATATCTTGCTTGCAACTCTAAGTTTATGAATAATCTTTGATAATTTAATGTTGGAAATATAAGCATATAATTTTCACAACATTGTTGGTGTCATTTGTCAGGGAATTTCTAAAAGGATCAAATATTAGGTAGGTAGGTTTCCTTTAAAATACACAACCTGGGGGAGGAGAAGTAGTAAGAGGCTAATATGCCCTCTAAAATGGTTCTACTTTAATGGGTTTCTAAAAATCCTTGAACATTCCTTTCATGCAAGTGTGGTGTGCTTTAATTTCACAATTAGCTTTAATAAATTACTTTTGAACTTAATATTTTGATTATTTTGGGTGTTGTAAGAACCCCCAATATACTAATCCATGTGCTAGATATGGATCAAAAACCAAAAAAGAAACATTAAAGAATGTTCAATAAATTATTAGGTGAAGAAGAATGATACTCCAAGAACTTTCTCAAATCCTAGCAATAGATGGGAATCTCTCTACATCTCAGGAAGAGAAAATATTGGTGGAATTAAGAGCATATCCACACTCCAAGAAGCAATAAAATGGAAAAATATCCTTCTATTATCACCTTTTCCAATATGTTTATGAGATGAAAGAATCATGGACTGAATTTGATGGAGAGCATCCATTGGAACCTGATATCGAGGAGTTATCAACATGCCTATCATTAGATCCCTCGTGCACCAAAGATACCAATAATTATATAGAAAAATATATGTATGGTTTGGCAGAGGAGGACATTCAGAGTGGATAGAATAATCAGGAGAGCCAAGAACATCATGACTTAGATATTGAAAGTTGGTTCAAGACAACCATAAGATCAAAGCACCACTATCTTCTTTAATAACGCTTCTCATTGTATCCTCTGAAATATTTGGTCTCTCATGCTATGGTATACACGAATACTTCGTAAACTTGATTATGAGTACATACAGTTATCTTGTTATGCACATGGATTCCTTAAAAATACTCTTACACTTTAAGGAGAATGTTATTTTTCCAAGTAGAATAGGATAGTAAGATAAATAAATGAATAAAATAATGAAGATAAAAATAAGTCTAGTTATGAAAACCTCAACACAACTAGACATGAGTCTTGCCTGAAAACCAGGCTTCCTATCAGGATAGGTTTCCAATAAAGTTCTAGAAGTTCAAGTTAGTTCCAATGGTTCTTCAAAACAAAATTTATTCTATGCTCGAGTTGTTTGATGTGGGATTCCTTAAGGCCCACCTTCCAACAGATGTTGTCCCATCAACTTCAACACCTTATCTTAGATCAAAATCAGAGATAATTTTGAGTGCCTTAGAGTTTGCATACATCAATGTCAAACTTCGTCGTTGACAACAAGAGAATACCTCAATGTCTCTTGATTTATAGATCCTCAAGGTGACTCGATTTTAGCACATTTACTCATACCTATCAGAATGCACTCTTGCACGTTGACACTAGTTGACATCAATGGTGAGTTGTATGACATTGGTTAATGACATCAATTAATAGTTGGTAATCTAATGATTTATTTCTATTTTAAACTTCAACAAAATTTATTTACATAGATAGAACTCTGCTATATGTCGGTTTATGGAGAATACTATTTATTGATTTTAACATTATTCTACAGTAGTGTGCCAATAAAAAAGTGGATTCAATCTCCAGCATCATCTTACAGTCCTTTGTTTCATCTTGGTTTCAACAATTCTAAATGTTTCAAGCATGGATACAAGTGACACTTATTTCTATTCAAGAAAACAAAAACCATTCTCTATCAACATCACCATTGGATCCATAAGCCCCAATTTTCCTCAACCACAACATTTGTCTTGAAGATTTTTGCCTTTATACAAATTGGATTTCATCCTCAACATTCTATATCCAACAATCACATTAGTGAGTATTAGAGACTAAAAAATTTTGAGGTAAAAATATTTTTTTTATATTTATTAGGGGTAAAGGAGAATTTTTATGCAACTTCTCATATGATTTTCATTTTACCCTTCTTCCTACCTGATTTCATTCATTACTACTCTACCATACCTATAATTCCATCTTCCATAATCCCTATCGATTATGGTAAAAAAAAGATGATGTTGTCATTGTCTATCAATTTCCTACGAGGACTTCTTCTGACCTATATTCATGGTTGGCTATTATTTTTCATACTCATTCACGGCAGTAATTAACCGGTTTCACACAAATCTTTTCAACACCTTTTCTATGTGCGTACCTGGTGACACGTTAGTTCATTTGCGATTTTTTCCTCGTCTCTAGCTATCCTCACTAAGATTTGTTTTTGTAGCTCCCAAATCCTTCATTGCAAATGAATTTGCCAATTTTCTTTGATCACATTTATTTCCCCGCATGTTAGACCCCTACCAAGCATGTAATCTACATAGTTAAATAACAATAGGTAGTCGCCATCATTTTCTTTTTCAGTAAACACAATGATCGCAGTGACATCTAGTATATAACCTTGTTCGTACATAAACTTGTCAAATTTTAGATACCACTTCCTTGGAGCCTGTTTTAAGCCATACAAGCTCTTCTTTAACCCACACACCAATTTTTCTTTCCCTTTTACCTCATATCCTTCTGGTTGCTAAAAGTATATCTCTTCCTCCAAATCTCCATGGAGAAATCTTTTCTTTGCATCTAACTGTTCAAGATGTAAATCTTCCGCTGCTACATGACTTAAAATAGTTCTGATTGAAGTCATTTTAACAACAGGAGAAAATATTTCATCAAAATCAATACCTTTCTTATGTGCAAACCCCTTCACCACAAGTCTAGCTTTGTACCTCTGTTTTCCTCCATCTTCTTCCTTCAGCCTGTAAACCCATTTATTCTGCAATGTAGTTTTACCTGCAGGCAACCTGACTAAGTCCCAAGTCTGGTTATGCATTAATGAGTCCATCTCTTCTTCCATGGCTAGCTCCCACTTCTTCCTGATTTCAACCTGCATTGCTTCTTCATAACATTCAGGTTCACCAGAATCAGTCAACAATAAATAATATAATGAAGGAGAGTATCGTTCAGGGGGTCTACTTATCTTGGTAGATCTTCTAACACCACTTTCAGGTGTTTGAGGTGCATGTTGCTGTTGTGGTGGTTGCTGCTGCTGTGGTTGTTGATTATTATTATTTTCAGGCACCTTTACTTTTTCAGTTATCTCATCAAGAATCGTGTATTCCTTGCTTTCTTTTTCCTGTTTCTTTTCCTACAACTGATTCTTATAAAAGACCTTTTCATTGAATATTACATCTCTGCTCCTAATGATTTTGTGATTTTCATAATCATATAAGCGATAACCAAAATCATTAGCACCATATCCAATAAAGGTACATTTCTTTGATTTTGCCTCAAACTTTGTTCTATTTTCTTTATTAATATGGACAAAGGCCTCACAACCAAAAGGCTTTAAAAAAGAGTAGTTTACCTTTTTACCTGTCCATGCTTCCTCTGGAATACCACCATCTAAGGAACTTGAAGGCCCTCTGTTTATTAGATAAACAGCAGTATCTACAGCATCTGCCCAAAATTGTAAAGGCAATCCTGCATGCAATCTCATGCACCTTGCACGCTCCATGATTGTTCTGTTCATCCTTTCTGACACACCATTTTCTTGTGGTGTTCTTGGAACCGTCTTCTCTCTACGAATTCCATGCTCTGAACAGTACCTATCAAACTCTTTGCTGCAATATTCACCTCCATTGTCTGATCTGAGACACTTCAACTTCTTTCATGTCTCAATCTCAACCAAAGCTTTCCATTTCTTGAAAATATCAAATACAAGGGCGGAAACGTGAAGTTGGGTTACACTTTTGTGAGAATCGAGGGTTGAAATTTTTTTTCGGCAATAGTTCAGCCGAACATTTTATAAAGTTTGGCCGAACTTCGGTCGAACTCGTGATTCCGTTTAGATTAACGCACACCGATTTGCCATGGCAAACAGAATTTTCGTCTCTGGAGATGGGAAAACCAAATACAAAATTTCCCGAACTGTGAGTTCGCCGAACTTTTACTTTTAAAAATTTCTACGAACTAGTTTTTATAAATAAATCGCCCGTGATGTTTGTTTGTTTACCGGTTTGACTATTCATGCATTGTCTGTGACTATTCGCTGCTCTATTCACACGTTTTTTCCTGTCAGCCTGTTGCTCCTCCCATCTGTGACTGTTCGCTGCTCTGTTCACATGTTTTCTGTGACTGTTTGCTGCTCTGTTCGTTGCTCCTTTCGTCGGCGTTGTTTCTGTTGTATGCATGTTCAAGTTTAACCTCTTTGCAACAAAAAAATGATCAACTGTTCCATTGTTTGTTTTTTAGCTTTGTTTGTTGTGTTAAATTGTTTTAGTTTTATATTAGGTTTGACTTGAAACAACAATTTAGGGGCATATAGGCAGCCATAATTATTTGGGGATGGCACCAAAATTGCTAATATATCCTAATTTATATTAGCTACTTGAGCTTAGAGCCTTATCCTTCTATGATTGACCTCTCGATATCGGGTTGTCTCTTGCCTTCGCGGGTTCTTGCAATCCATTTTATGAATGCCAATTTGAGCTCGAACTCTATTGTAATGTCATAGCTTGTGCATGGACTCCCTCTTTTAATAAATTCTGAAGTACATAAAGCCGGGAGCTAGGAGCAAGGATAATGTCTCGACTTGACAATGCTTAATTTTAGGACTTGATTGTGCTTTTAAACTACTTGGAGGGGATTATGTATCAAGAGAATGTCTCAACTTGACAGTGCTTAATGTCTCGACTTGATAGTGCTTTTAAACTACGTGGAGGGGATCATGTATCAGATCAAATTTTATACAATTGAAGATTTGCACATTGTCGGATTAATGATTAGTAATTAAAACAAAAACGAATAGTTTGAACGCTTAAATAATAATAGTTAGGATACAGGCACTAACCGCTTAAACTCCTCCCTTTCTTCCTCTCTTTCATTTCTTTTTCGGGATTTGGCCTCTGTCGCCTTTGGTTTCTAAATGCAGATCGTGGGATTCTCCAGTAATCGATTAGATTTTTTTAATTTTTCTTGCATGTATCCTCCTCAATAAATAGCAAGGAAAAACAAAAGTTGTGAATCTTTAAGGATGTGTATTCTTGATCTACCTTCATTGCCAATTTGTATTCTTGCTTGACTTATGAAATATCTTCTCAATGGGAACATCGTGGCTCTTGTACCAGGAAACTAAAATTATTTTGTCCACGTAACTGATTTATGTCTTCTCTTATTTTCATGTTTACCTTCATTTTCACAATCTTCAACTTGGCATCTGCAATTTTTTTTCTCCAACCTTTCTAGACTCTGGTTTCTCATAGAAGACTTCCCTTCTGGATAACTAGAGCGTGGTGAATTCCCTTTTCTAGCCCTATGCAGATTCATTTCTAGCTCCCTCAGCGTGCTCCCTAACTCTGCAGTTTTTCCTTTAAATCTTTCCATTTTGGGTACCACTTCCCTTTAAAATAGATTGCTAATGGTTACACATAATTTCGACCTCCTTTATTTGCACATTCATATTCAACAATTTTTTATGAACAAATGACACCAACTGTGTCGTGAATAATTCTGTCAAATTTAATGTATGCATTGTATGTTCTGAAGACTCCAATGTAATGGATGCATTGTATGTATTTTTTTCTTGTATAGTTTTATGCTCTTTGTCATAGTAATGTCATATAGTGTATGAAGTTTTAAATTGTTTTTAAATTATTTTTATTATGTGTTGGATGTGATTTTGATTGAAAATATTTCTTTTTTATTTATTAATAAAAAAAAATTATTAGAAAAATTATTGCTTTAAGCCTTAGAATTTACAATCAAAATTAGAAAATGTATTTTTATCTAAACTGTTTATGAAAAGTTTAATATTGTTTGATATTCTCTACCATGTCCTTTTTACCTATATCTAGAATAATATATTTGTACAGTTTCTGGTTTTTTGTAACATTTTACTACCATAATCAAAATCTATAGAAATAATAATCTAACATTATAATATCTTGAAATGGAGCTAGCCAACTCAAATATAGTATTTCAAATCCCTGGCTAAGTTAGATGAGAATTACATATGGTCTTGAATGAGCATTTGGACTCTTTAGATATATATATCTAAAGAGTCCAAAAGCTCATTCAAGACCATATGTAATACATAGCCTCATCATCTAATATATAAAACTTTAATCCATGTGCTTAACCTTAACATTGACACAATGGAATACAATTTTACTCATGCTGCTTTATGATAGAAAAATATGCAGATGAATATTGCCCACATATCCGAAGTCAAAAGGGATAGATTAAAAAGGGATGCTCCGCTCATCTATAAAAGATAAATTAAAGAAGCATGACATATTAGTAATGCACTCTTTAGATATGCGCATCAATTATGTTCATATAACACAACAAATAGATGATTCAATACAAATGTCACATAGAAGTCATATTTATCTCATGGGCCTTCAAATTAAATTTATATATCTAGTATTACATTAAGCTATAGGAGATAAATCAAAGAAGCATTTGAATGAAAATTAAACATGTAATAATTATGTCCTTTAGTTCAATAAATAGATAATAATTTGCAAATGCCATATCTAAGCTATATTTCATCTAAGTAGCTTTCAATTTAAACTTATATCTAACGTTCAATTATATAAGATAATAACAGTAATCCAAACTTCAAAATAATATTTAGAACTTTAGTATAAAATGTGACATATAATTTTCCTGTGTTGAAAAACATAGTTATCGAGAGTTCAAAACTCATGCATTTGAATAGAAAGTGGGTATATGAATGAGCCAGTAGATTTTTTCTAGAAATGAGATAGTGAAGGTTGATAGAGAGCCACACAAAATTGAAAATTCATACCTTAACAAAATTGTTAGATCCTTTTAAAGAAAACGTGTCATATAATCAACTTTCATCAAAATATATGATAAACTCAACCCATTTTTATGAAAAATAGTATACCATTTTTTACATTTAACATAATACAAATAGATAAATATTACTTAAGTATTGAACTATAAAGATTTAACTACCCATAGAGAGATGGCCAAGTGATCGATACAGGGCATAATCACAATAAAAAACCAAGTACAAATTGTAGTAATCCTAGAATCATGCTTTACATAAGGTAAAATTGGGAAACTCATGACTTGTACTATAGATAAAAAAACATTTACCCTTACCAAAAAATATATGATAAAAATTGACAAACTAAATAAGCTTAAGCTTAAGGGGATATAATCCTTCTGCCTTCCATATAGATAATGAAAATGATTTCTAAGTCTCATGTTGCTTCTCATGTTACTTTATAAACCTTGATTGGAAAGAAAAATAGGAGGGCAGAAATGTAAGAAATATAAAACATAATGAAACACAACGTAAGAAATAGAGAACATAATGAAACACACACATACATATCTCTAGACAATCAACACAATTATTTTCCTAGTAAATACTTATGGGAGACAAGCAACCCTAAAAAGTAATGATGCTCTAGAGTCCTTTTTCCCTAGGAAATCCTTATGGGAGAAAAACAACACTAAAATGTAAACATGCTCTACTCTCTCTTTTCTGGTATGGAAAATATGTGTAAGGTAATCTCTCTAGAGTTAGCTACGACTTTTGGCGTGTAAGGTTGCTATAAAAACTTAACTTCATACATTTTTCTCTCTAACTTCACACTCCTAGTTGTATTTTCAACTATGGAACAAAATACAACAACACAAAATGGAACTCTTATTCCTCCTAGTGGCCAAGTATTTAACATAGCGTGATAGCCAACTAGGTGTAATATTTGACTCCGTCAACCATTAACGAGGTTTGTGATTTTAGACCTTTTAGAGTCTTGTTAAAATTCCACATGTAGCTAGCTTGCTATGCATGAGTAATGGGGCTAAAATGTCATTCTCTCGTACCATGGTGGTCAACATGATATAGGTCAACTTACTAAAGGCATTAATTTTGAATGAACTTCATTTGATGTTTTTCTTGCACCATTGGATATATGTCTTTAAGTGTAGAATAATGGTCAAGATTTTGGCACAAGGAATAATCGTTTGACCCCCAAAAATGTCATTTAATACCTCAAAATGACTCCAAAAGGTTTTAGATCCCAATTCTCCACCCACCATTAAAATGACCCTACAAGTTGATTCTTTCATTTTTTTCACTCTATAAGCATCAAAATATATGAAAAATAATATAATTATCCAATCTAGATCATTATTTAATAATTTGTTAAAATTATGAGTAAGATACACATCATGGAATTTAAATAAATAGCGTTAATTCATTGAACACCCTTGTACATTCCTTGTTGATACTTTGAAAGTAATACATTTTGAAAAATAATTTGTTTATGGATTCTATTTTCCACATTCTCTCAACCATATCAAAAACCTATAATATTTGAAACCTAAGGTCTTTCCCATACCAAAGTATGTTCTTTTAAAACATGTTTTCTTGGTGATATGGGTGATTTAGAAATGATTTGGAGAGCGAAATTCCTCATTTAATATGTACAATATGTTTGGTTCATGCCACTAAGCCAAGAATTTTAAATTCAACTAACTTTTAATATAACCAACTAAATCCTGCAAAAAAGGAATAAAACAATTTATGTTAGGGTTGTGGATTCAAGCATTGAAACAACACACCATGATATTTCAAATTTAAAAATAATGGTTTGAGTCCTAGGTGGCTTAGAATCCTATTTGTTTTCAAAATAAGGATGCACTCCCATTTGATTCTCATGATTAGTTTGTAATCATGAGGCTCTCGCTCAAGAGTGGACCTTCCCAAAATTTTGTGACATCTTGTCACAAATAAAACCATCAAACTAAAAAACACATCATGCAAGAAACATAGCTCGCTGACATATCATTTTTCTCCTTCAAAGAAAAAAAATTCACATCATGTGAATATCTCCATGTACTCTTACATATTGGTGTACAAAACCATCAACCAAACACAAGTCGACAAAACATGCCTTTTCAAACAACTGACTCTCAAGTCAAATAATAGCTCATGTACAAATTTCCATATTTGTTGCATTTAAGTGTGTCAACATAACTCTACTTTCAACATCTTGCTTCATGCAACATGCACCATACTTTGAATTTGAAAATAAATTCATGAAACATCAAAATGCATGCAAGGCCTTAATTGGATAAGAAATATAACCATTTGTTAGCAAACCATTTTAATGGCGCTTCTTTTAGCTGCACTTCATCATCATGTGAATCATCCTGACCCTCATCGATTATGGAATCCTCTTTTCCATTCTTGTCGTTATCTCTTTCTACCTTCTTCAAATGTTGTGGATGACTTGTTGGATACAAAGTCCAACACTTGTCTACAAGGTGACCTTTCTTATGGAAATGAGTAATAAACAATTGCATCTTATTTTCAACATCATTTTCCTTGTCCAATGGACCTTTGACTTTTTGCCTCATTTATTTAGAAAGTTTCAATGTGCATGGATATATTCTTCCAACATCTATAAACATTATGATTATTCAAACCACAAAAGGAACATGTGCAAGTTCTTTTCTATATCTTATGTGAATATTTACCATGTTTATCATAATCAAAAGCAATTTGATTAAAGGCAAATTTATACCTTGAACATTCACCGTTGTCGCCTTCTTGAGGAGGTGAATTTGATGAGGTAGTGGCTCTCCTCTGAATACTAGCAATGAATTCAATGACTAGATAGAGCTTTCGACATCCTCTTCTTTTACATTCTCATTAGCTGCATGATTATTAACATCTTCTTGCAAAGTGCGTGTCAAACTTTTCCATTCATCATGAACACAAACTTCACAAGCTTGAGGTAATGAACACGAAATAAAATTCCTTCTTGGAACAGCTTCATGTGCCTCCTTGGCTTTGGAGCATTATCCATCATGTTTTCCATAACCAAGACCCAAATAATTAGGCCCTTCCTCAACAACATTTGGCTCAACTATGCCTTGTACATGTTTTCCTTTAACCCTTTACTTTCAGAGCACATTTTCATCAAAAAATTGGACCTTATTCCTCTAGTGTGTCTCTCAAAAGCATGTACACATTCATTTTGAGAGGAAATTGAAGACAGAAACCAATAGCTAATTCTTCTAACTAACCTTGACTAAAATTAGCTAAATTGTACTTTGATACCAACTTGATTTGAATATGGACAAACTAGTTTTGTTGGGCTATCTCCCTCATTAGTTAAATAAAAATGTGTTTAGGATCATCTAAAGTTATCCAATTGGGAAGGGGTTTATGTGTCAAGCTTTAAGTGTATTTTGTGAGAAATTTATGAGTTAATTAGCTTTTAAAAACTCATGTGTACAACAAATAAAATGAAAATTTTTTATTTCTAGGAAAATTTTTTCCCTCAATCCAGATTCCGATCATTGGACATGTAAGAGGAAGAAAGAGGGAATTTACTTTTCAAATTCTAGACCTTGTCTAAACCAAAATAAACTAGAGGTTTGGTTTTAAAATACATTCACTTATTTGGAAAATTTATAGCTACCAAAATTCCATATGCCAATCTACCTCCCAAGAAATCCATTTATTACACCACTGGTTAGTTTTTTGTCTTCCTATATTCTTTATCAACCTCTTCTAGTGATTCTTGAAAGGTGGATACTTAAATCCTTCCTAAAAATTTGAGCTCTAAAACGAGAAGACATACAAGTTAATTTTAAGTCATTCTTCTGTCCAATTATAAAAACCAAGTGAATATTTCTACATATTGATTTTTGTCCCATAAACTGTACAATATATGTGGAGTTGCCTCGCCCTAAGCGAGATGTTTAACAAACATAATAATAATAAAACAATTAGTGACATCACCAAAATATGTAGCCTCTTCAAGGTATCATATCCTCTCATCAAGGTCAAGAATCTATTCACCAAAAATGTCCTATGGAAATGATGGTTTAAGAAACAAAACTAGACAAAAACCTTCAGTGAGAACAACAAAATCTAAAACCTCTTCAAGGTCTTCAATCTGCTCGTAAAGTTAAATTGTGTCTTGATCAAGTACAACAACAAAGAAACATTCAGTGACAACACCAAAATCTAAAACTTCTTCAATGTCTTCTAAACCATCTTCAAAGTCAATATTGTGTGCATCAAATTCCTCAGCAAGGTCATCAATGGAGTCATCAAAACTACTATTTCAAACTTCAATGCCAAAAATAAGTCAAAATAATTCAATTTCTCCTCCAAAACCTTCTTCTCTGAGCAAAGCTAGCATGATGTCGTCGAGAAATTCAGTAATTCCACGAGGAAATTCTATCAAAGTTAAAACAAATCCTTTTCATCCATATTTAATGCCTATTTTTTCAGGTGGAACACCTCCAAATTTAAGGACCCCAATGCCATAAAATACAACTTTACCTAATAGGTGTAGACCTAGAACCCCCAACTTTGCGTGACATGTACAATTGAAGATATTATATGGTAAGCAGTGTGAGAAGAGAGTCATGGTCATTGAGTTGAGCAAGAGAAATAGTTTGGTATGACAACCTTACTTGTGATAGGTCTAGCTAGCAGACTACCAAATTACATGGTAATGGCATTCAAAATGTGAAAATTCCCATTTCACTTTGAAATAAGATGGTAGAGAAAGGTATAGATGAAAGGAGATATCCATCTATGGTAAAGAAATCAAATAGTTCTATCAATTCCACCTTGCAACTCTAAGAGACATTGAATTAAATTTCATCTCAAGACAGGGCTTTAAGAGGACACTCTCAAAGCCAACCTTCGTTATGGCTTTGAAACACATGGTAAGTATCAATACTTAGCAACCTTATTTGCATAATTTTTTCTAGCATGGACCTTAATGTCATAGCCTTCTTTTGCCTAAAATGAATGCAATTTTCCTTGCAATTTGGCTTGCGACATTCACAATTCATGCTCATGGAACATGATTGTGTTGCAATTGTGATAACATCTGCTATATGCAAAAGCTAATAAAAAATGATCGAAAATGACATTTTTTCTCTGTTTTTTTGAAGATTTAAGGAAAATTACACCAAGTAGCTTCCAACCTCATATGACCATCATGTCAAACTCATCTCAGGATATTGTCCAAGTAGGAGCCACTTAAGCAAGCAATCTAGTATACATGACTCCAATTTCAATTAGTAGCAATGAAAGTTCTAAGTATGGTGCAAACATTGCTCCAGATCCTCAATGGGGCATGTTTGATGACAATAATTTGGGGAGTGAGAGAGGGAGATGGTAGGAGAAAAATTCAAGGAATCCACGGGAAATTGAAAAATATATAACTAATGGTGAAGACACTTTGTAACCTAAGAGAGAAACCTGTTAGGAAATGGGTGAAGTTGGTATTACACACCCAATTGGATAACCTCGAGGAGAAAACATTTCTCCCACTTTATTTGTTGGTATAACCTAGTAAGTGTTATTCACTAGCATGTATTTTGTAAAGGCCTTGACCTAGTTCCCATTCAACTCCATCCACCAAGTTGTAGAGGATTCCAAGCCTAATTTCATGGAAATTAAGTTGGGGATGATCACATTGACCTGCTTGATGACGTGTCTATGAATATTAACTACCTTGAACTATTTTTTTGCGTAGGGAAAGAGACACATTCCTATGTCTAAGCATGAAAACGTTATTTGATATTGTTAATGCCTCTAGTTTTTACTTCTACAAGTTCTATAGGCAGAGTCTGTAAAGGGCCAGGTAGCCTCTGGATCTCATCTTTTATGAAAGGTGACATATCTAGTAAATGCCCCTACAGTCAATCTCTGGAATGGATCTAAATAGAAGTTCTTCATTTTAATATCTATAAAACACAACAACTTTAAGGTAAACTATGTACATGTGTCATTTCTCCTACAAACTAAAGTGTATAAGTGGTAAATTTTATACCAAGTGTGCTCCCACCATGTAAAGCGCAATTTGGTGAACTTATCATTTTTATAATTTCTTTTTCGATTAAATTTAGTTTCACACATGATCAATTATTTCTTTGAAAGTTTTGTTCTACATAATTTGTGTACACTAAATTACAAATTGATTTTTTGAAATCTATTTTGTGTAAATGTCGACCAATAGATATATATCATGGAGGATGAATGACAAAGATCAGTTGAATCCCATATGGAGGTTCAGGGATCGAGGGATGTTCACGGTATTTAAATATAATCTTAAATATCCATACATGTGTGTACATATGGAATTGATTTTTTATTAACTTTGTGAGTTAAATTAGTTGTTAATAAGTTTCATATTTTAATTTTTAGGAGGTAAGAGGAGAAGGGTTTCCACTTCATCCATGGAGCGTGGCTATGGTTCAATCGGTCGAGGTATGAGTGGTAGCAAGTTGCATGAAGGGGGTGATATTTATTCCCCCGAAGGCCAATCAACGGCTGCTGGTTCTCAACAGGGTCATTTTGGGTCTGGTTCTCAGCAGCGTCATTCTGGGTCTGGTTCTCAGCAGCGTCATGTTGGAGAAGATGTTAACCAACAACATCAAGGTTTCCATCAATTTCAATATTTTTTCATTAAATTTGTACAACTTTTTTTACACGTGTTTTTTCTAATATACGAAATTTTATATATATTGATGCAAAGGCTGAAAATGTTCGAACTAGTGGTCAAAATAGACGCAGGGCAGCCCGCTACATTCAAGAAGAAGGTTGTCAACCCAGCACAACTTATCCGGCCGAGATTACTGATATACCATGGGAAACCAACATGGCAGAATGCACCTTACAAAGATGTGAAAGACTTCATTCAAAATTGCAAAGAGATCTCATGGCTTTGTCTCTACCTGCTGAGAGTCGACAAAGACTTGAAATAGTTACACATTCATTGGGTGAAATGGTAAATTTGTACAGAAATATTGGGCCAACGAATGATTCATTTGTAGAAATGATGAGAAAGAGAAAAGAAACAGTGATGGGTCCCGATAAATGGGAGGACGTAAAACAAAAAGTTACAAAAGAAGTGGCCAAGTCAATGTTTAATTACAAGGAAGGGCCAAAAAGAAAAATGTTGAAGGTGCAGTATTTCAAGCACCCAGACATAGCTCGTTATTTTTATGATAGGCACCTTGCGGCCTATGGAAGGCTTCCATGGAACGATGAGGTTCCTGTTTATTTTGCACAAATGTTTTATGCAGAATTTTTTTTGGGTATGAAACCCAATTACAATGATCTTCCTTCAGAATTTTTTGGCCCGGGGAAAGGTCGATTATATGACCGTAAGGGCGCTAAGCGAGATGCGGAGTTGCCTCGCCCTGAGCCTCCATTGGTGAGTCGACCGTTTCGAATCGAAACTTTACGATCAGAGATGGATGCGACTTCTCAAATAAGTCGAGAAGCAAGGTATGTTATGATCGAGAATGTTCATAGCGGATTGGGTGGATTCGACCTTTGTTTAAATCGACAAAGAGCACGTGAAAATGCACGTGCCAATTCTGTTTATTGTACAGATGAGGAGATTGACAACATGAATGTTGAAGATCTCCGAACATATGCAAAAAATTGTCGCAATGGTTTGCAAGACCTAATTTTTCATGAGGAAGAGGGCACCGGAACGGTATGTGTTAGTGACCTTAGGGTTTGAAATTATTTTTACATGTGTACAATTTTTAATAAATACATGTGTATGTACATGTATACATTTATTTGTATGTGTACATTAATCTAACAAAAATGTATGATTATATGTTAAAACACCATTTGCAGTTCTCACACATGATGCGTGACGAAAATGTTAATATCACGTTCGAGACCTCTGGTTCAAACAATGCAGATGGGTCTGACCATCAAGATATGTTGGCACATGTTAGTGTTTTTTAAGTGACTTTAAAATAAATAATTGTTGCCACACATGTACATGTATGTATATATATAATTTGATAAAATGTTTTAACAGATACCGATTCTGTCTGATGTTTTTGGGATGTCGGTACCTTCTTCTTCCTTGGGAGATGTACCTTCTACTTCCTTGGGAGATGAGCCACAAGTATGGACAATTTTTCACAAGTTTAAAATTTATGTTTAAATATATATATATATATATATATATATATATATATATTCTACCTCAAAAAGTTCCATTAAAAATTGAGATATATATATATATATATAGAGAGAGAGAGAGAGATCTATATTTTGAGTTATTTAAAATTTTTTGAATTTAGGTTCCTATAGAAGATTTCTTTAATCCGCGGACTCTAGTGACGGAGATAGGAACATCCACAGCATTTGAACAAGTTGTCTTTAGTTCCTTTTTTTAATATTATTGAAAATAAGTTTATATATGTACACGTGCATTTTCATTTGCAAGTTTTTAATTTATATAAATTATATATATATATTTAACTGTACATGTATATTGTACAGTGTACTGCTGCAGATGTTCCTATGGGAGAACATGTTCATCAAATGGAGAGGGAACCTTATGAGGTATTGCATGATTTTTTTGTTATATTTTTTTTTTACATGAAGTTCTAGATATATATATTCTCATTCATTTTTAAAACATCAAATTTTAATGTTCAAGTACGTGTGCATTGTGTATGTAGGTTTCACATTCACATGATAGGGCGCGGACTGAGACCCTAGTAGAGAAGACGCTAGATCCGTCTCTATTTGATGGACATGATTTGTAGATTTGATTTCAAATTTTAGATGGTCTTAAAATTTGTTAAACTTGATACAGTTTGATACTTGTGAGATTTACAATTTTTGGACATATTTTATTACATTGTTAATATAATTTGTTTTATTTAATTTTTGGATGGTTTTAGTACTTTTGGCATGTGAATGTGAAGTAATGTTGTCATCTATAAATAAATGTTGTCATCTAAACTACATTTGGCATGTTATGTAATGACACGTGTTATAATTTGTTTTGTTTTTAAAATTTAAGTTTTGGATGCTTGGAGTACATTTGGCATGTGAAGTAATGTTGTGATCTATATCTTTTTGTTAAATTAAAAGTTAAAAGTTTTGGATGGTTTCAATCTACATTTGGCATGTGATATTTAATGTTAAATGTTTTGGTTGGATAGTTGAATTATAATTGGCATGGCATGTGAAGTTTTTAAAACTCAAGTTTTGGATGGTTTCAATCTACATTTTTCATGTGATATTTAATGAACTTTAAATGTTTAATGTTTTAATGTTTCACAATATATAATCAAAAGGTTTTTAAAACTTAAAGTTTTGGATGGTTTCAATCTACATTTGGCACATGTGGTATATAATGTTTAATGTTTCTATTGGATCTAGTTGAACTATAATTGGCATGGCATGTGAAGTAACAATCTATATATAATCAAAAAGTTTTTTGAACTCAAGTTTTGAACGGTTTCAATCTACATTTTGCATGTGATGTTTAATGTTTTAATGTTGCACAATATATTATCAAAAAAAATTTAAATTTTAAATTTTTGGATGGTTTCAATCTACATTTGGCACATGTGGTATATAATGTTAAATGTTTCTATTGGATAGTTGTTCACTATAATTGGCATGGCATGTCAAGTAATGTTGCACAAATCCCTTTTGGATGGTTGAAGTACATTTGGAATTTTAAGATTGCTTTTGATCTCTCCATGTAGTTTTGCTTGAATGAAAAAATTTCCAATAGGAAGAACATAGCTTTTCAATGCAACTAACCATGTATCAATTGAGCTCTAATTGAAAAAAGAGTTTAAAGAAGTAGATATATGTACAAATTATCCCTTTAATTTTGATTGGAAATCTAAGTCTAGTACATATATATGTTTTTTGAATTTGGGTCAATGTCGTTAATGAACTCAAATAGGTAGCCTTGTCGATTTATTTACATTATGGAAACTTTTTACCAGAAAATCCAACTAGTTTTTCATCAATGCACATAGAAAAATTACTTGGAACAATTAATTGTGCATTCTAGAACATATCTATCCAAGACAAGTAACATTTTTCATCAATGCACATTGAACATATCCGACCATTGGACAAGCAAATTTTGTACTAGATTTTCAATCAGGATTAGAGATGTGGGTCAAATCCCACCAAAAGTCGGAGAAGTGCTCCAAGTCTCTTGTCTGAAAGTTCGTACAAAACTATACTGCAGATGATTTATTTACATTAGGTCCATACTTTTTACCAGAAAATCAAACTAGTTTTTCATCAATACACATAGAAAAACCAGTTCCAGTTAATTGCATTCTAGAACATATATATTGAGTACGTAAATAATTTTTCATCAATGCACATAGTAAAACTAGAACAATTAATTTCATTCTAGAACACACACACACACACACACACATATATATATATATATCCAATACATATAACATTTTTCATCAATGCACATGTATAGAAAAGCTACTTTCAGTTGATACTAGAGCACGTGCTTGTACCCAAACAATTTGTACATGTGCAAACACTTGCACAAATAACATAAGCAGCTCAATTTTTAGTTGAGTACTAGAAGTTCTAAAACATATTTAATCCAAAGATAATAAATTGTTGGACAATTCACTCAAAAAAATTCTAATGGAATTCCATCTTCAATAATCCATTCATGATCAGATTTTGACATTTTCCATCTCTTAATTTTCGATTTTTTCTTTGATTGAACTTCTATCAACTTTATGCGTGCCGCACACACCAAGTGACTATATTGACAACTTATGGAATTAGGTTCATAGTCTTCAAAGTAAACAAAGTCTCCACTTTGATGAGTTTGTCTGAAAAAATAACCTTTCAGTATAATAGACCCTCTGTCATATTGAAATCCGTGATCATTATAGTTTTGTAATAATTTCATTTTTCGTTCAGTACAACGCATCAAATAATACTTCACATTTTCATCGTTGTCAATAGGTGCAATTACAGCAAAAACATCTCCTACACAATAAAATAAATTTAACAAAATTATGCATATTTAAATTTATTTCTAGATCTTTAAATCATTAGAAAGTAATTCAAATGTTACCTTCTCTAACAAGATCAAAAACTCGATCACCATCGGATGATATTGTAGTTTGCTCTGATTGCATTTCTTCAAACATTGCAACAGACATTTTTCCCTTTGTATTTAGCTCTGTATGTTTCCAATCGTTCACATACATTTTGTTTTCACAAACGCCATTGGATTTTGTGTTGTCTATGCAAACATCACAAAAACAAGAATCTTTTCTTTTATCCAATGCAAACACATTTCTGGACGACTTTGTTTGAATTGAATGCAATTTTCGAGTCCCTTTTATAGTTTCAACGTCATTTCCAATTGATCTATCTACGTCTTAGATTCCAATATGCCAGAAAAACCTTTATATGGAAAATTAGAAAAAGAATTTGTAAATATGATATCAAAATACAATCAAAGATAATCATTGCATGATAAATGTACAATGTTTAAAATTAGATTTCCAATATAAATTAAATTGAATGTACCTTCGCACTTCTTTTTATGGGTTTCTCTCATGGCTTAGAGCAACGATGCACCATTGAAAAACCTCTTAAACATTCACAAGTCGGCTTGTAGAGTGGTTCATTTGATATCTTCGAAGTGCTTGTTTTATGCATGCTCTTGCACCATCATGTTCTCTTTTTCCATGGCCAGTCTCAAAGAAATTCCAACAATGTTTAATGCCGGTTTTCTTATGAAGACAACACAACCAAAAGAATGATCATGCAGATTTGAATTGACCTGCACATCCGTCTGACCATATCCAATGTTCATTGAATGTTATTCCATGATTTTTCAATGAATCATAAATTTTTCCAAAACAATGTTGTACAAAACATGTATCATGTGTACGATCGTCACTGATATAAAAGTGATATTCTTTAATGATATGTCGATTTTCACTCGTGCTTTCTATATGATCGAAAAAAATTTCAACATGTCTATATAGAATATGGACAAGCATGGAGACTTGGTCAGAATGATAGTATTCACTCTGAATTTCTTTTTGTGGAACAAATGTGTAGTTTTCTGCAAAATCAATCACTGACAAAATGGTCCCTGGTGGAAAAAATTCACGAGATTTTTTGAATTGCAAGTCTTGCCATCGAGCTCTATGGGAATGTTTGGTGTATTTGTAAATTTCTGCCTCAAACTTTCTCAAAAAGTCTATCAGAAAAATTTCGTCTTCTAGTAATTCAATTCTTTTAACACTATTTGCACCTTGAATTGATGTATCAATATATTCATATCTCTTCCATTTCACTTTCATGTTGGACAATGATTGATCATTTATATCAATACGATATTTGTTTTGAAATTTAGTCAAATTTCCACAATCATTGCATTTTTTACCACCAACACATTTCTTTTCGTAAAATAGTTCATCGCTTTCTCTTTCACATAGAATTTGAGATATGAAATCACTGATAGTGGAAGGAGGAGGTGAATCCTTCCATAATGTTCTACCGAAATCAAGGAATGTGTCATAATATAACTCAAATTCCACATGATAATGACAACAACAAGTGTCGCGTACGGTGATAGGTTTTACATACCATGGTTTTTGTTGAACAAAAGCACTGAGTGAAACATGAATTTGACGATTCTCTTCTTTGAACTTGTTGAATAACTCTATCTGAGTGGTTTCCAAGAAATATTTTCATGTTCTTCGTACTGATTTCGTGCTATTCTTCTTAGCATCACATGCCTTGCAATTGGCGAAACACGCGAATTGTTCTTCCAATATTCATATATTATTTTTTTAACATTTTCTCCAATCCTATCTTTGTATGGTTGCCTACAAATAGCTCTCCAACAAGCAAGTTCATCATTTACATCTTTTTGCAGTCGAAATTTCTGATGTTTGTGCAAAGTTTTTCACGAGGTTCCCAGTGCTCGTGCCATAGATGTTACCAAACGATTCTCTTGAGTACTTGATGAAACCATTGCCATCTGTATTCCTCTACGTACAATTGAAACATATTTCTCTCTAGATCTCTTAATTGACTTTATAGCACTACTCATATTTTTTATCACATCTTCCTTCATTTTTTTATCTTTGGTTGATTTTCGAATACCCAATAGTGTCGTAGCTTCTTTTAATTTTCTTAATGATAGGAGACCTTTCAACATTTGAGCCTGAACTGTCACCCGCTCATTTAAGAAATACTTTTCAAAAATGCAGTTAACATGATATCGTATAACATGGTCAAGTTTTTTATCTCCATATGTGTGAGTGTCAACATTTTCTAACATCTCATTATCGATAGTGATTTCATCTGTACATATTTGAAAAAATAGTACATATTCAATAAATAACTAAATTAATAAATATATCTATAATTTCAATGATATGTGCATGTGTTTAATATATATATATATATATATATATATATATATATATATATACATATACATACCTTGTGATTCAATTTCTTTATTTGGATTTCTTTCAATATTTTCACCATCTTCAATCATTGGTTCAATATCTCTTTCACTTTCTCTTTCAAAATTTTGTATCTCATCATCAATGTTTCGAGAAATATCTCTGTCTGTTTACATTAAACAAAATATTTTTCAAATTAGTTCATCAAATAAAAATTAAGCTTCACATTTTACATTAGGAAAATTTTAAATATATCAATAGATCATAATATTTACATTTACATACCTGCTTCAATTTCTACTTGAGGTTGATTTTCTTCTTCAATATTTTGAGGAATATCTCTGTCTATTTACATTAAAAAAAAATATTTTTCAAATTAGTTCATCAAATAAAAATTAAGCTTCACATTTTACATTAGGAAAATTTTAAATATATCAATAGATCATAATATTTACATTTACATACCTACTTCAATTTCTGCTTGAGGTTGATTTTCTTCTTCAATATTTTGAGGAATATCTCTGTCTGTTTACATTAAACAAAATATTTTTCAAACTAGTTCATCAAATAAAAATTAAGCTTCACATTTTACATTAGGAAAATTTTAAATATATTAATAGATCATAATATTTACATTTACATACCTGCTTCAATTTCTGCTTGAGGTTGATTTTCCTCTTCAATATTTGAGAGGGCTTCTAACTTTCTTTTGCGAGATTGTCTCGTCTCTTCTCTACGTTCCTCGGGGTCTCTTTTTCGATCATATTTTCTCGCACAAGTTCTTCGATTTCCCATGATAATAGGGTATGAAGTTCAAAAAATTTCCTTCAAAAAATTAGACAATAACTCGATTACAAAAAATATCACAAAAGATTTAATTTTAAAAAATTCAATTTAAATTTTTTGCAAAAAATACATACTCCAATCCAAAACACTTACTTTAAAAAATTCAAGAGAAAAATGTCTTATAAAAATGAAACGAAGCTCAAAAGATTTACTTCAACTCAAAACACATACATACCTCCAAGAAATGTCTTTTGAATGTACGTCCAAGAAATTTTTTTAAGTTCAAAACATTTTTTTGCAAAATCAGGCCGCCTCCAAGAAATGTCTTCCAAAAAAATTCTTTAAACCCAAAACAATTCTTTGTAAAATCAGTTTGCTTCCAAGAAATGCTCTTAAATCCAAACTTTGAAGATAATTTTTTAAACCCAAACCAAGATCTTTGTAAAATGAGATGAAATGTGGGAAATGTGCGAAAATTGTGAATAATTTCGCGGCAATTTATATTGCTGCGAAATGTGTTTTAGTAGGGGCTTCACAAAACTTTCCGGCCGACGAAAAGTTATACAATATCTCAGCCGAACTTTTGATTAAAATTTCGGCCGAACTGTTAACTCATAATATTTAATGAGCCATCGACGCAAAACATAGTTCGGCCGAATTGTTAATCAAAGTTCAGCCGAACTAATGCGTCACCAGTTACGCAAAAACTAGGCTCTGAATACGTTTCTGCAACTTTGAATTGATTAAACTCCATGAAGGGTTGTTAATTAATTGTCGGAACAAAGACAAGCATTTTCAAAATTGAATCTACTTTTAGGAAATATAACTTTTATGGAATTTCATAAACGTTTACTAATTTTAATTATTTTTCTAATAAAATGGGTGCAAACAATTTCTGAGGGTCATTGTGATTCAGTGAAATCAAAATTTTGTATCTCCAAAAATACATTGTAAAAAAAATTGAAAAAATTATGGGGCATTACATTGGTCCGTCGTCTCTAATGGGTAGCTTTTAGATTTTTAGTTTATAACTTATATGTTAATAAATTTCTTGCGTCGTGAAACATATCCAAAATACACATTTTTTCGTATTGGACCAGTTCAAAAAATTCTAGTAATTATGATATGCATCCATTGGCTTTGTAAATATGACAAAACCAAAGTAGACTCTGTCTAGATTGTTGTAACACTTTTTGTTTTCTCAAAAACACAAATTTTCAATGAATACAACATTGCGTCATAACATGACTTCTTATGAATCCTTTGACTGTTAAGAAACACACACTCAAAGAAACGCTAAGTTGACATATCAAATCTGCATAAAAAAATTTCAAAAAATAAGTAATAGAAAGCTAACAAAATTTATCACAACTTTTTTTTTTATCACAAAATGAAATTCTACACAGAAAAATTGTTATAGTTTGCAGAAATTTGAAGAACCGAAAAAAATGAAATTTTTTTCTCAAAAAAGGGCAAAAAGTGTAACCCAGCTTCACATTTTCAAATGCAATAAATCCAAGTTTTTCTATTTGCATCATCAATAAATGTAACATAATAGCGAGAGCCACCAAGAGATGATACCTGAGCAGGTCGCCATACATTTTTATGCACAAGCTCCAATTTTTCGTTCCTCTTTTCTTTCCCAACTTTGAGAAATCTGAATCTTTTTTGTTTTCCATAAATGCAATTTTCACAGAAATCCAAATCAACATTCTTCAAACCTAGCAACAAATTTCTTGAGTGAAGAATCTTCATTCCCTTCTCACTCATGTGTTCGAGCCTATGATGCCATAATCCTGCATCTGCTCCTTTGGAAGTTAAAGCATTAACAGAGTTATAAATACCATTGCATAAATACAATGTACCAACCTTTTCACCTTTTTCTATTACCAGGGCTCCTTTGGTGACCTTCCAAGCTTTATCTGTGAAATTTGTCACACAACCTTCACTGCCTAACTACCCTGTTGAAATCTATTTTTTCTTCAGATCTGGAACATGCCTTACCTCCTTTAGTAGCCATTGGTTTCCATTTTGTTGTTTTACAAGAACTTTACTCATTCCAAAAATTTTACAAGGTTTATCATCACCCAAACGAACTTGTCCAAAATCTCCTTGAACATAGTCATGAAAATATTTCTTATCAAGTGTGGCATGGAATGAAGCCCCTGAATCTACAACTCAAGAATCAGTAACATTTTTGAAAAAAAGAATCAAAGCATCTTGTAACACATCACCTGTCACATTTGCTTCATGATTGTTTTCTTGTTTTGCATCTCCTTCTTTTCCCTTCCAAGATCTATAATATTTCTTTAGGTGTCCTCTCTTTCCGCATTTCCAGCACAGTGCAATCCCCGATCTGGACTTGGATCTGCCTTTCCTTGATTTACTGCGATAACCCGAGCTCTTTCCTCTTTCCATTCTTCTTCCCCTAGACTCTGCACTCAAAGAATTACCCGATGTCTCACCAGAGCTTTTCCATCGCATTTCCTCGCTAAGGATAGCACCGAGAACATCATCAAACTTTAAAGTACTAGATCTAGAGACACAGTTACTAATGGCCATAACTAAAACATTCCAGCTTTCTGGTAATGAGCACAGGAATAAAAGAGCCCTAACTTCATCATCAAAGTTTACCCCTATAGAACTTAACTGACTGGTAACTGTATTAAAATCATTTAAATGGTCTGCAATAGATCCACCTTCCGACATCTTCATATTAAATAATCGTTTCATAAGAAATACCTTGTTTGAGGCTGAGGGTTTTTCATATAGTTTCGCCAACGTCTGCATCAAACCCTATGTTGTTGTTTCCTTCGAAATATTGAAGGTGACTAACGCCGCAAGGCACAACCGTACTGTTCTGAGGGCCTTTATATCGAGAATGTTCCATTCCGCATCTGTCATGGCCATCGGCTTCTTTGTTTTTCCGCTCAATGGTAGGTATAGATCTTTCTGATACAGATAATCTTCCATCTGCATCTTCCAAAGCGGGAAGTTTTGGCCGTTAAATTTCTCGACCCCAAACTTACCATATTCCGCCATTGATCCCACTTGAACCAGGAACCCTTCTTTCCTGTGAGTTTATCAGCCAAATATACCTTCGGCTCTGATACCAGTTGTTAAAAAATTATATATTATGGAGCAATATAACACAGAAAATATGCAAAAAATACAAGCACACAAAACACATAAAACCAGAGAGACACAAATATATGTGGTTCACCCAGTTTGGGCTACGTCCACCCCGAACAGCCAGTCCTTCCTTTCTATTATCCAGCAAAAATTGAAGAGACAAAACCTACAACAAATCTGCTATAATATCCTCTGTTATCTCTCACAGTATCCCTATCTGTTTCTCGCTCCGAGAATACACACATAATACACAGCCGCAATATAATACCCTTATATATACAAGGGGGTTGCCTTCTAGGGAAAAAAACCCTAAACTAAACATAACTTCTACCGTAAAATCATCCGCCTATGAACGGCCCAAATTGACTAGAAATTACTATACTTTTACAAGGCAATTTTACATCTGTTTTTAGCTTCGGGGGCGCTGCCCCCGAAACCCCCCGCCAGGGGGGGGACCCCCCATGGCAGCGATTAATTACGGGCGGCGTTACCACCCCTTTTAAGGTATATGGGTCCAATGCTATGATACAAAGTAAACAAGATAATCAAGCTCCACACCCAAAACCCTATCGATTATGGTAAAAAAAATATGATGTTGTCATTGTCTATCAATTTCCTACGAGGACTTCTTCTGACCTATATTCATGGTTGGCTATTATTTTTCATACTCATTCACGATGCAAAGGGAAATACATCAATCAATTTTTATTTAATTGATTATTATGTGGGGTTTCCCCTGATAAATAGATAAGAATGCTTACAATAATACATGTTCTCCCAAAAGGACAGGTCTTTTAAAGTTGATTATATTGTTTTCTCTCTTAACATTTTTTAACCACTAAATTTTGAAGTGAAGCTATTCAAGAATGATATTTATGAGAAATCCATTTTCCCCCAAAATATGTGCCCATCTAATGTTTCAAATAAAGTGGTGTGACATTATCTGTTGTAATTTCACTATGTTCTAGATGTTCATACCTCATTTTTCTATGTTACTTTTCATCAAGTCATAGTTATTGGCAGTTGGTGCTAAGGCACAACCTAGCCAAAGTGTTGCTTGGCAAGAAAGTTATGAGGCCTAATTTCCCAAAATACATGATTGAGTTCATATAATTTCCACAATGGTGGATAGTTCGGTTTTTCATTTGCAAAAGAAGAGAAGAGAATGGATTTAGGCTATGTACCATTTCCTTTAGCAGGGGCACTCTATAAATGTTGACAAGAGGTTGGAGAGTCTTCCTAGAATGGTAGTAGGGGTCTGGTCCAATGATGCTACTTTTCACTTAAAGGCATCAACTTGATTAAATAATATTCTCTCTATTAAATGTAATTATCCAATTGAGGAGGTTATTGTTGTGGGTATGATCCCTCGAATTACAGAGTTTCTTGCAAGATTTCGAGCTCAGCTATAGCAGACAAGGGTTACAATGAATTCGATGAAGGAGGTGAGTTCAAAGGAGCACAATAACATGGTGCCATGAACTATCATGCTTGGTGGAAAATAATTTGCAAAATTTACACAGGCTAAGAGGATTGTGAAATTTTTGAATGATGTGGACGTTGTGGTGAATAACGACCTAGATATTGGTGATATATTGAAGGTAGTATTCATTCCAAACTAAAATGTTTCAGTTATAAAGATATCATTCCATGAAGTGATTTATCTTAGCATATTAGTACAGTTAAAATGGAGGGAAGTAACATGAAATATTCGTTAAATGAGTGTTTCAATATTGATGCTCTAGATGGCTCCATTGTAGAAATCAGAGAAGAGATAAGGGAAGAATTTTTTTATTCTTTTTTGGTGCCAAAGCACAATATATACCAAAATTATAGGGAGGGAAAGAGCAAGGACTATTTTTCCCAAATCCCCGACCCTCATTTTAAAGAAGCATCACAATTTGTGAAAAGTCATGCATTTGGTAATTACAATTACACTCTACTACCTTAATCACTTGAAGGCAATAATGTTTATGGTCACAGTGATATTTTCATTGTGGGATATGACTTGCCAAGCTACATGGAAGCATAATCTAGACTTGATGATTCATACAAGGATACCAAAAAGTGGATAAAAATGCCAATCATGAGTATTGTTGGTAGTGGAAAAAATTGCAGTGATATAACCATAAAGAACTCTAAGAGCACACTCCACTTCCAATGTGAAGTATATATGTCCAAGAATATCATTAATTTTTATACAATTATTGTTTCATACACATGTAGTTGCATCAGAAGTAATGGTTATGCCTCTTTCATGCTCCTGCTCCATCTAATCCATTATAGTAGTGCCCTCATGAACCTCCTCAATTTTATAGTTTTTGCCTCTATTTGAAAGTTTTTTTGTTGTTGATACATAGGCAAATACTATATGGAGACAACCAAATATGCATGGTGTTCCCATAATTATTTTTGTTAACAAAAAGGATCGACTTGGAGGAAATTTTTAAGAAGGAAAAAAATGGATGTTTGTTATGAATGCATACAATTAGTAAAGATGATGTTAAAATTGATGTGACAAGGGATATAGTGGAAATTGTTGGTTTGAAATATATGATAACAAGAGAGACTATTTGTGATCCCAATAAGACAATTGTGTTGGATAGAATGAACTTTTCTTGTCCTATTATCAAAGTTGTAATTGATCTGTAAAACAGAAGTTGATGTCGAAAATATTTCTATGGGTATTTAAAAAATAGCTCGAGAAGATAATTTTTTTCACTCTCAATGGTTGAAGATAGAAATCAAACTATTATCAAAGATATGCCAGGAGTTTCATCTTGAAATCACTGTTGACGGTTTTAGGAGAGAATTCAAGGTCGAGGCTAATGTGGGTGCTCCTAAAATTAACTATAGATAAATAATCTCAAAGATTACAAAGACTAAGTGTGTGCACAAGAAACAATCATGTGGTCAAGGTCAGTTTGCAAATGCAAATATAAGAATTGAACCTCTAGAAGTTCTCAGTGGCTATGATTTCAAGAGTGGGATTAAGGGTGGAATAATCCTTGAAGAATACACTCCAAGTGGTATTAAGGGGTTGAAAGAGCATATGAGCAACATTTTTCTAGTAGGGTATCTTGTTTTTGATGTGTTGGTTGTTCTTACAAATGGATCCTATCATGAGGTTGACTTTAGTGCACTATAATTCCATATTGCAGCTCGTGGTGCTTTCTGGGGTGTGAATTTGAACATTTTGACAAATGTTGGAGGATTTTTGGAGGATGGAATTATTTTTCATGAGGACATGCAAATACATTAGTGTGGGGGTGGGGATGTTGGACTACCATATTGACACCTTTTTCAACACCTCATTTGACCTTTCACCATACATATCATATGCTTATAACCGCATATTGCTTGTCCTATCATACATTTTCACCTCTTTGTACCCAAAACCATTTGACGCGCATATAGAGGAAAAAAATTCTTACTTGTATTAATCCGTAAGTCTCTAATGAATTAAATGAGTTTTAAGTTGATTCTTCTAATGCCAAATTTTTTAGCTTAGTTCTTGTACCAACAATTCACTTCTAATGTTTGATTGTGTCTAGCATATTTTTCCCTTCTACAAGAAACTTGACCATAAAATTTTTCAAGGATATGGTGTCAAAATAATTCTATGATGTTCAAATTGCACCTAGATCGCACATGTGAAGCTCCAAATCTAAAACAATGTTACAAGTAAAATTTCCCAGGTAGTAAACTTTGTGCATTATTTTCAAGGCAATGAGGACAAATATAAAAATTCTAGAACATGGGATTTGTTCCGAGTATGGGAAATTGAGTAAAAGCTGGGTTGTTTTCCAACTTTTGGCACAATTTAAGATATATGATTGGTTATTTAATGTCAATATTCCCAAAATTATCAAATTCACCCATATTCATAAACAATGCCCACATTTGAGGAAAATACCAAATCAACAAAAGGAATGAATCTCGTGTATTTTCAAAGTATGAAAATTATTGTTGTATATTATTTGTATTTTGGAGAGAAAAGGACCCAATTTTTCTTAGATGTTATCTTGATTTTATTCTATATTTAGGAAAATCTTAGACAAGGGAATTGGTTTTGATCCACCGCAATGTTTCTCTTGTACAAATACTTAGAATTATAACATATTTGGGGATGGTTTACGATTCATTTTGCAATATGTTTTGAGGATCAGTCACTGATTTTCATCTCTGAAATTCTTTATGGCAACAAGCTTGTGTGCTACCCTCTTGTAAACAGAATTGATCTTCCATCAATGAATGCTTCTTATTATTAATTTTGTGTGCATCACTTTAGCCTGATCTGATCATTATTGGCAGCATTAGTTAGGTTGGGAAGAGCCCATCAATCCCGGGTAATGTTCTTCCTCTTTATTTTGTTAATTTAGTTCAAGTTATTTATATTGTTCTAATTCCTTTACATTATTTTATGTTTTTATGCCTTGCGTGTAATTTCCAGAATTTGGTTTTGAGAGACTAAACACCAGCACTATAATCCTTCAACTCCTTCAATCCAACCTGTGATTGAGTGCATAAACATTGTCTCATAGAGTGAAATATTTCATTATGGGGATTTTCCATGGGATTTAAGATAGGGACTAGCAGATGTTCTTTAGTTTGTTGGTGATGTCATCTTTGATATCAAAGGTATCCTCTATATGGAGTGCATTAGAGCCATGGCTAGCTACCATTGAAGACTTGAAGGAAACTTGCAGTTCTTAGTTACCACACCCAATATTTCCATTGATTCAAGTATTTTAATATTATATCCTATATTGGAAACTACATTCACAGTAAATTCTATGTTGACATTAAATAATGGAGTTTTCCTCAGATCAATTGTTGATGTTAATATTTTAATAATATTTGGACAATTTATTTTGTTTTGAACTTCAAAATTTGGAAGAATTTGAAATGAATAGGTGGACCACAAAGAGAAATTTTTGGAATACAAAGAGACAACTTTTATATTTCTCTTTTCAATTTCAAATTCTACATTGGAATATAAAGCCACTCTGAGTTATATAAACATAGATATTTGGAATGAAGAATAGTTAGTTGATTTATTTTTGTGAGACCTAGTTCATGAATTACCTAGAAAAGAGAGAAAGAGGAAGAGGAGCAGATGTGAAGTAGAATTGAAGAAGATGAGAAGAGAAGATAAATAGTTGTAAAGGAGGTTTTTACATTATTTTCACATTCATGACAATTAATGTCGTACCCCTATCCTTCATCATTTGAAGCATTATTTCCATTTATCCCTGAAGAAGATGGAATAAAATAATTACCCTAAAAGATAAAAATATTGTTGAAATCCCTTTAAAAACCTTATTTCAAGAGGATGGCACAGATTTCACATTGACAACATCTGACATAGTTGATTCTCATAGGTTACATAACTGTCAGACGCGACAATATCACAAGTTTCTAATTCAAAAAGTGCAACACAGTTTTTACAAAGGAAAAAATAAGAAGAACGAAAAACTTCTAGAAGATTAGCCTCATGGATGGAATATATTCTGATCGGTTTGGATTTGACTCACATCCCTTGTTTTTCTAGAAATTAACCTCCTCTTATGATCCTCCTCTAAGCTTAAAAATACAACCATATTTAATTGAGAGAGGGATCTTGGTTGATTTCATAAAGGCTTTGGCTCTAATATTCTCATTTAAACTCTATTAAAGTATCCAACTTATGATCCCGAAACTTTTCAAAGTAATGTGTTGAGACAAGGAATAGCTAGAAGGGGACTATAGAACATCAAGGCAGTATTTTGTAACCAATTTCTTGTGATAATACAATTATATATTGTTTTCCCACAATCATTGACTATGTTTAATGATTTGTGGTATATATCTCCTTAATCATATATATATATATATATATATATATATATATATATATGTCCTTTAAGATAATATTTGGAATATATGTGATTTTATTCTTATTTGTTTGTGTTTTCTACAAATTTTCCCTTTGTAAGCACCAAAGGAAGGGTTGGAAGCTACAAAATATTGAGCAACTAACGAAGAAAAACTTCAATAAACAAGTACGAATCACTTATCCCACTCCTTTATTTGGTGTTTTCATATATGATTTGATTGTAATAGAGGTAGGGAAAGTTGTATATTTATGTTTTGTTTTGTTCTAGATCTAGGGATATCAGTCTTGTCCATAAGAACGATTTATCCAAAAACAAAATTGTTGACTCCACTAGGTAATGATCGTTAGGATATGTTCACCAAGATTCGTTTTGAATATTGGAGCCTTGTTTTTTCATTAGTTTTATGCTTTCTAAGTCACTGGGATCTGACTCTTAAACCTCATAACTACTTAGATATTGGAAGATTGCTTTATTTTTTATTTCTTTTCTATGTCTTTTGCACCTTCATCTAGGAACTAGTGAGACACTATCGCACCTGGGTAGTTTGAAAATTGTAACACAACCTACTTGTCACATTGTGTTGTACTCCAGCCTGCAACACTGCCTAAAAATAATATTTTCTTAGGGTTTTCCTAATTTTCTCTTAGATTTGTGTCCCACATGGTTTTTGAGTGTGTTTGCAGCTTCTTGACAATTAAACTTTGCAAATTGGATCTCCTTTTGTGTGTCATTTTGCATTTTTTGGCTTTTGTTTGAAATTTTCAGTATTTTCTACTTTGACTCAGTTGTTCTTAATTTGCTTTTGAAAGGTTTATAATATCTTAGGTTTCGATTTTTTATTCATATATCAGAGTGTCTTTATTTTCTACATTTGATCAGTTATTTCAAATATTGTTTTTGAATTGTTTTGTGAAAAAAGAGGAAATTTCCTCCTTTTCCTTAAATAATTTGTTTTTCATATATATCTATATATATATATATATATATATATATATATATATATATATATATATATATATATATATATATATATATATATATATATATATATATATATATATATTGTGTGTGTTTTTTAAATTCCTTCTTAAAAAAAAAATCATTTGTAGGAGGGCATACTTTTGTTTTTTAAATGAAGAAATTTTTAGTGAATTAACACGGAATTCATCTAGGTATTAAATGAACTTGATTAAGTTTGGGACATTTTTCATATTATAATATTAAAGTTTTTTCTCTTTCTCATAATATAGCATTCATCAAAATGAAATCTTTGCATTTCATTTCGTTGCATTAAGATTTAGAGTCATGTAAAATTACCATCTCATCCACTTATGCCTACTTGTGTAAAAAATAGCCATTAAATTTAACACACAATAAAATTAATTCGATATCTTTGTATTTCTCTAGTAACACACCTACAATAGCTTAGGATTAGTGCCTTGGATTAGGTGGTGAGTTTAAACTCTCCAAGGCTACAATACAAATTTAGAATCTTGAGCTAGGGAGTGAAAATCTATTTACAACATCACGTTGTTTGGGCAGCATTTTTCACACAAGGGTTAAGCATGAGGTCACATCGGGGCTAGCAGAGTAATTAACCCAACTTCAATTGTCTTGGTGGTGTTGATCTACACCTATTAGAAATGGTTTTATATAACACTCAGGGATCACTTGGGAGGAGAACACCTCGTTTTGAGGAATCTCTCAAGGAATTTTTGGGTTTAAATACCTTACCATTGCGTGGATATCCAACTATCGAATATCCCCCCAAGTTGGGTTGTTGTAGGTAGTAAAATCAGTGGCTATAACCTTATGGCTCATACACAAGGTGACGAAAAGGGGGATAATACTTGATGTGCCTGAAACAAACATTGTTCAAACTCACTTGGACCTTCTTGGAGGGTGCCCCACTACATGTGAGAGTAATTGCACTAGGCTTGGGCCGTTAAGAAAGGTGTCAGCATAATTGGTTCCACCCACTCTCTCATATTTGATGACATTGGATTGTATGTTTGCTTCCTTAGATTTTCTCGTCTGTATTCTTTGTTTTTTTGTTTAGTAGAGCATATGTGTGTTTTTAATTGGTTATATAAATTCATCATGGTAGAACATCAACCTCATCGATCACGTAGAATATAAGGTTTTCCCCTCGAACTACCTGAATTTGCACAACCTGAAATTACAAAACTTGAAACATAAAAACCTATTTTCTACAACTTGAAATTATGGAACATGAGACATTGGAATCTGATTTTACAAGACCTGAAACTATTGAAACCAAACATTGGAACCAGAGATTGTGGAACCAAAAATTTTTGAACCGAAGGTGTTCAAACTTGAAACTTTGGAACCAGAGGTTGACCCATATTAAACTTTGGAACAAAAAAATTTTGAACCTATAACTTTGAAAACTCATATTCCTCCTTCAGCAAGTTTAGTTTACTCCTCTTCTAATTAGTCCTCATGAATCTATCTCTTTAGGAGACAAAGTTGTAACTTGTCTTCCACCTATTCTACTACACATAAAGGAATTTTCTCAAGAATACCATTCACCGGTTAATCCTCTGATAACTAATATAAAAGGCCTTGTTCTTGTTGAATTACATATTGCATCTTTGTGGTGAGATAATCCTTGGTATCAATCTCTTTTTGTTATCCTTCTTAGAAACATACATTATACATCTATAAGAAGTCCACTTTTATGTACTCCTTTATATTTTCTTACTATTCCAACCATACATCAGTCGATATATGTGGATCTTCTGAACCTTGTACATCTTCCATGTTTGTATGATATTATTTACCTAGCAATTCTCTTGATCCTAGTGGACCTAGTTAATCTTATGTTTATGGTGGACCTTCTATACCTACTTGGTATCAATCACTTAGAAGAAAATTTTATGGGGTTACTGCTAGTTTCATTTGTTCATTATCTTCCTTGGTCTACTAGAATTTCGTCCAATTCATCTATCCAAGTATGCTACAAAATCCTTGAACTTTGATTGCTTCTAAAACTTCTATTTCTGGTGTCCAACCAACATCTAGTCAACAACCTAGTATGATTTCTAGTGGGATAAGTTATTCACAACAATATCCAATATAATATCTTCCATTTACTAGGGGAAAACCTCCCATAGGATATTTTCCTACTAATAGACAATAACCTCCCATAGGATAGGTCCCTCATACTAGACAACAAAATTCCATAGGATACTTTCCTCCCACTATATAGTAACCTCCTATATATTTTCTTCCTTCTAATAGACAACAACCTCCCATTGGATATATTCCTCCTATTGGAGGACCATATTGAATAGGTTTTATACAACCCGTCGGTATTCAAATAATTATTGGTGCTCCATTCCTCTGAATGGTAGGTTCCCCATGGAAATTAGCTTATGTTTCTTGAACTCAAATACCTACAAGACAACCTTTTCAAGGATTTCCTCCTAAATCTTATGTTTTTGGAACCCAAATACCCACAGGTCAACATTTTCAAGGATTTATTCCATCCTACACTAGTGGAATTAAAATGCCCACAACACAAAATTATCAAGGATATCCCCCTCCAGTAGCTAAACATTATAGTTCTATGGGTGTTTACCAATATCTTGCTTATCCAAAACCTGTTTTTAATAGGCAGTTACCATTCCTTGCGACTTTATACTTGTAAGACATAACATGACTTACAAATGATCTTATTCTTCAATATCCATTATGACAAATAATTCCTGCCAAATTACCAAGTGATATTCCCAAATTCGATGGCATACCTGGTGAAGACCCATCAAACCATGTTATGACTTATCAGTTGTGGTGTTCCTCAAACCCTTTAAATGATGATTCCATTTTTTTGTCTTTTCCAACACACCCTTACTAGTAGTGCAACCAAGTGGTACATTGAGTTACCACGAACATATTTTTGTGACTTTAATACATTGGCTACAAAAATTTTGACCCACTTCCAACTTCCAATCCATTATGAAACTTACACTGATATTTTAACTTTGTTACGACAATCTATGTCTACACATATTTTAGATCATATTCATGAATAGATATGATGACATTGATTAATTAAATCATCTATCCCAAACCAATTACTGGTAGATTGGTTTACAAAGTCATTAATTCCTCCTATTTCTCGTGATGTCGCTATGGGTGGTGATGTTACCAAAGAGAAAGTTATCACTCATGCTCAATATCTAGATATTTTATATTCACAATATGGAACATTATATGATCCTATTCCTCATGCTCCTCGCCCATCGAATAAACCCACTATGCTGCCTTCTACATAATATCACACCACTAAATGTGTGATTGGTTCTATCAGTCAACAGTCTATGGGTAAAACATCTGGCCATTTAAACCCAAAATCTACCTCTACTGTTGTTGTTCAAAATTATGTCCCTCTTCCCACTACTCTTTTTCAAATTTATGATATTAACGCAGTTCAATCCACTTCTACTAGTAAATATCAGCAACTTGGAAGTAAGAAAAAGGGAAAAGTAAATCTAAACAAAATTCCCCACATCAAGTAAAAACTAAAATTCAATCTACTAAGGAACCACAAAAGTGAAAACCTTGATATCCTTGTCTTATTTGTGATGAGGATAATTATACTAAGCATTATTTGCATCATGATGATGTCATTCGTTTTTTCAAAGGTACCTCAACCACACCTGTTGTTTTGATAGACCCTTTTACTACTCAAAGACTTACATGTTTGTGAAAAATCAACCCTTTACCACTCAAATCTCCTCTATCATAATCATGTGTTAAGAGATAGTTTTGGTGTCTATGTGAGCTAAATACTATGATCCTCCTAGGGGAAGTGTTCCTAATCAACCTTCCACATCTACTCCACCTACATCTGGTCCTCTTCAAATTGAGAAACCAAATTATGGCACATTGATTTGACCCCAACCCCCAAAAGGGTGTTATTCATAAGTCATCCTTCAATCCACATGTTCTAGCTACTCAAAATTATAATATTGTGGAATATTTAGCTCAAGCACCTTCTGTGATGTTAGCCCTCAAATTCCTTCAAATTTTCCCTGCACAGTGGAAATTTTTATTGTCAACTATCAATGGATTTGATCCATCTAATTCAATTTTGATAGTTTTTATTTAGATAATCATGTTCCAAGGCTCCCCTAGCAACTTGGGTTCTAGACTCAAATTGTTGTGGGTGGAAAAAACATTTTGCGTACCATCATTGACGAAGGATCCTCAACCTGCATACTATATTTAAATTCTTGGAAACCCATTGGGTCTCCTTCAATCAATCAATCACCAATGACTTTAAAATCATTTTATGGTAGAGGATTCAAACCCTACAAAATTCTTAATGCATTTCCTATCGAATTAGAACGTAAAACAGTAACAATTGAAGTAGAATTCATTGATGGACCTCTCAATTATAACCCTTTACTTGGCCATTATTGGACCTATGTTATGTCTGATGTATTTTATACTATTTTTATGTAATTTTATTCTCTTATCAAGGTAAAATATTCATGGTATACCAGCTCACTTACTATTTTTTTTTTTATGTACAACTGCTAATGTACCTTTCGTAGGTAAAACCCCATTTCCTAGTGAGGATGTTGGTGTGGGTATTTTGAAAGATTCATTATTAATGGAAACATTTCCACTCCCACCACCCAACACTTCTCCTTGTGTCACTCAAGCTTTCGGCTAGCACTAGTGGATCCCTCAAATCATATGACCATTGTGTAGTACCAAGTCCATCACAATATGAAAAATATAGCGACAATATGCCACTTCGTCTAATTGAATTAGATTATGAAGCAATACAGTCTGCCTTTGTGGATGCTTCTGATTCCAATGACTGAATGAATGTGGTTTTAGATTAATACTATCAATCCTCCTAGATAATTTCCACTACATCTCCTAATTCTTTTGATGATATTTTTCTTTCTCACGGAAGTATCATGGAGATTATGATTTTAGTAGAAATACCATGGGATGATAGTCATCATCACTCTTATTTTCACCCTAATCTCAAGATTGTTTAGATTGAAATTGAAACTTTCATTTTACCCAAGATAATCAATGACCCTCAAACTCCCATTTTGATCCATGATGTTCTATTTGAAGGAAACATAGGGAAATTATCTATAACCATAGCGATTGATATCTCAATAAAATCTGGGATCATGGAAAATGTTCATATAGGTGCCTCTTGTTCTCCTGAAAAATTTTCAACCTATATGCCCCTATTTAAACAATTGTGTGATATTTTTTCTTAGTGCTATGCAAAAATTCCTGGTATTGATCCACATATTTTTATTCATGAAATTAATATATTTTCTGATGCTAAGTCAGTTTGGAAAATTCTTCATCTTGTTCACCCATGAAAAGCCACTACTATCAAGGCTGAGGTTGAAAAACTTCTTAAAGAAGGCTTCATTTACCATGTACCTCTGATCGATTGGGTTTCAAATATTGTTGCAGTCACTCAGAAATAGGGTATGATCCATGTATGTATTGATTATAAGGATATAAATAATCCTCGTCATAAACATAATTATCAAACCCCTTCTATCGATCGAATTGTCGATGATTGTTCGGGAAGTGAAATTTTCTACTATAAGGATGGATTCTCTAGCTATAATCGTATTGTTATACTACCATTATATCAACACAAAACTACTTTTATTTGTCCTTAAGGAACCTTCACCTATCCAAAACTTCTTTTTGGACTTAAGAATGTCGATGCCTCTTTTCAAAAACCTGTGTCTTATGTGTTTCATGACATTAAGCATATTTTTCAACCTTCTCTTGATGATTTACCTACACATTCTATGCAACATCAACACCACCTGACACATTTACGAGCCATTTCGTCCATTGTTAACATTACAATATTCTCTTAAATCCACATAAATGTGTTTTTTTGTGTGGAATTTGGCCATCTTTCAGGTTTTATTGTATCCAAGAAAGGAATCCAAGTTGATCCCTTAAAGGTTGAGGCTATTTTGAATCTACCTCCTCCTTCTATTTTACACAAACTCCAAAGTTTGCAAGGGAAGGAATTTTTTTTACGTCATTTCATTCCTAGTTACAATGAGCTTGCTGAAGGATTTACTCGAATTTTAAAGAAATGGGTTCCCTTTATTTGGGATGATACCACACACAAAACATTTGATTATTTGAAAAATGTGTTAATCCACACACTGTTGTTACACCCCCCATATTATCATCGATATTACCTTTTACACTTAACTACTTTAGAGAGTAGCATCGCCATGGTGCTTGTCCAAGAGGAATATTCGCATAGTGAACATGTGATTTAATATATTAGTAGGAACCTCACTACTTCTAAAATTAAATATTCACATGTGGATAAATTTGCATTGGCGATTGTACAAGTTTTCCAATGTTTTTGTCACTATATTCTACCACTCAAAACTACCACCATTCTCGATTCCAACCCCATAAAAAACATTGTTACTCGACAAGTGTTAGGGGATAAATACTCCAAATGAATTTTTATCCCACAAGAGTTTCATATGGAATTCATCAAAGCCAGATCTACGAAATCATTGGTATTTACTAAATTGATTTTTGACCTTCCCTGCATTGAAACAAAAATTGTGGCAAAAGATTTGATCCTTGAAAAATGTCTTTTTATTATCATCTCTTCTCATCCCTAGTATGAAGATATCATTATTATCTCCAATCCCAAAAATTTAGTCTATACTTATCACACATTGAATGTCATCAAATTTCTTACTGAGTTTGATAATAAATTATTGTCGACAATACCCTTTATTGTCGTGGTGTTGACATTGTTTTTTTATGTTGTTTAATACATGAGGAAGCCGAAAAATTTCTTAATGATTTCCATGTTGGAGAAAATCATGTTCATATGTATGTGTCTGCCAGTGCCCAAAAAAAATTGCGTGCTACATATTTTTGGCCTTCTCTCTTTAAATATTGCATTATTGCAGTCCAAAAATGTCATTCCTGTCAAATATATAACCATAATATGTGAGCACCTCAGCTCCACTTTACCTTATAGTTATCGTTGGACCTTTTTCTAAATGGGATATTGAGTTCATGGCATGTAACCCTCGTGGTCGGGTGGCATGGGTACATTATCATTGTTGTGGATTATTTCACTCATTCAGTTGAGGTGATGTCTACATTTGCCAATAATTGGACAATGACAACACTTTTAATATTAAATCATATTATTGCTATATTCAATGTGCCTTGAGCCATCATCACTAATCAAGGATCTCATTTTCGAAATTATAAGATGAAAAAATTATCTTCCAAGTTGGGTTTACACCATGAAAACTCAACACCTTACTATCTACTGGCCAATGGACAAGTTGAAGCAACAAACAATTTTTTGACAATGATGCTTCAACGAGTGATAGGGATTCAGAAAACAAATCGACACTTTCTTTTTTCATCATTATTGGCATATCAAACCTCTGCTAAAATAGCCACTGATTTTACACCTTTCCAGCTAGAATATGGCTTAGAAGTTGTTTTACTTATTGAATGTGAGATCACATCTTTGAAACTAGTCATCAAACTGCTCGCTACTACTTTTGTCAAGGAAGAACGTCTTTTGTATTTAGAATGTTTATATTAAACTCATCATGGCACTGCTTTGGCTAATAAGGCTCAAAATAAATGTGTTAAATCTCATTTTGATAGAACTATTAAACCTTGAGTCTTTGTTGAAGGTGACTTGTTCCTTCTATAGGATCAAGAAAACGATAAGTTATGAGTCGATAAGTTCAATCCCATGTGGCGTGTCCCTTATAATGTTGAATGAGTATTAGAAAAAGGTGCCTATGAGCTAGCTGATTATGATGGAATTCCTTTAGAAGATCCTAGACATGGGATTTACCTTAAAAAGTACCATTCTTAGAATCATTCTACATAAGTACTTTGTATATTGTTGTACCATTTTTTTGGTGTGCTGCAATTTTTCTTGTTGCAAATAGTTTTTGTCCTTCACTGCTTATCTTGTGTTGTGTTTGGTTTGTAGATTTCGTCATTCCCTTTACCTTATATTGGATTTGTTGATGGTGTTATCCACAATACTCAGAACCTTGCATCTTCTGCATGGAAATATATACACCTACAAATGATTTGGTGAGTTTACCTCGCATATTTCTTAGTCATACTATTAGCACTAGTTTTGATTCCTTTGAAAGTTTCCCTCTCCATCATTTTATTTGGCCTCTAGCTCCTTATGCTTCAATTTTTCTCGCTAATTCTTGCTACATCCTCACCATTCTCTTTGATCATTTCCTCATTTTTCCAAAATGCTAAAATGTTCAAATTCATCCTAATGTGGCTATTTGCATTCTAATGCTATATTACCCCAATACTATCATATGCCTAAAATCTAGCATATCTATACTACTCTGGCCTATTTAAGTTTTATTAAAAGAGCAAGTAAAAAATAATATTAATTTTATATTTTTATAAAACTATTATTATATTTTTAATTATCAAAAAAATGGCCTTTGTCTACCTCGAGCCCTTAGTTACAACCACCATAGAACCACGAGTCTAACCATAAGCCAAGTCAAACCTCAAGTCCAAATTGAAGGTCACATTACTAACACAATGAAAAAGGTAGCTATTACCTGGAAAATTCGTGCAAGGAGAATTTTTCAGAGAAACGATCATTGTCCTTTGAAATAAATTGAATATCTTCTATGTTATGAGATATTATTCTTTTTAAAAGGGTAATTATTTATAAATTAGAAGCTATATTATAAAGGAGTGATTATATTGTTGGTAGAGCTAACCTATATCTACTCATTATGGCTGCAGCGGAAGATGAGATACAATGTATCAACTTATTAATAATGCAGAGGAGTGATATATGGTATGGGCTGACTTGTGTTGTGTAACCAGCTCCAAAAAGAGAAGAAAAGAGATATGAACGCCTTAGAAATAAGCCACTTCGAGGGGGAAACCTCCAATACATTACATAAATGAACAATTCTTGGATGATTCAATTTACAAAACCTCCTTTCTATATATAGGAGTCCATGGGGCCATAATGTAATCCTAGTGGGCCACAATGTAATCCTAGCCGACCTAACAATAATAATTTAAGGGCACAATAATAACAAAATGGGGGTTACAAGGGTACAATAATAACAATAAAGGGGTTACACTAACAACAATAAGGTAATATACTAGTAATATAGGGACCTAACATGCCCCTCTCCTTCAAAAAAGCGTTGTCCTCAACGCTTGAGTAGCTCTAGGTGCTTCTGTATAAAATTTTCATCCTCCCATGTAAAATCTTCAGTGGGTAAGTTCTTCAACTTGATGAGATACTCTGAAATTGATCGATTCCGTAGTTGTCGAGTTCTTGTTTCCGTGACCGCTTCAGGTTCCAGTATGATTTTTCCTTCCTCATCAAGTTCTGGCAATATTGTTTGAACTGGAAGATTTTCACCTATAACCTTCTTTAAGCATGAAACATGGAAAACTGGATGTACTCGCGAAGAAGCAGGAAGCTCCAATTTGTATGCCATAGTGCCAATCTTTTGCAACACCTTGTAAGGACCATAGTATTTTGGTGATAATTTATTATCCTTCTTAGCTTGTTTGAGGGACATTTGTTTATATGGTTGTAGCCGTAAAAATACCCAATCTCCTACATCAAAACTTCTCTCGCTGCGATGTTGATCTGCCTGTTGTTTCATTCGATTTTGTGCCAAATTCGGGTTATCCTTTAAGAGTTGGAGAACTTCTTGTTGATGCTCGATGTGATCTTCCACTGCTTGAACCTTCGAATTTTCCCTTAAAGATGATGTGATGGATGGTGGATGATATCCATAAAGTGCCATAAATGGGGTCATTTTTGCTACAGTATAGAAGGAAGTGTTATACCACCATTCAGCAAGAGGTAACCACTTGACCCATTGTGTTTGTTTATCGGATACAAAACAACGAAGATATCCTTCCAAACATTTATTTACTATCTCAGTTTGACCATCAGATTGAGGATGATAAGATGAGCTATGAGCTAATTGAGTACCCAAACAAGAAAATAACTCAGTCCAAAAATTTCCAGTAAAAATGGGATCTCTGTCGCTCACAATAACCCTTGGGCTTCCATGTAGCTTTTGAATTCTATCCATAAATGTAGTAGCAACTGTACTTGCTTTAAATGGATGAGATAATGCACAAAAGTGTGCATACTTGGTAAGTCCATCAACTACCACCATGATGACACTCTTTCCTTCGGACTTAGGTAAACCTGTGATAAAATCCATTGAAATATCCTCCCAACGTTGACTTGGAATGGATAAAGGTTGTAGAAGTCCAGGGGTCTTAATTGTCTCAACTTTATTCTGCTGGAAAACCAAACATTCCGCCACAAACTTTTGAATATCAGATTTAAGGCCATCCCAAAAAAAATCTTTCTTCACCCTGTGGTAAGTTTTTAAAAATCCTGAGTGTCCTCCTAAAGGAGAAGTGTGCAATTACAGAAGAATCTTTTGTTTTAGTTGGGAATCCTTACAAAGATATAAGCGATCTTTGTACCATAAGGAATCATTTTTCCAACTAAATGTATCAGATGTACTAGGATCTTACTGCAACTTTTGAATGAGTGTCCATACATCTTTGTACTTCTTCCATTCATCTCTTGCTTCGGTTATCCAATCTGTTTGGATAATAGAAATGGCACAAAGCAATGCTTCCACCTCTTCATTCTTTCTTGAGAGTGCATCTGCAACAACATTAAGCTTTCCTTTTTTGTAGATTATTTCAAATTCATAACCCAACATCTTTGTGACCCATTTTTGCTGCTCTTCTGAAGATAGTCTTTGTTCCAAAAGTGTTTAAGACTATCATGATCAGTTTTTACCTTGAAGTGTCTTCCCATTAGGTAAGTTCGCCATTTCTTTAGTGCATGTAGTATTGCTAACATTTCCTTCTCATAAATAGGTTTCCGTAAATACTTTCCTTTGATTGGACGACTTTCAAAAGCAATGGGTCTTCCTTCCTGCATTAAAACTGCACCAATTCCATTTCCTGAGGCATCACATTCCACAATAAATGTTTTTGTGAAGTCTGGCGTAGCTAGGACCGGTGCTAGGCACATTGCTTCTTTAAGATGTTCAAAGGCCTTAGTTGCTTCAGGAGTCCATGAAAATATATCTTTCTTCAATAATGTTGTTAGAGGTGCTGCTATTCTCCCATAATTCTTAACAAACTTGCGATAATACCCTGTTAACCCGAGAAATCCTCGCAACTACTTTATGGTCGTGGGGACTTTCCATCCTTAATGGCTTTAATTTTGTTAGGGTCTACTTTAACACCCTCATGAGATATAATATGACCCAGATATTCCACCTCTTGTACTCCAAAGAAACATTTGGATGTTTTTGCATATAATTGTTTCTCCTGCAATAGTTTGAGCACCATGTCAACATGCTGAACATGATCCTTCCAAGACCTGCTGTAGATTAGTATATCATCAAAAAATACTAGCACAAATTTTCTAAGGAAGGGTTTGAAAATGGAATTCATCAACCCTTGAAATGTAGAAGGTGCATTGGTAAGGCCAAAAGGCATGAACAAAATTCATAATGACCCTCATGAGTTCGAAACGCTGTTTTTGGAATATCTTCAGTCTTCATTCTAATTTGATGATATCCTGAACGAAGATCCAACTTGGTAAAATAAATTGCTCCATGTAATTCATCCAATAATTCATCAATCACGAGAATGGGAAATTTATCTTTAATGGTGAGCTTATTGAGCTCCCTATAATCCGAACACATGCGCCATGATCCATCCTTCTTGTGTACCAATACTATAGGAGCAGAGAAAGAACTTTGACTAGGTTGAATTATACCCGCCTCTAACATTTCTGCAATCATACGTTCAATTTAGCTCTTTTGGAAGTAAGGATATCTATAAGGCCTGATGTTTGGAGGAACACTTCCTGGAATCAAATGAATAGCATGATCATGATCATGAATCGGTGGGAGTCCTTTGGGAGTTTCAAACACCTTGGAATGATTGTCCAAGACTTGTTGGAGATCTGCAGAAATAGATGATTTTGATGTCGGAACTTCTAGTGAGCATAATTGTGCAATTACGCCTCGTTGTTCTTTCTTTAGAAGCTTTTTCATAACATTAGAGCTTATTATCCTTCCTGACTTCCCTTCAATACCCCGTAATTCGACTTCCTTTCCTTCTGAAAAAAATTTCAAGAAAAGTTCTTGAAAATTAAAAGCTACCGTCCCCAAAGATTGTAACCATTGTACTCCTAGTACAACATCATCACCTCCCATAGGAATGGAAAGCATTGGACTAGTCGATACATATTCCCCCATGGTTAGCTTGATATTATGGCATTTTCCAGAGCAATTTATAGTTCCTCCATTTGCAACCATCACTTGACATTCTGGTGCTGGGTATAGGAAACAATTTAATTCCTTGGCTACCTTACAATGAATAAAATTATGGGTGCTACCTGAATCAATCAACACTATTACCTTTTCTGCTTGATTTGTCCTGCTATCTTGAGAGTTTGAGGAGTGGTAATTCCTGCCAGTGCATTACATGATATGGTCGGATTCATTTCTTCCTCTTCTAGGGCTGGTTCCTGGTGTATATCCTCTTTTTGTTCATTTTCTTCTTCCTCTTCACAATCTATGTAAAATAATTTCTTCTCAGCACACTTATGACCTTTAGTGTATTTGCTATCACAACTGTAGCAAAGCCCTTTTTCTCTTTTTTCTTCCAATTGTTGTGGTGTCAACCTTGTAGGTTGTGGAAATCTAGAAGTAGCAACACTTCCTTCTTTATAGAATTGAGTGGTAGGCTTCCTTGTCGCCATAACTTTACATTCAACTTTTCTTGCCAACCTGAATGCCTTCTCCAATGAATCAGGTTCCAAAACACGAACTTCATGTTGGATGTTATCCTTTAAAGTGCCTATGAAGAGATCAATCCTTTGTTCCTCTGGAATATCAGTTACCCTTATATTCAATTTTTGGAAGTCCTCAATGTGCTGCCCCACTAAACCCTTTTGTTTGAGATTTATCAATTGGCTAAAGAAGGTGTTGCTCTTTGTATCCTCATAATGTGCTATCATTTCCTCCGTAAAAATTGATTAAGTGACAATTTTTTTACGGGAGCAAAGCCATCGATACCATACAAATGTATTTTGTTCTAAATGTAAAGTTGCAATGCGTACCTTTTGTGTGTTTTGCACATTATGGAAATCAAAATATTGCTCCATCTGTAGTATCCATGTTACAGGATCCTTCCCATCAAACTTCCTCATATCCATTTTTGGAATATGGTGGTTCTTCCCGCCAACATTAGAGTTTATGAAATCACGATTAACATTTATTTTGTTCTCATCATGAGGTTCTTCTAATATATTTTCGCCATTAGGAATCATTTCTGGTTTTAAACTTGTCATCAAACCTTCCATGTATGCTTTTAGATCATTCTTCATGTCATCCATCTTAGCTTCCATGCCGACTTCCATGCCATCCATCTTAGCTTCCAAACCATTCATCTTAGCTTCCACGCCTTTCTTCAAAGCATCCATCTTAGTTTCCACGCCTTTCTTCAAAAATTCCATTTCATTTTTTGTTGTTCTTTGCGAGAGCGAAATTTGTTGCATTTGCTCTTGTAATTTTGATATGTCATGTTGCCATTCTTCATCTTCATGAGTCATGGTAGATCCTTCTAAAGGCTTAATGGGTGTTGAATTATTTTTAGGGGCCATTTCAGACTCCAATATTGATATCTATTCTACAATAGGCCCTTGCAATCAATTCAACTTGATTCTTCAAACAAGACTTATACAATTCGGAAAAAAAAAAATACACACCTTTTACTAGCTTTGAGGAGCTCGATATTGAAATTGTATTATCTCTGTGATTGCAGATATTCAATATCTGAAATTCAGCACTAAAGTAGCCCTCTAAATTCTCTTTTGAATGCCACAGGTCTGACCTGATTTTAATTCTCCAAGACAAAATTGTGTCCAATCTCCCACAATGACCTAATTATGGACTGGTTCAGTAGAGCGAACTTGTATGACTTTCCACGTGTCACTGTTTTGTCCTTTGTCTCTGAAATTGATATCCAAGAAACTACAGTCTGTGTACTTGCAACAAATTTTTACGGCACTCCAATCCGATGCCCAGAGAGAGAGTTATTGAAATTTCCCACGATCACCTCTTTGAGATGAAATTCAGGAGCCTGAAAAAGCACTACCTTCCACAGATCATATCGCCAAGAATATTGCGAACCAAGCTCTGAAATTTTTTGACGAAATTTCTCAGGATTTCAGCTTCACACCATATGAATTTCAGATTCTGAAACTTCGTAGAAAATTTTTTATAGCGCAAATGCCACGATGACCTGTTTAGGAGCCTGAAAAAAGACCTAAATTCCACAGATCATATCTCCGAAAATATTGCGAACCAAGCTCTGAAATTTTTAGAAAAACTTCCTCAAGATTTCAGCTTCGCACCCTAAAAATATCAGCTTCTGAAGCTTCGTAGAAAAAAAGTTATAGCGAAAATTCCACGATGACCTGTTTGGAGCAGCGAAACCCTAGAATCCCAAAGCTCTGATACCAAATGTTGTGTAACCAGCTCCAAAAAGAAGAAAAAGAGATATGAACGCCTTAGAAAAGGAAATAAGCCACTTGAGGGGCAACCTCAATAATACATTACATAAATGAACAATTCTTGGATAATTCAATTTACAAAACCTCCTTTCTATATAGGAGTCCATGGGGCCATAATGTAATCCTAGTGGGCCATAATGTAATCCCTAAAGCCTAACAATAATAATTTAAGGGCACAATAATAACAAAATGGGGGTTACAAGGGTACAATAATAACAATAAAGGGGTTACACTAACAACAATAAGGTACTATACTAGTAATATAGGGACCTAACAACTTGACACTCGGATTTGAATCATTTCAAATCATGTCATTAAACCACACCGTGATTAAAGGTGCACAGACTCCAGAAGATTGTGTTTGCTATTTTTCATGACCAAGATTTCTGAGAAGATTACAGCTAATAGAATTACATTTCTAGCAACCAGTTTTTTATGTCCAGCAAGAAATTAGGGCTCTGTGTAGAGTTTATGTCTCAATTTTGAAAAACTTGCTTCTATACTTGATTTTATTTAAAAATTTAAGGCAATTAAAATATGGAGAGGCACACACATTTTGGTTTGCTCAAAAAACGCATCTATCTATAGGAATTCTGATAATAGCTTCCTTTTACAGAAAATCTGGGTTTTACATCAAACCAAGAAAGTAGCTATTATTTCCTAATTTTTTGGATGAAGGGAGTGGGGCCAGTTTTTATTAAAGTCTCGAGGGGTGCTACTAAGGAGTAGTTACATGCATGCATTATCCACAGGAGTAGTTGTTTCCAGGTGTCATTGATGAAGCTCCTTTCTAAATTTCAGCATTTTGTTTTGCACTTTTTGGGGAAAACAACCACATGTCATTTTCAACTGTTGTTTACATTTTTTGTGGAGGTGGTTGCACGAGAACAAGAGGAAAAGTATTCTAACATATTTCCACATCATTAAACCACTTCGAATTGCTATCCATCATGTTTTTTAATTTATTTATGTTATAGCACTTTGTATTAAAGTTTAAATATAAGCCTCATCGTCATATGAGATTGTAGTAACTTTTTAGAACAGATTCCCACCTTTTATGGAGATGTCAGTATTATGTTTCTTGTATATATGTGACAAAGTTCCATGAATAAGGGGTTCGTGGTTTTATAATCTTGGCTCATATGATCATTACTTTTTCAGTGAATGAAATAAAAGATACTTCTAAGGACTTATTATCAGTCTGGTGTGTGTATTGTTAATTTTCGCTTGTCTTTCTATATCTTACTATCTTCAATTGCAATTTGAAATATCTCATGTTGTTATGTGTTTTTATCAGACTCTTGACGTGTTCATCTGTTTTATCAATTTTTGTTAGTCCCACACAGTGAGACTTCTTGGTAAAATATATATTATAACAATGGAAAGAGCATCACTTATGACATTTGTCTTTCATAATATTTCAGTGAGAATATTGTAAGACTATAAATAGCTTTCTCTTGATGAAATATTGTTTAACATCTACTTGTGTTAATTTATACCAAATGCAGTAGATTTCTGCCTTGCAGACCTACTGTTTCTTCTCTCATTCCATGTTTTCTTCTCCTCATAGGCTACAAACTCACTCTTTGCTACCACATCAAGATCTAATACCCTCATTAGTATAACTGTGGATTTGACTGAAATCTCTTTTCAGTGAATTGTTTTTTAAACCACCTACCAATCTCATAAAAAAAATCATCAAATTGCCTTAGAGTTTAGGATGTGTCTGGTCAGGCACTTGAAGCAGTCCAAGTGTTGATTCCAGCGCCAATACAACTAATAATATCGCGGAGTATAGTGCATTCATTGAACTACTATCTGATGACATTTATCTTGGCATTCATCATTTAGTTTTTCAACTTGATTCTCAACTCATATTTCTACAGTTAAACAATTTTTATTCCATTCGAAGTCCTACTCTTCTACAAGTATATTTAATGGTTTGTCTCTTGGAATGAGGATTTTATTATTTTGAATATCAAAAATTTTTGAGAAATATTAATACATTAATAGACACTCTAGAAAATTATGCATTAGATATACATTTTTGAAAATTGTAAATTCCAAAACTTAACACATTTCATAAGGTAGTAGCCAAAATAGGAACCATTTTTCATTAATAGTTTTGCAACAACAAAAAATTACAAAATGCGTTGAGATAACACAAGGCCCATCACCTTTATATATCAATACATGTCGATAAAACAGAAATCAAGTTGTAATATGTCTAATCATCCCTAGTCTTATGATGCTTATGGTAGCAAACTACTACTTAAGCCACTCGTTGAAGCAAATAGATCACCTACTCTGGTACCTCAATTATATGGTGTTGATATCATTGAGGAACTTCCTCTATCCATGTATCTATTCCCCAAGTAAGACCCTCAAGGTTTTTCCCCACCTCTTATATCTCCTCTATTGATTCATAGTCAGAATCACCCAATCCACCTTTTTGAACTAGCCTATGGATTAGTGGCATCCCAGTTGGTCGAATTGGTCCAATATATACATGACAAAACGATATTAGTCTTAACACAACATAAACAACTAAAATAAAAAAATACATGAAAAATAGAATATTTTAAAATGTCCCTTTTACCTGATGCATCCTAATGGTCTCCCTCAGGAAGAGATAAATCTGGATCTCCTCGGAATTTTATGCATGCATATGGAAAATCCCCAATCATGATTAGTTGGATTTGCAACCATTTAAAAAATGTGGGGCGAAATGAGGACATATGACTGCCTCCATGGTGTGCCATCAACTTAACCCGTCTCATCATGAGAGGTACTCTCAGTTCAAGATAATATACCTCTACTCCTTGTGGATGCATCAAGGGCACCCTTTTTTAGGAAAAAGGACACCAAAATGGACCCATAGCTGAATTTCTCCAGTTTACATATATTTTACTTAGTCAATTGATTCTTGATGTTTATTGTTATCCATTCACACTAGTTGAAAATTTTAGGATCCATACACTCGAATGCATATTTCATTTGTGCTTTGGTAGCCAAATGTGGTGTTGCATATCCTTCTATGCAGGTTATGGTGAAAAAAAAATATTCTCAACAAAAGATCCATTACATTCTTTATTGGAATCCTTATACTACTTTTTCTTCTTCCTACAAAAAAGTACTCGGAGATATACCCATCAGTAGTTTCACTACCTCCCCTTGAACCGGCTAGTGAAACTCAAGCACCTCCTCTTGAAAACCCAGTCAAAAAAACATATCCTCCACATATATAGTAAGGATATCGACACCAACTCAAAATAGTTTTCATCTACAACATCCTCACTAAATGTTGGCAATAACTATAATTGAGCTCTCTTGCTCATAATCAAAAAAAATTTAGCAAACCACACTCACGAGGGTCCAACAATGTATTTGGATCATTAGATGCTACTAAATATCATGCTTCGTACTCGTTTTCTATCCACTCTAACATCTTGATGATCAAACAACCTGTAAACATCAAGGAAAAAACCTAGTAGTCGGCCAACATGAAAAAAAATCTATATTTTTTCTACTCAAAAGATTAAATCCTTCTTTCCTTGTGTATGTCACACTTGCCAAGTTGGTAGCAATGTGAAATTATTGCACCTCGGTAATTCACGACCTGCGACAACTCTAAAGTGTCACAGTTCCCGATATGGGAAAGGTGCAACACCTGAAGGTTTTCCCCCAAATAAAAGGGTGAAATCAATATAAATCATAAAAAAAAATTAAAAAGAATGACATAAAATATGAGAGGAGCTCAAGAGCTCTTACCTGGAAGAAAAAATATCAAAAATCGTCCACTGGAGTGCTCGAAATCAGTACCTGGAAATCAAGCTACAAATGGGGGCCTTTTCACCTTGGAGGTTAAAAAAAATCAAAAAGGTAAAATAAAATGACTTTTTATCCTTTTTAAAGGAATGAAAACATTTTTGAATTATATTACTTTATCATTTTGTCTAATTTTCCTTAATGCACCTCATTTTTATTCAATTTTTAGAATATTTTTGGGCACATATGATATTTTTGGTCTTTTAAGTGTGTGTAGATCACAGGTTAAACAATGAAACATGATTTTAGGAAAAAACATCTTGACTAGAGTTTTCTTTTTTATTTTTCAAACTCTATAAATATGAAAAATTACCAACTTGATTTAATTTGTCCATCCTCGTTAAGATTTTACGTTGAAATAAACATGAACAAGTTATATTTTATCATTTTTTTGAACTCGCTAAATCTAAATGAAGAAGGCCATCTTGAAGTTTTATTTTGTTTCTTTTCAAACTCTCTAAACATGAAAAGGACATTAAGTTACGTCTTTGTTGGAATCGTAAAATATAAAGAAGGACCCATTTGTAAGTTGGGACCAAACTGCTCCTTGTTAAGGTTTGTTAAAAAAATTCTGAATGACTCATATGAAGGATGAGTTTATATTCTGATCATATGTTATCCTCCTCGAGCTCGCATAAAAAGAAAGAGGTACCCACCAGAAATGATGGGGAAATTTTTGGAAGGGAATATATAAAATTTTTACTTTTTATGGTAGCAAGTTTCTCTTGAACATGACACCCTTTCACTCTTTGTGTCATGTTTTGTAAATACACTTGTCTCTTATTGATATTACTCCTTTAAAAGTATTTAAAAAGGAATTGTGATCCCCTTTTTGAGTCAGTTCTCCAAGACATTTTTCGTGTTGTCAATATGTTCAGGAGAAGTTCAACCTAAGTTAGCCAACTTTTTATAGTTCTTAAACCTTCTATTATGTCAACCATCCTTGATTCATCCCTAAATATCTCTATGCTTTGTTCTATTTCACATATTTGTACCTATGTTTTGTCGTTGATGGGGGATAAATCAAGACCATCCTACAATGAGTAAATTCCTATTGACTTCAGCACATTATCTGAGAATTTAATTTAGAAACCATCTAGGACCTTGGAACTTGCATGAGTAAATGGAAAGTTTCCTCGCCTTCAAATGCATATTTACATTATTGACCTTTGATCAAATGTTTCTATGATTTTTTTACTTTAAATCATCGATTCACACTTTATAGAACATACTCAAGTACCTTAAGGTCCATTTCCATTATTGATGGTTTCTTTCACGTCTCTTAACAGTTTTCATTATTAGCCGGTAATTTCATACGGTTTCTACCATGTTTGGCCTTAACACATTTATTCACATGGTTATATTTGTACTATGGAAAGATATAGATGAATACTCTAGATATTTTTTGTTACATCTAGTTTTTGATGGATTCTTTTGAGTATTTATGATTGTTTCATAGATCGGCAATCCATTTTTTTATTGAATCATGCAGGCATGGATCCACGATGTATTTCTGGTGTCCATGACCTTTCTCATTTTACATGAATATTTGCATGTCAACATATATGATTTGAGTCACATGTATTCTAATTATAGGAATGCCTACCTCAGAGATGATATTATTGTACTGTAACTCCTTGATTATTGTTGGCAATTTTTTGACTGGTCTATTCCTTGTTTCAAAAAATTTGAATGATAAAATATTTCAATTATTTCTCCTTTACTAAATTCATAATTGAGGGGGCATTTTGTTACACATTATTTTTTCAAATTCATGATAATTAATTTTGTACCCCTATCCTTCATCATCTAAAGCATTATTTCCATTAATCCTAGACGAAGACGGAAGAAATTTTTTTCCTTGAAAGATAAAAACCTTGTTCAAATCCCTTTAAAAACTGTATTTCAAGAGGATGTTGCAGGTTGCACATTGACGACATGTGACATAGCTGATTTTCACAAGTTACATAATTTTCATATGTGACACTTTCACAAGTTGCTAATTCAAAAAGTGTGACACTATTTTTACAAAGGAAAAAATAAAAGAACGAGAAGCTTCTAAAAGATAAGCTAAAATCCCTGGTGTTAAAATGTTAGAATTGTGATGTTTATGTAGTTTGAAATTTATTTTTCATGTATTTTGTTTTTTAGTTAATGCTCATATATTTTTTTGTGTAATTAATGGATAAATTAATTGGTTAATTATAAGTAAAAAAATGGTTAATAATGATCAAATCGGTGTTATAATGATTCACGCACCCTCTCAGTATAACAAAGTTTCCAACAATTGGTATCAGGTTCCTTCAGGAACAATCTAGAAGTTGGAAGTTAGATCCTAGGAACACACACATAAAGATAAAGAAGGAAAGCCTAAACACCCTCTAAATAAATATCTCACCCAGTCATGAATTTAGAAGTAAATCACGTTGGAAAACCTCCCTTAATGTTTGAAGGAAAAAAATATGTATCACGGAGCTCAATAATGTATTTTTATTTAATGGATTTAGGATATGATGCTTGGAATTCAGTTATTACAAAGTACACAACCTCAAAAACTCCATCAACAGAAGCACTTGCAAAATATTCAAGGGAAAACAACACAAAAGCATTGAAAACCATCTTGAATGGCGTATCAAATTCTGTGAGAGGCAAAGTGGGACAATTCTCATTAGAAAGAGAGCTTTGGGAAAAGTTTCAAAATATCTACTCGAAGGAAGTCTCTCTCATGACCACATAACCAAAACATGCAGATCAAGAATACAAAAATTATGAAGAAAATATTGAAATCAAGGAATGATTTGAAGGTGAAGTTGATCTTGAAGGGGAGCTAATAAGTGCTCTGGAAGAAATAAACATGATTATAAATTAAAACAAAGAACTTGAAAATAAAATCCAAGACATTGAAGAAAATAATCATGATCTTGAAGTAATAATTAAAGAAGAAATCATTTCCTTGAAGACCCAACTTGAAGAAGCATGAATATTTGAAGAAGTAATGAAACTCCAAATGTTGAAGAAAGAATAATATTGGGAAAAGAGTGAGATATAAGTGGTCTCACTAAGTGTTGAGGTAGACAAGCTAAATAAAAATTTATGAGCACATAAATATTAGATGACATCTTTAGTCGTCATATATCACCTTATGAAAAAACAAGTATTGACTATACAAGTGAGGAAAACTCCAAGTTTTGAAAGGTTAAGTATGAAGAAAAATTGGAAGCCATCATCCTTCAAAATTCAAATCACAGTGAAAATTGAAAGAAGGATGAAAGTATTGCTAGTTCAAGAAGTTATGCTAATGCTCTCAAGGATCCATACACAATACAAGTAGTAGTAAGGATATGTGGAATATTAGGACTCCTCGAAGACAAAACAACTTTCGAAGATCACCAAGAGAATGCTACTCATCTAGGTACCCACGGATATTTTCTAGTTATTTTAATTCATGCAATATTTTAGAGGTCATAAAGTAAGAGATTGTAGAGCATACTACATAAACGACTATGAAATTTATCGTAAGTGTGCAAGAAGACAATACAAAATCTCTAATAGCCATGACAACATAAATTATAACTTAGTTTCCCCAATATTGAAGTTTAATATAGAATGCTATCAATGTCACAATTTTGGACATATGGCACGCGATTGTAGAAGTGGCATAAATTAGGCTCCTAAAGAAATCAAAGAACAAGATTTATCTAAAAACCCTACAAAATTTTGGAGAAGAAAACAAGTTGAACCAAGAAAATAGCATGCCTTGAGTGCTCAAGGAACTTTTTCAAGTTGTTGGTAGGTTATGTGCCTAAGACAAAGTCAATGATTCCTTAATCCTTATTGTTAGGTCCCTATAATACTTGTGTATCCCCTTATTTTTATTATTAGTGTAGCCCCATTGTTTTTATTTTTGTCCCTGTGTAGTCCACATATTTTTATTATTGTTCCACATAGAAGCTCATTATTGTTATTGTTGTGCCCTTACATTATTATTGTTATGTCGACTCTGATTATATTGTGAGCCCTTAGACTCTTATATATAGAAATGAGGTTTTTGTCATTTGAATCATCCAATAATTTTTCATTTATGTAATGTAAAGGAGGTTTCCCATCAAAGTGGATAACTTTTAAGTCATTGATATATCTTTTCTTCTATTTTTTGAGTTGTTCGCATAACATTTGGTATCAAAGCTTTAGATTCTAGAGTTTCAATTCTTCAAAAAAGGCTTCAGAAGTTAAAATTTCAACAATGTGGAGCTGAAATCTTGGTGAACTTCATGTAAGACTTTCAGATCTTGGTTCGCTATATTTTCATAGATATGATCTGGGGAAGTTAGGGTTTTTGCAAGCTCCAAAATTCAGTCGCAAATAGATGACCTAGGGAAAATCATCATAACTTTCATTTAAGGCATCTTATATGAATTCTGTAAAAAGTGGATGAAATTGCACGGACTATAGTTTTTCTTGAAACAATTTCAGGGATAAAGGTAGAAACAGTGACACATGGCACTCTGTACAAGTTTTCTCTACTAAACCATTCTATAGTCAAGTCATCGTGGGAGATTGGGAATAAATATTTGTTGAAGACTTTAATATTGGACCCTATGGGGTTGGAAATAAGACTCATAGGGATACCACAGGATGAAATTTCAGACCTTCGAGATCTGAAATTAAAAAGATACAATAGATACAATATCGAGACCTACAAAGTGAGAAAAGGGTGTGTATTTTTTAAAAAAAATTCATAAGTCTTGTTTGAAAAATCAGTTTGAAGTGATTCAAAGGGAATATTGAAGCATATATATCAGTATTTTTTTCTAATATTACTCCAAAAAAATTAATTCCACACCAATTAAGCCCTCAAAAAACTCTACTATGACACATGAAGAGGAAGAATTGCAGCATAATATATCAAAATTACGGGACCATGTGCAACAAATTTCGCTCTCACAAAGAGCAACCAAAGATGAACTAAAAGGGGACATGGATGTTATAAAAGAAGAAATAAAATGTGACATGGATGGTTTAAAAGGTGACATAGGTGGTTTAAAAGGTGACATGAATGGTTTAAAAGAGGACATAGAAGGTTTAAAGGAAGGTTTGACAAAGTTGCTAAAAGAAATGCTTCCTAATCGTGAAAAAGGTTTCCATGAAACTCATGATGAGAACAGAAGGAAGGTCAATCATGATTTTATAAACTCTAATGTTGGGTTTAATACCAACCATATTCCAAATATCGATATGAGGAAGTTTGATGGCAAGGATTTGGTAACATGGATACTACAAATGGAGCAATATTTTGATCTCCATAATGTGCAACACACACAAAAGGTACGCATTACAAATTTATATTTATAACCCAATCAGTTTGTATGGTATCAATGGATCTGTTCTCGTAAAACACTTGTAACTTGGTCAATTTTTACGAAGGAAATGATAGCACATTATGAGGATAAAAAGAGAAATACCATCTTTATCCAATTGAAAAATCTCAAACAAAAGGGTTCAATGGTGGACCACGTTAAGGAATTCCAAAAATTGAATATAAGGATAAATGGTATTCCAGAGGAGCATAGGATTAATGCCTTCATAGGGACTTTACGGGATAACATCCAACATGAGGTTCGCCTTTGGGAACCTGATTCATTGGAGAAGGCATTCAGGTTGGCAAGAAAAATTGAAAGAAAAATTATGGCAACAAGGAAGCCTATCACTCACAAATATAAATCTGGAAGTGTTGTTACTCCTAGCCTCCCACAACCTACAAGTTTGACACCATAACAGTTGGAATAAAAAGAGTAAAAGGGATTTGTTACAGTTGTGATAGAAAATACACTAAAGGTCATAAGTGTGCTAAGAATAACTTATTTTACATAGATTGTGAAGAGGAGAAAGAAAAGGAATAAGAAACTTCAAAAGAAGAGGATATACAAAAGGAACCAACCCTATATAAAGAAGAAATGAATCCAACCATATCTTGTAATGCATTGGCCAAAATTATCACTCCTCAAACTCTCAAGATAGGACATATCAAGAAGAAAAATGCCATAATTATAATTTATTTAGGTAGTACCCATAATTTTATTCATTACAAGATAGCCAAGGAATTGAATTGCTTCCTATATCCAGCACAAGAGTGCCAAGTGATGGTTTCAAATTGAGGAACTATAAATTACTTTGGAAATTGCCATAATATCAAACTAACCATGGGAGAATATGTATGGAATAGTCCAATTATTTCCATTCCAGTGGGTGGTTCTAACAGTGTACTAGAATTCTAACCGGGTTACAATATTTGGGTATGATAGTTTTTAATTTTCAAGAACTTTTCTTGAATTTTTTTTGGGAAGGAAATGAAGTTGAATTAATGGGTATCATAGGGAAACTAGGAAATATAATCAGCTCTAATGACATGACAAGGCTTCCAAATAAAGAAAAACGAGGTGTAATTCCAAGGTATTTGAGACTCCCAAAGGCCTCCCACCTATCTGTGATCATGATCATGCTATTCATTTGATTCCAAGAAGTGATCCTCCAACCATCAGGTCTTACAAATATCCCTATGCCCAAAAGAGTGAAACTAAACGTATGGTTGCAGAAATACTAGAGGTCGGTATAATTCAACCTAGTCAAATTTCCTTCTCTACTCCAGTAGTATTGGTGCACAAGAAGGATGGATCATGCAACATGTTTTTGGATTATAGGGAGCTCAACAAGTTAATTATTAAAGATAAATTTCCCATTCCTATCATTGATGAATTATTGGATGAATTACATGGAAAATTTTACTTCACCAATTTGGATCTCCATTAAGGATATCATCAAATAAGAATGAAGACTAAAGACGTTCTGAAAACAACATTTAGAACTCATGAGGCTCATTATGAATTTTTGGTCATGCCTTTTGGCCTTATCAATGCAACTTCTACATTTCAAGGTTTGATGAACTCCTTTTTCAAACCCTTCCTTAGAAAATTTGTTTTAGTATTTTTTGATGATATAATAATCTACAGAAATTCTTGGAAGGATAATGTTCAACATGTTGACAAGGTGCTCAAACTATTGGAGAGACAATTATATGCAAAAACCTCCAAATGTTTTTTTAGTGTATAGGAGGTGTAATATATGGTTCATAGTGTATCTCATGAAGGTGTTAAGTTAGACCCTAACAAAATTAAATCCATTAAGGAATGGAAAATCCCCACAACCATAAATCATCTACGAGGATTTCTCGGGTTGACAGGGTATTATCGCAAGTTTGATAAGAATTATGGAAGAATAGCAACACCTCTAACAACATTACTGAAGAAAGATGCAATTTCTTGGACTCTAGAAGCAACTGAGTCCTTTGAACATCTTAAAGAGGCAATGTTCCAAGCATCAATATTAGCTACGCCAAACTTCACAAAAACTTTTATTGTGGAATGTGATGCCTTGGGAAATGGAATTGGTGTTTTTTAATGCAAGAAGGAAGACCCATTGCTTTTGAAAGTCATCCAATCAAAGGAATGTATTTACACAAACCTATTTATGAGAAGGAAATGTTAGAAATACTACATTCACTTAAGAAATGGCGACCTTACCTAATGGGAAGTCATTTCAAGGTAAAAACAGTTCATGATAGGCTTAAATACTTTTTAGAAAAAATATTATCTTTAGAAGAGCAACAAAAATGGGTCACAAAGATGTTGGGTTATGACTTTTAAATCATCTACAAAAAATGGAAGAAAAATGTTGTTTCAGATGCACTCTCAAGAAAGGATGAGGATGTGGAAGCATTTATTTTTTTCATTTTTTTTATCCAACCAGATTGGATAACTGAAGCAAGGGATGAATGGAAGAATGATGAAGAATTGTGGGAACTCATTCAGATGTTGCAGCAAGATACCAGTACATCTGATACATTTAAATGGAAAAATGATTCATTATGGTACAAATATCGTGTATATCTTTGTAAGAATTCCCAAATCAAAAAAAAAAATTAATTTTTTTTTGGAATTTCACACCTCTCCCTTAGGAGGGCACTAAGGATTTTTAAAAACTTACCACAGGGTTAAGAAAAAAAATTTGGGATGGACTTAAATATGATATTCAAAAGTTTTTGGTAGAATGTTTGGTTTTCCAAGAAAATAAAGTTGAGACAATTAAAACCCTGGATCTGTTACAACCTTTATCCGTTCCAAGTCAACGTTGGGAGGAGGTTTGAATGGATTTTTCACATGTTTACCCAAGCTCAAAGGAAAGTGTGCCATCATGGTGGTAGTTGATACACTTACCAAGTATGCACACATTTGTGCATTATCTCATCCATTTAAATCTAGTACAGTTTCTAATGCATTTATGGAAACAATTCAAAAGCTACATGGAAACCCAAATATTATTGTAAGCAACAGAGATCCCATTTTCACTGGAAATTTTTGGATAGAATTATTTTCTTGTCTGGGTACTCAATTATCTTATATCTCATCTTTTCATCTCAATCTAATGGGAAAAATTAGATAGCGAACAAATGTTTGGAAGGATATCTTCATTTCTTTTTATCTGATAAATAGACACAATGGGTCAAGTGGTTACCTCTGGTTGAATGGTTGTATAACACTTCCTTCCATACTACAACAAAAATGACCCCATTTATGGCACTTTATGGATATCACCCATCATCCATCACATCATCTTTTAGAGAAAATTATAAGGTTCAAGCAGTGGAAGATCACATTGAGCATCAAAAAGAAGTTCTCCAACTCTTAAACGATAACCTCACTTTGGCGCAGAAGCGAATGAAACAACAAGCAGATCAACATCGTAGCGAAAGAAGTTTTGATGTAGATGACTGTGTATTTTTACGGCTACAACCATCCAAAAAAATTTCCCTCAAGCAAGCTAAGAAGGATAATAAATTATCACCAAAGTATTACAGTCCTTACAAGGTGTTGCAAAATATTGGTACTATGGAAAACAAATTGGAGCTTTCTGCTTCTTCCCAAATGCACTCAGCTTTCTACGTTTCATGATTAAAGAAGGTTATAGGTGACAATATCCCGGTTCAAATAATATTTTTAGAACTTGACGAAGAAGGAAAAATCATATTGGAACCTGAAGAAGTCAAGGAAACGAGAACTCAACAACTAAGAAATTGATCAATTTCAAAGTATCTCATCAAGTGGAAGAACTTACCTACTGAATATTCCACATGGGAGGATGATAACTTTATACAGAAGCATCCATAACTACTCAAGAGTTGAGGAAAACACTTTTTTGAATGAGAGGGGCATGTTAGGTCCCTATAATACTAGTGTATCCCCTTATTGTTATTGTTAGTGTAGCCCCCTTATTGTTATTTTTTTTCCCATGTAGTCCCCATATTGTTATTATTGTGCCCCATAGAAGTCCATTATTGTTATTATTGTGTCCTTACATCATTATTGTTATGTCGACTCTAATTATATTGTGACCCCTTAGATTCCTATATATAGAAAGGAGGTTTTTTCATTTGAATAATCCAAGAATTGTTCATTTATGTAATGTAAAGGAGGTTTCCCCCTTGAAGTGGATAATTTTTTAAGTCATTGATCTATATTTTCTTCTCTTTTGTGAGTTGGTTGCATAACACTTATAAATTGATATTTAGTCTAAGTAGTTTTAAAGACCTCTATGTTGTGTGCAAGGAAAGACCCAACCTACATATAAGCAACATGTATTGAACCCATGACTTGATAGTCCATTTAAGATCCAAAGTAGCTATGACTTGCAAGAAAATGACATGGAGGAAGCATAAAAGGTTGCCACTTCTATGATGGATGACATGGGATTTCCAAACTCCATGGCAGAGGAAGCACTGAGGAATGTTGAACTAAATATGGAGCAGCTCTTTATGCCAGCTAAATATGTCAAGTTGATGGAAAATCCATCAAGCTTATGTAGGCCATTACATTTCATCATGCCAAGGTTATGGAGTTATGGGGATGGAGGAAATGATAAATTAAGCAATCCAACTAGTCATCCATGATATCCATAGAAAAAAATTATAAAGTAATGAGATCATTGAAGTCGAGGAGATTGTAATATCCATTGACTTGTTACTTTTTGTAATTAAATGTACATATGTGTGCTTTGGGTTAACTATGTTACTCTTTTTTTCTGTAAGTTTAGTAGGACCTTCTTCATTAATTCATATTTAAAATAAAGTTACAGTCATATAAAGAACGTTCGGTGACCACAACCTACCCTGAGGGAAACCAGGTTTGTTGGCCACCGATACGCATTATAAGCCAACCAAAATCAAAATGTTTTATGTCTATCTTTCAAGGCTCTGTAAGCCTACAAATCTACCCAACAGTTTCTTCCTATATATCTACCATATTCTATAGTACTCAACATATGAAACTTTATGAAAATTAACAAAATTCCAAACACAGTAAAGATAAATACAAAATATAATCAGAATACTCCACTAGAGTCGGGTTATGAGCACTCAACCCCGGTAGCTTAAACTGAGGGAGGTACTAGACATGCCCCTCAATGCAAACAAGGCATTTGTTTTGATGTTGAATCTGAACCTAGATCAGTTGCAACTCTCCTTGAATTCATTGCAGTCCTGGGTCTAGTTCCCTGGCCTTCCCCAAGGGATACATTATAGCTCAAGCCACCAAGTTATTAATGATCCAGTATAGGTGCACCGTGTGCTTGTACTAAGTCAAACATGCCTGAGTGTTGCCCGAATCTGGGCCAATATTCTTCCAATCCTCCACCTTGACCTCCTCAACTACATGACGGTTCAGATCTGTCTCCCAAGTTTTAATCAATTGATTCACCTCCTCAAGTGTGCCAGACTCGTATACCTACATTGTATCTTGAAGTTGTTGCGCATCAAAAATTCGACCACTCTTTTTTTGTTTACTTCTAGAGACCTTGGTGTTGGCCTTCATTTTATTGTATTTTTTTCCGCTTCCTTTACCAACATCCCCATGGTTTTTCGCCATTGTTTTAGTGCCCCTAACAATATCAAGCCATATGATTTCCTCTATCGTAGAGTTGAGACGGTCTTGAACCCTGGTCACCATCCTGAGCCAAGCACTAGTCCCACTAACCCTCAAAACTTTGATCCCACCCTTGCCTACTGTAAATCAGGTCTCTTCTTATGCCTCTTAATATAATAGCTTGTATTAGGGACAACATAATATTCAAGGGTCGATTCACACCTTCAAAACATAGTATGATGTATAGAAGTAGAGCCACTATATTGTTTCGCATATCTGAGAGTCACTCTCTGAACAAGACGACCGAATAGGCTTGTGATTCTCCCAAAATTTTGAATTTGAACATTTACTTCTTTGAAATGGTCCCCAGCAAATTGAGGATTCACCCAAGACATACACACAAACATAGACACCATTAAAATACCCTTTCCCCCAAAATTATGACAACAAACCCACCATTCATAATAACTTTGTAAGCGGACAGGCCGCTAAAATTCGCACCCTCCCTAATCCCAACAAACGGATATAACCCTTCGCATACTCTGCCCCCCATAGTCACAGACAAATATTCCCATTCGGGAGAGAAATATGTTAAATTTAACAGAAATAGGGATAAAAACTTCCAATTTTAAACACATGACTACATGTCTTGAACCTTCCCACAAATTCCTTTCATTCCCAGCCAGACAAGGCCATCTCATAACACAATCACTTTCATTACAATAGCAAACAATCACCAGACCCAAAGAGGAGTTAGGAGGGAGAACATACCCCACCTCGCACTCCATGAATTTTGGTTGTCAACTTGGAAGCACCCAGAAACACCTTAGTTGCAAACATCCCATCGTGAATTTCAAGCACCTCTAGCTTGGATTAACACCACCGCATTATTTCCAGATGAGGAAATGTTTGTCGCCTCCATCTCCTACTCCCATATCAAACTCCTCCTACGTGTGGTCGTGCTAGAAGACCCTTGTGTATCTTCCTCATTCAATTCCTTGTACATTCGCTCGCTTGGCATGAAGGTTGGTCGCCTCCCTTCTTTACATATGTACATCACGTTCATTTCTCGAATCTACAAAATATTAATATGCCCTCTCGTACCCCGATTTGGGATTTAAGTATGTTACTTTGAAAGATAATTGAACATTTTAATTTTTGATAATTTATTACTAATAATAGTTGATTGTACATATGGTCTAAAGAGATAAATCTGCAAATTATTGTGGAGTGTTATTGCCCATCAATAATTCCTAGGTATCTAATCTAGATGATTATATTTAAATGAAGAAATATGATATTGGGCAATTAATTTTTTCCTATAATATAGGGATTATTCCTTAAGAGTGGGAAATAAGAGATCATTAATGAGCACGTAACTACCTGCCACCTATTGATGAGGTGAAGGTTGTTATTAACCACCAAAAGAGTGGTAGATGGGATGGATAATAGATAGATATATATATATATATATATATATATATATATATATATATATATATATATATATATATATATATATATATATATATATATATATATATATATATATTACTTGCTTTTGTCTCATTCTAAGATCAGAAGAGATTGAAGAGAAGCAATAAGTAGTAGACAGAAAACAGAAATTTGCAGGCCTGGTATGCTCGGGGGGACACTCGTTGTTTTTTTGTGTCAAAGTTGGGAGGAGCCCAGTACTTGAATAATTAATTTTCCAAATATTTAATCAGGTCAATATCTTTAACTACAGTTTTGTTTATTTGCTCAAGAAAATGAAAATTATTAGTTTCATTTCAAAATTTACTGTGAAAAGAGGAAAAGATAGTGAAGTGATTTTTTATGAATTTTTTCACGAAGTTAGAATATAGAAAGTAAAGAGTTTTCCTATCTCTAAATTTCAAAGTTGTTATATAATGGAGAGTAGAAAAAAGAGAGCATCATTCTGTAGTTCACAAAATATAATATTCATGTTAAATGTTTGTATATAGTTTTATCTTGTTTATTTTACTTGAGTATTAATGAAAAAAACGGAAAATAAACCCATTTGGGTTAAGGCAAGTTTTTTTGTAAGATGTAAGAATCATATTTGTAAATTAATAAGATTATTAAATAGATGAAGTAAGGTTGTGAAAATATATTTCATCTAGCGGTAACTGAATAAGTCATATATATATATATACAAAATTGTATAATCTGACAGTTTTGTGGATAGTCCAAACAGTTAGTAAAACAAAACAAAAATCATAAGTGTATGGAATTCTTTTATACTTATACGATAATAGTATTAGTCGAGAAGGAAAAAGAATCTTACATTTAGAGAGTAAGAAATATTACAAATCTACAATAGAATTATAAAGAAAATATGTACATATAAGATTCATTTGAAATATGAAGTTAATATACTGAGAATGAGAAACTCAAGTACATAATAAGGAACAAAATTATAGACATAGTGTATTAATCACATATACAAACTATGTCAAAGAATCAGGTACAATTTCACAGGTTGTAATGAAGGGTTACTTTAAAACCCTCAAAAGAAATAAAGGAAAAGGTTGATATACAATATTTGGTTTTACACCTTCAAATAATATTTAGATTGGGAATAATCCTATAACTATAGTATTCATAAGATAAATATAGCAGAGTCACAGAATCAGGTGCATAATGTACAAATCATAGGAACCGAGAACTAGGTATCCGACCTGGCAATGAAAAATGAATTTTCTTTTGAGTTGTGGACAAACAACACGTTATAATTATTTAAGGAAAATCACTTTATCAGAGAACATATGATACTTGAAGAGAAACAATATAGATATTTGAGTTAGTAATGGTGAATTAAATAGTGAAATTGCTAAACAAAGTATGAATGAAGAAATATATGGATGTAAATAAAATTACATTTGAATCAATCAATAAAGAAAAACCTTGTACTTCTTCCACCTACAAAGAAAAACAAAGGAAAAATGAGTGAAATAAGCAATAATAAGGAAATAATAAGATTCATTTAATGGTTACAACATTACTACTTGAAAAACTTAAGAATGTATTTACTCTGTTGAAAAACATTAGAGGAAATTTCAGCCTAAAAGTTCCCAGGAAATTTTCATGTAATTTCCATGTCATAATATGTAAACCAATCAAAATGCTTTAAATTTAAAAAAGCTACATGTAAATATTTTGGAGGGAAAACAAGAAAAACTATTTTTTTAATTTTATTTTTGACTTATCTCCTTATAGGTTTACTCAAATTTCATGGGTAGACACTTGTTGGATGCAAAATTAAATTTCACATCCAACGAGTACCCATTATGCATACTTTTAAGAAGACCCACCTTAATAAAAAAAATATAGATACATTTAAAAAGTGTGTTGATACATGTTTTTTTAATGCATATGTAATTTTTATCAAGGCGGGTCTTCTCAAAAGTATGGATAATGGGTACTAGTTGGATATGGAATTTAATTTCGCATCTAATGAGCCTCCAAAATTGAAATTTGAGTAAAGCTATAAGGAGATAAGTTGAAAATACAATTCAAAAAAGTAGGTTTCTTCTTTTCCCTCCAAAATTCATAACTCTTATTTTATTTTTTTAACTATTATTTTATTATTTTTCCTTAGGAGGCCACTTTTAGGCTAAGTTTCCTCTAATGGGAAAAAAATCATAAATAATAAATGTGGGGATATTACATGAACGAAACAAAATAATATAATTTGTCTATGTTAAGAAAAATAAAATCATTTCTAAGATAAATACATAGAGAAACCCATAACTATGAAAATGTATCATCTGGGTAATATCAAACCCTTTTTCTTGGAAAAATTATTGTTTTCGACTTAACCTGAGAAATCTCATAACAAAAATACTAGACAGAGGAGTGGCTCATATTGCCATCCCTTATCCTACCAGTATTCTTATTGGAAATAACAATAAAGGGTAAATAAAGGAGCTAAATAAAAAAATACTAGATAAGGGTTTTACTTGAAAACGGTGTTGCTTAGAATGAGAAAAACTCCTATTGCATCGAACTCCAAGGGAAAATAAAACCTTGGAAAAAAATATTTTTCCAACTCAGTAGGAAAAGAAGTAATGCCTTCAGGAAAAATCTAGGGTGACTATTGTTAGGGTCCTATAATAACAGGATTCATAATTTTGTATTGACTTTGATTAGTCTTGTAACATGTACACAATTTTCTTTCTGCAAATTGTTTTCCCATATTACAAAATTTTAAAAAAAAATGTAAAGAGGGTAAAAGTCCTAAAAGAAAAATCAAAGGACTTGAAAGAAAAAATATCAAAAAAAAAATAAAAATGGACCCCAAACAAAAAAGAGATAAAAATAAAACATGAAAGTGATGCAAATCCAAATGTCACTACTATTTACTTTTACTGCAAAATAAATATTGTGTGCAGCTTGTAAAAAATACCACAATCCATGAAGGTCAAACTACTTAATCTTGACCTTTCATGCTTTAAATTTCATGTTGTTAGATAGAGAATAAAGATCTAGCCAAACAGTTTAACCTTGGCAGATTAGTAGTTAGGTAGAGAATAATAAGGAGCTCAACAGTTTAATCTGAGTCCTTGGAAGAAATAAGGATAGAATTAGTTAGTTTGTTGTTTAAAAGAAAAATGAATAAGGGTCTGCAAGCTCAAATGCACCCATGTAAATGAAAAAAAAAATGTTAGCATAGTAGATGGGTAGGTAGAAGTAGTTTTCACAAGGCAGCAATAACAGGAAAATTGGTCATTTCATTTACTAACTTCCTTTCAAAATCATTCCCTTGTAAAAATACCCCATCCCCTTCATTTTTACTCTTTCCCCTTATTTCACTCTTTTCCCCTTTGCAAAAAGTCCCTTTTCCTAAATTAAAATGCACATTTATCCTTGGAAAAGTAAAAAAAAAAACCTTTATTAATTTCCTTTTATTCATAAAACTCATAAAAAATACCTTATCCTAAGTATAAATGCTGAAAATGTTATATCGGGCCCCACTATGAAGAAATATATCTCCATTATTAAGTTTTACACTATACTTAGTGTATTTAACATCCCGCAATTACATTACTTTATTAACATTAAAACTTAGTATATTAAATCCCATATTAAACTTGTATCTGGTATTATATTAAATCTCGTATATGTATTTCCCCACCCATATTTTTTATATATACCAATGGTTTAATTCCCACATGTTATATATCCCGGACCTACTACATATTATTCCCGCCTATTATAATATTACACTTACCTCAACCCCATTGGCTATATCACACAAAACTCGACCATATCACATATGTAACCAATCACACCCCGGGCAACATGCCATCAATCCCGATACATCCATCGCATCATCTCAGCTGCTAGATTGGCATTAACCAGATCTAACAGTCAGCATTGTCTATCGCACATCCAATAGAACGATCGTTAACATACCCCCAACCATGTGAAATGTGCGGTTTGCGGGCTCTCCTCCAAGATACGTGTCTAATTTTCATTTTATCGCACCAATCAAAACTATACCGCCAACCACCTTTGGCCAGTGCGAAAACCGCTCGGTGGTTTTCTCCTGCCAGTTGCACAAACTGCCCTATCAATTCAAAAAATAACCACGCATTAATGCATTCGCTATTGATTAAAATGCATATACCCACCCATTTGCACCCTTTTACCATTTATGTTACATTTTCCGCAGAAGAAGCATTGCAAACCGAAAAAATTGCTGCCGACTCCGTTTTTAAGCCAAATTGAAACAAAATTCACCAATTTGATTGCTAAAACTGTTGCAGAAGTCATCCAAAGCTCTATAAAGACCATCAAAGCCTTAGAAAGCCTTTTGCTACGTTAGAAACCCTCTATAGGCACAAATCTTCATTTTTTCCAGGTATGTTGTCCCACAGACCTTCCAGTGCCCAGAAGTGATTAGACTCTGTCAATCCTGCTATTTCCCTAATCAAAGAGCCATAGTGAACTCTAAAAAAGAAGTTTTGTTTACTATTACATCTGAGTTAATCAATCAAATTCTTCAAATCCAATCCAGGTCAGATGAATTTTCTTTGTCCATTGAAGCCCTCACACAGTTATACTTGGATTTAGACTTCCCCAAGAGGTTCCATATATTTCAAACTTTCATGCCATCTTCTGTAGAAATTCCCAAGATAAATATTCCTTATCCTTCTGCAAAATTTTCTGAAAGAACCAGACATATCATTAGCATTTTGTCCTTCATTCTTGTTTATTTTATAGATGAACATGTTGATGTTGAAGTGATAGTTTTTTTATCTACTTTCACGCCTGGTCAGCCTCCTGCTACCATTTTTAATTTTACCCAATACCTTGCTGACAATATTCATGACGAGTTGGTCAAAATTCCTTCTGAAGGTGTTTTCAAGTATTCCTCATTCTTATTCCATATGTTTTTATACATTCAGTCTGAGAAATTTGCTATAAACCTTCAAAAGCTTGATGTTTAAGGAAACCCAAACTGAGTCATATTTTGGACTCCTCTTATCAGAAAATATTCATCATAGTCCACCTATACAGATTTTATAGATTCCTTCATTCATCCCATGGTCAATTTGCTGAACAGCAGCAGGCAGCCCAGAATTAGTGTAGAGATTAAGAGGATCCAACAGTTGTCAAATCATAATGGACAGGTGATTTGTACTAGTACCAAAATTATACTGAGATAAGAGTATATGGATCAATTCTTGTTCCATATAAACTACCCAAATACCTCCCTATGAGGGTATTTTCCCTTGAGTACATAAGGCAGATTCTTAATTCAGATGCAATTAATTTATTGGCAACAAAGAAAAAGACACAGTTCAAATTGAAAAATTAGGTTGGCCCTTTTATCTGTAACAATACAGATGCAGGTCCAGAGGCTGAAAAACATTTGCAAGAATTCAAGTTCAGTCACATTTTTCTATGGTATTATGATCCCCTAGTAATTATAAGTAAAATCAGAGTTAAATGCAAACTCACTCCTTATGTACATGAAAAGAAACCAGAGATTGAGAAATTCTCCAACCAATTATAATGGTTGGAGAACACCTTGATAGAGGCAGAGAATAAAGATGATACTAGTCAAACTTTGCAGACTCCAGCCCAAGAAAGACAAGAACTCAAAGAGAAACAGAGAGGAAGGATCATACACTTCAAAGACTACAACTGAAACTAAATTTAAATTGACATACAGTAAAAATCCAAAGTTCAAACCTACCAGTAAAGAAGTGGAAACAATAGAGGTGATTGATACAGAAACAATAGCAAAGGAAAATTCACCTCCTACAATAATTGAAGAAGAACAGCAACCTACAACTTCAAACACTCATCTTATTCAGAAGTAGCACAGTGTTGAAGTTTCCTCATCCAAATAACCAGTAGAAAAGGATATGGATATCAAAGAAAGATACAAAGAAATCAAAGACAAAAATGAAGAAATTAAAACTGAAATATATTCTCAATATCTGAAACAAACTCTTGGCATCCAGAATAGGCTACTTTTTGCCTTTGACTATAAGAATAAAAATATGCAGATGACATTTCTTCAACCCACAGTTCAAACTCCCAAGTCATCTTCTGATTACAAAAAGATAGATTTTGAAGTCTTGGCCTAGGATATTCATCCTTTGGACCAAATTGAGTTTTATAAGTAGGCAGACGAGATGATCTATTCTACAATGACCACCAAGGCCATGAGTGTACATAAGTTGCAAAACACTCTTTCAAATATCAGAGATCAGCTCAAATAGGAAAAATCATCTTCACGAGCAAAATACAATAGAATTAAATCTTTGGAATAATTAGTAATTGAAGTAGGATATGATCCTAAAAATGTCAAAGATGCAGATGAATTGATAAAGAAGAAAAATGCAGGCATTTTTGCATTAAAGAAGCAACTAAAGATGCCCCCTACAGAACATCCTCAAGAAAAGTAAGTATTATAGGACACAAATGAGAAAGATGAGATGGTGAATCTCATTCTACAGTTGATTGCTCAGATAAAGGAAATGGAGAATGAAATGGACAAGTTGGTCCACGAGAAAGAAGCCAGCAAATAAACAATCCCAGTCATTGTCATTCCTATAGTCACTACTGTTATACCTTCCACACTAGCAGAATCACTGGCTCCTACAGTCCCCATGGCTACAACATTACTTGTTACTTCATCAACAACTTCAGCAAAAGAGTCTTCATAGCATACAGATGAAGTAAGCAAGATAGTTAAAGCTATGCAGAATATGTCTATTTAGACCAATGAGATTAACAGACTTAAATAACAACTTAAAATTATTGAAGATGAAAATAAACTTGCTAAGATAATGCATAAGAATGAAGAACAAAGAGAAAACAGATTGAATGAGCAATTAAAGAAATTAGAGAAGGATCTAACCTTGAAATAACCCATGGCACAAGCCAAGAAATAGCTTTGGACCAATATCATTGAATCTTTCAATGATATTTGGCCATCCATACAAGTTATCTATGAACAGAAAAACTTAGTCAAATCAGCAAGAGAAGTTGTTCAAAATATCAAAGAAAAGGTTGGTAAGAAACCTGAAGAAGCTCTTGAAATCATAAAATTTCTTAATTCCAAAAAGAGGCAAGAACTTGAAGAAATTGGAAATAATGACAAAACAGTAACCATCCTAGAAGTTAGAAAGGTTATTTTTAAAAATAATTTGATGATACAGCTAGAGGAGAAATGCCAAAACATGGAGGTGCCATTACAAGGTTTATGATGAAATTTGATGTCCTAAGGCAAAAATGCCTTCCAAATCCATTAGTTATTCATGAAAAACTAATGAAGCAGGATGATTGTGATAAGAAAATGAGAGAATTTTCCAAGGATCAGGATAGTCTGCCTACCTCACAAGGTATTTCAATACTTTAAAAGAATTTTGAGAATTTTTTTACCTGCAACATGAGGTGAAACACATATTTATCAATAAGCCTACATTCTCAAAGTATACTAAAGCAGATGAAATATTCAATAAAATGATGAAAATCAAATTTCCATAGGCAGAATTTCAGGAAAATATGACTGATTTACTGTGAAATCATTTTGCAGTAGCAAACAATCACCAGACCGAGAGAGTAGTTAGGAGGGATAACATACCCCACCTCGCACTCCATGAATTTTAGTTGTCAACTTGGAAGCACCCATAAACACCTTAGTCACAAACATCCCATCATGAAGTTCCATCACCTCTGGCTTGGATTAACACCACCGCAGTATTTCTAGATGAGGAAATGTTTGTCGCCTCCATCTCCTACCCCCATATCAAACTCCTCTTGTGTGTGTTCGCGCTATAATACCCTTGTGTGTCCTCCTCATTCAATTCCCTGTACATCACGTTCATTTCTCGAATCTCCAGAATATTATTATGCCCTCTCATACCCTAATTTTGGATTAAATATGTTACTTTGAAAGATACTTGAACATTTTAATTTTCAATAATTTATTACTGATAATAGTTGATTGTAAAGATGGTCTAAAGAGATAAGTCTGAAAATTATTGTGGAGTGCTATTTCCCATCAATAAGTCCTAGGTGTCTAATCTAGATGATTATATTTAAATGAAGAAATATGATATTGGAAAATTAATTTTTTCCTATAATACAGGGATTTTTCCTTAAGAGTGGGAAATAAGAGCTCATTAACGAGCACGTAACTATCTGCCACCTATTGATGAGGTGGAGGTAGTTATTAACCACCAAAAGATTGGTAGATGGGATGGATAATATATTTTGTTTTTACTTGCTTTTGTCTCATTCTAAGAGCAGAAGAGACTGAAGAGAAGCAATAAGTAGTAGACAGAAAAGAGAAATTTGCAGGCCTGGTATGCTCGGGGGGACACTCATTGTTTTTTTGTATCAAAGTTGGGAGGAGCCCAGTACTTGAATAATTGGTTTTCTAGATATTTAATCAAGTCAATATCTTTAACTACAGTTTTTTTTCCCCGGATGTGGGTGTTATATAGTCTCGATGGGCTACACAGGGTGGCCATGTGGCTCACCACACGGCGTGCCCATGTGCATTGGCCTGGGGATACCCGAAGCCTTAATTTCTCACGTGGGATGGGATTTAAATTCCCATGCGCCACCCTTCCCTCGACGTACTCAGTGTCATTTTTATTTAATCCTTCCTGTGCTATAAGGTTCGCCATTCCCTCTCCTCCCTCAGCTCTTCAACCTGCTCTGCTTGCCTTCCATGTGCTTGTGTGGCTTCGCCCCCCCTCGGCTCTAGCTAGAAGCCTATGGGCTCCATCTTCTGTCTCGACTCTGCAACAATATTGCGCCTTACCCAGGATCGCTAAGATTCCACGACGCCATTGGCAGCATTGCAGGCGTGTAGGGGGAAGGGGCTTCCCTGCGCGGCCCCCTCTGCCACATACCCTCCACACAGACTTGAATCTTCCTTTCGACTGGGATATGGCAGACTTGTCGCCCTCCATCCTTGCTCCGGCCTCGCCTCCCACTTTGTTTTCCGACCCTTTGGCTCCTCCCACGTAGCTCTCTGATTCGTATGCTCCTCCCTCCTCCTCCCGTTGCAAGAAGAGGGCTCGTAAATCCACCATTGCTACTGAGCCCGCCTTCCTCCCCTACAAACTTAAAGCCCTCCCCGTGTAGCCTGCTTCTAGATCTAATTCAAATGACAGTAATTTTGAACCAGCTGCGGAGAATCGACTCCCAGGGTTGAGCCATTCGGGCACCCCCTCGAAGAAAGATGACCATAATATGATGGCCTCTCTGGACAATCCAGCCTTCTTGAAGGATATCACCTCTGCAGACTCACCAGAGGAGCGCCTCAGTCTTCCTTCTTCTCCGCATGAACCACTTGAGGACGCGAACCAAGGCCTGGACACTCTGGATTATGGATATATATACCGCATTCTCAAAGAATCGCCTCCCCCCAGCGACTCGCATGAAGGTTCTCCATAGAGTTCACTCTTCGAATTTCTCTGTTTACTGGTTTATCTGCTATCTTTGTTTAGCTCTTTTTATCTCTTTTTGTACTACTACTAAGGCTGGTTTCCCGCTATGGGCAACATATTATGGTTGGATTTTCAAGGTTGGTTTCCCCTCTAGGGGCAGTCTAGTTTTGGACAGTAGCATTTTGCCTATTCCCTCCGTCATGGATTCATCCATTTCCGAGGATGAGAATTGTAACTCTGGTTTGACTTCTTAATAGATATATTTTTACTTAGAAAAAAAAACTACAGTTTTGTTTATTTTCTCAAGAAAACAAAGATGATTAGTTTCACTTCAAAATTTACTATGAAAAGAGGAAAAGATAGTGAAATTATTTTTTATGAATTTTTTCGTAAAGTTAGAATATAGAAAGTAAAGAGTTTTCCTATTTCTAAATTTCAAAGTTGTTATATAATGGAGAATAAAAAAAATAGAGCATCATTCTTTAGTTCACAAAATAGAATACTCATGCTAAATGTTTGTATATACTTTTATCTTTGTTTACTTTACTTGAGTATTAATGAAAAAAATGGAAAATAAACCCATTTGGATTCAAGAAAGTTTTTTTGTAAGATGTAAGAATCATATTTGTAAACTAATAAGATTATTAAATAGATGAAGGTTGTGAAAAAATATTTCATCTAGCGGTAACTGAATAAGTCATATATATATATATATATACAAAAAGTATAAATACAAAATTTTATAACTGACAGTTTTGTGGATAGTCTAGATAGTTAGTAAAACAAAACAAAAATCATAAGTGTATGGAACTCTTTTATACTTATACGATAATAGTTTTAGTCGAGAAGGAAAAAAAATCTTACATTTAGAGAGTAAGAAATATTACAAATCAACAATAGAACTATAAAGAAAATATGTACATATAAGATTCATTTGAAATATCAAGTTAATATACTGAGAATGAGAAACTCAAGTACATAATAAGGAACAAAATTATAGACATAGTGTATTAATCGCATATACAAACTAAGTCAAAGAATCGGGTACAATTTCACATGTTGTAATGAAGGGTTGCTTTAAAACCCTCAAAAGAAATAAAGGAAAAGGTTGATATACAATAGTAGGTTTTACACCTTCAAATAATCTTTAGATTAGGAATGATCCTATAACTATAGTCTGCATAAGATCAATATAGCAGAGTCACGGAATCAGGTGCAGAATGTATGAATCATAGGAATCGAGAACTAGGTATCCGACCTGGCAATGAAAAATGAATTTTCTTTTTAGTTGTGGACAAACAACACGTTAGAATTATTTAAGGAAAATCACTTTATCGGAGAACATATGATACCTAAAGAGAAACAATATAGATATTTGAGTTAGTAACAGTGAATTAAATGGTGAAATTGCTAAACAAAGTATGAATGAAGCAAGATATGGATGTAAATAAAATTACATGTGAATCAATTAATAAAGAAAAACCTAGTACTCCTTCCACCTACAAAGAAAAACAAAGGAAAAATGAGTGAAATAAGTAGTAAAAAGGAAAGAATAAGATTAATTTAATGGTTACAACATTACTACTTGAAAAACTTAAGAATATATTTACTCTATTGAAAAACATTAGAGGAAATTTCAGCCTAAAAGTTCTCATGAAATTTTCATGTAATTTCCATGTCATAATATGTAAACCAATCAAAATGCTTTAAATTTAAAAAATATGTACATGTAAATATTTTGGAGGGAAAAGAAGAAAACCTACTTTTTTAATTGTATTTTTTATTTATCTCCTTATAGGTTTACTCAAATTTAACAAGTAGACACTTGTTGGATGCAAAGTTAAATTTCACATCCAACGAGTACCCATTATGCATACTTTTGAGAAGACTCACCTTGATAAAAATTAGAGATACATTTAAAAAGTGCGTTGATACATGTTTGTTTAATGTATCTGTAATTTTTATCAGAGCGGGTCTTCTCAAAAGTATGCATAATGGGTACTCGTTGGATGTGGAATTTAATTTCATATCTAATGAGTCTCCAAAATTGAAATTTGAATAAATTCGTAAGTAGATAAGTTGAAAATACAATTCAAAAAAGTAGGGTTCTTCTTTTCCCTCCAAAATTCATAACTCTTATTTTATTATTTTTACTATTATTTTATTTTTTTTCCTTAGGAGGCCACTTTTAGGCTGAAGTTTCCTCTAATGGGAAAAATATTATAAATAATAAATGTAGGGATATTTCATGAATGAAGCAAAATAATATAATTTGTCTATGTTAAGAAAAATAAAACCATTTCTAAGATAAATACACAGAGAAACCCATAACTATGAAAATGTATCATCTGGGTAGTGTTTTTCTGAATACTATTCATTTATGTCAAAACCAGTGAATACATATTATGGTAGAAAATATACAAAGGAAAAAGTGAGATAAATCAATAGTATAAAGAGGAAATTTCAATCATATTTATACACGAAACACTGCACATAAATATCACAGGGTTTGAGGAAAAACCCCAATTTAAAATAAATAATAAAAATACCCATTTTCAAATGCAATACTAGTCAAAAACCCACATAGGATATGTATGGTATCTAAGAAAATGGAGGTTAGGTAATATCAAACCCTTTTTCTTGGAAAAATTATTATTTTCGACTTAACCTGAGAAATCTCATAACAAAAATACTGGACAGAGGAGTGGCTCATATTACCATCCCTTATCCTACCAATATTCGTATTGGAAATAACAACAAAGGGTAAATAAAGGATCTAAATAAAAAAATACCAGATAAGAGTTTTACCTGAAAACGGTGTTGCCTAGAATGAGAAAAACTCCTATTGCGTCAAATTCCAAGGGAAAATAAAACCTTGGAAAAAAATAATTTTCCAACTCAGTACGAAAAGAAGCAATGCCTTCAGGAAAAAATCCAGGGTGACTATTGTTAGGGTCCTATAATAATAGGATTCATAATTTTGAATTGACTTTGATCAGTCTTGTAACATGTACATACTTTTCTTTCTGCAAATTGTTTTCCCATATTAGAAAATTTTAAAAAAAAATGTAAAGAGGTTAAAACTCCTACAAGTAAAATCAAAGGACTTGAAAGAAAAAAATATCAAAAAAAAAATATAAAAATGGACCCCAAACAAAAAAGAGATAAAAATAAAACATGAAAGTGATGCAAATCCAAATGCCGCTACTATTTACTTTTACTGCAAAATAAATATTGTGTGCAACCTGTCAAAAATGCCACAATCCATGAAGGTCAAACTGCTTAATCTTGACCTTTCATGCTTTAAATTTCATGTTGTTAGATAGAGAATAAATATCTAGTCAAACAATTTAATCTTGGAAAATCAGTAGTTAGGTAGAGAATAATAAGGAACTCAACAGTTTAATCTGAGTCCTTGGAAGAAATAAGGATAGAATTAGTTAGTTTTTTGTTTAAAAGAAAAATGAATAAGGGTCTGCAAGCTCAAATGCACCCATGTAAATGAATAAAAAATGTTAGTGTAGCAGATGAGTAGGTAGAAGCAGTGTTCATAAGGCAGCAATAACATAAAAATTGGTCATTTCATTTACTAACTTCCTTTCAAAATCATTCCCTTGTAAAAATACCTCATCCCTTTCATTTTTACTCTTCCCCTTATTTCACTCTTTTCCCCTTTGCAAAAATTCCCTTTTCCTAAGTTAAAATGCACATTTATCCTTGGAAAAGTTTTAAAAAAAAAACTTTATTAATTTCCTTTTATTCATAAAACTCATAAAAAATACTTTATCCTAAGTATAAATGTTGAAAATGTTATATAGGGCCCCACTATGAAGAAATATATCCCCAATATTAGTTTTTACATTATACTTAGTGTATTTAACATCCGACAATTACCCGCAATTACATTACTTTATTAACATTAAAACTTAGTATATTAAATCCCATATTAAACCTGTATCCTATATTATATTAAATCTTGTATATGTATTTCCCCACCCCTATTTTTTATATATACCAATGGTTTAATTCCCCACGTGTTATATATCCCAGACCTACTACATATTATTCCCGCCTATTATAATATTACACTTACCTTAACCCCATTGGCTATATCACACAAAACTCTACCATATCACATATGTAACCAATCACACCCCGGGTCCCACGCCATCAATCCCGATACATCCATCGCATCATTTCATATGTTAGATGAGCATTAACCAAATCTAATGGTCAGCATTATCTATCGCACATCCAATAGAACAATCGCTAACATACCCCCAACCATGCTGAATGTGCGATTTGTGGGGCTCTCCTCCAAGATACGTGTCTAATTTTCATTTGATCGCATCAATCAAAACTATACCGCCAACCACCTTTGGCCAGTGCGAAAACCACTAGGTGGTTTTCTCCTGCCAGTTGCACAAACTGCCCTGTCAATTCAAAAATTAACCAAGCATTAATGCATTCATTGTTGATTAAAATGCATATACCTGCCCATTTTCACCCTTTTACCTTTTTGTTACATTTTCCACAGAAGAAGCATTGCAAACCGAAAAAATTGTTGCCGACTCCATTTTTAAGCCAAATTGAAACAACATTCACCAATTTGATTGCTACAACTGTTGCAGAAGTCATCCAAAGCTCTATAAAGACCAGCAAAGCCTTAGAAAGCCCTCTTCTACTTCAGAAACCCTCTACATGCACAAATCTTCATTTTTTCCAGGTATTCTTCAAAGAAAAGACATGTTCTTTGATCCAAAGAAATAATTCAACTAATTGAATCATTTAGGAGCCTTTTTGCAAACCTAAAGAAAGCACTGTTACTTCCTAAAGCTATTTCTGCAAACCCTGGGTATCGTTTCACAGATTCTGAGGCCTAAGACTATTTAAAATCACAAAGATTGAATAAATTGAAGAATTTTAAGCCTTTTTACACTTGAAGAAACCCTTCTTGTCTTCTAGTCCTTTCATATAGACCCTAGACTTCTTTTTGCAGAAACTCTAAAGTCCTGAAATTGCCTTTTTTCATAGAGAACACAATTTGATCAATTGAGCAATTTTATACCTTTGCAGACCATAGATAAAACCTTTATTTCATCCTCAATCCATCTGCAAACTATTATAATTGTCCAGAGGTGCTCCTAAAGGCCTAAATCACTTTTTTCTAGGTTAAAAGAGTAATAAAATTGAAAAATAAAGCAAAGCAATGGCTTCCAAAAACATTGTAGTTTTCAATCCTCTACAACCCCTTGTTGTAGATGTAGAGCACATTCCCTTAGCTGACAGAGACTTCAAGATTACTAACACAGTCATAAAATTTGACCTTCTTGAGCTCCACTGTTGGAGCCAAGAAAAATCCATAGATCAGGCTGATGAAGTTTTTTATTTGGGAGTCAAAATTTCAAAAATATGTTATCCAATAGACCTTCTAGTGCCTAGAAGTGATTAGACTCTGTTAATTCTGCTATTTCCTTGATTAGAGAGCCATAGTGAACTCTAAAAAATAAGTTCTACTTACTATTACAGCTGAGTCAATCAATCAAATGCTTCAAATCCAATCCAAGTTAGATGAAGTTCCTTTGTCCATTGAAGCCCTCACACAGTTATACTTGGATCTGGACTTCCCTAAGAGGTTCAAGATATTTCAAACTTTCATGCCATCTTCTATAGAAATTCCCAAGATAAATCCTCCTTATCCTTCTGCAAAATTTTCTGAAAGAACCAGACATATCATTAGCATGTTGTCTTTCATTCTTGGTTATTTTACAGATGAACATGTTGATGTTGCAGTGCTAGTTTTTTTGTCTACTTTCACACCTGGTCAGCCTTCTGCTACCATTTTTAATTTTTCTCAATACCTTGCTGACAATATTCATGAGCAGTTGGTCAAAATGCCTTCTGAATGTGTTTTCAAGTATTCCTCATTCTTATTCCATATGTTTTTATACTTTCAGTCTGAGAAATTTGCTTTAAACCTTCAAAAGCTTGATGTTGAAGGAAACCCACAGTCAGTCATATTTTGGACTCCTCTTATCAGAAAAGATTCATCACAGTCCATCTATATGGAGTTTATAGATTCCTTCATTCATCCCATGGTCAATTTGTTGAACAGCAGTAGGCAACCCAAAATTAGTGAAGAGATGAAGAAGATCCTACAGTTTTCAGAGCATAATAGGACAGGTGATTGGTACTTGTACCAAAATTATACTGAGATAAGAGTATATGGATCAAGTCTTGTTCCATATAAATTGCCCAAATACCTCCCTATGAAGTTATTTTCCCTTGAGTACATAAGGTAGATTATTAATTCAAATGCAATTAATTTCTTGGCAACAAATAAAAAGACACATTTCAAATTGAAAAATCAGGTTGGCCCTTTTATCTGTAACAATATAGATGCAGGTCCATAGGCTGAAAAAAATTTGCAGGAATTCAAGTTCAGACATAGTTTTCTATGGTATTATGATCCCTTAGTAATTATAATTAAAATGAGAGTTAAATGCAAACTCACTCCTTATGTACATGAAAAGAAACCAGAGATTGAGAAATTCTCCAACCAATTAAAATGGTTGGAGAAAACCTTGATAGAGGCAGAGAAACAAGGTGATACTAGTCAAACTTTGAAGACTTCAACCCAAGAAAGACAAGAACTAAAAGAGAAACAGAGAGGAAGGATCATACACTTTAGAGACTACAATTGAAACTAAATTTAAATTGAGATACAGTAAAAATCCAAAGTTAAATCATATCAATAAAGAAGTGGAAACAATAGAGGTGATTGATACAGAAACAACAGCAAAGGACAATGCACCTCTTACAATAATTGAAGAATAACAACATCCTACAACTTCAAACACTCAGCTTATTCCGAAGCGGGACAATGTTGATGTTTCCTCATCCAAAAAAAACAGTAGAAAAGGAGATGGATATCAAAGAAAGATACAAATAAATCAAAGACAAAAATGAAGAAATTAAAACTGAAATATATCTGAAACAAACTCCTGGCATCCAGAATAGGCTACTTTATGCCTTTGACTATAAGAATAAAAATATGCAGATGACATTTCTTCAACCCACAGTTCAAACTCCCAATTCATCCTGTGAATACAAAAAGATAGATTTTGAAGTCTTGGCCCAGGATATTCATCCTCTGGACCAAATTGAGTTTCATAAGCAGGCGGGGGAGATGATATATTATACAATTACCACCAAGGCCATGAGTGTACAAAAGCTGCAAAACACTCTTGTAAATATCAGAGATCAACTTAAATTGGAAAACGCATCTTCACGGGCAAAATATAATAGAATTAAATCTTTGGAATTATTAGTAATTTAAGTAGGATATGATCCTAAAAATGTCAAAGTTGCAGATGAATTGATAAAGAAGAAAAATGTAGACATTGTTGCATTAAAGAAGCAATTAAATCTTCCCCCTACAGAACATCCTCAAGCAAAGGAAGTATTACAGGATACAAATCAGAAAGATGAGATGATGAATCTTATTCTACAGTTGACTTGTCAGATAAAGGAAATGGAGAATGAAATGGACAAGTTGGTCCACGAGAAAGAAGCTAGCAAAGAAACAGTCCCAGTCACTATCATTCCTGTAGTCACTACTATTATACCTTCCACACTAGCAGAATCATTGGCTCCTACATCCCCATGGCTATAGCATTACCTGTTATTTCATCAACAACTTCAGCAACAGAGTCTTCAACAACAACAGCAAGCATACAGATGAAGCAAGCAAGATAGTTAAAACTATGCATAATATGTCTATTCAGACCAATGAGATTAACAGACTTAAATAACAGCTTAAAATTCTTGAAGATAAAAAGAAAATTGTTAAGATAATGCATAAGAGTGAAGAACAAAAAGCAAACAGATTGAATGATCAATTGAAGAAATTAGAGAAGGATCTAACCTTGAAAGAACCCATGGCACAAGCCAAGAAAAACCTTTGGACAAATATCAATTAATTTGTCAATGATATTTGGCCATCCATACAGGTTATCTATGAACAGAAAGACTTAGTCAAATCAGCAAGAGAATTTGTTCAAAAGATCAAAGAAGAGGTTGGTAAGGAACCTGAAGAAGCTCTTGAAATCATCAAATTTCTTCATTCCAAAAATAGGCAAGAACTTGAAGAAATTGGAGTTAATGATAGAATAGAAACCATCCTAGAAGTTAGAAATTTTATTTCTAAAAATAATTTGATGATACAGCTAGAGGAGAAATGCCAAAACATGGAGGTTCCATTACAAGGTTTATGATGAAATTGGATGTCCTAAGGTAGAAATTCCTTCCAAATCCATTATTTATTCATGACAAACTAATGAAGAAGGATGACTATGATAAGAAAATGAGAGAATTTTCCAAGGATCAGGATAATCTTCCTACCTCACAAGGTAATCCAATAGGGAAGGTACTTTACAAGAATTTTGAGAATTTTTTTTACCTGCAACATGAGGTGAAACACATATTTATCAATAATCCTATATTCTCAAAGTACACTAAAGCAAAAGAAATATTCAGGAGAATGATGAAAATCAAATTGCAAGAGGCATAATTTTGGGAAAAGATGATTGATTTACTGTGAAATCATTTTGCAGTAAAAACAAAGCAGTAGAAACAGAACAATGAGCAGTGAATAAAAGTAAAATAGTAGGTAAAAGGTTAAGGAGAATCAGGTTAAAGTGTATCAGTTGAAAGGTTAAAATAAAAGTCAAAACAAAGATAAAGTTGTCAGTGTGAAAGACACTCAACCACAGCCTTCGTTGAGCAAAAATCAGGAGACAAATCATCAACATGTGAAGACAACAAACAATAATTTAAATAAAAACAAGGACAACTAACATTATTTAGAAAGTTGTCACTATCTTCTTGCATGAAGATATTTCTTTTCCATGAATAATTCCCAAGTTTGTTTTAGGATATTTTGTAAAGAGTTTTTGTATAAATACTTCTGATTTAGAAGTATTGAGTGTGGATGAATTGCTGAACATTTCTATAATTGTACTATTCTGAACCTAAGGGTGATTGTACCAATTTCATGTCAGCAAACTAGATTAAAGCAATAAAGCATCATATTATAGGATTCATATGTTGGGCTACTACAGTAAAGTATTTTCACTTGTTTCTTTATCAATTTATTATGATTTTAATCCATTCTTGTATGTTGTTCTAAATCTAAATGATAAATTAGGAACGTTATTTTAGAATATGTTAAAAGCACTCTGTCTTGAACTTCTTATCATTTACATGTCTTCCACTGATATTTAGACTAAGGAACCCTTAATTTCTCCCTAGTTTCGATTTACCTCTGCCTTTGCACTCATTATCCGGATTTGAGAACCCTTAATTTCTCTCTTACCCCGATTGAAACCATTTTCACCATCAGCCTTGAAGATCTGAAGTAACTCAGCTATCTTTCCCCGCAAACATTTCCCTTTAGAACTTAATCCTAATCTGACTACTTGACACATTGACTCCATTAACCCAATGGAATACAGACATACATCTATCCATCTGAGTAAGTAATTTCACCACCAAATCAAATCAAAATCCAAAACTAATTTACCCTACATAACTATCCTAAAATCAATTAAAATCAACAAAGACAAATCATATAGAGAGAGCCCTCTCTTAGCATTAGGAAGGCTAGATCCAAAGGCTTAAAAGTAGGTTTTTGGTTACCTCTAATATTTTTTAAACCAAAATCAAAAATCTCATAACCTTTGAGAATTATTGGAGTGATAACATATTGGCGACCATACTGGGGAACTAACCAATCCTTAGTTTTAAAATTAATCTTAAAGGAAATATTTTTACTTATCTTTTCACCTTAAGAATGTTTTAAAGAGTTGTGAGTATCTTTTCATAAAAACTATAATTATGGCTTCCAGAAGAGTCTACTATACCAGGTCTAATCCAGATCCAGAACCTGTTTTCATAGTAGATAATCTTGACAGAATTGTAAAGAAAAGAAAAAAAAGTAGAAAGTTTAGGTAATAAAGATTTATTGATCAAAGAAAATTATCTTCCCAATAAATTATCAAGTTTACAAGGCATTGAATTTGATCTAGATTTTGAACAAACTTTGCTTAGAACTAAATCAAAAAGTGACATACATATAGTGTAATAGATCCTGATTTCATTTCATTCATTGAAAGTAAGAAGGAAATTGTTTCACTAGATTCAGATGAAAAATCCCTAGAATTCTATGATAAACTTGATGCTTTAACTACAACTTTGATTAAAGAAATTGATGAAACATATTTACAAAATTCTGTTGAATTGACTGCTTTATCAGCCTACACCCCTAAGCCTTCTACCAGTCATTTAAATACCACTTATGTAGAATCTTTAGGTTCATCCTTTTTTACTACCACCTCATCTATTATTTCCACCACACTTCATTCCACATATTCATTTTTTCCTAAGCAATATTTTCAACCCAAAATTTTATTTCCATCTCCCAACACCTCAATTTCATCCCCCGGCATTTTTACTACATTTTCTAGTACTTCATTGTCATTTCCAAGCACATTTTCTAGCATCCCAACTACATCTTCTAATATCCCAATCTCATATGCAAGTGATTTAACTACATCTGCAAGTACCTCAAATTCATCTCTAAGCACTTCAAACTTACCTCCTAGCCAAGCTAGAATCCAAGCCATGGCTTCCAGATATGCCCCATTGGTCCTACAAGCCCCTCTAAATGTCATGCCCCAATATTATCAAAGAAAAATCCCTCAATTTGATGGAACCACTCACTACACTACACAACAACATGTTAATAAAATGACAGACTACTTTGAACTGCATGAAATAGATGATGTATATGTTCAAATGAGACTTTTTGCTCAAACTTTAGCTGGTAATGTTAAAAAGTGGTTTAAAGGTTTACCTGCTAGTAGTATAGCTGATTTTAGTTGTTTTCCATAGGATTTTTCTTAATATATGGGAGAAGAAGAAGAATCCATTACAAATTTTGTTTGAATTTGAAAATATATAAAGAGCACCAAATGAAACAGTGCAAGACTATTGTACAAGATATAACAGTATTTACAATGCAATCCCTGCTAATATTAAACCTACTCCAGACTCTACCTTGATCAAATTTCCTAATGGATTTGATATAGATATGGCATACCAACTAAGAGAAAGGAATCCTAAAACCTTAGAGCAAATGCAAAGTAATAATGTAATTGTAGAAGCAAATTTGTTAGCCAAAAAATCTAGATTGAGAAATGAAAGGAGAGTGACAATAAAAGAGGAAACATCAACCTCAAATATTAAAATAGATAGCTTAGAAAAATCATTAGAAAGAATTATGGATAGGTTATACAATATGTAAAGGAAACCACAATGGGATAACCAATAGCAAGGACCACAAATAAGAAATCCCAATTTCAGGAAAAACACTAACACTGGAAAAACTAGAGAGTCGGCACCTGATCAAACAATAAGACCACATTTCCAAGAGAACTATGCTGAAATTTCTCACCAAAACGAAGATGATGAAGACACTCAGATCAATCTAATGGGCATTAATGATGATAACACCATTTTTCTTACACAAGATGAACAGGAGTTATATGAATTACAACAGTTACAATTAGAATCTGGTGAATATTTTTATTACAAGCAAGGTTATGAGTATGCAATTAATGAAGTTCATAGACAATATAACCTTAGAAGCAAGAAAAATGTAGAACCCTCTACCAAGAAATATACCCAAAATAAAACAAATAAAACAGCAGAGGTTCCTACAACTAAAGTACTACAAATCCTCCCTAGGGAAACCCAGAAAAACTCTAGTTCAACTCAGAATAATTCAAGTCCTAATCAGAAAATTTCAAGTCCCAAAATTTCACCTGGTCCTAAAATTGTTGACATAATAGATATTGTTGTTCAAACATCAGCAGATCCTCAAAAATATGTTGCTGCCAAGACAACAACTTCTACTAAAACAACAATTTCAAATCCAAAAACATTTGCTACTGATCATAAATCAGTTGATCCTAAAGTAGCCACTACCAAAACAGTTGTTGAAACATCAAAACCTGCCAAAACTTCCACTGCATCTCAAATTGTCCCTAAAAAGAAAATTTAAAGCAGTAAAACAGTGGAAACACAAACAGAAAATGAAAAACCAATTGTATAAAAGGAAGATAAACACACCAAAACTACAGTTACAAAGGAATAAATAATTCAGTTAGGAAAATCACAAACACCATTCAACATCCAAGCTGGAATTGCCGAACTGGAGATACCAATTCCTTCGACAGAGTTGGTAAAACATGACCTATACAAATCACACATCACTGAAACTTTAAACATGAATGATGGAGAATATTCAGTTAATTTGAGTGATGACCAACCAGAACTAATCTTTGGTCCTGAAGTAAATGGAAAACACCAAGAAGGAGGAGTTCCTCCTTTCTACATTAGCTTAACTGTTCATGATCATATTTTACATAATTCCATGCTAGATTCAGGAGCTTCACACAATTTGATGCCAAAATCAATTATGGAAACCTTGAATTTAGACATCACTAGACCTTATAAAGATCTCTTCTCATTTGATTCCAGTAAAGTGAAATGTTTAGGCTTAATAAAAGTTTTATGTGTCACTTTAATTCAATACCCTGGAAAAAGCATAGTCATGGATATTGTAGTAGCTGGAATCCCTCCTAAGTATGGAATGTTGTTATCTCGCTCATGGGGAGCTAAACTACAAGGATCTCTACAATTATACATGTCTTATGAAACAATATCAGTTTTTCGCCAACCCAAGAAACTTTACAGAGAAACATTAACGAAATACATTGTTAGTAGTGTAGAAAGACCTCAAAATTATCCCATATATTCTACACCTACTAATATGGACTACTTCATTTTATGTAATTCTAATTCTAGTATATAGAACAACACTAAATTAAAACAAAAAGAGAAATACCCAGACAGTGAAAACATTTTTCATGAATCAATGTGGCATCTTGACTTTGATGGATCAGTTAACAAATTAGGAGCAGGAGCAGGAGTTTGGATACATAAAATGGAACATAACCATTATAAATTTCATGCCTTTAGATTAAATTTCAAATGTACCAACAACATGGCAAAGTATGAGGCTCTAATTTTAGGACTGCAAATTATTAGAAATTTAGTGTAATATTCCCAAATGGGGAAGCAGCAATATATGAACACAATAATGGAAATAGCAGTGAAAAATCAACACATGTAATGTAATAATATCATATATCCATCACATTAATATCATAACAGTAAAATGTATACAAGTCCTTGAGGAAATAGTCACTCGGGATAGGCAAAACCAGCCCCAAAAGAACATGTACAATAGATATCACTACTACACAACAATGCCCAAGGCTATGACAGCACATTTTTATTAGATATAACTACTGCTAGAGTATTTAAATACATGGATATGCAAATATGTGGCTCATACAATGATGGGATCAAAGATCTAAACTCCCAAACTCAATTTCAAGACAATCTGGGGAGGATTTCCTAAAATATGCAAAAAGTGCAAAATATCGAAATGCAGTCCTAGGAATGAATAGCAGCTGCAACTCAAGAACTGGATGGATATGGATGAAGATGATGCATAAGATGAATAATCCTCCTCCAATGGTTCTTTCAAGTGAAAGGTTGATCCTAACACTGAATATCTCACCCTCCAAACAAACACTGCAACCCCTCACTGCAAATGGTCACAAAAATAACGCAATCACTGAGGGATACTACGTTGGAGGTGAAATAAAATATGTTGGCTAAGTTCCAAGATGTGAAATCAGCTCCAGAATCTTCCTCACTGATCTCCCAAATGAAATAAAGCTTCCTCCTTTGAAAAACAAGCTCTGGAAGTGGTGTTCTCAACCCTCCACTGCAACACCTTGCAACACAACTCAGCTCTAAAAAGAAACTGCGTTGTAGCTGAAGGAGGTAGCTTGGCCTCAAGCCTAGATGTGGATAAATATAATACAAGCTCCCTCAAGAGGCCTCTCAAGAAAGGAGAAGGAATTCCTAAACAGGAATTCCTTGTGCTAAGAAACACAGCAATCTCAACTAAGCAGTTGAAGAAAGCACAATAGTCATGTAGACCACAAAATCAATAATCCATATCATGTCTTGCTATGGCTGCCTTGCCCTCCTTATATACAAATGGAAACCTTCTCACCTTTGGTCCCACTCATTAGGGTTTCCTCCACCAAGGAAACTTCCTCCCACTATCACTGCGCTCTCTCCATAGATGATCTCCACCTCTTATTCCAGCACTGTTGACTTGGTCAAACTTGACCTTGTCCACATGTATTTTCCCCTGTTCACGCATGAGGGTATCAAATCCAACTATTATTGTGATCCATTTTCACATCATGAAATATTTTATTCCTATTTTTAATATGCATGGGCCTCCTTACCCATTTATTCAACTGCTAGGTGACAAAAGAAAAAATCAATATTCCAATTAGTTGCATGCTAATTTTGGAATATTACAGTCCTCCCCTCCCAAATGTTGCTTGTCCTCAAGAAACTGCAAGGATAGAACTGAGAAGTCTCCACTCCTCCTCCTATAGCATCCACATATGATAAAATCCTCCAAGGAATGAGATGTTGTCTCATAAATAAATCTCCATATTGCCCCTCCCAAGTATGTAAGCTAGCTAGATATCTATCATCATGAAGAAGTAAAATACTCAAGGAGGCAATAAGGTGTTGTCTAGAGGTCCCTTTGAGGCATAGGATTTGAAATGCATGGGGAATCATCATTCCCATGTGGATACTCCATCTCCAAGCTATCATCCATACAAAATGAGCCACCCTCCAAAATGGTAACTCATGCAAATCCTCCTCCACCTTTGGCTCCTACAATGTAGGTGAGCTGAATATCTGATCATGGCAGACAAAATAGCCTACCCCACGCTGTCCCTCTCTCCACTTATGATAATTTTAGAGTATTTTTTGATCTTGGGCTGCAATAATGTTGCCTTCAAGTGGCAAGAAGAAGACAGGATCTCCAAAGATCTTCCCTCCAACGTTATGAATCATGCTGGCCCAAACCATCCCATATGTGATGAATAAGAAATCACCATCATATGGCATCCACATAAGAGGAATATTGAAGGTTTCATGTAGTGTTGGAAGGTACCAATAGTTTCCCAAGTGGTCACAGTGCAATTTTTCTAACTGTTGTTGCCAATCATAACATGGCAAGCCATCTCCCACACTCCTATTGAAGTATGGTACACAAAAGGTGTGGGAATTTTCATTCCCCTTGGACACATCTAACCAATGTGTCTCTCCTCCCAACAGTCTCTCCACAAGGGTGAGAACAACATCAACATAGGGAACCATAATGAGAATCATACTAGCTATCATATGTAACAAGGGAGAAGTACTATGGTCCCTCAAATGCAACCAGCGCAGTTTTACTCTCAACTACATTAGAAAATGGTATGATGTGTGGCTTCCCAACCACTTGCTTGCTGCCCCAATCTCCTCACAATTTTGGAGAAAGTCTATGGTGTATGGTGCAAACTGAGCATGCCCTGCATTATATATCCACTCCCCAAGACCTCCTAGGGAGTGGCCATCATCAAAACTTCTTATGGCCTCAAGTAGACCATGAATTCTAGAAGAAAGAATGCTCCTCCTTGGAGCAATTTCCTGTGCATATATGGTTAAGGAATGCACATATTCATTATGCAACCAAACAGTATCCTTACCATATGCTTTGCCCATGCAAATGGAGTGGCTCATAGATGAATCCCCTCTCATTCTCAAAGAGAAAAGAGGTGGTTGTGTTAACTCTTCCAAAGATTTATGTATCTCCTCCATCTCCACATGATCCATGCATCTCCTCAAATGCTAATATATATCCTCCTCAAAGCCTTCCCAAGTGTACCCCTCCATGATGGTGTGGTATGCCCTCACAGAATAAGTGTGGCTGAAGAGAAAATATTCATGAGTTGCTTGTAGTAACTTCTCCTTGAGCTTGGAAGCTCTAGATAAGAAGATCCTACCATGATATTAGATGACCTCATCTCTAACTAAATATCCCTCCTCATGCAACTGTCCATCCAATATCATGCAAGTAAAAAGATCCTTGGAATAATCCACCAATAGCTAGGATTTCCAATATGGATCTATCCTCCATAGTGACAGTGCTGATGATCTATCACAGAGAACATCTGCCATATGGTTGTCCTCCTCTTTAACATCTCCTATGCCAAAGATGCAAGTTGGAAGGCTGATATCCTTCCCATATTGCTCCTTCCACAGCGCAGAATCTGAAATGAGAGTGGGTAATGATGATGTTGAGAGAATGTCTCTCCTCTCCTTGAGTCTACCCAAGACTCTCGGAATTGTATCAAGCTCACCCAAGGTCTTCACCCCTCTGGAATCAATGAGTGGTGCATCCAAATGTGAAGCATCCCTCACCATTTGCTGATCTGGTGGTCTCCCTGGTGAAATGCCTCCATGCAATGAGACATCAATATCAAGAGTAGACTTCATATATGAATGGACAGACTTGTTCCTGCCCTCACTACGCAATCCATCCTACCTCTTCTATGCATCAACCTTCTGACATAGATAGGGGTGTGTGCTCCTGATCATATGATGTTGGTCATCCTCCCTATCTCCTCCTTTTATCCGCATGGTTTCACGCTCTATCAACAATGGCACATGATGATCATGGGTTGTGCCTTGACCTCCACATATGAGATCCTGGGGAATTCCTTGCAATGATACGAGAATCCCTCTTGTTGGAGCATGTGCTCCCTCTACCTCTACATGAGGTGATATATATTCTCTAGATATGACAACATTGTTGCCCCCAACCTTCTCTTCCTCTCCAAGATGAATGGGCAACCCTCCAAAAAGGTATCTTCATGCCTTCTTGTTCAATAATATGAGATAGAGGTATTGCCTCTAACAAATTTTGTGCAAGATGTCAGCCTCCGCAATAGTTTTCCAAAGTGGAGTTGAGTTTATAGGTTCCTCTAACACATGCAAAGTATTCGTTTGTTTTTGTTTGTTTAGCTCCACCACATTTGTTTCAGAATTTTTCTCATCAAATATTTCCAATATTCTCTTATTGAACCTTGCATAAGAAGAAGTATTTGCATTTTTCAAAGAAAAAGACTCAAATATCCACCATGCATAGGCCTTACCTCCAAAATGTAGCACTGCAACTCTGATGGCTTCGTCTTCAGAAACTTGGTGCTGCTACAAATAGCTATCTAGCTCCTCCACCCAAGCTCTAGCTGACCATTTAGGTGAACCATCAAAAGTAGATAGAGAAAATATACCCATGTCATGCTGCTTTCTCCTCTCCACCTTGATCTTGAAAAACTCTGGGAAAGTGATATGATCTCTAAACTTCTTAGTTTGAGATTCATACTCTTGCAGAAAATCACTAAGAGTTTCCCTCCTAGGCATTTCTTCTTCTGCTATCTCCCTCATAGAAAATCTGGGTATATGACTGCGTTGTGCATTATAGTGTGTGGCTGCATTCTCAAACTCATTATATGAAAATCTAGAGTTTGCTTCAGATTCAAAATCTCTTGGAGATTCTGTACACATCTCCTTCCTCATCTTCTTAAGATCTCCATGAATGCTCTGCAAAGTTTGAGAAAGAAACTTTGAAATTATCTCCTCCTTTCTTCCTCCAAATAATGGAGTCTTATTTTTTGTATTTTCTATTCATATTTTCTTCTTCTTGTCCTCCTGATAACACAATGTCTGAGATCCACAGGCTGAGCCAAGATTATGCTCTGATACCACTGTAATATTCCCAAATGGGGAAGCAGCAATATATGAACACAATAATGGAAATAGCAGTGACAAATCAACACATGTAATGTAAGAAGATCATATAGCGATCACATTAATATCATAATATCAAAATGTATACAAGTCCTTGAGGAAATAGTCACTCAGGATAGGCAAAACCGGCCCCAAAAGAACATGTACAATAAAGACCACTACTACACAACAATGCCCAAGGCTATGACAGCACAATTTTATTAGATACAACTGTTGCTAGAGTATTTCAATACATGGATATGCAAATATGTGGCTCATACATTGATGGGAGCAAAGATCTAAACTCCCCAACTCAATTTCAAGACAATCCAGAGAGGATTTCCTGAAATATGAAAAAAGTGCAGAATGTCGGAATGCAGTCCTAGGAATGAATAGCAGTTGTAACTCAATAACTGGATGAATATGGCTGAAGATGATGCATAATATGAATAAAACTCCTCCAATGGATCTTCCAAGTGAAAGGCTGATCCTAACACTAAAGATCTCACCCTCCAAACAAACATTGCAACCCCTCACTGCGAATGGTCACAGAAATAACGTAGTCACTGAGGGATACTGCGTTGTAGGTGAAAGAAAATATGTTGGCCAAGTTCCAAGATGTGAAATCAGCTCCAGAATCTTCCTCACTGATCTCCCAAAGGAAAGAAAGCTCCCTCCTCTGAAAAACAAGCTCCGGAAGTGGTGCTCTCAACCCTCCACTACAACACCCTGCAACACAACCCAGCTCTAAACAGAAACTACGTTGTAGCTGAAGGAGGTAGCTTGGCCTCAAGCCTCGATGTGAAGGAATACAGTACAAGCTCCCTCAAGAGGCCTCTCAAGAAAGGAGAAGGAATTCCTAAACAGGAATTCCTTGTGCTAAGCAGCACAACAATCTCAACTAAACAGTTGAAGAAAGCACAATAGTCATACAGACCACAAAATCAATAATCCATATCATGTCTTTCTATGGCTGCCTTTCCCTCCTTATATACAAATGGAAACTTTCTCACCTTGGGTCCCACTCATTAGGGTTTCCTCCACCAAGGAATCTTCCTCCCATTATCACTGCAATGTCTCCATAGTTGATCTCCACCTCTTATTTCAGCGTTGTTGACTTGGTCAAACTTGACCTTGTCCACATGTATTTTCCCCTGTTCACACATGAGGGTGTCAAATATAGCTATTATTGTGATCCCTTTTCACATCATGAGGGATTTTATTCCTATTTTTAATATGCATGGGCCTCCTTACCCATTTATTCAATTGCTAGGTGACAAAAGCAAAAATCAATATTCCAATTAGTTGCATGTTAATTTTGGAATATTAAATTTAGGAGGAAAAAGAGTTTCTATCATGGGAGACTCTGATTTAATTGTAAAACATATTAGAGGATAATATTCTGTATATAATCCAAGATTAAGCCAATATAGAGAAACAGTTTTAGATTTGATCAAAGGATTGCTTGAATGTAATTTTGCTATAATTCCTAGAAAACAAAATGTGCAAGCACACAGTTTAGCAACTTTTTCTAGTACCTGCAATCTACCTTTTCAACCAAATTATCAATATACAACAGAAGTTAAACACAGGCCTACAATACCAGACAATCTAAAATATTGGCAGATATTCTCATAGGATGAACAAATCTATCACTTCATGAATACTAAAGGAGAATTTCAGAATTGTAACATAGACACAGATTCTAAAGTAGATCAAAACATAGATAGTGAGATTGATATAAGTGTTGTAGATGTAAAAAAATTAGATTTCACTAAACCCACTAAATTTACTCAAGTAGAAATAGATAATTTAGAAAAGGTCGAAATAGACGAATTAGCTAATGATGATTCTGACATTTTAAACCTTAAGAATAACTTTTTACCTAAGGGATTAGCCCCTTTAGAAGATCTTTTTGATTCAAATGATGTTGCAATAAAAACAAAGATGGAACCATTAAGATCAGATATTGAAGAATGCAATATAGGAACAGAAGTGAAACCTGAGATGATAAAACTTTCAAAAGCCTTACCTCAAGAAGAAAAACTGAAATAAATAGCTCTGTTTAAAGAATTTCAGGATGTATTTTCATGGAGTTATGAAGACTTAAAATCTTATGACACATAATACAACACAAAATACCCATAAAAGAAGATCAAAAACCTTTCAAACAGAAGATCAGAAGAATTAATCCAGTTTTATTGCCTTTAATTGAAAAATAGGTTAAGAGAATGTATGAAGCCCGTATCATTGCACCAATCAGATATTCTGCTTGGGTTTCAAACCTAGTTCTCACTAGGAAAAAGATAGGGGAAATCAGACTTTGTGTTGATTTCCGGAATTTAAACAAGGTTTCCTTAAAAGATAATTACCCTCTACCCAAAATGGATCACATTTTACAGAGGGTAGTTGGCTCATCCAGGATTTTATTGCTTGAAGGATTCTCTGGATATAACCAGATTTTAGTTCAAAAAGAAGACCAACCAAAAATTGCATTCGCTACTCCATGGGGTACTTTCATGTATGTGAAATTCCTTTTGGATTAATGAATGTAGGAGCTAATTTCCAGAGAGCTATGGACATAGATTTTGCTAAATAAATTCATGATTTTCTTGTGATTTATCTAGATGATATTACTATATTTTCAAAGACTGACAATGAACGTCTAGATCATCTCAGACAAGTGTTTATCAAATGCAAGAAATTTGGTATTTCTTTGAATCCAAAAAAAAACTCTATTTGGACTTGAAGAAGGTAAATTGTTAGGACATATCATATCTAAAGAGGGAATTAGATTAGACCCAGCTAGAATAGAGGCCATTCTAAACATTAGTCATCCTAGGAATATTAAATAATTGCAGGCTTTCTTAGGTAAAATCAATTTTCTTAGAAGATTCATTTCAAACTTAGTAGAATTAACTATAGAACTTAAAAACATGTTGAATAAAGACTCGGAATTTAAATGGACAATAGAGGCAAAGAAATCATTTGAATAAATCAAACAAGCCCTTACAAAAACACCAGTTCTAATAAGTGTTGATTTCAAAAAATATTTCATTATTTTTTCCTTTGCTTTAGAACATACTATTGTTGCAGTCTTACTGCGGAAAAATGATCAGTGCTATGAGAAACCCATTTATTTTTTCAACAAATAACTTAGAGATGCTACTCTGAAATATAACATAATGGAAAAGCAGGCACTAGCTTTAGTGAAGGCCATGAAAGACTTTAGAGTGTACATGTTATATTCACATATCATTGCTTATGTTCCAAATTCAGTAGTGAAGGACATTTTGACTTAGAATGGGCCTGATGGTAAGAGAGGCAAGTGGATTGCCACCATTTTGGAATATGACATGGAAATTGAGCCCACCAAACTCATTAAAGGCCAAGGTTTAGCCAAACTCATGGCTGAATCGAACTGTTAGGCCTTAGATATTAATTTGATTTCCCAATTATATGATCAAGAAGAGATGGCGACTCCAGAGATTAGTGAAGCCTTTTCAGATTCACCATGGTATGCAGATATCATATTTGTATTACTAAATTTACAAGCTCCTCCTGGATTGTCAAGAACCAAAGCTAGATTTTTAAAGTTAAAAGCAATGAAATTTTGTATCATAGATAATGCACTATTTTGGAAAGATCATGGTGGAATTTTATTGAATTTTTTTCTTAAAGAAGAAGCTGATAAAGTTTTGGAAGGGTTTCATGCAGGTGACTATGGAGGACACCTATACTGGAATTCAACTGCAGATAAAATTTTGAGCGTTAGTTTTTACTGGCCTACACTTTTTGTAGATGTGAAAAAATTAAGTGACCTCCTGTCACAAATGCCAAATATTTGAAGGAAAGAAAAAATTTCTACCTTTACCCCTTAAACCAATCTCCACAGAAATTCCTTTTCAGTAATGGGGCCTTGATTTCATTGGTGAAATTCACCCTCCATCCTCAGCCCAACACAAATGGATTTTGACAACCACAGACTATTTCACCAAGTGGATAGAAGCCATTCCTTCTAGGCAAGCCACTGATACTTTCATAATCTCATTTTTAGAAAACAACATATTGTCAAGATTTAGATGCCCCCAAAAGCTCATTACTGATAATGCAGCTGCTTTCAAGTCTAAAAATATGATTGAGTTCTGTAATAAATACCACATTACCCTTGGCCATTCCACTTCTTATTACCCTCAAGGTAATGGTCTTGTTGAATCCTCCAATAAAATCCTTGTGAATATCATCAAGAAACTACTAGAAGACAATAAGAAAACCTGGAACAAAAGATTAGTCAATGCCTTATGGGCAGATAGACTTACCACAAATAAATCTATTGGTACATCCCCTTATCAGTTTTTTTATGTTATGGATGATGTTTTTCCATCCTCTCTAGGAGTACCCATGATGAAAATAATCCAAGAACTGCAGGTTGAAACCAATGATATCCAGAGAAGGATAAATCAAACCATACACTGGAAACAAACCAGGGAATATGTCTATATCAAGTCTCAAGTTGTTCAAGAGAAGATTAAAAATATATTTGACAGGAAGACTAAGGAAGATGATTTTTACATAGGTGAAAAAGTTCTTAAATGGGATTCCAAGAGAGAAGAGAAAGGTAAACATGGGAAATTTGATTTCTTATGGAAAGGCCCTTATGTCATTTATGGTTACAGAGGTAACAATGCATTATTTTTGAAGGAGTTGGATGGATCAGATCTGCCAGGTGGACCTATCAATAGTAGAATGTTGAAGCATTACTATTCCCTAGAGTAACAGTAGTTCACTTTGTTTACTTTACTTATTGTACATAACATTGCGGATTTTAGATTGGATTAGATGTTTTTCTAGAAAAGTTGCAGCCCAGAGAGAAGGCCCTAAGCTTTGAAAGACAAAATATCATAAGTATGAATAATGCAGAGCTCAGAAAACAATTTCACAGCCAGCATAGTCAAATTCAAAGGCTACTAGTCTCAAAGTTCTTGACATTTCACCAGGAAATGCCATCCCTATGTGGAGCCACTATTAGGGTCCTATAATAATAGGATTCATAATTTTGAATTGACTTTGATTATTTTTGTAAAATTTTAAAAATATAAATGTAAAGAGCGTAAAAGTCCTAAAAGAAAAATCAAATGACTTGAAAGAAAATATATAAAAATGGACCCCAAACAAAAAAGAGATAAAAATAAAACATGAAAGTGATGCAAATACAAATGCCACTACTATTTACTTTTACTGCAAAATAAAGATTGTGTGTAGCTTATCATAAATGCCACAATCCATGAAGGTCAAACTACTTAATCTTGACCTTTCATGCTTTAAATTTCATGTTGTTAGATAGAGAATAAAGATCTAGCCAAACAGTTTAATCTTGGCAGATCAGTAGTTAGGTAGATAATAATAAGGAGCTCAAAAGTTTAATCTGAACCCTTGGAAGAAATAAGGATAGAATTAGTTAGTTTGCTGTTAAAAAAATAAATAAATAAGGGTCCGCAAACTCAAATGCACCCATGTAAATGAAGAAAAAATGTTAGGGTAATAGATGGGTAGGTAGAAGCAAATTTCACAAGGCAACAATAACAAAAAAATTGGTCATTTCATTTACTAACTTCCTTTCAAAATTAGTCCCTTGTAAAAATACCCCATCCCCTTCATTTTTACCCTTTCCCCTTATTTCACTCTTTTCCCCTTTGCAAAAAGTCCCTTTTCCTAAGTTAAAATGCACATTTATCTTTGCAAAAGTTTAAAAAAAAAAAAACCTTTATTAATTTCCTTTTATTCATAAAACCCATAAAAAATACTTTATCCTAAGTATAAATGTTGAAAATGTTATATCGGGTCCCACTATGAAGAAATCTATCCCCAATATTAGTTTTTACATTATACTTAGTGTATTTAACATCCGACAATTACCCGCAATTACATTACTTTATTAACATTAAAACTTAGTATATTAAATCCCATATTAAACCTGTATCCCGTATTATATTAAATCTCGTATATGTATTTCCCTACCCATATTTTTTATATATGCCAATGGTTTAATTCCCCACATGTTATATATCCCAGACCTACTACGTATTATCCCTGTTGAGTCTCAAATCTGCATCTTTCCTATACACCGTTTTAGACCTTTTTCATTCACCTGAACCTTCCAAGTTGTCAATATCATTGTATATTAATTGTAAAAGAGCATCTAAAATGGTTTTTAACTATATTTTGTGTCTGTTGTTTGATTTATATTTTTGCTCATTTAGCTGCGGAATCTTGCCACTTTCCACAGCTGCTGCAACTTTCCGCAGCCATTTTGTGAAAGTCTATGTTACAGGTGTCTTCAGGAAAAATGAGCCACATGGGCAAGTCAGAAATGATGTGGACATGGATCGTGTCCTATTGGCTCGAGCAAATTCACTTAAGGAGGCTGTGGTCAAAGGTGGCCAAGTGGAAGTCAACCGTAGAGTCCCACGGTGACAGGACTCTGTTTCTCATCACGTGAAGATTTGTATGACCGTTTCTAATTTATGGGAGACACATCAACACCTGTACACGGCTCCATAAGCCGAATCCAACATCCACTCTTCATAGATTTACTCTTCACTGCGACCATGATGCTGGATCTTTGGACGTGATGGTTTACGTGTCTCTATCAGCACAAACTTTAGGGAATTAGTTATATTACCTTTGTTATAAATAACGCGTTTGCATACGCATATTAGATTAGCCTCCAGATAGCTTTGTAATGTAATTAAATTTCCACTGTGCCGTAATATCATCTCTCTGTTATGACTGCATTTTAATATATAATAAGACTATGTTTCCAAGCGTAATTCGTATTTGAAGGCTGTTGCCCGAGGCTGGTGCAGAGGGCCCCTGCACACGCTGAGGTTTTGTGCATTATTGTATAGTTTCTTGTTTATTTCTTTAAGTTCATTGTACCATAATTCATTCACATGTTTATACATTGCATCCTTCATGGTATTTATGCTTCATTTCTGTTTATAATATTTCATGCTTTACATCTTACTTCTGTCCATAATCTTTCATGTTTTATGTTGTTGTTAACTGATCAGTGTTCTTGTTTCAGATTACAAATAGGCAGCCCGGGCATTTGCATATCTTTTGACTAACGACATGGAATCAATATTGTTCTGCTGCTAATTTATTTTTCTTAGTTTTGTTTAATTTCAGTACTGCTTTGTTTATTTCAGTCTTGCACATTTGTTTCTATAGTTAGATTTAGATATATTAAATTGCTCATGTCATTTTCAGTTACCTCTGAAAGCCACAACTGGACTGATGGTGAGGGATTGAAGTATGAGTGTGTAGTTTGATATTAGTTTACTTTCTGCAAGTTAGATATATTAAATTGCTCATGTCATTTTCAGTTACCTCCGAAAGCCACAGCTGGACTGATGGTGAGGGATTGAAGTATGAGTGTGTAGTTTGATATTAGTTTCTTTTTATGCAAATTAGATATCAGATTGCTCAAGTTGTTTATGGTTACCTCCGAAAGCCATAGCTGGAATAATGGTGAGGGATCAGAATATAAGTTGATGTAATTTGATTTAGATTTAATTTGTTGCAATTCTTGGATTTCTTTAAGCATAGTTTCTTTTGTGTTTAGACAGCAGCAAGAATAGTTTGGTTTTCATGCTCAATAGTTCACTGTTTGATTTATTAGGCTAGCAACACATTTTCATTTCCTTTCAAGTTTTGTCATTGTATATTTTAAATTCCTTTTGAAGTTTGAAGTTGGTAAATAATTATAAAGGATATCATTGCCTTGAACAATCATAACCATACTTGTTTTTATTTTAGAATTTCCATCACACATTAGAAAACCAAAAATGACAAAAAGATAAGAAATAGGTTATCTTGCACATATAGTGCGCCACACTTCATCAGCTTACGAATCCCGGATTGATAAATTAATGTAGCAATTTAGAACACACTAAATTGACCAAACATTTTGGCGCCATTGCCGGGGAAGTGTAACTAGGTAGCCAATTTCTTAAAAAAAAACACACACACAAAAACAAAATAATAAAAGAAGGGAAAACTTGATAACTTCTTGAAGTATGCTCTCCTCTTGCACCTAGTGTGATCTGGAGGATCAGAAAAGAGAATTATTGGTTTAGTAATTTCTTAAGTATGCTCCCTTCTTGCACCTAGTGTGACCTGCAAGATCAGAAAGAGAATTATTAGCCCAGCTTAAAAAAAAAAAAAAAATGACATGCATAGAGCAAGAGATTCTAGGGGAAGGTTTATAGCTAAAGCCAAGAATTCGATTTTCACAACTCCATCTTCTTCAAGGCATAGACAAGATTCACCACCATCTACCCCTAGCCTTAAGATTTTTGGAATTCAAGGAGTAGCTGAATTAGAGGATTCTCCTATACCACCTACTAAATCTCATTTAGAAAAGGAAGAGACTCCCTCTAATCCTCCCTTGATAGAAGAACCAGAGCACTTTAAGGACTCTAAAGAAACTATCATGGCAGAGGAAATAATAGATGGATTTGGAGGTAGAGGTAGAGGAGGAGGAGGAAACAATGGAAACAACAATGGTGAAGGTAATAATGGAAGAAATAGGGAAGGAGACAACTTGTTTGGATTCCCTATAGTTGATGAGGAAACTCATACAACAATGAAAAATATCTCACCATCTGTCCTCCCCAACTTTTATGGATTGCGAAGTGAGGATCTTGAAACATTTATGTTTGAGTTTGAAGTCGTGTGCCGAACCTATGACTATATGGAAGACTCTCAAAAACTCAAACTGTTTCCTTCAACATTGAAGGGAGCTGCTTTGAAATGGTTCATGGGATTAGACACTCAATCTATTAGGACTTGGAATGATATGAAACAAAAAAATTTGGATAGATACTTGGACTATTGTATGCCCACCAATCACAAGGATGAGGTATTCAAAATGATGCAAAAAGAAGATGAAAATTTGGAAGATCTACTTGAAAGATTTCAATACAACTTAAAAAGAGAAAAGATGAGAAACTTAGATGATGAAAACTTGAAAGCCCTCATATTAAAAGCCATTAGAGATGAATGGATAGATATTTTAAACATGATGGGGAAAGGAGACATTTCTCAACTTCCACTTCGTGACATAACAGAACTATGTGTCCATCTCTCAAGAGGAAAATCTAAAACAGGAAAAGGGCCTAGGTATCCTTCTCTTATTAGGGCTAACAAATTTGCAACTGGATCAGTAAGTAGGGTAGAGATTGGTAACATGCTTGATGAATTCAAAACTGATATCTTAGGGAGCCTTAGTGAACAACTAGACACCCTTAAAATCCAAAACAAGCAGAAAGCAGAAACAGATGCTTTAGCCATCTTTTGTCCGAAATGTAGGAAGAAACATGCTTTAATGGAATGTCCCTTGGATGCAAAATTTGTAGAAACATGTATGATTTGCTCAGAGAATCATGAGATCAAGGATTGTCCTTCAATTCCTGGACTCAAAGCTGTTTTTCAAGAAGACCCAAATTCAGTAGAATCTCTCTGCTTTGTTGCAAGAAGACCTTGGCAGGGACAACAAACTCAAGGGTTTAACAACCCTATGAATCTTCAAAACCCACCAAATTGGAATCCTTGGCAACAACCTTGGCTCCAACATCAAAATCCATATCAGCCATGGGTACAAGGGATGAGAAATCCTTATGGGAGATTTGCTCAATTTTATCAATATCCTCCATCTTTTCAAAATCAACAAGCTCCACAACTTCCAAACCCAAATCCACAACTTTCATTGCCATTTCCACAACAACAACCTTCTCAACAAAATCCAAATCCTCAACTCATGCTCCCATATCAACAAAAGACAAATCAACTTCCATCTCAGCCATTTCCAAATCCTAACAATAAAAATCCTCAGAATACTTACATGGTAGAAGGACAACAATTTCCTACCTATATGATTGTTCCTCTCAATGATGTACAACTCAGATCTGGTAGAGTTTTAGAAAAACCTTCTATAGATATTCAAGAACAAGGTACCTCTGAGGAGGACTCTCTTAAAGTCAATGAGGGTTCTGAGGAAGCATCTCTTCAAAATTCAAACATTCAAAAAGAAAAAGAAAATTTAACACCCACAACTCCTATAGTTGAGCAACCTGCATCTTCATCTACACCTCCTTTTCCCGAAAGACTACAAATTGACAAGGGGGTGGAAAAACAAATCTTGTTGCCTAACTATGATTTTCTAGATGAATTGAAGAATGTTTGTATCAAGATTCCTTTGTTACAATCCATTCGAGAGATTCCTATTCTAGCAAAAACAATAAAGGAGTTGAGTTTCAAAAGACCAGGAAGGAAACTAAAAGACACAAGAAGAATCCACCTGGTAGGAAAAATTGCAGATATTATGATGGGAAAAATTACCATGCAGAAGTATGTAGATCTAGGAAGTCCAATTGTCAAGACACATATAAATGGGATAGAAATTCCAAACACATTGATTGACTTAGGGGCCGCTATCAACATTATGAGTAGACAGACTATGGACCAACTAAAACTTCCTAACCTTCTTTTTACACCTACTTTACTGCAACTTGCAGATCGATCAATTATTAAACCAGATGGTGTATTAGAAGATATTTCAGTCTCCTTAGATTCTTTGGAATATCCAGTAGATTTCATGATTTTGACTCCCAAGAGTAATCTAGGAGGGCACCCACTTATCTTAGGAAGACCTTGGCTAGCCACAGCTGATGCTTTCATTAGTTGTAGATCTGGGGATATGTACATTTCTAATGGTAATTCGACAAAGAAATTCAATTTGTATCTTCCAGCAAAAGCAATCACAGAAGTAGGAGACAATGAATGGGTTGATGATGAGGACACTATACAACCTGTCTTTACCATTTCTGAAATCAGTGAGGATAGTCAAATTCTGAACACATTAGAAAATTTTGAGATATCTTCAGAATATGACCCCACACAATTCCAATTGGAATCTGACATAGAATATTTATCATCAAGACAAATGTCTCTTTACTCTATGGAAGAGTTTGGTAGTTCTACCATTGAGATTTATCCAGGAAAAACATTGAATATCAACAAACATTTGGAAAAGTCACAACAAGAAGAACTAATCAAAATCTTGCAAAAACATTCTACTGCATTTGCATGGGAATATACTGACATGAAAGGTATTGATCCTAAGACTTGCATCCATCATATCTATATTGAGGAAAACAGTAGACCAATCAGACAACCTCAAAGAAGGATGAATCCAAATCTTAGGAGATAGTGAAAGAAGAGCTCCAAAAACTACTCAATGTAAACTTCATTTATCCAATTTCAGATAGCCGATGGGTTTCTCCTTTGGTTATAGTACCTAAAAAGAATGGTAAATGGAGGGTATGCATTGATTACAGGGAATTGAATAAAGAAACTTTGAAGGATCACTTTCCTTTGCCTTTTATCGATCAGGTATTAGACACATTAGCAGGTAAAAAGTACTTTTCATTTTTGGATGGTTTTAGTGGCTATAATCAAATTCAGGTAGCACCTCAAGATCAAGATAAGACCACATTTACTTGTCCATGGGGAACTTTTGCCTACCGAGTGCTTCCTTTTGGGTTATGTAATGCACCTACAACATTCCAAAGAGCAGTACTAGGAATTTTTTCTGATCTAATCCATGATTGTGTAGAGGTTTATATGGATGATTTTACAGTTTATGGTAATTCATTTGAAGAGGCATTAGAAAATTTGGAAAAAGTCCTTATAAGATGCAAAGAAACAAACCTTTCATTAAGCCATGAAAAATGCTTTATGATGTTTACTGAAGGGATTGTTTTAGGACATCATATTTCAGGAGATGGGATTAAGGTTGATAGATCAAAAGTTGAAGTCATCTCCAAGTTGCCTATTCCAAATTGTCAAAGAGATGTTAGAAGTTTTCTAGGATTTACCGGTTACTATAGAAGATTTATAGAAAACTTCACTAAAATAGCATCTCCACTCTTCAAATTGCTTACAAAAGACTGTGAATTTAAATGGGATCCTGATTGTCAATCAGCTTTTGAAACTTTGAAAACAAGAATATCCGAAGCACCTATCTTGAGAGGACCAAATTGGAAACTCCCTTTCCATATTTCTACGGATGCTTCAGATACAGCTCTAGGAGCTGTGTTGGGTCAAAAAGATTTAGTTCCTTATGCCATTTATTATACCAGTAAAAATTTGACTCCCACAGAGTTGAACTATACTGTGACTGAAAAAGAGTTTTTAGCTGTTGTTCATGCAATTAATAATTTTAGACATTACATAACAAGCTATGAAACTTTTATTCATATTGACCATTCTGCAATTAGATATTTAATGAACAAACCTGTTACTAATGGCAGAGTGACAAGATGGCTCTTACTTTTGCAAGAATTCAATATTACTGTGTTGGATAGACCAAGAAAACAAAATACAGTAGCTGATTTCTTGTCTAGGATTCAAAATGCTAAAGAAGATTCTCCTGTAGAGGATAAGTTTCCTGATGAATACTTGTTTGCAGTAACTATTAAGACTCCTTGGTATGCAGATATTGCTAACTATTTGGTTACAGGGAAACTGCCTTCACATTTATTTCCAAGTAAAAAATGAAAATTTATTCAGGAGAGTTCAAAATATTCATGGATTTCTAACAAATTGTTTAAAACAGGGCCAGATCTTGTGATCAGAAGATGTGTCAGGGAAGATGAAATGCCTGATATCCTTAAGGCATGTCATGATGAACCATGCGACGGACACTTTGCAAACAAAAGGACGGCCTATAAAATCCTCTCTTTAGGATATTATTGGCCTTCCCTCTTCAAAGATGCAAAACAATATGTCAAAAGGTGTGACAGCTGCCAAAGAGTAGGGAAACCAACCCTTTCAAATGAAATGCCATTGCAACCACAGGTACTCATTGAACCCTTTGAAAAATGGGCTTTAGATTTCATTGGACCTATTAATCCACCATCTAAGCAAAAGAAGTATATATTTGTTTGTACTGATTATGTTACTAAATGGGTAGAAGCCAAAGAATTAGTATCTGCTACTGAAAATTCAGTTGTTCATTTTCTTTATGAGGATATTTTTACTCGCTTTGATGTTCCAAGAGAAATTGTGACAGATCAGGGAAGTCAATTCACATCCAACTCGGTGGAGAAGCTGATGGAAGAATACAAAATCAAGCATAGAAGATATACTCCTTACCATCCGCAAGAAAATGGTCAAGTGGAGTCTACCAACAAAGTTCTCGAAAGTATCATCACCAAAATTGTTCATCTACATAGAAGAGATTGGGCAGAAAGGCTTCCTGAAGCCTTGTGGGCCTACAGAACTACATGGAGAAATACAACAAGACATTCTCCCTATGAACTTGTTTATGGGAAGGAAGTCCTGCTCCCCATTGAGTTCCAAGTCAAGACCTTCAAGATAGCAGTTCAGTTGGGGATGGACTTATCAGAAGCCCAAAAGCATAGAATGGAGCAGTTGAATGAGCTAGATGAGATCAGACAAGAAGAAATTTTAAGAACTGATCTAGTTCAATATCAAAGAGCTACATGGCATGACAAGTACATCAAAGAGAAGAAGTTTCAAGCAGGAGATTGGGCATTGTTATTTGATTCCAAGTTTAAATATTTTCAAGGAAAATTTCAGACTCATTGGCTTGGGCCATATGAAATTGACAAGATCTTTAGCAATGGAGCGGTAAGAATCAAGACCATTGATGAGTTTCAAACTCCTCTTATTGTGAATGGCCACAGATTGAAAGTTTATCATAAGCCACTCTCAAAAGAGGAATTTTTCAAAATGTTTCAAGAAAATTCTGCAATCAGGATGGTACAAAAGAATTCTTCTTCTCCACCAGCCTAGCTTTTGTTCTTTTCAGTTAAAAAAAAAAAAAAAAAAAAAAAAAAAATTGTATAAGCTTGAAAACCAATCACTGATTGGCAGTCTTATACAGAAAATGTAGGGTGAAAATCAGGAACACCTGACACCCTATATTTTCCAAAAAAAAAAATCTCTCTTTCATTTCACAAGTTTTGTGACCACCCATTCCACTTCATTCCACTTCATTTCACTCCACTTCATTCCATTTCACTTCATTTTATCTATTTCATTCCATTTCACCAATAAAATTCTCTTTCATGACCATTTCCATTTAGTCAATTGTCATCTGTTCATTTCCATTCACCCAAATAATAGTTGTGTCAGTTTCCGCAGCTAACATCTGTTTCCGCAGCTGACACCAGTTTCCGCAGCCAGAAGCAGATTCCGCAGCTACCACTCTGTTTTTCAAAAGAATGTACAGCCAGATGTTATTTCCATAATTATGAAATAAAATGCAGGTATGAGGACCAATTATGAAGACATGGAGCATTCAAGATAGCAATGAGGAGCAACTAATTGAAGACCAAGGAAAAATGGCAAGAATTCCAAGGTATGACTAAAAATTTATTTCAAATGGCATTTAAAACACATTTTTATATAGTTATAGACCATAAGCTCCATTAGGTGCAATGATTATATTGACAAACTCCGTAACCACTCCATGATCTCTGTACAATCCTCCCACAACCCTTGCATTCATTCTCAAACGGTCCCATAATTAAACCTCTGATCTTCACTCGAACTCTAATATTCCACCTGTGATAATGAGACGTAGTTGATTTGACTACGGCTTCTTTCAGCCGCATAAAATCCGTAGCCGTTGTATAAACGTGCTCACATTTATTCTGTAGCCACCAAATTTTAAAACACTGCCAGATGTGTTATACTCTTCCTATTGTTCTATTAATCTTACAGCCGCATTTCCGCCGTGCTCACGTAACCCTTCTCTGTTCTGCTTCACTCCATTTCATTCTCTGTTACGCTACAGTCTGTATACCCACTCTCTGATATCTACCTACAGTCATCGTGCTCATTTCCGTTCATTCAGCCGTCCTACTTCCAATGAACCCTCCTCACGCAGGCAAGTTTTTAAAGAGCAGAAAGAAGGATGGGTAAATTGTTGAGAGCAAAACCAGAGGGACCTAAATTCATGGAAGGATACCCGCAAGTCAGGGATATATTGAAGAAGGCAAAGTGGCTACGGTTTATCCAAAAGTTTATAGGCTACCATAAAGAGGTGAAAAAAGTGTTTGCAAGGTCTTTCAATGGCCTGGAGGTAGAGATTGGAGACCTTAAGTTTACGGTGAATGAGGCATCTATAGCATCTGTCACAAAACTTCTTCAAGAGGGTGAACGTTGGTTTAAGAATAAAAGCATTAGTGATGAAGCCTGGAGAGTGATTCTACATAACCCAGGTATGGACATAACTATTTTTAAAAGAGGAATTCATGTTCATGCTTTGAAAGAGGAATGGGCTACTTTGCTGCTAGTTGTTCAAAAATTTATCACCTGTGAAGGCCGTTTTGGGTCCATGTATATGTACCATACCAGATTGCTGATGAATTTTCTAGATAACCAAACCCTCAATCTCCCATACTTTCTATTAAATAGTTTGAAGAAGATGTCTGTGACTGTTCAGAAACATTTAGGGGATGTAGAACCACATCTATATCACCATGGTCTTGTAAAAATTTTGATTGAAAAAGAGTTAAAGGAGAAGAAGGACACATGGGAACAATTTTTGATTAGAAATTTCTTTGAGGAACCTCAAGAAATTCCTAAAGGTAGCACATCAAGAAGGAGTAGGAGAAAAAGAACAAATGATGAAACTCAAAGTACTCCTACTACTACAATTGAAAGCACTAGTAGGGAAGAGAGACTTTCAAAAAGGAAGAAGAGAGAAACCAAGGGTAAAAAGCCAATAACATCAAAAGAGAGAAAAAGTATTGAGGCTATGCATCAAACCCCTTCTTCCGAAGAAGATCATCAAGTGTTATCTGAGAGATTGGTTCATCTTCAAGAACAGTTATCTATAGCCAAGAAGAAAGAGAAAGGAAAACAAAAGCAAAAAGACAGTGGTCCACAGCGTGTGAGAAGAAGTTCCAGGCTTAAGGGGAAGTTGAGGAAAACGCAAAAGAAGGGACCTCATTTTATTGAATTGGGAGAAGAAACATTTGAACAATCCCCAGCTGACCACAGTCCATCTCACTCTCAGACAGTCAGTGAACCTGGTTCATTTCATTCTCAGACAGACATTGAACATAGTCCATCCCATTTTCAGCCAGATTTTGAAGACAACTCTCCTCCACAGCATTTTGGGGACAGCCCAATAAAAACGACACCTGATATAGACCCAAAGCAGTAAGAAGTATATGATTATATAGAATCTTTAGAAAAAGCAGCTTACGAATCCCGGATTGATAAATTAATGTAGCAATTTAGGACACACTAAATTGACCAAACAATCCCCACCTATTATAATATTACACTTACCTTAACCCCATTGGCTATATCACACAAAACCCGACCATATCACAAATGTAACCAATCGCACCCTGGGCCCCACGCCATAAATCCTGATACATCCATCGTATCATCTCATCCGTTAGGTCAACATTAACCAGATCTAAAGGTCAGCATTGTCTATTGCACATCCAATAGAACGATCATTAGCATACCCCCAACCATGCGAAATGCGCGGTTTGCGAGGCTCTCCTCCAAGATACATGTCTAATTTTCATTTGATTGCATCAATCAAAACTATACCGCCAACCGACTTTGGCCAATGCAAAAACCGCTCGGTGGTTTTCTCCTGCCAGTTGCGCAAACCGCCCTATCAATTCAAACATTAACCGCGCATCAATGCAATCATTGTTGATTAAAATGCATATACCCACCCATTTTCACCCTTTTGCCATTTTTGTTACATTTTCCACAAAAGAAGCATTGCAAACTGAAAAAATTGTTGCCGGCTCTGTTTTTAAGCCAAATTGAAATAGAATTCACCAATTTGATTGCTACAATTGTTGCAGAAGTCATCCAAAGCTCTATAAAGACCAAAAAAGCCTCAAAAATCCTTATAACTTTAGAAACCCTCTGCAGACACAAATCTTTGTTTTTTCAGGGATTCTTCAAAGAAAAGACATGTTCTTTGATCCAAAGAAATAATTCAACTAATTGAATCATGTGTATACAAACTTTCATTGAAAATCACATGTATTAAAAAAATTTCGACGCATTTCGAACCAGCCAGTACCGTTCATCATCAGGACAAGATGACAAATTTGATCAAGAAACCTATTTCAATAGATAAGACAAGCATCAACTAGCCATTGTAAAATAATGGCTAGTTTGACTAGAATAAGGAATTCAGTTATATTTTATCATATTTTAATATATTTTAATTTTAATTTTATTATATTTTAATTTTATTATATTTAAATCTTAATTCTATTATATTTGAATAATATTTGTATTCATACTTTTTAATAATTTAATATAATTTAATATTTTAGTACTTTAAATTATATGTTATATAATTACAATTCATTAATAGTTATATGAAAATAAATAAATAAATAATAATAATTTATTTAATTTACGTAATAGGTAATTTTACTAATTAAAAAAAAAACCATAATAATAATAATCATAATAATACAATAAAAGGAGCAGATAGGGAGAAAGAAACTAAGAGCGAGAGATGAGGGAATGACAAGAGGGAGCACAGAGGAAGAGATAAGGCAACTAAGAGTGAAGGGCAGGAATCCAGCATCTGCTAACACTCCACCCATCATCCCTATTAAGGTTAACCAGCGTCTTTTCAATTTCCAAGGCTTCCCTCAACTTGCGGTGGTGGAAATGGTCAATTCTTGCAATAACCTTAGCATCTTCAATAAAAATGTGATGATTTGTCTTCTCAGCATGCTTTGCTAAGGCAGAGGACCGAGATCTACTATGTCTAAGGTCAGCGACATGTTCGTGAATTCTTTGATTAATTGATCGACCAGTTTCACCGATGTAAGGTGTCCCACGGGAGCATGGAATCAAGTAAACACCCTTACCATCCTTAGGGGAAATCAGGTCCTTAACAGATCTAAGCAAACTTCGAATGGTGCGGAGGGGCTTGAAGGTTAAGGAAACATTATGTTTCTTCAAGATCCTCATGATTTTATCAGTAGTAACATGGATAAACAGAAGGTGAACTCCAGATAACCGATCACAAGGATCTTTCTTAACACAAGGATTGATCATAGAATTTAACCTTATTAATTGAATCATTTAGGAGCCTTTTTGCAAACCTAAAGAAAGCCCTATTACTTCCTAAAGCTCTTTCTACAAACCCTGGGCATATTTTCACAGATTCTGAGACCTAATACTGTTTAAAATCACAGAGATTTAATAAATTGAATAATTTTAAGCCTCTATACACATGAATAAACCATTCTTGTCATCCAGTCCTTTCATATAGACCCTAGACTTATTTTTTGCAGAAAACCTATAGTCCTGAAATTGCCTTTTTGTTGCAGAGAACATAGTTTGATCAATTGACCAAGTTTATACCTTTGTAGACCATAGATAAAGCCCTGATTTCATCCTCAATCCTTTGCAAACTGTTATAATTTGCCAGAGGTGCTCCTAAAGGCCTAAATCACTTTTTTTTCTAAGTTAAAAGAGTTATAATATTGATAAATCAAGAAAAGCAATGGCTTTCAAAAACATTGTAGTTTTCAATCCTCTACAATCCCCTGTTATAGATGTAGAGCACATTCCCTTGGCTGACAAAGACTTCAAGGTTACTGACACAGTCACAGAATTTAACCTTCTTGAGCTCCACTGCTGGAGCCAAGAAAAATCCATAGATCAGGCTGATGAGGTTTTTATTTGGGAGTCAAATTTTCCAAAATATGTTGTCCCACAGACCTTCCAGTGCCCAGAAGTGATTAGACTTTGTCAATCATGCTATTTCCCTAATCAAAGAGCCATATTGAACTCTGAAAAATAAGTTTTTTTTACTATTACAGCTGAGTCAATCAATCAAATGCTTCAAATCCAATCTAGGTCAAATGAATTTCCTTTGTCCATTGAAGCCCTCACACAGTTATACTTGGATGTGGAGTTCCCCAAGAGGTTCCACATATTTCAAAATTTCATGCCATCTTCTGTAGAAATTCCCAAGATAAATACTCCTTATCCTTCTACAAAATTTTCTGAAACAACTTGACATATAATTAGCATGTTGTCTTTCATTCTTGGTTATTTTACAGATGAACATGATGATGTTGCAGTGCTATATTTTTTGTCTACTTTCACACCTAGTCAGCCTCCTGCTACCATTTTTACTTTTTCCCAATACCTTGTTGACAATATTCATGAACAGTTGGTCAAAACGCCTTCTAAAGGTGTTTTCAAGTATTCCTCATTGTTATTCCATATGTTTTTATACTTACAGTCTAAGAAATTTGTTATAAACCTTCAAAAGCTTGATGTTGAAGGAAACCCACAGTCAGTCATATTTTGGACTCCTCTTATCAAAAAAGATTCATCACAATCCACCTATACAAAGTTTATAGATTCCGTCATTCATCCCATGATCAATTTGCTGAACAGCAGCAGGCAACCCATAATTAGTGAAGAGATTAAGAAGATCCTACGGTTGTCAGATCATAATAGGACATGTGATTGGTACTTGTACCAAAATTATACATAGATAAGAGTATATGGATCAAGTCTTGTTCCATATAAACTACCCAAATACCTCCCTATGAGGATATTTTCCCTTGAGTACATAAGGTAGATTTTTAATTCAAATGCAATTAATTTCTTGGCAGCAAAGAAAAAGACAATTCAAATTGAAAAATCAAGTTGGCCCTTTTATCTGTAACAATAGAGATGCAGGTCCAGAGGCTGAAAAAAATTTGCAAGAATTCAAGTTCAGTCACAATTTTTTGTGGTATTATGATCCCCTAGGAATTATAAGTAAAATGAGAGTTAAATGCAAACTCACTCCTTATGTACATGAAAAGAAACCAGAGATTGAGAAATTCTCCAACCAATCAGAATGGTTGGAGAACACCTTGATAGAGGCAGAGAAGCAAGGTGATACTAGTCAAACTTTGTAGACTCCATCCCAAGAAGACAAGAACTCAAAGAGTAATAGAGAGGAAGGATCATACACTGCAGAGACTACAACTGAAACTAAATTTAAATTGAGATACAGTAAAAAGCCAAAGTTAAATCCTGCCAATAAAGAAGTGGAAACAATAGACGTGATTGATACAGAAATAGCAGCAAAGGACAATGCACCTCCTATAATAATTGAAGAACAACAACATCCTACAACTTCAAACACTCAGCTTATTCAAAAGCAACACAGTGTTGAATTTTCCTCATCCAAAAAACCAGTAGAAAAGGAGATGGATATCAAAGAGAGATACAAAGAAATCAAATCCAGAAATGAAGAAATTAAAACTAGAATATATTCTCAATATTTGAAACAAACTCCTGGCATCCAGAGTAGGCTAGTTTCTGCCTTTGACTATAAGAATAAAAAGATGCAGATGAAATTTCTTCAACCCACAGTTCAAACTCCCAAGTCATCCTCTGATTACAAAAAGATAGATTTTGAAGTCTTGGCCCAGGATATTCATCCTCTGGGCCAAATTGAGTTTCATAAGCAAGAAGGGGAGATGATCTATTCTACAATGACCACCAAGGCCATGAGTGTACAAAAGCTGCAAAACACTCTTGCAAATATCAGAGATAAACTCAAATTGGAAAAGGCGTCTTCATAGGAAAAATACAATAGAATTAAATCTTTGGAAGAATTAGTAATTGACGTAGGATATGATCCTATAAATTTCAAATTTGCATATGAATTGATAAATAAGAAAAATGCAAACACTGATGCATTAAATAAGAAAGTAAATATTCCCCCTACAGAACATTCTCAAGCAAAGGAAGTACTACAGGATACAAATCAAAAAGATGAGATGATGAATCTCATTCTACAGTTGACTTCTCAGATAAAGGAAATGGAGAATGAAATGGACAAGTTGGTCCATGAGAAAGAAACCAGCAAAGGAATAGTCCCAATCACTATCATTCCTATAGTCACTACTGTTGTACCTTCCACACTAGCAGAATCATTGGCTCCTACAGTCTCCATGGCTATAGCATTACCTGTCACTTCATCAACAACTTCAGCAACAGAGTCTTCAACAACAAAATCACAACATATAGATGAAGCAAGAAAGTTATTTAAAGCTATGCGGGATATGTCTATTCAGACCAACGAGATTAACAGACTTAAATAACATCTTAAAATTCTTGAAGATGAAAATAAACTTGCTAATATAATGCATAATAATGAAGAACAAAGATCAAACATATCGAATGATCAATTGAATAAATTAGAGAAGGATTTAACCTTGAAAGAACCCATGGCACAAGCCAGGCAACAACTTTGGACCAATATCATTGAATCTGTCAATGATATTGGGCCATCCATACAAGTTATCTATGAACAAAAATACTTATTCAAATCAGCAAGAGAAGCTATTCAAAAGATCAAAGAAGAGCTTGGTAAGAAACCTGAAGAAGCTCTTGAAATCATCAAATTTCTTAATTCCAAAAATAGGCAAGAACTTGAAGAAATTGGAATTAATGACATAAAATAAACCATCCTAGAAGTTAGGAAGGTTATTTCTAAAAATAATTTGATGATACAACTAGAGGAGAAATTCAAAAACATGGAGATTTCCATTACAAGGTTTATGATGAAATTTGACGTCCTAAGGCAGAAAGGCCTTCCAAATCCATTAGTTATTCATGACAAACTAATGAAGCAGGATGACTATGATAAGAAAATGAGAGAAGTTGCCAAGGATCAGGATAATCCGCCTACTTCACAAGGTATTCCAACAGGGAAGGTACTTTACAATAATTTTGAGAATTTCTTTTACCTGCAACATGAGGTGAAACACATATTTATCAACAAGCCTAAATTCTGAAAATATATTGAAGCAGATGAAATATTCAGGAAAATGATGAAAATCAAATTTCCATAGGCATAATTTTGGGAAAAAATGATTGATTTACTATGAAATCATTTTGCAGTAAAAACTGAGAAACAGAAACAAAACAGTGAGTAGTGAATAAAAGTAAAACATCGGATAAAAGGTTAAAGAGTATCTTGTTAAAGTGTGTCAGTTGAAAGGTTAAAATAAAAGTCAAAATAGAGATAAAGTTGCCAGCGTGAAAGACACTCAACCACATCCTTCATTGAGCAACAATCAAGAGACAAATCAGCAACAAAATATCAACAAGTGAAGACAACAAACAATAATTTCAATAAAAACAGGGAGAGCTAGCATTGGTTAGAAAGTTGTCACTATCTTCTTACATGAAGATATTTCTTTTCAATGAATAATTCCTCAGTTTTTTTAAGGATATTTTGTAAAGAGTTTTGTATAAATACTTCTCATTTAGAAGTATTGAGTGTGGATGAATTGTTGAACATTTCTATAGTTGTACTATTTTGAACCTAAGGGTGATTGTACCAATTTCAAGTTAGCAGACTGGATTAAAGCAATAAAGCATCATATTACAAGATTCATGTGTTGGGATACTACAGTGAAGTATTTTCACTTGTTTCTTTGTCAATTTCTTATTTTTTTCATCAATACTTGTATGTTTTTCTAAATGTAAATGATAAATCAGGAATGTTATTTCAGAATGTGTTAAAAGCACTCTGTCTTGAACTACTTATCATTTACATGATTTCCACTGATATCTAGACTAAGGAATGCTTAATTTCTCCCTAGTTTCGATTGACCTCTACCTTTTCACTCATCATCCGGATTTGAGTACCCTTAATTTCTCTCTTACCCCGAATGAAACCATTTTCACCATCAGCCTTGAAGATCTGAAGTAACTCAACTATCTTGCCCTGTAAACATTTCCCTTTAGAAATTGATCCTGATCTGACTGCTTGACACATTGACTCCATTCACCCAATGGAATATAGACCTACATCTATCCATCTGAGTAAATGATTTCACCACCAAATCAAATCAAAATCCAAAACCAATTTACCCTACATAACTAGCCTAAAATCAATTAAAATCAACAAAGATAAATCATATAGAGAGAGCCCTCTTTGAGCATTAGGAAGGCTAGATCCTAAGGCTAAAAAGTAGGTTTGTGGTTACCTCTAATATTCTTTAAACCAAAATAAAAAAATCTCACAACCTTTGAGAATTATTTGAGTGATAACAACTATAAAAAATCAAACAAAAGTATTAAATTTGAGAATTATCATTAGCAAAAAACGAGGAATGTATATATATATATATATATTAGATAGTTAGGGTTTAAATAATTAAAGTACCTTCCTGGTTTTGGAAAAAGTACGAAAACATCTCAGAGCAAATTTCCTTCGGGCTACCGTAGAACAAATAGGAGACCATCTGAAAATGTCATTTTATTGACTTTTAAGGCAGGGAAGGAACCATGTTGTCTTGTGAACAAATTTGCTGAAAATTTTAGTTACCATAAGACACAAATAAAAAAAAGAATTTTAGAAATTAAAATTAGGTTGAAAACATAACGAAGTCTTGTAAACCCTCCTTACCTTCTCCATAGAAAACAAAACTCGGAGACAATGATATAAAATGAAAAACCAATGCCTCAATCGTTATGAAGTCAAAATCATCTGTTATCGAAAAAGGAATAAAAAGCATTTATGTCAAATACCCTCACTTGGTAACAACATAGTGGCATCAGAGACAAACACAGTCACAAAATGAAACAGGATTTTGTAAGTGGGAAAGTCATGAAAACTTTCAAAACCCTAATTCTTAATCCACCATAGATATTTTTCAAACAAATCTTGACCTTCAAATGGGTATGTCAGTAGTACCACAGATGGTCTCATATTACTATGCCACATATAAATGTATAAAAATATGGAAGGTTATCATATTGAGTCACAATTAACCTAGTTAATGGTACAATGGATTAAAAACTATGTAATCCCACATTTAAACAAAAAATTATGCTATAAACATTTAATAAATCAACCATAACTTATGTATATCAACTAGGATCACATGCGTTGTATGACCAAGTTGTTGGCAACGACATATATATTTATTAATGTATGGTATTAATGGTATTGATGGTTATAGTATTAGAAGTAAGATATTTTCATAAGTGATTTGTACCAATGGTGTCATTAATAATAAATAAACCATATAAAATATGATAGAAATTTTAATCATAAAGTCTTAAGTTAACAAGGATTTTTCTAAATACCATGTTGTTGGAGCAGGGTCCCCTAGGACCGAAATTTGATACATTTTCGATATATTTTTGTAAATATTTTGTAATTTTAATCATGCGCAACACAAGTCAAGGGGCTTTGGGGCGGTTCAAATCCCCTCATGAGTTTTAATGGGACAAATGGGTAGAATTAGGGGACACAAACCATGGGTTGCGGACCTTAGATGAGCGCAGGTTAAAAGTATAGATAGGAGTCTAGATCGAGTCGATAGAAGACATAATGTTATGGATGAGAGCTCTGACTGTATTTTGATATTCTAATAGATTTGACAGGGTAAAAAGGATCATGTTGGTTGTGTGCGCAGAGACCTTAGTCCTGCTATATGTGGACCCCGCTAGTTGTGTGTGCGAGTGAATTCAGTTGACGCCTGAATTGATCCAACAGCTGGAAAATACTAATAATTCCATCATCCGAACTGTAGATCACTGGTTTGACAGTATCTTGAGTGGGTTTGTGACAGAATTTTTAGTAGATCCGTTTGTGTTGTACTCTGAAGTTGAAAGGATATTTTTTAAGGGATTGAGAGGTAAATTCTTACGAACTTTTCCTCTACTGATTAAGATGCTATTGTGTGAAAACGGTGTTTTGTGCAGCCACATTGAGTGAATGACCCCTGATAAGATTGAAAGCACTATGCGCAGTAGAAAATATTATCGGATCAATCAGAGAGGGGATAGATATGTATACAGCCCTCTGAGAAATTCACCTGATATAGAAAGTAGCGAGGATACACACGCTAAAGGTATCCCTTCTGCTACGCCACTGTTGAACTCGCGCAAGGATAAGACATCTCCTACCCCACCCCCCGCCTCCACCTACAGAAGATATGGTCGCACATATGAAGTTAGCCACCTTTAAGGGTACAGGGGATGATGATATGGATCAGTTTTGGTTTGTGGCTAATAAAGTGTGGACTGCGCAAAATTTTAATACCTATGTTGTCAAGAGAGTGTAGTTGGATATGGTATTTGAAGATCGCGCTTTAGATTAGTTCATGGGATATCTCACTCAAAACGTAGATCCCATTGTTGTGCAGGTTAAGGATGCCCTGAAACGGAAATTTTGGAACCTGAAGTCCTATTCACAGTGCATAATAGAACTAAAATATATCAAGCAAGGGCCAAAGGAATCGGTTTGGGAAGCTAACCAACGACTGAAGAAAACCATCAGCGATGGAGGATTTGCTTACAATGATAAGCAACATAAGGAATGGTTCATTACCATGCTCTTGCCACATCTGCGCGGGCTTATGGGTTAGAAGAAGATCTAGTCTCAGGCCGAAGCCCTGGAAGCTGCTATGAAATTAGAAGTTATGCCTAGAGAAGATGTTCAATTCAGAGCGATGCAAATTCCAAACCAATTGGAAGCTGTGAACTTATAAATTTAAAACTTATGCAGAGACCTGGGTAAAGGCTTTGGCACAGATGTCTGGTGCATACGCTGCAAAGGTGTTGGTTGCACCAAATATCAGTGCCCTCTATTCTCAGATTACATGCAAGCAGGGTGACTGAATCCATTGCGCTCGAGGGATGTTGTTAGACCTAGTACCCCCACACTATGGTGTGCAGATTGTAGGGTAGTTGGACAACATGATACAAACCATTTCCTGCAGTTAGGAGCCTATGCACCAGAACCAAAGCAATAGTGGTGCATATTTTTCTCTTCAGTTGGTCACGATGAGCACCATAGTTAGACGTTTGACTTAAGGATAGACAATGTGAATCTTTACAGAGTGTAGGCCAACCCTTCATCGCCAGCATCTCCCTTTGGACGAGGAGGATCCTTAGAAAGAGGAATGGGAGGAGGGAGAGGTGGAGGCGCAGTTCGGGGAAGAGGGAAATTAATTTGCTATAATTGTGGAGATGTTGGACGTTATGCGCATGACTGCCCAAACCCTGCACCATAATCCTGCAGGTATTGCAGACAATTTGATCATTTAATTGAAGATTGTCCTGTGTTAATTACTAAAATGCAAGAAAAGAAGCAGTAGACTCCTACAAAAAACATACAAATGATTAAATTTGAACCACGCGATGATGGTCCGAGTGTAATTGCAATTACACATAGTGGTGTTGCCATCATAGGAAATAAAGAAAATAAGGTTTATACAAAGCCACTGATCAAAAAGGTGTATGAAAAGAAAGAATGACTCAACCTGGAGAAAGAAAAAGAGACTTGAATTGAAGCTAGGAGGTATTTTTTGGATGACAGAGTGCTCACGTCAAGGTCTATCATGGAACCAAAGGCTGATGATGAAGTCAAACCATTCCTAAAATCTTGTTGTTAGAACAGGGTCCCCTAGCTACGTTTTGATATGTTCCAATGCTATGTTTTTTATATATATTTGTAGTAATTGGTCTTGCGCAGGGGCTTTGGGGTGGGTCAAAGCCCCCAATGTATTATAATGGTTCAAAGGGTAGACTCAGATTCCAGAAACCATGGTTTGTGGACCACAGGATAGCGCAGGTTATGATGATATAAATAGATAAATAGTTTGAGTCTAGAAAAAAGTAAGATTGATGCTACGTACAAACTGTTAAGATCTGTTTTGGGTAGTTTTGAGTAAGGAATCCTGTTGGTTGTGTGTGCAGAGATCCTCAGTCCTATTGTGTGCGGACCCCGCTGGCTGTGTGCGGACCCGCTGGCTATGTGCACAGGTTAGGACTTGGGTTTGTACCTTGGTTTTGGATGTTAATGAATGCGAAATTTATTGAAGTATATTTCTGATATCTGAACTGGTTGTGTTTATTACTGAAGTACCTCTGTGTTATTTTAATAAGTTGCGATATATGAATTCTATAATGATAATTGTGTATGCGCACGTAGATGCGAAGGTGTTGATCAGATCTAATTTATAATTGTAGCTTTTTTTATGTTTACATGTTGATCATATTGTTAAGGGCTCGATAATAGGCTTGTTTCTGTGTGAACCTGATACAACTTGACGAGATCTTCCTTAATTACCTACTCTCTCCTAGGGTGTGGAAACCTGGTTCCAACACCCACCCATACTACTTCGGGTGAGACTTTGGCCTATGAAAGTAGGTCACTACTGAAAGGGCCAATAGTATAGGGGTTTGTTGGAAAACCTTAAATCCAAACCTGGGTTAGGACCCCTCAAGCCAAAAATTGGTTCCGTTGCCAGGACCAAGAGAATTTTGAGAGAAAGATCGGATAATGCCACGAGGCCGTTGGAGACCTAAGAAATTGGAGCTCGATGACTGGTTCGAAAAATAGATTCAGGAATTTTCTGTAAAAGAGAATCGTAGCACAAATCTAACAGTTGAGAAGTGGAAGAACAAATATATTTTCACAGAAGTATATGAAATTTTCTTTGTGACTTTTGCGCACAAGCTCTAGGAGTGGCTAGCAAGGCTAGTAGAATTCCAGAAGTGTTGGAAAGACGATCAGGTTACGCAGTGGACTCCGGAATTGATTCAAAAGTTGGAGAAGGCTGACAACAAAATCACTCAAATTGTAGATCATTGGGTGGATAGCATGCTAGGATGATTTGTAACAAAATTCGTAGTCGATCAGTTTGTATCCTACTCTGAGGCAGAGCAGAGGTTCTTCAAAGGTCCGAGGTAAGTTCTTGCGAAAACTACTGCTACTAATTAAAATATTACTGTACAAAAAGAGTATTTTGTGCAGCCACACTGAATGAATGACCTATGATCAGAGTGATATTACAACATGAAGTGGTAAGTACTACCGAGTCAACCAAGAAGGGGATAGATCCGTCTACAGCCCAGTAAGAGAGTCGGCTACGCACGCAGGAACTAGTCCTCCGGCTACACCATCGTCGAGTCAGCATAAGGGCAAGAGCTCCCGTACACCTCTGCCACTACCAAAATAACATATGGCCACACACATGAAGCTACCCACCTTCAAGGGTGTAGGAGATGAAGACATGGACCGATTTTGGTTCGTAGCGGAATCAGTATGGACTGCGCAGAATGTTGCTAGCGATGTTGTAAAAAGGGCATAGTTATCCCTCGCCTTTGAAGGAAGGGCCCTGGATTGGTTCATGGGGTATGTAGGCCAACATGCAGATCCATATATACAAGAGATTAACAATGCTTTAAAACAATAGTTCTGGAAGCCTAAGTCCTATGCTCAACTAGTGGTTGACTTGAAATACTTTAGACAAGGACCCACTAAGTCGGTATGGGAGGTTGATCAACGACTAAAGAAGGTTATCTAAGATGGGAAATTTAAGTATGAGGATAGACAACACAAGGAATGGTTCATCGTCATGCTATTACCTCATCTGTGTGGACCTATGGGGCAGCAAGCGATTGAGACACAAGAGAAAGCCTTGGAGATTACTATGAAGCTGGAAGTTGCACCAAGAGACGATGCCCAGTTTGGGGTACAGCAAATCTAGGGACAGCTGGAGGCAATGCACCTCAAAATCTAGAATTTGTGGAAAAAGGGAGGAAAATAGGCTAGCTCAGACGTATGGTGCATAAGATGCAGGGTTTCAGCCCACACCAAGGATCAGTGCCCTCTACTGGTGGACTACATGCAGGCTGGGGGGCCCAACCCATTGTGCCCTAAAGAGGCTGCGAGACCAAGCGGTCCCACGTTATGGTGCGCTGACTGTCACGTAGTTGGACTACATGATACCAACCACTGCCCCACCTTGGTGCTTATGTTCTAGAATTGAAGCAATAATGGTAATGATTCTGCTTATCTATGGGACATGACAAACACAACCGCCAGACATATGACCTAATGATAGACCGAGGAAACCTGTATAGGGTACATGCTAACCCTTCTTCATGACTATCTCCCTCGGGATGACGGGGCTCCCCCGCCAGAGGCCTGGGGGGTGGAAGTGGTGGAAGCGTGGGTTGAGGAAGAGGGCAATTGATTTCTTATAACTGTGGAGAAGTAGGGCACTTCGCAAGGGACTGTTCGAACCATGCACGAAAATCTTGCAGATATTGTAGACAATTGGATCATGTGATCGAATATTGTCTAGTACTGATAGCAAAAATGCAGGAAAAACAGTAGACGCCAACACAGAAGGTGCATAGGGTTAAGGAAAAACCACGTGATGAGGGACCCATTATTAATGTCATAACGCGCAATGGCATGGCTACTGGAGGAGTTGAGGAAAGAGTTGCGGCTGAACCCCTTATCCAAAAAGCTGTTATCAAAAAGGAAAGCTTGGACCTACAGAAGGAGAAAGAAACCTTCATAGAGGCTCGCAAAGACTTTACAAAGGATGAGGCATCTACTTCCAAGGCTCCAACAAATCTAAGAGCGGATGACGAAGTTAAACCATTCCTACAGGCATGTATGAAGTTTCTACGCAACCAGAAGGCAGTAGAAAATATTTAAGCACTGATAGATAGTTGCGCAGAAAATATTGACCCTCCAATAGAATTAAATATGTTCACAAACTTTACAAGCATAAGAAACACACTAGTCGGGAAATGCGGCTAACGGCGCAGATTGGCGATTACAAAATGGATCAGGTCATGCTGGATCTGAGATCTGATGCAAATTTCCTACCCAAACAGACGTGGTAGAGGATGGGAGAACCTAAGCTCAAATGGTCTACTATATAGCTGCGCATGGCTAACCAACAGAAGATCATACTGTTGGGGATACTATCAAAGATTATGGTAGATATCAAAGGGGTTAAGGTATACGCGGATTTTGAGGACTGTATTGGGCTATAGACATGGGAGGCATTATCAACTTGAAGAAAAGGAGCATATTTTTTTAGAATGAAGGTACGAGAGTAATATTCCCTCTAGATCCAGCAGAAGGAGAACGGTATACAGAGCTTGTGCGCGAAGAAGATGACATGGATCGTATCTATAAAATAACCGCCTGGGACAAGGATTGGATTAATCCTATAGCTAATGGCATGATTTTCTAGGAGAAAGACAGTGAATGCCTCTCTGACTCCGATGGGGAGATCGAAAATTGGCTGAATCGGTTACATGATGTATCTGTGCTACGGTGTCTTAGGATCACGAAGAGCTTACGGTGTATCTCCTCAGAGGTAAGAGAGTTGCCTTACTTTGACGGTTCCATTAGTATTAGGGTTTTTCTTAGAGCATTCAAAGTAGAAGTCCCAAGGGAGCAAAGAATCTAGGCTCTAGGCGCTTAACCTAGCCATGCGTGCGACCCCTGCGCAGTGGTGGAAAACTCATAAGGGGACGTTTCAAGATTGGGAGGAATGTCGCAAAATGATGATCCTATTGTTTGAACCTCTGATTCACCTATGCATGAATACTTTCCTTGGCCAAGGGGACCCGCGCAAGCACTTGGCCGCATGGATGCAGGTGTGGTGCGAAAAGACCAGGGACGAATGGGTCCACCTGTTCATTCATGCCTTGGGGCCAATCCCCACCGCATGGTATTTGGATGTAGAGCTACATCAGCGTACCTACCATTGGGAGACCCTGAGAGATGATTTTTTGGGAATTTTCAGATTGATAGGCAGAACTAAGGTATTAGACAAAGCCCTGCAGGAGATAGATTCCCTAGTATTTGATGAATCACGCCCTCGTGTGGAGTATGGGGCACCAGCTTGGGATACGCATATGCAGGATATTGCTCATTGCCGCAATATATCAATGGAGGAATGTAACAAAGACCCACAAAATATCACTATCCCATAATCAGAGGGTGAATGCATAGTTGTTGGACCCCCACTGTAGACCGTCAATGTGACCAAGCCTCTTAAGCTAAGTGAAGTCAACATTGGAACAGAAGAACAACCTAAGATAGCTAAGATTGGAGACTACTGTGTAGAAATTTTGAATAACTGATATGTTATCCAGCAAGATTCTCCTGATCACACACTATTTTAGCTTCATGCACAATACATAATCTCTTCTACCATTGATCATTACATGCGGAAATAAAATCAATTGCATGCGCACATTAAAACCATAAACAATCACACATATGAACACAATATTTCATGGGAAAGCTTAAAGATGAAAACCCCAACTATCTATATATTATATGTCATAGAGATCATGTAACAATCATTGTACAAAGCTCCTCACAAGCTCTCAGCACAACCTCCAATTGCTACACACTAATCAAGCTAGATCTAGCAAAACACATGCTCCAATATTTGCCACCTGATAGCCAACCTCTATTGCGTAATCAATGATGTAGGATGGCTCATTAAATAACTTGAACCACCTGGCTTGTACTGCGCAATCCTCATGGGCTCCTCCAATCACTGGTTGTTGCAAATATGCAACAGTATAGTCACAACTGATAGTTAACCTGCTCTTTCACCTATCTCTGCACTGGTCTCCACTGAAACTGTCCATGCACTGAAGTTAACCGATGTATTCTTTAGTTGATTAATGAGTTTATAATTAGTGAATTAATTAATAATTAATTCACACCACTCTCACTAATTGTATCAATCAGTTAAACTAGATACAAATAGCTCAACTATGTTTAGATTAGCTAAACTGAATACAACTCCACTAACTTCCTCAATCAACTCCACCAAACTCTGTCACATGAGTTCTAACTGAAGTATCCATGCAATAGCTCCACATAACCCTCAGGAATAGCGTAATTCCTTCTGTCAGCTCCTGTGCCACATCTCTGCACTTAACTGAAGTGCTCCAAGAGAATAAGATAATGTTTATAGTCCAAATATTATTAAGAGCTAATAATATTCGACATATCTATTTTTAGACTGGCAATCTAAAAATAGATTCCGCCCAATATGTCTAAAAATAGAAGTCCATCTATTTTTTCCGACTTGACCAACCATCCACAAATAGCATCCCGCAACTCATAGAACATGATCCATATGTCTAAAAATAGACATAGTCTAAAAATAGACTTTGCGCCAAAAATAGCCTACGGGCCCACTTAGTGAAGGCGACTTCTTTCCACTAAGCTCATCATCTTGTTGCAATCTCAACATTCCCTCTCAACAAGAGATTCTCTCGCCTCCCGATCCTCGCTCTATGGCATTCTAATTTGCCCTCGGTGAGCACCTTTCGTCAAGATATCGCATCTTGATCCTCTCGTAGGAATATATGAAAGTAACATGATCTTCCGCCGCACACAATCTCTCGATATGATGACACCGGGACCGCGAAGCCATGCCCCTCAACTCATCCTCCCGTCTATACCATGATCCATATCCCGATGTGCCTCTAAGATATCTCAATACATGATTGCCTGCCTTCCAGTAGAGATTGGTAGGCTTAACCATCGCTTGTGAAAGTTGGTTCATAGCATAGCATATGTCAGGTTGTGTATTGACCAGATACATAAGCAACCCCACCAATTGTCGATAAACAATGGCATCCACTACTTCTACCAAAGTAGTATCCTCCTTCCTCCATCCACCAGGAAGAGGAGTATCAATGTGCTTGCGCCCATGCATGTTGAACTTCTCCGCATCTCCCAAGCATACTTACTCGAGAAAAACACCAATTGATCGCATCGCCAAATTTCCAATCCTGTGAAATAATAAAGGAGGCCCAAGTCCTTCATCTCAAACTCTTTTGCAAGATCATCCTTGCATGAGAGCATCACCACTCATCACTCGACCAATATCAAATCATCTACATAAAGTACAAGATCAGCAACTTACCCCCTACAACAATTCAGTATAGGTTCGGATCTGCCACACTCTTGGAGAATCCAAGTCCGGTAAAAAAACTGTCGATCCGTGTGTACCAAGCACGAGGTGCTTGTTTCAACCCATACAGCCCTCTTTTGAGCCTGCACACATGCGACTCGCTGCTGAAGATCTCGAAACCCTCGGGCTGCTCTATGTACACCTCCTCCTCAATCACTCCGTTGAGGAACGCAGTATTCACATCCATCTGATGAATGTGCCCCCCCATCTGCGCTGAGAGAGCAAGAATCATCCGTATGGAAGAATACCATGCGACAGGTGCAAAGGTTTCCTCATAGTCGATCCCCTCAATTTGTGAAAAGCCTCGGGCAACAAATCTTTCCTTGTAATTCTCCACACTCCCTTAAGTCACCGCTTCACTTTGTAGATCCATCTCGAACCCACCACTCCATTTCTTCCTACTTCGGACAATCTCCCATGCACTGTTTCTGACAATCGAATCATACTCTTCCACCATGGCATCTACCCATGCGGGATCCTCCACAGCTTCCTCGAAAGAGGATGCCTCTGTCACGATACATTGACTCATGAGAGCCATGTATCCAGTGTACCGATCAGGTGACTGTCTTTGTCTACGCTGTGATGTAGGTGCTCCTACAATCCTCTCTGCATCTTGAGCCAATCGCTCAGCTTTTGTAGTGTGCTTCCGCCCTCTGATGGTTGGCGCTGCATGAGTGGTCTCTTCCACTCCATGAACTTCCTCTTGTGTCTGATCCACATCCTGAAGCTCATCCTTAGGAACTAATAGCTCCTCATCTGCATGCAAGTGTGGCTCCCTCTCAAGAGAACACTTCATGGCTTTCTCCTTATGAAATTTGATATCCCGTCGCACAACAGTCTTGTGACTGTCTAGAAACTACACACGATCGTTGTGGGGTGTATCAGTGTACCCCACAAATATCCCAACCTCTGCAGTCAGCTCCAGCTTCTTCTTGGCATCCTTCGTCACATGAACAAAACAGTGAACCAAAAATTCTCAAATGGGAAATTATCAAGCTTCTTACCGTAAAATGCCTCCTCTAGTGTACTCATTCCAAGTATCCTGTGAGGACAACGGTTCTGCACATATACTGCAGTATTGCATGCCTCAGCCCACAAGTGTATGGGAAGGCCTTGATCATGCAACATCGCCCGTGCAGCACCCATGATCGTTCTGTTCTTCCGCTCAACAACCCCATTCTGCTGTGGGTTATGAGGTGCTATGAGCTCTCTTCAAATTCCTTCTGCGCTGCAAAAGTCCTTAAATTCGCTAGAGATGAATTCACCACCATTGTCGCTCCTAAGAGCCTTCACCTGATTCCCCGATTCTTTCTCAACCAGTGCCCTGAACTCACAGAACTTTGAGTATGTCTCGCTCTTCTTCTGCATGAAGAAGATCCAACACTTACGAAAAAAATCATCAACAAATATCACATAGTACATGTGCTTTGCTGTCGAAGCTACTGAGAAAGGTCCACACATGTCTGTGTGAATTCTCTCAAGGATCGTCGTGGCACGACTATCCTTCTCGTGAAAGGTGGCTTTCACAAATTTTCCTGTTGCAAATCCCTAATCGATCTCGACCGTGCAAGAGTACCCTTAGGAAGCCCAGTAGAAATCTGATGTAGTATCTTCAAAGCTCCATGGTGAAGGTGGCCCAATCTCCGGTGCCACAACTCGCCATCATCCCGGCTCATCACTCCTTCTGCCTTGCCTGCCATTGCTGCAGAGCCATCTGCCTGCAATTGATAAAGGTTCTTAACTCGAACCCCTATCCTTCGGGTCTCACCAGTTGCCTTACTGCATAGGAAAGCCTTTCCCTCGCTAAAGACAACATCATATCCCTTGTCTTCTAACATCGCCACAGAGATAAGATTCTTCTTCAATCCTGGAACATGCATCACTTCCTTCAATACGAAGGGCTTACCAAACTCCCTCTCAAAGGAAATGGTACTGATACCGGTCACACTATATCTACCATCATCGCCAATCTCGATGTGCACTCCAAGATCTTTCTCATCCAGATCAGTAAACAAATCTCAATCTCATGTCATGTGAAAATACACACCACTGTCAAGAAATCAAACTAAACCCATCACACTTGATACCAAGCATGCGATCAGCAAAAAATATAGCTCAAACTGCGAGGCTAAGGCCTCTCCAGCTGCAGTTCCAGCAGCCTGCTTATTTTTCTTCTTCTGTGGACAACTAGTGGCGTAATGTCCGTGTTGGTGATAGTGAAAGCACTTCACCTTGGACATGTCCTGCTTCTTGCCTTTCGCACCGGATTGAGAAGCATGCTTCTTTCTCTTCCCCTTCTTTTCTTTGGTAGTTATAGTACCCTCTTCACTCGCAGTTCTTGATGAAGATTTGTCCCTCGGTACTTCGCCTTATCTCCTCTTGGCCAAGATCCAACCAAAGTCGCTCCCATTCTAGCAATTTCTCCCGACCATCGATGCAGTCCTCGATAGGAGCTGCCAACTCTTCGAAGCCCAAGGAGAGCCAAGCTCACCAAGTCCTCATCAATGCGCAGTGAACTCCCCACACTTCCCGGCCTCATCCCCCACGGCTGATGAACTTTGAGGCATTTGGGCACACCCTGTCGCCTTTCTCTCCATTTCTTTTTTTTTTTTTTTTATGTTTCCTAGTCTATCCTTTATTGTGTCCCTCAACTTCCTCTCGGTCGCTTTCTCGCCCCTCAATCTTTCAAATATTTCCACATCAAGAATGGAGAAGCCTTACCATGAAGGCTGGACACTATGTGATCCTTCACACCTTCCAACAGAATCCTTCGACACTTTGTTGTCTTCTTTTTCCATGCGTCAAGTACGGTAGCATCACTAGAAGTAGGTTTTGGAATTTCTGCATCTATGAACTCCTTCAACCCATTGTCATCTAGCATTGCCTCCATCCTGTCCTTCCATGCAATATAATTTGAGTTTCCCTCAAGGGCATACTCCAATCGCAATCCGTTGAAAGACATCTCAACTTCGACACCAAGAAAACACCACTGCAAATTCGAATTCCACCAGCACAAAAATCAACCACTTCAATGTTTTGCAATTGCTCCAATGATCAATATCACTCTGATACCATGTAGAAATTTTGAATAACTGATATGTTATTCACCAATATTCTCCTGGTCACACAATATTTTAGCTTCATGCACAATACAAAATCTCTTCTACCATTGATCATTACATGCGGAAATAAAATCAATTGCATGCGCACATTAAAACCATAAACAATCACACATATGAACAAATTATTTCATGGGAAAGCTTAAAGATTAAAACCCCAACTATCTGTATATTATATGTCATAGAGATCATGTAAAAATCATTGTACAAAGCTCCTCACAAGCTCTCAGCACAACCTCCAATTGCTACACACTAATCAAGCTAGATCTAGAAAAACACATGCTCCAATCTCTGCCACCTGATAGCCAGCCTATATTGCGTAATCAATGCTGAGGATGGCTCATTAAATAACTTGAACCACCTGGCTTGTACTGCGCAATCCTCATTGGCTCCTCCAATCACTGGTTGTTGCAAATATGCAACAAAGATAGTCACAAATGATAGTTAACCCGCTCTTTTCACCTATCTCCGCAATCGGTCTCCACCGAAACTATCCATGTACCGGGTTAACCAATGTGTATTCTTTTAGTTGATTAATGAGTTTATAATTAGTGAATTAATTAATAATTAATTCACACCACTCTTCACTAGTGTATTAACTGGCTAGACCAAATACAACTATTTCAACTAAATTTAGATTAGTTCAACCTAACACAACTCCATTAACTCTCAATCAACTCCACCAAACTCTCTCACATTAGTTCTAATCAAGTCTCCATGCTATAGCTCCAATTTACCACCAGAATAGTAATTCCTTCTGCCACCTCCTCGTGGCCATGAACTGCGCTAATCAAGTGCTCCAAGAGTATCAAGATAATGTTTATAGTCCGAATATTATTAGCTCTTAATAATATTCGACATATCTATTTTTAGACTGGCAATCTAAAAATAGATTCCGCCCAATATGTCTAAAATTAGAATTCCATCTATTTTTTCCAACTTGACCAATCATCCACAAATAGCATCCTTCAACTCATAGAATATGATCGACATGTCTAAAAATAGACTTGCGCTAAAAATAGCTCCCTCATGGGCCCACTTAGTGAAGGCGACTCTTTTCACTAAGCTCATCATCTTGTTGCAATCTCAACATATCGATGATGGTACCAGCCACTGGGAAAGTTAATAAGCTTCCAGCAGTAGCATCTGACCTCGTTAAATAAGCAAAATTATCGCAATCAAAGGCTATAAGGGGACCTAGAAGTCATGCGCATCACTTTAAAACCGGATGCACGCCCGCGACCAGCAACCTTACCGCTTGAACCCCAAGTATAAGCAGAAAGTCAGGGAGGAAATTGACAAAATTCTAGTCGCAGGTATCATCGAACCAATAGAACAATCAGATTAGGTAAGCCCTATGGTGGTCCAAGAGAAAAATACTAAAGGTGAAATAAGAATCTTCTTTGACCTGCGTAAGCTGAATTATGCCTGTGTACATGATCCCTTCCCTACGCCATTCTCTGATGAAATCCTCGATAGTGTGGGAGGGCAGGAAGCATACTCGTTCAATGATAGGTTTTCGGGCTACCATCAGATTAGGATCGCACCGGAAGATCACAGCAAAACTACGTTCACCACCAAATGGGGATCCTTCTAATACACTGTCATGCCATTTGGGCTAAAAAATGCCCCTGCCATCTTTTCGCGGGTAGTGGTCGCAGTATTCATTGAGTTCATTCATAAGTTCTTAGATGTATACTTTGACGATTGGAAAATATTTGGATTGGTAAAGAAGCACGTTTCGAACTTGCACATGATGTTGGACGCCTGTAGATATCACCAAATTTCCCTAAATATTAAGAAGTGCATATTCTACGTACCTTTCGGGATCTTGTTGGGCCACATAGTCTATCGGCAGGGACTGATGGTTGACTCTTCCAGGGTAGCAGTTATCATCAACTTAGTCGTCCCTACAACTGAGAAACAGTTGCGCTCCATCCTCGGGCACACAGGCTACTATAGGAAGTTCATTCAAGGGTACACACTGATCACGACACCCATGGAGAAGTTGCTAAAGAAGGACGTTTCGTTTTTTTGGGACGCAGAGTGTCAGAAGAGTTTTGAGATACTCATGGAAAATATGGTCTTTGCACCTATCCTCATATTTCTTGACTGGGCAAAGGTTTTTCATGTCCATGTAGATGCTTCGGGGATCACCCTGGGAGTTTTCCTTATGCAGCCCGGGGAGGGGGACATTGACCTCCCGGTTGCGTTTGCTAGTAGAAAAATCTCTAGTGCGGATCGTAACTACTCCACTACAAAGCGCGAGGGGCTGGCCATGGTATATTTCACAAAAATACCAGCATTATCCGTTAGGTGGGTACCTTCAAGATGTTCATGGATCACTCTTTTGAAGTACCTAGTCACGTTCTTCCGTGCTGGGGGGGGGGGGGGGATTATTTACGGTTACCGCAATTTCAATAATATGACTGAGATAATTGTGAAGTGGGGGAAACTAAATGTTGGACCAGACTACTTGTCCCGAATCAAGAAGGGTGAAGAGCCAACCAACCTAGAGGAAGGAGTGCCCGATGCACAGCTATTTGCTATTAAGGTGGTTGATGCACACTTTGTCGATATTATTAAATTCTTAACTAAGGGGATGGCACTTGCAGAAAATTTGGTACAACAGAAAAAAGAGCTGGTAACCCACGTAGCGAACTTTACTATCATAGCAGGCCACTTGTATAAGCTGGGAGCTGATGAGGTACTGTGAAGATATGTTCTTGAGCATGAAAGATAAGCCATTTTAGTAGAAGCCCACAGAGGTGTAGCAGGAGGTCATTACGCAGGGAAAGAAATAGCGCGAAAGATCTTAAGAGCTGGGTTGTGGTGGCCCACACTACATGGTGACTCTTATGATTATTTCAGAGCCTGCGACACATTCCAAAGGACAGGAAGACTGTTGTGCAGGGACGAAATTCCTTTGCAACCACAGATGGCCCTACAAGCGTTTGAAAAATGGGCCATAGATTTTGTTGGGCCCATCAACCCACAGGGAAGAAGACAGGTGCCTGCTACATCATCACGATGACTGATTATGTAACCAGATGGGCCAAAGCACAAGATGTGAAGGATTGTACTACAGAGACCACTATGCACTTTATTTTTGAGCATATTCTAGCCAGGTTTGGTTGTCCAAAGATCTTGATGAGCGATCGAGGTACGCATTTCATTAATGAAAAAAAAAATCTTTGACTGAAGTATTTCGAATCCACCATGCAAAAAGAACCCCATACCACTTACAGTAAAATGGAATGGTAGAAGCTTTTAATAAAATTCTGGAACAGGCACTGACCAAGAACGATAATGTTGATCGAAGCAATTGGGACGTGTGCATCCTGTCGGTCCTTTGGGCCTATCAGACCATGTGCAAGAAATTGACTGGGAAAACACCATTTCAGATGGTTTATGGAAAGGAGGCCATTATGCCCATGGAGTATATCATTCCTAGCTTATGCATCACAGCCTTTACAAACATGGCAGAGCCTGATATCATGAAGGAATGCTTAGCACAGCTAGTCGCCCTGGAGGAAGATCGATTCATTGCTAACTTTCATCAACAAGTTCAAAAGGCCCGGGAGAAAGCATGGCATGATAAACATATTTGGCATAAGGTATTTTTGGACGGGGAATTGGTCCTGCTATATGATAGCCAGCTTGCAAAACACCCGGGGAAGTTCCTTCAGCACTAGTTAGGCCCCTGTATGTTATAGGAAATCATTGACAGAGGAGTTGTCTGGTTAGCTACATTGTGCAGTGATCTTGTACTAGGATATGTTAATGGAAGCCAGTTGAAGCCCCATCAGGAATCCTCCATGTTGATCAAATGAATATATGGCCGGAGTAGCTATATTGGAAGGAATATGTTTAGGCCCACGGAAAAGCGTAGGCAGGCCTGTTATATGCGCAGGGATCAGCCGCAGGTCAGGAAGCCCGAGGAGGTGTGCTGGGAGCACAGGGGTCGACCGCAGGTCAGGAAGCTCGGAGAGGTGTGCTGGGAATGTAGGGGTAAAACACAACTATGAAAACTATCCGTTGTAACAGTACCACTGGGTAAAAAGCCAACTTTACTGTTGGAAGGAGTGGGAAGTAGGAAATTAATGCGGTGATTTCCGAAGATTTTTTACCGTTTCCTTGTTGGTAAGTTTTAGCAAAGTTTAATCCGACCGTTGTTCACTCTTCAATGCTATAAATGGAGTAGGGCAGCTCTGAATTGGGTTCCGCATGTCTTGAAAATCTTGTGCCTTGTGAATTTATGTAACTATTGTGCTTTGTTCATGTCTGGGTTTGCTACCCCCTCTGATAGTAGTAACCCCAAGTTCGTCTTCTAAGCGAGAATAACTGCGACCAATCCTATTGAATCATCGCAGACCGTGGCCTCTACTGAGCGAGCATCCGATGAAGTATTGGAGGTCACCCCTAAAGTCGAAGAAGTCGTGTCCACACCAACCAAGGGAAAGAAAGTGGAGAAAAATAAGATTAAATGGAAAGGCCAGGAGCAAGGGCAGGGGAGGGCTACGAAATTTGCTAGGGAGAAGTCATGCACCTCCCCCTGGAATGTGAAATCTCCCAAAAAGGTTCCTAAGGCACTCTCTCCTAACTCAGAAAAGTGACCTCTGTCTGCGGAGGAAGAAGCTCGGCTCACTGCCCCAATCACTTGGCTACGACCCTATGTTCGGCCCTGAAGGCCCTCAGTGCGCATGCCTAAGAATATCGAGGGTTTGTGTTCCTATATGCAAATGCCACTAATTCTGGATGAAGTCCCCATAATTGAAGAAGCATACGGCAATCTCTCCTCATTTAAGTTCGATGATCACGACCTTGCCAACCTGGATTCCTTCACAGAATTGGCACCTGAGTTGTACCTCGAAAGAGTACTAGAGGATGACGTGCTAAGGGTCGTACCAATGTCATGGGCAATCAGGTTAGAAAAATCTGGATTACTAAACTTGTTGCGATACCTCACTTTGTCCAATACAATGTAATTGATCAAGTTGTGCGATAGCTGCTAGCCCTGATCCATGACGGTAGCTTGTGGATCCAGGAATGCATTCCCCTCGATGCCGCCCTAATTCACCGCATCGCTGGTCTCCCCATGGAGCACGTCGACAAGAAGTAGGAGAAACAGTTCGCCGACAAGGTGTGAGAAGACTACCATGTTGAGCGCAACACCAGAGGGTTCATAATCAACACCATTGACTACCCTGGAGTGCGCATGGGTACCTTGTTGCTGGCTTGCAAAATGATGTGCAAGTGTCAGGCCACAACTGTCCCCGCCTATGTGATTCATCTTGCTAGACGCTGCGAAAAAGGGGTCTGCTTTAACTGGTCGCAGTTCCTCTGCAATGAGTTTTTGGAAAACGTGCATGAGGCCCAAGATCATGGGAGGGCATTCTACTACTCTTGGTTTTTTCTCCTAATTGCATTGGTTACATGGGAACCCCCTGAAGGATCGGTCCTCCTTGAGCTTGAACCAAACATGTGTGAAAGGGCGCTACACAAACTTATGGGACTCAAAATATGAGCAGTGTATTAAGGAAAATAGAGTATTTTGGGTGTTATTTCAGAGTGCGTTGATAGCAACAATTCACTCCCAGCCATGCTTGTCGCCAATGGTCTATGACAAATACAATAGTATCATGGCATTCTAGGTCACGATGCACAACGTGTAGATTTGGGGCCGTAAGGATCCAGCTTGGATGTCGCTGCTTTACATGGTCACCAATGAGGATATCGACTGGCTCATTGCCACTTGGCCACCGCACTAGAGATTGGGATTCAAATCAGCCACGATTTACACTGCTGGTACAAGCACAATCCCGAAGACCCCCACCCCACCTGATACCACCAAGAATTCATAAGGTCATGGCCCGGAAGGCTCCACCAGGCTAAAGGTTCCCCAAGACACAGCACAGGGCATGGGCAGGAATCGAAATAGGACATGGAGACTGAGGTTTTGGATACACAAAATACTGGTTCCCTGTGGGGTACGAAACATACATTTGAACCTCTCAAGGGCTAGCGAATGAACGGCAGGCTACGAGACCTAGTAGGGAGACTGAGGTTACCTTAACTAAGGAACATTTGGAGCAAATCACCAATGCGGTCACCCTCACTTCAAAAGATAGATGGCTTGCCTTGGAAGAGCAGCAGAAGGCTGTAGTCACCGTATTACAGTTTGAGCTCCAAGCTCTTCAGCTCAAGGCCGATACCCTGCAGATGAACGTGGTTCAAGCGAGGTTGCCTCCAGAAACCACTACTGAGTTGATATCCACCACCGAGAGCAGCCTCTGCCCCCTGCCAGGTGTAGAAATCACTCTTAGTCTACCTTCCTTATGTGCGCAAGTCTAGGCTTGCGCAAAAGTACATCTAGACTTGGCCCCACTTCCGCATGAGCCGCTGCAGGTTATCCACACATCCCTTTTTGAGGAAATCTATCACAGATACCTCCAAGTGCAGCACCAGCTAAATATAGTCAAGTAGACAATCATATAAAAGACTACCGAGGCATCCCAGGCACAGGCCACATGCATCCTTGTTGCACAGCAAACTGAGTTGGAGTGTGTGATCAGCAGACTCTACGCAGATGTGACAGAAGACATTCCAGCCTCTGCCACCCCAAAAGCTAAGATTGAGGGACTCATCGTAGCCTTGAAGGCTTCTCGAATAGAGATCCCAAACGTCAAGACCGAGATGGAGCAGCAGATTGCTGCGTTGCGGGCTAAGATGCAGCTAGAAACTCCTCCTGAGGTACGCGCCCAGAGAGTTGCGTTGGTCACAGAAGCCACGAACATCATTACATATTAGATCTCTCAAGGCACATAATTGCTTGAGACAACTATGCAGCTATGGTATAAGTTGCAGCGCAACCCTCTCCTACTCGAATTTACCCAAGAACTGCGCCAGAAGGAAGAATAATTCGAGCAACTGGAGGCTACAATTCCCACTCTAATCCCCACTCAACGCCTGGCACGTCTGTGAGCCAGCCATGTGCTCAGAGATAACCTGGAAGAGCTTCGCCACAAGAAGAAGGTTATGAGTGACCACCTCAAGCCATGGGCCGATGAAGCCCTCAAGATATCTCAGGACTTGGATGTTGCGGTCAAACAGTTGAATCAAACCCTGGAAATTGTCACTGCTGCCACTGAAGGCCCAACTTCGCAGAAGTTGGTGGAAATTGCACAGAATGCTGCCACGCAAAGTGAAGGAGTGTTTCCCCCTCTATTCGATTCCATTAAGTAGCTCCAGGCAAAGATTCAAACTCCACGGCCACTGTGACTTGGGACGAGTCACAACATTGTGTTGGGGGCCTGTTGGAACAGGGCCACCTAGCTGCATTTTGATTTGTTCCAACGCTACATTTTTGATATATTTTTGTATTAATTGGTCTTGCGCAGGGGCTTTGGGGCGGGTCAAAGCCCCCAATGTATTGTAATGGCTCAAAGGGTAGACCTAGAGTCCACAAACCACAGTTTGCGGACCACAGGATAGCACAGGCTATGATGATATAAATAGATAAATAGTTTGAGTCTAGAAAAAAGTAAGTAAGATTGATGCTACATACAAACTGTTGAGAGCTGTTTTGGGTAGTTTTGGGTAAGTACTCCTGCTAGTTGTCTGGACGGAGATCCTCAGTCCTGCTGTGTGCGGACCCTGCTGGATGTGTGCGCGGATTGGAACTTGGGATTTGGGTTTGTAACTTGGTTTTGGATGTTAATGAACGTAGAATCTATTGAATTATCTTTATGCTATCTGAAATGGTTGTGTTTATTACTGAAGTACCTCTATGTTATTTGAATAAGCTGTGATTGTATCTGCGATATATGAATTAGCTGCGATTGTGTTGTTCTATAATGATAATTGCTGACGTGCATGTGGATGTGAAGGTGTTGATCAAATCTGCTTTATAATAGTAGCTTTACTTATATTTACATGTTGATTATACTGTTAAGGGCTCAATAATAGGCTTTTTTGTGCGAACCTGATAGAATTCGACGAGATCTACCTTAATTACCTACTCTCCCCCAGGATGCGAAAACCTGCTTCCAACACCCACCCATACTGCTTCGAGTGAGACTTTGGCCTGTGAAAGTAGGTCATTGCCGAAAGGGCCAGTAGTATAGGGGCTTGTTGGAAAACCTTAAATCTGAACCTGGGTCAGGACCCCTCAAGCCAACACCTGCATTAAGCTACTATGCAATCAGAAGGCTGTAGATAATCTCCAGTCCCTGATAGACAACTGCGAGGAAAAATACTTAACTCGAATGGAGACTAAGGCAGTAAACAAGGTTTATAAGAACAAGAAGAGAACTGTTCAAGAGATGTGCATGACTATGCAGATTGGAGAGTATGAGATGGATCAAGTCATCTTGGATCTCATTTCTAATGCAAATGTTCTGCCTACGAAAACCTAGCAGTAGATGGGAGAACCAAAGCTGGAATGGTCCACTATTCAGTTACGCATGGCTAATCTACAGAAGATTGTTCCACTTGGAAGACTTCCACAAGTCCTCGTATAAATTGCTAGAGTGAAGGTATGTGTGTATTTTGAATGAATACAAATTTTGGATCAAGCAAACCCCTACCCCGCGCTATTAGGGTTGGATTGGGCCATTGATATGGGAGGTATCATCAACCTAAAGCGGACAAGCATGATCTTTGAGAATGATGGTACATAGGTGATAGTCCCCCTAGATCCAACAGAAAGGAAAGATATATAGAGCCAGTACGTGAAGCAGATGATGTCGACCATATTTACAAGTTGACTGTGCGGTACGAAGATTGGATAAACCCTACAGTTTATGGGATGCTGAATTTGGAGAAGGATAGTTTGTTTTTCTCAGATTCGGATGGCGAGATGGAGAACTGGTAGAATTGGTTGCATGATGTCTCTGCGCTATGCTACCTCAAAATCACTAAGAAATTTCGGTGCATCTCCTCATAGGTAAGAGAACTAACCTATTTTGATGGTTCTGGTAGTGTCAAATTATTTTTGGAAGCATTGGAAAAATTCGTTCCAGAGGAACGAAGGTTCTGGGTGCATGATTTGGCTATGCGCGTAACCCTAGCACGTTGGTGGGATACACATAAGGGTGTGTTTAAGGATTAGGATGAATGTAGAAAAATGATGAAGCTGCACTTTGAACCTCTTGCTACCCCACAAACTAAGATGTTTTATGGTTAGGGAGTCCTGCAAAAACACCTATCCACATGGATGGAAGTGTGGAAGGAAAGGATTTGGGACGAGTGGGTTCATATGTTTATTCATTCGTTAGGGTTGGTACCTACCACTTGGTATTTGGAAATATATTTACACCGAGGAACTCGCCATTGGATTACAATGACTGATGATTTCCTATCAACCTTCATCTTGGTTGGGGGATCGGAAAAATTGGATGAAGCCCTGTAGGACTTAGATGCTCTTGTCTTTTATGAATCCCAACCCTAAAAGGAATGTGTCGCACTAGCGTAGGATGCGCAGATGCAAGACATTGTCAACTGCAGGAACTTGTCCATAAAGGATAATGAATATGATCCAAGAAATGTTAACATCCCTAAATCTGAAGGAGAGCGCGTCGTTTCAGGGCCCTCATTAGGGATGGTAGATGTAACTAAACCTCTGAATTTGAAGGAATTAAACATTGGGATAGAAAGAAATCCCAAGTTTTCCAAAATTGGGGATTACTGGGATGATGATACAGTAGGGAAGATTTCATAGTTGCTGACAGAATATCAGGATCCGTTTCCTAAAAATTTCTATGAACTCAAGGGAATTGTGGGAGACATAGGTGTTATGAAGATCACGTTGAAACCAAATGTGCACCCTGTCAAGCAGTGACCATAATGATTGAATCCAAAGTACAAGCAGAAAATAAAAGAATAATTAGAAAATATGGTGGCTGCAGGCATCATTGAGCCTGTGGAACAGTCCAATTGGGTAAGCCCAATGGTGGTTCAGGATAAAAAGACCAAAGGATAAATAAGGATTTGTGTAGATCTGCGCAAGATGAATGATGCATGTGTGCATGACCCCTTCCCTACTCTATTTTCTGATGAAATCTCAGATAATGTGGGAGGAAAATAAGCTTATTCATTTATTGATGGATTTTCGGGGTATCATCATATTAGAATTGTGCATGAAGACCGCAGCAATACCACCTTCACAACAGAGTGGGGGTATTTTTAGTACATTGTCATGCCGTTCGAATTGAGAAAGGCACATGTGATCTTCTCATGCGTGGTTGTGGTTTTATTCAAAGAATTCATGCATAAATTCTTGGAAGTATACTTTGATGACTGGACAGTTTTTGGATTGGTCAAGAACCATGTGTCAAACCTGCACATGATGCTTGATACTTGTAGGAAGCACCGGATTTATCTTAACCTTAAGAAATGTACATTATGTGTACCTTTTAGAATTTTTTTGGGGCATATAGTATGCCAGCAAGGATTGATGGTAGAACTATCCAAGATCGTAGTTATCATTAACCTAGAAGTTCCTACTAATGAGAAACAGTTGCGCTCCATCCTAGGACACACCGGTTATTAAAAGAATTTCATTAATCGGTATGATTTGTTCACTGCACCGATAGAGAAGTTGTTGAAAAAGGATGTGTCATTTTTCTGGGATGAGGAATGTCAGAAGAGCTTTGAGCTGCTGAAGGATAAAATGGTCACTGCACCTATATTAATATTCCCAAATTGGTCTAAGGTTTTGCATGTACATGTGGATGTATATGGTATAGCACTTGGGGTTGTTTTAGTGCAGCCAGGAGAAGGATACATCGATCACCCTGTTTCTTTTTCCAATAGGAAGCTCTCCAGTGCAGAGCACAACTGCTCAACCGCAGAAAGGGAAGGATTGGCCATGGTGTACGCTCTACAAAAATATAGGAACTATTTGCTAGGAGGGCACTTCAAAATGTTCACTGATCGTTCTATTTTAAAATACCTGTTCAATAAGGCTATGTTGGGGGGGAAGATCTACAGATGGTTTTTTCTCTTTCAGGAGTATGACTTTGAAATTATTGTGAAGCCTGAAAGATTAAATTTCAAAGCTGATCATTTGTCACAGGTCGAAAATGGGGAAGAAACAACCAGTCTAAAGGAGGGGTTACCCGAAGCGCATCTCTTTTCTATCAAGGTGGTTGATGAGAAATTTTCTAATATTATTCACTTCCTGACTACTAGAAGTGCGCCTGTTGAATATTTAGTACAGCAGAATAAGGAGTTGGTTGTGCACGCAACTGATTTTACCTTGATTGCGTGTCAATTGTATAAGTTGGGAGAAGATGAAGTGTTGAGAAGATATCTGTTGGAACATTAGAGGTAGGATATCTTGGCTTAGGCTCATGGAGGGGTGGCAGGAGGCCACTATGCTGGGAAATACACTGCGCAGAAGGTGTTGCATGTTGGGTTATGGTGGCCCACACTACATAGTGATGCACATGCATACTATCGAGCCTGTGATGCATGTCAGAGAATAGGGAAGCCCTCGTGTAGAGATGAAATTCCCTGCAACCACAAATGGCCCTGCAGGCCTTTGATAAATGGTTTACATTTTTTTTTGGACCAATTAACCCTCCAGGAAAGAAGACGGGAATTCACTATATAATCACTACCACTAATTATGTAACCAGATGGACTAAAGCTAAGGCAGTTAAGGAATGTACTATAGATACTGCTGCGCACTTCATTTTTGAACATATTTTGATTAGATTCAGATGCCCAAAGATACTGATGAGTGATAGAGGTACGCACTTCGTTAATGAAACCATTGAAGCTCTGGCAGAGGAATTTCAGAACCATCACCAGAATATTACCCCTTATGTTAAGTCCCTATATTACTAGCGTAGTCCCTTATTGTTGTTAGTGTATCCCCTTGTTATTATTGTTGTACCCTTGTAACCCCCATATTGTTATTATTGTTCCCTTACATTATTATTGTTAGGTCGGCTAGGATTATATTGTGACCCCATGCACTCCTATATATAGAAGGAGGTTTTTTCATCTGTATCATCAAAGAATTGTTCATTTATGTAATTTAAAGGATGTTTCTCCCTCAAAGTGTCTTATTTCTAAGGTGTTGATCTCTCTTTTCTTCTATTTTTGGAGCTGGTATCATAACATTTGGTAACATAGCTTTGGATTCTAGGGTTTTGCTGCTACAAACAAGTCATTGTGTAATTTTCGCTATAACTTTTTTTATACGAAGGTTCAGAAGCTAAAATTTGTATCTTGTGAAGCTGAAATCCTGAGGAATGTCGTGTAAAACTTTCAGATATTGGTTCACAACATTTTTGGAGATATGATCTGTGGAAGTTAGTGTTTTGGCAAGCTCCTGAATTTAATTTAAAAAAGGTGACCTTGGGAAAATCATCATAACTCTCTCTCTGAGCATCAGATTGAAATTATGTAAAAATTGGTTGAAATTACATGGATTGTCATTTACTGTGTATCAATTTCAGAGCTGAAGGATAAAACAGTGACACGTGGCATGTCGTACAAGTTTGCTATACTAAAACAGTCCATAATTAGGTAATTATGGGAGATTGGGCATAAATTTGTCTTGAAGCATTCAAATCAGGTCATAGCTGTGGAATTCGAAAGAATATTCAGAGGGCTACTACAACACCGAATTTCAAATATTTAATATCCTAAATCACAAAGATAATTCAGTTTCAATATCGATCTCCTCAAAAGCAAGAAAAAGGTGTGTATTTTGTTTTTCAAGTTGCATAAGTCTTGTTTGAAAAATCAGTTTGAAGTCATTGCAAGGGCATATTGAAGCATAGTTACCAGTATTTAATTCTAAAATCCCCCCTAAAAATAATTCAACACCCCTCAGAATACTCTACTATGACTCATGAAGATGAAGAAGTGCAACATGATATATCAAAATTATTATAGCAAGTGCACCAAATTTCGCTCTCACAAAGAGCAAAAAAAAATGAAAGGGAAGTTTTGAAGAAAGGCATGGAAGCTAAGATGTATGGTTTGAAGAAGGGAATGGGAGCTAATATGGATGGTTTGAATAAAGGTGTGGAATCTAATATGGATGGTTTGAATAAAGACGTGGAAGTTAAGATGGATCGTTTGAAGAATGGCATGGAAGACATGGAAGAAAAAATGGAAGACATAAAGAATAATATAAAAGAAGAGATGGAAGGCTTAAAAATTTGATATAAGAAATGATTCCTAATGGAAAAAAGATATTAGAGGAAACTCATGATGAGAACAAAATAAATGTTAATCGTGACTTCATAAACTCGAATGTTGGATGGAAGATCCATGATATTCCAAACATCGATATGAGGAAGTTTGATGGCAAGGATCCAGTAACATGGCTACTACATATGGAGCAATATTTTGATCTCAATAATGTGCAAAACACACAAAAGGTACGCATTACAACTTTATATTTAGAACAAAATACATTTGTATGGTATCGATGGCTTTTCTCCTATAAACAAATTGTCACTTGGTTAATTTTTACAAAGGAAATGATATCACATTATGAGGATACAAAGAGCAACACCTTCTTTATCCAATTGATAAATCTCAAACAAAAGGGTTTAGTGGTGGAGCACATTGAGGACTTCCAAAAATTGAATATAAGGCTAAATTATATTCCATAGGAACACAGGATTGATGTCTTCATAGGGACTTTAAAGGATAACCTCGAACATGAGGTTTGCCTTTGGGAAACTAATTCATTGGAGAAGGCATTTAGGGTGGAAATAAAAAATGAATGTAAAATTATGGCGACAAGGAAGCCTATCACTCACATCTATAAAGATGGAAGTGCTGCTACTCCTAAACTTCCAAAAAATACAAGGTTGACAGCACAACTTTTGGAAGAAAAAAGAGCAAAAGGGCTTTGCTACAGTTGTGATAGCAAATACACTAAAGGTAATAAGTGTGCTCAGAAGAAACTATTTTATACAGATTGTGAAGAGGAGGAAGAAAATGAACAATAAACTTCAAAAGAAGAGGATATGCACCAGGAACCCACCCTAGAGAAAGAAGAAATGGGTCCTACCATATCGTGTAATGCATTGGTAGGAATTACCACTCCTAAAACTCTCAAGCTAGAAGGACATATCAAGAATAAAAAGGTAATAGTGTTCACTGATTCAGGTACTACCCATAATTTTATTGTAAGGTAGCTAAGGAATTGAATTTCTTCCTATACCCAGCACCAGAATGTCAAGTGATGGTTGCAAATGGAGGAACTATAAATTTCTCTGGAAAATGCCATAATATCAAGATAACCATGGAGGAATATGTATTGAATAATCCAATGCTTTCCATTCCAATGGGAGGTGTTGATGTTTTACTAGGAGTACAATGGTTACAACCTTTGGGGACGGTAGCTTTTAATTTTCAAGAACATTTCTTGAATTTTTTTTCAGAAATAAAGGAAGTCAAATTATGGGGTATCACAGGGAAGCCAGGAAAGATAATAAGCTCTAATGGAATGAAAAAACTTATGAAGAAAGAACAATGAGGCATAATTGCACAATTATGCTCACTAGAAGTTCCAACATCAAAATCATCTATTTCTCCAAATCTCCAAAAATTCTTGGACAATCATTCCAAGGTGTTTAAAACTCCTAAAGGACTCCCACCTATTTGTGATCATGATCATGTTATTCATTTTATTCCAGGAATTTCTCCTCCAAACATCAGGCCTTACAGATATCCTTATGTCCAAAAGAGAGAAATTGAACGTATGATTGCAAAAATGTTAGAGGCTGGTATAATTCAACCTAGTCAAAGTTCTTTCTATGCTCCAGTAGTATTGGTGCACAAGAAGGATGGATCATGGCACATGTGTCCAGATTATAGGGAGCTCAATAAGTTCACTATTAAAGATGAATTTATCATTCCTATGATTGATGAATTATTGGATTAATTTCATGGAGCAATTTATTTTACCAAGTTGGATATTCATTCAGGATATCATCAAAGTAGAATGAAGACTAAAGATATTCTGAAAACAACATTTCGAACTCTTGAGGGTCATTATGAATTTTTGGTCATGCCTTTTGGCCTTACCAATGCACCTTCTACATTTCAAGGGTTGATGAATTCCATTTTCAAACCCTTCCTTAGAAAATTTGTGTTATTATTTTTTGATGATATACTAATCTACAATAGGTCTTGGAAGCATCATGTTCAACATGTTGACAAGGTGCTCAAACTAGTGGAGGAGAAACAATTATATGAAAAAACCTCCAAATTTTTCTTTGGAGTACAAGAGGTGGAATATCTGGGTCATAATGTATCTCACAAGGGTGTTAAGGTAGACCCTAACAAAATTAAATCCATTAAGGAATGGAAATTCACCACAACCATAAAGCAATTGCGAGGATTTCTTGGATTAACAGGGTATTATTGCAACTTTGTTAAGATTTATGGGAGAATAGCAGCACCTCTAACAACATTATTGAAGAAATGTGCATTTTCATGGACTCCTGAAGCAACTAAGGACTTTTAACATCTTAAAGAGGAAATGTTCCTAGCACTGGTCTTAGCTACACCATAATTCACAAAAACCTTTATTGTGGAATGTGATGCCTTAGGAAATGGAAATACTTCACAAAAACCTTTATTGTGGAATGTGATGCCTTAGGAAATGGAATTGGTGTTGTTTTAATGCAAGAAGGAAGACCCGTTGCTTTTGAAAATCGTCCAATCAAAGGAAAGTATTTACAAAATTCTATTTATGAGAAGGAAATGTTGGCAATGGGGACCTTACCTAATGGGAAGACACTTCACAGTAAAAATTGATCATGATAGTCTTAAACACTTTTTGGAACAAAGACTATCTTCAGAAGAGCAGCAAAAATGGGTCACAAAGATGTTGGGTTATGACTTTGAAATCATCTACAAAAAAGGGAAGCTAAATGTTTTTGCAGATGCGCTCTCAAGAAAGGAGAAAGGATGAAGAGGTGTTTACAACTTTTCATCCAAATCCAACCAGATTGGATAATCCACAAGGATGAATGGAAGAAGGACGAAGAAGTGTGGACACTCATTCAAAATTTGCAGCAAGATCCTAGTACATCTGATACATTTAGTTGGAAAAATGATTCCTTATGGTACAAAGGTCGCTTCTATATTTGTAAGAATTCCAAACTAAAAAACATATTATCTTGGAATTGCACACTTCTCCTTTAGGAGGACACTCTGGATTTTTAAAAACTTACCACAGGGTGGAGAAAGAATTTTTTTGGGATGGCCTTAAATCTGATATTCAAAATTTTGTGGCGGAATGTTTGGTTTTCCAGCAGAATAAAGTGGATACAATTAATACCCGGGTATTCTACAGCCTTTATCCATTCCAAGTCAAAATTTTGAGGATATTTCAATGGATTTTATCCCAGGTTTACCTAAGTCCGAAGGAAATAGTGTCATCATGGTGGTAGTTGATAGACTTACCAAGTATGCACACTTTTGTGCATTATCTCATCCATTTAAAGCAAGTAAAGTTGCTACTTCATTTATGGAAACAATTTAAAAGCTACATGTAAACGCAAATATTATGGCAAGCGACAGAGATCCCATTTTTACTGGAATTTTTGGACGGAATTATTTTCTTGTTTGGGTACTCGACTAGCTCATAACTCATCTTATCATCCTCAATCCGATGGTCAAACTGAGATAGTGAACAAATTTTTGGAATGATATATTCGTTGTTTTATATCTAATAGCAAACACAATGGTTCAAGTGGTTGCCTCTGGTTGAATGGTGGTATAACACTTCCTTCCATACTGCAGCAAAAATGACCCCATTTATGTCACTTTATGGATATAATCCACCGTCCATAACATCGTCTTTAAGAAAAAATTATAAGGTTCAAGAAGTGGTAGATCACATAGAGCATCAAAAAAAAGTTCTCAAACTCTTAAAGGATAACCTAAATTTGGCACAAAATCGAATGAAACAACAAGCAGATCAACATCGCAGCGAGAGAAGTTTTGATGTAGGAGACTAGGTATTTTTACAGCTACAACCATACAAACAAATTTCCCTCAAGCAAGCTAAGAAGGATAATAAATTATCACAAAATTACTATGGTCCTTACAAGGTGTTGCAAAATATTGGTACTATGGAATACAAATTAGAGCTTCCTTCTAGTTTTCCATGTTTTGTTCTTAAATAAGGTTATAGGTGACAAAATTCCAGTTCAAACAATATTTCCAGAACTTTATGATGAAGTAAAAATCGTATTGGAACCTGAAGAAGTCACGGAAACAAGAACTCGACAGCTACGAAATCGATCAATTTCAGAGTATCTCATCAAGTGGAAGAACTTACCCACTGAAGATTCTACATGGGAGGATGAGAATTTTATACAGAAGAATCCAGAACTACTCAAGCATTGAGGACAACACTTTTTTGAAGGAGAGGGGCATGTTAGGTCCCTATATTAAAATTGTATTCCCTTATTGTTGTTAGTGTAGCCCCCTTATTATTATTGTTGTTCCCCTGTAACCCCATATCATTATTATTGTGCCCTTACATTATTATTGTTAGGTCGGCTAGGATTATATTGTGACCCCATGGACTCCTATATATAGAAGGAGGTTTTTTCATTTGTATCATCATATAAATTTTCATTTATGTAATGTAAAGGAGGTTTCCCCCTCGAAGTGGCTTATTTCTAAGGCATTGATCTCTCTTCTCTTCTAGTTTTGGAGCTTGTTTCATAACACCTTACCACCCACAAGAAAATGGTGCAGTAGAAGCTTTCAACAAGATATTGGACAATGTGCTTACAAATATCTATAATGCCAATCAGAATGACTGGGATGTGCTCATCCCTTCTTTGTTTTGGGCTTATAGGACCACATGCAATAAGTTGACAGGGAAAACACCTTTTACGATGGTATATGGGCAAGAAGCGATCATGCGAATGGAATATATTATCTCAAGCTTGTGCGTGCATCGCAGCTTTCATTGATATGGCTGAGCCTGACATTGTGGAGGAACATTTGGTGCAATTAGTTGCCTTATAAAAAGATCATTTCATCGCTAACTTCCATCAGCAAGTGCATAAGGCACGCGAAAAGGCTTGGCATGCTAGGCACATTAGAGAAAAAGTATTCAAGGAGGAATACTTGGTCTTGTTAGGAGGCTCCACCCAAGGAAGTTCAAGAAACATTAGTTGGGGCCATACATTGTGAAGGAAATCACTGATGGCGGTGCGGTGCACTTAGCCACACTACGCGGAGATAATATTCTCGATTATTTCAATGGAAGTTGTCTAAAGCCATATAAGGAAAATTTAGTGCTGACCAAATGACTATATGGCCGCAGTATAAGGATCAAAGGGTTTGTGCGTGGCATAGAGGAAAGGCACATACAAGTGCAACAGGAGCACATGGGTGATGCACAGGAGAATAAACTAGTCGTTAGAACAGTGAAACTGGGTGAAAAAATAATTTTACCGTTGGATGGAGTGGATTTTATGCATTTAATGAGGCGATCTTACAGGATTTTTGACCATTCTTATGGAGGTAAGTAACATTTAATGAATATCCAACCATTTTTACCTTGGATTGCTTATAAAAGGAAGGGTGTAGGTCACAATTGGTTCCTTTCCTTTATGAATACATTGCACCCTAATATTATCCGTGATTTGTGCTGTAAATATTCCTGTAAATTCTGTATGTTTGGCCGAGAGGCCCCTTTGACGTAAGTAATCCTAAATTTATCTTCCGCCCGAGAATGACGTCCACTAATTCGAAAATCGCACCTGTTCAAGAGCACTTTGTACTTCTCATAGCATCGACTGAGCCGAGATTGGACGATTTCCACGAATTAATCCCCCAGGTTGAAGAATTCATGTCGACGTCGGCTAGAGGCAAAGAAAAAATATCGAAGTGGTCCACCTCGAAGCCACATACCATTCCGAGGAATGTGACATCCCCTCATCAGGCCACTAAGGACAGGTCACCCATCGGTGACCCCTCGAAGAGACTAATGAGTTCCATTGAGAGTGGCGACCGCCATATGTCAAGTCGCATAAATCATCTGTGTGCACCCCAAATAATGTCGACATAGTGAGGTACTACCATCAGACGCCTCTAGTCCCACGGGATGTTCCTTTTTCTGAAGAGGTTTTTGGCAAGCTTCTCAATGTCAAGTTTGATGACCACAACTTGGAAAATGAAGAAACATTCCCTGAGTTAGCGTCAGAGTATTACTTGGAGAGGATACTCTATGATGATGTAATGAAGTTTGAACCGATCTCATGGGCGTGTGGGCTAGGCAATGCTGATATTCTAAACCTGCTAAGGATTTTTTATTTTGGATGGTACCTATCACCTCAATCTGTGTGTTCCAGCTGATTGCATTAGTTCATGAAGGGTGTCTATGGATCCAGGGTTGCATCCCCATCGACGTCGCACTGCTTCATTGGACCAACGACCTGCTCGATAAGGGGCCCCATCCCATGGCAGGATTTGGGAAAAGCAACGAACAGAAGGTTGCAACAAAAGTCAAGAAATATTACAAGGTCGAGTGGGATAAGAGAGGGTTCTTGGTACAGAAAATTGCAGACCCGGTTGTGCGCCTAGAAACCTTGGTCCTAGGCTGAAAATTGATGAGAAAGTGTCGACCAAAGACATTCCCTACACACGTAATTTCACTAGCGGGACAATGTGAGAAGGGGATTAGCTACAACTAGTCCCAATTACTTTGCAAAGAATTTTTAGAGAATGTGCGTGAGGCACAGGAACTGGGGAAGTCCTTTTTCTACTCTTGGTCGTTGCTACTTATTGCGCTGATAGCATGGGAGACTCCATCGGATGCAGTCCTCCCAGAATTGGAGCGTGGAGTATGTGAGGGGGTGCACTACACCAATATATGGGAGTCCCATGACCCCAAACATGTAAAATAAAACAAGATGTTTTGGGTACTATTTGAGGGTGAGATGGTTGCTATAATCCACTCGCGTCCAAGACTATCGTCAGCAGTCTATGACAAATACAAGAGCATCGCCGATTTTCAGGTCACAATGCACCATATGCCGGTTAAGGCACGATGTGACCCAGTATGGTACAATTTACCTTTTATGGTAATAGAGGTGGAGGTCGACCAGGACATTGTGACCTAGCCAGCAGCATGGAAAGTGGGGCTCGACTCCACTCATCCCATTACAGCCTCAACATCGGGGAAAGAAATGGCCCCCCGAAGAAAAATATAAAGGGGCTGAGTTGCGCACTAAAAAAGATGCGGAAGCAGTCGCGCAGAAGGACAGTGAGAAGGAACCTGACGCGGAGAAGGATACAAAGCATGATCATGGAGATGAGGCTGATGTGGATCACGGTGGCCTAGATGGATTAAATGGTGATGGTTCTGAATCTTTTTGTGGCACCAAGCGTGGTGCAGAAACTTTGAAGGGTCTGTGAAATAAGCAGAAGGGACCCAAAGCTAGAGGTCCCAGCATGGTCACTCTAACAGAAGAGGACCTGGAGAAAATTTTGGACGAAATCACTTATGTTTCAAAAGATATATGGACCATCATGGAGGAGGAGCACAAGGCTACGGTGGAGGTCATCCAAACTGGATTGCAGGTTTTGCAGCTGAAGTTGGACAACTTGCAAGCAAGCATAGATCAAGCGAGGCTGATACAAGCGATCCTAACAAGAGCCATGATCACCACAGCATCAGATAGTAGAATCTTCCCCTTCTCGAGCGCAGTTGTGACAGTGGAACAATTGGAGTTGTGCGGGCAGGTGAAAACCTTCCCTGAGGTCAAAATTGATCTCACAAAACTGCCCAGTGGAAATAGACACGCTCTCAAAAAAATTATTTCCAACGAGCTACAGTGCAGGGAGGCGCTCGTGCAGTAGTAGTTAAGCGAAGCCGAACAGATAGTTGCAACAAAAACAAAAGAGTCGCTCCATGCACAAGCATCGCATCAGGTGGTTCTGGCTCAAAGAGCGGAATTGGAGAACCTCATTGACAGATTGTGTGGTGATCTTCTTGAAGTGGTCATCCGAATATCCGTCACACCGCAAGTCAAGATTGAAAGCCTGGTTGCCGCATTAAAGGCTTCCCAAACAGAAGTGTAGACCATAAAAGTGAAGTTTGAACAGAAAATTGTAGCATTGCAGGCTAAGCTACAACCTATGACTCCCCCAGAGGTCCACGCACACTGGGACGCCCTAGTAAAATAATAATTCACGAGAATTTTAGCTAACGTCGATAAGGGCTCAGAGCTACATGAGACAACCATGGGATTTTGGACCTCTGTGCAAACAGACCCACTTATCAAGAAGATTAATTAGAATTTGTGTGCCAAGTAGCAGGCGTTCGATGATCTGTAGGAGACCTTACCTACTTTCATTCCTGCCCAGTGCATGGCCCGCCTACAGACCAGTCAGGTTCTCTGAGATGAGGTCGAGGAGCTCCGCCCAAAGAATAAAATTGTGACTGACCATATGAAGCCATGGGAAGACAAGGCAATGAAGTTGTCTCAGAATCCGGATGTTGTAGTTAAGACCCTAAATCAGACCCTGCAAAATGTCAACCTGGTTGCAGAAGGGCCAACATCACATAAGCTAGTAGAGACTGCTCAAAGTACATCAAATCATAGTGTGGGCGTTTTGGCACCCTTTTCTGCTGCCATCGAAGAGCTGCAGAATAATATGAAGAACCCAGTGCCACTGTGACTCGAGACGAGTCACAATATTTTGTTGGGGGCCTGTTGGAGAGAGGTCCCCTAGGACTGAACTTTGATACATTTTTTATATATTTTTGTAAATATTTAATAAGTTTAGTCATGCGCAGCACAATTCAAGGGGCTTTGAGGCGGGTCAAAGCCCCTCATGAGTTGTAATGGGATAAATGGGTAGAATTAGGGGCCACAAACCATGGCTTTCACACCTTAGATGAGCGCAGTCTAAAAGTATAAATAGGAGTCTAGATAAAGTTGATAGAAGACAGAATGTTATGGCTGAGAGATCTGACTTTATTTTAATATTCTAGCGGATGTGTTTGGGTAAAAAGGCCCCTGTTGGCTTTGTGCACGGAGACCTTAGTCCTGTTGTGTGTGGACCCCGCTGGTTGTGTGTGTGGTTGAACTAAAGGTTTTGTAAGGAAGATCTGAATATTTATGAATGAATAATTGTTGTTGTTGATATCTGCATCTGGAATGCATCTGTTATTTACTTTATGATTGTTTCTGCATGTTATTTTTTATTCTTGTGTTATCTATATTTAGATCAATTTCACAACTGTTTCTAGATTTAGATGAATGGTTATTGAATGGATCTAGTACTATTGGGTTCTAATATTATCTGTTAAGGTTTATTACATGGATTGTGGACTCTGTATTAACCTACACGCAAGATATTATGCATAAATTGACGTGAATCTGTCTGATAAGGGTTCCCTAGTTAGGGCTTCTATTGCGAAGGTATGTTCATATTGTTTTAGATCTAAAGGAAACCACATCATTTAATTCCCTCTCAGGATGTGGAAACCTAGTTCCAGCACCCCCCCATACTACTTCGGGTGATACTTTGACTTGCGTAAGCAGGTCACTGCCAAAAGGGCTAGTAGTAAGAGGGTTTTTTTGGTTAACCTCAACTTCGAACCTGGGTCAGGACCCCTCAAGCCAACACATGTTTTTGAAAAATAATGTATAATCATTATTAGGTGATAATTTCCCATGAATTTTTCTAAATTAATAAATTAAGGGATAAGTAAATATATGGAAAAACAAATATATATTATATCTGGTTAATAGCCTAAACATAAATGTATGTCTCGAGAATATAAGGTCAATTATAAACCACCGAATTTTTTTTGTAATGAAGGATCATAAAAAATAGAAAATTATATCATTGTAAGTCTATGTTTATGTGGTAGAACACTCGAAATGAAATAAATGTCAATGTAAAACAGATTTAGAGATGGAAATTTGTTCCTTTATGAATTAAAAAAATGGTTGTTTGTAAGGGACATTATAGAGATGGGTTGGAATCTTGATGGAAAAAGTGTAATGGAAGAGTGTAAGCTCACTAAGATGAGTGTAGGAGAAAAGGGAAGCAAGGAGGATTTCTTATCATAGATCCTTCATTTTTCTTTCATGGAGCTAAGTGTTAGACAAACTTCCACCCCAAATAGTTTATCCACTTGCATAAGTTATCCAAGGTAATCTAAAAATCGATTGTCCTACAATTTTCATTGTTATATAAATTAAATTCATGCAACAAAATAAATTACGCACTCCAACCTTTCCATTTTAAGCTAATCCAAATTGACGCAATGACTAAAGAAAAAAAAAAGATGAAGTTCAGGGATCTCTCAGAATTAAAGCAGCATTGAGAGTGCATTTTACCAAAATTCTTGAGAGAATCAATTCCAAGAGATCATATAGAATTATGGAAAAATATTTTGTACCAGGCGATTTTTTTGTGATTAACAACCTTAGCCAGCGAAATGTTAATTATCATAGATTCAAAAATAGGCTTAAACAAGATAGAGTGAATTGCATATTCAAGAACCTTTGCTATGTCAATTATATGAAATTGTAAATAAAGATACATATTTTATATGATACTATTATGTTACATAGCCTTAATCAAACCTGAGGGTATGTGGTCTTGACACATATGTTTGTTGGGAAAAATACTGAGAGGGGGGGTGAATCAGTATTTACTGCATATTCAAAACTTTTTACTTTTTCGCTCTCTAAAACCCATACGCTACTTTCCTTTAGTAAACTCGCGTATACACGCAGATATCCTTCATACAACTCGCGTATTAGCAGAGATCTAAATATGCAGATATTTATTAACTTAGTTCTTTGCAATATTCATTCATCTGATGTTAAGTAAATAGTAAACATGTGTAGTAACAACAGAATAAACCATCACACAAAGCATCACACATGAACACCAGGATTTTTAGGTGGAAACCCAAGTCGGGAGAAAACCACCGCTGCAGTTGCTCAGCCTTCAATATTTTATTATAGAGAAAACATCTTACAACATGTCTTGGTGCAGACTCTACCGACCTTGCTTGGTGGCACACCCACAACGCTCGTTTACCGGCCTCTCCACGGAAGAGAGCTCCAACCCACGGCTCGTTTGTGACTCTCACAGGAAGGGAATCGCCCCACGAACAAGTTTACCGGCCTCACTTTGGAAAGGCTTCCTGACCTTATCTCTACAGCCTACGGCACCTCTCTTCCCTACGTTTCATCAATTTTCACTGCTTGGAACCAAACGGCTTCAATAGAGCACAACTTGCGAGCCTCGTTTCATCATATTTTCAGGCTTGGACCCACTCCATACTTTCGCCACAGTCAAAACAATGGCCAGTACATATAACTCAATGAATCTCCTTAAGCAATAAAACAGTCAGACTTTTCACCAGACTTCAGCAAACCCTAGTTTGCATACGCGCTTTCACTTCACTGATGTCGTGTATATACGCGCTTCCGTTCACACAAACCAACGTATACCTCTGTACATATTTCATTGCGCATACGCGCTTTCTCTTCGGCGAAGACGCGTATATACGCGCTTCCTCTGCGGCGAAGTAGCGTATAGATCTTCAATCATTATAGAGCAGCATACTTCTTCAGATCAGATATTCAGTTCAGATTTACCCTTTTACTTCAGACAGATGTTCGCCTCATCTCAGATCTGATCACTCCATAAACAGATCTAGCAAATGCAGATACATTTCAGATCTAGATATCCCGCTTCATCATTTCTTCATAGGTGCATCATAGATTCAGATCTATCATCAAACCTTTACCCTTTCCATACAGATATACTTCACAGAGAAGTATTCATTCAAGCTCAGACATCTTACTCCCACTCTAATCATTTGCACAATGAATTTCTTCTCTTTATATAGGTTTACCCTTTTTCAATACCATGAGCCAAAACCACATTACTTCCGATGGTATTCCTGGACGGGGTCATTTAGACAAATCATTACCCAATACAATGGGTCAATACCATGGTGGTTACCCCTGGTTTTTCACTTTTTGAGCGCTTTTTCCCATACGCGACTTGGCACGTACTTTACTGCGTGCATACGCGACTTCTCCTAGACAAATACGCGTATTCCTTGAAACATACTCTTTTCATCATGGATCTAGCACATATTGAATTCCTTTCTTCATTACCTTCTGTACTCTCTATAGATACATCAGATTTACATCTTTAAACAGGTTCATCAAGACATATTCTATCAAGCACAACTCCATCAGGTGGGTTTCCATTCAAGGACAACACTCTATCAAGTGGGTACTCAGCATCATATTGTCAACACACATCATATCACATCAGATTTACATCATTTACCAAGTTCATCAAGTCAAGAATAACTTCATCAGGTGGATTGCCATCAAGGACAACACATGCCAACAATCTCATGTCTTCATCTTCATTCAGTGGGTTGCCATCAAGGACAACACTCTGCATCATATTGCCAACAATGTTATGCAATGGGAACATTACATAGTCAACGAATATGGTCTGAAGCATTACATATGGCATAGTTAGTGAATATTGTCTAAAGCATTACCCCTGGGGAACTCGTGGAATCTTACCTATTTAGTCGGCCTGAGTTATGCATTAAATATTGTGTTAGAAGGATATGGTCTACAGTGTTACATAATTATGGACATGTGGAACATTACAAGTATGTGAACTATGTGGAAATCTACATATGCCTGATTCACAATGTCGTGTAGTAGTGGGAGTTTTATACGTTAATGACATAATTATCCAAATTATTAGTAGTATGCGGACCAGTGGATACGTTACATACTCTATGCTACTAGTCTATGTTACAGTAGTCAGGGAATGTGACAAAGATTCTATTATGAGGTAGCAGAATTCTATGTTAGCTTCTGTGAAAATGAAGGAATCCCAGACCTCAAAAAATCATCAAAGAGGGTTACATATTTTTTCCCAAGAACCAATGGCCAATTGTGTATGTTCAATAACATAATTTTAGGATAATTTCAAGTATTTATTTGACATGAGCGATGGGTAAAATTCATAAACAATGGAGTCTTACAGTAGAGGGTCGAAGCAGGGTCTTAGGTCGAATTTACTTTACTCGGGAAGGTTCGTTTCATTTTCCGGCTATTTGGAGGTGATTACAGACATGGGAAATAGGTCAATTTCCAAGCTCAAGCGTAGCCACTAGTTTAATCTAAATTGTATTGGTTCAACATTTAGTTCCAAAGGAGAAATGCAATGTCCAAATTCAAGGAATATTGAGAATGGTCAGTGGCTTTATGAAAATGGTTGTAATCCTTATGAAGAGATTATTCTTGAGAATTTAATAAATAATGAAAAATTGTATTATGTAATTCATAATGAAATTCCCTTTGGATTTCAAACATCCATATCAAGGTTCATTATCACAATTATTTGTATCTCTGGAGGAAATTGAGTCTCCATCATGGACGTATTCATATATGACTTAGAATTCCCTATATGGTGAACATTCAAATGGTTCAACTGGTAGCCATTTGTATCCATACCTTGCTACTCATGGTATTTCTAAGGCCATACAACTCTAAATTCTTGTTAATAGTCCTCTGGAATCTACTAACTCAGATTTTATTGGCATACATAATTACAATGAAGTATCGGGATTAGGTGACCCATTTGGCTCACATACACTTCCTACAGTTGAAACACGTTATCATAATTGGCACATAACTACAACATTTACTACACAGGATGGGCCTCAAAATGTGGGTGATCCAGCTACACATGCACATGAAAGGTTAATAGTGCCTCGGAAATACCCTGAGAGGCTACAAAGGAATGGATGGCTTGCACATTTTGGTTACATTTCTCGGGGATGTTATCTATGAATAATACATGGCAATGCTCTTCGAGAAGTGACAACCAATTTTATTCAAGATCCTCATGGAGGTCATGTTTAGAATCACCCACATTTTTTTTCCTCTCCCTTGCATGGTGGCTTGATTTCCCACAGTGGAAGGTCCATACCGATGGGAATATTATTGGTTTCATCAAGAGGATTTGTATAGCATGCCCCTCTAGAACAAGGAAAAATACATAGAAATTGTATTTATGGAACTGTGAGGAGACAAGCTAGAGACAATATGAGGTGGTGTCAATACCACGGGACTTATGGACAAGAAAGAGAAGGATTTCTCTATTTAAACCGGCATCATGTTGATCATGGTTCATATTGGCGGGCCTTATATCGCATACGTCAGAATAATCAAAATGTGCATGTTGAACATATCAATAGAAACTACCATCCTCTTAGCTATATTGGTGAAGAAAGAGGCATATAAGGACTAGGCATGTAAGTGGATAATATTTATCAATGCTATATTTACCCAAATATTTCCCCCATATTTTATATGAAACATAATTTGAGGAAAAATTTTAAAGTGTCAGCAATACCAAGTCCTGCAAAAGCTAAATAATATAGTACAAATGTTGCAAAACATTATGCTAATTCATCTGAAGAATTCAAGGGAACAACAAAGGATGTTAATGCATCAAATTATTCTGATATCTTAGAAGAGAAATAGGAATAATCTTTGTTGATAAAATTTTGTACACTTTTTTATTTTCAGACTAAATTCGTTATTCATATTGCCCTGTTGAGCCTCAAAGATTATACAAAGTTTATTTCCCTTGATAATCCTTCCCTATTGTACAAGGTAGGCAGAAAAAATGGTTGAGTCGTGCTCGAGATCTTATGGATGTTCTATTGGATATGCTAAATTCCTTGAAATTGATGTAAAATTGGGAGGTAATAAACAAAAATTATAAATGGTGCATCTATCGAGGAGCAACAAGGAGAAATAATTTTCAGACCCAAAGCGTGAGGACCAAATTATCAAAAATAAGCAATGAAGAAGCAATGTTTAGTGTTTCTGTCAGTGCCAAAGGGTGAGATTAGTGGTGATGTCGTCATTGATATTCTCTAGATGGAATGTATTAGAGCCATGATTAGCTACCATTGGAGATTTATAGGAAACTGAAGGAAACTTGCAATGCTCAGTTCCCACACCCAATATTTCCATTGATTCAAGTTCTTTGATCCTATATATTATATTGTAAATTATATTGACACTAAGTACTATACTGGAGTTAAATTATGAAACTTTTCTCACATCAATTTTTGATGTTAATATTTTAATAATAATTGGAGGACTATTTATTTTGTTTTGATCTTCAAAACTTTGAAGAATGTGAAACGAATAGGTGGACCACAAAGAGATAGATTTTATAATTTAAAATTATACATTGGAATAAAAAGAGACAATGAGTTATATAAATATAGATTTTTGGAATGAAAATATCTAGTTGATTGATTTTTGTGAGACCTAGTCTGTGAATTTCCTAGAAAAGAGAAAAAGAGGAAGAGGAGAAAATGTGAAGCAGAATTGAGGAAGAAAAATGGAGGAGATAAACAATTATAAAGGATACAGAGATAGAGTAAAAGAGAAGTCAGACTTAAAGACCAGGTAAGCCATCATATTATAACTTATATGTATCAGGGGATTGGTGTCTCCTTTTAAGTATTAGCCTGAAAAAGAAAAGGTTGGATCCTATTAGAAGAGGGAGTGGGTGCTCCTAGAAAGTAGTAGCTTGCATAAGAAAATAGAGGTTTAAGCCTCTTGTAGGCAGTTTCCTACAAAAGTTGATTTAAAAAGTGAGTGGGTGCTCGCATATCTCGCAAGTTAGTGCTAGTACATTGTAAGACAAAGCGTTCAATGGTTTTTCTCCTGGAAGGGTTTCCACCTAAAATACCTCATGTTCATATGTTATGATTTTGTTTTTTATGTGGTTTGATTTTTCCTTTTCATGTATTGTTTTTTTTATCTTCTTCTCATACGTTATGTTGGTTAATTAATGGATAACTTAATTGGTTAATGAGAAGTAAAAAATTGGTGAATAATGATAAAATTAGCATTATCCTGATTCACTCGCCCCCTTCTCTATAAAACCAAGCTTCCAACATTGTTTAAGTGTGTTTTTATCAAAATTCAGTCTTCTTTTATGAATATGTTATTTAGTTTTTAATTTCTAGCAGTAGGTGTTGACATTAGGTGAGGATAGATTAGAGCTTTAATCTTGAATATATCTTACTTAAATCTCTAAGTTTTTGAACCTAATAATTTAATGTTGGAAATATAAGCATATAAATTGCCCATAATGAGTAGGTGAATTCTTCCATATATCATGATAAATGTTTGATTATTGATTATTTTTAATTTAAAATTTAAGAGAAAAAAAAAAAGATAATCTTCATTAAATTTTTGTGTACATAATTTTGAAAGCATATAAATAATTCCTTTTTTTTCCATGGAAAAAAAAAAATCTTGTATTTCATTTATAAATAGAATAAAATACATTTGTGCAAATGTTTAATAGGATTATGATGGATTATATCCCATAATCTTTTAACGATGTTTTCATTACAATTCTTTTTAAGGGTAAAAAATGAGACTATAAAATGTGTCCAAGGAACTGATCATCTCCTATAGAATTTCTCCAAGCTCAACATTTCCTATATTCAAAAATATCGGGTAAAATCTGCAATTTTTTGGCTCGCCATCTATCAAAATTTTAGAATATATAGCTTGAAGGTTCCTTGTTTCTATATAGGTATTCAAAAATTCCATTTCAAGTGTGCAAGGAGACTGATTTGAACATAATTTCGCTAAAACTACATCATGTGTAAGCTTGCTACCCAAACTTCCAGCCTTTATAAAAGGTAGACATATCCCAAAAATAGTGAATAAGGCATGTAGTTGATACAGCTATAATTTAAATATTTTCATATGCTGATCCCCAAGAAAACATTGATATACAGGCTGCTACCAAGTGTAGAAATATATATACTTGTGTATCCATTCTATTGATCAACTGAAACGTATTATTTATGCCCAACGACATAACTGGAGAAAATTGAGCACACCTTCTTTTTCTTATTGAATTTACCTTTGACCTTGAGCCAAATCCAATCCTCTTTTCAAAATTTGACAAACTTCTTGGTTTTTATCCCTATAGACATGTGTCAAAGAATAGTGGGTAAATCTCCTTAACATGTTTACAATGTCATGATAAATGGGGAGAAGGGTGTGATTTCTTAGTGTGGACTAGTCATTCGTCCAATTTACCACTGTTATAGAATCCCCATTTATTTTGATGTCAGAAATATACAAATGTTCAGCTAATTGTAGGAGTAGTTTTAAAGAAAATAACTCAGTAAAGTTGTTTGTAGCCAAACCAATACAATAGGAGAAGGAGAAATAGTGTGAGTCTGAGAAATATATATGACCATCATCTCTGTCAATGTATGGGATCTATTGGGTAGAACCATCAAAATAAGCCCACGAATTATCCTTCGGAATGATTCTATCAAATATTATATTGAGTATTAAATTTTTGAGGTAGGTATTCCTATAGTGCTAGACTGTTAAAATCCACTCTGATGGATGACTAACCTTGGTCTTCAAAGATGGCACCATTTCTTAGCCATATACCCCAACATACTACTAGAGGGAGATCCTTTAGAGAATGTTTTAGTTTGTTATCTAACTATGATTTAGGCATTTGTCCACTGAGGATTCATTCCAATTATAATTGTCCCAACTCCCCAATAATAGTTTGAATCTCGATCCATTCACTTCTGGTAAAAGGACAATGTACGAGTATATGGGGGATGGATTTTCTCTCTGACAGGAAAAGAGTGAAATGGCTTGGACTAAGGAATTGGCTCTTTTAGAGAACATGTTCTCCTAGGTGAGGGCTTTATTTTTCAATAAACCCCAAATGAATAAATTTATTTTTGGTAGACATAAAATTTTCCATAGACTCTTATCACACCATCGAGGGGGATTTGTATAGGGATCCTATGTTAGGGAAAGATACCTAAATTTTGGATCTTAGGAACCAGATGGAGACAATGACCATCCCAGGTGATCATCAAATGGATATGGAGAAACTAGGCTCTGTTACAAAGTTGATGTGTAGCATGTCCATGCTCTGCTAAGTCTCCTTCTAGATGTGAGGGTTGAGCACCAATCTAGGACTGTAGACCAATGTATCCTAACTAGTCAAAGTTTCGATGCAAATAGAACAACCCTTGCTCATTTAAAGACTATGAGAATATCTGAAAGGTTGTGAGAGTATTTGGTTCCAATTTAGGGATCTATACTAATGAAGAATTTTATTCCATCCCTGACTTTCCATATAAGACTTTTTTAATGATATCCATAGATTTTATGATGGCCCTCCACACAATAGAAACATTATGAGCTAATTTCCTTGGTGATTTGAGCCAATCCAAAATGGAGAAGGGAGAAATCTATTTGCTTCCATGACTTGTGCCCAAAGGCCATTTCCATTGAAAATTTTCCAATCACCCTTAGTAGCTAGATCCTTTCAAAACCATGATAGATTTTTAAACCCAAACATTCAATATCTTTTAAGAGAGCTATGGAGGTCCAATAAACTAAGGCAAAAGGTCTACAATCTTTCCTACCATCCCACAGGTATCTCAAATAGAATTTTTTTAATATGTTGAAGATTTCTTTTGGGATCCAGGCTGATGAAGCCCAGTAGACCAATATCGAATCCATAACAACTTTGTATAGCACAATCCTTCCCACTCTGGAAATACATCTATTGCACCTATTCAGGATATCAAAATAATTTTAATCAAGTGCATTCCCATAGAGAGGTTATTTTTCATGATTTATCAGCATACCCATCGCCAGAGAGAAGTTATCTAGAATATGTTTTATAACTTATACTCTCCCATAATCCATTACCAAGAAAATGAGGATATCGTCCACAAAGAGGAAATGTGAGCTCTTTCTGTTGCAACCAAAATATCTTTGCTTAGGTCCTCTAAAATCAGAAGGAATAAGAGGGGGGAAATCAGACACCCTTTCCTTAAGCCTCTTTGAGGATTAAAGTAAGGGGAAGTTGATACATTGATAAGAATTTCCATGGAGGAAGAGTTGATACATTGATAAGAATTTCCATGGAGGAGGAGTTGATACAACTGTAAACCCATACCACAAAAGGAAGTTTGAATCCCAAGTGAAGAAGAATCATTCCTTTGTAGAGCTAGTGCACCCTGTCAAAAGATTTTTCCTAGATCCACTTTGAAAATGACATACTTATGCTTTTGTAAATGAAGGGAGTGGAGGCCTTATTGAGAAATACCAATGCCTTTATGAATATGTTGATCTTTCAGAAAGCCAAATTTTTCTAGAGAGATATTTTATGAAAGGATGATATTTAATAAAATAACTATAATTTTCAAATAATTTTTCATAGGGAGATGAGATGAAACTGATTAAAAGTGGATGGATTCTTATATTTTGGAATGAGGGTTAGGAAATTTGAATTTAAAGGAGCTAAAATTCTTCCATGGATCCTAGAAAATTCAACCACTCCCAATAGGCCATCCCCAAAAAAATTGAAACAATCCTAATAGAATTTGATTGGGAGGCCATCGGGCCCTAGGATCTTGTATTTTTTGAAAACCTTGTATCACCACTTATAGTTATACATTTTATACTTCTTTAAGTATATCCTCATTGGAATATTCATCAACAACCCTTGGAAATAATATAACCATATATATAATTTTGTCGATATATGTTTTGTTCTCCATTTTTAATATAGATTTGAAGTAGGAGCATCCTTCCTCAGAAATGTCCTTAAAATTGGATGCCTTTGATCCATCCTCTCTAGTGATATACCATATAGTTTTGACAGATTTCCTATGATTATTGATTCTATGAAAATTGTTGTGTTATCATCCCCCACCTTAAGCCACAAAGCTTTACTTTTGAACCTCCATTTATTTTCCTTGTTAATCAGAATATTCCTTTTTTTTCCTCTAATGTTTTGAGATTTAAATTTTTCTCCTCAGAGAAGGGGGAGTGAACAAAGTTGGAAAGGAGGTCCTAGATATTTCTTTCTATCTCAATGAGAATTATTTCACCATGTGAGTTTTGGTCCTTGGCTCATCGAGAGATAATATTTATTTCCATCCTGATATTTTCCTGGAATTGTAAAGGAGGGGAGGATCCAAGGTTGGGGTTAAAAGGAATCCATGCCTCCTTGATTTTTTCAATGAGATTAAGGTTCTCCAGCCATCCAATATTTAATTTTAAAGGGTCCATGGACTTGGAGGGATAGATTACAAGTCAAATATACTTGGCTTATGATCAGATTCACCACCTGATGTTATCCATTGATAAATTTACAAATTATAATCCAAAAAAAATTGAGATAAGGATATGATCCAGTATCTTGCTTATATACATGTTTCCAATTATATTATTGGACCAAGTATAAAGGATTTTTTTGGGATAATATCAACCAAGCCTACAGAATCTATATAGTACACAAAAAATTATGTCAAAGCGTTAAGGCGAGCAAACCAAAACACATACTACCACTCCTTAGGGACACTAAATCACTCAGTAGCCTAAAAACCACTCCTAGTGATCAATCCTTGAGCTTGAAATTCATTTTCACAAACCATACACACCAAACACACCCATAAGCCTGCCTGCATGCGATTATGACCAAGATATCCCATTTTTTTTCATGCGGTGGCAAGATCTATGCAAAATTTTTAGGCTAGCCTCCAGACCACTACCCAGAACTTGCGAGGAATTTCCAGAATCAGGTTTAATATTATGACAAGTCTAAACATTTAATACTAAGGCTATACCTTTCTCAAAACATGCACAATAAATGATATGATTTAATAAAACATATGATAAACATAGAAGATATTTTTCATGAATATATATTGTATCATAAACTCGTGTACTTCATCAGAGAATCATCAAGAAGTTCCAATGCCCTATTAAGTAGTTACAACAACACTAGTTATCCCATGCATCCATAAACCATTCAATAACTTATTGAATCATGAACAAGATCCATAGTAAGAGCACAGCATATAACCATGCATATAACCAACATATAACTATAAGAGAAGCCATGAAAAATTAGTCATAAGATTAACATAATAACCAGTACATATTCTCATTGATCACAATAGGAAAATAACTCATATTAACATGTGCAAAATCCAATGAACTTAGGGAATTCTATGTACCACCTGACCATATATTGGGTTGAACTAAATCTCTATTTCAACCAATAACCCTTGTGCCATATTTCAAGCATGAATGAGGGATCTCATGGGATAAACCAAGACTTAACCAAACAAGGAATCCAGAAGTTAAACCACCTCCACCCTCAAGCTACGATGATCTCACCTAAACCGGCCTAGAGATCACAAAACCAAAACAAGCCTGGATTCCTCAGAATTACTTCACCATTATCAAAGGAATTTTCTTGTCTCCACACAACTATCAAGGGATTCTCAAAGAAAACCATATCCACCCCAAACCCTTGGTATCTTCCTAAGACCACCTCAACCAGCTCCAAAATATTTAGGAAATCCAAAGCTCAACCAAGAATGAATGCCATCACACCATGGTTATCCAGGAAATAGTAAGGCAAGGACATAACCACTGTCAATCCAAGTGAAACCCAAGCCAATGACAACAAATGAGCCAAATAATTAAATGCGTGTACCATGCATTCACATCCCACCAAGGAAATTACACATCCAACTTGTTTCATGTAAGATATTCATGTTGTAGTTGTTTACCCAACTTTTTCCTTGCACTCCCTTGCTTTAACTTTATTTCCTTTCTCTCTCCACTTGGAGCTCTCTCTCTCTCTCTTTTTAAAATTGAATCAAAGCAAAAAAATGACAAAAAACTATGATTTTTTTCTCTGGTGCCTTTCTATCAATGGGTAATAGTGTACCACAATGGCCTTGCTCCGAATAATTTACTAGCCAATTGTTGCATGTTCCAATTACTTTTATTATTTCTGCTAGTTCTCTTACAACCAGTTCCAACCACCCAACCTTGGAATTTCCACGTTTTCCTGTACCAAGCACATATTTTCCCTTAGAATCAAAAAGAATTGTAATAAATTCAAATCATACCTCATTGATAGCTCGTTAATAAGGTACACTTGCAATTATGTTTAATTCTTGTCACATCAAGTCAAATTAGCTCTTTGATCAAATCATCATGTATAAAAATATCACATCCAGTTAGCTCAGCACTCAACCATCATATATCAAAATCATAGACTATGTGCATAGTTAAAAACTGAAATAAAAATATTGATACTTGTCTTTCAATTTTTTCTTTTCTTTTGCTTTTGTTCTTTTTTCTTTTCATACACACATTGAACCGATTTCCAAACTCAGAAAGTGTTCAGTGCCTTCTCTTCTCTTTGACCACATACAAACAGTAGATTGGTTTCCAAACCTAGAAATCACCCAATGCCTTCTCTTCTCTTTGACCACATACACACACTCGATTAGTTTCCAAACCCGAAAAGAGCCTAGTGCCTTCTCTTCCATATGTAGTATCAGAAACAAGGGTATCCATAGACTATACCACCTCTACCCTCGATATCAGCAACTTGATATTTGTCTCTTCCCAAGTTGTCCAAGGATCCATGGACAACTATCTCAACTCATAGCCACCAAAGATCCCAAGTTGTTATAGGGCTCCAACCGACAACCTCTAGGGAACCCAAGTTGTTACAAGACTCTAGGGACCACTCTCTCAACTTATTACCTCCATGGAACCCAAGTTGTTACAAGGCTCCAACCCATAGCCTCCAGGGAACCCAAGTTGTTACATGGCTCTAAAGGTCCTGTCCCATTCAGCAGCCTCCAGGGATCCCGAGAACCAATCCCTTTCACAACATGTACACATACAAACAGTGTACTATACAACACATATATGTACACACAGGACAACACAACACATACAACTATACATGGTGTACAAAGCAACACGTACAAATACACATAGTGTACACCATAACACATACACATGTCACAATGCAATGACTACGCAATACCACATGTACACAACACAACATGTACAACGTGTACACAACAACAATATTGCACATCCAAAGACCACACTGTCTCTACCAGGCAACCTTGGATCTAGTGTCTTCCCATGCCTTACTGTATGCATCCACAACCCAATTCCTGTGTTTATGACTCTTACACTATCCATTCTTATCCTAGCATGTCACAAATCACACTACTTTCAGTTTGTTGATGTATCCCTCAACATTTCCTGCCATAACATAAACATAGGCATAGTTATAAGCATATAATATCAAAACCATATCCACATGATATTAACCTCATAGATATCACAGGGGTACTATGTCCACTTGGTTCCTCATAAACCATGAACCTTTTCATATCATTCACTTGCATAAAGAAACCATGCCTCCACCATAATGATCCCTGATGACCCTGTCAGATAATGGAATTCATATATATATCAACATTAGCATAATCATGATCACAACATAATCACCAATGTTTATAAGGACAAGGTTAAGATAACTTACTTTATCTGTGCACAACATTCATAACATTGAGAACAACAGTTCCAAACATAGCCAAAGAATTTTATGCCTCGATCCATTTACTTTACCTTTATTGTTACCTTTCTCATTATTGTCTTGCCATTGTCCATTTATCCCAATGGACGTAACCAACCCAAGTGGTTGTCATATTCTTACCTTCAATTGACCATTATTCATGCATCGGTCCCCATTTGAGTCTTACATTACCTTTTGGATTTCATTCAAATCTCCTCGAGTTCCATTATCTTTCCTCTTTCCCAACCAATTCCCAAGACCCTCAAAACATAAAAGGCAAGAACCAGAAGGAAACATAAAGAAAACAAGGAAAACCAATCAATAATAAAAACCATAAACAAAGTGGCATGTCCATGCACCACACACAATCAAACCCACAAATCATAGAACACCTAAAGCATAAAACTCTCAACGGACACCATGACTCAACCCCCATGGTTCCCAGTGCTTCCAAGGGTTCATGAGTGAAATTTAAACCCAAGCCTTCCTCAAAATCTATGGCAAACTCTATTTCCATGCAATTCTTGCATCATCCTGCCATAGACACACAATTGTCGATGCATATCACAATATACTAGTTACCTTTCCCTGTTGTACCCAATACATTTCCATGCAACTAAACACCTGCACATATCATCTCTTAAGGGATTCCAATTACCTTTAAGAATTCAACTATAACTAGAAACATATTGTTATGTATGCATATGATCAACCATCTTCCATGTGGCTTCATTGGAACCAAAGTGTTGTCATTCACTTTAACTTGATGCATTGCTCAGTCCCAGAGCATGAGCTCATTCCGTTGCAAAATGCATTGAGGTTATGCTTGGAACTCTCCCTCTCGTTCCACCTTCCATATTGATGATGGATTTCTATGATATGCCTATTTTTTATCCACTATTGCATAAATATGGGGAACGCTCTGACCTACATACCCAACTGTTCGTGCCTCCTGAGCATTGTATATATGAGGCCTATCATGATCTCGCTGCACCACTCCGATACAAATGGTAATCCTTCCTGCGATGATCTCCATCATATGTTCAATGCCGCAATGGTTCTCTACCATTTCCTTTACTATGTTGCTCCACCAGCTGAGACTCGTGTTCTCTCTCAGTTGCATTTAATTTCTTATACGGAGCCATGTTTAACTTTTCACCTTCATCCTGAGGTCTTTTTTGCTTCTCATACCATTTTCCTTTTGTCTTCTCATCACGAGCTCATAGATTTACTTGGCCCTTTCATTGTAATATCTTTCATACAAGTAATTATTCTTGAATAATCTTTCAGCTCATCCCATCTAGTCATGCTTCTGCATCTTCTGACTCCTTCACTTCCCCATCAAACTTATAAGGCTTGGCTTTCTTGAACTCCTATGGAAAATTTCCCCTTTCACTCCTCCTATAAGGATGTTAGCGGTGATGACAATGATGTCTCTCAGAACTGGAGCTAGAATAAAATCCATGAGTAATAGCCCTCCTCTCAAGTGTATCCAAGAGTATGTCACTCTTTACTGTATCATCCTTGTCCATCATGTGTCTCCTTTAAGAGCTACTTCCATATGCCACAATTCTCTTTTCCTCCTGCCTATCTCTATGATTGATCCCCAGTTGTCCATGCTTCTGAAAATCTATAAGGCTCTAAATAATTACTGCATTAACCTCGGCTTCCTTTTCCTGAGCTCTAACATGTCTTTCTTGTGCCACAATCAACATTTTATTATCTGTCAAGAAACTTTGAATCTCTTCCTGATAATTCTCAGTGTATCTGATAGATCAGGAGAATAATCTTCTCCTTGTTGCTCAACTGAATTTTCCCATTCCACTGATTTTGCATCAGGTTTGTAAGGAGAGTCGTGTGAATTTTAATCCACCATTTTTCTCTTCATCTCTGATCTTCTATTTCCTGCAAACATACCGTGTTAGATAAACCAAATAGAAGACATAATCAAAATCATACCTCAAAGTAACTCAGGGGAGGCTATCACATCTGCACAAGCCAGTCCAAATTAGCACGATACATATTAATATCAAGAACTTAACTAAAATGATAATAATAATCATGCATATGACTGAAATCCATATAACAACAAGTTAACTATCACACATGACCAACCGATGCACATGCATATGACCGCATTAAAAACTAGCATCTATCATGCATGTAATCGCGAAATAATAAAATGACAGGAATGCATATAACAATGATTAACATTCATGCCTACATGCCAAGCATATAAAATTGTATGGTGATTCACATTTACCCCAAGGTAGAGTGTTGCAACCTCACTCTGATACAACCCTGTAACGACCTCCTCCCACTTTTACAAGCTCTCCATGGTAAACATGATTTGAGTCATACTATGACATGACCCAACCTCCAAGTTCTAGTTATGGAAGTGGGGCCGAAAAACTGGAACAATACTACCACTCTTAGGTACACTAGGTCACTCAGCAGTCTGACAACCACCCCTGGTGATCAATCCCTAAGATGGAACTTAATTTTCACAAACTTTACACCCCAACCGCACCCATAACACATTGTGCATGCATTTATGAGGCTCCAACCACACCCATAAGCCTACCAGCATGCGGTTATGACAAAGATCTCCCAGTTATGCGCATGTGGTAGTGAGATCTATGCCACTTTTTCAAGCTAGTCTCCAAACCACTTCCTAGAAATTTCTAAAACTTTACATAACCATATTTAAGATGATGACAATTCTAAACATTTAATATATGGCTATAACTTACCCAAAACATGCCCAATACATGATAGAAATTTCGTCAAACATATGATAAACATAGAAGCTTTTGGTCATGAATGCACATCTAATCACAAACTTGTGTACTTCATCATAGAATCATCAAGAAGGTCCAATGCCCTCTCAAGTAGTTGCAACAACACTTGTTATCAGATGCATCCATTAACAATTAAATAACTTATGGAATCATGAACACTATCCATAGTAAGAGAACATCATGTAACCAACATATAACCAGAATGGAATCCATGACAAATCAGCCATAAGATCAACATAATAACCAGTACATATGCTCATTGATCACAATAGGAAAATAGCTCATATGAACATGTGAAAAATCCAACCAAGTCAAGGACTTTGACGTACCACCCAACCATAGATTGGGCTGAACCAAATATCTCTTTCAGCCAATCACCCCTATTCCATATTCCAAGCATGAATGTGGGATCTCATGGGATAAACCAAGACATAACCAAACAGGAAATATATAAGTTAAACCACCTCCACCTTTAAGCTACTATGATCTCACCTAAACTGGTCCAGAGATCACAAAACCAAAAAAATATTGGATGCATCATAATTTCTTCACCATTCCCAGAGGAATTTTCCTGTCTCCACCCACCCGTCAAAGGCTTCCCGAAGAAAATCATTCCTCCCCCAACCCTTTGGGATTTTCTTGATACCACCTCAACCAGATCCAAAATATTTCAACAATCCAAAGCTCAACCAAGAATGAATCTTGTCACACCATGGCTATCCAAGAAATGACAAGGTAAGGTTGAAACCATTGTCAATCCAGGAAAAACCCATGTCAAAGACAACAAATGAACCAAATAAGCAAATGCATGTACCGTACATTCACATCCCAGAAAGGAAATCACACATGAAACATGTTACCTGCAATATCTTCTTGTTGTAGTTTTTGGTCTTGTCAGTGTCAGTATTTTCATCCTACCATCAGTGATCAAAAGCACTATTTTCATATCATTTTAGGGTCTCACTCAGAATTTTTTGTCATTTCAAATAGGTCTTCATTTAAAAATTTACTCATTGATGGTAGCCCTAGTCAAAAAATTTCACTCTTCCTCATAAAAAATGCATACTTGTTGGCCCACCTTCATGTCTTGCTGAGCATATCTCAGTCATGAAACTCCTTTTCATCATGTCATTATGACAGTCAGGTCACAATGAAGTCTCGTTACTCAAGGTCTTCATTATGTCTCTAGGTTTTCACTTTTTCCAAGGTATAAACAAAACACCATTTCATTCCATAAGGTCAGCAAAAGAATGAGAGTGATCCAAATAATATCTATTTACCATCTAAAGAACATTTTAAAGCATGTAAATATGGTTTCCAAAGTTGTAATTTTGATTTCAAGTGTGATTTTCATTCCAAAATGTAATTTTATTTCAAAAAAAAAGAGATGTAATTTTATTTTATTTTATGTTCATTATATGTAATAAGTACTCAACTTCCCAAGCTTCCAACTTAGTTCTACATGGAAAACAAGCACATGTAAAAGTGCAAGAGTTCTCAATTCATCTATTGATCAAATTTCAAAGAAAAAAGTTCAAAAGTATAAGGGTATTCTAGAAAGTTTAAAAGTGAAATTTGAAACATTAACAAAGTGGGTTTCAAAGGATTAAAATCAAATTCACTCAAGTAGATAAACCCTCATGACATCAATAAAAACTTTATTTGTCTCCTCCATCCTTGAGAAACCTCAGAAAAATCATGATTTTCAATTTTTGAGGGAGAAATTTTACAAAATAAAGGCAGTGCTGCACATTTTCTCTTTGCGCTGCACATTTTCTCTTTGCACTGCGGGTTTTCTCCATGTGTTGCATGTTTTCTCTTTGTGTTGCGCGTTTTCTCTTTGCGCTGCGTGTTTTCTCGATTTCTACAGCAAACTCCAGAACGCCATCCAAATATCATCACACGGCCTTCAATCTTCAGCAACAATGCATTCGACCTCCAACAAGCAAGTAAGGTCTAATTCCATCATTCTTATCCTCTTGAAATGAATTTTGTGGTGTTTGTCTTTGTTGTGAAATATTTGGTGTCTTACTTGCTTTTGAAACCCTAGTTCACTCTCAATTCCTAATTTCACTTCTAATTTCATTCTCAAAAACCCCACATTCCTTTCCCTTATCACTGTTATTCCTATTTCAACCCCTATATCACATAATCCCCTTTCCCTAAAGCTTTCATCCCCAAAGCCTAAACCCTAGTCTACTCACTTGCCTAGGCATCCAAAATCCTTAAACTGTAATTAAATTCCCTATTTAAATTCTCTCATCATTCCTACTCCCTGTCACCTCCCTCAAATCAAAAATCCCTTCCCCCATCTCCCTAAATTTCCTCACACTATTCCCCACTCCCTTTACCTACATTCCACTATCATCACATCTCCCTAGGGTTTCATACTAAGACACCTATGGAAGAAGAACATAACAGAAACTATGGTGGGGGAGAAGAAATAAAGGAGAAGAAATCAAGCAAAGGAGGGAGAATCTTAAACTTGAGCCAACAAATATCAGGGAACTCATGGCATCTCCCGGAACTGTGACATGTTTTAAGCATGTAGGTTGTTTTGAATTATGTGATAAAGTACAAAGGGCCCAACATCATCCTATGTTGACCAGACTATTCATCTCCAATCTCCATGAAAACCAGGTAACCCTTGCTAGTGTCACTTTCACTTTGTCCACTACCATCATATCAGTTGCCATTTGAATCTCGAATGTTGGGGGAAAATGGTTCAAGAAAACAGACTTGGAGGAGCGATACTATGGGCCATACATTAAACCTAGATACAATAATAAAAGAAAGAGTATTTTTCCTTTCTCCTACCTCCTGGAGAGATATCCTCCCATCATGAAAATCATCATGAAATATTTTTCTTGTGAAGGTAGGTTCTCTAGACTTTATACCTATCACATCTGGCTACTTATGCACTTCACAAGGGTCAATATGCTCAACATACCTTGTTTTCTCTTCCAGAGAATTGACAAGATGGCATTTATTTCCCAAAAGAGAGATTATGACCACCAAATGAAAATTCTTTTTCACCACTCCCTCATCAAGATCATAATCCTCCATCACCTCAAACAATTAAACATTTCATGGAGTAATTTCATAGCCAATGACATATTCACTACTGCACCTATTCAGCATGCCCAAAATGTGTCTCCATCATCTCATCCTTCCACATCCATTCCCCCATCTCAACCCATAGTTCATGCATCATCATCATATCAGTCTCCTTCATCTATTTCACCACCATCATCTCCATCCTGCATTGAGACTGGATCACCTAACAGAGTTGAAATCTGTGAGCCTCAAAAGACTAAGCAGGCTGAGATAGATTTATTGGAAAAAAATACCAAAGAGGTCATAGGCAAGTGTTTTCCCCACATATTGTGGGAGGGGCCTTGCATTCTACATCGAAAAAGTAGGTAGACAAAGGGAAGCAAAAGATGACAGAGGTAAAGATTCAGGCAGAGCTTACACATGAGGAGGAGGACCTCCATGAGACAAAACAAGATTTTGACCTTGTTGACTTAAATGAGCATGATGATGATGAGGACGTTAACATAATCATCAAGGAAAAAGAGGCCAAGATTAGAGAGCTTCAAACTAATCTTGACAGGTCTAAATTTTTTATTGACTTTCTTGAGCAGGAGAACCAGCAGTTGAAGACAAAGCACTTCATTGATGAAGTGAAGTACATCAAAGCTCAAAGAGAGGCAGGAAAATCTAAAGTATTTCTTGAAGAGGCACTAAAAACATATGGTGTGACTGATGAAATAGAAGAATAGGTACCAAGACAAAGGCCTAGGACTAGAGGGTTGAAAAGATCTCTAGAACTAGAGAAGAAAAGAGAAGCAGAACTTGCAAGCCAATTGACATTGAATGAAAATATTTCCACCATGATCAATGAAGAACGGGAGCATTGGCTTGACAAGGACAACCAACATCTTGAGAAGCTCCTAGATAAGGCAAATAAATACAATGAGATTCAAAGAAGCATGGCAAAGCATTATGCCAAAAGAGACAAAATTGCAAGGGTAAAGCTTAGAAGAGTTAATGAAAATATTGAAGCCCTAACCAAGCAAGAAGAGAAAAGGAGGCTGGATATACTTTTTGAAGCCTCAATCCAAGCCTAAATTACATGATTAGTAGCCATCTCGCCAATTTTGACAAATTTTTTGGTAATTTAGCAAAATTCTAAGTTTTTGAGAAATCTTGAACAGTCTCGTGACAGCTAGACTATCAAACGCGCAACACCCTAGGCGTTGCGCTATTTTTTTAGGAAATTTTTGGCCAAAAGAAGACCACCAGCAGATGCATAATGATGAAGACGTGTAGGAAAATCACTTTTCTAGCCTTGTTCTGGACAACTGGCAGTTGAAAAGGTGAAAAAACACTCAAAAAATCAATGTTTTGCCCACTTTTTTGCCTATACGTTGCATGCTGAGAAGTCTTGGGAGAATCAAATTTTTAGAGGGAAAATCAACTCCATTCTACAAAATAAAGGCATATTTGGAAATTGTATAGGACAGGATTTCCAACAAGCCATCCTAAGCCCAATTTGGACACCGAGAAGGCACTCAAAATCAGGCTACAACATGGATGGCACGTTTGACAGTTTTCTGATTTTATCTAAGTCTTTCTGCAAATTGACTTTTATCTTGGGGAATCATGTTTTTACCTCTGTAAATCAATGATGTAAATTTAATTATGGTGTTTTTACTGTTACCTAGGGTAAATACATTAGGTAAATGAATTCAATGAGGTGTAATGAATTAGTTCACAAAATTTAGGGATGACTCACTTGGACCTCCCTACACTTCAGCGTTCAACACAATTTTTGGTGGAGCTGCTCCTCCGCTCATGGATTCGACCCCTGAGGCTGCGAGAAGTTTGTTTGAGGTCTATATCTTGTATTTTTTACTCATTTTCAGAGGTTGGAATCATGTGGATGTTTGCATATTGATCAGAGACTCTATTGTAATCATTTTCGCAGGAGCTTAATAAAAGTGTTGCAGCTATTTATTTGGGATACCTGTGGTATGGTTGTCTAGCATTGTTTCTTCTTATGTCTCATTATGTTTGAATTTATTGTCTTCGTAATTCATTGAACTTATATTGTATGGTCACTTTCAAGTTGATAAACAGAATTCATCTTACATGCTCTGTTTTGGGGAAGTTTTCATAGTCTGTTCATCTTTCTTTCAGTTTAGGAAGAATTCATATTTCATGCTCTTCCTAGCTCCTCACTTGTCTAAATCATTCCATCTTAAGAACCCCAATGTGCTAGATTTCTTACCTACCTTGCCCCATTGAATGGACTGTAACCCTAATCCTATTTTCCCTAACCTAGCCTCTTTGACCTAATATCCTCATCCAGCAACCCAATCAAATCAAATCAAACCCCTTCTACATTTCATACCTAGCCTAAAATCCTAATTTATCCAGCCCTCTTGGTTTTGACCTTGTGGAGAGAGCCCTCTCTGGTTTGGTAGGGTTAAATACCAAGCCAAAATATTGGTCTGTGGTTACCTCTATTTGGATTTCTTCTTCAGCCTTAGAGATCTGGCAGAGTGATAACAGGTCCAACTCTCTCATTTTTCTCCCTTGATTTCCTTTGTTTTATCCTCTTGCAACTCTCTCTCTCTCTTTCTGAAATTGATCCAAAACCAAAAACTAACAAAAATTTGTGAACTTTTCTCTTATGATTTTTTATCATTGATTCCTAGTATCTTCCTTTCCTTTTTCCTAAATTTTCCTTTTACTTTCATTTTCCATCATTTTCTCTCTAATTTCCCTTGCATGCATATGTATGTCTCTTCATCTTCCTTTTCTCCTATTTTTCTTTATTTCTTATATTAAATTTCCATTTATTGCCTCTATGTCTTTGTTAATTTATTTTCCAATTTCCATAGCCATTAATAAACCACAATTGATGCCCACTATAATGTTTATCCGCCATTCAGCTTGGAATATGTGTCCCATGACCTTGGTCTTATTTTATTTACATGGAAAATCAACCTGGGGTTGTTACACCGCAGGTGTCTATAAGAGTGGCATCTAGCATAGTGGAAGCAGATTCCTTCATAGTCTAGCATATGTTTGTGAATTTTATTACCAACATTAATGGAGATAGAGTCAAGGATATTGATAGCCAATTTAATTTAAACCCCACAAAAATCCTAGCCATGTCCATATACCATGTTTTCCTAAAAGAAGTGTCTGTGTCATAGTAGAGCCGTAGAATATTCCCAATATCCCTAAAAAAATCATCTAACCAAAATTATAGGGGAAGATATGGGAGAGAAACCCAGTGGGAACCAACAAAAGCCTCTCTGAGCCAGCATCAAAGTTAACCAACCATATTTTTAGAAACATGGCCAAAATCCCTAGCCATTGATGCTAAAGGATCTTCTCACCATCCTTCTTTGAATCCAAAATCAACCCCATCTAACCCTTGACAAAAATTAAACCTTGGGGTGAAAAACCACGGAAAGGGGAAAAAGTATTTGACATCCAATTTCTCATAATATCCATCACCATTATCTTGCTTGTGAAATGTCCAACCAAAGTGGTCTCATTCATTCTTTAGATGTCATTTAACCTAACTCATTCACCCAACTTTAAATTCGGATTTTTTTATTTTTTTTCTATGCATTTATTATTGTGATTAGTTGGATCCTTCCCTTCCAGCTAGTGGGACAACCCCTAGTTGTAATGAGACATGACCCCACAATGCATTTCCCACGTCAATTTTTTGCATGGGAAACTGGTAGGTGGAGGGGGAGGTTGTAGTCAGTGACCAGTGTAAAAAAGGGGAGGGAAAATGGGTCTACGGGAAAAGAAACATTGTTTGGAGTGATGGAAGGCGGCCTGACTGAGGTTTCCCAAGTTACAGTGGGGTAGAAATGGTAAGCTCGAGGCTTTGGAGCGAATGAGGGGGGGCTTGGAGCGGATGAGGGGGGGATTGGAGTGAGGGGGTTGAAGGTGTCTTCATGTCAATGGGATAGCGTGAGGATGGATTAGGCACATGATCTGTGAACGTGGAGAGAAAACAAGAAATCATGTTAGGAATTTGTGTCAAATATGACAAAGTCAGTTGCTATTGAGGAGGTGGAAGTTGTGTTTCCATTTCCTCCATTCATGCCCATGTTTGGAAACCCTCATATGGGTCATTCGAGAATTCCATTTGTTTGAATTCCATCTTGAGAAACAACATCTAAACCAACGAAACAAGGAATTTGGTGAAGGATCCCATCAAGGCAAGCCCCATATATGTGTTGAGAATCCCTTGATCACATGGATACATTTCAGAGTGTCTCCATACTTGCAAATCTCCCCCTAAATTTCTCACTTAGATATAAATAATTCCTATATAAAGATCTAATATTCTAATTATTTAAATTTTTATATGATATTGTGAATGTGAAAGAAATTTTAAAAATTGTTAATGAAGTTTTGATATCAAATTAATGTTATTTTACATTGTATTAATTCCTACTAGAATTTTCTTGTTTGGTGTGAGGGTAGTCGGGTTCGCGTTTTCAAACCATTTTTTCTTTCTTCCATCGTGTTCCAGTGGAGGGGTTGGTGGATAGGTTGGTTTACTTTCGGTGCATAATATTTGACTTGCGTTTTCTTGTTGGAGCTATAATGGTTGAGGAGTCAGGGTTTGTGGGTGGTGGGGGAGTTAAAAACTATACAGTGCTTTTCACTTTTTATGCTCGGTGTTCACTGCAGTTCTTACAGGCTCCTCTAGTGGTTTAAGATGGTCAAACCCTGTGAATGTGTGGATTTGGAGCTGGATGTTGCAGATATAGTTGCGGGGTGGGGAATGGAGCCAACACGACATAATTTGGCCAAGGTGGCTCTCCCTCCACTTTCTTGAGATGACATGTGGAAGGAGGGTTTTGGTATTATGGGTGATGCTGACTTGGGTTTAAAAAACTGGGCACTGGAGATCCTGACAGTCGCTCTCAGGAAGGGTGGGTTTCTCCATTTTTCATGGGATATTTCTTGGCAGAGAGCTCAGCAAAGAAGTTAAGTGCTTTTCAAAACCATGTCTCAGTGTTTCGGTCGGGAGGGATAGAGGACATATTCTTTGGTAGTGGCATGGTTCCTAGTGTGGGGCTGAAATCCTACTTGATTGACTCTTGTGATTGGAATGGATGCCCGAGGAAAAATGGTGGCGAGGTCCTGAAATTTGGGGGTTTGAAAAATTCCCAAGTCTGAGGTGGGTTTTGAGGTTGGGCATACCCTTGCCTGGCATGATGGTTATGGCCATAAAACTTAGGAGGAGAGGCGGTCGCTATAGGAGGAGGTGTATGATGTGTTACACAAGGGGGATGAAGGGGAGTTTGCGGATTTTCAGAAGGGCCTATAAAGTCCCATAGAGGAGGTTTCGACTGTTGTGGTCAGGACGGAAGGGGTGTCAGCAAACTAGGGGTTGGTTGGTAAGTAGTTGGGGGTTGTTTTGGTTCCAGGGAGGACTTACTAGGTGCGAAATTGGGGGTGGAATTGAGGGTTTCAATGAAAGGTTTGGCGAGGAATATGAAGGGTTTATACTTTTTTTTGAATTCGATGGTCAGGTAGGAGTTAAAAGGAAGAAAGGGAAGGTTATTAAAATAAATTCAGAGTGCCCAAATTTGGTTTGGGGAGTGGACACCCAAGTGAACAAGGAAATAGTGGTCTCAGAGTCTATTTTGGTGGGTATATCTCGTGGTAATATTTTCTCAGCACAATTCATCTCTGAGTGGATTGAGAATTCTTGGGGAGCGGCTTCGAACAAGGAAGTGGAGATTTTCACCTTGTTGAAGGGCTGGTTCATGATTAAGTTCACAATTTCAGTTATGCCCGGAATTGGGGGTTTCGAATTACACTGATTATTTTTAAACATTGTTCACCGATATTTTATGCTAAGAGGGAAAGGGTGGATGAGATCCTAGTTTGGGCTCGATTGTCATCATTTCCTCCTCATTTATGGACCCCGAGTTTATTTAACGCAATTGGGAATAGACTGGTTATTTTCTTGGAAGCGGATATGTCATTATTGGAGACAAAAGCACTAAATGTGGCTCGTTTTCTAGTTCATCTAGTTCCTCGTGATGGTTTAGTTGAGAAAATCCATTTACATTTTGAAGGAAATTCCTTCCGTCAAATTATTAACTATGAGAACATTCCCTTTCAGTGCCATAGATTCCATAAGTATGGGCATTTAGCCAGTGACTTTCCTCTGGGCATTAGTTGGAGGACGCGGCATAGGTGGTTTAACATGTATGTTTTGGGACTCGGGAAGCCCAACCAAATGTTGAAGATATGGTCCGAGCGGAGGAGGTGGGGTAGGTTCAGGATGAGGCCCCGAGCCCAATGGAAGGGCTGGAAGATCAGTAAACGCGGGTGGAGATCCCTCTTGTTGATGCTTTGATCCAAGCTCCAGAACAACAAGCTATGGTGGATATTTCTACGGATTCGGTGGGTATTGTCCCTCACTCCTCTTCCTTTGTTATTGGTACTCTTGATAATTTATTGAATAACATAAAATTGCCCAGTCCTTCCAGGCCACAAGACATTGAGCCTCATTGTATCAATAACTTATCTATGGTTATGGACAGTATCATTACTACTATTCTGAAGCTAAACATTGACACTTATCCCTATAATGTGAGACTGAGGGAAAAAAATTTATTGACTGTGGAGATTTTTTGGGGGATGGGAGGTTCACCTATGACAAAAACACATAGGAAAAGTAGAGGTCAAAAAACGGAGATCTCAAAATCCCAGCTGAAAGTGATATTTGATATTTTTGATGGGAAATAATTTTCTATTACTGGGGCGCTTAGAGTAGCGCAGTCCCTGACCCAGGTTTCAAAATGATCTTTCTATCCTTAAACTGTAGGGGGTTTGCTAGCACCCATAAGAAAATATCCCTAAAATCTCTTTTTTTTCACTATAATACCGATGTGATTATGCTTCAGGAGATATTGGGACAAGGGAATTTGGTGTTGGCCTCTCTTACAAAATTTCTCCCAGGATGGTCTTTTGTTGTCATGGATGCAAAAGGTATTATATCTGGTGGATTATAACTGGGATTTAGGGACTTTTCCATCAAGTTGATCAACTCTTGGGGATTGAATCAGGTTATTTTCACTGACATTTTCTCCTTCGAATTGGCCATGGATCTCACTATTGTTAATGTATATGGCCCATGCTTGAAGAGGGTGGGCTTTTGGAACAACCTTCTGCCAAAGTCCTGTATGCAGGCCAAGCATATGATTGTGGGAGGTGATCTTAATTTCTCTCTTTGGATGGCGGAAACCTGGGGTCCTCTGGCCCAACCTGATCCACTTGTTCAGTATTTCCTTAACAAAATCAGATATGGGAGACTAATTGATCCAAATTTAATAAAAATTTCTCCTACTTGGAGGAACCAGAGTGAGGGATGCTTGGGTGGCCAAGAGGCTGGACATATTCCTCGTGCATAAAGATATTTCTAGTCTGTTGTTGAGGTTTAGACAATGGGTTGGGTCGGGTGGGGATTCAGACCACCTTCCTATCTTGATGGAGTTGGCTGGGCCTTTTAAAAAACCTAGTGCACCATTTAAGTTTAATGCAAGATAGTTAAAGTATCTTGATTATATAAGGCTAGTAAATGAAACCTAGTGCTCTAGGGAGATACATGATCATGGATCCTTTGCTCAACCTTTATGAGAAATATAAATCGATTAAAGAGGGAGAATGTATCGTGGGCCAAAGAAATATCTAAAAGGGATGATTGATATTTGACTAAGGTTGGGGAAGAACTAGGGATATTGGAGAGCTTGGAAGCTGATGGTTATGAAAATGAGGCAAAGAGGGATATAATAAATGAACTTGAGTCACAGCAAAGAAATATTTTAGCCGAAAAAGAGGAACAGTGGAGGCTAACAAGATGGGCTATATGGCTTTCGGCTGGGGAATAAAATACTAAATTCTTTCAAAAATATGCAAAAGGAAGGAAAAACTATAATACTGTTTGGGAGTTGGATAAACCTAGAGGTGGAAGGGTAAAATCATTCAATGATCTAGCACTAATGGGGAAAGAATATTTTAAAGCCCTATTTAGGGCACCTGAGGGGGCCACTATTGCTGAAGTAATTAGGGTTGCCCATCACTTCCCTAAATATGTTGATGAAGAATATAATGGGGATCTTATGGCCTCAATGTCGAGTCTGGAAGTGGAAAATGTTCTTAAGTCCATGCAAAAAGATAAGAGTCCTGGGTCGGATGGCTGGACTGTGGAATTTTTTCAACACTTCTTTGAGCTTTTTGGGAATGAGTTGGTCGGAGTGGTTGAGGAGTCCAGAATTAGGATTCATTTTTATGATCCTTTTAACTCGAATTTTATTGCACTTATTCCTAAAATGGATTCTCCCTCCTCCTTTGATGAATTACGGGTGATTTCCTTGTGCAATTGTATATATAAAATCATTGAAAAAGTTATTGCTTTGAGGTTGAATCCTATCCTATATTGAAACATCTCTAAAGAATAGTTTGGATTTTTTAATGAAAGGAAAATCCATGAAGCAATTGGGGTGGCTCATCAAACAATGCATAGCATCAAAATTTCCAGGAAAAAGGGTTGATTATAAAAATTAACCTATCAAAAGCCTGTGATAGGATCAGTTGGGTTTATTTGAGATTACTGTTGACTCATCTGGGTTTTGGTATTGATTTTTTAAATTGGATTATGGGTTGTATTTAAATGTATCTTTTGTTGTCCTTATCAATGGGGTTGCTTCATCCTTTTTTCATAGTCAGAGAGGGCTCAGAAAAGGATGCCCTTTATCTCCTCTTTTATTTCTACTAGCAGCTGAAGGTCTTAGTCAACTTCTTATTTCGGCTAAGAGAAGAGGAGATCTAAAAGGTATTGAGGTTTCCACAAACATGTTTATCACTCACTTATTTTTTTGGATGACATTCTCTTTTTTAGCAGTGGGAAGAGGGAGGATGTCGGCCAGTTAAAAGCCTCCTTGTATCTTTTCCTGAAAGTCACTGGCATGACTATTAATGTGAAAAAATATTCCTTAGTTTTTTTTTTATGGGTTAAGGTCAGAGATGGGAAGGATCAAAGAATTTTTTCCCTTTGATTTTCAACCTATGGGGGATTATCTCAATTATTTGGGGTTTTATTTGAAACTAGAATCTTATAGGAAACAAGATTAGTTATGGCTAGTGTCAAAAATAGAGAAATGGTTAAACCTTTGGAATTATAAGCGGCTCTATAGATATGGAATATTGGTGATCATTAAGTCTGTTTTAATGCCCATTTCGGTGTACTGGATTTCTTTGTCCTATGTTTCAAAAGGCATCCTTCTCCAGATAAGAAATAAATGCAGTCATTTCTTATGATCTGGAAAAAACGAGGAACATGTCATCCCATGGGTGGCTTGGGAAAAAATTGCTAGATCAAAGGAATGGGGGGGGGATGGGTTATTAAGGATTTTCAATTTTTTGTTGCCTCTCTTGCAGCAAAGCTGAGCTAGAGGCTCTTGACTGAAGACAACCTCTAGAAAACTGTTGTCAAATGGAAATATATATAACCGACCTCTCTGGATGACTGGATTAGGATTCAAAGGAAAACCTCTACAAATTCTTCATTTATCTGGAAGGCTACCATTGCCACTTTAAGTCTGGTGGAATAAGGCCTGGCATGACAATTTTACAATGGGGAAAAGTGCATAATTGGCATGGATCCATGGGTTGGGTGCAATGAAAACTATGCTCTCTCAAGGGAATTAGTGGAAGAACTAAACTCAAAATGGCTATATTTTCTTTCTCATATTGGAAATATGGAGGCTACCACCATTTGGAAGCAGGGGTGGAAACTGGGTGGGGAGATCCATATTACTCAACAATGGTGGCAGGAATGGCACACCTATATTCAGGAGCTTTTATGTTCAAATTTTAAGTTAAAATACTTTCCATATTCACTCTGATGGATTAATGCACAATCTGGCTCATACAGTCGGTTATCAATATTTGATGAAGTGTCAAGGTTGGGATGAACAGGTTTGGTGGTATAAGAAAATATCGAAGTTGAGTTTCCCAACCAAATCAAGACTCTTTTTTTGGTTCATCCTTAAAAACAAAGTTCTTACATGGGATTTCTTACAAAAATGGAATATTCACGGGCCTAGGTGGTGTATGCTCTCCAAGAACGCTGAATAAATTATTGAGCATCTGTTCCTAAAATGTAGATTCTCACAAAAAAAATTGAATCATACATTATCTCTTCTAGGCATTCATTCTAGATGGAATGGGAATAAATGTGTGGATGCTTGGCATGGATGGTGGCATTTTGTCTCTGATGAAAATATCTAGAATATCCCATTAATATCTCTCCCATGGTGGTTGAGGTTGAATTTTCTCTTTGATCCCCACAACAGATCATGTCACACATCCTCGAAACATCTCCACTGAACATATTAATTGCGACATTCGTTGGGCCTACTTTGACGATGCCTCGGATGATCAAAACAGATGTGGTGTGAGAATGCTCGTCCATCTAAATCAAAATTGGTAAATTGAAGCTTCTGTGGGTATTGGCACTGGAACAAATAACTTTGCAGAACTTGTCACCCTAAAACTCCTTCTTTTCTTGCTCATCCATTTGGGTATTGGTTCTATACATATTTTTGGTGACTCTATGAATGTTATTAACTAGTTCAAAAACTCTCAGAGATGTCAAAATTATATTTTGGTTCTGATTCTTGAAGAAATACATGTTTTAAAGTTATATTTTTAATTTTTACTGTATGTCACATTTATAGGGAACGCAAATCCTTGGTTGATGGGCTTTCTAAAGATGGCACTAAATAGGTTTTGAACTCGTGGAGTATCACAGAAAAGAAGGATGGATTTGTCTGTCTGTCGGACACCCAACCTTACTAAACAAAGGCTTATGTTTTTTAAGTTTTTGGATCATCTGTTAATTATTGTACATAGAGGTTGTATATATAAAAATTATATTGATTACACTGGATAACAAAAAAAAATTAGACTGGCTATATTTTGTGCCTATTTTGGGTTGTTTCCCCCTATGGGGAGGCCATTATTTTGGTTTTGTATCCAAATACTATTTATAGTGCTACTTGTTGGGATTGTTCACAGTTTTATGGTCAGCTTGGTCTGCTACCTTAAATGGTGATCAACTCTTCATATCGAATGCTTAAATGCATATACAATGTAACTTCTCATTATTAATGGAAAGCTCGATTTTTTCCAAGGAAAAAAAAAATCCTACTACAATTTAAATGTTTTTATTGGATCATAAATGAAAGACACGCCAATAATATATACATAAAATTACCATATACAAAGAAGATTGGGTTTAAATAAATAATGAGTATTCATATTGAATACTTTACACAATGTATTACAGGTTACCATGAAACATTTTTTTATAGGAATGAGTAGATATAATATTCATAATTAAAATTTAATATATATTAAATATACTTTTTTCATAAGGTTATAAAATATAGTTTTTATTAAAAATAAATAATTGTTCGAAACACATCGACTATTTTTTTTTATGTGATTTTTACCAAAAGATCTCTCAACATATTGTGTACTTGTTGAAATGTTTATTTTTTCATTTATAAGTGTATTTTTTATTTACATTTTAATAGGTTAGTAGAGATGAATAGGTATTTATTATTTGTCTAGGTTGTTAATCCTTTACTTACATTTATTTTGTGCTAGGAATGGAATCTTATTGATCATTTAGGTATGGTGAGTGTTGAGGCCATTATATGGAATGAATAGATAAGAGATTTGCATGTTACTGACATAGATTCTATCCTCATGTTTTACTTAAATGACTCTTTAGGAGCCTTGACTCTTTGTTGCATCAAAATAAATTTGAATCCTCATGGATTTCTCTAATGCTTCTTTAGAAGTTGTATCTGAATTGGCCCACTAGTAAACCACTCTTTATGCTATGTATCATGGATCCAATAAGTCAATTAACTCATTAGGTCCTGAAATATTTGTACATGTTCCCATGTAGTTTCTCTCACCACTTCCTTAATATAAGGATTTAATCGCTACATCACTAGTTGGTTTTTTTTCTAGTCATCATCTCAAGATCCTAAGTGATCCTAAACTCTTGCATGTTTACATAAACTTGTCATGTTATCAAACCCACATTAAAGAAAAGTGAAGGATAGAGAGTGGGGAGGACTTGGGATTGTGCTAATAAGAGAAAAATTATGATGTTTCTCATATACAAGTTTGACATAGAGATGACTTTGCTATTTTTTATTATAAAATTTCAAAGAAACATTAAGGAGAAAATTTAATTAGTTGATGTTGGTAAATGAAAAAGTTATGAATAAAAATTTGTGAAGATTTATAGTGAAGCACTACAAGTACATTATTTGATGTTAATTGCATATATCTGAGCCATATATAAATAATTTTCAAGCCTTAACATGTACAATGGATGCACCATTTGTGTCATATATTTAACGAGCTCACTGAGTCCATATTAGAGAGAGATTCATAAGATTTTAAAGGCATTGAATCATTGTACAATAAACAAGGAAATCTCATACACTAATTTTGTATAGACATGTATTTAAATTCTGATTATTTTTATTTTTATATTTCCTTGTAAAATTGAAAAATTATCATGTGAGGAAAGGATCTCTATGCCATACTCGATTGTAATCCATACTACATAAATTCATTACAATAGAGTCAACAAATTGCCATGGTAAGAATAGGATTTCCATAATATGGAAAAATATCATTCTGCATGTTAGATAACTCTGCCACAATGATTTGTTATTCACAGGTTGTCAACTTTGGAGGAGGTCACACAACGCACGTAGCCATATTATATAGATTGTTGGATGAGCTTAGACCTATACTATTTCACAAATAGTAGCTACTAGTAGTAATAAAATCATAGAGAATGTGACAGTTAGGGTAAGGTCTAATGACTTGCCTTCAAAACTATGATTCAATGGATGGGAGGAAATCAAAAAATTAATTGGCATCTAATGCTCTTTTTTTGTTATGGTCATATCAAAACTCCATAAAAACTACCATTGGATTTACTCCTTTCCAACTAGTTTATGTAATGGGGGTAGTGTTATCAGTTGAATGCAAAATATTGTAATTGAAACTAGTTTTAAAACTCTTTCCCAATACATATATTAAGGAAGAACATATCCTACATTTCTACCACCTTAGTGAAAAATGTTGTTACGATGTCATGGCCAACAAGACTAAAAAATTGAGTTAACTCGGAACCAAACCTACATGCATAAGCCAATTAGGTAGAAATGAGACATTGTTGACATAATTGATTAGCCAATGTAAACACAATTGAGTATAAATTTAAATCTAATAAATTTGTGAGCATAAAATTAATTCTAAATCTAAACATGTTTTAAGTAACTGTAATTTCAAAATTTGAGGTGGTGAACATATAGTTATTTTCATGGCTATACTAGTAGGGTTATAGTATACTTGTTTAGTGTTTGAGGACATTAATATGGTTTTCATTCAATCTCGTTACAATAAATAAAGAAATATATGATTTCAATAGTGTGATATGCCATGTATTCTGGTTCTTTTTTTTGTCATCTAGCATTAAATTAAAAACCTCCTATTTTATTAATATATGGTTGAATTGAATTCAAATCTAAGAAAAATATAATTTATAATTTATATTTAATTAAAATAAAATTTAAATGAATATTTCATATTATGATTTTATTCAAAGTATTAGCAAAAACATTTCACATAAAAATAAAGTATAAATTCTTATTTAAAAATAAATGCAAGTCCATCATAATAGTTGTTGAAGATATTATCACCACTAAATCATAGGAAACAGTAATGGGTCTCATTTAGTCCAACTCATTGGCCTCATGACATATCCAATGTGCTCACTATAGAGTTATTTGAGCCTTCATTTAACAATCAATCAAACATAGCACTCTCTTCTACAATATAGTGACAATTGTACCTTTCTTTGCTTAATAGTGCCTTAGGGATCTACTTCTTCTATAGTGCTATTTAGTGCAAGTAGAAAAAGTAAAAGATGTTGGTTTCCTTTTGGGAATAACCTGGAGGAGAACACTTATCTCAAGTTGTCCATGAGCAACACTAGCAAGGTTGTAAGTTTAATGGTGTTTTATTTAATGGTTGCATATATTATATCCATGGTTTCTATAGCAAAACCATCCCATTTCCTCTCATAATATCAATAGCAAGACCCCTGCTTCAATAATATATTCCATTGGGTTCTCTTACCATTTGGGCATATGCAGGCACGGTTTCACATAGGTTTCATTATAACCAAGAAGAGTAAAATGCTAATGGGGCAATCAAAGAGTGACCATTGACAATAGTGGGATGCTTTTTCCCAATAATTTGCACAAGACATACTTTCTTTTCATGGAAAAGTACACCCTTCCCAAGAAGCATGGGGAAATGTCGAAAGGAAAAATTAAGTCAAATATAGGTGAAAAATATTTGTAAAGAAACATGGGCTAAAAGGTACTACTATGAAAGGACAAATATTAAGGTCAAATCACCTATGCAACACCATTCCTCTTCCCCCTCCTATGGTATCATAGATTTTTAGTGGATATTATATTATTATGTATATTTTCCTTTTCTTTCAACAAGAAAAAAACCAACAACTTCTATTAATAAAAGATGTTTACATAAGCATCATTGTCATGATATATGCCATATCTCATATGTTATGTATCATGACATACCACAGTCAACATTTAGAAAATACCCAATATGTCATTTTTGTCTTATTCAACATTCATAAATATAACATTTCAGCTATACCAAAACATATATATCACTTTTCCTATCTATCACAAAATTATCCCTTCATCCCCTATTTAGAAATAAAAATAAAAAAATATATTTTGATATCTCATAATACGTCTAAACAAATTTATTTCTATGCAACATGTATTTTTCCAAAACTTTGTAAAGAGTCATTGGAATGTTCAGAGAAAGTGATCTCCCCCGACAGTTTTATTTGTCCTTCCTTTGATAAAGTGTCAAAAAAAAATATTTTTCTCCCTATAAATATGAGAAAAAGTTGGAACTTGAAAACATTCAATTAGCACTCTGTTTTATCCAGTAAATGTGCCAAGGTGTCTCAAAATAAGATCTCATCTTCACCCAATCTATGACCACTTTAGAGTCTCCATAGAAATCCAAATATAATATGGACAACCACCTAGCACATAATAAGAGTCCCCATAGTGTGATGATCTCAGCTCGATTGTTAGAGTCAATGCCATTATTCCCAAAAAAATGATATGAAATACCTGGCTCTAAAACAATGTATGCACTGCTACCACATGTTTGGTTACTTGACGCCCCATCAAAGAAACTTACAATATATTTGGACCAAATATCAAGTGGAAGAATATGTCTCAAGGAAACCTCATAGGGAATAGGCCCTATTTCATTATAATAGGCAACAATCTTCATAATGGTGGATTGAATGTCTGCAGGAATTTTTTCATTAGGCGATATTTCATTATTATGTATATTTTCCTATATACATGTTTTTACATAAAATAAAAACACAAAAATTATAGCCCAGTATTGGGACATGAACATTTAGTAGTTGGCCTTAACCTTAGGCTCCACAATAAAATTCCATGCATGCATATTTTCATTATTTACATGCAGGGTCATTATAATGTAACTTACATGGATTAACTCTCATCACATTAATCACATCATTTACAAATGACATCAATTAGGGGGTTATGATCCTACCCTATTTCCGTTAATGTTTTTCAAAGCAAACTAACCATCATCCTCAAATGAATACATTCGATGACATGATAACAACTACCAAGGGGTAGTCCCTTATCATGTTGAAAGGCAATAAAAAAATATAATTAATTAATTATGTTTTTCAAAGCAAACTAACCATCATCCTCAAATGAATACACTCGATGACATGATAACAACTACCAAGGGGCAGTCCCTTATTATGTTGAAAGGCAATAAAAAAATATAATTAATTAATTAATATTTGAAAACAAAAAAATGGGACAATTTTTTTAGTAGAATTGCAATGTTATTTCTTCCCACCACCTATTCCAATTCCAAATCAATGACATATTGTTTCCTACCAAGGGACACTCTAATATGTTGAAAGTTAATAAAAAATAAAATGGAAAAAAATAATGCTTGGAAACAAAGAGTGATGGTAATTTTTTGGTATAAATTTTCAAACACAATAATAGTGGGAAACAAAACAAATTATGACTTGAATCACATTAAATATCTCAAGCAAAGTATGAAGAAGAATTGATAGGTTGTGTTGTTGTTTAAACATTCCCTAATAAATCTCATGAATATAGGTGATCAAAGAGAGGAGGGTGGTATGTCACTGCCCCTCTTGACTAATAGGTAAGGGGATGTGGCAACATGCCCCGCAGGTGTCAATATGGAATTTTGGGACAATACACACTTTGAACTAATGACCAACCTAGATCCATTTTAATTCCGGACCTATCGAACATTAAAAAAGGTCAAATTTCTTGATGTGAAAACCTCCTTTTCTAGAGAAAAACTTAAGGAAATGTTTTCACCTCGAAGAGATTTGATCCCTCTCGGATCTTGATGGTGTTAAGATGGATCTAGGTTGGTTTAATTATTAATTATTAATCATTATATTTAATAATTTTGTTTTTTATTTTTATTTTTATTTTGATATAATTTTACAGATTTTATATATATATAAACACACACACACACACAATATTTTGATTGTGAAATGAGAAATAGTTTTTGGGTATGTGATATTGATGAGCCATGGTATTGGGCCATGGTATTGTAACAAAGTTAATAATATCCTTGGTATAGTCGAGATGGATATCCATGGTTAAAAGTTGTTTTATATTATAAGTATTAAGTTTTTATGTGCTCATTAATGAAATTTAACTGTGGTTACAAAATTATTATTTTAATTTATCTGGTAAAATAGATCATAATTTATAGCTACCATTCATATCTTATATATCTTAATTTGATAAAGGGTTTAAAATTTAAATATATCTCAAAAGTAATTATAATCTTTTTGCTTTTAGATTTAATTAAAAAATATATATTATAAATTAAATTCAAATAAAATATTTTGATTGTGAAATGAGTGATGGTTTTGGGACATGTGGTGTTGATGAGCCATGGTATTGTAACAAAGCCTATTTACAACTAGTAATATCTATGGTAAAGTTGGCGTGAATATTAATGGTTAAAAATATTGTTATATGGTAAGCTTATTGTAAGTATTAAAGTTTTTGTGTGCTTATTAATTAAATTTAAATATGGTTACAAAATCATTATTTTAATTTATAAGGTAAAATGGGTCTTAACTTATAGCTACTACTTATATGTTATATATTTTAATGTGATATGTATATTATTATTTTATTTTATCTAATAAGTTGTTGGTAAACAAGATTACAATATAACAAATTGAATTTTATTATTTTTATTACTATTAGATATAAAGTAGATAAAGGTATTTCAGATTAATCACATCATTAGGATTTGGTCGACATTTCAAACTAACTAATGTGGTCCATTCTTAGAACAAGGTGAAAAAACCAATCGATCTTATTGTATAAATAGTGTGGATGCATCATTTCACGAAATTAGTCGTGAAAACAACTAGCCGTTGAAAACTAGTCGTTTAAAAACTAGTCATTATTGTATTAGTTAATTAGTTATAATATAAAAAATTTAATTAAACATTTTTATTAATAAATTTTTAAATTAATAAATATTATAATAAAATGGTTAAAATAATAATAATATAAAATCTTTAATAAATATTTTAATACAATTTAAATTTTTATTATGTTAAAAGAGTTCCTTAATAAATATTTTATTAATATAATACATAGAAAAATTTGTAATATATTGCAAGAAAATACATAGGATAATATAAAATATAATATCAAGGGTAAAATAAAGAAAAATCAAGATAAAAGAAAAAGGATTAAAGGAAAATAATCCAAGATCAAGGATGAAAGATCGATCCAATAGACATGAAAGGTGTTTACATGGTTCCTTGTTCCTATGGCACACCCTATATTGGTGAAATAGGTTGATCCATTATACAGAGAATCCAAGAGCACGCTACAAACATTAGGCACAATCGGCCCCACACATCGTCTCTTGCAGAACATGCAAAGAAATCGTGTGAGAATGTATGCATTGAGGACTCCAAAGTCATTGCTAAGGTTGGTCACTTCCATCATAGGAAGCTTAGGGAAGCCATTGAGATTGAAAGACATGCTAAGAATCTCAACAGAGATGATGTTTGGAAATTAAGTAAGAGCTGGATTCTAGCTCTCTTGCTAAGAATCTCAACAGAGATGATGGTTGGAAATTAAGAGTTGGATTCCAGCTCTCTCTAGGTGATTTTTCCCCTTGAGTGTAGCTGCTTTTGCATTTGGTTATTTATTTTTAGAATTTTATTTCCCTTCTTTCCTCTCTTTCATCCTTGATCTGATTATTTTCCTTTAATATTTTTTCTTTTACCTGGAATTTTCTTTATTTTACCCTCGATATTATCTTATATATTATCCTATGTATTTTCTTACAATATATAACATATTTTCCTATGTATTATATTAATAAAATATTTATTAATAAACACTTTCAACATAATAAAAAATTAAGTTGCATTAAAATATCTATTAAAAAATTTACATTATTATTATTTTAACCATTTTATTATAATATTTATTAATTTAAAAATGTATTAATTAAAATTTTTATATTATAACTAATTAATTAACCCATTAACGGCTAGTTGTTTTAACAACTAGTTTTCAACTATTAATTCAGGGTTTTAACAGTTGGTTTTCAGCTACTAATTCAGGGCAATGATGCATCCACACTATTTATACAATAAGATCGATTGGCTTTTTCACCTTTTCCTAAGGACGAACCACATTAGCTGGTTCGAAGATACACCAAATCTTAATGATGTAATTAATCTGAAACACAATTATCTATTTTTATTACTTTTAATTTTTTTAGGAATACCACATATCTAGTATTTTAAATTTTTATTAAATGTTTACAAATCCTTTACATTTTATAAATTAGACATATTAATATGTGGACATGTAATACAGTGATATGTGGTTTAACGGTAATTTTTGTTGGGTGAAACCAACGAGACCGAGGTTCAAATCCCATTGAGTATATGGCCTGCTATGATCTCAGCTCAAGGAGTAGGCTCCCCCTCTTCCGTGGGGTCTTGGCACTAAATCATAAGATTCGGCATATCTATCTTGCAGGTTGTTGGATATGCTATTGGTGTTATAAGGCAGCCACGAGGATTGATCCTAGGACCTCCCTTAGATTAGTCTAAAGAGTAATTGATTCACCATTGTCAAAAAAAAAAAATGCAAACATGTAAAAATGTTTACAAACTTTATTACATTATACCTACACTATCATACACTATCTTGGGGCATAAAACATTATGAGAAGAGATTTGGGACATAAAACATTATGAGACAAGATTTGGGACGGGGTTTGGCAGTACGTGAGGTGGGTGGTAAATTCACGGTTGAAGCATGCAAGAAGTGTAGGGGTGGTATGGCGATGAACAAATTTTTGTAGTACGAGGGACTCCAACTGAGCGTTGAATTAATGGTGAAAGTCTTGCACCATCTAAGACGATGTTGAATGTGGGTTATTAAAGGTTTGGACCGTGGGAGAGGGTGGATAATTATATGCATCAGGTTGCTATTAACGTATTTGGTTTATGTAGCTCGGAGCACGTTAATGGTAAGAAGGTCCTTGGAGATTAGTCAGAAAGAGCTCAGAGGCCTCAAAATGTGTGCAATGGGTAATTACAATCTATAAGAGTTGCAGGTGAAAAATATAGAACCAAGGGGTGGGTTGAGAGCAAATCTTGTATTTATTTCAAGTTATCTCCATGTAATATCTTATCAAGTGCCTAGTCCTCTGCTATGAAGGGTCATGCTTGTTATGCCTATGATATAGGTCGACAATCTCTGCCTAAATTTGCTGATAGCTTGAGTGGCTATGGTAATTCCCTTTTATAAACTACTATTTCTGTTTTCTTGAGTGTGAATTCAATTCAGGACGAAACTCACATTGGTAATTAGTGGGGTTCTTACCGAGTGAGAAGGAGGAAAATATGGAGAATCGGGGAGGAGGCTTGCTTTGTGGTAATTAATTTGTTATTTAATCCTATTATTGTGCTAGTGAAAAGAGACAAGAAAAATTTTAAAAAAGTGGACATACTGGTGGTTGGAGTAGGTTCGTGGCAAGAATATTTTATGAGCATGGGGTTAACAAGAAACCTATTGCAAGGATCTGGATAAGCATAAATACAAAGCCCGTGTAGTGCTTTCTTGTTTGGACGGGAGGTTAAACCTTGTGTCCAGACTCGTATGTTTGGAATATGCTAGAGTGAGGAATTAATTGTCAAAGTACTCAGGCTCTCATGACAGTCACCTCAGGGAAATAATGTTATAGTGAAGCCCCAGGAACTAAGGTTCTCCTCTCATCCCAAAATTGTGTGCATCTTGACAAAAAGTAAAGCACACATTACTTTGGATACATGTTTGTTCCATGTGTAGAGGGAATTCTCACCATGCCGAGAGAGAGACAGGCCTCAGAGAGGAACAAACTACAATGAAAAAAGAGGAAATGGGGGTAATTCACGCCTTTAGAATAGATTTGAAGGTTTTGTAGCTAGGTACCAATATAAAATGTCTATGCATGTTATGCATGTTCAAGAGGAGTTGTCAAGATCAGAAAGAGAGACCTCTTCACAAAGAACCTCCCTTTTTGATATAGAATCCATAACTCAAAGGGAAGGCTATATTACAAATACAGGGCATACATGGAGTAGAGTGAATGAGTACATGCATTCAATCAACATTTGGATAATGAAATATCTATTGAGAAGGGCACTCTTAAAGAGTCGAGAAGAAAGGAGGGACTTATTGCAAACTTCGGATCACACACATGACCAACTAAGGCACTATGACTACATATTGGAAGTAATGGACAAAGGTTAGCATGGATTGAAAGACACTTGGGTATTTCACCAGCAAACCCTAAGCCCATGGCAACCCTGGTGGATCATATTCCTCTTAATGACTTGGATTTGACCAGTTCCTTAAGTTTATGATGCCTAGTTATGATATTTTTGGAGCATCATGTGGTTATGTTTATGGTGTTGATATGCCTATCAAATTCCATGTTGTTATTTTTATGCTTAAGTCCAGTAATAATAGATACAATCGATCACTCATGGCCATTCGAAGGGCCCATTTTTTGTTATGGAATGGACTCTTAGGTGAGAGACCGTAAGGACATATGGATCTTTTTGATGTGGCTTTCTTATTTTGTTGTAATAAAATTTCATCTTACACACACACACACACACACAAAAAAAACATTCCCTAACCAATGAGATTCTACTTGAAGTCTATGATGGAGATGAAATTTGGAGGCATGTAAAGTTAATACGTGGAATGTCATTCACTGGTAGGAAATTCTTGTTAAAGAATTATTTATTTTAAATGAAGATGGAAGAACATGATTCTCATTAGATCTAAGACTTTTGTGATCCATAATGTAGATAAATGTCTTTTGGATAAATCACATATTTAGGATTTCGTCAACGTTTCGAAGCATATAATGTGGTTCATCCTCAGGACAAGGTGAATTAGGAGATTGATCTCAATGAATAAATAGTAAGGATTAGTAAGGATGTGACATTGCCCGGTGCTAAAACTAGTTGTTATTTATTTAATTAGTTAGAATATATATATATATATATATATATATATATATATATATATATATAATTTAAAAATATTATTCAGAAGGGTCAACGAAAAAAATAATAAAATAGTAAAATGATTAAATTATAAAATCAATATAATAAGGGAGAAGGGGTAAATAATAGTATATGGAATAATCTTAAAATATTGAAGTAGATATTAAAAAGGTAAATGAGAGGGGGAAATACACACACACACAAATATATATAAAGCTCAGAATCAATATTATAATATAGTTCAAGGGAAAATATATAACAAAATGAAACAACATATAAACAAAAACGAGACAAATAGAAGAGGAAAAATCAAATCAAAGGGATGGGAAAAAAAACCAGAGAGAGGAGAGAGAAACAAAGACAAAAGGCAAAAAGGAAAACAAACGCACGAGGGAGGAATCACCTTGAGAGGGTCGGAGTCCAACTCTTTCTTAATTTCCACCCATCATCTCTGTTGATATTTTTAGGATGTCTCTCAATCTAAATAGCCTCCCTCAGCTTTCTATGATGGAAATGATCCACCTTAGCAATGACTTTGGAGTATTCAATGCATACATGCTGACATGACTTCCCAACATGCTCTGTAAGAGTAGAAGTACGGGATCGACTGTGCCTAATGTCTGTGGCATGCTCATGGATTCTCTATCTAATGGATCGGCCAGTTTCCCCAATATAGGGAGTACCATAGGAACAAGGTACTAAATAAACACCCTTCATTTCATTGGGGTCTATAGGGTCCTTAACTGATCCTAGAGAATTCTTGATAGTACAAAGAGGTTTGAATGAAGAGGAGACTTTATTTCTCCTAAGGACATGGGTAATTATGTCTGAGGTCCCTTGGATAAACGGAAGATTCACCTTGGAGATAGGATCCCTCCGAGAAGACTTGTCTCTTGAGCCTTTAGAAGCTTTTTGAAAGGCCTTAATAACTTGAGATCTGCTATACCCATTAGTCTCAAACACGTCAATAAGATGGGATTTCTATGATTCCAAGTGGCTATCATCATATATTCTAAGAGATCGGGTAGCCAAAGTGCAGAGAACACCAAATTTCTGAGCAAGAAAATGATGAGAATCAACATGAAAATACTAATCAATGTGAGTCTTCTTGCAAAAAACTTGGTGAGAGATATAACCATCATCCCTTATAGAGAGAAGAATATCTAAGAAGGGAAGGCATCCATCCATTTCTACTTCCATCGTGAACCCGATGTAATCAGACTAGGAATCCAGGTGATCAAGAAACAAATCTAACTTCTTGCGACCATGGGGCTAAATGACACAGGTATCATCCATGAACCTATTCCACTTCTTAGGGCGAAATTGAGCTGAGGCCAGGGCCTTCATTTCAAAATCCTCCATAAATAAGTTAGCAACAATAGGGGAAAGAGGGGAACCCATGGAAACCCCACAGGTTTTCTCATAAAACTCACCTTGGAAATTTAAAAAAGTCGAGGTGAGGCACAGGCCAACCAACTTAGAAGTGTCTTGGTATGAGACACGCCTAATGATATCAATGGCTTCCGGGATGGGGATTTTGGTAAATAATAATACAACAACGAAGCTAACTAATAAATCCCCAGGATTTAGCCTGATGTATTTCCATCCCTTAATAAAATAAGATGAGTCCTTAACATAAGAATCAGTAAGCCCCACCAAGGGCTTAAGCTTCCGGGCTAAATTTTTATCCAGATGATAAGAAGGACCACCTATTGTGTTAAAAATGGGACTTAAAGGGGGCCCAGGCTTATGAATCTTAGGAAGGCCATAAATCCTTGGGGTGAGGGGATCACTCTCAGTAAGCTTCCTCGAGAGAGGATTAAGAGAGGGTTTAGACTTAATGGCGAGGGAAATATCCTTAGAAATATATTTAAGGGGATTATTCTTAAGCTTAACATAGCTACCACTATGAGAAATATGATCAACATTTTGCTGACATAGTCAGATTTGTCCATAATGACAATTGCACCACCCTTGTCATTCTTAAGGATGACAATGCCAGGGTTGCTTCTAATGGATTTAAGGGCAAGAAACATCAGCTTACTCAAATTACTTCTCAGAGGCTTTGCCTTCCGAAGAATAATGGAGCAATCTTGCCTAATAGTTTCCTTAATATTATCAGGGAGATCCTTGATTCCATACTCTATGTTGCAGATAATGTCATCAACAGGGATTTTCCTAGGGGCCAAGGAAAAATTAAGCCCTTTATTGAGAAGATGAAAAACATAAGAATCAAAGGTCAAAGAGGAAAGGTTAATGACATATTCTTTAGGATCACTGAAATAAATTTATAAATAAGTGGAAGAAGAAAATATGGGAATAATTACATTAAAAATCCTATTATTTTTGTATGAAATTTTTATTGGGACTTTATGTCTCACCTCAAAAGATATTGATTTGGAGTTTGGGTAGTTGAACACCAAACTTGTATGGAAGGATAGGTGGGAAAAATAGTTTGGTAGCAGTGCAAGTGGTCCTAGCAACAAAATTTAAACCTCAATGGAAAAGGAAAACATTGCAAACATAAATGAAGGTGGAAGTAAATATGCTTATTGAGATACCTAAAATATATCGTAAACTTAGGCCAAAAGGACCAGCTTCATAGGAATCATTTTTGGGATGAGAAACACAATCACAAACTTCTTCGACGAATCAATCTAGGATAAAAAAGACAATGTTCTCATACATAAAGAAGAAGAAGCATTCTATCTTTTTATGGCTAGTAATAAAGGAGTCATTGGGAACAAAAGAAACCAGTATATTGATTCAAGTGCTTCACAACATTTTACTAATCATAAATATTGGCATTATTGATTTGGTCGAGATCAGGTGAAAGTATGATTTTTTTTCCTTGGAAAAAAAAGAAGAATACAGAGTTGAAGAAAAGGGAAGTTTGCAAGTTTGGATGGGAGGTAAGAGCTTGGGAGGTAAGAGCTTGGTGTTTATGAATGTGTACCATGTCCTTAGTTTGGAGAAAGTATACTTTCGGTTAGTTGAATTATGAACATAACATACACTTAGCTATTATTAAAAAAAAAAAAAAAAAATTGGTAAAGTTAAGTTTCCATTGATTATTTAGAAAACTATAGAACTAGATAGACATGGCACACCTTGGTATACCACTAGCGAAATCAAACCAATTTCATTGCATAAATCTCTTAATTAATAGAATTTGAGATCCAAAATTAAGGCCAAATTATTCATTGGGTCTTGTCCCAAAACTAATGACATCTAGCCAATTAACATAATTAGACTAACAAGCTAAGGATGAAGGAAAAATAATATTGAAATAGAAGGAAATCATGAAGGTTAAGTGGATTCAATGGGTTCCACCTCAACGGGATCCTTGCCTTGTTGTCTAGAGATCTCTAGATTATATGGGAGGCCCAAATGGTTCTCATTCCTCTCCATTTTGTGTTCTAGGTTATTTATTTAAAGTTGAAGTTCATTAAGCATGAGAAATATCTCATCTTTGGCATCACTTCTATTCAACAACACCTTCCCTAGTATGCTCTTCATGTTCCAATACAATTAAATGGTATGCTTGGTCATAACTCCCTTATCCTGTGTCTAAGATCAGGGTAGTTATCTTAGCAGTTGTGTTTGTATCTGAGAGACAACCTCTCTCCTATTATTTCCTATTTGGTGAAGTTTCCTTTTTGAACTATTGTGTTGATGATTCTACTTGAAAGTGGCATCTCGCTCCTCCCCTTGCTTCATAATTAACAACACTTCATTAGTATTAGACACATTGATGTGGCATAATTGTAAAGAATAGTTAAAATTGAGGCAAATACCATAGAATTTAGACAAAGGAATAACTGTAGTCTTTAAAGAGATGTTGAGATATTATTTGTGTACTTTCCTTCTACCAACAAACTTGTGTCTTCGTAACATACCCATTGTTACTTATAGACCAATTAATGGGTACCAAAAATGGTATGTCGAGGCTAGTGAACATATCTATAGGGAGACATGAGAGCAAAAAACTATGAAATTCAAAAAAGCGACTAGGGTTTCCCATGAGACATATAGAGAAATATTTCCATCCAAACATTGTAAAATACAGGAGGTAATTTCCCATTAACACAACCATCAAACATAAATTTAGGATCATTATAATTGCATGTCAAATCTCACTCCCAAATTCCCAAGAGCATAACGAGAGTGGGAGTAAGGCATTGATGACTTGTCGCAATGATGAATGATCATGGAAAGAGAAGGACAGTTCAAGTGAGTCAAGCTATGTGTGGGAGGGATGGCCTAACATTTCCCTTCCCATAATTATTCAGTGAGATAGTCAACCTACAAGCCTCCCACCAGTCGCTTTCAACCTCACCCCATATGGGGAAGCTATTGTTTTCAACATTAATAGATGCTTTATTGATGACTAATGTAAAATATGGTTATTATGGGTGTGGAAGTGTTAACTTCTATACCTACAAGGGAAATTTAAAGATAGAATCTTATTTTTCAAATTGACTCCATTCATGTACCTACTTGAAATATGCATTGTTCATAATACTACTTTGAATACATTTTCCAAGAGGATTAGATTTGAGATGAAGAGGCAATGTTTACTTGGTTTTATTTCAACTTTTATATTGACCTTAAATTGAGATGTTTGATTCTGAAGCAAAGTTAGATATTTTTCTATATCTTGCTCTACATGCAAGTAAGCTTAATTTCTGCATAATTTAGAATAACATTTGACTCGGTAGGACTTTGTCATTCAAAGTTACTGAAAATCAATTAGACAAAGGCATCTTCTTAGAGGATAGGCACTATTTTGAGGGTATCTACCATTACTTTGAATCTTGTTTTTAATAATATGTTATCAACAAGTTGAGCACAACCAAGATTTTCTCTAATATCAACTTTAAAAGTCCATGCCATTTTTGCATCAAATTGCACCGTGGAGGGAACTCCACATGCTAAAACTCTAAGTATTGTTCTTAAAGTGATTTTGTCACTATTTGGGCTAATCAGTTGAGGCTCATTTCCAGCATACAAGGAATCACTTTTTCCATATTTGATGATATTACATAGTATGACGATAAGGAAGAGGAGCTCATAGATTGTGTTTCCATTTTTAGATTGCATTTCTAAATTTAATAGATGTCAATGAATAGTGAAGAATGACACCCAATTTAATGTTTATTCCCAATAAAAAGGTTATTATCTCTAGGAAAGCGTTTTAAGATGCTTTGTGAGCTAATATTGGTAGGTGGAGACACTATCTTTAGCAGTTTTTTAAGTATTTTTTTCAGTAGACACTTTCTACACTAGGGAAAGTGATGCAACTTAGAAAATTTCACCTCTTTCCTAGAGGTTTCTTAGTTCATAGGAGTCTTTTTCAAGAAGCAGAAAATTTTTGAAACAACTCAACCAAATTTCCAAACATGTCCTTATTTGTCTTCTTATCTACAATATGAGAGATGAAATAATCCTTCATACCAAATTAAGATGCATTGTCCCAACTTTAGCTTCCTTATTCCAATGAGTATTCGACTATATTGGACTAGTAGGTTTTAAATTCAATTTCACAACATGTTCCCAAAGATCAATTTCCTCCATAAGTAACTAAAGCATGAGCTTCCATGGAACGAAAACAGAAGCCCCTTCCAACCTATCACACTCCCTAAAACAATGAGCCATCTTCCACATATTGAAATAATTCTCAACTACATACTTTAGTGATATATGAAGTAGACAAGATCCGTCCAACAATTCAAGTGCTTCTCCCAACTAACTTAAGGTATCACACCTAACAACCTGTTATCGTTGTGCCAATGTTGTGTAACCAGCTCCAAAAATAGAAGAAAAGAGATATCAACGCCTTAGAAATAAGCCACTTCAAGGGGGAAACCTCCAATACATTACATGAATGAACAATTCTTGGATGATACAATTTACAAAACCTCCTTTCTATATAGAGTCCTTGGCCATAATGTAATCCTAGTGGGCCATAATGTAATCCTAGCCGACCTAACAATAATAATTTAAGAGGCACAACGCAAAATGGGGGTTACAGGGGTACGATAGCCATGTGAAGAGGGTTACACTAATAAAAATAAGGGACTATCACCCCATGATTATAGGGACCCTAGCCTCTCCTTCAAAAAAGTGTTGTCCTCAATGCTTGAGTAGCTCTGGGTGCTTTTGTATAAAATTCTCATCCTCCCATGTAGAATCTTCGGTGGGTAAGTTCTTCCACTTGATGAGATACTCTGAAATTGATCGATTCCGTAGCTGTCGAGTTCTTGTTTCCGTGACCGCTTCAGGTTCCAATATGACTTTTCCTTCCTCATCAAGTTTTGGAAATATTTTTTGAACTGGAATATTTTCACCAATAACCTTTTTTAAGCATGAAACATGGAAAAATGGATGCACTCGCGAAGAAGCAGGAAGCTCCAATTTGTATGCATAGTACCAATCTTTTGCAACACCTTGTAAGGGCCATAGTACTTTGGCGATAATTTATTATCCTTCTTAGCTTGCTTGAGGGACATTTTTTTGTATGGTTGTAGCCGTAAAAATACCCAATCTCCTACATCAAAACTTCTCTCGCTGCGATGTTGATCTGCCTGTTGTTTCATTCGATTTTGTGCCAAATTCAGGTTATCCTTTAAGAGTTGGAGAACTTCTTGATGATGCTCGATGTGATCTTCCACTGCTTAAACCTTCGAATTTTCCCTTAAAGATGATGTGATGGATGGTGGATGATATCCATAAAGTGCCATAAATGGGGTCATTTTTGCTGCAGTATGGAAGGAAGTGTTATACCATCATTCATTGAGAGGTAACCACTTGACCCATTGTTTTTGTTTATCAGATAGAAAACAACGAATATATCCTTCCAAAAATTTATTTACTATCTCAGTTTTACCATCTGATTGAGGATGATAAGATGAGCTATGAGCTAATTGAGTACCCAAACAAGAAAATAACTCTGTCCAAAAATTTCCAGTAAAAATGGGATCTCTGTCGCTCACAATAACCCTTGGGCTTCCATGTAGCTTTTGAATTTTGTCCATAAATATAGTAGCAATTGTACTTGCTTTAAATGGATGAGATAATGCACAAAAGTGTACATACTTGGTAAGTCTATCAACTACCACCATGATGACCCTCTTTCCTTTGGACTTAGGTAAACTTGTGATAAAATCCATTGAAATCTCCTCCCAACGTTGACTTGGAATGGATAAAGGTTGTAGAAGTCCCGGGGTTTTAATTGTCTCCACTTTATTCTGCTGGCAAACCAAACATTCCGCCACAAACTTTTGAATATCAGATTTAAGGCCATCCCAAAAAAATTCTTTCTTCACCCTGTGGTAAGTTTTTAAAAAATCCTGAGTGTCCTCCTAAAGGAGAAGTGTGCAATTCCAGAAGAATCTTTTGTTTTAGTTGGGAATTCTTACAAAGATATAAGCGATCTTTGTACCATAAGGAATCATTTTTCCAACTAAATGTATCAGATGTACTAGGATCTTGCTGCAACTTTTGAATGAGTGTCCATGCATCTTTGTCCTTCTTCCATTCATCTCTTGCTTCAGTTATCCAATCTGGTTGGATAATAGAAATGGCACAAAGCAATGCTTCCACCTCTTCATTCTCTCTTGAGAGTGCATCTGCAACAACATTAAGCTTTCCTTTTTTGTAGATTATTTCAAAGTCATAACCCAACATCTTTGTGACCCATTTTTGCTGCTCTTCTGAAGATAGTCTTTGTTCCAGAAAGTGTTTAAGACTATCATGATCAGTTTTTACCTTGAAGTGTCTTCCCATTAGGTAAGTTCGCCATTTCTTTAGTGCATGCAGTATTGCTAACATTTCCTTCTCATAAATAGGTTTCTGTAAATACTTTCCTTTGATTGGACGACTTTCAAAAGCAATGGGTCTTCATTCCTGCATTAAAACAGCACCAATTCCATTTCCTGAGGCATCACATTCCACAATAAAGGTTTTTGTGAAGTCTAGCGTAGCTAAGACCGGTGCTAGGCACATTGCATGTTTAAGATGTTCAAAGGCCTTAGTTGCTTCACGAGTCCATGAAAATGCATCTTTCTTCAACAATGTTGTTATAGGTGCTACTATTCTCCCATAATTCTTAACAAACTTGCGATAATACCCTGTTAACCCGAGAAATCCTCGTAACTGCTTTATGGTTGTGGGGACTTTCCATTCCTTAATGGCTTTAATTTTGTTAGGGTCTACTTTAACACCCTCGTGAGATACAATATGACCCAGATATTCCACCTCTTCTACTCCAAAGAAAAATTTGGATGTTTTTGCATATAATTGTTTCTCCTGCAATAGTTTGAGCACCCTGTCAACATGTTCAACATGATCCTTCCAAGACCTGCTGTAGATTAGTATATCATCAAAAAATACTAGAAAATTTTTTCTAAGGAAGGGTTTGAAAATGGAATTCATCAACCCTTGAAATGTAGAAGGTGCATTGGTAAGGCCAAAAGGCATGACCAAAAATTCACAATGACCCTCATGAGTTCGAAATGCTATTTTTGGAATATCTTCAGTCTTCATTCTAATTTGATGATATCCTGAACGAAGATCCAACTTGGTAAAATAAATTGCTCCATGTAATTCATCAATAACAGGAATGGGAAATTTATCTTTAATGGTGAGCTTATTGAGCTCCCTATAATCCGGACACATTCGCCATGATCCATCCTTCTTGTGTACCAATACTACAGGAGCAGAGAAAGAACTTTGACTAGGTTGAATTCTACCCGCCTCTAACATTTCTGCAATCATACGTTCAATTTCGCTCTTTTGGAAGTAAGGATATCTATAAGGCCTGATGTTTGGAGGAACACTTCCTGGAATCAAATGAATAGCATGATCATGATCATGAATAGGTAGGAGTCCTTTGGGAGTTTCAAACACCTTGGAATGATTGTCCAAGACTTGTTGGAGATCTGCAGAAATAGATGATTTTGATGTTGGAACTTCTAGTGAGCATAATTGTGCAATTACGCCTCATTGTTCTTTCTTTAGAAGCTTTGTCATGACATTAGAGCTTATTATCTTTCCCGGCTTCCTTGCAATACCCCGTAATTCGACTTCCTTTCCTTCTGAAAAAAATTTCAAGAAAATTTCTTGAAAATTAAAAGCTACCGTCCCCAAAGATTGTAACCATTGTACTCCTAGTACAACATCAAAACCTCCCATAGGAATGGAAATCATTGGACTAGTCAATACATATTACCCCATGGTTAGCTTGATATTATGGCATTTTCCAGAGAAATTTATAGTTCCTCCATTTGCAACCATCACTTGACATTCTGGTGCTGGGTATAGGAAACAATTTAATTCCTTAGCTACCTTACAATGAATAAAATTATGGGTGCTACCTGAATCAATCAACACTATTACCTTTCTCTTCTTGATTTGTCCTTTTATCTTGAGAGTTTGAGGAGTGGTAATTCCTGCCAGTGCATTACACGATATGGTTGGATTCATTTCTTCCTCTTCTGGGGCTGGTTCCTGGTCTATATCCTCTTCTTGTTCATTTTCTTCTTCCTCTTCACAATCTATGTAAAATAATTTCTTCTCAGCACACTTATGACCTTTAGTGTATTTGCTATCACAACTGTAGCAAAGCCCTTTTTTCTCTTTTTTCTTCCAATTGTTGTGGTGTCAACCTTGTAGGTTGTGGAAATCTAGGCGTAGCAACACTTCCTTCTTTATAGAATTGAGTGGTAGGCTTCCTTGTCGCCATTATTTTACATTCAACTTTTCTTGCCAACCTGAATGCCTTCTCCAATGAATCCGGTTCCAAAACGCAAACTTAATTTTGGATGTTATCCTTTAAAGTGCCTATGAAGAGATTGATCCTGTGTTCCTCTGGAATATCAGTTACCCTTATATTCAATTTTTGGATGTCCTCAATGTGCTGCCCCACTAAACCCTTTTGTTTGAGATTTATCAATTGGCTAAAGAAGGTGTTGTTCTTTGTATCCTCATAATGTGCTATCATTTCCTCCGTAAAAATTGACCAAGTTATAATTTTTTTACGGGAGCAAAGCCATCGATACCATACAAATGTATTTTGTTCTAAATGTAAAGTTTCAATGCGTACCTTTTGTGTGTTTTGAACATTATGGAGATCAAAATATTGCTCCATCTGTAGTATCCATGTTACAGGATCCTTTCCATCAAACTTCCTCATATCCATTTTTGGAATATGGTGGTTCTTCCCGCCAACATTAGAGTTTATGAAATCACGATTAACATTTATTTTGTCCTCATCATGAGGTTCTTCTACTATCTTTTCACCATTAGGAAACATTTCTTGTATCAACTTTGTCAAACCTTCGATCTCTTCTTTTAGATCATTCTTCATATTTTCCATGTTGTCTTTCATGTCATCCATCTTAGCTTCCATGCCATCCATCTTAGCTTCCAAACCTTTCTTCAAATTGTCCTCTTCACTTCCACACCTTTCTTCAAAACTTCCATTTCATTTTTTGTTGCTCTTTGCAAGAGTGAAATTTGTTGCACTAGATCTTGTAATTTTGATAGATCATGTTGCAATTCTTCATCTTCATGAGTCATAGTAGAGCCTTCTGAAGGCTTAATGGGTGTTGAATTATTTTTACAGGGCATCTTTTAGAACCCAATACTGATAGTATTCTACAATATTCCCTTGGAATCAATTCAAATTGATTCTTCAAACAAGACTTATGCAATTCGAAGAAAAAAAATACACACCTTTTTCTTGCTTTTGAGGAGCTCGATATTGAAATTGGATTATCTCTGTGATTGCAGCACTTAAATATTTGAATTTTGGTAACAACATAGCCCTCTAAATTATCCTTCGAATGCCACAGGTCTGACCTGATTTGGATTCTCCAAGACAAAGTTGTGTCCAATCTCCCAAAATGACCTAATTATGGACTGGTTCAGTAGAGCGAACTTGTACTACTTTCCACGTGTCACTGTTTCGTCCTTATGCTTTGAAATTGATAGCCAAGAAACTAAATTCCATTTAATTGTGACCACTTTTTATGGCACTCCAATCCGATGCTCAAAGAGAGAGTTATGAAGATTTTCCCATGATCACCTCTTTGAGATGAAATTCAGGAGCTTGAAAAATCACTACCTTCCACAGGTCATATCTCCGAAAATATTGCGAACCAAGCTCCGAAATTTTTTGACGATTTTCCTTGGGATTTCAGCTTCGTACCCTAAAAATTTTAGCTTCTGAAACTTCGAAGAAAAAAATTTATAGCGCAAATTCCACAATGACCTGATTAGGAGCCTGAAAAAAGACCTAACTTCCATAGATCATATCTCAAAAAATATTACGAACCAAGCTCTAAACTTTTTTGACGATGTTCCTCAATATTTCGGATTCGCACCCTAAAAATTTCAGCTTCTAAAACTTTGTAGAACAAAATTTATAGCGAAAATTCCACGATGACCTGTTTGGAGTAGCAAAACCCTAGAATCCAAAGCTCTGATACCAAATGTTGTGTAACCAACTCCAAAAATAGAAGAAAAGAGATATCAACGCCTTAGAAATAAGCCACTTCGAGGGGGAAACCTCCAATACATTGCATGAATGAACAATTCTTGGATGATACAATTTACAAAACCTCCTTTCTATATATAGGAGTCCATGTGGCCATAATGTAATCCTAGTGGGCCACAGTGTAATCCTAGCCGACCTAACAATAATAATTTAAGGGCACAATAATAACAAAATGGGGATTACAAGGGTACAATAATAACAATAAGGGGGTTACACTAATAACAATAAGGGACTAAACTAGTAATATAGGGACCTAACAGACAAACATCCTCCAAAATTTTGGATACACTTGAATTTTGGAGCCTACTGAGGACCTTGCCATATGTCATCCCACCATCACTTCGTGGTCGTTTAATGTTTCATAAGGCTCTCAAGTTTTCGTCTCAGGTTCTAAGTTTTAAATTCACTTTCTCACACATGCTCATTTGATTGATTAATTATTCAATGCACTTCTTTATTTTGCACGCTTAGACATGCATTGCCCAATTCTTAAGAGTAAGGCTTGCAAAGTATCTAGGAATAGAGCTTGCGCAATGTTCAATTATTTTTCTTGCGTAGTCACTATTGATAGTGATTTCCCAATCCATAACTAAATTCCACTACGCAACCTATGTTGACAGACAATGTGCACTCTTCTATGACAGTCTCTCTCTCACTTTGGTTGCATTTGTATTTCAATTCCATTGAGTTTTCCCAATTGTCACTTTTTCGCACCTTTGCTTTCGTAAGTGTTGCTTTCACTTTCGTGACTGACATTTTGGCTTTCTTTCACTTTAATAAGTGTCGTATCTTCACTTTAACATGTGTCACTTTCACTTTCTTTAGCTTCTAGAAGTGTCATTTTCACGTTTTTTTATTGTTGCAAGTGTTACTTCTAACTATTTTCGCTCCTGTATGTATTTCACATTACTAGAGGTAGATCTAGCGAACTCTCATGCATTAGATGGCCCTATATATCATAATCATATTTGCTAGACACATTCCTACAACTTAGCAATCTTTCTAGTTGTAGTCGACACTTTTGTCGCTTCTAATTATCACAATGCTACATTCCAACTGTCACACTTAGACATAAGTGTCACTTTGTTGTCGTTTCAAGGTGTTATTGTTGATCATGAATCTTGTGAATTCCTCTAGATTTAATTTATGGCATTCATGTTTGTGATATGTATTTTGGACTTGTTCAGATATCTTTTTTTCTCCTGCTCCACTAGTCCCACACTTAGCCATTATGGAGCTCTTCTTAGTCCTCCTGCCCAGTGCATGTTGTGAAGGCATTAACACTCTTACCAGGTGATGATAAATGTCTATTCATGAGCCTAGTTGATGAAATATATTCCTCCTAGACTCGTCACCGAGTCTTTCTTAAGGTCATTCCCTATGATTTCACATTAAGAACCTTCAAAGCATAATTACCAAACCCTTGATGCTTGTACTGACTCACTGCACAAAGCCTTGATTAGTTCTTCCTTGAATAGCACATGGAGAACTTTTATTTAACATCAAGAACCTCATTCAATCCCTTGTAAAAGCAAATTGTGCCATGTAAAGGTCCTCCTTCTTTGAAAAAGCAGTGAGAACCCTCCTGGAAAAGTGGCTTGATATTTTGTTGCTTGTCTCAGTTAACTACGTAATCTTCCTAAACAATGAGCCTCCCTTAGCACATGGCTTATTTCTAGTGGACATTCATTCCACATATTATTCATTGCATCCCTCAACTGCACTAGCATAGAATCCTGCCCCTCAAGCACTATTCATTGCACAATTCCAGTGTCTAGTTTGCCTCCTCCGCTGACTGTAATCCTTCACTGTGCCATCCTCTTGTCCTACTTGGCCTCCTCTATGCGTGGCACAATTATAGTCCACATTGATACCTTCCCTCTATCACTATGAAGCTATCAAATTCATTTCTTTCCTTTCCCTCTAACCTTGCACACTGCGCAGTTTTAGTCAGCAACCTCATCACATTGTCCCATTGCTCTAGACCCTAAAGAGCCCCTCCTTATAGCGCATGCAATAATTCTAGTGAGAATTGGTGCCTTTCCTAGACATTGTTGAGCTCAACTATGGTATCCCCAATGAGACCTTCCTCCTTAGTCCTTACACAGGCCCATCACAAGAAGTTTCTTCCATGAGAAAATTATGGATAGAATAGATGCTTTTAGGAGTGTTCTTGCCTTGTCATGAGTGAACTTAATTGACAAGTTTACCCCTTCAATATGGAAATATGATGCTCAAGGAATATGTCAAGGAGAAGGAACAAATCATCACTTATAGTGAATAAGCGCAAAGAATAACCATCATGAATACATGAAGAGATCATGGACCATGACAAAACGAATACATTTCATGATAACTCAGAAGGTCCCAACACTGATCCAATACCCTTTGGAGGGTGAAGATGAAGAAAATATATATATCATCAACGATGCAAGACACATTAGCAAGGAGAGTAGCTTGGAATTTCCACATCACCATGAAGCTCCATGTCATCATTGTCAAGTTATGGCTTGTACAAGTGTCATCACAATGTCATATATGTCAATGGATCTTGCCACATTATGTGGAATGTAATGATGTATTTTCAAGAAATGAAAAATGCAAATGTGTGGAAGTCCAAGAGTCACATATGGAATGTGAAAATTCACATGTGGACCAAAGAGTCTTATATAAATTTAAAGATCACTTAGGAAGTCCAATATTCATAAGGGTAACTCAAGAGTCATGGGTTTATGAAAGGTAATTCCTCTTGTTATAAAAGAAACCTCATAACTCAAGCAAAGGTGTTTTGGAAGCTTATACTTTGGAGAGCTATCATTGGCTTATATAGCTTTGCATAGGAGATAAGATCCTTGGATAAGCAGGAAGTGACTTAATGTTCCACTACTAGAGCTAGTGGCTTACCATTGTAATTGTGTACTTGGATATTTCACTTAATAGTCAAAAGCTTGTTGAGCCAACACATTTTCATGCATGTATTTTGAATATTACAAGAATATTCTTTGGAAGTTTATGGTATATGTTATTTTCATATGTACTAAAGAAATTTAACTACTTCATTGGATTTGGTGCTCATCTTGTTAAATGTGGTTTTCTTTTCTTTAATGATCATGATGTCTATGTGAACTTCTTTTCTAGATAACTATTGAATCATTCCTTGCTCTCATGTTCCTCTCTTAGGATATTACTATTACTTTCCTTCTAGAGACTCACTCTTGTCTCTCCTCTCGTGAAGTCCTCCTTTTACACATTGCAATTGTTGTTTCACAGTGTCAACTTACTTTCTGGTTTCAAAGGTTATGTGCATACTCTCTTATGTTATTCATTGTAGTTAAGACAAACCTTAAGTTATGTTGGTCAGACCGATACTCTGGATGGGGTTCCTACTCCAAACGACGTGAGGTCTAATTGGGAATTCACATCGAAGAGACCCTTTGTATATTGGCGGTATCCAACATTGTCAACATTCTGGCACTAGAAGGGGGGTCAAATGATAAGTTGTGCTCATTGAGTTTGTTTTGAATATCTCATCTTAAATGGCTCATCCCCATATCATAATCCCAATATGCTTCTCTAATAGAACAAATTTTAAATTCCCTATGGAATTAATTGATGACTTGTCTCATTTTAATTTTGATGGTGAGGGTGAAACATTCATAGCCGAGCACATTTATTTGTCTCTCAAATTTTGTGAATATCATGAAATCAATTGTGAATATGTTGCTAGTAAATTATTCACCCTTACTCTTGAAGGTCGAGTTAAGAAATGGTGTTAGACTTTACTAGTTTCTTCCATTCATTCATTTGAACAACACTCTATGGAGCTTCATCAAACCTTTGATAGGTATGATTATCAAGGTGTTTTTAAAAGGATTGATCTACTTAAAATGAGATCTAGTGAATATTTAGAGGATTTCATTAATATGTTTCTTCACCTTTGCATGAGTTTCCTAGAGAAAATTTTGACTATAATTTTATCAGTGAAAAGTTTCATAGCTTGACTCTTCTCTCTGTGAAACATTAGGAATCCAAACCCCTAGATGATTGTGCCCTCCCAACTTTTACAAGCCATCAGACACCTCCAATTTTAGAGAAGGAACCTATTATTCCTTTTGTTCCTTGTCCTCCTCATTTCTCAGTACCAATATGGGTGCCTCTTTGTGATGATTTTGAAGTTGTGAAATTCACAAATCATATTTTTGATCCATCTATTCAACCCTCATCCACTTTCCATGATCTAAATTTGATTGAAGAAAGCTTGGAATGGTTCGTGGAGCCTAAGATGAAGGATATTCCCTTGATATTTCAAGATGATATCAACAATCATAGCCTCAATCTTAAATCTATTCATATTGGAATTATGATCTCTTCTAGGGATGTTTGTCCTCCTGTATTATCTCATTCTCATGATCCCTTATCCCTTGATCCCCTTGATCTATCTCTTTCAAAATCTATTGGATTTTCATCTTGTTAATCCAGATTGAGATCGGGTGAGAGCTAGTCGCATTTCACAGGTAGAGGCATATAAAGGTGAATATTATTTCGATGTTTCTTCTATTTTCCAAATTAATCTATGTCAAGATGATGTTCCTCCATTCTTGGCTGATTTATAGTCTACTAATCCTGGCGATCGATCAGATGAAATCAATTTTCCTAATCAATCTGAAATCTTGGGAAACCATCATTTTGATGATGATGACTACACTGATGTGTATGATGATGAATGCCCAAGTGTACTAATTTCTCTCTTGGTTTCTCAAGAATATTTTGTTTTGAAATATTTAGATCTTAAATTTTATTTGGTCAAAGAATATTCTCTTGTGAACACTTTTTCTTTAGCCCATTGTCTTTTGTGTCCTACTACTTGCAATGAATTAACTTGTGATGAAAATATGGCACGCTCTTTGGATTCACAGTCTGATAACTTGAATTTTGAATTCACACAAGAAAGTGAGATCATTCATGGTGAAGAAGAAAGCAATGAAATTATCAAACATCCATTCCATTCCTTATCATTTCCAATCTTGCATCAGGTCAATTCTTCAGTTCGAGTTAATCATGGTTCTTTTCCAATCTATTCATGATTATATGTGCAATCATAATAAACTTATGACTTGGGTAATTTGTTTTTCAGGGTTGTAAAATTTGATCAAACCAGTGATGTACATGGTTTCCATCCAAATAACAATGATCATGTTAACTTAATTGATAGTAATTGTCTGCATGCAATTTGCAATCTGACTCAGTTCTCAAAATGTAGTTTTTCAACTTGTTAGGAAGTCGAGGCATTTCAACTTTCGTTGATGGTTATGTCAGGTTATCGCAATCCTGATGAGATCCCCAAACCATGTCAGGTTTGGATTTCCTCACAAAACTCTTTCCTTCGTATTATTTCACTAGATGCAAACTACTTTATGGATTTTGGGGGTTTTCAACATAATTTTTCTATTTCTCAAGATATGGTTTTTTATTAGACAGAGGATTCTGTTGCAGTTTATTCATCTTCATGTAGACCTATTTTATCTAACTTGGTATTGGAATGTATATCTTTATTGTATGCACATATTTATGAAGCTAGTCAATTTAAAGATTATCATTGGCCAAAGAATTCATATATGTTAAGTATTGTTGTGAACAATTAGCTCCTAATATTTATCGTTAATTTCATGAAGTTGATTAATTTTGTTCTAACCCAAATAATCCTTCTGAGTAGCAATCATTGCTTAAATTATTTAGTGGATCCAAACCCCCATACTGATATGGATACTAGACTTGATTTTACATACCCTTCTAACATTTTTCTAGCATGTTTTTTTAGTCGGTTTCTCGTATCTACAAGGCCAACAATTTTTTTTAATTCCGCAAGATTTCATATTACTGGTCCATTATAGAATTGGACACAAAGAGAATTGATCAAGAATCAAGAGTCTTGTCGATCAACCCACCAATTTGATCATAGCACTAGTTCCAATAATTTTTATTCAACTAGTCATTTTCCCACCAGTACATCTGATGATAGTTATTTTGCATCGATTGATCTATGTTGTTTATCATCTCCCTTTTCAAATAATTTTCAATTAATTGAAGCACTCCAACCTTCACTTATGGTTATGTCAGGCCTTCATGATATTTAAACGCCTTCTGAATATGATCAGATACATTTTCCCTTACAACATTCTCCCCCTAATTGTGTGCCATTAATTGAAAGTTATTTTCTCAAGGATTCCAAGGTTTTCAAGAGGATTGTTTTGGATTTCATGATCGAATCTATGATTGGATGGAATCATCTTACTTAGAAATCCATTTTTCTAATAATAATCTTTGATATTTCTTGATGCCTGCTAAGAAGGACAACATAGACGAAGGTACATTCACAAGAATTTTTCGAGATTTCTTTTATTATTCTTCTAATAAAAAAGGTAAGGTTGAAGGTTAGTTAAGGTTGGTTGTTCTGACACAGGAAAGACCTTAAAATTTTTGAGCAAGCTATTCAAGGTCTTATTTTTTCTGTTGCACATTATTTTATATTAGTTTTAAATTTTTTTATAGTTGTGTTTGCAGGATGGGCACAACGGTGGCTACATTGGAAATTTCATAACACTTATCCCCGGCCTTCTAGATGGTTAGGTTAGCAGTAGGTCTAGTTGCATTCTAGTTTCCCCTTTTCACTCATCGTGTAATTTCTCTCCTTTAGTCTCTCCTTTGTTTTCTTACATTGGATATTGCTTTTAGTCTTCCATTTTATTTTTTCTTTTTATATTGTTTCCGTGTTTTGTCATGTATTTGTGTTATGTTTTTCTTAACACCCTACATGAAATATCCTCCTTTTGGATCAAAATGAAATGTGGCAAAGCTTTGAAAGACAATTGTGACGATGAAAAATGCTTGGCTAATCTGTTACCTCCTATCTATTTGGATTTATATATATTTAAAGTCAATGATTTATGGATGTAAAATGTGATCCGTTCCAGACATAAATCCTTTGGCCAAACTAAAAATCTTGTATCTTTATTAGGATATTCACTCCTTACTCATATTTGTATTGAATGGTGTTTTGATTGTTCGACTCAATCGAGCAAAGAAGGGAAGGGGAAAACTTTAAATGAGCATATTAAATTCAGTTATCATCCCTTAAACAAGGAACAACCTCTCTTGCATTTAAATAAGTCGTGATTCCTCTTCCACCTTGAAAATAAATAAGTTCCTTTGCACATTCTATTAGTAACTAAATAAAGGGTGAAGAATAGAAAGGACTCCCACACAGAGAGGTGAAGAAATCAACTTCATCGAAGTAATGAACAGGCCTGCTGGCAGCAAAACAATGCTTGTGATTCCTTGAGGTGACTACGTCGGGTTACTAAATATGCTCGCTGGCAGTGGAGCAACAACGGGGAATATGCTTAACTTTGAATATCAAAAGCTCGGTATACTTATTATCCTTCTCCCCTATCGAAACAGTTTATTTTTTACTAGTCTTATGTTTATGTGTTTTAAGCTGATCAAGGAATAGAAGAGCCGATATTTCTATTTGGAAAAGTGGAAAAGTCGAGGTAATATTTATGGATAATTAATACTATTTGAAAGACTGAGTCCTTGCACTTAAAAGTTAAAAATAAATAGAGAAGCTAGATATTTACCAATGTGTCAACAATTTTTGTCGCTACGACAAACACCCTCTAAAATTTTGCCTATACTTGAATTTTGGAGCCTATTTAGGATCTTGCGATATTTCGTCCCATGGTCACTTCCTGGTCAGTTAAAGTTTTGTAAAGTGCTCAAGTCTTCTTCTCAGGTTCTAAGTGTTAAATTCACTTTCTCACACACGCTCAATCCTTGATGAATTTGTAAATGCACATCTTTATTTTTGAAATATTAGACAAGCATTATGTAATTCTTAAAAGTAAGGCTTGTGCAATCTCTAAGAATATAGCTTGCGCAATGTTCAATTATAGTGTTTTCCCAGTCACTATTGACAGTTATTGTTGAAAATGCAACAATAAAGTCTCAATTTTTATCTTGCCTTAAAATTTAGGAAATTCAAAATTCCACATCAGCAGACAACTTGGAGGAGTTAATTAGGTGGCATGGATCTTGTCACTCAGTTAAGAACACTAAATTCGAGTTAATGATTTCAATTTCAGTTTACTTGAGTTGATTCCTAGAAGATAGGAGTCTAACTTAGTTAATTCGCGTTAGGGGCATGAAGTTCAGTTGTGTGCAGTGGGCTCCTAAATTTTAGGAGACTAGGTTGAGTTAATTTCAGTTATAGCAATTTAATTTACTTAAATTGAGTTATGGTCAGTTAAACTAGTCCAACTATTAGATAAAGTAGTGGAAGGTAACGTTGTGCAGTGTAACTTCAATCACACTCAGTGATGATGAACCTGGGGCCAACCCTGCACTGCTCCCTGGGCACATACTACGGTTTTCTCAGATGGTGTTTTCAATATGCTCTGCCCAATATTTTGGCATCGACCCGACATTGTTTATCATATGCGCCTACAAATATCATGTGATTAAACGATGTTACCTTGTGATTACTGACAGGCCAGGCTCTCATCATGTATCCGCACAGTGTTTTGCAAGGTTTTTCACATATGTGGGACACGGTTTCATATTTCAAATCTCGGTGTGGGCTTTTGCGGTTTTTTTTTATCATCATCTATTTTGGTCTACTAGATACCCTACAGACCTTCGGTTGCTTGCGAATCCTTTGTCTCATTCAGAATTAGTGGCTATGAGGAGGAGGTGGATTATTCGAAGGATCCCTTGGTGGGTGTGGACATCTGGGGGTTCCAGGAACAATAGGCGGGCGATGAGATGGTCGACATGGCTCCCACCCATCCTATCTCGGCACCGAATATGTCGAACCCTACCTCCATGGCCAATTGCTCGACCCACATTGGTGATAGCTTGAAGCATTGTAGTTTTGTGTCACCCTCCTCATCAACTGGTGGTATTTGGAGCTTCTTGTCACCCGACATGCCACAACTTCCAGTGGCTGATTTTCCCTATTCGAAACCATTTTCGAATGTGGAACTGACCTTCATCACCGACGCGACTCAAAATCTGGGCAAATTACATATCCACGACTGTGGAAAATACTCCACGGTTGAAGTAGGTGTACAGGAAGTGGCATCGAGGGTTTTTACAAACATCCCTGCGGACACCCCGACAAGGGATATTCAACACCTTACATCAGACTCTGAAGGAGCTCTGGAGCAGGGGCGCGTTGTCGGGAGTAAAAAACACAAGACAACCAAGAATAAACTCTGCCGCAACTCAAATTTCTACAATGAAAGGGGTCTGGAGGATATTTCAAATGTGGCGTCCAGGGTGCTTGTGGGCAGGGTGAGGGGCCGGAAATACTCTACCCCTCGCCTCATACAATGGACTAGAGAAATTTGGGGGGAGACTATGGAAAACCTCTCGGAAGTTGCTTTTCACAGGCGTGGTTGGTTCTCTCTTACTTTCACTGTGCCAACCCAGGTGGATTGGGCCCTGGAACATTTCTAGCATATATAATTACATCCTGTCCTCCTCAAGCACTGGACGCCACTCTTCGATCCTAACAAATAAAACGTAGGGGCAGGCCCCATATGGATGCGACTTCCTGGCTTACCGATCCAGTTCTGGAACGAGACAGCCTTCCGGAATATCAGAGAGGACTTTGGCCATTATCTTGACCACGATCATTCCTAACTTATCACTGGAAACAAATCCGTGGCTTGCATACTCATTTTTCTTGATACCAGAGATGGACTGCATGACATCTACAACATGTTTTTCGATGGCATGGTGTGGAGTCAAATTCTGGATTATGAGGGCATTACTTTCAGATGCCGGAAGTGCCATGAGGTTGGGCACCTGTATAAGGAATGTCCAATGTTGGTTCACCCCAAGCCCATTGTTAAAAATACTATATCAGCGGTAGTGCAAACGGACTCGATCACATGCAACTGCAAACAGGATGTGGCGAGGCCACAGGGTGAACAGGATCAGCAAACTACTTCCATGGCGATGACACCACTTCCCACTTGGCCTATCACACAAGCAAGAACACATGCTCCAGTGGCCATGGAATCTCTTAATTCGCTCTGCATCAGTACCGGGTACCCCCCTTACGCTGACTTATCACATCACTTTATGCATCCTATTACAAATTACACATGTACTCCTATTTTATCATCTATAGATCATAGGATTGCTATCAATATACCATTTCTCAGCTGCACTATTACCCAGGCCCCTTCATCCATTTCTCCCTCTATACCTCACACAAATTTGCACCTGTCTTCTTGCCATACATCACTATGCCCTGATTCGTCCTCCTCAAAACACTCAAACTACCTCAGATCCGCCACTACATCACAACCCCTCAACGCTCTTGGCATTGGCTCGGGGTTTGAAACTATCCCTTCCAAAATCAGAGGTCGACCATCACATTTGGAAAAGGCAATTAAGAAATAAAATTTAGAGGTCGAAGCTGTCACATAATCTACCCTCATGTGGGTCCTTAGAGCAATACGGCCCAATAACAATGTTCCCTTATGATGTGCCTCACTTACAACTGCAGGGGACTTGCCAACCCCGACAAGATATTGGCACTCAAAGCACTTTTGGCACAACATCCCATTGACATTCTATTTCTTCAGGAAACTCTGGGAGAAGGCATATATGTTTCATCCACTCTATCATAGATTCTGCCAAACTGGACTTTCATTACTTTAGATGCTAAGGGAAGATTTGGCGGATGTGCCTTGGGAATAAATAACAGAACCACCCATATCATAAATTGCTGGGGCATGGAGGGGGTACTTGGCAAGGATATTAACATCAGTAACATTGAAACCCCCTTCATGCTGATAAATGTCTACGGGCCTTGCACTAATAGGATGGTATTCTGGAAATCACTATTAGACTGCACTCTTTTAGACCACCCACATGTCATTATGGGTGGTGATCTCAATTTTTCATTAGGCATCTCAGAATCCTGGGGATCACATGCGGTTCCAGATCCTTTGGCTAATTTTATCATATCAATTCTGGAACAGGCCGACCTTATTGACATCCAGATGCCCAAACTTTTTCCTACTTGGAGGAATCGCAGAACTGGGGATGCAACATTGGCACGAAGGCTGGATATATTTCTCATCAAGCTGCCATTACTCCAATCTCTGGAAAAAGTTCGACAATGGGTGGGTCATGGTGGCATGTCGGACCACTATCCTGTTTTTTTAGAAATTGAGTGTGGGCCAAAGCGTGCTCGACCTCCATTTAAATTCAACTCCAGATGGCTTCTCGATCCTAAATACCACGATCTGGTGGTTCAAGAGTGGCAACACTATTAGCAGCACCCTGCCTTTGAACCAGCTGGGGTTATTTTTGATAATATCAAGAGGATCAAAGGCTTCACCATCAAGTGGACTCAGGAAAAACGTAGGAAAGAGGGAGAGGAACTAAAAAGGATCGAACTGGAGATTTCCCAACTCAATGCATCTGATATGCTTGGGTATAGATCTAGTGACACAAAGGACCATCTCATCACACTTGAAGCATCCAGAAGGAAGATCTTGCAACAAAAAGAGGCAGATTGGAGGCTAAAAAGCAAGGCCATATGGCTTCAGGATGGTGATGAGAATACCAAATTTTTTCAGGAACTTGAAAATGGCCAAAAAAATTGCAATATGATTTGGGAACTTACTGACCAACACGGTTATGTGGCCAGATCTCATCCTCAACTTCTTGATATGGGCATACAACATTTCTCCAACTTATATAGAGCTCCATTGCAAATTGACCTTCCGGAGATCATGCACATCACCAGTCTATTTGAAAGATATGTCGACCAAGAACAGGAGGAGGTGCTTGATGCTCCGGTCACGAGGAACGAGCTTGAAGGTGTGCTCAAATGGTTCCAAAAAGATAAAATCCCTGGACCAGACGATTGGCCCATTGAATTCTTCATACATTTTTTTGAGCTGATTGGCAATAATCTTCTTACTGCCATTGAAGACAGTCGTTTCAAGGGGAGAATATATGATGGTTTCAACTCTACCATTATTGCTCTTATCCCCAAGACTAACCATCCTTCTACTTTTCAAGACTACAGACCTATATCCCTTTGTAACTGTTTATACAAAATTATATCCAAAATCATTTCCAATCACATCAAACCCATCCTATCCTCTCATATAGCCAAAGAACAATTTGATTTTCTTCACCACAAGCATATTCATGAAGCCATTGGCACCGCACAAGAAGCTCTACACTCCATTAAATCTAAGAACCTAAAATCCACCATCCTTAAAATTGACCTTACGAAGGCATTTGACCAAGTCAATTGGAGCTACCTCCATCTCATTCTTATACAAACTGGTTCCCCCCCATGTTCATCAATTGGATTATGGGTTGTATTTGTCATGCCTCATTCAGTATACTTCTTAATGGCACTGCGTCAGAATTTTTTCATGCTGGTAGGGGACTCAGACAAGGATGCCCCTATCACCACTCCTTTTCATCTTAGTTATGGAAGGTCTATCTGTCCTCATAAAAAAGGCCATCATGGATGGATTGTTGAATGGAATACAAATAAATGAGATCATACAACTCTCACACTTATTATTTGTTGATGATGTACTCATTTTTCTTGATGACTCTTATCAAGACACTCTACAATTTGGAAATATTCTTCAGTGTTTTTGCAGGGCGATGGGCATGCAACCAAACAATTCTAAATCCATCATCATCATGACTAGATGCTCGGCACATGAACAAGGAACAGCTCTGACCACATATGCCTTTACTCATAACAACATTGGGGATGGATCAAAGTATTTGGTATTCCACATCAAACCAAATGACTATCAAATCAAATATTGGAACTAGCTCATTGCAAAAGTGGAACACATAATCAATATCTGGCATCATAGATGGCTCTCCCGGGCGGGCCGACTGGTACTAATTAAATCTATCCTTGAGGCCATTCCTGTATATTGGATTTTGCTAGCATGGATTCCTATTTAGGTCACCAGGCACATCACACAGATCTACAGACATTTTTTATGGAGAAATCAGGAAAAGGACAGCACTTTTTCATGGATCGCTTGCGATCGAATCAGTAGACCTAAACAATGGGGTGGGTGGGGTCTAAAAGAACTACACATATTTTCATCAGCCCTTGCTGCCAAGATGTGCAGGCAACTTATCACCGGTCAAATTCTCTGGAAGGAGGTCATCACTGCTAAGTATATTTTCCCCAGAAGAACACTTGATTGGGTGTGGGGCAACATTCGGATCTCCCCTGGGGTTTCCATCATTTAGAAAGCAATCACCAAGGCTACTCCACTTATCCAACAAGGACTCTCTTGGAAAATAGGTTCGGGGATTCGGTTCTAGTCGACTTGGATTCTTGGTTGAGGAGTGGGGAATACTTCAAACTACCGGACTGGATTATTGTGCATCTGGCCAGTATGGGTATCCGGTACCTATCACAAATTTATGATCCGGACTGCACAAATTGGCACACACAATATTGGCTATTGGCTGATGATCTGCACATTCCTCGGGCTGGTGCGCACTGCTGGGCAAATTATATCATAGCATTACAAGTGTCGCATATTCGTCTGACTCATCAGGAGGACCAATTGATATGGGCTATCTCTTCAAAGGGATATTACACTCCCAAACTTGGATATTTAACTCTCTATCAAAATAAAGAACCACACGAAAATCTCGGGTGGTGGAAAACAATTTGGAAACTCAAGGAACCACATAAATATAGACTACTTTTCTGGTGCATTCTACAGAACTGTATCCCCACTATGGATTATCTACACAGGCGGGGTTTAATAGGTCCCTCTAGATGCTGCTTTTTTCACAACCATGTGGAAGATACCACTCATATATTTATGGACTACCCCATTATACAACGCATATGGCTTCAGGTTACACAGAGCATGTCTGTTCATCATATTTGGAGGGGTAATTCTATCATCCATGCTTGGAAACATTGGTGGCAGTCGACAGTCAACACAACAAAGTTGTGAAATATGCCTATAGTTTTCACTTGGGCGATCTGAATCAATCAAACAATTATATCTTCAACAATCTGCCAGTAAATGAGGTATGTATCTGTCGGGCGATCTTGGTCACATACTCCCTGATTCCCAAAGATGATAGGCAAAAAACAGAGGAACTTGACATCCCTGAAACTATTGATCATAACAGGCCGTGGGCCTATTTTGATGGCGCGGCCACACAAAACGGATGCGGGGGGGAATACTCTACATTAATGATTTGCACCACTATCAACTTAGAATGGGCCTAGGCCTGGGAACCAACAATTTTTCTGAACTACAATGCCTAAGACTCCTTTTGATCTTTGCCCGTGAACAAAATTGCAATCACCTACAGATTTTTGGCAACTCCCTCATTGTGATTAACTGGTTCAACTCTCATGCACAGTGTCACACTCACACACTCACTGCATTACTGTGGGAATTTCATCAGCTCAAATCACAATTTGACTCCATCTCTGTCTCTCATATTTACAAGCATCGGAACAAAATGGCAGACACGTTTTCCAAAGAAGCCACGCGGTTGATTTGGGGCACTTGGCATATCACTAAACAAGTCGGTCCACAGGTGAACAGATTCTACCACAGGCCTTTCATCGAGGACTTTCAGGCAGAACAGGCTGCTGATTTTTTATTTCAGATTTTGGGTATATGGTTATTTTGGGGGGTTTCTTCATATCTTCACATATCATCTGTAAATATACACAGCCAGATGCTATTTATATTTTTGTTCATTCTCTAGATATTTTCCTTTTTTATTCTATTTTGGTGCTGGTATGGATTAGTAAGTTATGCACCGAACTTACTTTATCTCTACTTGGACATATACTTATGGACTATAGCCTCTTACATGTACCACTGACTAGTGTATAAAGTCAGCGATATACTTTGAACACACATGACAGTATACTCAGTAAAATGTAATATGTAATTTTTCTTATCTAATGAAATATTATGAATTTTTCCTTTGTGAAAAAAAATCACACTCAGTGATAATCCAGATAACTAATCAATCGGCCTAAATTAGCTCATGCACACAGAAAATTTGAGTTAACCAGTTGAGATGGATATTTCAAGGTAGTGTACTATCAGTTGTAGACTATTCCAATGTGTACAAATGGTGCATGTAGTTAGAGGAAGGACCTAAAGGAATTGTGCAATCTATATGAGGAAATTTCCTGGAACAGCGCAAGGAAATAGGAGCTTAGAGGCTTGAAAAATTGGCTAAGTATTGGTCAAGTTCAATCAGTCAGGAAAAATACAAAAGATATAGGTGCAAGTTGTGCTCAAGCTTGAGAAATCATATTGTATTCATCCAGATTATTTTATTATTGCAATATAGATTGTAAGGGGTTTTGAGCAGTTGATTTCCCCTAGATATATCTCTGTGTATGTGTGTTGAATCTTGATTTATGTTATTTATTTGTGTTCTCGATCGTGATTTTACTTCCGTATATTAATAGAGTAAATTTCAGTCTTATGTTTTAGTAAATTTCATGAGCAGTTTGAATCTACATAGTAAATTCTACATGGTATCAAAGCCATATTCACAGTAGATAAGATATTTTGAAGTTTTCATTGCAGGAGATTCGAATTTGAAGATCAGTTTTGCAGGTTTAGTCTAGGAACGAGAAGATGATTTTCAATGGAATTAGGCTTGAGTATGCTTTGGAAGGAACCACAAATTTTGTGGCATGGAAGATCTGCATGGAGGCAGTTTTGGATGAAAATAGACTGCTATAATACATCAAGACAAATGTAGCAAAATCCCAAGCATATGATGCCCAGAATCTTGCTCAGTGGAAGAAGGATGTGGCCAAAGCGAGGAAAATAATATTGGAGGTAGTTCGGGATCATAATGTCTTGAATATCCAAGGGAAAGAGACTATGTTCACAATGTGGAAAACACAGACAAAGTTTTTCGAGAGCAATAGTGACCACAGGAATTTGACACTCGAGGACAAGCTTCGAAGCATCAAGATGCAAAAGAATAACACAATTCCATAGTACTTGTGTAGGTTTACCCAGTGTCATGATGAAATTGGTTGGGTCAATGTTAATTTCCATGAAGAAGACTTGGTATATCTAGCCCTTTTGGGCCTTCCCAAGAGTTGGCATAGTTATCAAGATTCGATAAATGGTAGAGAAAAACTACCAAGTTGGGAACGGCTATGATCTGATATAGTGCAGGAATAAATAAGGAAGAGTAAGAGAGATGGGACCTCATCCAAAGAAGAGGAATAATACTTTTCATTAGTTAGTAAAGGAAGGAAGGCCAAGGGGAATAATTCCCAAGGCGAGGCTAATTCCAGCCAAGAGGAAAAGAAGAATTACTTGTCCAAAATCAATTGCTTTCACTCTCATGAATATGGGCACTATGCCACGAAGTGTCCACAGAAGAAGGCAAGAAATAATGAGCCTATAGTAGCACTAGCGGGTGGATATTTGGCTTAATATTTTGAGATTTATTTTACTCTCATTACATGCATCCCCAATATAATGATGGGAAGTGTATGGTATCTCGACAGCAGTGCCTCATTCCATATGATAGGGAATAGATATTTTTTCAGTGACTTGGAGGAGAAATATCTCCATATGAACATTGAGTTTAGAGATGACGAGAGGTATAGTGTGGCCAGTATTGGTACAGTCACCTTTCAGAGGGAGTCGGGCTCCCCTCTTAGGCTCAAGGATGTGATCTTTGTTCTGGTTCTAAAGAAGAATCTTATCTCTGTTGCAGTTTTGGAAGATCGTGGCTATGATGTGATCTTCAATAAAGGAAAGGAACTCCTGAGACACATAGCCATGGAACAGATGAAGCATAAATTTCTCGAGTCAAGAACCTGTATGCACTTGAGGTATAAGATGCATGGAAATCCTTGAGGAGCAAGGCAGAGACTAGAGATATGGTGGTTGAGAGGGATTATGTTAGACTTCTCAACATTTAGCCTCAGAAGTAACCTCAAAAATTTGTGCAGTAGCCACAAATGGAGAACCAAATAGGAGGCAAAGTGGAGACATCCACTAAAGCATAGACCTCTATTAGGGGGGGAATTCTAGCCAAGTGGGAAGAGGGAGCGCATGAAGCTATACCTCTAGGAGTGAGGTGGAGAAATGTACATCCTTAGTCCAAGAGTTGCAGAAATTTAGGCAGTGTCCATTGAGGTTCAGTAGCAGAGTCAACGGCAGCACAATTTTCCCAGTAGACAGTGGCAGACACAGTTGATTTAGTTTTTTTTTATGCTTCTAAGTTGCAAATGTTGCATGTAGTACATTCCACTAGTCCAAGATAAGGGCTATTGATAATCCCTTTCTTACTGAGAGGAAGTGTTGAAAATGCAGCAATAAAGTTTCAATTTTGATTTTTCCTTAATTAAAATTGAGGAAATTCGAAATTCCACATCAATAGACAACTTGGAGGAGTTAACTGAGGTGACACGGCTCTTGTAACTTAGTTAAGAACACTGAATTCAATTTAAAGAGTTAAAGTTCAATTTAATTGAGTTGATTCCTAAAAATAGGAGTCCATCTCAATTAATTTTAGTTACGGGCATGAAGTTCAGTTGTGTGCAACATATTCCTAAATTTTATGAGCCTAGGTTGATTTAATTCCAGTTGTAGCAATTTAATTTGGTTAAATTGAGTTATGGTCATATAAACTAGTTCCAACTATTGGAGAAACTAGTGGAAGGTAAATTTTTGTAGTGTAACTTCAATCACACTCAGTGATCATCTAGATAACTAATCAATCAACCTAACTTAGCTCATGCATGCAGAGAATTTGAGTTACTAAGTTGAGATGGAAGGACCTAAAGGAACTGCACAATCCATATGAGGGAATTTCCTATTTAACAGGGACTAATTTCTTGGAGGAAAAATGTAAGGAAATTAGATCTTGGCTTAAAAAATTGGCTAAGTATTGGTCAGGTTCAATCAATCAAGCAGAGGATAGAAGATATAGGTGCAGGTTGTGCTCAAGTGTGAGCAAGCATATTTTATTCATCCAGATTATTTGATTAATGTGATAAATATAGTAAGCGGTTTTGAGCGGTTGATTTCCCCTAGATATATCTCTATGTATGTGTGTTGAATCTTGATGCATGTTATTGATTTGTGTTCTCGATCGTGAATTTCCTTTCGCAAATTTGTAGAGTAGATTTGAGTCTTATGTTTTAGTAAATTTCATGAGAAGTTTGAATCCACACATTAAATTCTATAGTGATTGTGCAGTACATATGGACAATGCACTACGCAACCTATGTCAACAGTTAGTGTGCACTCTTCACTGATAGTGTCTTTCTCACTTTGGTTACATTTGTACTTCTATTCTGGTGTGTTTTCCCAATTGTCACTTTTGCACACATTTGTTTCATAAGTGTCACTTTCACTTTCGTGACTAACATTTTGGCTTGATTTCACTTTAAAAAGTGTCTTTTTCATGTTATATTCACTCTGCCATATGTCACTTTTACTTTCTTTAGCTTTTGCAAGTGTCGTTTTCATGTTTTCTTACTGTCACAAGTCTTTCTTCTAACTATTTTCACTCATGTATGTATCACACCTTCGCACATTACTAGAGGAATATCTAGCACACTCTCATGCATTACATGGCCCTACATATCATAATAATATGTTCTAGACACACTCCTACAACTTATCGCACTTTTTTTTGTAGTCGACACTTCTATCGTAACTTGTGTTGTAAGTGTTGCAATGATATGTTCCAATTGTCACACATAGAAATAAGTGTTTCTTTGTTGTCATTTCAAGGTGTGAGTTTCGATCATGATTCATGTGCATTCCCATGGCTTGTATTGATTGAATTCATTTGTGTGATCTGTGTTTTAGACTTGTTCTGATGTCTTTTTCTTTCCTACTCCACTAGCCCCACACTTAGCCATTTTAGAGCTTTTCTTGGTCCTCTTGCCCACTACAAGTTGAGAAGGAATTAACCATATTACATGGTGATGAGAATTTCCTATTGAAGAACCTCATTGATGAAATTTATTCCTCCTAGACTCATGCACTGAGTATTTTATAAGGTCATCCCCTATGATTGCACATTGAGAACATTCAAAACGTAGTCACTTAACCCTTGGCACTTGTACTAACTCATTGCACTGAGGCTTGATCAGTTATGCATTGTGAAACACATGAAGAACTTTTATTTTATAGCAAGGACCTCCTTCACCCCATTTAAAAAGAAAATTTCACCATGTAAAGGGCCTCCTTCTTTCACAGTGCAGTGAGAACCCTCCTAGCAAAGTGACTTGATATTTTGTTGCTTACCTCAGCCACCTGTGAAAGTGGAAATTTAGTCCACCTATGAGTCACTACAACCCATAAATACACTAGCATAGGAGCCTACACCTCAAGCACTGCCCATTGCGTAGTTTCAGTGTCTATTATGCCTCATCCACTGACTATAATCCCTCATTGTGCCATCCTCTTGTCATGCTTGGCCTCCTCAACACATAGCGCAATTCTAGTTCACATTGATACCTTCCCTCTATCATTATGAAGCCAAATTTCACAATCATTGTCTTGTTCTCCCTCCAACCCTGTGCACTATGTAGTTTCAGTCAACAACCTCATCACATAATCCCTTGCACTTTCCCACTGCATTGGACACTAAAGAGCCCCTCCTTATATCACATGGCATAGTTCTAGTGAGTAGTGGTGCATTTCCTAGCCATTGTTGTGCTCAACTGTGCTATCCCCATCAATCCCTTCCTCCTCAGTCCTTACACAGGCCCATCAGAAGTAGTCTCTTCCATGAGAAAAGTAGGGATAAAATATATTTTTTTAGGACTAATATTGCCTTTTCATGAGTTAAATTCATTGGCAAGTGTACCCCCTCAACAAGGCAAGATTATGCTCAAATAATATGTCAAGAAGAAGGAACAAAGAAGCATTTTCATAGAAGAAGCACAAAAAATAACCATCGTGAATACATGAAGAGATCCTGGACCATGAAAAAATGAAGACATTTCATGATAACTCATAAGGTCCCAACACCGATCTAAGACCCTTTGGAGGGTGAAGATGAAGAACAAAGATATATCATAAAAAATGCAAGACACAACAACAAGGAGAGTATCTTGGCATTGGAACATCACCATGATGATCCATGACATCAATGCCAAATTATGGCCTTTACAAGTGTCATCATAATTTCATATGTGTCAATGGGTCTTGCCACATGATGTGGAATGTAATGATATATTTTCAAGAAATTATAAAATGTAAATGTGTGGAAATCCAAGAGTCACATGTGGAATGTGAAAACTTACACACGGACCAAAGAGTCTTATAGAAGTTTAAATGTCACTTAGGAATTCCAAGAGTCATGTGGGTAACTCAAGATTCACGGGGATATGAAAGGTCATTCCTCTTATTATAAAAGAAACCTCATAACTCAAGCAAAGGGATTTTTTAAGCTTAAACTTTGGAGAGCTAGCCTTGGCTTCTCTAGCTTGGAATAACAGAGAAGATCATTCCTTGGAGAAGCAGGAAGTGAATTAATGTTCCACTATTGGAGCTAGTGTCTCACCATTGTAACTATATACTTGGATCTTTCACTTAATATTCAGAATCTCATTGAGCCAACACATTTTCATGCATGCATCGCGAATATTGTAAGACTATTCTTTGGATGTTTGCAGTATATGTTATTTTCATATGTACTAAAGAAATTGAACTACTTCATTGGATTCGGTGCTTATCTTATTGAATGTGTGTTGTATTTTCTTTCATGATCATGGTGTCTATGTGAACTAATTTTCTATATAAATAACAAATATTTCCTTGCTCTCGTGTTCCTCTCTTAGGATAGTACTATTACTTTCCTTCTAGATACTCACTCTTGTCTCCCCTCTCATGAAGGCCTCCTTTTACACATTAAAATTAGTGTTTTACAGTGTCAACTTACTTGCCAATTTTAAAGGTTATGTTCATACTCTCTTAAGTTATTCATCGCAGTCAAAGAGAACCTTAAGTTCTGGTGGTTGGGTTGATACTTCAGATGGGGATCCTACTCCAAAAGGTGTGACATCTAATTGGGACTTCACATTAGGGAGACCCCCTATTTTTTGGTGGTATCCAGCACCATCAACACAACCTTAACAAATTAAAACACATATGCTGGTACACCACAACCAAGATACAAACCCCTTCTTATAACTAGAATGATCTTAGGCACAATAGATATAAAACCATGTAGAAATTTTCTACACTAGGGAAATTAATGCAACCTAGAAAATTTCACCTCTTTTCTAGCGATCTCTTCACCCTATGAATTTTCATCCTCGAGGGCATTATGAAACATAAGTTATATGGAAACAAAAATGGAAAATATTGCACTTCTCAAGAACCCCAATCCACTATAAAAATCAAGATAAAAGGTTCCAAATTCTACCAACAAGTTTCAACCCTCTCGAGCAATCTTATCATGAATAAAGTATCACTACAAGGAAAATACCTTCTAGCGAAGGTTTTTTCGCAAGCCCCTACAAAAATAGCCCAAAAACCCATTTTTAGCAGAGATCACTGGTGGAGGTGGGTGTGAAGATGTTTTCTTAATAGTTTTTATATAATATACAAATGCATCGGTGCTTTATTATACAAATAAGCATTGATGCCTAATAGAACATGGTGCACAGTGGAAAATTTATTTTTAAAAAAATGGAGTGCCAAATAAAAAAGAGCATCAGTGCGTATACTACTCGATAGCACCGAAAAAGGGTTACATTTACAAAAATGTTTGTCGTAAAATTAATTTTTTCCAGTCTCATGCTATATTGTGATGACGACCCGATGCTAAACCAGTACTCTAACGCCCCAGTTGTACAATATATAATTCATACGAACTTACACTAATCAATAACATTGGATGAAGGTTAAATTTTTTATATAAAAAATGTCGGTGTTATATCCACTCGAAGCATCATTTTTAATCTTCTATTAAAGTGTCCTGGTGCGTACTTAGAAAGAGCACCACTATAGGTTTTTAATTTTCAAAAAAATGTGGTGCTATATTCCAATGAAGTACCGGTGTTGTTCATTATTAAAATGCCCCGGTCCATTTGAGAAAGAGCACCGCTAGGGGATTTTTAATTTAAAAAAAAAATGTGGTGCTATATTCCCATGAAGCACTAGTGCAATTCATTAATTAAAACATCATGGTGTATCTTAAAAAAACACCATTATAGGGTTTCTTTAAAAAAAAAATAAAGTGTTATATTTTTACGAAGCGTGAGTGTTGTTCATGTATTAAAAAGGCATGGTGCCTCTCAGAAAGAGCACCGTTAAAAAAATTAAAAAATTAAAAGATGCGGTGCTATAGTACCACAAATCATCAGTGTAGTTAATGTATTACAATGCTCAAGTGTGTCTTAAGAAGAGCACTGCTATAGGGTTTTTATTTTTATTTTTTAAAAACGGTGCTCTTGGATATGGTATGCATCGGTGAGATTATAATAATGCACCAAAAAAAGGTTAAATTAAAAAATTAAAAAATTAAAAATAATAAAAATAAAAAATAAAACTACCAGCCCTAAATTTAATTTTTACCATCTCTAATATTATAGAGCTCTGAAGCACCGGTGCCACTCTTTCATCACGCAAGCGCCATGTCATTGATGCTTCTCTTACTTACCATCCTTCTCTACCATTCGCACGGTGTGCCTTTCCAATTTTCTCAAATGGTAGTGAAATTTGTTTTTCTCAATTACGTGTAAATTGTGTCTCCCCAACAACCAAATGTCTAGGTAATGTCTATGTTTCTCTCTAATTTAATTTTTTAGGATACTAGAATTTCAAAATAGGTCAAAAAATACACATTTTTTTTCTTTCATAGTGTGTTCGACAACTTCAGCTTTCACCGATAATGGTGCACCCTGTAAATTTATAGGGTGCACTACAGTTCTCTGCATTAACCTAATGCACTGTGGTTACTGCGGTGTGTTTCATAAATTACAACGCACTAGAAAAAGCTATAAATTGTATGTTGGTGCGTACATTTTTAGGTTACGCCCGGTGCATTTATATTTACAAAATGCACCGCACACACAATATTAAAAAAAATATAGCTCGGTGTGTTTGATAACCTGAACATTCCATATTGGCGCAAAAAGTTTATATGTACGCACCAATGCATAAGGTTGTCTAGACTCATCGCACTATATATATATATATATGAGCCAAAATAGGTGTGTCATATGTATGCACACACTATTTCCGATTTTGTTGTTTTGATAGCGCACCAGAGCCGGTGCATTACAGTTTTTTGGGCACACCGGTGAAGTTTTTATTTCTTTATAATTGAAAGTTATGTTTCCATATTTATAAATACATTTTTCATTTAATAAAAAAAATTATGTTTTATGTATGAGGCTAATGTATTTTATATGTCAATCATGTAGCAGATATGTCAAAAGAGGGAGTAGAAACAAGAGTAGGATCAAATTGCAGACAAATACAATGTGGTATGACCATGGGTGGCCCGAGAGAGGGAGAGGGATTTATACCCTCACCCTATTAGTGCATCAACCCAAGAGCTCTTGGGGAACATAGGCCTCCTTAAGTACCATGAGGATGATACATACCTAAAGTTGCACTCTATCTTGTAAGCATAACTGATCTGCCGGTGGAGTGTCCAAGGGCAGTATTTTCATGTTGGTCTTGGGATGTGGTATAGGCCCTCTAAGGAGGACACATATTTTATCATTGGCCTATCCAGGAGAGGGGAGGATTTTTCCAAGCTCTTTCATGTCCCCCAAGGGGTTGCAAGAAAGAGTCATCTTGTTTACTTTTATATATATGTTGGGGGTCATGTAGTCCGTCCAACATATTTTTAGGTGCGTGGTGGACAACTAAAAATTGCTTCTTTTGTTACACAGGAGGTTAGATGCCTCTTATTATTTGTGACCACCATTACAAATTATACTAGTGATGGGAAACACATTATTCACCCTCTTTTGTATTATGTCGATTATTTGATGTAGGTGCCACGACGTATGGTATGGTTCGCCATTTTTTGAGGCAGTTTTGTAGTGCTTTAGATAGATTTCATGTGATGATATGTGGGAGGACGAACTTTCCTTTTTCTTCAGAGATTTTTTTTTTTAATTTTTTGATAAGTTTCTAGAGATGAGGCCTATATTTGACCGATGCCCTCCTAGGTTGATGACTAAGTTTGGGATGTGCATGTGGGGCCATATGATGCCTAAGTGGGGTCTGTCAGAGTATCCAGTGAGGATTTCTACCCAGGCACTAGCACTACTGGCCAATGAGGATGACCACGCGCTTACCTTGGTGTTGTGTCCATACGCGGGGATGGATTACAGATAGTGTACCAACATCCTCTTCACATCGGACGAGCCTACAAATGAAAGAGGTAATATTATTGTTTTCTTTAAATTAATCTAATTTCATTTTATTGTCTTAATTAATTAGAATAGAATGTATTCTAGCACGTTATTTAACTTGCTTTATTAAATTCTTTAATGAAAATTTCTAATTATTGTTGTGTACTATATATTTTTTATACATCAACACATTTTTTGGGGACATGCCTCCTCCCCCACTAGAGTGATCAGATGCAGATATGGGCAAGGCCCAAGAGGATTATGCACATGATTCCCATATGCAGAGGGGCGAGGTGGGCATCTGGGCCCATAGGTCTGGTCTCAGATATAGGATGGACTACTATGACTAGTTGTATATACTTTTGGTGGAGGATGGAATCTTCCCTACGAGGGCTCGAGACATAAGGGCAGATCCTATGCTCCTAGAGCTCTTCAGGGATTGTCTACGCGATATTATGACTCTTATGTGTCATATCATTGGAGATACTAGGCTATTGGTAGTGAGGAGGGATGTAGGGCATGCAGAAGATATGTCACATGAGTATTCACATGGTGCTAGCCCGTCGGATCATGATGATGAGGGTGGTGATCATGCTTTTGGTAATACTACCCCATTAGATCGTGGTCAGGATGTCCGTGATCCTTTTGGTATTACTCCACCTCGTCATCATTCACCACATGATGATCACCCAATACTAGCATAAATGCCTCATGTTTCTCCTAAGAGAGCAGACCATATAGTACCTTCTCCTCCACCTGATTATTTGATTGTTGAGGCCCAGTATTTGACCAGGTTTCCACTATTGCATCTGGTGTATAATATATTTGATAAAACCAATGCATTTAGTCCAAGCAATCAAATAGGAGTAGAAATTAACATCTACACTTAAATCGATTCATCTAGTGTAAGGTATTAAATAGGATTAGAAATCAAAATCTACACTAAAATCAACACATCTAGTGCAAGTGATCATATAGGATTATAAATCAATATCTACACTAAAACCAATGCATCCAGTGCAGGCAATCAAATGGGAGTAGAAATCACATCTACAGTGAAATAAATGCATCTATTATAAGGTATTAAATAGGATTAGAAATCGACATCTACACTAAAATAAATGCATCTAGTGCAAGTGATCAAATACGATTAGAAATAAATATCTACATTGAAACCAATGCATCTAATGCAAGTAATCAAATAGGAGTAGAAATCAAAATCTACATTGAAATCAATGCATCTAGTGTAAGGTATTAAATAGGATTAGAAATTGACACCTACACTAAAATTAATGCATCTAGTGCAAGCGATCAATTAGGATTATAGATAAATAACTACACTAAAATGAATACATCTGTTTTAGTGAAAAATCAAAATATTCATGAATTTCTAGATCTAACTTTTATGTATGTATTTGTATTTGTGTGTCTCTTTATTCTTCCCTCTCTCTCCACTTTCCATTATGTGTATATCTCCCTCCCTCTCTTCTTCTCTCTCTCCCCCATCCCTCTCTCTCCACCTCTCCCTCCCTTTATCTATATTTCTCTTCTTCCCTCTCCCCCTGTGCCATCTATATCTATACCTCCCTCCATCTCTCCTAATTTGTCTCTCTATCTCAACCCCCTAAGCACATGTCACTCTCTCTCTCTCTCTCTCTCTCTCTCTCTCTCTCTTCATATATATCTCTCTTCCTCCCTCCCTTTCTTTGTCTCTCTCTCCTTGCCCCATCCATATATATCTCTAGCTCCCTCTATCTCTCCTTCTTTATCTCTCTATATCATCCTGCATACACTCTCTATCTCCATATCTCTCTCTCTCTCTCTATCTATCTCTCCCTCTCTCTCTCTCTCTCTCTCTCTCTCTCTCTCTCTCTCTCTCCATATATATCTCTCTTACTCCCTCCCTTTCTTTGTCTCTCTCTCCTTGCCCCATCCATCTATATCTCTAGCTCCCTCTATCTCTCCTTCTTTATCTCTCTATGTCATCCTGCATACACTCTCTCTCTCCATATCTATTTATCTATCTATCTCTCCCTCTTCCTGTCCCTCTATATCTCTTCCCCTTCTCTCTTTCTTTCTCTCTCTCTCTCAACCCCCAAAAATGCACACAGTCTCTCTCCATATATACTAGCTCTCTCTCTCCCCCCCCCCCATTTCTCTCTCTCTCTCTCTCTCTCTCTCTCCATATATATATCTCTTACTCCATCCTTTTCTTTGCATCTCTTTTCTACCCTCTCTCTCCCATCCATCTATATCTCTATCTCCCCTTGTCTCTCCTTCTCACCCCCAAAGCATACACACTCTCTCTCCATCTCTTTCTATCTCTCTCCCCCTCCCTCTTCCTATCCCTCTCTCTCTTCACCTCATCTCTCTCTCTCTCTCTCTCTCTCTCTCTCTCTCTCCACATTTCTCTCTTTATGTCTTTATTCCCCTTCCAACTCCACCTCTCTCTCCTTTCTCTCAAGTCCTCTCTCTCCCTTTCTCTCCCACCTCCCTCCGTCTCTCCCCCCATCACACAAACTCTCTCTCTCCACCCTCCAACTTTTTCACTATCTCCCTCTCTCTCTCCTTCTTGCTCTCCCCTTCTCTCGCCCATCCACATTAAGGTATTCTCATTTTTAAGTTAGTAAAACCTCGATTTTTTATTAAAACCTAATTTAATCTCTATGGGAATATTTTTAGTAGTCCTGAGGATGGAGGATTTAGATATACCTCAAAAGTAATTATAACCTTTTTGCTTTTAGATTTAATTAAAAAAATGTTATAAAATTAAATTAAAATAAAGTATTTGTAAAAAAAAAAAATTTGAAATAAGTTATGGTTCTTGGGCATATGGTATTGATAACCCATGGTATTTTCCCATGGTATTATAACAAAATAATTAAAATCCTAGATCCATAACATAATAATCAAAAACATATAAGGCCCGTGGTATTGATAAACCATGGTATTAGCCCATGGTATTATTATTTTCTTCCCTCCTCTCCCTCTTTCCCTCCCTCTCTTTATCTTTCTCTTCTGGGTATTGGCCCATGGTATTGTAAAAAAAACTATTTACAAGTTAATAATATCCATGGTAAATATTCGTGATTAAAAATATTGTTATATTGTAAATATTAAAATTTATCTGCTTATTAATTAATTTTAAAGATGACTATGCAATCATTATTTTAATTTATATGGTAAAATGGATGTTAATTTATAATTACTATTTATATGTTATGTATTTTAATGTGATATGTATATTATACTTTCTTTTATCTAAAAAATTGTTTGTAATTTTATAAATAAAAAACAAAGTTACAATAAAAAAACAAATTTAAAAAATATCTCACATCTCACATGTCACATCTAACACTCACCCATATAAAGCTCACTCTCACACTCACACTCACCCATCTAACCTAAGGCTCACCCATCCACCCTAAACTAGGTGGTAGAGTCTCTCTCTCTCTCTCTCTCTCTCTCCATCTATATCTCTATCTCCCCTTGTCTCTCCTTCTCACCCCCAAAACATACACACTCTCTCTCCATATGTATCTCTCTCTCTCTCCCACCCTCTTCCTTATCCCTCTCTCTCTTCCCCTCCTCTCTCTCTCTCTCTTCCCTCTTGCTCTCCTCTCTCCCCCATCATCTCTCCATCTCACCCTTGTCACTACCCCTCTCTCTCCACCTTTCTATCTTTATGTCTTTCTTCCCCTTCCAAGTCCATCTCTCTCTCCTCTCTCTCAAGTACTCTCTCTCTCTCTCTCCCTTTCTCTCCCACCTCCCCCAGTCTCTCTCCGCGACCACACAAACTCTCTCTCCAGCCTCCAACTTTGTCACTATCTCCCTCTCTCTCTATCCTTCTCTCTCTCTCTCCACCCTCCAACTTTTTCACTATATCCCTCTCTCTCTCTCGCTCTCCCCCTCCCCCCATCCATATAAAAGTATTTTAATCTTTAAGTTATTAAAACCTTCATTTTTTATTAAAACCCGATTTAATCTATATGGGAATATTTTAGTACTCTTGAGGATGGAGGGTTTAGATATACCTCAAAAGTAATTATAACATTTTTGCTTTCAGATTTAATTATAAAATGTTATAAAAAATTAAAATTAAAATAAAGTATTTGTAAAAAAAAAAAAATATGGTTCTTGAGCATGTGGTATTGATAACCCATGGTATTGTAACATAATATTAAAATCCTAGATCCATAACATAATAATTAAAATCATAGATGACCCATGTTATTGATAAACCATGGTATTAGCCAATGGTATTGTGATTTTCTTCCCTGCTCTCCCTCTCCTCCTCCCTTTCTTTATATTTATCTTCTCAGTATTGGCCCATGATATTGCAAAAAAACCTATTTAGAAGTTAATAATATCCAGGGTAATTATTCATGATTAAAAATCTTGTTATATTGTAAATATTAAATTTTTATCCGCTTATTAATTAAATTTAAAGATGGTTATGCAACCATTATTTTAATTACGCTGTAAGGCGTTATTATTTGAAAACAACTTTCCTTATGTGCATCGTGTCATAATGTGAAACCCTTAGATTATATGTTAGACGATTAAAACATTTCCAACCCTTGATGGAAAAGTTAGTTTACAACGCAGTTATGAAAAGAGAAAATTTGGAAGGTAGGGCATCGGGCAACCAAGACATTCTCGGATTTCAGAGAGGCGTAAGTGTTACATGGTTTTTGTGTTGTCTGTTGATAACAGGGGTGCCGCAGCAAAACCAACCGATATGGGTCATGGCTTTCCTCTTTTAAGCCTTTCAACTGCAGAGTCTGGTAAATCGTCTGTTTCAGCAGAGTCTGATTTTACTTTCTCTGCGTGTATTTGTATTTGCAATTTCTTTTCTTGTCTATTTCAGTTCAAGCATATTGTAGTTTTTGTTTAGGGCTAAAATGAAGCCTTCTTTTGTGGTTGCATATTGTTATCCATGTCAGCCCCTCATTTAAATTTTTGGCTTCCTGCCCCTCCTGAACCTTTCAAATTTTCCATTGTAGCTTAAGAAGTTCGTTTTCGCTTATCGTTGCCTCCCCACTCCCTAAAATAATTAGAAAGTGCTGCAAATTACATATTCAAGGTCAAAAAATTTCCGGCCCCTTTCAGTCATGGCCCCCTATATTTTACCGTCCAATGTGACCATATCTCAGGACCAAGGGTTAAGTCCCAAAGGCGCTTAAGCGTATACGTCTATCACGCGCACTCTGGACCATTCGATTAACCCATAAATCAATGGCTCGGAGTCTTATTTACTATGGTGGTCCCATGCCCACGCTCACTTAGAAACTAGCCTGTTTATTCTGCATCGCCTTTCAAAGGCAGGCGGTATTTCGCAAATCGCAGCGATTCCATACGATGATCGCCACGTGTCCCAAGCCACTGTTCCAAAACCGCTCCATTTCATGCGGTATCATTCGGTCGTAAATGCGCAGCGAAATCAATGTGAGCCATCCGATCCCGAGCGCTCCATCCAACGGCTGCTAATCTTCCAAGCTGCGCGATTTTTAAGCCCAGTGTACAGTGTTCCGGGGCCCGCCTTTCCATCGGTCCCCAACGCATCGTTAGCCGTTGATCTAGTACCAAGATCGGATGTCCCGGAATCGTTTACGCCCGCTGATCGACCAAGTCCGCCTCCACGTCATCCCTTCTGCTTAGCCTTCCGTACGCCCACATGTCGTTTGCGTTCGCCTCCACCATTCATATACTCCGTTTACGTGTCATATTACAGTGTTTACGTTACGTTTCTTCACCTCGTTCGTTCATCGTCGTTCCACTGTATATTTCATTGCCACCCTGCATCCCCTCACCATTTCTCCCTGTCCACATCATCATTTCCATTAATCTCGACACCTCCGTTGTCTTTGTGTCTAGTTTTCTTAACTAGTTTGTGAGTTTTGCAGGTTTACAGCAACGAAGAAATGGCCATTACTCACGACCACCATTACAGAAGCCGAGGTTGCTTCGAAGGAAAATTGTTCAGTGGACGAACTTATGAGGAAAGATTTGGAAATATGTTACGACACAGCCCTCATTAAAACAGCAGAATTCAAAATATGTCAAAACCCTCAGAGTAATTCAAAAAGGTATATTTCTGCAGATGGGGTATTAATGGTGCAGATAAAAAGTATCAGTGGAAGATGGAGAAATTCAACAATCAGCATTAAATGTTTTAGGCCCCAATTTAAAGATTAGAAGGCAAAGAGCACAAGTACATAAAAATCATATCCTCAAGGTTTAACTTCAGTAGACTTTTCTCTCAGGAAGGTACAAAGTGTTACATATTTTATTCTTCATATCTTATCCCGGGAGGAAATTTACACCTACAGCATTTACTTCATGGAGCAGCCACAGAGTACTTACAGCGTTCTTGCGCCGTCAAACAGTTCGGGCGGGCACTTTTTCACCATTTTGTTTCAATGAAATAATTAAATGTTTTCACCTACTTCTTTTATTGGTTTTTCTTCTTCTTCCTCTATAAAAAGGGGGAAGAAAGACATTGTAAGGGTTCCAGATTCTTATCAGAGAATTGTGCAGTGAAAGGCATTTTTTGTATACATTTTGTAAAGCTTTTGTATGAAGGCTCAGAGCCCGTAGGGTCTCAGTGAGGAGGAGTTATGTCTGTTTTAGAGGATTCTGGTCTCTGATATCTCACAATATGTAAACTTCTCTTATGTGTTTAATACAATATTTCATTTCATGCATCTTCTTGTATCATGTTACTGGAATGCGAGTGGCTCACTGGTTTTAGGTAAGGATTCATCCTAGTTGATGCCCATACTTGAATCAGTCAAGTACTTTAAATATGGCTCAGGCATGATATACTGTTTCATATTCACTTCATCCATATTTCTGCTATATTAGTTGCTTTGAGAAGGTGCTTTTAAAACGCCATTGTCATGTATGGATTCTTAAATTGATAAGCCCATATATGGTTCTGTTGTGTATCTGGGTATCAGCTCAAGGTTAACTATTATTCTCCTCATGTTTCTTTCACTCCATACTCCTTCTGATAACTTGATTTATGTGGCATATTATTTGAATCGGCCCTCTTTACACTAAATTGTCTCTTAACTGTCTGATGCTTTTGTGTTGGAGCCTTGCATCTTGTCTCTGCAACATTACTTTCCATGTGGCATTTTCTGTAAGTTCTGGTCCCATTTAAATTAATTCCCTTGTTTCACAAGAGATAGCAGGGGATCCTTTGGATTGACACCCAAGCTTTATTATATGCCCCCTGCTATGCTAAGATGTCCTAGGCACTGGTCTATGGCAACTATAGACTGTCTCTAGGGGAGACAACAATTGTCGACAACATCTTTCTGGCGCCGTTGCCAGGGACGAATTTAAGAATATCGGTTTCCCTGGGCCTCGACAATATTTATTCACTCTCTAATCAGGTGAGCACAGAGAGTTGAAGAGTTGCATATCTCTCACCTTGGTGACTCCACTGTTGTTTATTGCATAAATCTATTTGTAGTCCTGGCTCCTCATAAGCCACATCTGAGGTCAGATACATCACAGTCAAAGACACCTTCAGTGTCTGACCCAGAGAAGATAATACATAGAAGAAGTTGGAAAGAAAAGAAATCATCCCGTGCTAAAATCCCTGAGTTTTTCGAAGAAGATTGTCCATCTTCTCAAGAAGTTCTAGCATAAAATCTCGACTCCACTGAGGAAAATCCTGAATATTACTCAGATAGCCCACCCAGGGGAAGTGCTAGAACCAAAGAGAACTTTTGTCCTACCCCCGAGGCCGAGGAAGTTAAATAAGTTACAGAGGTAGCCCCTATTAATCGTGAATTGTTTCCATCTACACCTCAGCCTGCTGTATAATATATTCCCATTGTTATTCATACTCCACTTCCTCCTCCTCCTCTTCCTCCATTTGTACATCAGATTGTTGCACAACCCCCACCTCCTCCAATGGAAAATGTTCCTGCCTTTTTGCTGAATAAATATACTCCCTTGGCATTACCTCAAGTGCTAAATGATATGCCCCAGGATTATTTAAAGATATTGCCCAGATTCACTGGAGAAAATGAAATTGATGCTCAGAAACATCTTGAGACTTTCTGCTCTTTTGCAGAGAACTTTAATGTCGAACATCTGGATGTAGTCTTAAGATTATTTGTGCAATCTCTGGATGGTGAAGCCAGAAAATGGTTCAAGACATTGGGAAACCGTTCAGTAACCACCTGGAATGATATGGAAAATACTTTTCTCAGGAAATGGGGAGAAAAGAAAGATCATGGACAGTGTCTTACGGAGTTTAATACACTCAAGAAGAAACATAATGAAGGGCTGTCAGAATTTATCAAGAGATTTAATAAGTTATATCTAAACTTCCCTGCAGATATGAAGCCTCATCAGAATGCTGCCAAAGTAGTTTTCATAGCAGCCTTTGACTCAGATTTCGATTTCTCTCTCAGGGAAAGAAAGCCTGCCATCGTAGATGATGCTCAGTCAGATGCTCTTGAATTAGAATAAAATTATGCTTCCACTGGAAAACTAAGAGGGAAAGCTGAACAGGATACCAGAAGAATAGGTAAAGAGGAAGTATCTACTTCTAATCAGGATAAGGATTCATATAAAATTGAATAAATGAGAAAAATGATAAAGAATCTTTCTAATAAACTTGTCAAGCTTGAATTGGAGACTAAGAACTCAGCTTCCAAGAATTTTCAGAATGCTCCAAACAGGGGTTACAATCCTCAGTATAGAAAGCCACCCCTGCAAATACTGCCAAGGGAAGCAAAAGAGCAACAGGATCAAGTACCACACCCATTGTACCTGGAAGGCCCAGTAGATGACTCCACTGATGATGCTTCCTATGAACTGCAAGATGCAAATCTTGCCTTTTCAAACAATGATGAAATAGAATTCCCATTGCAAGAAGAAGAAGAAGAGATCAAAAACACAGAAGATGCAGAAATTGATCACTACTGCAAACAGTTTAATGATTTCATGCAAGAACATTTCAATAGGAGATATGATCTCAAATCCTCCAGAAAGAGAACTCAGACTCAAGAACATGAAGAAGAGCCTCCCCAGAAGGAAGCACCTACTCAAAAGGAGTCAACAATGAAGAAAGTCACAGATAAAGGTAAGAGTCCTTTGAGCAAACCTTTGCAGTCTATTGATCAAATTCCTTCTTCTTCAAAAGTAGTCACTCCTCCTAATGCTAAGCCTGTATCAAAAGAAGTTAAACCTTCAGCTGAAAATAAAGAGTCAAAAGAGGTTGTAATAGAAAATTCCCCTCCTGCTTTCAATTTGCAAAAAGAACTTGAGAAATTCAAAATCCCAGTCCCTTTGACTGAACTATTGAAACAACCTGCATATCAATCTCAAGTCTCTTCTTTATTACTTCCTCTTGAAGCACCAATAATTCCAGACAGTCTTAATCTTCAAGAAGAAATACCCATGGTAGTTTTTGGTCCACATGTCGAGGAGATAGACCCCTCTACTCCTCCTTTCTATGTGTCTCTAGTTATTCATGACCTGCTGTTACACAATTGTATGTTAGATTCTGGAGCTTCCCATAATCTTATGCCTTTGTCAGTCATGGAGCAACTAGGTTTGCAAATCACACGTCCATATAAAGACCTATCTTCATTTGATTCCAAAAGAGTTAAATGCTTGGGGATGATTAAAGATTTAGTGGTAAATTTGGCCCAAATTCCAGCAAAAAGCGTAGTGATGGACATTGTGGTAGCTGATATCCCAGCTCGCTTTGGCATGTTGTTGTCAAGGTCCTGGGGAACAAAAATTGGTGGGTCACTCAAGATGGATTTAACCTATGCCACTATCCCTGTCTTTGGTAGCCAGGAGAGGAGGCTATACAGAGAAACCAGATTTGTCAAAATGGTGACCAAGGTTGACAGCTCAGAGAATTCACCAGTCTACAGCAAGGAAGGATATTTCTCGTGTTTGATGTTGGAAGAAGATCAAAATTATGCTCACAAAACATCCTTCTGACAAATCAAGACTGAGCAGCCTTTAGAAGATCATGAAGCAGGAGTATGGACTCTACATTTTGATGGAGAAAATTCAAGAGAAGGTAATGGGGCTGGAATATTATTAATCTCCCCTACAGGAAAATGGGTACCACTGTCTTTTAAATTGGAGTACGAAGCTACTAATAATGTTGCTGAATATGAAGCGCTACTATTGGGACTGCAGACAGCCAAGAGTATGGGTATACAGAGTTTAAAGGTTCTGGGAGATTCTGAGCTGGTGGTCAGACAGATCAGAAATAAATTTCAAACCAAGCACCCTCAGTTGAGGGCATATAGGAATGAAGTGTGGGACATGGTGGAGAATTTCTTCTCAGCATTCAATATCCAGTTCATGCCCCAGGAGTAGAATAGAATGGCAGATTCTCTTGCTGTAGCTGCTAGTACATTTCGACCTCCTCAGAACCCTCTCTTGAGGTATGAAATTGAGGTACGTTATAGACCATCAATCCCAGATAATGTTAAGCACTGGCAGGTATTTGAAGATGACGAACAGATGAAGAGATTCCTGGAGACAGTGGGAGAGTTCTCCAATATGGATATTGATGATTGTGAGGAAGATGAGGCTGAAGATTTTTCAGAAAATAAATGGGAAGAGAAAATGGCAGGAAGTAAAGTGTTGCAATTGAAGGGAAATGTGATACCCAGAGGGTTGGTGCCTCTAGAAAGATTATTTGACAAAAATGATGTTCCGTTGCAGCATAAAAAAGTAGTAGAAGAAAATCAAATGGAAGATCTGAATCTGGGTACCAATGTTGAGCCTAAAATTGTAAAGTTATCTAAGAAGGTCCCAGAAGAGTATAAAGAAATATACCTGAAATTATTTCAATCTTATAAAGATGTATCTGCATGGTCCTATCAGGACCTGAAAACTTTTGATGTCAGCATAATGCAGCACAAAATTCCTTTGAGGGAAGATGCAAAACCTTATAAGCAGAAGCTTAGACAGATAAATCCTTTGTTGCTTCCCTCTATTGAAAAAGAAATCAAGAAGTTGCTAAAGGCCAAAATAATTGTGCCATTAAGGTACTCAGAATGGGTCGCAAACTTGGTCCCTGTCAGAAAGAATAATGGAGAAATAAGGCTGTGTGTGGACTTCAGAAATTTGAACAGAGCATCTTTAAAAGATAATTATCCACTGCCTAAGATGGACCACATCCTGCAGAAAGTGGTGGGAGCCTCTAGAATGTCAATGATGGATGGATTTTCAGGTTATAATCAGGTAGATGTGCTTCCAAAGGATCAGAAGAAGACTTCTTTCACTACACCATGGGGAACATTCATGTATGCCAGGATGCCTTTTGGATTGATTAATGCAGGGGCTACCTTTCAGAGGGCGTTGGACATTGCTTTCGATGGGGAGCAAGATAAATTTCTGGTGGTGTACCTTGATGATATTACAGTGTTTTCAAAAAATGATGCTGAATACATTGAGCATTTGCGAAGAAATTTTGAAAAATGCAGAAGCTATGGCCTTTCTCTTAACCCACAAAAGTCTTTATTTGCATTAGAGGAAGGCAAGCTTTTGGGGAATATTGTAACTAAGGATGGGGTAAGGATAGATCCCAAAAGAGTGGAGGTTATAAATAGTATTCCTCTCCCCAAAAATAAGAAAGAAGTGCAAGTGTTTTTAGGCCGAATCAATTTCCTGAGAAGATTTATTCCTAACTATGCTGAGATAGTTAGGCATATAACTGATATGCTGAAAAAGAAAAATGAGGTGAAATGGTCACAAGAATCACGGGAGGCCTTTGCTAGAATTAAAGTTGAATTTGCTAAAGCTCCTGTGCTAGCTGGACCAAATTATGCAAAGCCATTCATGATGTTTTCTTTTGCTTCACCTCATAAAGTAGCTGGAGTGTTATTGCAGAAAAATGAAGATGGATATGAGCAGCCTATTGCCTTTTTCAGCTAGGTGCTTCATGACGCTGAATTGAAATATAATATATTGGAGAAGCAGGTGTACGCCCTAGTAAATTCCGTTAAAGCCTTCAGAATGTATATTTTGCAGTCTCACATTACTGCATATGTCCCTACAGCAGTTGTCAAGGACATTCTCATTCAGGGAGACAGTGAAGGAAAGAGGGGAAGGTGGATAGCAAAGATACAGGAATATGATTTGGATATCAGACCTACTAAGCTGATAAAAGGACAGGGGCTAGCAAGGATCTTGTCAGAATCAAACTACCAGGCTCTGGGCATAAATTTGTCTACGATAGCAAGTGGGGAGTCTGAGAATGAAAAAGAACAGCAAGGACTGGAGGTAGCCACTTAGAAAGCACATATAAAATTTCTCACCAGTCCTTGTGTAAAGAAATAGTTGAATATCTTTTGACACTCAGTTGTCCACCTAGCTGTGATAAATCAAAATACAGGGCTTTGAGATTAAAATCACAAAAGTACATAGTTGCTAATGGCCAATTATATTGGAGAGATCCTTCAGGCATTCTACTCCTGTGCCTCACAGAGGATGAAGTAGAAAGTATAATGATGGAATTTTATGAAGGAATTTGTGGAGGCCATTACAGCTGGAGAGCCACAGCTCATAAAATACTGAAAGCTGGTTTCTACTGGCCAAAATTATTTGGAGATGTTTTTGTTTGGGTTAGAGCATGTGATAAGTGTCAGAAATTTGCTGAGAGGCAGAAATTGGCAGCTCTACCCCTACTTCCAGTTCATGTAAACGAGCCATTTCAACAATGGGGAATAGATTTTATTGGAGAAATACATCCCCCATCAAGTGGACAACATAAATGGATATTAACAGCCACAGATTAATTTACGAAATGGGTGGAAGCCATACCTGCAAGGAACGCTACTGACACTGTCATCATAAAATTCATGGAGGAAAACATCATTTCCAGGTTTGGCTGCCCTGCCAGAATAGTGATTGATAATGCACGGGCCTTCAAATTTGCAAAGTTTGTAAATTTCTACCAGCAATATAATATCACATTGAAGCACTCCATAGCTTACTATCCTCAGGGAAATGGCTTGGCAGAATCTTCCAACAAAACTCTAGTGAGGGCTTTGAAGAAGATAATAAATGAAAACCAGAAGAATTGGGATTCCCAATTGAAATTTTCTCTATGGGCTAATAGAATCACTAGCAAGCGATCAACTGGGAAATCCCCATTCGAATTGGTGTATGGACGAGCAGCAGTGTTTCCTATGCAGCTGGCCTTACCGGTGGCACGTTTCATGCAAGACAGTCAGGAGGAACCTGATGACATGATCAGGAGAATTAATCAATTGTCAGAATTAGAGGAAACATGGGACCAAGTGAATCAGATATTAGTAGAATACCAAGAGAAAATGAAAAACATTTTTAATCAGCATGCTAAAGACAGAAAGCTGCAGATTGGTGATCTGGTGCTCAGATGGGATGTCCGGAGGACTGAAAAAGGAAAGCATGGCAAATTTGATCCATTGTGGTTTGGCCCATTTAAAATTGTGGAATAGGGAGGCAATAACACGTTTATATTGGAGAATTTACAGGGCGACTTACTTGATGCCCCTGTAAACGGCCAATTTCTAAAGCCCTATTTCTAGTTCTGATTCAGGCAGCAAGCGCCTGATGTACAATACTGTATATTAGTTTTGCTATAGTTTTTGTTTAAACAGGGTGAGCAGATTAATGAATCATGAAGAGAAAGGGTTTGGAAGGGCAGATTCCACAGAGTTTACATAAGATTATGATCAGGAGGTCTGCAGGTTCTCGACACGTCCAAGTATGAACGCGTCGTCCCCAGTTGGAGCTGATGTTATCCATGTCAACCCCTCATTTAAATTTTTGGCTTCCCGCCCCTCCTGAACCTTTCAAATTTTCCATTGTGGCTTAAGAAGTTCATTTTCGCTTATCGTTTCCTCCCCGCTCCCTAAAATGATTATAAAGTTCCGCAAATTACATATTCAAGGTCACAAAATGTCCGGCACCTTTCAGTCATGGCCCCCTATATTTTACCGTCCAATGTGACCATATCTCAGGACCAAGGGTTAAGTCCCAAAGGCGCTTAAGCGTATACATCTATCGCGCGCACTCTAGACCATTCGATTAACCCATAAATCGATGGCTCGGAGTCTTATTTACTATGGTGGTCCCACGCCCACGCTCACTTAGAAACCAGCCTGTTTATTCCGCACTGCCTTTCGAAGGCAAGCGGTATTCCGCAAATCGCAGCGATTCCATACGCTGATCGCCACATGTCCCAAGCCACTGTTCCAATACCGCTCCATTTCGCGCGTTATCATTCGGTCATAGACGCGCAGCGAAATCAACGTGAGTCGTCCGATCCCGAGCGCTCCATCCAACGGCTGCCAATCTTCCAAGCTGCGCGATTTTTAAGCCCAGTGTACAGTGTTCCGGGCCCCACCTTTCCATCGGTCCCCAAAGCATCGTTAGCCATTGATCTGGTTCCAAGATCGGATGGCCCGGAATCGTTTACGCCCACTGATCGTCCAAGTCCGCCTCCATGTCGTCCCTTCTGCTTAGCCTTCCATATGCCCACGTGTCGTTTACGTTTTCCTCCACCATTCATATACTCTGTTTACGTGTCATATTACAGTGTTTACATTACGTTTCTTCGCCTCGTTCGTTCATCGTCGTTCCACTATATATTTCATTGCCACCCTGCATCCCCTCACCATTTCTCCCTGTCCACATCATCATTTCCATTAATCTCGACACCTCCACTGTCTTTGTGTCTGGTTTTCTTAACTAGTCTGTGATTTTTGCAGGTTTACAGCGACGAAGAAATGGCCATTACTCACGACCACCATTACAGAAGCCGAGGTTGCTTCGAAGGACAATTTTTCAGTGGCCGAACTTATGAGGAAAGATTTGGAAAGCTGTTACGAAACAGCTCTCATTAAAACAGCAGAATTCAAAATATGTCAAAACCCTCAGAGTAATTCAAAAAGGAAGATTTCTGTAGATGGGGTATTAATGGTGCAGATAAAAAGTATCAGTGGAAGATGGAGAAATTCAACAATCAGCATTAAATGTTTTAGGCCCCAATTTAAAGATTAGAAGGCAAAGAGCACAAGTACATAAAAATCATATCCTCAAGGTTTAACTTCAGTATACTTTTCTCTCAAGAAGGTACAGAGTGTTACATATTTTATTCTTCATATCTTGTCCCAGGAGGAAATTTACACCTACAGCATTTACTTCATGGAGCAGCCACAAAGTACTTACAGTGTTCTTGCGCCGTCAAACAGTTCGGGCGGGTACTTTTTCACCATTTTGTTTCAATGAAATAATTAAATGTTTTCACCTACTTCTTTTAGTGGTTTTTCTTCTTCTTCCTCTATAAAAAGGGGGAAGAAAGACATTGTAAGGGTTCTAGATTCTTATCAGAGAATTGTGCAGTGAAAGGCATTTTTTGTATACATTTTGTAAAGCTTTTGTATGAAGGCTCAGAGCCCGTAGGGTCTCAGTGAGGAGGAGTTCTGTCTGTTTTAGAGGATTCTGGTCTCTGATATCTCACAATATGTAAACTTCTCTTATGTGTTTAATACAATATTTCATTTCATACATCTTCTTGTATCATGTTACTGGAATGCGAGTGGCTCATTGGTTTTAGGTAAGGATTCATCCTAGTTGATGCCCATACTTGAATCAATCAAGTACTTTAAATATGGCTCAGGCATGATATAATGTTTCATATTCACTTCATCCATATTTCTTCTATATTAGTTGCTTTGAGAAGGTGCTTTTAAAACGCCATTGTCATGTATGGATTCTTAAATTGATAAGCCCATATATGGTTCTATTGTGTATCTGGGTATCAGCTCAAGGTTAACTAGTATTCTCCTCATGTTTCTTTCACTCCATACTCCTTCTGATAACTTGATTTCTGTGGCATATTATTTGAATCGGCCCTCTTTACACTAATTGTCTCTTAACTGTCTGATGCTTTTTTGTTGGAGCCTTGCATCTTGTCTCTGCAACATTACTTTCCCTGTGGCATTTTTTGTAAGTTCTGGTCCCATTTAAATTAATTCCCTTGTTTCACAAGAGATAGCAGGGGAGCCTTTGGATTGACACCCAAGCTTTATTATATGCCCCCTGCTATGCTAAAATGTCCTAGGCACTGGTCTATGGCAACTCTAGACTGTCTCTAGGGGAGACAACAATTGTCGACAGCACATACAAGGAGCTTTAGCAACATTTTCATCTCAGAGTAAAAAGAAGAACTCCAGTTCAAAGATTAAGAAGGAATCTTCATCAGCTTCTCCAACGGTTTTGCCAGCTGTTGGGGCATATGTCGTTCAATGTGTGAAATGATTTAAATGGAGATTCATTCCAAGCAAGGAACAGTATGAAGCTATTTGGCATTGGGCTTCTGCAGATCCTTGAGTGTGTAACAGAGCCTCTGTCTGGTGCCCAAATGCTTCCTGTAATGATCCAGTGGAACTCTCACAGGATATTACTCGTCTCTGGATAATTGACAAGCCAAATATACCTCGCCCTCCCACGGGATGGGAGCGGTTTCTCTCCCTTAGAGGAGATAGCACCTGCAGGTTTGCAGACGTGTACTATATTGCCCCATCTGGAAAAAAAATTATTGTACAAATCATTTTAAATGTGTATTCTATATAGTGTTGCATATTCTTATTTGCAACTATATGTGTGGTTTCTTAGTTAACAACTAGAATGGACCTATCTTAACCCCAATCTCAATTTATCAAGCATTGAGAGGGATATAAAAACATCAAATTCAAACCTGTTATTTAATCGATCTGGTGAAGATTGATTCAGCCGGATTTTTTTCCTTTGTTTTCTATTTTTTAAGCAGTAGACATGGAACACCTAATTTTTATTGTGTTGTAAATGTTACGTGGATATTTTAAAGCAATTGAAATGGTTAGCTCGGTGCAATGATATAAACACAATGACATCAAGGAAGACTCTAATTTCTTTCAAACGGCTACAGCTATTTTCCTTTCTTTCCGAGTTGGAATGCTTCCATTGGAAAGATCCTGAAAGGTTCCCTTTCTACTTTTTCCTCTTTTAAAAAATTACATTTGTTGAGCTTCTTGTACAGTGTTATTTCAGTGTTATCTGACATGAAATAAATAATGTAACTTTGTTTATGTTCTGCACAGAAGGACGGTGAAGTCAATAAATTTTTTACAGATGCATAATTTCTATTTGATCAAGAAAAAACGGTGCAAAAGAATATTTTTTTATCGAATCAATAGTTTTGGATCTATGGCGTTTCTGACTTGGATATGAAAAATCATTAGATTTTCATACAACTCCCAGAATATCTAACTATGATGTGACTGGGAAAGTTGTAAACCGTAATTATTTATGTCGAAGATAGCGTTTTACCACCCATTCTCTTGTCTGTTGCAAGCCTTGTTTACTCCCAGTTGTCTGATATTATACATGGGTTTTTGAATTTTGAAAATGTATTTTCCCCACAATTTTTGGTGGATGGAGACTATTTATAACTTTCCCCTTACATTTTTTTCCCAACTATGATCACCCTTTTCTACCAGTATTGATTTGTCTCAAGAATCACAAAACATTCAAGGGTCTCAAAACAGCTATATAGTGCAATGTCCACTGTCATTGCATTTCACGTACAGGGTAGCTGTAATAGCTGTGGTTTTCAATAAGGACGATAGCTAAGGGAAAATGAAATATGAAGTATTTACCTTATAGATTCATTCAATGGTTTCATGATCTCTTTGCTGCAGGCTTGCACCATACCTATGTAAAATAATGTTTCTCATCACTTAGCAGCAGCCAAGAATGGAGTTGCCATTTTTAAGTAGACAGGAAAATTATTTCAACAGCAGCCAAGAATGGAGTTGCCATTTTTAAGGAGACAAGGAAATTATTTCAAACAGACAATTATCCGTGACATGTCCTAGAGAAAATAAACATCATTCCTAGAGAAAAGAAACATCGTTTTGCATGTGTAACTTACTGAACTATCTACTTTAATATGAAATTCTAAATTTTAAAGTAATTGACATAGAAATTACTAGGGTCTTATCTTTTGGATAAATCACTTTGTTAATAGATGTCACATTGATCACTATTAAGGTTGCGTTTTGAAACACAGAGTCATGCAGTGTAATGAGAGAAATAGGGAATCTGGAGAGATGATTAACTTCGCCAATTTTGCTGCAATACTACTGACAGGATACTTATCTCATTATTCAGTACATACCATATAAAAATATTTTTCCAGTGGACCTTGGACAAAGCTTTACTGTATGAATTCCCAAGCCTCATCGTTGTCTTTATTTCTGCAATGCTATTGACAGAATAACCATCTCACAGTTCAGTTCTACCATAAAAGAGTTTTTGCTTTTCCAGTAGGCCATGGACAGTTTTTCTGGATGAATTAACAGGTCTCATCATTATATGCAAATGTATCATTCTAGTCAGCCAATTTTTGCTTTTGCAGTAGGCCATGGATAGTTTTTCTGGATGAATTAACAGGTCTCATCATTATATGCAAATGTATCATTCTAGTCAAACAGTTTTTGCTTTTCCAATAGGCCATGGACAGTTTTCCTGGATGAATTAACAGGTCTCATCATTATATGCAAATGTATCATTCTAGTCAACCAAGTGCTGTAATGCTACTGACAAAATACTCATCTCATTGCTTAGTGCATACCATATATGAGTTCTTCCACTATTCCCTAGTAAAGGTAACTGGATGAACTCGCAAACCTCTATCATTATATCGAAATTCTCTTCTTTGTATGAATGAATTGCCAAGCCTCTTAATTTCCCATAGATTGACCGTTTGTATCCCAACAGTACATACCATATAAGAGTTATTTTGAATAGATTGAATGTATGTAGCTCTATAGTGCATGGACCTACCAGATGAGTATTTCATATCTGGTGAATTGTTGTTGGTGATTAGGATGTTGGTTCAAGGGCAACAACTTCCTCTACGTTTTAGCACATTTCTCAATATCAGTCAATCACACAAGATAAGAAAGCATTCACCACCATTTTCTCACTTGTCATTCTGTACCCGGATAATTGTTATGCCATAAACACTATAAAATCTATGTCCAGACACAGAGTTGGCTAAAGTCAAGTGCTTCGTAAAAGTGTATATATTCTATTTTTAGGCTTGGAATATGTAACAAAGAGTTTATATACTTTCTATTATCTCTAACAACGCACTTATTACTGTCAATTGTTTCTAAACTATGAATTGCTCCTAACAACAAGCTTTATTGGATTGTATACTATTTCCTTCCAGTTAAGTATAAAAATATGTACAGTGCATTTTCTACCTTTTTGTTTTTTTTTCATTGTGAAACATTTCCATTATTTTAAATGTGACATTTGTGAGCCTTTATTTTTGGATAAAATACAAATAAAATATGAATTTGGGGTTTCGTACAAGAGAAGGATCTGTCTGTCTTACCTTCATAGAAATTTGTAAAGCTTATTGGTTCTCCCTTAGTTCCGTAAAGCTGATTGGTTCTCCCTTAGTTGTGGACAGGTCTTGACATTCGAACTTTGATGGGAGACAAAACCTATGCATCATAATTGGTTGAAAAACATCCCAGATGGGAAGATCTTCCTTCTGCATAGCCCACCAGTGAGTAGGAGTACCCTTTAACATTACATCCATATCAGGAAATCGTTTTTCTTATGTCACTTTGTATTCCATGGCATCCAAAAAGGATTCTACTTCATCTATCCCATCTTAGATATTATTAACCTAATGTTTGGGGTCCTGCCAGTTTTACATGGCTTCTTCAAAATCACTGTAAAATAAATCGATGCTTCTCCAACTCACTGATCCATATACAGTCATGGTATTTTGTTAAGTCGTCCTTGTAGCCAGGACCAATTTACTTAGAGTCTTAAAGTAAATACTGCTTCAAATAAATCTTCAGAATGCTTAATTAGTGTCTTCTTGAATGCTTTCAACTCTCAACTCAATAGATGCTCCAAAAAAAGAGATCTTCAATGAGGTATGTATAAAAATTCTCTTCAAGCCACTTCACTAAGTCACCAAGTGGTATTTAACATTTCATGGCAATACTTCAAATGCTCCAGGGAACATATTTAAAAATATTAAAAAAGGGTCTTAGATCTGCTTCTAATGTTATGTTATAGCTTCAATATCATGGGTCAAGATCATGGTTCCTGGAATTGATTGGGGGGTAGATTTCACTACGATTGGGTTTTTTCGGTTAATTTTTTCTTCCCCGTCATGTTTGGTAGGCGTGTGATTTATTCATAATCATTTAAGTACTTATTTACCTAGCTGCATTTGATTAATAATGGTTCAAGACTATCCATGCTCCTTATTTATGGATATGCACCCCTCGAAGGCATAGACCTGTAGAGTCCAAGAGGCCTCCATCGAGCTGCATAGAGTTAGTGAGCAGGAGAGACAGAGTAGGAGAATAGGAGGCTGGCAGACTGAAGATCTGGCATGTTGGTTTCAGTACTATTTGTGCATTTGTTGATTTAATTCGGTGTGAATATATATATGTGTTATGATGAAGGATAATCGAATTCTCGTGGCAAATATGAAACCCTATGATTGGATTATGTGTATATAGATTGTTTGAGTTCTCAGTGGAGCACGAGCTAATGGCTCAGGACATATGAGCATTGGTGGATTTCGCATCTGTGTGAGAATGGCTTTACACTTCATAGGTAACTGCATAGGAACAGTCTGGTGAAGTACCCACATTTCTCATAGCTCCTCATTTTAGAATGGATCTAACAACATTCTCTCCATGACAGTCGTATCCGTTAGTAATCATCCATACCAACCTCTATTTGATTTTCTCCATTTCCAACTTGTGATGAAATACTATTATTGTTGTAGTCATTCCTAATTGGTGAATATGGACGTAGTGGGAATTGAATAGGTGGTTGATTCAACCATTCTTTGTATACTTCCTCTATAGGTCTTTCTCTTAATGCAACCTTCTCTTAATTTGATGTTGTATTGGGGTGCACCGAAAGATGGTAGGTGGGTCACTCATCATCACTAGAATCCTAATTTCAACAAATATTGAACAATAGTACAATATCAATGATATTAGTAAGCACATCAATGCAATTGGTTTGTTAAAATTACATTATACCAGAAAATTATTACCATCGTTGATACAGTATTGCGGCTGGAAGATGCAATGTTCCAGTCGGCAGGGTGAAGTGGTTGTCCAGTTTCATATACCAACTGCTAGCAATATGTTGCTCCTCATAAGAGTTTTTGACGTTTTTAAAATGGAGGAATATTTTGTGCATATGAACTCAATTCTAAATCTGGATACATTTTTATTCAAATTGACATGGATTAAAAAATAAATAAATTCAATTAGATAATCGAAATATAAATAAAATATTAACTTACTGGAGATGGAAAAGAAGAACTTTGCAAAGGACTTTCATCAACAAAATGAAACGAGTTGGAATTTGAAGAATTAACCATTTTATTTTATGATACTTTCTCACTGCATTTGAACAAAATCAGAAACAAAATTTTGCGTACATATCTAAAATTAATTTCCAGAACCATATAACCACAATATGAATTTTAATAAAGTTTTCAAACCATTTTTCAAGAATAAGGCAACTTTAAGTGGAAAATATATATTATTGATCCAAGTGGATATTGGTGTCCACCCACCTATTCCACTTGGCGCCCCACCATTGTTTCTTACAGTTTTCTAGTTTCTTTAATTGTAGCACAATTTACTATTTTTGGTAGTTTTTCGGGTCCTGAACTTCTGGAGCCATTTTGAGGCGCTAAACAGCGTTTTTTTGGAAAATAATCGTTGGCAAATGTGAGTTTTAATTTAATATTCATTGATATTTTTTGTATTCCTCAGATAGATCTTTCTAACAAGGTATCATGTGCATCAAACGAAGATCGTATCGACCCGAGAAATTGATATACCATTTTACCCCAACGGAGCCCATAGTTTGGCATTTCATCTCCTAGGGTTAGGTTTATGGATGTTTATGGTTTTCCATTGTTTCTCAATAATAAATAGGCTTTTGAGCCTCATTGTAACACAGTTCAGAGGCATGTAGCCACCACATCTCTTCTTAGAAATAAGCTACCATCGTCTGAGCTATTTTATTTCTCATTTTGTCTGTAAGAATTTTTTAGTATTTGATATTAATGAAATGAATATGTTCATTTATATATTTTATTGCATTCCTGCATAAATCTGGATCAACTATGAACTACTGTAATTCATGTGGATCTATCCTAAAGGATAATTTGAGATGAATATGTAATTTTATGTGAAAATAAAAATTCAAATAGCTTTAAACCCTACTGGTGCTCTTAACGGGATGAATGAAACTAATGCATTTAAATCATATCCACATCGGGGCATTTGAATAATACCCACACCGGTTTCCAACATTTCAAAAATAAAAAATATTTTATCATATCAGTGCTCTTGTAAAAAACAACATTGTTGCATTTAAATAAAAACAACATCAGTCTCCAACTATTTCCAAAATTTTGAAAATAAAAATGAATTCTACCATATAGATGATCTTATAACAATTACAACATTGATTCAGTTAAATACAAACCGCATCGTTGCATTAAAATATTAACCCCGTCATTTCGGGATTTCGAAAAATACAAAATAAAAATCTATCATGTCAGTGTGTTGATAAAATTTGGTGCCCTGGAAATTTCAATTCGCTTTACTTGTAAATGCACCAGTTCTCTTTACTATAGAATGCACAGATGTTCAGACTAAGTGGAAAAAACAAAAACAAAAAAACAAACTTTTTTTTTTATTGAAAAATGAGTGGAAGTTGATTTTTCAAAATCTATTTTCATAAAGTCTTTTAAACAGTAAAAAGTTATTCACTATTTCATTAATTTCCCCAAATTTTCAAAGGAGTGATTTGCAAGAGAGACATACCAAGAGCACTGTGTAGTAGCAGACTATTTTGGAGTAGCAAAACTATTCAGAAGATTAGAAGCTGAAAGGTATGGTGATTCACTCAAAACATGCACAGTGAAAATTTTAAACTTTATTGTTGATTTTACTAATAATTTTTTTTACAGTTTTTGTTAGGGTTTAGTTAAAAGACAGTTCATTTGCAAGAGAGACATACTAGGAGCACTATGGAGCATCCAAATATTTTGGATTCGCAGAAAGATCAGAATTTGAAAGGTATGGTGATTTACTCAAAACCCTGCATAACAAAAATTTTAAATTTTACTACTAAATTTTTTACAATTTCTGTTAGATTTATTCAAAATTCAGAAGAAAAAAAATAAAAATAAATAAATAAATAAAAAATAGTAATAATAATAATAATAATTAGAAACCCTGCATAATAAAAAAATTACTATTGATTTTACTAGTAATTTTTTTTAAGATATTTGTTCCTATTTAGATTTAATTAAAAAAAAAAAAAACAAACAAACAAACAAAAAATTTCAATACTTATCTTAAACCCTTGCTTCCTCTTGCTTATGTGACTGCAAAATTTTACCTTGGGTTTGACTCCCTCTACCACTTCACAATTAGGGTTTTTCATTTTAGGCATTTTAGGTTTAATGGGTTTGTGTACTTACTACATATAAGGAATTTGGCGTGTAAAGTAGGCGGATCACTTATTCAATTAGACCCAAACTCTATTGGCCCTATCCATTTTTTTTAAAATGACATATGTTTCGCGATGTGCCCTGTTTAATGCAACACATCGGTGTAATATAACCCTATCAAACATGTCTAGTGTGTTTATTAGTGCTCCATGTATAATATAACACATTGGCACACCTCTGCCAAATAGCATTGTTAAGTCATTACAGTGTTTTTATTGTTACAAATCACACCGTCATAATTTAAAATTATTTTAAAAAAATAATTTTCGTTGCAGTGTTGAACAATTAAATGCCATGTGCGTTAAGTAGTTTAAACACACCAAAGCGTTTATTAAAATAAACACATCGATTACCATAGCTCTTTTTGGCTGAAAAATATTTTATTTGAGTATAAAATATATTTAATGGCTTCGGTATTGAATGATATTGGTTGTATATTGATAAAAAAAAATTATAAGTTGTCAAGTAATAGAAATATAGATCGACACAATGATAACACATCCAAAAAAAAAGAGAAGGCAAGTTCTTTGTAAATTCTTTACACAATTAATATGTTTGAACTATATGTAAGTTTAACTAATATGTATTGTTTAGTGTGTGTCATGTAGAGAGACAAAATGAATAAGGTTGATAAGATTATTTCTAATTTAAGTATAGAAGAGCATAAAAACCTGATAGAAAAATTGCAAAAGGATGAACTAGGTGAATGAAAAAATATTATTCAATATGAGTTTTTTTTTTCATTTTCATTAATAATATACTTAATAATAGTAGATAACATGTTTCGAACATTATATTAATTCATATATGTTTAATGTTCTACAGGGAGCAACAATGAATTAAAATATCAATGTCGTTCCAAGAAAAGAAAAATTATAGAAAAGGTAAATGACGATGAATTGGTCCTTAGCTCATCTAGAGTGGTGATAGAGGTTAATGAAAGGGGAGCTTCTTTTTTTTACAAAAATAATAGGGATATAGTGGAAAACTATGAGGGATATAGTGGAACGAACGTATATACATACTTTCCACTAATAATATGAAAATCAATCCAATGATTCCAAGAACCAAATTATATCTAAACTAAAGGAAGTGTTTCCAGAGCAATGTTCAATGAGACATGTCTATTAATTTGACATATCAATGAAAAATTCCAACCATGGGACTATATTCATCTTTTCAATAGGACTAATTTTGACTATTGAAGCACTCAAATTGGACAAAGGAAAGTGTACTTATGAAGAAAATACCACATATGCACATTTGGATAGATCGGCCCTAACAGGAAATTGGTCACCCTTGGGAGCCTATAAATACAAGTGACCTCAAGCTCATTTATACATCACTAAGAATCATATTCTTCCCTTCTTCATTTATTGGTTCGTACAAGTTTGAGGATGGGTCAAGAAAAGAAGTTTGCAGAGGTCTAGAATTATAGGGTCTCAAGCTCGTGCGTGTTTTAAGGTTTTGATTTCCGACCACAACCTTGTCAAAGGAAATTTTTTGTTATAACCGCATGCTAGAAGGCTCAAGGGAGTGGTTGGAAGGTATAAACCACATGTATAGCTCCTCATCCGTGTGGTTGAACTATAGGGATAATTTTGGCATCTGATCGTAGTTGACCACAAACAAGAAAAATTGTCCCTGATATATATTGATGTTGGGAACATATTTCTGAACATTGTTGGGTTAATTTTGTAGGATGAATTTGTATTGGGATCATTGTACTCTCTGCTTAAAATTTTATGACAATATAGTAGAAGAATAATTTTCAAAGGGTTTTCCCTATAGTGGGTTTTTCCCCTGGTCTTTAACCAAATATAGTGTCTCTTGTTGATGTGTTGATTATCTCCTTTATCATTGCATTTATTGTTCTATCTTCAATTACTGTTGATGGTTGAAAGATTAATTGATTTTGAAAATATTTCTAATTTAAGAACTCCATTTGGCTAAAGTAATTGATACAACATAGAACAATCTGAAAATTTAACATCGCCAGACTTATAATAGCAAAAACATACAACAACAAAAAAGAATCATTCAAAAGGTAATATTCCTAATTAAAATGATTTTCTAGAATTACATGTATATATTAATACAAACCATGCATTTATTAATATCAATTTTGTTATATTTAGTTTCCATATATTGATATAAAAATAGTTTATTACTTTTTTTAGGAAGATTATGAAAATCCCAAAGTATCAATGCATTGATATGTGAAACATGCCAGTAGGGATATCCGAAAAAGTGCACAAGGAGATGGTCAAAGACATGGAAATAATTGCATCACATGAGAGCCATATCAACAACAACATGCTTCAAATATATGTAATCGGGATTGAATTTGTACATATAAACAAATAATTTAGCATTAAATATTAATTTTCAAGTTTTTTCTTGCAGAAAATTTAAAAAAAAAATGGAACTCATTCAACATATAAAACAGGACGACAAGGAATAAAAGGGCTGATATGAAAGTTTGTAATTAATTCTTAATATTTCCTTATAACAACCCAAGGTTTCATTTTTGTATATTTTAAGTTTTTTTACGACATTTTTCCTTGAATGTCTTCACATAGGTGCTAACATACAAAGAAGAGCTATCAAAAGAATTGATTGACATTGGGTTAAATATGGGTTGTGATTATATGTTGGCATATCAAAAATTAATTGTGGAATTTGTAAATATCTATGTTGTTTTACTTCTCTAAGTTTATAATTAATAGAACAAAAAAAATCCTTTAGATTAAGTGTATGATTTATAATGGGGTATAAAACTTGTAGGAAACAAAGTATGGAACTACACCAATAAAAGAGTGGTTGGAACAAGGCATGAGACTTGGTTTTGAAACAATGCGTACAGTTCATGATTCACTTCTTACTATGGTACATTTTTATTCGATTTACATTGATGTATATTATTTATTTTAGTTTCCATTATTCTCACAAATGTAGATACACTCATTACGTTTTATTTTTATGTTTGCAGATGGAACACTACCAAGAAGACAAAAATAATTGATGCAATCAACAAAACGTTTGTCCAAATAACCAAAGTCATGGAAGTAGCTTGAACATTTACAACAGTTCCAACGAAGAATGATGATCTATTTGGATATCAATGCAAGTTGTTATATTTTGTGAAATAATTGTATGTGAAAATCAATCATTTTGTTTAATGTAATGGGCATAACGCCCCAATTGAAAGACAAAGGGTTACCAATAACAATCCCATTTTGTATGACAAAGAGCCTCTTATTGATATATATTAAAATACATGGATGATTAAATATTATAATGAAGAGATATGAAATCTCATAATATAACAAATTAATCCAAATATTATATACAAATACACCAATCAAATTTTAATTTATATGAATATTGTTATAATATATATGTTGATTTTTTGATAAATAACGAATTTTAAAAATCATACTAATTGCATTGTCACGAGTCGATGTTCCCAAAAAAAAAGAAAATCTCATACAAAAAACCGATGCATCCATAACATAAACACGCATCGGTGCATTATGCTATATAAAAGCACCATTATGACATCTTTTTTTCATGACCATTTCCTTTTCTGAAAACGACAGCACTGGGGTGTTTAATTCTTCAAGCACCAGTATTTCTTGAAATTAACACCTCGATGCATTGTAATTCTTAAAGCACCAGTGCTTTCATAGAACTAACGCCCTTGTGCATTATTAAAATTAGCAAAATTGGTTATTTTATATCATTATTTCACCGAGGATTTTATACAAATCATACGCATTGGCACTGCGAGTTTAAATAAAAGCACAGGGTTTGCAATATTTCTTTGTCTGCCCTGGTTTCATTCCTAAAAATAATGCCCGGGGACGTTTTTTTAATATATACGCACCGGGGCAATATAGATTTCAAGTATTGATTTTCTTTGCATTCAACACCTCGGTGCTTTTTTTTATGTATGCAACCCCGGTGCTTTTATATATTTAGTGCACCGGTGCTATTTTTCCATGAAGCGCATCGATAAAACCTCTACCTGCCCAGATTTTTTCAATTGTGATGGAGTTTCGTTATAATCTCTATTAAAACATTCGCTACTGCAAACAGATGTTTTAGCGGATGTTTTTTTGACAAATTTTACCAATTTTATAACTCTAAAAAACTCTGTTATAACCTCCACTAGAAGGTGTTTTCCTTGTAGTGTCCACATGTGTGAGCCTACTTGTGACCTTATATGTTACTTGTAATATTTTAGGTCCACATATGTATTGGTGTCCTACCTTAGCTCTCATATATATAGAGGAAGGAGAGAGTCCTTTCATAATTCTCATTATTGATCATAATGTTGTGTTAGATACGTGACTAAGAGATTGCACTACTATTCTTCTCTCTTATGCATCTTCATTTGTACTTTATATCACTTGTCTTAAAGGTGTTAGAGTTTCTTGGAGCTTTGGAACATCTTGAATAATATGCATAGGGTGTCATCCCCTTGATACTTGGACATTAGGGTTTTGTGATGAAACCTTAAGTTGTTCATGTGATGAAGAAGAGAATATGTCTTCCCTTGGATAAGATTCTAGTGTCGTACTTTCTTTTTCGGAGCTCCTTGGAGTGAGCTAGGATTTTCATTGTTTTCCCTAGCTATGGTTTTAGAGAGGTAGAGGACTATACTATCCTTGGAATAAATTTATTTCCAACCAACTATTAATCTATTGTTGAGTAATTTATGGCTTTACTATGTCTTGTTGATTTGATCAATCAAGATTGAAATTATTAAGTTATTTAACATTAATATTGAAGAAGATATAGAAAATTTGTTATTGTATTTATAGCTTTCAAAAAGTGATTTTCAAATAAGAGATATACTAGTGGAGGTTATAACGGAGGTTTTTTAAGTTATAAAATTGGAAAAATTTGTCAAAAGAACATTTGCTAAAACATTTGTTTGCAGTAACAGATGTTTTAGCAGATATTATAACGGAACCTCATCACAACTAAAAAAATCTAAGCGGTCAGAGGTTTTAGGGGATGTTTTTTAGTGGTGCGCTTCATGGAAAAATAGCATTGGTGCGCTAAATATAAAAAATCATCGGGGTTGCATACATAACTAACAGCACCAAGGCATTGAATGGAAAGAACACTGATGCCTGGAATGTATACTTCCCCAGCACGTATATATTAAAAAAATTCCCCGAGGTGTTCTTTTAAGGAACGACACCGAGACATGTAAACAAATATTGTAGACTTTGTGCACTTATTAAACTCGTAGCATCGATGCTTGTGATTTGTATAAAAGCACTAGTGTGCTAATGATATAAAAGAACCGGTGTTAATAAATTGAATAATGCACGGGGGCTGGAAATAATATTCTGTAGCACCAAGAAATTAGTTCTATGAAATAACTTGTGCTTTAAGAATTACAATGCACCAAGGCGTTAACTGTAAACAATACTGGTGCTTGAAGAATTAAACGCCTCGATCTTGTCATTTTCAAAAAAGGCATCAGTCATGCAAAAAATATGTCATAACATTGATTTTATATAACATAACACACCGGTGCATGTTTATGTTATGAATGCATTGGTTTTTTGTATGATATTTTCTTCTTTTTTTAAAGCATCGATCTGTGACAACACAATTATTGTGATTTTTTAAATTCATTATTCTTCAAAAAATCGACATATATCTTATAACAATATTCATATAAATTAAAATTTGATTAGTGCATTTGTATATTATGTTTGTATTAATTTGTTATATTATCAGATTTCACATCTCTTTGTTATAATATTTAAACATCCATATATTTAATTAGTGGTGTAACATTTCACAACGACATTGGATAACACAATAGAATCAAATAAAATGTGTTTTATTATATACCAATAAGAGACTCTTAGTCATACAAAATGGGATTGTTATTGGTAACCCCTTGTCTTTCAATTAAGACATTATGTCCATTACATTAAACAAAAAGTTTGATTTTCACAGACAATTATTTCAAAAATAACAATAACTTGCAAATATATCCAAATAGATCGTCATTATTTGTTGGAATTGTTGTCAGTTCTTGAGCTACTTCCATGACTTGTGTTATTTAGACAATTTTTTGTTTATTGTATCAATTGTTTTCGCCTTCTTGATCTTGTTCCATCTGAAAACATAAAAATAAGTGTAATGAGTGTATCTCAATTGGTGAGAATAATGAAAATTGAAATAAATAATATACATCAATGTAAATTGAATAGCAATGTACCATAGAAAAAAGTGACTCGTGAATTGTACACATGGTTTCAAAACCAAGTCTCATGTCTTGTTGCAACAACTCTTCTGTTGGCATAGTTCCATACTTTGTTTCCTGCAAATTGTATACCCCATTATAAATAATGGATTTAATATAAAGGATTTTTTTATTTTATTAATTATAAACTGAGAGCAGTAAAACAACATAGATACTTACAAATTCCATAATCAATTTTTAGTATGTCAACATATACTCACAAACCATATTTCACCCAATGTCAATCAATCCTTCTGATAGCTCTTCTTTCTATGTTAGCACCTATTTGAAGACATTCAAATATCGTTGTTGTAAAACAACTTAACATATACAAAAATGAAACTTTGGGTTTTTATAAGGAAATATTAACAATTACTCACAAAATTTGATATCAACTCTTTTCTTACTAGTCGTCCTAATTTATGTGTTGAATGAGTTATATTTTATTTTATTTTCTGCAAGAAAATACTTGAAAATTAATATTCAATGCAAAATTATTTGTGTATATGTACAAATTCAATCATGATTACATACATTTGAAGCACGTTGTTGTTGAGATGGCTCCTGCGATGCAATTATATCCATTTCTTTGATCATCCTCTTGTACACTTTTTTGTACATTCCTACTGGCAGGTTTCACATATCAGCTCGTTGATCCTTTGAAATTTTCATAATCTTCCTAAAAAAAGTAATAAACTATTTTTAAATTTATATATGTAAACTAAATATAACAAAATTGATATTAATAAATGAAAGGTTTCTAATAATATATACATATAATTCTAGAAAAACATTTTAATAAGGAATATTACCTTTTAATTGATTTTTTTTTGTTGTTGTATGTTTTTGCTATTACAAGTATGAAAGGGCTCATTGACCATTGTTCTTGAAAAGCTTCATGTAGTTTAGATATAATTTGGTTCTTGGAATCATTGAATTATTTTTTGTATCGTAAGTGGAAAATACATATATACGTTCGTTCCACTATATACCTCATAATTTTGTAAAAAAAAACCATTTCATTAACATCCAACACCACTCCAGATGAGCTAAGGACCAATTCATCGTCATTTACATATTCTATACTTTTTATTTTCTTAAAACGACATTGATATTTTCCTTCATTGTTGTTCCCTATATAACCTTAAACATATATGAATTAATATATTGTTTGAAACATTTTATCTAATATTCTTATGTTTATTATTAATGAAAATTAAAGAAAAAATCATATTGAATAGTATTTTTGCGTTCCCCTGATTCACCCTTCTGTAATTATTTTATCAGGATTTTACGCTCTTCTGCACTTAGATTATAAATAATCTTATCGACCTTCTTCACTTTGTGGCTCTGCATGACACACACTTACCAATACATATTAGTTAAACTTACATATAGTTCAAACATATTAATTTTGTCAAGAATTTACAAAAAACTTTTATTCTCTATTTTTTTTATGTGCTATCATTGTGTCAATCAGTATTTTTGTTACTTGACAACTTCTTAGAAATTTTTTATCAATATACAACCTACACCATTCAATACAAAATCTATTAAATATATTTTATATATAAATCAAATAATTTTCATCCAAAAAAATCTCTGGTAGTCAATGCGTTTGTTTGAATAAACACCCAAAAAAAGCTCTGGTAGTCAATGCATTTATTTGAATAAACACCCTCGTGCATTTAAACTACTAAATACAGCGGGTGTTTAATTTTTCAGCACCAACAACCAAAAATTATTTTTTTAAATAATTTTAAATTATGGTAGTATGGTTTGTAATGATAAAATCATAGTAATGACTTAACGATGTTATTTGACATAGGCGTGTCGTTGCGTTATATTACTCTGGAAGCACCGATAAACAAACTGGACAAGTTCGACAAGGTTATATTACACTAGTGCATTCTATTACACAGGGCACAATGATACGTTATATTACATAGGGTGCACTGTGAAACATACGTTGTTTAAAAAAAATGGACAAGGCCAACATGGTTTGGATAAAATAAATAAGTGGTCCCCCAACTTTACATGTCAAACACCCTATATATAGTAAGCACACAAACCCATTTAAATCTAAAAAGCCTAAAATGAAAACTGTAATTATGAAGTGGTTGAGGGAGTTAAACCCCAAGGTGAAATTTTGTGGTCACATAAGCAAGAAGAAGCAATTGTTCAAGGTAAGTTTAGTTTTTTTTTTTTTTTTTTTCTTAAATAGGACGAAGAGGAAGAAAATCTGCAACGCAGGTCCTCACTCGATGTGGATCCTCAAATTGATAACCATCCGCATGAGATGAATGAGATAAGGCATGATGAAGATACGCTTGGACAGCGTCATCCCCTCCAGAGTACCTCTCTGCAACAAGCATCCTAAATTATTCATTGGATTGATATGTTGATTGGCCATAACTCTTCACTCGAGCCCTCTAATGAAAATGGTTATGGAACACAGCTGTGTGCGAGGCTCATTCATGACCTACCCCTTCACATGTGTCACAAACCTTTTAAAAGGAATGCCCCTCATCACAATGAGACAACAGTCAGCTCCTTCATTCTTTTTTGTTGATTATGTTCTTTCCCTCCTGCGCCACCAACCCGTTGCGTAGCCCTCTTCCTAGAGTTGCGCTGCGCAGAAATCTCTGGGCTGCGATTTATCCAACCTGTGCATCTTATCCCAACTCCATCTGTCCCACCAGTCTCAATAGTGTGCCCATTACCCTGCATCCCCTGACGTGCTTTCCCACTCATTGTTCCCCCTGTCCACTTACTTCTCCCCTGCTTCGTTCCTCTCCCCATGTTGATCTTCCCTCCATATATGTCACTCCTCTGCTTCAACAAGCTATAGCTCCTATTTTGTGCCAAATAACCATCCGTGGAGGGCAGAGAGGGGCAGTCCCCGGTCGTTACCACCGTGGGACAAACAATCGCCTGGAGTCCGTTGAAGGCTCCTCCTCAGGTAATTATGCTAGACAAAGCCTCGAACCAGATCAGGAGGAGAAGGCCCTCGTGCAAGCTTCGCATAGAGGCAGATGTGGACCTCGGAACTCTACCATTGCGCATCAGGCGCACCTCCCACCTCCCAAGACCGAACCTCTTCCGTCTCAATAGAATGAGGGTGATGATACAGATGCATGGATTATGGGTTCTAAAGGTACTTGGACACGTGTTCCTGAAGCGTAATATTTGGTGGCTCCCATCCTCTGCGCTCCAATCCCCAAAACTATGCATCCACCCACTGATACAGAGGAAGCAGTTGCACAAGCATACACCTACCCCATAGTGGAGGAAGAGCCAGACATTAATGATGAATCTGAAGACTAAGGACTGCAAAGCTGCTCAGTTATTCCTTGGTTTTTTTCATGCCTGCCATGACCACAGAATTCCTAGTTATACTTATTCTTTCGCATATTTTGTAATTTCTGGATACAACAGCACTGCTGCGCATTTTGTAATTTCCTGCTTCAAGTATTTTCCGAGTTGGTTTCCTCCATGGAGGCAGCCCCAAAACCGCACAACCAAGGCTGGGATTGGTTAGCGAAGCTTACCAACCTAGCCGGTAGCATATGTATAGTTCCTCTTTTCGAATTAATATAGATTAGCCTAATTTACCAAAATATATATATATATATATATATATATATATATTATGCATAGTTTTTAATTTTTTTTCCTGAGTTTTGAATAAATCTAATAAAAATTGTAAAATAATTTAATAGTAAAATCTTGTCACAAAATAGATCATATGTCTCTTTAATGTGTATGTCCCAGTCAATGCTGGGGAGAAAAAGGCCTGTTGGGATTCCATAAGAAACTTGGAAGATCTAGTGAATCTGGAAAATATCATCATTGCTGGTGACCTCAACCTCACTCTTCTCTCGGCAGAAAAGAGAGGAGGTAGCATCGTAAGGGATCTGGCAAGTGAATGGGTAGAGGATCTTATGCAAGACTGGGACCTGCTAGACATCAAGCCCTCTTCTAGTAAGTACACTTGGTCAAATAAAGATTCGATCCAGGTCATATTGTTGCAAGATTAGATAGATTTTTCATTCAAAGTTCCTTCCTCCTCCTAGGGTTAGAGGCTAGAATACATATTCTCCCTTGCAGCCTCTCTGATCACAAACCCATCAAGCTTGAGATACTCGCACATCTTGAACTTGATCCAGTCCCAATCAGATTTAGCCCTCTTTGGTTCAAGGAGTTGGACTTCATGCTCATGGCCAACGAAAGTTGGAAGTTGCCAGTCAAAGGCTCCTTATTTTTGTTTGGGACGATAAACTAATAAGAGTGAAAGATGCTCTGAAAATTTGGGCCAAGACTCTGCCCAATCCTGCAACCGAAAGGAAAAAAATCCAAAGCACATTAGAACTCCACCATTTGCACTCAGAAGATGTTGAAGTAACAAAAGAGGCCCTAGAAAAAGAGGCACATCTTCAGCAGAAATTTCACAGGGCATGCTTGGTCGAGGAAGAATACTGGAGGAAAAAATCTCGGATTCTCTGGCTCAAAGCAGGGGACAGGAACTCCTCCTTCTTTCACAAGCAAGCCCAAGCAAGGAAATGCTAAAATTCGATCTCTGAAATTAAGGAAGAGAATACCATTCACAAGGAAAATGCAAGCATCAAAAGGGCAGCCTTCCTTCATTTTAAAAATCTATATAGTGAGGAAATGGAAATGGGCCAGAACTCTAAACTTATGGAAGTGGTCCCCCTCTTGATAATAGCTAAGATGAATCAACTGCTAGAAGCAAAAGTCACCAAAAATGAAGTTAAGGATGCCCTCTTTGCTATGGACCCTGACAAAGCCCCAGGCATGGACAGATTTACAGCTAGATTCCTCCAATCCTGTTGGAAAATTGTGGAAAGGGAATTCTTTAAAATGGTATTAAAATCCCAAGTATGTCAAAAAATCGAAGGCAGTACTAACTCTGCCTTCCTTACCCTCATCCTAAGGAGAAAGGAGCCAATACCTTCAATAGATTTCGTCTGATCTCTCTGTGTAACATAGGGTACAAAGTGATTACCAAAGTGATAACCAGAAGATTGAGGAACATCCTCCCTAAAATTATTCTGGAGAATCAAGGGGGCTTCATCCATGGTAGGAAGATTGTGGACAACTTCATCTTAGTCCAAGAGGTGAACCACTCAATTCTGCATCGAAACAAAAAAGGTATGGTTGTCAATCTCGATCTAGCAAATGCTTTTGATCGAGTTAGACACATTTTCTTTTGGATGTTTTGCATAAGCTTGGGTTTGGATCGAGCTTTATAAATTGGATTCGGGCTTGTATCTCAAAGCCCTAGATTTCTCCCCTAGTGAATGGCAGGGCTGCTGACTTCTTCAAAGCCTCTAGAGGACTTAGGCAGGGGTGTCCTCTTTCACCCCTCCTATTCATTCTTCAATATTTTGTCCTTAGCTTTTACCTTTATAAGAAGTAGCAAGACCATGAGATCATTAGGCTAAGTATATAAAGAGGGGTTAAAAACATTAATCATGCCCTTTTTTCCGATTATACTTTGTTTTTGGGTGCTGCAACGGTGCTATCGAGTGCTAGATTCAAAGGTGTGCTAGACGAATTCTATGAGGATTCTGGCAGTAAACTAAACAATGGAAAATGCCACATTTACTGTTGGAACATCTCAACCTCCTCTCTCAATTCTATTTCCAGATGCTTTGGTTTTGCTGCCTCCTCATCATGGTCTTCATTCAAGTATCTTGGGCTTCTTATATTTCTTAAGAGGGCCTTCAGCAGAGACTGGCTTCCCCAATTACAGAAATTCAAGAACAAAATGCAGGCCTGGGGATTCTCCTGGCTCAATATTGCAGGCAAGACGGTGCTCATCAAAGTTGTACTCAACAGCCTCCCCTTATTTCAATTCTTTGTCCTTCTATCTCCTATTGGCATCCTCAGGAAGATGGAGGATTACATTCGTCATTTTTTTTGGAAGGGAGGTAAGCAGAATGAGAAAAAAATACCTCTCGTCAATTGGGAAATAGTCTCCACGCCACTGATGGATGGGGGATTGAACTTTTAAATATCTACACCTAAAATATAGCTATGGGAGCGAAAATTTTATGGATCGTTGCCCCCAATCCTGGCTGGGCGTAGCTGGCACTATGGAAGAAATACTTCAAAGGTCAGAGAACTTGATGCCTGGACAATCCCCTCCCCCAAATCAAATCGTCCTTCTTCAATCTATGCGCTAAAGTCGTCCCACTGATAAATTCTCAGGTATTCTAGATTCCTGGAAATGGCAAAAGCATCAATTTGTGAAATGATCGTATTATGAATAAATCCCTGCTGGCAGAGTGCAGCTCCCTACAATCACTGCGTCTGTGGTTGGACGATGCCAGATACAAAACGTTGTGGGACCTCTCCTTATGGAATGGACTAAGCTGGGCGAGTTGGAAGAAAATTCAGGTGCCCTCAGAACTCTAGAATGAATGCGCTGTGCTATTTTATATGTTGCATGGTATGGCTCCCATTCACGCGAGGAGGAAGGACACTCGTGGTTGGGGATCGATGACTGGGGGATTCTCTATGGCACATGGCTATGCTAAGCTACTGGAGCAGCCTTTCGTTCCACCGGATCCAGCACCTTGGAAGGGGATTTGGAATCACTCCTCCATCCCGAAAATCAAATACTTTTGTTGGCTGTTGTGTCACACAAAAATTTTGACAAATGACAGATTGCAGAAGAGGGGATTTTATGGCCCTTCTAGGTGCATTTTATGCAGAGAAAAAATTGAGTGCACCTGCCATCTTGTGCTGGAGAACAAATTTGCATCACAAATATGGCATGAGCTCTTAGGCACTTGGATATCTAACTTTGTTCTCCCCAGCTCCATTTCTGAGTTGTTTGCAAATTTTTTGCCCAGATATCCTAGTCCCTTTCCAAAAAACAAAATAATCAAAGCTGTCTGGACCTCCCTCCCAAAAATCATTAGCTGGCAGATTTGGCTTGAGAGGAACAAAAGGATTTTCAGAAATAAAGAGCGGGATGTTAAGTATGTTGTGATCAAGATAAAATTCCAACTGAAAGAATGCCTGGGAGATCGAATGGATGACTCAAACTTATGCTAGCAAGACATTGATTGGGGTGCCTCATTTGATCTTCAATTCCAGAAATCTTAAGTATAATCATCCCTCCCAAAGAGTGGCAAATAAGAGAAAATGAGAAAGATTTCCATGACTGGATCTCCAAGCAATCAATACACTCTCTCTTCTTTGACGGGATAGCCAAGAGCAATCCAGGAAACGCCGGTGCAGGAGGATTCATAAAGAATTTAGAAGGCAATATGATTCACAGCTTCGCTTGGGGCCTGGGCCATTCTTCCAGTATCCAAGCTGAAGCGATGGCTCTCTTCCAAGGACTCAAGTATCTCAAAGACTTGGGCATCAGTGAGGCAAATGTATTTGGGGACTCGCAGGCTATTATCAAAACCATTGTGATCAATTCTGCTCCGTCAAATTTAAGATTTGCAAGGCTAATCTCAAGAATCAAAGTTTTGGCTAAATCCTTTCAGAATTTGAAATTCTTCCATGTACTGAGAACGAACAATAATGATGCGGATTTAGAAGCAAATAAGGCAGTCCTCCTATCTGCTGGGTCTATTCTAAGAGACAGAGACGAATCATGGGATCCAATTCCTTAACCCTCTATCTGTCATGTTCTGCTGCATTTTATTGAAGCAATTTGTTTGTATTCACAAGCTTGGGCAAATCACAGAAATGGATTCCATTTTTGCATGTAAGAAGATCTGGAACATAACTATAAGCGCCATGATTCTCCTTGTTGGAAAGGTGCCCTGGGCTTTGCTTCTAAATCTTGTATTCCAAATTGAGGCATTTATGCCAAGTTTCTAATATAATCCAATAACTGTTCCTGTAAAATAAAAATAAAAAAAATTTAAATTTTTTGTTATGCAAGGTTTTGAGTGAATAACCCTACCTTTCAAATTCTGATCTTTCTGCGGTTCCAAAATATTCCGATGCTCCACTATACTCCCAGTATGTCTCTCTTGTAAATGATCTCTCTTTTAATTAAACCCTAACAGAATTGTAATTTTTTTTTTAGTAAAATCAACGATTAAAATAAATAAATAAATTATGCAGGGTTTTTAGCGAATCACCATACCTTTAAGCTTCTGATCTTCTGAATAGTTTTGTTGCTCCAAAGAATTATGTTGCTGCAGAATGCTCCTGGTATGTCTCTCTTGTAAATCACTACCTTAAAATTTTGGAAAAAATAATATAACAATGAATCATTTTTTACTATTTAAAAGACACTATGAAATTAGATTTCGAAAAATTAAATGTCGCTCATTTTTCAATTCAAGAAAAAAAACTCGTGCTTTTTTTTCACTTAATCCGAACATCGATGCATTCGATAGTAAATAGCATTGATGTTTTTACACGTAAAGCGCACTGAAATTTTCGGGGCGCCAAATTTTATTAACTTACCGATATGGTAGAATTCTTTTTTTTTGTTCGAAATTCTTAAACAATGTAGTTAATATTTTAGTGCAATGGTGCGATTTTTATTTAAACGTATCAATGTTGTAATTGTTATAAGATCATGAAAATAGTAGAACTCATGTTTATTTTCAAAATCCCAGAAACAGGTGTGGACCGATGTTGTTTTTATTTAAATGCATAGGTGTTGCTTTTTACAAGAGCACTAATATGATAAAATATTTTTTGTTTTTGAAATGTCAAAAACTTGTGCAAGTATTATTTGAACGTGCTCGTGCGGTTATGATTTAAACACATTGGTGTGATTCGTCCTGATAAGAGCACCAGTAGGGTTTTAAAGTTGTCTGGAATTTTATTTTCAAATAAAATGGCATATTTATCTCAAATTATCCTTTAGGATGCATTGACATGAATTACAGTAGTTCATAATATACATTTTTTTGCCTAAAGTCTCTTTATTCTTGAAAAATGGTTTGAAAACTATAATGAAATTCATATCGTTCTTATATAGTTCTTGAAATGAATTTTAGATATGTGAAAACATGAATTTTTGTGACTATCGTGTGATAAGTATGTGGAAAATATAATATATTTTGAGTTGTTCATGAAGAAATAATCAAATATATTATTCGACAAAAATCTAAGTCTAATATAATATGATTTTTGTATTATTTAACTCATATTTATTATTTAAAGAAAAAAATTTAAACCACAATAGCAAAATATTTAATCTCTTTTAGTGATTGATAAATATGTGATTAATATGGATCAATAATGGTTTTCTATCTCTATATATAGATCGACCATAATGTAATTTTTCATTTTTTAAAATGTATTTTTGAATCATTTATTATTATTAATATTTTATATTAAAAATTGAACGAGCTACACATTTTCATCTTATTAAGAATTAACTAAAATATTTTACCTTTAATTATTTTTTCCTTGTGAGTATTGAAATATTTTACTAATTAGACTAGAATTAATATAAACGAAGTATTTTTTATTTTAGTTATTTTACTTTTTCTTTTCTTTTTTTCTTAATTATTTTAAATTTTTTAATTTTAATTATTTATATTTTGTTTTTAATTTTAATTACTATTTGTATTGTGCAGTTTTTTTTTTATTTAAAAAAAAAATGATGTTTTTTTTGTTAATTTCATTTTTTCCTTAAATTGTGTGTTTTTTTGAAATCCTTTCACCAATTTTATATATATATATATATATATATATATATATATATATATATATATATATATATTTAATAACATTTTTATGGTTTTTTTGTCATGTTTTTTAATTTATTTGTATGTTTTTATTACCAACATGAAAATCACCAACATTTAAAAAAAAAAAATATTCATACTTAATATGTTAGAAAAATTAAAGTGTAAAAAATAAGCCCCCTAAACAAAAAGGGTTGATTTTCCATCAACGTTTTTCAAAATTAGCATGAAAATCACTAACATTCATACTTGATACATAAGTGTGAAAATAAGCCCTCTAAAAAAAATGGGTTGATGTTGCATCAACACTTTTCAGAATTAGTGACATTTAAAAAAAATGTTACATAAGAAAATTTGAAGTGCCAAAAATATGCTACAAAAAAAAGTTATTCTTAATAACCACTTTTCAAAATCGTGTTTTTTTCTTGCTACCTCAAAAAAATAGATAATTGGTAATTTTCTCATTTGATTGGTATGTTATTCGTGTCTGCATCAAAGAATCGACATAATACAAAAGAGGGCAACTAATGTGTTGCCCATCACTAGTACAGTGTGCAATGGTGGTAACTAATAATGAGAGGCACCTAACCTCCTCTATAGCAAAATAAGTAATTCGTAGTTGTCCAACACGCACTTCAAAATTTGTTGAACATACTACATGACCCCCAGCATATCTCTGAGTGTAGGCAAGTTGACTCTCTGTTGCAACCCCATGGGGGACATCAGGGAACTCAGGGAAATCCTCCCCTCTCCTTGATAGGAAAGTGATAAAATATATGTCCTCCTCAGAGGGCCTATACCATGTCTCATGACTGACACAAAAATTCTACTCTCGAAAACTCCACCAGCGGATCAGTCGTGCCAACAAGATAGAATGCACCTTCAGGGATGTAGCCTCCTCATAGTACTTAAGGAGGCCTACATTACTCAAGAGAACTCGGGTCGTTGCGCTAATAAGGCAAGGGTATAAATCCCTCTCCCTCTCTCGCGCCACCCATGGTCGGACCACATTGTATTGGTCTGCCATTTGCTCTTGTTCCTGCTAATACTCCCTCTGTTGGCATCTATGCTACATGATTGACATATAAAATACATCAACCTCATATATAAAACATATTTTTTTATTAAATGAAAAATGTATTTTTAAATATGGAAACATAACTTTCAATTAAAAGAAAACAAATCATCAGCATGGAAAAAAAAACAGTAATGCATCGGCTCTGATGTGTTATCAAATAAAACAACACCAAAAATAGTGCGCACATACATATGATGCATCGCTTTTGGTTAGCATACATAGATTTTCAGTGTGTTGCGTCTAGAAAACCTTACGCACTGGTGCGTACATATAACCTTTTTGCACTGGTATGGAACGTTCAGGTTATCAAACACACCAAGCTATATTTTTTTAATATTATGTGTGCGGTGTGTTTGGTAAATATAAGTGCACTGGGTGTAACCTAAAAATGTATGCACCGACATACAATTTATAGCTTTTCCTGGTGCGTTGTAACATATGAAACATGCCACAAAAACCGTGGTGTGTTAGGTTCACACACCGAACTACGGTGCACCCTGTAAATTTATCGGGTGCATTGCTATAGATGCGAATCAAATATGTTGAACGCACCACACAGGAAATAAATAAAAATAAAAATAAAAAATAGTGGATATTTTTACCTATTTTGCAATTATAATCTGTTAAAAAAATAAATTAGAGAGAAACATAAACATTACCTGGAAATTTGGTCTTTAGGGAGGCATAGTTGACATGTAATTGAGAATAACAAATTCCACCATCGTTCGAGAAAATTTGAAAGCCAAACATTGAGCACGGTGTGGAACAATGTTGAACAAGAGAAGAACTGGCCGCGGAAAACTTGTATGAGGCAAGAGTGGCACTAGTGCTTCAGAGCTCTACAACACTGCAGATGGTAAAAATGAAATTTTTTACCCTCATGTATTCATAGTATCACTAGGTGACTATGGATTTTCTACAATCTGCTGAAAATAACATTCCTTGACTATCAGCTATTCTCAGAAATCTCACTGCCTTCATTATCTTTACTTTTCCTAATTCACTATATCTCATTTTCCCTTCTCTAAATTACCCTCCTGCTCTGAAAAGCTCATCTTTGGGCTTAAATCCCCTCATATTCACTTCTTCCCCTTCTTAAAAATCCTTCATTTCTACCTTTTTCCTATTTTCTAAAAAAACCCATTTAAACCCCTCCCTCTACACTCATTTCCCTCTTTTCCCTTCAAAACAATGTAAAAATTCTTTTTACATTGTTTTTGAAAAGTAACACAATTCGAGTGCTTAATTTATATTTTAGAGCCCCCCGCTCTAAATTTTTTACCCCTCACGACCATACAACCTCGGCCCTTCAAACATATTAAGCGCCTCCACTTAAAACATTCCCGAGCCCCGCAGCATTAACCTTCCCGCTCCCATATGGCCTTCGCCCTAACCTTAATACTAAGTGCCTCCACTTATTATTTAACCCTGGCCCCCACTATACATTAAACCCTCCTCCAGGTATACCCCGAGGATCCACCTACTGACTTACCCACCGCTACATCTAACCACGACCACCATCGGATCTCAACCCTCCCATCCGACAATCTAAGATCGTTATCGCACCCTCAATCACTCGGCACTTAGCAACTCTGAAACATGCGATATGGGCGGTATTCCCGATGTCCCATTCGCCACGCAGCACTCCCGCAATGCTATCGCATCCCTCCTCCAAATACCATTAACCGCCTCTCATCCCATGCAAAAACCACCTTACCGCCTCCCGCCATAAACCAAAACCGCCGCATCCATTCAAATTATCCAAAGCCCTACGACTCTGCGATAAGCCCTTATCCACCATTAACACCTCTGCATATACCCTCCAAAAAATCCCAATAAGCCAAACAAACGCAGGTTTTATTAATAAATTGTTTTTTAAACTATGCAAGTGACCAAGGTATGGGAAAACACATATTCTGTGTTTCCAAGTCCTAAATACGTTCGAAACAAATTCTTTGGGTGACGATCCAAAACTTGATTCATTTAGGGATTAAGGAGTGCCAGATCAAAGCAGGAACATCAATGGATAATGACCATTGATGGTCATTCAAACACACCAACGCAGCAAGAAATGTTTCAAACAACACAGAGATAAAGAGAAAATGGAGAACAAAAAGACCGTGACAGTGAAAGGTTAAATAATTAAAGATCAAATCAAAGGTTTAGGATGAAGAAACATGATTAAAAGACAAAGATCATAGATAAAAGGAAAACTAAAGAAATTAAATAGAAGAAGCAGAATTAAGGAAAAGACAGTGAGATATACAGTGAAGACAAATCCAAGTTTAAAGGCTAAACAGAGTTTAAAGACCAATCAAAGGCAGATTAACACAAAAGAAGGATCTGAATGACTAAGCAAACAACGTTTACTTCTTCAGGGACACATTTGTCCACCTACAACCTCATTTCACTTCAATAAAGGTAGCAACAGTTATTGAAACAGTCAGAGATATTTCCTAGCTACTTAGAAGTTATTATAAAGTTAATGAAAAGCCTTAAAATTCAAAACATATCCTAAGGTTAGCTCAGCAATTAAGTTATAAGTTATTGTTACAGTGAGTCAGTCACAGATATTTTTCCTTGGGCCTTGCATGGTCTCAATGGTCAAAATACATTAACTTTGTAATAAATACAAATCTAAAACCCTAGCTTAGGGCGACCTCCTCATTTTGTAGATAAATACTGCATGTATTATTCATTTTTAGTGTTGGTTGGTTAGCTGTTTGGATGCTTGATTGTTGGATTGACTATTAGACTAGATTAGATGAGACTATGAGTTGCAGAGGTTATTGTTCTGGAGCATTGTAACTGTTTTGGACATCAGTAATACAACCATGTTCACAGGATTCTTGAGCTATGTTAATGGTGATGTTATCCTTCTTTGTCAATGTTTTCCTTCTGTTTTCCATTTTTTCCATCATTTCTGTGATAAAAGAATAGAAATTTTAGATTAATATATGTTGTATTGGCACCTTAATTATGTCTTCTTTATTTCATCTTAATGTTTTCTTCTGTAAGGTCTGATTAGAGAACTCTTAATTTCTCTCTAGTTCCACCTAGCTTGTTGCCTTGAAATTCACTCAGTAAAGTCCAGCCAAAGAAGTTTATGGTGTGCCTTTTCCTTTGGTTTTGCTTGAAATGTTATTTTTAAGGCCTTCTTTGAAGTTTACTTATTAGATTCCAGCCAAAGAAGTCTATGGTTTTCCATGTCCTTTGGTTTGTCTTAAATTGTTGCTTTGAAGGTCTTTTAGAAGTTTGATTAAGGAAGTCAGGTGTATCTTGCTCTTTAGTTTCACTCATTGTTATCTTGAATGTTTTCTTTGTCTGAAAGTAATTCTAGGATTGCTGGATTGTTGTCTTAAGGTTTACCTAGTAGAGTCTGGCCAAATAAGTCTATGGTTTTCCTTGTCCTTTGATTTGTCTTAAACAGTTACCCAAAAGGCTTTTCTTGTTGAAGTATGGTTAAAGGATTCTTAATTTCCCTTTGGTTTTACTAATTTCACAACTTACAGTCATTTCATATTTCATCTAATCTAAAAGATCTACTTGATATAGTTAGCTTCCCTATGAAAACCCTTGCATAGTTGATGAACAATTAAATCCTTTTATGATTCCATAGCCCAATGGATTAATAACGCCCATAGTCTGTCTATTCCACTGAAACATTCAATCAATTAGTCACACAATAAATTAATCAACTAAACAAAACAAACAGTCCTAAAAACTTCATAACTAACCTAAAATCAAAAAACATAATCACAAAGATACATCATTTACAAACATAAGCATAGAGAGAGCCCTCTCTGATTCCAAGAAGGCTAGGTCCTTGGACTCCAAAGCGGTCTGATGTGGTTCCCTACAGAGTTTTTCTTGCCAATCTTGCAAATCATGGGGAGCCAACATAGTGGTGACCATACTGGGGAACTGAGTTATTAAACAACTTAATATTTCCTCAAGAACTCAAAAAAACCTCATTTAAACTTAGATGAATTAAGTGTTAGCCAAGAATGGTACCTGGTTGTTGATGTGGAAAACAGACAGCCATAAAATAATTAAAAATCATCCACCTAGTGTTGGACGGATAAGTCGTTCTTGCGGACAAGACAGACCTCCCAAGTGTCCTACGGACAGCTAGCAACAAACGGACAAATAAAAACTATTTTCTCTAGATACTGTTTGATTTGGAATTAACTATAACAGGGTTTTTAGAACCTACTTGTAGTCCAGCGCTGATCTTGTTTCCAGTGGCTTGAAGAAAGTCTTCGTCAAGGATCTGCAATCACAAACACAAGAAAAGATCAAAATCACCTACATAATAAAAATTAATTCATGAATCAAACATCTATCAAGATGATCAAGGAATTCAAGAAATGAGATAATTAATTAAATAACCCATTAATAAAACATGAGAAATAATCTATTTAACTAAAGACCTCATTGAGAAAACGGTATTCATTCCTATTATCTTTAATAAATAAGATCCTTACAACTGTGTCCGCCTTGATGTCGTACATGCCTTCCTAGGGTCCGGAACAGGCATTTCCTTTACTCTGACAAGCTTTGCACTCTCTCAGCTAAAATGCACATAGGTGTGTAATCATTCCCACATAATGATCAGTTAAGAGAGTATGAGTCTCTACAGCATTTCGCCTCAAAAATTCTCAAATTCTAACTCACTAACTCTTCCACTATCCCACACACACTCTAACCTTTGAAGCTGCACTATGGCTTTAATTTATAGGAAAAGAGAGGAGTTTATGGTTCCATATAAGAAGGGACAGAATGCTCTTTTGAAGGGATTAGGCTTCTGTTGTAGAGGTAAATCCCCTCTCCGGACAGAGGCGATCCCTACTAGCCCAAAACGGGTCTAGCAACAATTGTAACACGCTATGGTGCAGGTTTCTAATTGCAATAAACCAAATTGCGAAGAAGGCTTACCTCGAATCCAACGCTGTTGTTTGTAGAGAAGGTAGCGCTCCCGTTCCTTTGCTACGGCAGATCACAATCCTCACGCTCGTCGCGATCGAACACCTGCACACACAAGAAACATGACGAACACAAGCGTAAAACCCAATATATGAAATTATGTATCAGTCAGAGAGGACACAACTCATGATCATAATGAACAATACGAGTGGAACCATAACTAATAGTCGCTTATCATTAATTAATACAAAGGAAAATACAACCTGGCTCTGACGCTTAATCTTCCTTTGGCGGGTCGTCAGCGGAATATGTCTCAGTAAAGCTTGTCAGGAATGGAGACAAGCCTCTCTCTTCGATCGTCAATCTCCTTGCTATGGATTTGGCACTATGAGGACTATCAAAGCTCTTGCAGCATTCTTTAGGCTATGAAGGCTCTAGGAGATCTTGGAGACTAGCTTGCAAAGAGAAATGGCAAGCTTATATAGATGGTGGAAGAGGAGTTGGGATCCCTACAATCATGGGATTGGCCCTATCCTCAAGGAAGATTCCATGAGAGGTGGAAAACTACTTCCTCTACATGGAAATCCGGAGCCAAACTTCCCAACTCAATTTAGAGACCAGTTCAGGAGTTGGTTAAAGTCAATCTTCAGCCATTTATTTTTCAAAAACACCCTTTAATAAGCCTAGCGCGAGTGTGAATCTGAGACAGAGCGCCAATTGGCGTGCCCTCTTTGAAGTAATTCCCCCATTGGCACGAGTATAACACAGGCTAGTTGCGCCAATTGGCGTGCCCTCTTTGAAGTAATTCCCCCATTGGCACGAGTATAACACAGGCTAGTCGTGCCAATGGTGAAAAGGCTATTTTTAGGGTTTTTCACAAGGAGATGTCTTCAAGGGAATGAAAGTCCATGTCTAAGGGAATGCCATGAAAGTATTTTCAGGTTATGTCACTGCTCACAGGTCACGGAATAAGCCTTCCAATGTGCGGGATGGGGAATTGCAGGGACGGTGACAAATTGTTGTGTAACAGATGCCCCCTAAAGCATGAGGCCCGAAAGAGAGAGAGGGGTGAAATGCTTTATGAGAATGTGTCCAACTGAAAACACTGCCGTCGAAAAACCTGCGTAGACAAATACAACTGATATCTCAAATACATGATATATATGTGGTATGGGCACAGCCATCCATAGCAGAGTATACAATAATCCAGATCCAAGGCATGGACGCAGCCATCCAGTGAGGATCAATAAATAGACTCAGGTATGGTCGCAACCATCCAGTGAATGAGTCATGTAATTAATCATAATAATCCACAAAATCGTAGCCTGGATTTCAACAGACAAAATCCAGGGTCTTGCGCTCCATCTCAACCCGAACAAAGTACAAGTTCAAGCATGTGAATATGTGAGCTGAAGTCGAACATGCAAGAACATCTTCTGATTACCAGCCAATGATGAAATCCATTAACAGACACAAGAGGTACCACCAATAATGACAATGGCCCTCAAGGTACTATAGGTACAATCTACGGCATGTGAATCAGTGAGCTGGTGAAGAACACCCGTAGAATCACTCGATCATAGGCCAATGATGAAAACCTCATGTCGAACGCGAAGAACCTGCCATTGAGGCATGCAAGCTCCAAGGTACCATAAGGGAGTCTCTAGATCAACTTCCTGGATAATGAGCTGAAGTCGACAGGAAATGACCTTGATCGAAGGTGGGCCATAGTGTTTCCCACATCATTGACATGAGACAGAGGAACATAATGTCTTGTTGGATCAGGATCAGACGAGAATTAGAGGAAGGTTGAGACTTTTGCAGAGGTCAACTTCTCTTTAACATATCGGCGGCACGACAATGGATTTGGCAATATTTGACATCAAAAGATCAAAGGTCATGATGACGAGGCAAAGAGCATATGAGAGGTCAAAAAGGATCACCCAAACCCACGGAGGCAAGTGGAAAACAAGATGAGATTTCCCCAACCCAACACAAATGCAGACAAGTGCCATGTTCAAGAGCGACATACTGCCGACACGACAATGATTTTGGTTCCATTTTTCCCCCACCATTTATGGTGAGTACCTCTTTATTTTTACACAAGCTTGAAGAGGATACCATATGCTTGTCACATAATTCTGTCCTTCGAACAAACCCAACCTAGTACATTTAACGAGCCCTAGGAAGGAGAAACTCGAATATCGTCATCACGACTGAATCCAATGTCATCAGGGTTTAATGAGTCTAACAAAGGAATAACTCGGCGTCTTTTCATGTTTAGAGAGTTTGAAAAGACAGCAGAAAAGTAAACTCCAACGGTCCCTTTTCGTAAATAGTTCCTCAGATCCGAAAAGGTAGAAAACTATGTCTGAGAAATCCTCCTAGTCGCAATAGTCTAGGGTATTCATTTTTCGTAAGTAATCTATTCCAGCCCGAAAAATGGGTAAATGTATACTGGGTAGATGTCGTTTCGTGTCCACTTTAACGAGATCGAAACAGCAAGGGACTCAGCGATCTTTTCATGTTTAGAGATTCAGAAAAGAGCTGAATGTTGACTCCTCCTGGAGGAACGAGTGGTATAAAGGGTAGCAACTGGTTCCGGTAATGGTGGAACTGCTCAGAACAAGTAAAGGTTAAGAGGTTGGCTAACAAGACCACTCATCGCAGCGGTTCCTCAGGAACGGGTAAAACAACCAAGTGAAGGCATATGATCGGCCAAGAAGATAGTGACGATGGAGTGAGAAAACCAAGGCTCATCGGGAAAAACAGGCTGATAATATGGCAATCATGGGAATGGCTTCATTTTTACACAAGCTTGAAACAAAGATAAACTATGCTTGAAACCGATTTCATTTTTACACAAGCTTGAAATGGAAATAAACTATGCTTGAAAAAGTAAGCATGCCCCCAACACGGTGACTCAATTCGAGGTACATGCCCCCCAAGCTTCAGTCCATGCACCTAAGTAAACAGATGGAGGGAGTGAAGGTCCAAGTTACGAGATCTAAGAAAGACTCGACTGGGATTTTATGAGATCTGATCAAAGACTAGAATTGAACAAGAATGTGTTTCATTATTTTAACGAGGTTGACACATTAAAAGAACTATCCTCAAGACACCTTGTTTCATGTTTTAAGGAGCTTGGCACAAGACAAGGAACTCTTCTCCGACAACCTTGTTTCATTTTTTAAGGAGCTTGACACAGGAAAACAAACTCTGCTCCGCAACCTTGTTTCATTTTTTAAGGATCTTGACACAAGACAAGGAACTCTGCTCCAACAACCTTGTTTCATCTTTTAAGGAGCTTGACACAGGAAAAGAACCATGCTCCGATGACCTCATCATAATGAACAATACTTCATCGCTTCCAAGAGTTCTACTCCTGATGGAAGGAAAACATCTCGGAAATCAGGACCCAATGCCCCCAACACACTATGCACGACGGCATCATCACTGAGTACAGGCACGGGGTATGTAGCCACATAGTTGACCTGCGGTGGGGCAGATACAATGGGTAGATAAAAACCAGGAAGGGATGATGGTGGGCTAGCTTCCACTTCAGGACCAAAGAACGAAAGATGGTCAATGGTCACGATCCTTCCTTCATGTGGAAAATAGACCACACGAAAAAGGGAGGAGACAAGAGCTCCCACGGCATAGGTTTAATTGTGCCCCAAGAGCACATTGAAATCCAAGGGGCCTGGAACAACCATCACGTCCATATGGACGGTTTTACCTCCCAAAGTAACAGGTAACCTTGGAAGGATCCCTAACGGTTGACTAGTTCTTCTGTTGAACGTCAACAGATTCTGTGTAACAGGCGCAAGTGGTGGTGAACCGAAAGCTTGCCAAGTAGTTGAGGATAGAACACTAACAGACACGCCTTCGTCTATAATAGTGCTAGGTACGACCAGACCAAAGGCCTGTACTATTATCTCAAAAGGCACATAAGACGGAAGGCGGTAGCCTGCAAATCGATTCCAATCAAAGGAAGCGACCAAACTACTTGGAGGGGCTACCATCGAACCGAGATGGTCTTCCCCCGGTGTTACAGAAGAATAAGGAGCGTCCTCCATGACCTCCATCTCGAAGGTGGGAGGAGAATCCTCTAGGACCTCCATCATGGGAGGCGGAGGAGCAGCTTCTTAAGGTATAGGGACATGAGAATCTTTCTCCAAGTCCAAGGAATCTGAAGAAACAAGAAGAACCTGAGGGATGTGAGATCAAATCTCAACAGAAAATACTTGGTGCACCGCTAACGGGGCCAGCTCAACCGATCCCACGACCAAAGGTTGGTTGGGGATGGATTCCTGAATTTGAATTTCCGGGGGAGCGGGATCGACCAAGGATGACTCTTGACCAATCGTAGGATCAGCTGGTGGAGGACTCAAAGAAATTTGTTTATAACCATCCGGGAGGCATGGTGAAGAGATAGTTAAGTTTTCCAAAACTCTATTGGCTTCATCCATATACGGACAAAGGTGAATGGCATGGTGCCCTTCACACAACTTACAGGGATTGGTAATCTTACCTTACTTCTTAGGAGCCTTACCAACCAGTTGAAGACATGCCCCCAACTTGACTCCCGGAATCCAAAGGCAACGACGGACGACCATTGGACCATACTTCAAGCACCTTGGAAATTCCAGGGCAATCTCGAATAAGATGGTCTCCCGTGCACGACATGCAAGGGAACTTGACTTTCCGCGGAGGGTTGGAAGATTTATAAAGAGGAGGTGCTTCGGAAGCAATAACTGTAGCCTTAGCCTCTCTCTTATCAGACTTCTTCTTCGTTTTCTTCTTCTTCTTCTTCTTAGCCACCTGGTTACTCGAATCCGGACTTTCACCAGGTGAAGTAGAAGAGGAGGACGTAGAAATAGGCGAAGAAGGGGAGAGGTCCACCTTAGAATCAGCATGACGTTGTTCAGGCGAAGGAACTGATTGACCAGTAGCCGAGACATTCAGAACCACAGAGGTTGAAAACAACCAAACAGGCAACCCAACAGTTAACCCAGGAAGGGACAACGTTCCCATATAAGGAGCACCAACATTTCCAAAAGGAGGAAAATGACCAAGATTCCCATCGGAGGGGATTCCTTGGTTGGTGAACTCTGGAAAAGTTTCCATCAAAAATGATCTTCAAAACAACACCCTAAGGAAACTAAATTTAACCAGGAATATTTCGTGGGCAGTTAATTTTTAAAACATTGAAACAAAACTCTATCGTTTCATCTTTTAAGAGTCGAGAAATAGGAAAAAGGTGACTCTATCACTTTCAGATTGGAAACAAGCGTGAAATGACAAGCACTTGATGATATTTTCAAATTTAATGAGTCAGAAAATATCGAAATGACTACTCTGGAACTCTAGGCAAAAGGGTGTACCAGATAACCTTGAACTGCAATATACACCTTGGTTTCAAAATGAAGGATAAATCAACCAAGGACTCAACGTACGTGCAGGCAATCTCCCCGAATGTTGTGTCTGGTGTATCACGGGTATAAGGTGGCAGACTTGGCTTCCTACGGATAAAGGATAGCAACCTAGTGGGGTCTCCCTTTATATACGCGACGGTACGGGGAGCACAAGTCCGTACTAGCGCTGTCTAAAGCCAAAAGGCGAACGATAGCTACTAGGTTTAAAGACACCGGAACACGTCTCTAGCCTAGACCTCTAAATGTTTCGTTAATGTTTCAATGCTGCCTTAGTGTAAATTGAATAAATTTTAATGTTTATCTTCAATTATGTCTCGGTTTCAAGGCCCTACCGAAAACATTCCAAAAGTAATTTCAAACGTTCAACGATGCGAATAATGCAATGTAATCTATGCAAAATCCTCTTTTTCGAAAACTATGCAATTGTAATCTATGCACAATTTCCTTTTCCTTTTCAAATTATAAGAATGCATTCAATGCATTTTTCGATGAAATGAGAATCTACTTAATGCATGCTTTTAATGAAAGAGAATGCACTCAAAGTGATCTCTAGTTTTCAATCAGTAAACAATGTAATCTAAGTTCAATGATGGATCTCAAAAAATACTTTTCAATGCAATGTGATCTAATGCATTTTAACGAAAAGCAAACTATGAGACGAAAACTAAAAGAACGCAAATCTCCTTAATGAAGGATGAATGCAAAACAGATGTAAAAAAAACACTAAGAATTCAATCGTTGTTTCAAAACACTTTGTAACAAAATTCCTCAAAAGTTGACAAGACATATGAGGTCAAACACAAAGAGGACTTCCAAAGCATGAGATCAAAACAAGGCATTCATTCCCTTTTACATCAAATAATCATGGAAATAAGACATTTCAAATAATGAGCAATGTAATCTATGCTCATACAGTGAAAATACCAGAAGGGAAAGACACACTGGTGAAGGATTTAGGGAACAAGTCTCAATTTTCACACACCTTGAAATTGGCACGAATTTGTCACTGACAACTAGCGCCAACTGGCGCCACTTGCTCACTGAAAACTAGCGCCAATGGCAAATTGGCGCGAGTTGCTAACTGACAACAAGCGCCAACGCCTGAAAATGAAAAAACAAAGAATTTCTCCCAACCAAGACTAGACTCACCACTTCAAGCAGAATCTCCAAGACTCAAATGAACCATGTAATCTAGGCTCAAAGCGAGATAGAGAGGAATTCGAATGAAGAAGAATCCAATCACTCAAATAACGCAATAAAATGGTAGACAACCACCAAACGAATGCAGAGAAGCAATCACAAAGCTGACTGAACAGACAGAAACCACAAACTCCCAAGGGAGGCTCAACGCACAATAGCACCTAGATGCCCTAGGGCTAAAATGTAAAATCGATAGAAACGGGAAAACAACCAAAGGAAGAAGGTCACAGTCAGTCAAACAAGGCTCCAGAACACTCAAGCAGTCGAAAAAAAGAAACCAAAACCACATATCATGCTCAGAAAGCTCAAAACCAAGCAAACCCTAACACCTTTCAGCATTGGCGCGACTGTCAGGATATTAAGCGCGCCAGTCAAGTTTGCTATGAAAAAATAAAAATAAGCAATCCAAGAAGTAGACCAGTGATGTTGGAGTTCAAACCAAAAGCCAAACTCACGAAAAGAGCCAGCCAAAAGAGCTGATCAAGCAAGCAAAGTCAAGAATCGACCGAAAGACAAGACAATACTCCAAGGGTTCAGTTCATAAACTAAACCGGAGATTGACTGAAGCAGCATTCATCTACTTTCGCTAATGCATAGCAAGAGAATTTCGAAGGCTATCTGGCTAACTTCAGGCTCTGTCTGTAGTTTATAAAGCAAACAACAAGCTAAGTCCCCAGCGGAGTCGCCAATTTGTTGTAGAGGTAAATCCCCTCTGCGGACAGAGGCGATCCCTACTAGCCCATAATGGTTCTAGCAACAATCGTAACACGCTATGGTGCAGGTTCCTAATTGCAATAAACCAACTTGCGAAGAAGGCTTACCTCGAATCCAACGTTGTTGTTTGTAGAGAAGGTAGAGCTCTCGTTCCTTTGCTCCGGCAAATCACAATCCTCACGCTCGTTGAGATCGAACACCTGCACACACAAGAAACATGACGAACACAAGCGTAAAACCCAATATATGAAATTATGTATCAGTCAGAGAGGACACAACTCATGATCATAATGAACAATACGAGTGGAACCATAACCAATAGTCACTTATCATTAATTAATACAAAGGAAAATACAACCTGGCTCTGACGCTGAATCTTCCTTCGGCGGGTCGTCAGCGGAATATGTCTTAGTAAAGCTTGTCAGGAATGGGGACAAGCCTCTCTCTTCGATCGTCAATCTCCTTGCTATGGATTTGGCACTATGAGGACTATCAAATCTCTTGCAGCATTCCTTAGGCTATGAAGGCTCTTGGAGATTCTTGGAGACTAGCTTGCAAAGAGAAATGGCAAGCTTATATAGATGGTGGAAAAGGAGTTGGGATCCCTACAATCATGGGATTGGCCCTATCCTCAAGGAAGCTTCCATGAGAGGTGGCAAACTACTTCCTCTACATGGAAATCCAGAGCCAAACATCCCAACTCAATTTAGAGACCAGTTCAGGAGTTGGTTAAAGTAAATCTTCCGCCATTAATTTTTAAAAAACACCCTTTATTAAGCCTAGCACGAGTGCGACTCTGAGACAAAGCGCCAATTGGCACGCCCTCTTTGAAGGATTTCGCCCATTGGCGCGGGTATAACACAGGCTAGTCGCGCCAAGGGTGAAAAGGCTATTTTTAGGGTTTTTCACAAGGAGATGTCTTCAGGGGAATGAAATTCCATGTCTAGAGGAATGCCATGAAAGTGTTTTCAGGTTATGTCACTGCTCACAGGTCACGGAATAAGCCTTCCAATGTGCGGGATGGGGAATTGCAGGAACGGTGACAAATTTTTGTGTAACATATGCCCCCTAAAGCATGAGGCCCGAAAGAGAGAGAGGGGTGAAATGCTTTACGAGAACGTGTCCAACTGAAAACACTGCCATCGGAAAACCTGCGTAGAGAAATACAACTGATATCTCAAATACATGATATATATGTGGTATGGGTGCAGCCATCCATAGTAGAGTATACAATAATCCAGATCCAAGGCATGGACGCAGCCATCCAGTGAGGATCAATAAATAGACTCAGGTATGGTCGCAGCCATCCAGTGAATGAATCATGTAATTAATCATAATAATCCACAAAATTGCAGCCTGGATTTCAACAGACAAAATCCAGGGTCTTGCGCTCCATCTCGACCCGAACAAAGTACAAGTTCAAGCATGTGAATATGTGAGCAGAAGTCGAACATGCAAGAACATCGTCTGATTACCAGCCAATGATGAAATCCATTAACAGACGCAAGAGGTACCACCAATAATGACAATGGCCCTCAAGGTACTATAGGTACAATCTACGGCATGTGAATCAGTGAGCTAGCATCGAACACCCGTAGAATCACTCGATCAGAGGCCAATGATGAAAACCTCACGTCGAACGCGAAGAACCTGCCATTGAGGCATGCAGGCTCCAAGGTACCAGAAGGGAGTCTCTAGATCATCTTCCTGGATAATGAGCTGAAGTCGACAGGAATTGACCTTGATCGAAGGTGGGCTATATTGTTTCCCACATCATCGATACGAGACATACGAACATAATGTCTTGGTGAATCAGGATCAGACGAGAATCAGAGGAAGGTTGAGACTTTTGCAGAGGTAAAATTCTCTTAAACATATCGGCGGCACGATAGTGGATTTGGCAATATTTGACATCAAAAGATCAAAGGTAATGATGACGAGGCAAAGAGCAGATGAGAGGTCAAAAAGGATCACCCAAACCCACGGAGGCAAGTGGAAAACGAGATGAGATTTCCCCAACCCGACACGAATGCAGACAGGTGCCATGTTCAAGAGCGACATACTGTCGACAGTACGACAATGATTTTGGTTCCATTTTTCCCCCACCATTTATGGCGAGTACCTCTTTATTTTTACACAAGCTTGAAGAGGATACCATATGCTTGTCACATAAGTCTGTCCTTCGGACAAACCCAACCTAGTACATTTAACGAGCCCTAGGAAGGAGAAACTCGAATATCGTCATCACGACTGAATCCAATGTCATCAGGGTTTAACGAGTCTGACAAAGGAAGAACTCGGCGTCTTTTCATGTTTAGAGAGTTTGAAAAGACAGCAGAAAAGTACACTCCAACGGTCCCTTTTCGTAAATAGTTCCTCAGATCCGAAAAGGTAGAAAACTATGTCTGAGAAATCCTCCTAGTCGCAATAGGCTATGGTATTCCTTTTTCGTAAGTAATCTATCCCAGCCCGAAAAAGGGGTAAACGTATACTGGGTAGATGTCGTTTCGTGTCCACTTTAACGAGATCGAAACGACAAGGGACTCAGCGATCTTTTCATGTTTAGAGAGTCAGAAAAGAGCTTAAAGTTGACTCCTCCTGGAGGAACGAGTGGTACAAAGGGTAGCAACTGGTTCCGGTAATAGTGAAACTGCTCATAACAAGTAAAGGTTAAGAGGTTGGCTAACAAGACCACTCATCACAGCGGTTCCTCAGGAACGGGTAAAACAACCAAGTGAAGGCATATGATCGGCCAAGCAGATAGTGACGATGGAGTGAGAAAACCAAGGCTCATCTAGAAAAACAAGCTGATAATATGGAAATCATGGGAATGGTTTCATTTTTACACAATCTTGAAACAAAGATAAACTATGATTGAAACCGGTTTCATTTTTACACAAGCTTGAAACGGAAACAAACTATGCTTGAAAAAGTAAGTATGCCCCCAGCATGGTGACTATATTCGAGGTACATGCCCCCCAAGCTTCAGTCCATGCACCTGAGTAAATAGATGGAGGGAGTGAAGGTTCAAGTTACGAGATCTAAGAAAGACTCGACTGGGATTTTACGAGATCTGATCAAAGACTCAAATTGAACAAGAACGTGTTTCATTATTTTAACGAGGTTGACACATTAAAAGAACTATCCTCAGGACACCTTGTTTCATGTTTTAAGGAGCTTGGCACAAGACAAGGAACTTTGCTCCGACAACCTTGTTTCATTTTTTAAGGAGCTTGACACGGGAAAACAAACTCTGCTCTGCAACCTTGTTTCATTTTTTAAGGAGCTTGACGCAAGACAAGGAACTCTACTCCAACGACCTTGTTTCATTTTTTAAGGAGCTTGACACAGGAAAAGAACCATGCTCTGATGACCTCATCATAATGAACAAGAAGTCATCGCATTCCCATACTCAGATCAAAACTAACTAAACTTGTTCTGATACAGAAATGATTTTAATATTACATCAATAGTGTAGACACAACATGGACGCATCTATCTGTCTTGAATATTCTATTGCATAATGAATAATATAACTCCTCGCAGCCTAGATAGTGGAAACTAGATCCAGGGTCTTGATTTTCGCTACTCGAACTAGTATGATTGTATCCATGAAATTAAATGTGTTGAAGTCGAACATGGTAGAATCCATTTGATTACCAGTCAATGATGTGAATTGTTAAAAAGTGTGACAGAAACCACCAATAATGACAATGGCTCTCAAAGTACTTAGTACAATCCATAAAATGTGAATAAGTGATCTGAAGTCGAACATTTCACGGAATCATTTGATCGAAAGTCAATGATGCAACTTGTTGTCGAAGGCGAGAAACCTACAATAAAGGCATGCAGGTTCCAAGGTACTAACGAATTCTATATCAAGTTTCTAGATGATGAGTTGTCGTCGATAGAAAGTGATCCGTCGTAAGAAATCTCACAACACGAAACCATAGATCAAGTTTTGAAGAAATTTTTTGCAATGAATGACTCAGGTATGTTCAACACGAATGGAGACAAATGTTTGCAGATGAATGGTTTGTTTGACTATCCTCTTGAACACATAACGACACTGCAGATGGTTTTGTAACAATTTCCCTAAGCTAATACCCAGAAACCGGCTGAAGACTTTCAATGTGGTTTGATTAACTGATAGGAAAAGGATTTTCCCAACCCAGGTAGAAGTGTGACAAAAAATTTCGTGTTCAAGAGTGGTTTACTGCTTTTAAATCAAAGTGTAACAAATGGATTCGTTTTCTCTCTTTTTCCCCCGCCATTTCTAGCAAGTACCTCTTTATTTTTTACAAGCTTGAGGAGGATAACATTTGCTTGTTTATAAGCTCATCCTTCGGATGAGTCCAACTTAGTTTAAAATCGAACCCTAAGAAGGAGTGGTTCGTTCGTTTTTGTAATCCAGTCCTTTACCGTTAAATTTTAACGAGTCCAAAGAGGAGAAACCTTGTCATTTTAGGAGCCGAAGAAAAAACTTAAGAAAACTCCATGGGTGTACTTTTTCGTAATTTTAGTCTCCGGTGCCCGAAAAAGAACAAAATAATGAGGATAACTCTATTAACCATGATTAGTCAATGTATACCTTTTTCGTAAATAGTCCATTTCAGTCCGTAACGGTAAACTTATACCGAAGAGATGATGGATGACCGTTCATTTCCTTTAACGAGTTCGAATAGAATAATTACTCGGTAATCTTTTCATCTTTAGAGAGCCTGAAAAGGGCTTAAAAGAGGACTCCATGGTTTCACTTTTTCGTAAATTTTAAAGAGCCCGAAAAAGTGATAAAAGTATATTCTTCTTCAAAAATGACCATTTCACCTGGAAAATCCAGTATTCTGCACAAAAACTCAAAAAATTAAACGTACATGATTTAATGATTTAAAAAAAAAAAAAAAAAAAAAAAAAAAAAAAAAAAAAAATTTGAAAACCCATATTATTAAAGTAAAAAATAAACAAATTTGAATTTCATTTATTGGAAAAAAAATTATAAAAAGGAGTTTTCCAAATTCATTTTTATTGTTTGAGTTCAGAGAGAAGATTTGAGAGCTTTTTGGCAAAAAATGCTCCAAAGAAGATTCTGGAAAAACTGACAGTTGAAATTAAACTGTCTGCTCCATGTAATCCACGTCCTCTTTTCCTTGCTTTTCATCCGTTCATTTCCCTAATTTAGGGTTTAAAATTCATTTTTGGAGAGGAAATAGGTTCAAAATTCCGCCCTCGGGGGTCCGCAGGTAAGACACACGGTACCTGCGGACCCCGACATTTTCTTACAAAGAAAAATGTCATGGCCCCGCACTTTTAGCATAGAGACCGTGTGGAGCTATGCAGTGTCTTTGAGCATAAAGTGCGGGGGCACCATGAAGAATTTAAAAACATAATTTCTTCCAAAATTACCCAAAATTTTTGCTTTAAAATGATTCTACTCTTTCATTTTTCTCATTGTAGGATATTTACAATGCTCATATGGCGGGAACGTGAACATGAGGAGGTGGATGAAGCTGCAATGATTCATCCGCCTACATTACAAGTTTTAAGAGCATGCAGGCTACTTAAATTTTGGGCTATCAGCAGCATGAGAGCTCAAGTAGACCTTCTCACTTGGTTGGTAAACAAGTGGGATGTTCAGGACCAGTGTTTCATTATTGGAGGCAACCGGCTCGAAATTGAGCTGGAGGACATATATTTTTTGACTGGTTTGTCTAAGAGAGGCGAACCACTTTCTCTATTTGGGGCTAGACCAGGTGGCCAATCTGTTGCTAGCCTACAATTAGAGTTTTGCAATGATGAGGCTAATCCAAAAGACAAATGGATTGATATTAAAACTATCATCCGTCCTTAATTAAAAATGATTGCATTTACCGTTACCAATTTATGTGGAAGTGCAACTTTTCATGTGGCTACTAGATCTCAAATGCGGATTACAGTGGATTGCTTCTGAAGCACTATATTCAACTGGTGCGAGGCAGTGTTGGCTAATGTCAAAGGCCATCTAACTAGAGAAAAAAATGGGAAGTTAAATAACTTTGGATATGGATCGATTGTAGTTACTTTTTCTCTAGAGAGGATTCCTCTACTAGCCCCGCAACATATTCCAGTTGATGCTGGTAGAGCTCAAGAGCCTCAGATGGTTCGATGGGTTGCTTTGATGGCCCATCACAGCGTGGGTGGAGAGATTTTTCGATTTCCCCCGACATATTTCCGTTGGTTAGAGCACCAACTCTTTGTGATAGACGATTTTCCTTATGCGGGCATAGATTTCCACGGCAACTGAGATATGCCACTTCCTCCAGGAGTTCAGTGGGATGAGTCAGGTAAAAAATCTCTTTGACATGCTCTAATTTCTAAACTTTATTTTGTTTTTTAAATCATCCAAAACTGATAACAAAAATTTCAAATGTAGATGTGGGTCCACGTCGACCAACCACTCTCCACCCCTTTGACAGGAGGCAAAGGGATGCATCTACAGCAGCACCACTACCACAGGATCATACAGCAGAAATCCTCACTGATTTGGAACACCATTTGGAGCGACTGACTCTAGACATCCCAGAGACTACTATAGATGACATTCCTCTTCGCTTACAAAGATATGTCATTGGTGTTCCTAGACCATTCAGGAGATTCTTGAGTAGAGTGGCACGAGCTGTAGTATACTATCATGATCATTACCACGGATAGTGGATGATCGATTGTATAGACTCTTCTCATTTTTTTGTATCACTTTTTTCCGATCATAAGGCGTTTTGAACCTATGATTGAGGACGATGTACTATTTTTTGAAACACTACTCTATGCTATGATATACTACTATTTTCAGTTACCTGTCCAACATGTTATCGAATGTTGATTTACTGTTTTTATTATTGCAAATGCATGTTAATCACACTAGAAGCTATTGCATCTGCTAATGTGTTTAAATTTCTTGGAATGTGTTGATACTCAATATAATCAAATTCTCGTTCCAAGAGACGAACTCTCAAAAATAATCTTAATAACACTGGGTTTCTAATTGCATATACTTAGTTTAATTGTAATACAACGAGTTCAGAATCAAGCCTAACGATCAAACTCTTAATTCCAAATGAAATGGATTCAGTCAATAACTCAATAACTGTGCTATATTATGCAATATTGTTTGTCGTTTGACCGAGGCTTACCCCATGCATAGATATTAACTCGCCAGAGGCTGAATAAATAACCCAGGCTGTGGAAGAGATGTTCTGTGTACTACGACAAGCACCATCAGCAAAACCAATGTATGTTTGAAAAGACGTCGACATCTGCAATATTAAGAGTAATCCAGATAAGCAGGAATAGTAGTAGAAGCACACTTAAACTAGGCACATGTTTCTAATCTACAGCACACCAGCTAAAAATAAATAATATACAGGAAAGATCTCCACACAAGAATCAAGCGTAATATCTCTTCAAATAAATCCCATTTCTGGGTTTGCCTAAAGAGACCCGGTCAAAATCAATCAATTCATAGGCCCCTTTTGCAAGTTGTCACTTGATAATATAAGGACCATGCCACATGGGTTAGAATTTCCCAGCCCCTAGCTTATCGTTAGCTTGATCATAAACCAAGACTAGGTCTCCTTCTGAAAAAATCCGAGGTGTAACCTTTCTATCATACTGAGCTTTCATTCGTTTCGCATGAGTCTTGGTGGCTAGTGCAGCAGTGCACTGATTCTCATCTAATTGAGCTAATTATAAAAAATGTTTCTCCTCTTCAGAATTGGCTGGTAATAACTCTATGGCTAGTTGTAGTGACGGTATCTCGCATTCAATGGGTAATATCGCTTCTAAACCGTAAACCAGTTGAAAAGAGGTAAAACCTGTCGATGTTTTTGCTAAGGTTCGAAATGCCCAAAGTGCTGAAAAGAACATGGTATTCCAATTCGACTTATGAATTCCAATGATTCGTTTGATCATGGTGACTAAAACTTTATTGATAGCTTCAACCTGACCATTGGCCTGCGGGTAATATGGTGTAGAACTGTCATGGCGCAGGCCAAGTTGATCAGTCAGTTCAGTCATCATGATGTTTCGAAAATGGCTCCCATGATCAGTAATTATCGCTTGGGGTACACCGAAACGAGCAATCACCTGATTGAACACGAAGTAGTTGCAGTTTTTCCATCTGCCGCAAATGTAGGCATCGCCTCGGCCCATTTGGTAAAATAATCTACTGCTAGAATAATATACCCATGCCCCCCAGCCGAGTGATGGTTAAATGTAATGAAGTCAATGCCCCATTTTGCAAAAGGACCGACAGCAATTATAGGGTGAAGAGGAGCAGGTGGTGCACACATTTCTCGATCGAATATTTGACAATTATGACATTTTCGGACCGCATAAATACAATATTTAAATAAGGACGGCCAGAAATAACTTGCGCGCAATATCTTTTGGGCTATGGCGTACCCAGACATATGACCGCCACATGCTCCAGAGTGACACTCATTTAAAACCTTTTCGGCTTCTTCATGGGTGAGACAACGTCGAAAAACAGAGTCCGCACCACGATGGTATAGTGTGTCGCCAACAATATGATATTGTTGAGACTGGAAACGGATTTTACGTCATTGTGACCGTGAAAGTTCGGGCTGAAAATATTGGGTCTGCAGAAATGATAATGATATCTCCATACCAAGGATCAATGGTACTAATGAGAAACAAGGATTCGTCCGCGATTGGCTGTTTTGCCACAATTTCTGCATCAGTACACGGGAAGTCACACATAAGTTCAGCAAATATCAATGATTTTTTTGATTTGGATTTCTCAAATTCCAAATAAAACTCCTGTAGGATAACAATCCATTTGGAGTATTTGCCCCCCAGCAATTGTTTGGTCAAGATATACATCATAGGGTTACAATCAGAAATCACTATTATTTTTCATAAAAGTATGTAATGACGAAAACGTTGGACAGCTTGAATGGTTGCCAAGGCCAATTTCTCCACATGTGAATACTTGATTTCAGTCGGATGCAAGTTGCGACTAATATAGTAAATCACATGTTCACAATGGAATTCATCTTCCTGAACTAGAACCATTCCTATCGTGGAATCAGAAGCGGCGAGGTACAAAAAGTAATCCTGGTTGTAATTGGGAGGATGCAGTAACAGTGCATGGGTCAACACGTGTTTCAGAGCATCAAAAGATCGATCAGTGATCTCATCCCAAAATAAAGGAATATTCTGTTTTAACAACCTAGTGAAACATTTTGTTAACTCGACGTAGTTAGGAATGACTCAACGTAAAAAGTTTTCTTTCCCTTACAAACTTTGGAGTTGGCGAAGAGTAGAAGGAGGAGGTAAATTGATGATTGCCTCAACCTTTGATGGATCAACACGAATGCCTGCCTTTGAGACAATAAATCCCAGCAATCGTCCAGATTGTACACAAAAAAAACACATTTGTGAGGATTTAGACGAATCCTATAATGCCTACATCGTATAAAAATGGTTCGTAAATGAGTGATATGATCTACTCTGCGCGAAGAATGAGCAGGAAAATCATCAAGGTAGGGTTGTACAATGTGTTTAATGTCATGAAATTCATAAGACATGGCTCTTTGAAAAGTGGTGCAATCATTCTTAAGTCCAAAGGGTAGTTTGTGATAAGAAAAAGTTCCCCATGGACAAATGAAAGTTGTTTTGGGTTGATCTGCAAGGAGTATGTTGATTTGATTGTAGCCGGAAAATCCATCCATGAATGAAAACATTTCACTTCCAGCACAATCGTCAATAATTTGATCGATGTAAGGGGTTGGATAATTGTCCTTTGGACAAGATCGATTTATATCCCTATAATCGATACACACTCGTATTGTTCCTTGTTTTTTATTGACCGGAACAATATTAGATACCCAATCCGTTAACGGGATCAGATAAATAAAACCTACACAAAGTAATTTTTCAACTTCGGCTTTAATAGTGGTAGCTTTTCTCAGATGTATCTAACGTAATCTCTGTCTAACAGGTTTAGCATCCGGGTATGTCTTAATTTTATGAACAATAGTCGACGGATCGATTCCTGGCATTTCTTCATATGACCAGGTAAAAATGTCATGGAATTCCTGAAATAGGGCTTTATATGCTTGGATTTCATCAGTCGTACAGGAAGCACCTATATGAATGTTTTCAACAATTCCACGTTTTACTTAAACGTCAAGGGGAACCGTTGTGGAAATATTTTCTAAATTCAATTCAAAATCGAAATGTGAGAGAGGATTCTGAGGTTCTTTGACGTAATCAGTAGTAAAAATGGAGGAAAAATTATTCTCAAAATGATCGAGATCAGGTAAAAACAAATACCTATGATGAACATCTTCCCATGGTAACTCATCGACCGACAAGAATTCACGAATATGTTCATCAGTATTGAATACTTGTTGAGCAAGATCCAGAATCGATGTCGAAGCGGAGCTCGATATTGAAAATGACTCCTCATCGATCACATTCACTGGATCAGATTCAGTTGAAGGAATATCAGAAAATGACTATATAGTCTGATATGCTAACTCAAAAGGACTCAAAGGCATCGCGCCATCGAAAGAATCCAATTTTGATTCTGAAGGTACTATCCAAGGATCAAAAAAGGAAAAAGTACTTGATGTAATCATATTGATATTAGCAATAGGAGGCTATACGTTGGGAGCAGGTAGGGAAAAAGTTCCTAGTAAATCCGAATATTTAAGCAAACCTACTCCGACATCCTTATAAGGGATAGTCGATTTTCCGATATGTTGGATGCTATCAGTAGAGGTTGGGTCGGATGAATAATATGAGAGCTGATCTATTTTAAAGATCTTTCCTTTATGAGGAAACATGATAAGACGAAAGATCAATGATACAACAGCAGTCATGGCGTAAGACCAACTGCGACCCAGGAGAAGGTTGTAATCCAGAGGGGCATCAACAACTTCCACATCTAGGTTAACCATTTTACCTTCGACCTCTATCGGTAGATCTTGTAAAATACAATATGGTTGAAAACCTCTTCCATCAAAAGCTTTGAGAATAGTTGGTGATTGGTTAATTGTCGGAGAACCAAGTGATTTCCAACATTTTAACGACATAATACACGTAGAAGCCCCTTCATCAACAACAGTATGAAAGATACGTTTGTTTTTTACTATTATCGGAATTTGAAAAGCCATTTGATGGGGTAGGCGGGGTGTAAAATTATCTAAATCGAAGATCATGAGGTTCGAATCCTAGAGATCTACGGCTCCTAAGGCTGACAAAAGTAATTTTCTTTGGGTTGGGCATGATTGCAACACTTCTAAAGCCGAAATTGTTGAAGGGGAAATCGCCAAATCTTCAACAATATTGTAATTCTGAGCAGCTCTCGCATGTGGATTGAAAGATGATTTACGAAGTACAACTTTAGCGAGCAGTTTGATTACTAAGTCAGGATTTTGTTTCTCGATCTATAACGGATCAGAAACTGAGGGAGATGTAGTTGATGCTGAATTAGATGTTTCTACTTCTTTACGAGGATTTTTACTACCGTAATCCTGCGATAGCGTCGCAACCATCAAGATATTCTCTAGCGCATTTGAGGAAGATCCAACCATGTTACTATCTTGAGCAGGAAAGGGATCCTTCAAGACAGCAGGTATGGGAACCCTTAACGAATTTTGATACCTCGGCTCTATGCGGGCACTCTTTGGTAAAATGATCCTCATCACATATCAGACAAGGATATCGAGGTTTGCATTTTTCGTCAGTTGGTTCAGTTGTATCGTTTTTATCTTTTGAAGATTTTTTCTTTTTATTCTTACCACCAATTTTAGGTTTGGTTGTAGATGATTCTACAACATGAATATCGGCGGAAGTTTCAATAGAAGAATCTCCTTTTGGTGAATCGGGTAAAGTGATAATAGGAGAAGTCGTCTTGGATGATTTCTTCTTACTTTTACCAGTGCTAACAGAACCAATTACACCATCAGCGGCATGAGAGCCAGAAGGAGTTGTAGTTAATTGACCAGGTCTTGGTAAATCGGGGATTTATCATACAGAGTACCTGACTGAGTATATACAAGGTCGAGGTACTGAGCCTGAGCATGACTTTCTCTTCTGTAACAACGCCTCCTTTGGTCACATCTTCAATAATTTTGGGCAATAACAATTTAATAAACCATTCAGCCAAAATTTGATCTGGAATAAATTCTTTCACTAAACGCCTTCTACGTCTCCATTCATGAATGTGATCGAATATGTGCGTGGACGTAGACTGTTTTAATGAAGTCGGCAATTTTGTTCCGTTGTCGTATCTGACAAGCAACTGAAAATGGGTTAAGAAAGCAGTAGCTAGTGCATTAAAATTATTAAAAGAACCGCATGGTAACTCAATGTACCATTTGGTAGCTAGACCAATGAGATTTCTCTGAAAAAGAAGCAATTGAATCAAATCATCGATGATTGAATTGGATGCACACCAGAGGTGATAATTCATAACATGATTAGATGGGTCCTCTCCTGACTTACCCTCAAACTTTGTAATATCACTGGGAAACTTTTTAGGCATCAGCGACCAATATGGAAGATAAAATATAGGATCGTTCGTAAGGCACGATAGATCCGGTAAATATAAAGTTGCTATAAATGGTAACCGATGGTTATGGTCTTAATAACCTTGTGTGATCAAACCAGTGCCAGGAGGAGGATATCCAAGATACCTTGGAATTGGATGCGCATTTAGAATCGTGAAACCCCTTGGGTAACGAGGATTAACCAGACCATACTGTGGTTGTTAAGGTACTTGATAAGTATACCCTGGGTATGGCTGATACTGATATACTAGATTTTGTGTAGCTTGTCCAAATTGATATTGTCCCTGGTACGGTTGATAAGTAAATTATGGTTGATTAACAACAACCGTACTAGTACCAACTTGTCCTGTAGGCATCTGGACCGTAGTTTGAATTGTGGGTCCTGACTGTGGTACGGATACTTGAGGAATTTGCACTGATGCAGAGATAGAAGAAACCGGAGTTGCAAATACTCCAGAAACAGGTGTGGTAGGTTGTACAGAAGTTGCAACAGTAGCAGAAGTTTGAGGCAGAGTCTAAGGTGTACTAGGCCCAGGTTGTTGAACAGAACCAGGTGCAGGGACTTGAACGATAGGCTGGACAGGTTGCTGGGTTGGACCAGAACCTATGGACTGTCCAGGTTGATTAGGTATCTGCACATTGGGTTGCATAGTCTGTTGAATTTGAGATGGATCCCACACCATATTCATTTCAGGGTATTGACTCATAGAAGGTTGTGCATATGAAGGACCATAACCTGGTTGAACGTAGGGTTGATAATTAACTAGAAAATTTCCAGGTCCTTGTGATAATGGTTGATCGGAAGGAGGTTGGAAACCTTAAGTTGGGTATTGACCTTGAGGTTGATAACCTTGAGGCATGTACTAAATCTGGGGTTGATAACCTTGAAGTCTAGGGTTGACCTTGGGGTATGTACTGTCCCTGAGGTTGATAACCTTGAGGTATGTATTGTCCTTGAGGTTGTTCTCCAGGTAAATAATATTGTCCTACAGTTTGTCCTGGTAAAAAATTACCTTAAGGTTTCCCCCCATGCGGTAACTGACTTCCTTGAGGTTTCCCCCCAGGCGATAACTGACTACCCTGAGGTTGAGGATTTGGAATATTACCAGACATCATAAAAGTTTGCTCTGCGTTCAACATTTCAGTTTTAGTTTCATTTGTACCAGATGATAATACTCGTTCAATTGATTAAGGAGTTGCTCCTTAGAAGGTGCCAGAGAGTGACTCGTACCCCGAAGGAACAGAAGGACCACCGTATAAAAATGTTTCCGAAGATTGGGAAAACATAGATGACTCACCCAACATAGTTGATGAAGGATAATAACCTCTCGATGTAGGATGAAAAGGAATTCAGGGTGGTGAATAAGTAAGACCTAGTTTTTGTAAAAATCTGTCAATGATAAATACCAAGCATCGGTTCTAAAAGGACTATGGAATATTGATTCACACTCCCTAAGATTCAAAGTTTCTTGGGTTTTGGGAAGAGTTACGTCTTCGTCTGGACCAAAAATTTATTCAATACATATGAGGTCAGAAGGAAGATTTTTAGTAATGCGATGTCTTACCATAGGTGAACCAAGATCACTAGAATTCGGAATAACAAATCTTGAAGATGGTTCCAATACAACAGGTTCAGTGTCAGGATCAAAAATTTCAGGTTCTTCAGCTAATTCACTGGAAGGAGAAATACTACCAGTAACTTCGAAAATTGAAATTGGCTTTTGAATATGTTATGTTGTTTATGATTGATAATCAGGATGAATAACTATAGATGATTCTCCTGTTTCTGTTGATCTAATTCTACTGACACTAGGCGATACTAGAGCTCGCAGCCCTTCAAGTTGGCTTCGTGTATACTCAGGGGGTTTCCCCTAGAGTCTACGCGATTGTCTTGGTAATTCAGCCACGATTAAAAATTATTAATCACATGTAATCAAAGAAAATTTCAAAGAAAATTCCTAGAGTCGCTAAGGAAACAAAAAAATGAATCACACGCCTAAAAATCTAGGAGATCAAACCACACACAAACAATAACTTCCCACACCAAAAACACTATTTGGTGATGATATCCAACATCGTAGTATTTTAATGTAGAAAGGACGGTTGGAACAGTTACCTCGACAACCTGCTTAATGAAACATACCGGTGCAAGTTTCTCCACTTAAACCATCTCGAGTGAAGATAATCCTCTGGAGAGTCCAAGTGAGTCTAATCGACGTCTGCTCCAGGTACAGTGGGATCTTTCCTCCACCGTCACCTTAGGAAAAAGTCGTAAAGATTATGGCCACTATGGTTACCAACAGGAACTAATATACTTGGGGGAACAGTATATGTTCCAACATACGCGCAAAGGCAGAGTAACAAAGCTCAATCCCCTTGAAGGTTCCTTGACATAATCCAAGGTATACTGACAAGTGACCCCAGGCTCCTCGACAATGGTCTATCCGAGGTTTACCGTTGTTAATACGCGCACATCTGCTATCTTTCCCAGTGAGATAGAATTGATTATCCCACTGGTTCATATATGACCTCGTGCTTGACTCCTTTAAGAGGAGCTTCCCAGAGCATACAAGCGACTATTGGATTTTTCCTACCGCAAAATCAACTACTTCTTTGTTTTAATTCCCTTGGAGAATTAATTACTCCCTACTCCAAGACACTAGCCTAAGCTATATTGGTGAAAAGAGCCCTAGAAATATAAAAAATTACTAGACTGATTTTAAATGAAGCGTTGATTTAATAGGCTGTTTCTTAGGACAATAGGTGCGAAAATGAAACTGATGATATGTAGTGACCCGACTCAAAATACACTAAAAATGCATCTAACATGAGAAACAATTATTTTCCTTTCAATAAATTCTATCTAAAGGAAGAGTTGAGAAATGCAATCTTTTAAAACAATTCGTTCCTTCAAACAAGAATAAATGAAAAGAAATCTAATTTCATGAGAACTCAAAATGATCTATTGCTCAATAAGAATCCCTTTATCATTCAAGATCGAAACTACAAACAAAGTTTTTCTCCAAAGGAAGACTACAATTTCTAGAAATAACACTCAAAACTAAAAAACACTAATTTTGAGATCTAGCAATTCTAAAGACTAGATCTGAATTAAAACTTTAAATGTTTTGAGGATGTTTTTTTTAGCTTGTTATCAAACTAAGAAATTCTTTGCTTAGATGAGCAAGAACTCAAAAAAAACATCCAATTATGGTTTTTTTAAGTGAAATTCCAAACTTATCAACAAAAGTTTTTTAAAGATTTGCAAATGAGAAAATGGGATATAAATCTCATAAAACAATTTCTGTTATGATGTCAAACTCAGCAAGAAAGAAATGAAATACCAATGATCTAAAGGTATACCAAGGTTTCTAATCTTTGAGCAGAATAAAGACAAAGCAAAAATCACTATAACATGCAGATCTTTCAAAAAATCATTCAAAACTAAAAATGCTGAAATAAACTCTTAATCAAAGTTTTCTGACAGAAGATACAAGTCTAGGTATACACTGAGAATCTAACAAACTAATCCAGAAAAGAGGATTTTAAGATTTTCCAAAAATTTTCACAAGGTCCGCAGGATTCAGTGTAAACCAGTGCGGTCCTGCACTGTGTATAAAAGAAAAGAGCGGAGATGCCTACACTGTTTCTAAAAGAAAAGTGCGGATACCAGAAAACTAAAAGAAAAAATAAAAAAACTCTAAATCATTTCTTAGGGATTCTATAGGGATAAACTACCCAAGCTAGTATAAATTAATCAAAATCAGAAAAAATAAATTCACAAGTCAAAAATAAAATAAATCAAAGTTCAAGATCCATTTCCCAGCGGAGTCGCCATTTTGTTGGACGGATAAGTCGTTCTTGCAGACAAGACAGACCTCCCAAGTGTCCTACGGACATCTAGCAACAAACGGACAAATCAAAGTATTTTCTCTAGATATTGTTTGATTTGGAATTAACTATAACAGGGTTTTTAGAAACCTACTTGTAGTCCAGCGTTGATCTTCTTTCCAGTGGCTTGAAGAAAGTCTTCGTCAAGGATCTGCAATCACAAACACAAGAAAAGATCAAAAGCACCTACATAATAAAAATTAGTTCATAAATCAAACATCTATCAAGATGATCAAGGAATTCAAGAAATGAGATAATTAATTAATTAACCCATTAATTAAACATGAGAAATAATTTATTTAACTAAATAACTCATTGAGAAAACGGTATTCATTTGTATTATCTTTAATAAAGAAGAGTCTTACAACCGTGTCCGCCTTGATGTTGTATAGGCCTTCCTGGGGTCCGGAACAAACGCTTCCTTTACTCTGACAAGCTTTGCACTCTCTCAGCTTAAATGCACATGGGTGTGTAATCATTCCCACATAATGATCAGTTAAGAGAGTATGAGTCTCTACAAAATTTCTCCTCAAAAATTCTCAAAGTCTAACTCACTAACTCTTCCACTATCCCACACACACTCTAACCTTTGAAGCTGCACTATGGCTTCAATTTATAGGAAAAGAGAGGAGGTTATGGTTCCATATAAGAAGGGATAGAATGCTCTTTTGAAGGGATTAGGCTCCATAAATCAAGGGGTAGGCTCCCATAATGGAGGAATGAACATACATGATAGGAGCGAACCTTCGACCGGATAATTGCTTCTAGAAGCTTCCAGATTTGACCACTGGGCTTCTAAATGTTACTTTCCGCCTTTGTTTTACCTTTTACAGGGGTTCGCACCCTTAATGAATAAAAAATGTATTTAGCTCCGCATAATTTAGAGCAAAAAGGTGCGGCACTGCAGGCAATGTTAAGAGAAAGTGCGGTACAAGTGTTTTTAAGACTTTTATGAGCTTTTCTCTCAATTTCAAGGCTTGATTTTAGGAACTTTGATGTTGTAGACTTCCAAGGGAGTACTAAAACGTCATGGTGACAAATTTTAGTGTAACACCTGGTGACTCCACTGGTTTTCAATAGGCCTGCTGACTCCACTGGTTTTCTATAGACTCCACTGGGAAATTATTGAGAAATCATGATATCATCAAACTTCAAAAGGACCCAGTCAAGAATACTTTGTGGATTAAGTATTTCTTTCACAGATTGGTTTGTTTTTCAAAACTGTTATAAACTCTCAACCTCTCTGAATTTTGGGTCCAAATTCTAGCTTCTAGAAGAATCTATACCAGATGTCGTCTAGACCCAAACCCTCCTGCAATAGTTGACAATCCTGAAAGCATCCTTAGGAAATCTCCTAGATCTAAAAGTTCAATTGTTAGCAGGCCAATTCACAAAGCAAGTTTCCTACCTGAAAACCTTAAAGACTTGCAGAATATCCTCTCTGGCTCAGCCCTAGAACAAAGCTTGTCTAGGACTAGATCTCGAAGTTAGATAACCTAGATAGTTTTAGACCCATCCACCTTACAGCATAATATTGTTGTACTAACCTCATCCCCCACTGTTCACCTTTCTCCATTTAACCCTTTACCTCCTTTTTTCAATCATCCACTTGTTAACCCTCCTTTGTTTCCCCATCCCCTAACCATGGCAACATGGTATGCTCCATTATTTCTACCATTTTCTTTATTTTTCCTACCACAAGACTATCAGTCCAAAATTCCCTTATATGATGCAAGTAGTTCTACTACTGCTCAAAAACATGTGGATAGGATGAATGACTACTTTGATAGACAAGAAATAGATGATGAAACTGTCAAAATAAGAATGTTTGCTCAAAGCTTAGGGGGAGAAGCAAGAAAATGGTTTAAAGGCCTATTCCCTAACAGCATATATGACCTCCCTTATTTTCATCAATCATTCTTAAACAAATGGGAAGTCAAGAAGAACCCTCTCCAAATCTTATCAGAGTATGAAAACATTAAGAGAAACGTTGGAGAGGGTGTCCAAAAATACTGCACTAGGTTCAATTGTGTATACAATGCCCTCCCTACACACATGAAACCTCCACAAGGTCTAGCTCTAACGAAATTTCATGATGGTTTTGATCCAAATATGGCTTATCAATTAAGAGAAAGAGAACCCCTCACATTAGAAGACATGTAGAGGGGAGAAGTAAGTGTATAAGCCAATCTAATTTCCAAAAGAGCGAGAATGAAAAATGAAAAAAGAGTCACATATAGGGAAGAGGCTGCACCTTCATCATCTAATACTAAGATTGATAACCTTTTTAAAACCATGGAAAGGATTATGGAGAGAATAAACATGAATGAGAGAGCTTACCCTAGAGAAAACCAAACAGCTCCTCAAAACATAAATCAAAACCAGAACCCAAACCCAAACTTTAGGAGAAATCCCCCTCAAATAAGACAGAGAGGTCCTGATCAGCAAATCAAGCCTTCTTTCCAAGAAAACTATGCTGATGAGGAGGAGGGGGTAAGTGAAGAACCAAAACATAATCAAATCAATCTAATGGGAGTAAATAATGAGGATATTGTTTTCGTCACTGAGGAAGAACATGGCATATTTGCACCAAATAAGGAAGAAATCCTGGAATCTGAAGACTATAAACAAGGCTTTGAAAATTCCATCATGGAAGTACATAGACAATATGACCTCAGAAGCAAGAAAACCCAAGATACTCCCAAGAGAAAGAACTTTGAAATTTCTGCTAGGAAGATCCCTGAAAATATTCCTAAAAAGACAGCAGAAAATCCAAACTTAGTGGCTGAAAGTTTTGATAAAAGTAAAAACAAAAATAGCTAACACATTGGTAACCCAAGAAGCACTAGTACAACAACTAGTAGCCCTGACAAAACTATTTTAACTGAGACTCCAAATAAAAATCTGCAAGCTAAAATTGTTGTAAAAACAATGTCTGAAAAAATTGATTCAAATCTGCTAAAAGCACAGGCACCTTTCAGTATTGAGAATGAAATTGCCAAGATAAAAATCTCCATACCTCTTACTGAATTAGTTACTCAGGATGTATATATATCCCAAGCTTTGAAATCTTTAAACATAGGAGAAAATGTTGATTCCGTAAATTTAAATGATGACAAACCTGAACTTCTATTTAGACTCGAAGTAGAAGGAATATTTCAAGAGAGAGGTGTTCCTCCATTTTATGTCAGTTTGAACATCCATGATAAAATCCTCCATGATGCCATGTTAGATTCCGGAAATTCACATAACCTCATGCCAAAGGTAGCAATGGAAAGACTAGGCCTTGAGATAACTAGACCATATAAATATTTATACTCTTTTGATTCCAGTAGAGTTAAATGTATAGGCCTAATCAAATATATTTGTGTTAATTTAGCACAAATACCAGCCAAGAGCCTAATAATGGATATTGTAGTGGCTGACATTCCACCCAAATATGGCATGCTCCTATCACGCTCATGGGGAGATAAACTTCAAGGTACCCTCCAAATGGACATGACCTATGCTACCATACCTGTATTCAGTCAACCAAGAAGTTTATATAGGGAGAATCACATGAAATACATGGTCAGCAGTCAAAAAAAGCCAGATAACTCCCCTCTTTTTTATATTCACACTAACCTTGATTCATTTATCCTTTACAATGATGAGAACATTAATGAACAAGAAGCAGAAAATGAGCAAACAACTGAAAAAGAAGAAGAAAAAGAGGAGGGATAGATAGAACAGTGAGGCAAAACATAAAATGAACAACATAATAAACAACATAGTGCCAGCCACAATGACCAACATAATGATAAATCCGAAATCGAACCTCTTTGGAGTATGAGCTTTAATGGTTCTTATGGTAAAACTATATCTGGAGCAGGTTTTTGGGTGCACAACACAGAAAACAAACATGCAGAGGGTCATTCATATAGGCTGAAATTTCAATGCACCAATAACATAGCAGAATATGAGACACTCCTTCTAGAGCTACAATTACTCAAGAAATTAGGAGCCAAAAGGATAGTTGTCCATGGGGATTCCGAGCTAGTCATTAGGCAGATCAAGGGAGAGTATTCAGCTAAACATCCTAGATTAAGAGCATATAGGAATGATGCCCTTGACCTCCTTAAAACATTCAAAGAATACGGTCTTGCCTTTGTACCCAGAAATCAAAATATCCTTGCCAATGGACTATCATTTGCAGCCAGTACTTATCAAAATGCTTATCATAACAAACCATACATAGTACAAGTCAAATACAGACCAGCAGTCCCTGATAATATAAAATATTGTCAAGTTTTTGAAGGGGATAAACAGATTGAAGATTTCCTGCAGTCCATAAATGAGTTTGAAATGCCAGATTCATAATTAGATCATGAAAAGTATTGCTTGACTGAGGAACAAACATACAAAATAGAGCCCCCTGATGATGTTGATATAAATCTGTTAACAAAAGTTGACCCCCATAAGACAGAATTGTGTGAGGATCCTGAAAAGAAAGAGGCTGAAGTGCTACAGATCAAAGATAATGCCTTGCCAAGAGGACTAGTCTCTTTAGAAGTAAAAAATTGATTTCAATGATGTTGCTAAAAAGCAAAAAATAGAATCCACTGAAGCAAATGTAGAAGAATGCAATATAGGCAGTGAACAAGAACCCAAAATGATAAAATTATTAAAAACACTGCCAAATCTTATAAAACATAAATATATCGAGCTATTTAAATAATTTACTGATGTATTTTCTTGGAGCTATGAAGACTTAAAATCCTATGCTACTGAGATCATCCAGCATAAGATCCCTCTCAAAGAAAACCAGAAGCCCTTTAAACAGATATTACGCATAATAAATCCTGTACAATTGCCACTGGTTGAGAAAGAAATTAAGAAAATGTATGATGCTGGAATAATAGTCCCTCTGAGATATTCAGAATGGGTTTTAAATCTTGTGTCAGTGAGGAAGTAAACAAGAGAAATTAGGCTATGCATAGGCTTTAGAAATTTAAACAAAGCCTCTCTAAAAGGAAACTACCCTTTACCATAAATGGATCACATACTGCAAAGGGTAGTGGTCTCCAAAATAATTTCTCTACTTGATGGCTATTCAGGGTACAATCAGGTGCTAGCACATCCAGATGATCAACACAAGACAACTTTCACTACACCTTGGGGCACCTTCATGTATGTTAAAATTATTTTTGGGTTAATGAATGCTTGGGCCACTTTTCAAAGAGCCATGGATATTGCTTTCTCTAAAGAAATAGGTTACTTCATTGTGATATACCTTGATGACATCACTATCTATTCAAAAAATGATGAATAAAACCTAGCTCACTTAAGAAAAGTCTTTGAAAAATGCAGAAAATATGGTTTGTCTTTGAAGCCCTAGAAAATTTATTTGGCCTTCAAGAAGGGAAACTTTTAGGCCACATCATATTTGAAGAAGGGATCAAGATTGAACCAAAGAGGATTGAAGGAATATTGCAAATCAGCCATCCAAGAAACATCAAAGAGTTGCAATCCTTCATTGGAAAGATAAATTTCTTAAGAAGGTTCATTCCAAGCCTTGTAAAACTCCTAAGAAACATTACTAATATGCTAAAAAGGGAAACAAGAGTTAAATGGACCATAGAAGCAAAGAAATTGTTTGACTTGGTGAAGCAAGCTCTTACACAAACACCATTCTGATTAGCCCTGACTTCACCAAAGATTTATTCATATTTTCTTTTGCATTAGAACACACAATTGTTGTTGTCCTACTGCAGATAAATATAAAAGGACAGGAGCATCCCATAGCATTTTTCAGCAAGGTATTCAGAGATGCACCTCTGAAATATAACATAATGGAAAAATAGGCTTTTGCCTTGATCAAGGCATTGAAAGATTTCAGAGTTTACATTCTACACTCACACATCGTTGCATTTGTGCCTCATACAATGGTCAAAGACATCTCGACACAAGATCCTGATGGCAAAAGAATTAAGTGGATTGTTGTCATTTTAGAATATGATTTGGAAATCAAGCCCACCAAGCTAATCAAAGGGAAAGGACTGGCTAAACTCATGACTGAAACAATTTTTCAAGAACTAGACATCAATATGATTAATGCATTGGATGAACAAGAGGAGCTGGCAACTCCACCTATTGAGGAAGAATTTATGAACTCATATTGTTATGTTGATATATTATATGTGCTTTTTAATCTAAATGTTCTTTCTAGTTTGTCCAAAACAAAGGCTAGATTCTTAAAGTTAAAGGTTGTAAATTTATGCATTTTAGATAATAAAAAAATTATATTGGAAAAATGTTGGTGTTATATTGCTTAAATGTTTTCCAGAAGAAGATGCAGATAGGATCAAGCATGAATTTCATGAAGGAGAATGTGGAGGCCATCTCTATTGCAAAACCACTACCAATAAAATCCTTAGAGCTGGTTACTATTGGCCCACCCTCTTTCAAGACATCCATAAAATGGTAATTGCCTGTCATAAATGTCAAATCTTTGAAGGCAAAAGAAAACTATTGTCATTGCTTTTACATCCAATTTCCTTTGAATCTCCTTTTCAACAATGGGGCCTAGATTTCATTGGAGAAATCCATCCTTCTTCCTCTGCCCAACACAAATGGATCCTTACTGCAACTAACTATTTTATAAAGTGGATAGAAGCCATTCCTTCCAGAACTGCCACAGACTCAGTAATTATCAAATTCCTTGAAACCCATATTCTATCTAGATTTGGTTGTCCTAGAAAAATCATTATTGATAATGTTGTTGCCTTTAGATCCAAGAAAATGGTGGAATTTTGCAGCAAATATCAGATTAAGTTGGGACATTCTACAGCTTATTACCCTCAAGGTAACGAGTTGGTTGAATCCTCGAACAAGAGTTTGGTGAACATCATTAAAAATTTGCTGGAAGAGAACAAAAATTCATGGCAAAACAAATTATTACATGCACTATGGGCAAACAAATTAACAAATAAAAATTCAATTGGTATGTCTCCCTATCAACTAGTGTATGGATCAGATGCAGCTTTCACAACAAGCTTGGGAGTGCCAATGATGAAGCTCATTCAAGAAGTACGGTCTGAAGAAAATGACATGCAAAGGAGAATAAACCAAATTGTCCAGCCGCAACGAACCAAAGAAGAAATGTACAACAGAACCAAGCAAATATAGGAAAACATCAAGAAGATTTTTTACAAAAGGACCAAGGAAAATGATTTCAGCATTGGAGACAAAGTGTTGAAGTGGGATTCAAGAAGAGAGCACAAAGGCAAGCATGGAAAATTTGACAACTTATGGAAAGGTCCATACATCATCCATTTTGAAAAAGGTAACAATGCATTTTTTCTGCAAGAAATGGGTGGAATAGAATTATTTGGAGGTCCTGTCAATGGTAGGATGCTCAAGCATTAATTTAGTTGAAGATCTCAGTTTAAAGTTTCATTCATTGTATATAACATTTCTGAAACAAAAATCTCAGAAAATTGTTACAAAAAAAAGGGAAAAGGAAGATAAGAAGAAAAGAGGGCAGATTAAAAGAGAAAAGGTAAAGCCCCATACCAAAAAAGAATGTTTCTGAAAGTGTTAAATTCCAAATTCCACTACCTTTGAAAGGATCTTGTTCAATCATACAACCTAATCATGATTGAACAAATTTTGAATTTCTGCTGATAAGATAGAAAATGAAGATTTTCCAAATTGTATAAACTTGGCTTATCAGTATATTAGAGAAGACATTGGTTCCAAAGTCTAAATCTGAACCAAAGAGAAAAGTAAGGGATGAATGATAAATGAGAAATTCCAGATCAAATCCCTCAGCTTCAAATTTACATTTTGCAAAATAAATCTTGTGTGCAGCCTTTCCAAAATGCCACAAATCATGACAATCAAATTGCTTAATCTTGATTCAGTCATGATTTAAATTTCATGTTAATAGATTAGAGAATGAAAATTTGTCAAACTATTTAAACTTGAAAGATGGGTATATTAGGTAGAGAATAAAAGATCTCATCAGTCTAATATGAGCCTTTGGATGATATAAGGGTAGAAATAGATAGTTTTTTTCTTTCTAAAGAAAAATTATGTCAAGGGTTTGCCAGTCTAAATGCACCCAAATGAAGAAAAAATGTTAGAATAGAATGATGGGTAGGTAGAATTGAGTTGCAGCAAGCATGATTTTCAATATTTGAAGGCCAAAATTACAAATGATTACAGCGGATCAGAAAATTGCAAAATGAAAAATCTACCAAGTACAAACAAGGCACTGATCTACAAATTCCAGAGATTTGAACTCTGAGGTTCTTGAAACCTCCTAAAGGAGCTGCCCTCCCCAGCTAGAGCCACTGTTACCCTCCTGTATTTACAGTATCACTAGGTGACTATGAATTTTCTACAATCTAATGAAAATAGCATTCCTTGACTATCAAATATTCTCAGAAATCTCAGTGCCTTCATTATATTTATTTTGCCTAATTCACTATATCTCATTTTTCCTTTTCTAAATTACCCTCATGCTCTGAAAAACTCATGTTTGGGCTTAAATCACCTCATATTCACTTCTTCCCCTTCTTAAAAATCCTTCATTTCTATCTTTTTCCTATTTTCTAAAAAACCCATTTAAAAGCCTCCCTCTGCACTCATTTCCCTCTTTTCCCTTCAAAACAATGTAAAAATTATTTTTACATTGTGTTTGAAAAGTAATACTATTCGGGCCTCCCTTTTAGTAAACTTAGTTTGTTATTTAAAACCTGACCCATTTATATTTTAGAGCCCCCCGCTCTAAAGTTTTTACCCCTCACGGCCATACAACCTCGGCCCTTCAAACGTATTAAGCGCATCTGCTTGTTATTTAACCCTGGCCCCCACTATACATTAAACCCTCCTCCACGTATACCCCCGGGACCCACTTGCTGACTTACCCGCCACTACATCTAACCTCGACCACCGTCATATCTCGCCCCTCCCATCCGACAGTCTACGATCATTATCGCGCCCTCAACCGCCTGACACTTAGCACCTCCAAAACATGCAATATGGGAGGCATTCATGTTATCCCATTCGCCACGCGGCACTCCCACAATGCTATCGCATCCCTCCTCCAAATACCATTAACCGCCTCTCATCCTGTGAGAAAACCACCTTACCTCCTCCCGCCATAAACCAAAACCGCCGCATACATTCAAATGATCCAAACCCATGTGGCTCTACGATACGCCCTCATCCACCATTAACACCTCTGCAAATACCCTCCAAAAAAGCCCGATAAGCCGAACAAATGCATGTTTTATTAATAAATTGTTTTTTAAATTGTGTAGGTGACCAAGGTATGGGAAAACGCATAATTTGTGTTTCCAAGTCCTAAAGACGTTCGAAACAAATTCTTTGGGTGACAATCCAAGAACTTGATTCATTTAGGGATTAAGGAGCGCCAGATCAAAGCAGGGACATCAATGGATAATGACCATTGATGGTCATTCAAACACACCAACGCAGCAAGAAATGTTTCAAAAAAAGCAGAGATAAAGAGAAAAAGGAGAACAAAAAGACCATGACAGTGAAAGGTTAAAAAATTAAAGATCAAATCAAAGCTTTAGGATGAAGAAACATGATTAAAAGACAGAGATCAGAGATAAAAGGCAGACTAAAGAAATTAAACAGAAGAAGTAGAATTAAGGAAAAGACAGTAAGATAGATAGTGAAGACAAATCCAAGTGTAAAGGCTAAACAGAGTTTAAAGACCAATCAAAGGCATATTAACACAGAAGACAGATCCGAATGACTAAGCAAACAACATTTACTTCTTCAGGGACACATTTTGCCACCTACAACCTCATTTCAATTCAATAAAGGCAACAACAGTTATTGAAACAATTAGAGATATTTCCCAGCTACTCAGAAGTTACTGTAAACTTAATGAAAAGCCTTAAAAGTCAAAACATATCTGAAGGTTAGCTCAACAATTAAGTTAGAAGTTATTGTTATAGTGAGTCAGTCACGGATATTTTTTCTTGGGCCTTTCATGGTCTCAAAGGTCAAAATACAGTGACTCTGTAATAAATACAAATATGAAACCCTAGCTTAGGGCAACCTCCTCATTTTGCAGATAAATACTGCATGTATTATTCATTTTTAGTGTTGGTTGGTTAGCTGGTTGGATGCTTGATTGTTGGATTGACTGTTAGACTGGATTAGATCAAACTCTGAGTTGCAGAGATTATTGTTCTCGAGCGTTGTAACTGTTTTGGACATCAATAATACAAGCACGTTCACAGGATTCTTGAGCTATGTTAATGGTGATATTATCCTTCTTTGTCAATGTTTTCCTTCTGTTTTCCATTTTTTCCATCATTTCTCTGATAAAAGAACAGAAAATTTAGATTAAGATATGTTGTCTTGGCACCTTAATTATGTATGATTTCTTTCATCTTAATGTTTTCTTCTGCAAGGTCTGGTTAGAGAATTCTTAATTGCTCTCTAGTTCCACCTAGCTTGTTGCCTTGAAATTCACTTAGTAGAGACTAGCTAAAGAAGTTTATGGTATGCCCTATCCTTTGGTTTTGCTTGAAATGTTATTTTTAAGGCCTTCTTTGAAGTTTACTTATTAGAGCCCAGCCAAAGAAGTCTATGGTTTACCCTTTCCTTTGGTTTTTTTTAAATTGTTGCTTTGAAGGTCTTTTAGAAGTTTGATTAAAGAAGTCAGGTGTATCTTGCTCTTTAGTTTCACTCATTGTTATCTTGAATGTTTTCTTTGTCTGAAAGTAATTCTAGGATTGCTGGATTGTTGTCTTGAGGTTTACCTAGTAGAGTTTGGCCAAAGAAGTCTATGGTTAGCCTTGTCCTTTGGTTTGTCTTAAACAGTTACCCAAAAGGCTTTTCTTGTTGAAGTATGGTTAAAGGATTGTTAATTTCCCTTTAGTTTTACTGATTTCACAACTTACTGTCATTTCACATTTCATCTAACCTAAAAGATCCACTTGATATAGTTAGCTTGCCCTATGAAAACCCTTGCAGAGTTGATGAACAATCAAATCCTTTTATGACTCCATAGCCCAATGGATTAATGTCACCCATAGCCTGTCTATTCCACTGAAACACTCAATTAATTAGTCACACAATCAATTAATCAACCAAACAAAACTAACAATCCTAAAAACTTCATAACTAGCCTAAAATTAGAAAACATAAGCATAAAGATACATTATTTACAAACATAAACATAGAGAGAGCACTATCTGAGTCAAAGAAGGCTAGGTCCTTGGACTCCAAAGCGGTCTGATGTGATTCCCTACAGAATTGTTCTTGCCAATCTTGCAAATCACGAGGATCCAAAAAAATTTATGGTCGGAATTTTTTTTTTAACTCTGTTTCGGTGCGTTATTATAACCGCGCCGACACATACCATCTCCAAGGGCACCGTTTTTTTTTTTTTTTTTTTTTTAGTGGTGCTTTTGTTAAGATGCATTGATGTGTTCTAATACACGAACAACACTAGTGCTTTGTGGGATTATAGCACTGCATTTAAAATAAAATAAAAACTGCCTATCAATTCTATTTCTCAAACGCACTAGGGGGATTTAATGCATGAACAACACTGGTGCTTCGTAAGAAGATAACACCGCATTTTTTTAAATTAAAAAACCTATGGTGGTTCTCTTTTTAAGACGCACTGGGACGTTTTAAATAATGAGTCACACCGATGCTTTGGGGAATATAGCACCACATGTTTTTTTAAATAAGACCCCCCAGCAGTGCTCTTTCTAAGAGGGATCAGGGTGTTTTAATACATGAACAACACTAGTGCTTCATTGGAATATTTCATCACATTTTTTAAAAATCAAAAGCCTGTAGCGGTGCTATTTCTAAGCAAGGAAAATTTTAAGGATGTTAGTTTATTTTAAATTTTAGAAACCTTGGCGAATCTTACTATTCCCTAAAATGCAAATTATAATTTTTTTGTTGATATTTTTGTAGAAATATTTATATTTCCAATGATTTTATATTAGTGATATAATATTTTGGCGATTTTTAAGGTAAAATAATTGTGTACTATAAAATGTGGGCGAATCATTTTAGAAAAAAATGGAAATTGACGAATCTTTTTTTTGGAAAAAGCATGGAAAATTAGCCCACCTGTGAATATTAGCCCCTAAAATTTTCCATGTTTCTAAGTACGCATCGGTTCTTCGAGTGGATATAACACTAACATTTTTTTTTTAAATTTAACATTTATCTGATGTTATCGATTATTGTAAGCACCAGTGAGTTATATATTGTGTATGAAAAAGGGTGTTATAGTATTGGTTTAGCACCGGGTCATCGTCATAGTATAGCACGGGACTGGGCAAAATGAATTTTACGACCTTAACCATTTTCGGGTGCTATCAAGTACTATACGCACCAATTATCTTTGTTATTTAGCACACCTAATAAATATGCCATGGTGCACCATGTTTTATTAGGAATCAATGCTTATATGTATAATAAAGCACCAATGTGTTTGTATATTATAGACACTCTTAAAAAACCATCCCAACTAAAATATTTTCCCACCCACCTTCACTAGTGACCCCCACTACAAACGGATTTTTGGGCTATTTTTATAGGGTTTTCTGCAAAACCCTATGCTAGAGGGTCTTTTCCTTGTAGTGGGAGCACTGCCCTCCAAGGGTACACGTGGAAAGCTCTACGGTGATGTCACCCACAAGAAAGGTTACAATGCGAAGGTATTCCATGATATGTGTATATTGATTCTCCTCCAAACCTCTAAGGATTGCAATGATCCTCCTAAGCTGTGTCTTCCACTAGTTCTACTTCCCTTGCATGAACATCGTCACAATATAGGCGTTCCCAAGTTATCTTTGTTCCTCCATGAAAGCATCCAAGCTACCACATGATATCTAGGGTTCAACGCCCTCCTCCTAAATTCCAAATTCTCCTCCTCCAGTACAAGGCATTCTCCAACAATCAACCTCCTCTATGTGGCTAACATATAGAATGTCACCAAGTTATCCGAGGATATTTAATGCTTAAGGAAGAATGTAATGCAAGCACCCAATTGAGGTCAATCAACCACTAAGACATATCCAAACTGAAAGTACGTCATGGAACATCTATAACATGATCATACACCATGTACCTTAAATTTCATGAAGCACCCCGAAACATGGTGTAAACACTTTTGGATTAACCCCAAAATATGACAGTTTCATGCCATATTTTTCCAACATGTGGGTAGTTTTCTTGTGGATATTTTGGGCATTTTCTTGCGTGTTGTTCATTCATATTTCAACCTAATTGACATTATTCAAATAGTGACATGTATGGTGCATTCTTTAGAGTTATTCATAAATACTTTCATGTCAATATTAACAACTATTAAGGGTGTTATTTTTGGACTAAAGTTATGTGTTGAAATAGGATTTTGTATTTTTCATGCATGCACATGAGGGGGGGGGTAAGAATGCCACTTCTTGAGAAAATAACTAAATATCCTTGTCCTTTTGGTCTTCTTGTCTCATAGTTTTATTATGAAAGCAACAACTTTATACTTTAGAAGACAAGAAGGTGGAGCAGTGATAATTATTCTACATCCTCTCTACTGCCTCGGGAAAATATTAGTCTTGATTTATACCAAAATAATGTATTTTCATCTCTCATTAATGAAAGTAGGTTATTTGATTAATGAATATTTTCTATTATGAGAAGTTTTCATTGGATCTCTTTGCCTTATGATCTTAGTTTTAGGGATTTTAATTGGTAAATATTACACTAAGAAACCACCAAGTCAATATTATACTATGTAGAAATACCCCAAAAGTTTTGCTTGAGCGTAAGGAAGGAACATTGCAATAAGTCCATGTATTGATAACTTTCGTTAGGCCAAGAAAAACAATAAATTTTGACAAATTTGGCCTTTTACAAATATTTGATGAGGATGTTAGCAATTTCTGAATTATTGCAATAATACTATATAGAAATAATTTAATTTTAAATAAACTACGAAATATAATTGTGACAAAACTCGATGTGTTTGGTCTTTGAATGAGACAAAGGATGTTAAGCAATTTGAATGGCACATGTATTATCGCATTGACACAAAGTCAATTTCTCCTTATGAAGTCTAAGTTAATATAGAGTAATCACTTTAGTAGTAATTTTATGGCTATGAAACATCAAAAATTAAATAATGATAAAAATGCCAAAATTATTAAAAAATTACAAAACAATACTTCAAAGGCATAATAAATTCATGGTTTATTTCAACTAGAATGATGCACTTCCACGTTGATTCGTCATTTACACACAATCCTATCAAGGTATACTTCTAGAAGGTGTTCAAGAGAAGCCTATATCCTTATGGGAATCAAACTCTCATGTTCTACCATGTATGTTGATAAGTATCTTGAGGCAAGCATCAAACTCATGCAAAACATATATTAGATATTATTCAAGTTAAGTTGTTTGAAAGTTTCAAGAAACACAATCTAGGTTCAAATTATGTTTATCACATTCAACAAACTTAAATCTTGGTACATATAGACCAAATACTATTCATGACAATTGTTGTTGTCGTTTCCATGTTGAATTTCAATTGTATAATGAAACAATGCAAGACTTTTACAAACAATCATTTTCCAGGTGATCCTCCTTCATTTGTTCATGAATCTATTGAATGGAAGCATTTTAGATGCTATTTTAGAAAGAAATGTGTACCTTGCAATGAAAGGCACTTTGAAGTGGAAGATTGCATATTTTTTAGGTTGTACTCATACAAATGTATGTCCTAGCTCAAGAAACAAAAGAAGGAAATTGATTTATGTAGTATTGGGATTTTCTCATTCTAAAAGCCCTAGGTTCTCACCACATGTTGGTATTTATTGGAATTATTGGCTAAATAATTTTGATGTTTGGGTTCTAGGTGATTGAATGAAACAAGTAATACCTTTGCTAGTACCCATCTTGGATGTTTGCAATTGGTATTTTTTCCAGGTGGTTGTTTTTCACTCCAACTCATCATGGAGAAAGAGAAAGTGGACTTTGGTGATATCTCGTGTTAGTTCCATGCATTTAGATCACATGAATATTTTTAATATGGCCATTTCCATTCATATAATAAGGTGATACAGAGGATCCACCTTCACTAGAAAACTATACGTTATAAATTTTTGGAGCTCCACATCCTTCTCCTTCTCGATCGATGGTAAGAAAGTTGAAGGGTACAGAGATCCCATGGCTCTCCCATTGCAATCGAATTAACCATAGGATTAGTCTATCTCCACTCAGCATGAACTCCCTAATTTTATTACCAGGTGAAGAAGTTCCAACATAGCCAGAGGGTTTTCTAGGGGTGGTTACATCTAAAGAATTTGGTTCATTACATCAAAAATATGCATTTGGTCAATTTTAGAGAAGGTTTCTATGGTATTAGGGATTAATGTGAGTGTGGAGGACATTCTACATCTACTTGGTAAAGTCTTGGTGAAACTTTTTGTAGAAAATAGGTTAATTAAGTGTCTCTCACGTAGTGGATTGAGGAAATTTGAATCCATTGCTAGGGTACCTGCCAGTCTTTCATGTTTTGGCAAGAGGATTTTTTTATTTCAAGTTTTATCCAAGGAAGACTCTAGAAAAAATTTGGGGCATTCCTTTAATTGGGTGTCTTATGGCTTAATCATCCATAATTGGACAATGGATTTTGATCTGGATAGGGCTCTAGTATCAAGGAAGGTGTGGGATATTCTCCTTGGTTTGTCATTAGTTTTCTACAGGGATAGTTTTTTTACTACTATTGGTAATAATGTTGGTAGGATTATTAGTTTGGAACCGAATTGGGACTCCATGGCATACTGTAGGTGGGCTTGGATCCAAGAGGAGGTATACCTCCAAGAAGGCTTGCTTAGAGAAATTGACCTAGTCTTTGAGGAGTCTTCCTCGAATAAAAAATTAATTATTGGTGATTATCTTTGCAACTTTATGCATACCATAATATTGGCCATATCCAAGCATGGTGCAATAAGGTTGTTTTATCAAGAGGAATATGAATTAAAATTTAGTGGACAAAGCCAAGTTATCATGATCCACAAGTGTCCAACTAGTGGATCCATAGATAAAAATAAAATTTAGGACAACTTCTTTGGACAATGGAGTGAATATAGTAGGTGAGGAAAGGATTCATGTGACTTCATCGTTTTTTATCCTAGTAAGAGTATGAATGTCCTTGATTCCAATGGTGATGTTATTTTTAGAGTATTAATAATGTTAATCAAAAGGTAGTAACCCATCATTGTTCTGTCATTGAAGCCTCCTTCACCAGTCCATTATCCCCAAATAAATGGCTTTGTTTCCCCTTCCTCTTCTTGATCTTCTCCTTAGAAGGAGCTTGCAAGTGTGGTGCTTTTTGATAGCCCACGGGAAGTAGTATTTTTGGAGCCTGAAGCTTCTCCCCTTCCCAAATGTGATGGTGCACTCCCTAAAAGGGATATGCCATTCCTCCCCATGTGAAGCTTAAGGAGGATTCACCTTCCAAAGGGGGCCTTTCCCTTAATCCATTCCAGTCTAATCCCATGGGAAGAAAACCCCAATTGTTGAAGGCTCAACAAAAGGCATTTTACGATATCAAGAAAGGTAAGAAAGCTACCATCACTAAGGCTCTTGGATTGGGGAAATACCTCTCTATGTCTTCCTAATGATAGTGCTTTGATTTAATGCTAGAGGGGTGGGGGTGCCCACAAATAGTTGGTCCTAAAAAAACTCATTTTGAGCCTTTAGATGGATATATTTCTAATTCAAGAAACAATGGTGGATGGTCTTAGAGCCAAAGTTGCATTTGAGACTTGGATTAAGAATTGGTCCTTTTGTTCTATGGATGTAAAGGGGAATTTAGGAAGTTTGATCACTAGATGGAGTCCATATTTTAGGGCTTTCTCTTTGTCTACTCCAAATTCTGTTATTTCAGTCAAACTGGAGTTTAATAAATTAGGTCTGTAATTCCTTGTTCGTAACATATATGGTAACTATCGAGAACAAATTTCCTTAAATTAGGGAAAACTTGATGGAAACAAGTGCTCTCAAAGACCCTTATATCATCTTAGCGGGGACCTAAATCTTACTCTATCATTGTAAACATAAGGGTCAAATCCCATACAAGAGCCTCAAAGTGTATATTTTGTTTCTTTCTTTGAAAAAAATTGTATAATAGACATTCAACCTATCAAGTTAATTGTAACATGGAAAAAAAATGAACTAGGAAGGATGTGATTTAGAAAAGGCTATATTGGTTTTTAGTGTTTGAAGCTTTGGTAGGGATCTCATTTTTTAGAAAATATTGGGTGTCATTTAGGGTTATATCAAATAATCTTCTGATTTTTCTCAAATTGATTTCAGACATGGAGAAGCCTCTTTCCCCTTTAATTTCAATCCAATGTGGCTTTTGGAGTTGAACTATCAGGAAATTGATTGAGGAAATATGGAGCACCTATGCTCCTCATCTCCCTCTCCCTTCATGCTCCAATTTGTAGGAAACCTCTCAAAGGTTAAATGTGCTTCAATGATCTGAATATGGGCAAACTTGTTATTGTTATGCAAGCTCCCTCGTCAATATTAAAAATATGTTTAAGGATCGGCTCAATTAACCATTTGTGAAGGGGTTAAAGTGTCAAGTTTCATGTGTTCTTGATGATCAAATTATGAGTTAATTAACAATTAAAAACTCATATACAACAAATTAAATGCAGAAACATAACTCACAACAATCACATAACACAATGGATGATGATGGAGTTCACCCCTCCCGGGCTACATCTCCATGGACCTGCTTTAACTAACTAGGCCCTCTTGGGATTATGAGTCAAAAATCTGATTACAAGAATCTGTGATTCTCCAATAGATTTTTTTTACTATTCCATTGGCTTCAAAAGACATGAAAACCCCAAAAATGATTATCCAATCTCTGAATTTGGTTACCAGCTCCTCTAGGCTTGACCTCCAATCCCAGTGGCCATGGGTTTGTTTAATATCCAAAGTGACAAAATCACCTTCATATGTGCTCCAACGCCTCTATAAATTATACCACTCTGTTCATAGAATCAAATACATCAAAATTTGACTATTCATTCACTGAAAATGGCCTTCAGCTGATCTGGGCATGGCTTTCCCTCCTGGTGGCCCCAAGCTTCAAAATTATTCAACGTGCCAAAAACACTTGTATATGAGCTACATTGCCTCTGCAAGTTGTTCTAATGGATTCATAGCATGCCAATATGCTAAAAATGAGTATCCTTGAGCAAAAATTGGTCGAAAATTGACCATGATAGGCCTCATTAAAGTTTCCCCTAGATTCTGCTTCTAAATCTGGAAAACTACCAGTTAGCTCCACCAAATTTGGCATGTCTGCCGAAATTGGAGAACCTGCTAAAAATCCACCAAATTAACTGCAGATTAATTAATCTTTAACTGCAGATTACTGTGCATTAAGTGCACACTAATCCGCACGTAACTAAACGCTCAACCAAAGTCATATGGTGAGGTCTCATGCGGAGGTGGGTTGGCCCACTCCTTCCTCCCATCCAAAGTCTGCACTGTGCATTAAATATAAATTCCACTCATCCATTTTCAAATGTGAATATTGTAGTCAAACCTTGAACTCGCCCCATATGCTTGTTTTTGCACCCATTGAACAATACACATCGTTCAATACGCACCCATTGAACAATACACATCAACCTTTGCGGACTTAATGTTTGGCATATAGATTTAAATACATGCCAACGGATTTAATATTTGGCATATGGTTTTAAATACATGCCAACAAAACCTTCGGACTCCGTTTAATGTTATGTATGCCACCGAATTAACATATGCCACCAATGTAACTTTGGATTTAATGGATTCAATTTAAACTTTTGATATGTGCATTCATTCCACCATATTAAAATATAATGTGGATTTAAAGTTTGGGTTAAATATAATGGTTGGGATTTTAATAATAATAAAAGTTTGAAAATTAATATTAATATATATAAAAAAATTAATATAATATATGATATTTAAAATCATATATATATATATATATATATATATATATTAACTCCAATTTTAATATATATATATATATATATATATATATATATATATATATATATATATATAATCACATAAAAATTATGAACCCACATTTAACCTTGGAGGACATTGGGCGATTTTTACCTTCACAAATCAAACTGGTGAATCCCGCAGTGACAGTTGTCACAGTCTCATTGGATGAAAACTTAAGAAGATTCTATGCGTGCTGACCGGACTGCTATGTCATCAGTTGTACTTGTTCTGCAATATTTTAAAAAAAAATTGCCTATTCTGAACGGTGATCAACAAATCATAACTTCGTCATCCGAACTCAGTTTTCAACGAAACAAGTTGCATTGGATTCCTTGCGACGGGTCGATCTTGTGGTTCTAGTTTGGTGCAATTCTTAGCACTTTAATTTTTGAGATAATTTTTTCCCCTGATCCAGATTTTGATCACTCCTTCCCATTGACATGCTTTTGGACCCAAAAAAGTTGGTTATCTCATGAGTGTTGACACCCTTCTGTTTCCCAAGTTCTGTCATCTTGATTCTACTTGGAAACTTTGCCTTGACGACCACTTGGTCATTGACATGCCTTGCCTTGCCTTGCAAATGGCTTGGCTCTTAAACCACTGTTCTCCTTTTACTACAGACCCAAACCAACACTTGTTGGTTGCTTGCTGATATAACACTTTTGCTGTACCAAATTGATTCTTTGGTGCCTTCCCACTGAGAATCATGTTCCTCCTTTGCACAATGAGTGAACTACAACAAATAAATTCCAACATTAGTAAAATAAAATAAAAGAAATGACCATTATTTTACCTCCATGGTTCAAAATTCCACATCTAGAAGAATGCATTCGCCATCTCCTTCTCTTCTTGGTGTCAACACATAAAATGGTCTACAATGGCTGCAAACTTTCTTTGACATATTGTCACAAACAACACATTGTGCAAGAAACAACTTGACAACATATCCTCTTGCTCCTTCAAAGCAACTAATTTCACATCATGAGAATTTCGCCATGTACTCTCACATCTTGGTGCCAAAATTCATCGACCAAACAGAAGTCGACAAAACATGCCTCTTCAAACAAATGACTCTCAATTCAAGCATAAGAATGTGAAATAATTTGACTTTTCTTTTCCCAAAAAAAAAAAAAGAATTTCACATCCGATGAAACACTTCGTCAACATCTCCTTTTCATCTTTGGAGACAAAATTAACTTCTTACAAGTCGATATTACATGCATGCAACACACAATCGATCAACACAAGCTGACACTCATGCATGTGCAAATGATCAACACTCTCAAGTTGACAACATACATGTTAAGCAAACCAATTGACCAACACAAGTCAATTACTCATGCATGTTCAAGCACAATGAAACCATCAAAATTCCATTGTTCATACACACAAACTCTTATGCGTGTATACAATTCTTCAACTCTCTCACAAGTACAATCGTAAGTACAAGAACTCCATTCATATGTGCATGAACTTAAAGTTTAAATGAACAATCTTGCTGCAATAAAGTGATTCAACATACACCACTTTCAGTCACCTTCTTGGCACAAACATGCAACATGCATTCCATTGGCAAAGAATGTATCAATATCAAAAGACATGCAAAGCCTTAATTGGATAAGAAATCTAACCATCTCTTACCAAACCATTTCAATGGCGTTTCTTTCAGTTTCACATCATCATCATGTGAATCATCTTGACCCACATCGATTATAGAATCTTATTTTCCATTCTTGCCATTCTCTTTCTCCACCTTCTTCAAATTTCATGGATGACTTGTTGGATACAAAGTCCAACACTTGTCTACAAAATGACCTTACTTATGGAAATGAGTGAAAAACAATTGCCTCTTCTTTTCAGCGTCGTTTGCTTTGTCTTTGGATTTTGCCTCCTTTTCTTCAAAAGTTTCCTGTGCATGGCTATCTTCTTCCAACACCTTGAAACATTATGGTTATTCAAACCACAAAAGGAACATGCAAATTTTCTCCAAATATTATGTGAGAATTTTCCATGTTTATCATAATCAAAATCAAATTGATTAAAAGCATATTTATACCTTGAACATTCACAATTGTCGCCTTCTTGAGGAGGTGAATTTGATGAGGTAGTGGCTCTCTTCAGAATACCAACAATGCATTCAAATAATGTATAGCTTTCAACATCCTCTTGATCGCCATTCTCATTAGCTACATGATTATGAGCACCTTCTTGCAAAGTGGGTGTAAAACTTTTGTACTCATCATGAACACAATATTCACAAGCTTGAGGTAACGAACATGAAATGCAAGTCCTTCTTGGAACACCTTAATTTTCCTCCTTGGCTTTAGAGCTTTCTCCATTATGTTGTCCATAACTAAGACCCAAATACTTAGGCCTTTCCTCAACAACAATTGGCTCAACTATGCCTTGTGCATGTTTTCCTAATCCTTTATTTTCATAGCCTGTCTTCATCAATAATTTGGACCCTATTCCTATAGTGTGTCTTTCAAAAGCACCTACACATTCATTTTGAGAGGAAATTGGAAATAAACTTGAATTTCATACCTCTTTTTCAAGCACATGCTTGGACAAGGATTCCTTGGCATCATGGAGCTGAGTCTCCATCTCATGCATCGTTTCAAGGTTCTCATTTGCAATATGGAGTTGTGTCTCCATCTCATGCAACTTTTCAAGAAGCTCTTGCTTCTCCTCCTTCATAGCAATCAGATTCTCTTGAAGTTTAATTCTCTCCCTCTTATCTTCATACTTCTCTCGCATCCTATCGATCATGATGTAGAGTTTCTGCAACAACTCTTTATCAAAGATTTTTTGTAAGGAAGATTGGCTAGAAGCATAAGCATGACTTAATGAAGCTGCCATCACACCTGTAATGCATACAAAGCTTATTTTTTGTGATTTGAGAATCTGAATTCTCAATTTAGATCTCTTCTCCTTCACACATAAACTTGGAAAAATGTTAAATTCTCCTTGCACAAATTCAACAACCAATACCTATAGAACCAACAACTATAGTGTAGGTTTTAACCCTGTACATAAATGATCTGCAAACAAATCTTAAAACATAAAATAAACAATAGCAAGAGCATAAAATATAAAACAGATAAACACAAAGATTTTCCCCTAGATCCCAAATCGGGACGACCAGCTTGATTTTTCATTATATTCCTTTTAGTGTTACAACACATATATATACATGCCAAAGCATACATAAACCCCAATCCATTAACCCTGGATTAGAACATAACCATAGTTCCCTTGACTGGATCTACAAAATACCATGGGCCGAAAACCATCATGCCCTAAAACCATGTGCAAACCCATGCACAAAACCATAGGCGGATCCGCCCACCGAAAAATAAGGACCAAAAAAAAAATTTCGGGGCGCTGCCCCGAACCCCGATAAGGGGGCTACCGCCCCCCTTGTTACCCCACCCACGCGCGCAGCCAGTGAGCACGGAATGAATATGAGCACAAACCCAAAATTCTCCCTTCCCACTGAACATTCTTCCATGAGGGAGCCTGAGAGCCTGAATCAAACAGCCCAACTTTGAAACACCCATTATTTCTTTACACCAAGAAAACTTCTAAGTGCTCACAAACTTCGTCAATGCATTTGCAACATTCTTCAAAGTGTCCACCTTTACCAGCAACACCCTTTTAGCCTCAACCATATCTCTAACAAAGTGATATTGAACATCAATGTGCTTTGTCTTTGAATGATAAGCGGGGTTCTTAGCCAAGAAAATTGCACTTTGGCTATCACAGTCTATCCTTATAGCTTGTTGTACCAACCCCATACTTGAACACAATCTCTGCAACCAAATTGCTTCCTTGCTTGCATGAGTGGCTGCTATGTATTCTGCCTCTGTAATTGAAAGAGCCACTACAGACTGTCTTTTACTCATCCAACTGACTGCGCCTCCAAATAGGCTAAACACATACCCACTTGTAGATCTTCTTTGGTCCAGATCTCCAGCCCAGTCTACATCAACAAAACCACGAATGTCCAACACTCTTTCCAATCCTAGTCTTCCCTGGTAGCACAAGCCATAATCACTAGTGCCACGCAAATATCTGAAAACCCGCTTCACTGTTGTCCAATGCTCCTTCCCTGGGTTTGACATAAACCTGCTCAATACTCCCACTGCATGTGCAATGTCTGGTCTAGTACAGACCATTGCATACATCAAGCTACCAGCACTTGCATATGGAACGTGGGACATATCCTCCTCTTCTTCTTGTGTCTTGGGACACTGTTCAGCAGACAACTTTGTATCTACAGGAATCGGAACATTCACCAGTTTACTATCCTGCATATTAAACCTCTGCAATATAGTCTTGACATACTTCCTCTGGTTTAACCAAAGCTTCCTCTTTTCCCGATCTCTCTTATTTTCCATGCCCAAAATATAGTTTGCAGCACCAAGATCCCTTATGTCGAATTTGGAGAAAAACTCGGTCTTCAAATCTTGGATAATTTCTTTGTCATTTCCAATAAACAGCGTATCATCCACATACAAGACCAAATAAATAACACAGTCACCAATTAATTTAAAATAAACACAGCGATCCTCCTTACTTATGGTGAAGTCAAGTCCCCGTATATAGGTATCAAATTTCTAATACCACATCCTTGGTGACTGTTTTAACCCATACAGAGACTTCTTTAACCTGCATACCAGTTCTTTCTTCCCCTTCACCATAAAGCCTTCAGGTTGTTTCATGTAGATCTCCTCTTCCAGATCCCCGTGAGTAAATGTTGTCTTCACATCCATCTGTTCTACCTCAAAATTAAATGCAGGAGCAACAGATAAAAATAATCTAATAGAATTAACATTGGAAACAGGAGAAAAAAATATCACCAAAATCAATTCCTGGCACCTGGGAATAACCTTTTGCTACCAACCGAGCTTCGTATTTCTCCACCTTGCCTTCTACATTCATCTTCTTCTTAAACACCCATTTTCTTCCCATAGGCTTCCTTCCAGCCGGCAATTCCACCAGATTCCATGCCTCATTTTTATGCAAGGATTCCATTTCATCAACCATGGCCTCCTTCCAGAGTTTTCCATCCTTTGAATCTACTACCTCCCTGACGGTTCTGGGATCATCATTAGTTATAGTTAAAGCAAAATTTGAACAGAAAGCAGATGAACTATACCTTTCTGGTTGTCTTCTTTCCCGAACTGATCTTCTAATAGCTGGAGTTTGTGGCTCTTCCTCTTATGAGTCTTCTTCTATTGTAGAGTCTGATTCGTCCTCCTTTAGCTCAAACTCTATCTTCTCAGGTTCCTTTGGTAGGACTTCATGTTTAACAATATCTTTCACCTCTCTAAAAACCACATCTCGGCTATACACAACCTTCCTTGTTTCCAAGTTCCAAAGCTTGTAACCCTTTAAACCATCCTTATACCCAATAAAGATGCACTGTTCAGATTTATTATCCAAATTGCTCCTTTTCTTCTTTGGAACATGTACATATGCATCACATCCAAATACCCTTAGATGTGAAAGAGAGGGTTTCTTACCAGTCCATACCTCATGTGGAGTCTTATCCTCCAACATTAATGAAGGTGATTTGTTAACCAAGTAACATGCAGTCTCCACTGCCTCTGCCCAAAATTATTGTCCTAACTCGGTACCATTGAGCATGCTTCTTGCATTTTCCATCAACGTTATGTTCATTCTTTATGCAACTCCATTTTGTTGAGGTGTGTATGGAGTAGTCTTCTACCGTGCTATACCACACTTCTTACAGAACTCTTCAAATTCCTTCTTGCAGAACTCCCTACCATTATCTGTCCTCAACACCTTTATCTTCTTCTCTGTTTGGTTTTCCACAAAAGCCTTTAATTCTTTAAATCTGTCAAAGACTTCAAATTTATTCCTCAAGAAATATATCCATGTATTCCTTGAGAAGTCATCTATGAATGAAACATAGTACACAAACTTACCCAGTGATGGAACCGACACAGGTCCAAACACATCACTATGCACGAGCTCTAATATCTTGTTCGCCCTCTTAGCACCAGAAAGAAAACTCACCCGATTTTGCTTCCCATATACACAATGCTCATAGAAATCAAAATCCAGAGAGCTATTAGACATACCTTCTATCGTACCATTTCCATGCAGTATCTAAAGGCCCTTCTCTCCAATATGCCCAAGCCTTTGATGCCATAGCATGGTTTTTTTCTCCAGAGACCGCTAGGCTTTCCGCTCCACTTTCGAGAACCACAGAATTGTTGCACCCATAAATAACAGTGCTGCCCTGAAGCTTGTACAGATTTGTAATGCAAACTCCCCGCATTAATACCAGTGCTCCCCGAACCATCTTACAGGTATCTTTCTCCAACATTGTTTTTACACCTGCATCATCCATCTTGCTTACAAAAATCATATTTCTAGCCAATGCAGGAATGTGCAGAACACCAGGAAGTGTTCTAATCCTTCCACCTTGCAGCTTCAACTTGACTTTTCCAAGTTCGACGATTCTGGCCTTCCTATCATCACCTAAGAAGACATCACCGCCATCATATTTCTCATACTCACAGAACCACTCCCTATGGGGAATGAAGTGAAAGGATGCACCCGAGTCGATGCACCCGAGTCAATCAACCATGACTCATGATCTACATGCGTATTTGAAGAAGAAGCCAAATACACACCCCCACCTTCACCCGAGGTGGTTTTTGCCTTTGCGAAAGGAGCATCATCAGATCCCTTTCCTTTCTCAGGAGCTTTATATTTGCAATCCTTTTTGTAGTGCCCTTCCTTTCCACATTTCCAGCACACCTTTACAAAATTTCCAGGAGATTTAGATCTCCCACTCAAAACCTTATTCTTGTTTTTGTTCTGGGACCTTCCTCATACAGATAAGGCATCTCCATTCTGACCCTCCATATTTATCTGTCTCATTTCCTCTGACAACAAGGCTGAGACAATGTCATCAAAATTCAAGGTAGTTGTATTGCTAATTATTGCAATAACCAGACTGTCCCACGAGTCTGGTAGAAAACATAACAAACTGATGCACTTATCTTCATCTGAGATTTTAATATCAACAGATGACAGCTGACTTACCACAGTATTGAAGGCTTTCAGATGCTCTATCACCGAGTCTCCATCCTTAATCCTCAGGTTATATAGCTTTTTCCGCAGGAACAATTTATTCACTAGAGACTTAGATTGGTACAAAGTCCCTAGCTTGTCCCACAAGGTCTTTGCGTAGCTTCCCCAGATACATTCAACAATATTGAATATGAGACACACAACCGTATTGTGCTCTTTGCCTTCCGATCCAGCTTCTTCCAGTCTTCATCTGACATTGTCGTTGGTTTAGTACCCGGATCTATTGCGATCCACTAGTCTTTATCCACTAGCAGATCCTCCATCTTGAGCTTCCACAACTCAAAACTCTGACCATTATTTTCTTTCACCACAAGAATCGATCCCGCAGATCTCCCACTGAACAGGGTCTACCTCAGGCCCGAGCAAAAAACCCCTTAGTAGCAAAGGCGTTCCCTTGAAGTCGAAACTGCTCTGATACCAAATGTAGGTTTTAACCATGTACAGAAATTATCTGCAAACGGATCTTAAAACAAAAAAAAACAATAGAAAGAACATAAAACATAAAATAGATAAACACAAATATTTTCCCCTGGATCCCAAATCGAGACGATCAGCTTGATTTTTCATTATATTCCTTTTAGTGTTACAACACATATATATATACATGCCGAAGCATACATAAACCCCAATCCATTAACCTGGATTAGAACATAACCATAGTTCCCTTGATCAGATCTACAAAATACCAGGGGCTGAAAACCATCATACCCCAAAACTATGTGCAAGCCCATGCACAAAACCATGGGCGAATCCGCCCAACGGAAAATAAGGACCAAACAAAAAAATTTCCGTGGCGTTGCCCCAGACCCTGACAGGGGGGGCTATCGCCCCCCCTGTTACCCCCCCCCCCGCGCATGACTACTCATGGAAAGAATATAACACAAATCCAACATATAGAAGAATTAGTTGAAATTGGCTAAAAAGAGCTAAACTTTTGCTATGATACCAACTTGATCTGAATATGGGCAAACTTGTTATTGTTATGCAAGATTTCTCATCATTATTAAAAATGTGTTTAAGGATCAACTCAATTAACCATTTGTGAAGGGGTTAAAGTGTCAAGTTTCATGTGTTCTTGATGATCAAATTATGAGTTAATTAACAATTAAAAACTCATATACAACAAATTAAATGCATAAATATAACTTAGAACAATCACATAACACAATGGATAATGATGGAGTTCACCCTTCCTAGCCTACATCTCCATGGACCTACTTTAACTAGCTAAGCCCTCTTGGGATTATGAGTCAAAAGTATGATTACAAGAATCTATGATGATCTAATGGATTTTTTGACTATTTCATTGGCTTCAGAAGACATGAAAACCCAAAAAATGACTATCTAATCTATGAATTTGATTACCAACACTTTTAGGCTTGACTTCCAATCTTGGTGGCCATGGGCTTGTTTAATCTCCAAAGTGACAAAATCACCTTCAGATGTGCTCCAACGCCTCTATAAACTATAACATTGTGTTCATAACATCAAATACATCAAAAATTGACTATTCATTCACTGAAAACGCCCTTCAGCTGATCTGAGTATGGCTTTCCCTCCTGGTGGCACTAGGCTTCAAAATTCTTCAACGCGCCAAAAACACCTTCCCTCCTGGTGGCCCTAGGCTTCAAAATTCTTCAGTGTGCCAAAAACACCTGTATATGAGCTCCATTGCCTCTCCAAGTCGTTCCACTCGATTCATATCATGCCAATCTGCTAATAATGACTATCCTTGAGAAAAAATTGGTCGAAATTTGACCAAGATAGGTCTCATTAAAGTTTCCCCTGGATTTTGCCTCTAAATCTGGAAAACAGCCAGTTAGCTCCATCAAATTTGGCATGTACGTCGAAATTGGGGAATCTGCTAAAAATCCACCAACTTAATTGTAGATTAATTAATCCGTAACTGCAGATTAATTGTGCATTAAGTGCGCACTAATACGCACTTAATTGGGTGATCAACCAAGGTCATATGGTGAGGTCTCATGCGGAGGAGGGCTAGAACGCTCCTTCCTCCCATCCAAAGTCCGCATTGTGCATTAAATATAAATTCTGCACATCCATTTTTAAATGTGAAAGTTGTGGCGCATTTGTTGAAGGCTGGAGTGCTATGGGGGAGGTCACAAGGTTGAACCCTGACCTCGCTCCATATGCTTTTTTTTGCACCTATGGGGGAGGTCACGAGGTTGAACCCTAACCTCACCCCATATGCTTGTTTTTGCACCCATTGAACAATACACATTGTTCAATATGCACCCATTGAACAATATGCATCAAACTTTGAGGATTTAATATTTGGGATATGGTTTTAAATACATGCCGATGGATTTAATATTTGGAATATGGTTTTAAACACATGCCAACGAAACCTTAAGACTTAGTTTAATGTTATGTATGCCACCAATGTAACTTTGGATTTAATGGATTTAATTTAAACCTTTGATATGTGCATTCATTCCACCATATTAAAATATAATGTGGATTTAAAGTTTGGGTTAAATATAATGGTTGGAATTTTAGTAATAATTAAAGTTTGAAAATTAGTATTAATATAATATAATATATGATATTTAAAATTATATATATATATATATATATATATATATATATATCCTAATTTTAATATATTTAAAAAATATTTTTCATTACATAAAAATTATGAACCCACATTCAATCTTGAGGATATTGGACGATTTTTACCTTCACAAACCAAACTAGTGAATATCGCAGTGACACTTGTCACAGTACCATTGGACAAACATTGAAGAATATTCTTTGCACGCTGACTGGACTGACATGTCATCAGTTGTATCTGTTCTGCAATATTTTTAAAAAAAATTCCATGTTCTGAATAGCGATCAGCAGCCCATAACTTCCTCATCCGAACCCGGTTTTCAACGAAACGAGTTGTGTTGGATTCCTTGCGACGAGCTAGTCGATGTGGTTCTGGTTTGGTGAAATTTTGAGCACTTTCATTTTTCATCTAATTTTTGCCCCTGATCCAGATTATGATCATTCAAAATAATGGTTTATTAAAAAATATGAAGCTTTGTTGAAATATTCTAAGTTTCATATTAAGTTTTAATATGAAAATAATGCCTCTATTTCCTTCTCTGAAGGTGAATTAACACAACTATGAGATTTCTAATCGACTTGGAAATATCTATTAAAGAAGGAATAAGTTGCTTGGAGACTAAAAGTCATGCCATTTGGATTAAGGAAGGGGACAAGAATACAAAAAATTTCTATCAATACATGAATACTGGAAAAAATTGAATATGATATAGGAAATAAAAATAAGGGAAGGTTCTCTAGTCCACTCATTTAAATATATATCCATTGAAGGGGTCCACCATTTTGAATCATTGTTCAAGGAACCAATTGATTTTCTTGTTTAGGAAGTCCTAGAGGTGATATCCAAATTCATCCTCGTTATATCAAAAGTTATGAATAATTATTTGGAATGGAAGTCTCCGGCGTTGAAGTTGAAACGACTTTCAAGTCTATGCAAAAGGGAAAGAGACTTGGTCCTTATGGATTATATTCGATTTTTTTCTAGGTTTTTATGATCTGTTAAAGATATTTGTTTAAGATAGTTAGAGAATCTCAATGTTCTGACCAAATTTTAGAATCCCTTTTAACTCTACTTTTATCACTTTAGTTTCCAAATCTCACGATTGTGTACCCTTTAATGATTTCAACCAATATCTTGTTGTAATGTAATATATAAGATCATGGATAAGATCATTACTTTGAGGCCTAAACCTATTCTAAGAGAGACTACATCTGAAGAGTAATCAAGGTTTCTTCAACAAAGACAAATCAATGACGTGATGTGATTGGTCAAGAGGTTATCCATTCGGTGAAGTTGACTAATCAATTTGTGGTCATACTTAAATTTTATTTAGCTACAACCTATGATAGAGTGATCTAGACATTTCTTCGACTAGTTCTACTTCAGATGGACATTTCCATTTTAATATTCAATTAGATTATGGAGTGGATTCAATATGTTTCCTTTGCAATACTCATAAATGGTTCTCGTTAAATATTTCTTTGGGCTTCTTGTGGTCTTAGAAAAGGTTCCCCTTGTCCCCTTTCCTCTTTTATATTGTGGCTAAGGCCCCTAGTAAATTAATAAGAGAAGCTAGAGTTGGTAGGATGGTCAGGGTGTTAAGGTTTCTACCCAAGAAACTATCTCACATATTCTTGTTGCAGACGATGTCATGTGTTTTGAAGGTTCACTTAGGTACCTTTATTCTTTGAAGGCAGTCATGGAATTGTATTATAAATCCACAAGTATGGAGATTGATTTTAACAAATATTTTGATATTTATTACTATCTACATGACAATATTCTTCAAGAGGTTTTTCTTATGCTTCCTTTCCATTGTAAATATTTGGATGTTGAGTTTAAGTATCTTGGATTTTTTTTCAAACTGAATGGTTATATATATACATATTGCCTTTGGTTGTTTAACAAGGTTGACAGAATTTACCTTTGAGTCAATAAGTTGATTTATATAAGGTGGGTACTTGGTCCTACTTAAGTTTGTTTTGGAGAGCATCCCGATGTACTACACTTTAATAACATATGTGTCTAAGGCATCCTCGCAAAAACAAAAAAATATTAGCTTCCAATCCTTATGGTGTAACTCTCGCCAGTCTAGGGCTACCCCTATAGTAAAATGGAGTCAGACCACTTCCCTTAATAAGCTTAAGGGATGAGGGATTAAAAATATTTTTTCATTTTAGTCAATCGTTTGGAGCTAGAATCCTTTGAAGGTTAACTCACAATTCCTTCTTGTGGGGCTAGGTTATGATATCGAAGTATCTATGTGATATTCTAGTTAAAGAATGGTATAGGTAGGAGAGAAAACCATCCAAAGTCTCAATTATTTGGAAATATTTAGTCACAACTTTCCCATCAGTTAGAAGGTGGTTGTTTGGAGAATTAGTAATGGTAGGAAATATTGGAGAAGGTCATTGGCTTGGTGCAAATAAGTATTTTCATCTCTTAGCACCCCTCCTTTGGTCCCTTCATGGGGTTTTCATATTCTCTCTTGAATATTCTAAGGCTTAGTCTCCTCAAATCAGTGGGAGAATGGGATTCAAGTGTAAAGCATATCTTGGGTTTATAGTCATAAAGCGGATGAGTGAAAAACCTATATTGGTTCTTTGGTCTCAAACTTCGTTTGACTAAGGGAAGAGGATGAAGATGTTTTATGTTGGTAAAAATATTATAGGACAAGGGAATTTTTCCTTGGGTATTCATCCTATGCAAAATCTCAATTCCTAAGTTAAAAAAATGGTGGTGAAGCTCCCTCTAGAACCCCCATGCTTCATTGAAAAGCAAGATAACCATGTGGCTAACTATGTCTAATAAGATTTTGATATGGGAGATTAGTCTGAAAAAGGGTTGAGTCGACCCCAATGTATGTCCTTTGTGTAAGAAACTTTAGGAATCTATTTCTCATGTTTTTATTTTTTGTCCTTATAGAGTGCAGGTTCTATGGTTCATGTCCTTGAAATTCAAGTGAAAAGTAAGACGAGTAGAACCGGTTTTGGAAGATTGTACGAAGGAATGGCTAGAGGATAAAATGGTATGACAAATACATTTTTGGGGAAGAAATGAATTTTTCTAAATGAAATTGAACACTCAATTCATACAACAAGATTAAGATTGATATCAGCTGGGAGAATTTGGAATTAAGGTTTTCCATATGATTTTCTTTGTGGTATATGGTGGGTCCACAACTCAAGAATATTTAAGGAAGTGGATATTCTTCTTAAAGTGTTTGGGGGTTTGACCATTGAGTTGACCAAGGAATTTGAGTAGATTCGATGCACAAAAATCTATGAGTTCCATCTATGCCTAAGTTAGATTATGATATCCTATGGGGATATTTTGATACTGCTAGCCAAGGCCATCCTCTAGTATGTGAGGTTGGTATGGTTTTATTTTTTATTTTTTTATGTATGATCATTATCTCCAGATTGTGTATGATCTCAACAAAGGGACTAATAACTGTGTAGAATTCTTAGCTCTTCATACTCTTCTCTTCGCTATAAAGAAGGAAGAGTTAAAGAAGATCAAAGTTCTTAGTGGCTTGAATTAGTTATTGATTGGGATAACATGATAGTTTCGGTAGAGAATGTGATGCTTGGAACATTTTACATGATATATAAGATGTTATTTAGTCATTTGCATGGCTTTCCTTTCAACACATTTATCGTGAACTTAATCAAAAGGTTGATGCATTTTATAAATAAGTTTTGTCTCTCTTGGTTGGGTCATCTGGCTCACATGCATCTTCTAATGGTGTTTAGATTCAATCTTCGGAATTTCATTTCTACTTTCTTTTCCTTCTGCTATTTATGGAGTATCTAAATAGGTTTTTTTATCATCTTTGATCATTGATTAACAATTCTGTATTAGTTTTATAAGAAATTTGTAATGAATGTGATGTATCCAAAGATGTATTGGCCTATAATGTGGAAGTAATTCCACTTATTGTGATAAGTTGATGTTTTCTAACAATTTTGTGTCAATGGTGACAAGAAACGAGTTATGTGATGGTATTATATAGGGCTTGAATGCTAGATCAATCCATTATTGACAACAATTTACATATTTATCTCTCATGAATACAAATATGTTTTTATTGAAAAACAAAACAAACATACAAACATTAAATTAGTACGAAAGTACTATGTTTTATATAAGGTATTGCAAAGGATTAACACTATGGATTATACATTAGAGTTAATGCCTCCTTCATATGTACATTTAATCTTCCATGATTCTTATTTTAAAAGGGTAATTTATGACAATATATAAGTTGAAATACTTTATCAAGGTTTTCAAACATTTTCAATTTGATATTTGAGTACAAGAGGAAAAGGACATTCATTTATTTTTTCCATTATCTTTTCAAAGATCCGATGAAAAGGGAAAATCATGGGTAATCTCGTGAATATTGATTTTTGGCAATGTAAATTGTAAACTTTATAAATTTTTAAAATATAAGACATGAAAACTCATATCTACCCTGAGAATTTCAATATATAGTAAAAATAAAAGTCATGGATATCTTTTATGTGTATTATTATTATTACTTTTTTAACTAGGGGAATCGACTCAAATGACATGGGGTCAATTGCCACTACCACTATACTCCTAGATGGACAAATCCACCCCCCAATACTTGTCCCATAGGTTAGCAACCGAATATTTGTACATGGGACCTCAAACTCACAACACTGTACATTTTAACAAGTTTACCAAGTGAGCTCCCTGTCGAAGGAGTGAGGGGGTGGTGTTACATGTATTATTATCATTTAATAGCTCAATTCTACTTTTATTTGCAATATATCCTTAAAAACTATAAAAAAGAGTAATGAATATTCTATGTTTACCATAATGTTTTTAGTGTAAATATTTTTTTTTACTTCATAATTTTTTATGAATGTATTCTATATAAAATATAATGGTGCCTCTATATATATATATATATATATATATATATAATTTGCTCTATTCATTTTTATTATATTAATTAAAAACTTAACTACTTTATAAAAGAAATTTTTGTGTGCAACATGTTTCTTTTTACTACTTAGAAAGTAAAAATATTGAAAAAAAATATGTTTTGAAAAGACATCTTTAGGAGAGTGAATAAGATATATATATATATATTATTTTAAATGAAGAAAATATTGCAAGGCTTAAAATGAAAATCCAAAATATGGATATAGATCTAAAAAGTAGATTTAGTGAGGGTTTAATGATTGTAGGTCTAAAGTTGCTTTGTATAATTTGTAGATATCTATATCTATTAAAATTGAAATTTTGTTAAAAAAGTGTAGGAAGTATAATTTTTTTATTTTTTATGTTGGCTAATCAATTTCAACTGAGATTTTAACTAACTCTTAATCTAGACATATGCTTTTAGCTCTCAAACTCTTGGTCAATAATTGGTATATTAGAGATTTTAAGTCTTAAACTCATGGTAGAGAATTGATTTACTAGAGAGTTTAGGACTTAAACTCTTGGATAAAACTTTGCATTCATTAAGAGTGGTTTTCACTTCCACTTTTTATTGGAAGATTATAAAATCTCTTGATTAAAAATTTGATTTCAAAAAATACATGCACATCCTTACTAACACTGCAACACATCTTCTAGGATTACCCCCATAATACTAAAACTTGAAATAGCCATTTAAACATGGATCAAACAATTACAAACCCAGAAAACTATTAACTAGCTCATCAAATTGGAAAAAATTCCAACAAAAGATGCAATTTGGGAAGATGAGTTCTTCATATGGAAGTATCTACAACTAACCAACATTGAGGGTGATGGCCGCTTCAGGAGGAGGGGCATGTTAATCCCCTAACCATAACCCTTTTTCATTATCATTACATTAATTATTTTTATGTTAGTTTCATTATTTCTTTTTATCCCTAGTTGTCTCCTATATATATATATATATATATTTATTTTATTTTATTTTTATTTTTATTTTTAGGTAATAAATATCAGGGAAAACCTTTGGGCACAATGGTATCCAAGATCAAATCTATATTATTCAGGGTAAAAGACTAGATAATAGGGCTCAAAGATGTTATAACAATATACTCATTATGAACTCACCATGTCACTTATAGTAATAGAACTTGAGTAGGGTAACTCCATCTCACAATTGCTCAAGCTAAACCATATTGATCTCGTTGTCTCCTATACACACATTAAGGTAACTCATTTTAATATATTGTCTTTTAAATTTGATATATTACTATAGAAAATTGTTACTTCAAAGAGTTTCCTGTTCAATCATTTTTTTATTTGATTTAGACTTATCATTATTGAATTTGGTCTTTACTCTACATCTTTACTAATATAGCTCAAACAATTAAATAAATCAATCCAATCTCTAAACAAAAATCAACTCTTATAAAATACTAAGAATTTAAAAATTATGATAAAAATGATGTAACTAAATTTTTTGAAAATTTATTCATGTTCAAATTAGAAAAGTAAAATACATACTCATTCATGCAAACGATGATTATGTAATAAATAGAAATGAATATTTACTCATCATTTATCATTCATCCGAGTGTAATTGAAAAAAACCAATAGTCGACCCACTTGTATGTGGATATAAGCCCATCAAATAACCCAGCCTTGTTATTTTATTCTATGGGAACGATCAAGTTGTCTTGCTTCCTAGCTACTTGAGTTCATACTAGCAGACAAGATTGTAAATGCATCAATGTAACCAGAATTCACACATGTGATCTCAAGTATTATATGTATAGTTTATTAGAGCTCAAACAATGGTTACATTTTCTAATATGTACATATATGCACACAAACCATGTTGTGATAAAATTATCATTATATTAATTATTTAGAAAGTGATGTTGAATTATTTAATTAAATATATTGGTAAGATATAGAACGTGATGTTGAGGTATTTAATTAAATATATTGGTAAGATATAAAAAGTGATGTTGAGTTATTTAATTAAATATATGGGTAAGATAGATTCGTTGTAATGAAAATTTTAATGTTGGGATATTGAATAAAGATAAGATATATTATTTACGAGGATGTTACTGGGTTTAAATTTAGATGAGGAAAATAATAATTATTCTTCACAACTACTTAAATTAAATATTAAATTTAATGGAAAATAATAATCATTCTTCACAACTACCTAATTTAAATATTAAATTTAATTATATAAATTTTTATTTTTATATGAAAATAAATAAATAAATATATATTAATTATTAAATCAATTTATAAGGTTTACTTATTGTTTTGATGACATAAACATATATTACATATTCATAATTTAGTTTATTATTGTATTATTATAATATTTAGTTTTTTTCTTTATTATTAATTTGATGTGTGAGTAAATTGATAAATTATTTTAATTATTTAAAAATTAAATTAAATTGTTAAAGGATACTGGCCTAGGCATTTAGTGAACAATTAGTTTTGAAATATATTAAAATTTATAATTGGTTAGATTACCGTTTTTTCATTATAATTATTCTATTTACAAATTTCTTAATTTAAGCTTATTAAAATAATAAATTTCTTAAAATATACTAAATTATTTTTCTTATGAAATATTTTTTTAAGTTTAAATTTTTTGGGCATTGGGAATTTCAGAAAAGAAATTGGCTTTCTTTCAATCATAAGTTAAGAGTGAGGTTGTTGGTACTTGACCAACCCATAATATATGCTCAGTTAAGAATGCAACATAATTAAGTTATTCCTTCGGTTGCGGGTATCTAATCGCAGCATAGACCGTCACCTAGCTCCTCCTCCGCGCTACAACTGTCACAGCCACATGGTTGCGCGTGACGCAACCTTTATAACCTCCAGTTACCACCCTGACGCCATTAATCCCACTCCTGTCACCTGCTCTGAGAGCATTTACAACCGTCCTTGCCATCGCCCATTGTGTTATTTCATGGGAAAGAGAGTTGCCTCTCCTTCATTCTCCTCCCTCCGTCTCTCGGTTCAGCTGGTCGACCTCTCCATTGCGCGTTCAGCCCTCCACCCTCTGTATTCTCTCCAGCTTAAGGCTTTTTCCATTTCATTGTCTGCAACTCCACTTGCATTCCCTCTCCCCTTGAGAATTACGGTGCCTTTATGCCACAGCGCCATCATATGAAATTTCGCCGAGGCAGAGGCCGAGGCCAACCCTCCTATCCTTCTCTTCCCCTCTGCGAAGATTGCCCTGTTGAACTCACTCTCAATGTGAATTCAACGGAGGCGCCAGACTAGCAAAGAGTGGCGGCCCTCATTTCTCTATGCATTCCTGAAGCCCCTTCTAGCTCCTCCGGCTCGGGGTCTCGGAAAAGAATGCGTAAGTCCACCATGACGCATTCCATCCTCTAGCAGCCCAGGAAATCTGTGGCACTACCCACAAAATCCGTGGTGAATTCCTTCGGCAACGACAGTGGTAGCAGTTCAGCAGAGGACGAAAACGCAGCAGTCTTGGGCGCACGCTCCGCCTCCACGCCAGAGCCAACTCCCCAACTGTCCAAGCAGGATGATGACCTCTCAGATTATGGTTGTTTCATCGTGGAAGAGCCACCTCCTGATGATATTCAGAATGAAAAGCCACATAAGGATTAGTGCCACGGTGCCTCTCTCTTTTGTTAGTCACACCTCGATTGTTTGTTTTTTGCCTACTTATTCTCTACACAATATGTTTAAATTTTGGATGCTTATGTCATGTGTTGGTTTCCCCGTCTAGGGAAACACCCCTCTTGAGACTTGGTCTAATTTACGGGTTGTTTTCCCCAATAGGGGCAATCCCTTTTTTTTTTAATTTTTTGAACATTTTTCCCGCAGGAATTGGCTAGCATAACAATTCTAGTGGGAAAGTCATGAAATGTAATGTTGTACCTTTTTGTACCATATAATAGAAATTAGACATATTTAGAAAAAAAAAACATAATTAAGCTATTCTAAAACTATAAGAGTTGAACATGGGTGGAAAGAATTACAACAACCCACAATATAAACCCACTTAAGAGTGCAACAGGACCGTGGAAAAAACCTAAAGAAGCTTGGGAAGAATGGATGTGTACATTTTGTAAGTCTAGGGTAGTGGAATCCGAAAAACATTTTATTTTGGAATGTGATGTATTCAAAGTCTACATAAGATAAAGTTATGAGAATATGTTAGCATTAGTTTCTTGGCATTGTCTTTTCAGCGAAGAGATTGTTGGAAGGTTGGGTCCGCTAATCATCAATTTGAATAAAAAAAAGATTAAATTGCAAAATGCCAAAAACAAAGAACTAATAGTCCCATATACTATTTTTAGTCTCATAAACCTTAAAATATCATTTCATTAATTACTTTATTCCAAAATTACAATATGTCAAACTATAAAAATTAAACATATATAAAAAAATCCAATAATTCAACTAAACCACTCAAAACTAAACTCAATTAATATTTTTAATTTTTTAATTTATAAAGTATATAAAATTAATTATTTAATTAATATTATTATTTTAAGCTTTCAAAACATAAATGTTTTAACATTACATAAAATCTAAAAAGGTACCCACGAATTACATGAATTACCTTTAGTGAAATTTAACATAAATTGTCAATCCTTACTCATCTTTAAAAGGTGTTTTCTTCAAAATATTTATAATAATTATCCTTACTCATCCTTAAAAGGTAATATATTTAAAATATTTTGAAAACTTCAAAAATATTTATTATAATTTATTTATTTTTAAGTGTAGAAAAATGATTATATCTGTATTATAATTGATATAATCTAAATTTTAGGTTTATAATTAAGGTAAAATGTTATTTAAAAATACATAAATTTATTATAATAATATATAATATTGAATTTTAATTTTGAGGTCCAGTTTAATTCGTGAATTTCAAAATATTTATAATAATTTATTTTTTAAGTGTAGAAAAATGATGATGTTTGTATTATAATTGATATAATATAAAATTTATGTGTATAATTAAAGTGAAATGTTATTTAAAAATACATAAATTTATTATAATAATATATAATATTGATTTTTAATTTTTGGAGCCATTTTAATTAGTGATAGTCATGAAAAATGAAGTATTATCTGTGAGAAGGTTTAAGATTCAAATCTTTATGATTCATCTCTACCAATAAAAAAGACATACATATGCACCTAAAAACTATACTAATAGCATTTGGAATTGACCAAATTACAAGATTAACCCAATTGTTGATTCTTGATTCCTATATATATATGTATATGTTAAAAACTATTTTCATCATTATATTATAATATAAAATTGTTTAAAATTGATTAAAAGTTTGTTTAAACATAATAAATTAATTAAAATATAGAACCATATCGTAATAATTTTATTATTTTATTTTATACGATTCAATTTTTGTGTGGAGAGGTGCTACTCACTATGGTAGATATGTTGTAGTGTTTAATATTTTGACTCACTAAAAAGAAATTAAAAAATAATAATAATCTATGGTTTTTCTCAAGATATTCTTAACTTATGGTTTTTTTCCTATGGTATTCTTCTATAATGTGGTCTATATGGATTTATCTTAACTTTGGATTTACCAATCACCAAGAGAGATCAAATCTAGATTCATCTTAACTTTGGATCTATCAAGAACCAAGAGAACAGAGAGTCATCTTAATTTTGGATTTACTTGGATCTATCAAGCACCAAGAGAACAAAGCTTCATCTTAACTTTGGATTTGCCAAGCACTAAGAGAAATCTAATCTAGACTCATCTTAACTTTGGATTTATCAAGCACCAAGAAAACAAATCAGAGATTTTCATCTCAAGAGAGAAATTTGACCCCTCTTAGTACTTGATACATATACAATTACATAATTACACATGAAAATTTTAAAATAGTATAAATAAAAAAATAAATCGATAATTTTAAATATGATAATTAAAAATATATACTTATTTTACTTTATTAAATAAATTTAATATAAATATTTTATTGTTAAAGTGCACCTATTTCAACTACTTATTTAATTAGTTAAACCAATTCAATAACTTTTTATATTAACCAAATAAAACAATTATAAAATATAATATAAATTTGATAAATTAATATTATTTTTATTGAAATATAACCAACATAGATAATGATTTTTTATTATTAACATATATTTATGTATATGTCAATATTAATTCTATTAAAATATTTCATTAATAACCAAATTATAAGTTTTAAATATCTTACATTTCTTTTTCTTTTTCTAATCACTTTACAACATATTCTTATATATATATATATATATTATATTAGACATTATTTTATGTAGAATGAGCCTCTCCCCTCAACAATAACCATGAGTTGATAAATATAATTCAAGGTATATTTGTAAATTCTTGGCTTGATGAGGAATGCAAAATGATAAGGATAACCTTGAAAAAGGCATGCGAGGAGAAGATGAATGTAAAGATATATAAACAGATCTTAAAAAGGAAAAAAGATGAGTTTATGCAAACACGACTAGAAGAGTTAATATATCTAGGCAAGAATAACCCAAAGTTTTTTTTTGGAGGAACTTCAACCAAGGAAGAAGCAAACTAAAATAATATTACAATCAATCAATGGTTTGACTATGCAAGACAACTAGATATGGTAAAGAATAAAAGATTGAGCCTCCCCCCAAGATCAACACAATTGCAAATCTTTTCACGTTACAGGAAGTGGAGATTGGGATTAAGAAGTTGAAATCAATAAGGGAAAAGGACTTGCTCGAACTTCAAGAAAAATATCTAAAGGGGGGTATGAACACTCTTGAAGCGCACATCATGTAAATATTCAACAACATCATTCGACAAGGACTCCCAAGGGATTGGACATCTAGCCTCGCAATACCCTTTTTTAAAATTGGAGACATTAATAATCCTTTCAACTATAGAATCATTATGATCAATCCTTTGTTTGCAAAGATTTTCGACAACATGGTAGAAAATAGAATCAGTAAGTTGGCATAAGCAAAAGACAAGAGGGAAAAAGGGAAAACATGTTTTAGGCGGAAACATTCTATAGTGGATCATGGTATCACACCATGACACATTATTGAAAAGTTTATGGGGGGACAAAGAAGAAGTATTTTGCTGCTTTGTTGACTTCAAAAAGGCATTTGACATGATCCCCAGGGATAACTTGTGGCGTAGAATGGAAGAAATTGAAATTCCTTTGCATTATAGAGTTGTTGTCCATAGGCTCTATGAAGAGGTGAAAGTCAAAATTAAAACTTCAACATGCATTTCATAAGGCTTTAGAAGTGGAATTGGAGTCAAGAAAGGTTGCCCTTTATCCCCTACTCTTTTTGGTTTATATATTGATAAACTAGAAGAGTGGCTAAATCTATAAGGTGGAGATGGTGTTTGGTTTGTGAGGTTTGTGATAAAGCTTCTTTTATATGTTGATGACCTTGTATTGATTGCTAAACTGACCCATGGATTGCAGATGCACCTATATGCCCTTGAGCATTTTTGTAGAACAATGGGGATGCAAATCAATGCCAACAAGACCAAAATAATGTTTTTTTCTAATAAAAGGAAGTAGAGCCAACATATATTCTTATTTGAAGACAACATTCTTAAAGAAGTAAATGAGTATAAGTACCTCGAGATTGATTTCAACAATAAGCCTAATTTGGAGGATTACAGAAAGAAGAGAATTTTAGGAGGGTGGGAAGCATAATTTGTTCTTCAAAACGGATGTAGAGAGGCAAAGTTATGAGATTCGAAAATGATTAAAGTGATTTTTGAACCCCTAGTTTGTATAGTAATGCTATATGGGTGTGAATTGTGGGCTAGCAACACCATCGTCTCAAAATAGAAACAAATTGAGAAAATCCAAAAACGCTTGATTACGAGCAAGTTCAAAATAAAAAGTTTAGTTCCTTATGAGATAATGTCGAGTGAAACACAAACATCTCCCATCAAAACAATTGCTATGGTACGTCTCATAAGATATATAGAAAGAATTGACCAAATGGGAGTAGGTAGATGGCCTAAAGTTATCTTCAATGAAGGCATGAGTGAAAGAAAGAAAACATGGACGAGACAAAACAACAATGGGGATGCAAGTCAATGCCAACAAGACCAAAATAATGATTTTTTCTAATAAAAGGAAGCAGAGCCAACATATATTCTTATTTGCAGACAACATTCTTAAAGAAGTAAATGAGTATAAGTACCTCGGGATTGATTTCAACAACAAGCTTAATTTGGAGGATTGCAGAAAGAAGAGAATTTTAGGAGGGTGGGAAGCATTATATGTTCTTCAAAACAGATGTAGAGAGGCAAAGTTATGAGATTCGAAAATGATTAAAGTGCCTTTTGAACTCCTAGTTTGTCCAGCAATGCTATATGGGTGTGAATTGTGGGTTAGCAACACCTTCGTCTCAAAATAGAAACATATTGAGAAAATCCAAAAACGCTTGATTACGAGCAATTTCAAAATAAAAAGTTCAGTTCCTTATGAGATAATGTCAAGTGAAACACAAGCATATCCCATCAAAGCAATTGTTATGGTACTTCTCATAAGATATATAAAAAGAATTGAGCAAATGGGAGTAGGTAGATGGCCTAAAGTTATCTTCAATGAAGGCATGAGTGAAAGAAATAAAACATGGATGAGACGAAACAACAAATGGATGCAAAAATGAAATATCTACCTCAATCCTATCCCACAAATATCAAGAAGTTAAAAATTTTTGCTATGGAAAAGTTTCGTAAGCTTATATGGGGAAAAGAGTTGGGTAGAAGGAAGAAGTACTATATTGAAGAATTCAACCTCACTTTGATCTCTAACAAAAAGAGTACATTGGAGCTAACATTTCTATGGATATCAAAGATTCTTATTGCTCAATTAAAAACTGACTTGCATCAACTTTAGTGTGAAACGAGACAGTGGAAAATACCTAAAGAAACTTGGGAAGAGCGAGTGTGTACTCTTTGCGTTTATGAGACAGTGGAATTGGAAAAACATTTCATTTTGGAATGTGATGCTTTCAAAGACATCAGAGACAATTATGACAATATGTTAGCATCAATCCCTTGGTATTGTCTTTTCAGCGAGAGAACTTTTAAAAGGTTGGACCAACTCACCATCTATTTGAATAAAAAAATAATTAAATTACAAAAGCTAAAAAGCATAAAACTTATAATCCCATAAACTATTTTTAATCTTGTAAATATTAAAATATCATTCATTCTCTTTCATAAACCATTTATATTTATAAAAATATAAAATACACTTCATAGACTAATCCTTCCACTCAACGATCTTAATTTATTAAGATAATAAAAAAATTCCATATAAATTTATAATAAAAAAATAATTTTGTAATATAATCCCTTCGCTAGATAATCTTAGTTTAGAAAATATAAACTAAATTACGTAAGATAATCCCTTCGCTAGATAACCTTAGTTTTGGAAATATAAAATAAATTTCTTAAAGTATCGCCGACGAAATTAAAACAGTGAATAAGGAAAGTCCTGGAAAATATGCAAAATAATTTTGCCAGTCACGACGAAATTAAGCCAACAAAAGTAGAAAAGTCAATCGAGAACATCCGGACAACCTTGTTTAAATAAACATAACGAGAAGCCCAAGGTGGCGACATGAGCGTCCCGGTTATATTCATTCCCCGCACTCGAGTCTGGGCGCTGTGAGTGGCCCTTTTCCGTCCTCGCTTTAGGAAGCTCCACACGGGCTTTCTCCCTCCGTGTCAAAACCGTCCATTGATGGTTCTGTAACAGCCATTTCATCATTTCATGGAAATTGTTTTAAAAGTTTGATAGAATGGGTGATAATGGCCCCAATGTTGTGTAAAGAAAAAGAAGGAATTTGAAAACTATGTGTTTGATTGAGAGATTGACAAACAGGTTGACAATTTCGCTTTCTCCCCCGCATGATCATTCATTCTCTTTTGGCACAATCATCTAGAAATTTCCTCTTAAAATTAGCATGAAATGTTTGTCTTATTGATTTGAGTTTAAGATTCGAACCAGAGAAGTCAAAATACCTGACACAGCCTGGTTGCTGAAAGAGAGCAAATGAGCGAAACGAGCTCTTCGACTTCGGAGGGGGAAAACGGGAATATATTGGAACGGAATAAGAAGGAAATGATTCACCTGGAACGAGAAACTGTTATCAAGACCATGAAGTCAAAGATCATCGCGAAATTGGCTTCTCTTATAGGTAAGGCACTACTTTCCTTAAACAGAAAGGAAATTCTGTATTCAATAAGGGATAGTGAATGCAACGTGCTTATCAATTAAATAGGTATTTATCTTATTTTCTCTAAATTTAAAGGAAGTCGTGTATGAAACTAACTTATCTTACAGACATGTCGCTTGTTTTTTTGGAAGTCAAAGAAAGTAATGTATGATTCACCTTTTGAGGGACCTCCTATTTTTCTCTAAATTTACGAAAAACACTTGTGACTGTAATACTGTGCTACTGCTTTAAAAATCTACACATATTTAATCTTACAAAATAAGGTCAACGGCTTGTTTTCCATTGCTTAGGGTGATTTACCCATTAGTTAATGCAGGTTCAACTAATAGAATAGAAAATGATGTTTTAAGAGCTTCATCCAGTTGCGAAAATGGAAACTTTGGGCTGATTTATGCAAAAAAAAATGCCGTAGTCTAACTAGCCAGAGGAATCGCCCTGAAAATCATGAAAATTCCGGTAAGATTTTCAGAAAATCCGGCAGGAATTTTTCTAAATCCATGTTATAACTATCAAAGTTTAATATTTTGGGTGTCCTACGGGTTTTTGATGGTGCTGAATCCATTTCCAATGTCAAAATCAGGATTCAAGCATGGTTACTGCAAGATTTTTAAAATTTTTTTGACCCGGATTCCGGCCAATTTTGACCGTCCCGGCAATTCCTCCGGCTCGTTAGACAACGCCCAAAAAAATCAATTCATCTAATGCGGCAATAGGCATTGAAAGGTTGCAGTACTTTACGCAAGTCTTTTAGAACTATAGCTATTCTCTTCCTGAGATTTTTGGCTTCCCGTGTTAAATTGTACCGCTCACTTTTTTGTTGCTTCCAGCAGGGAAGACCGTACTGACTCTTATCTAAAGTTCATAGTCTCACTGTCATGGTTGTATATCGCATTGCAGAGGTTGAAAATCCTCAATATGCAGGTGTCTTGTTATGACCTAATTCCTTTGGATGATATAGGCACTGTGAAGCACAATTAATGACTCAACTCTTCTATAGGAAAGTCTATTAGCAAGATATTGGAATGAAATATTGATGATAGTGGATACCTTGGTAAAGAGCCCATTTTCATCTTTTGGTTAAGGATCCATATCCATGTAACTAAACCGTCACATGTATCTTCTGGCTGAGCGCATCCTCTGCTGCTGTGTAAGGGCCTAGGTGTAACGTTCCCTGTCTCATGAGCTGGAGACATGACCTCCGCTTGCCTAGTTATCTCCTAATAGGATAGGGAGAAGGAAAATTTATCTAGGAGATCTATGGAAAATTTACCCAATTTTGATATTATTAAATAAAAAGGTAAGTAATAAATAATAAAAAGGGGCAAAGGTATTTTTTTTAGAAAGGAAAAAAAATCACTTAGGAGGAGAAAAGTGGTTTCTTCAATAAAATAATATTAAAAGAAGATATAGAAGCTTGGATAAGTTTCAATGAAATATTGTAAAAGGAGGTTGGAGCTCAATGACTGATCATTATATTCCATCATATCATTTCTTATTGGTGAGGAGCTCAAGTGAGTTCGCTTCTAAGGGTTATCTGGTGAGGCCCTCACACTAGCTTCGGTGGATCTCTTGCCACCCTAGTTAGATTCCTTCCATCTATTAGAAAATCCATAGGTTAGGCAGTTTAAACGATTTTCCTCTTAATGACATTAACTTGTGATATTTTCATTATTAGTATTCGATTTCTTAATTATTCTTTCTTATCATCAAGATAAATGTCAAACAACAAAAGAGGGAACACAAGATATAGGCACGCTGCTAGGGCATAACCCCCCTCGAGGGGAAAACCCAGTCACAAAGTCTTCCTTCAGTAGATTCGAAAGATGAGACGACTAAGACACTTACAATCTAAACCAAGACATCCTCCATCCATCAAGTCAATCTTGTTATGCATCAACAACATGGCTTCTTGTAGCCGCTAGTCTTCTTCACACTTGTCCTTGAAGAGATCACTTCTGAAACCAATCTGCGCTCCTTCACTTTTGTGATTGCATCATTATAATAACATTGAGATATTGTGGACATATTACTATAGTACCATCGAACTGAAGTCACTGTAATGCATCACCGAATGGAGGTCACTCTAATCCGAACTGTCTATACTGATATATCCGAACTTCTTTGTGCAAAAGTATCGAGAAGGCAAGACCAAGACGAAATTCTGTGTCATCTCTGAAACTTTCTCTGAAATAATGCAAGTTCTGTGATAGATATTATGCGAGGAGCCCAAGCCAGTATCTATAGTAGTTGCCCCATGTAAATAGGCTGACATAACATTGTGAACAATTGCGTCTTAGTTATTGAGCCGACATGCATATTCTTTCATTTGAGTAGGTTGACATGTGATCTCCTTATGAAGTTCGACTTGATGGAGATTCTTTCAACAACAAGGAGACATCGATGGATGGATGAGTCTTTTACAAATTTATTTTGACAATAACCTAAAGCCTACAATGGAGGCTTGACCTATACATTTGACCCAAGCATGAAACCCATGCTTTAATAAGTCAAATCAAATTAACAATAAAAATTCTTTTCACTTTCTTTTGACAACTATGTTACATTTGACTCAAGTACAATAATGAAGACCGAACCTAGTTACATTTTCCAACACTCCCTCTTAACTAGGGAGGTATTCATATTTACATATAACCAAAGAGGTACATGGAAGATCTCAAACCACATCATCTATGAAGAAGTTTAGGCACTGCAATGCCATGGACTAGATTCCTGACCAGGGCAATCTATCCATTGCTCTCTCAACAATTTAGGCACCGCAATGCCACGGACTAAGATGGACTCAAGCTTTCAACCTCTCTAGGTACCATCAGGCTTACTTGCTGACCATCAACCCAAGAATCCAAGTGCGAGTCAGAGCTCAATGACCAACACCACCTTTCCAACTTCAGGACCTAGACATCAACACAAAGTGCCAGCCAGTTGTCCTCCTAGGCAATGTTTCACTCACAAAGCCTCATCACCCCTTGATCTAGTAGATCAAGGAACCAAGCTCTCCCAATCAAACTGATTGGTATCCAACATGCCATCAAAACCTTTGAGAGATTCACCTGTACAAACACAACCCCAATCAGTAATATACTTTCACATGTACATAATCCAATACAAACCTCCGGGGTTGTTCTAGATGTTGCTCCTTAACTCAGTAGGACTATCAACTAAACCTTTAACGGAGGATTTCTCAATTATATATTTTTCCTTTCCTACTTCTCATGCAACAACATATCCTCTGAAATTTTTTAATCAAAACCAAGCTATGCCCTCCCTCTCAACCAGGAAGCATCTCTTCATCTAAACTCCCTCTTAATCTTAGGGAGATCTCTTCGATGCAGGCTTCCTAAGGGAAATCAGCTTCTTCTTTTTGTCATCGGAGAATATTTCAAGGCTTCCAACTATTTCATTAGAGTTATTATCATCCTCATCATGCTTATCACAACGAACATCTTCACCAAGTTAAAGATTGTGTACCTACACAACTTAGATAGCAAGTACAACTAAAACTATAGAAGCATGAAGTTAGCCATATCAGAATCACGGAGGCATTTCAACTTTATACATATCAGATACCCAGACTTAATTACAAACAAGAGGCATATGCTTTTCAACATCTTTCTAGGGACTTTGTCATAAACCCTAGACTACTTCATAACAACTTTCATTCCATATAGGGTTTCAATGTTTCTTCCAAATGTATGACATACCTTACTACAACATATAGAAAACCCTAGAAACAATTTAGATAAATGTAAGCATCCAAAAACCTTTCAAAATTCATATATTAGACTTCTCACTAGGGTTTCATATCATCAATCCCAACCAAAACTCAGATTTCAACGATCTTATACAAATCTCAGATTATCATATTATCAACATACATCAGAGATTTTCACTTCTACAGGTTCAACCCTATAATTCCATTTTCACAATATCAATAATCACAAATAAATTTTCAGATTGTTACATCACGCATACTAGACAATTTAAACTACTACTATGGTTTAGTTGCAAAACCCTAGATTTCCAAATATCATCATCCTAGAATCTCAGACAAGGACTTCCATTAAATCCTAAAACTTATGACCATCAATAACCAGGTCAACACACATATCTAGGAATCCATAATCATTCATAAGCATATCATGTGTTAGTCAATCTCGACTTCACAAATATCAATAGAAGTTAGACATATAACAAACTTGATTGGACTAGGGTTTGATCAGACAAACACACACATACCAAGGAAATCATTTTAACACTTTATAAGGGTCTTGCTTACACTTTCCACCAAACCCTAATGGGTTAGGGCTAAGTTACCGGATCCGGCTGCCCATGGTCCAGGATCCACGGATCCACGTCTCTGATCCGGATCCGGATGCGGATCCGCCGAGATCCGTCAAAAAAAACGTCACGTGGCGTTTCTTTGTTGGCTGGAAACTGCTCAGAAAAAAAGAAATGGATCCCGCACAGGTGAAACGGATCTAATTTGAGGTTTATTTAACTTTGAAGTTTACCGTATTTAATCTTCAAGTTAGATTTAGCCGCAGCGGATTGTTTGGCTGTCTCGGCATCGAGAATACGCACAGTGAATACACTTCAGAAACCAGATTTGAAGTTTATTTAATTGAAGTTTATCTAAATTGAAGATTGATTGTTTTGCTGTAGCTAACTGTCTCCGCATCGAAAATACGAACAGTGAATACACTTCAGAAAGAAAGTCTTCTGAAAAAAAGAATACACTTCAGAAACTGGATTTGAAGTTTTTCTAACTTGAAGATTAAATACCGTAACTTGAAATCCGTCGCGGCGAAATCTTGAAGCAGATTTGATAGTTTTTTAATTTGAATCTAGTTAAAATAATTTATACAATAGATAATGTTTATATATTCTAAAAAGATAATAGATTCATGTTATATTATTATTATTATTTTAGAATTTAATAAAATTTTATAGTTTTTTAATTTTGTATATTTTAACTCTGACCCTGCCAATAACCTTCCAAATGACGTGCAACCTCTGATTTCAGCGATTCGAGTCGTAATGATGAGGGAGCTGGACAACTGGATTCTCGTGCTTATTTTTTTCACATAAATCCTTTTTCACTTTCGTGGATTAAAATTATCAAGTTAGAGAGGGAATCTTTTTAAAGGCAACGACATAGTGACATTAGTGTTGTATTTGTCTTTTTTCTGTAGTATGGAGCAGTAGCTCATGCTTGCATCAATGACCTTAACATTATTATTTTTTTCGAAATTAATTTAAATTTTATAGTCTTTTAATTTTGTAAATAATTTAAACAATATATAATGTTTGTATATTTTAAAAAGATAAATCATAATATACTATTATTATTTTGAATTTAATTAAATTTTATAAATAGAAATATATAATACATTATTATTAGTTTTAATTAATATATATATATATTAAAAAATTAATATATAAATATTAAATTAGATTAAATTTTATAATATATTATTATTATTTTGAATTTAATTTAATTATATATATATATATATATAAAGATATAGTAAATTATTATTAATTTTAATTAAATTATATTTTAAAAAGATAAATCATAATATACTATTATTATTTTAAATTTAATTAAAATTTATAAATAGAAAGATATAATATATTATTATTAGTTTTAATTAAATTATATATATATATATATATATATATATATATATATATATATATTACAAATATTAAAAACTCAATATATGAATATTAAATTAGATTAAATTTTATAATATACTATTATTATTTTGAATTTAATTAAATTTGATATATAGAAATATATAATAAATTATTATTAGTTTTAATTAAATTATCTATATATAGATTACAAATATTAAAAACTTAATGTATGAATATTAAATTAGATTATATATTGAAGTGTTTTTTAAAATTTAAAAAAAATATTACTATATTTTTTTGTACTTGACGTATCTTCGCCGTATCCGGATCCTGGATTTTCAAAAAACTAGCGTATCCGTATCCGTATCCGGATCCGGATCCGTATCCGAATCCTAGTAACTTAGGGTTAGGGTTTCAATGTAGAAACATAGCAAACCCAACATTACCAGAACTTCAAAAGTTCGGGATTTTAGACCTTATCATTCAATCCTAACAAGTTAGGTTTTCCTAATCATACCGAAATCCCAAATATGACATCATCAATAAAACTTCAAATAGCATTTCACAATAACCCTAAGCAGTTTAGGGTTCATACATTCACATTAGCATACCCTTCGGTTAGGGTTTTCCAGAACCTGTCCAGGGTTCTACAAAATCAGTTAAGAATATGAGTGGGGTGGGTAGATTTATCAAGTAATGAATCACCCAAAACAAGAATTATTATGATTCAATATAGCTAGACATAACAATGTTAGTCATAGACTGTCAAATGAATAAACCTTTAATATAAAGAAATCAATGTATTATAGTTTAAGGCATACCTTTGTTTTTCGACCAACCTGGTAAGGATTCCTTGAAGTGTTTTATACTAGGCCAAGATCCTGTAATACATATTTACAAGCAAACCATGTGATACCAAGAATGTGATTTAATTTCTTCGGTTATATTTCCTATATAGCCAAGGAGGGTGGAATTCTATGAAAAGTCATTCTTTCTCTCAATCAAGTACTTTTGCTTGGAATCCTAGATTACTTGTAAATCCTAGAGGGAAAGGATTAAGGTTTTAAGAGTACATTCTTGATCTTAGACTAGATAGAAACAAGGATTATATGAGCCATAATAGAAATTCAAATGCTTATATACATACCTTGTGATTTCATACCTTTAATTTGATAACTTGTATTACCAATACTTACTTGGTTCCTTATTTTCAAGCTGGTTCCTTGGACTGTCAATTTCGATTTCCATAGACTGAGGATTCTCTATGTGATGACCGAGTTTTCTTCATGTTTAAGCATACTGTGGAAGCATAGAAATCATCTTTCCACCAGATCCGAGATCTTTATTACTGTGGAGGCATCAGAACTATCTTTGTCTCACTGTAGGAGTCTTGAAACTTCCTCTCTGTGGTAGTACTGAGATACCACTGTGTTGTCATCTTGTAATATCACCGAAACTGTGGTGACTGTGGAGGTATTGAACTGTGGAAATACCAAATCCTTGTAATAGCATCAATGTTATGTATCCAGACCTTCTCACTGTGTTGACAATGAAACTTTCTCACGCTGAAGGAACTGAACCCTTATCATTGTAGTGGTATTGTGACCTTCTCTTTGTAATAGTATTGAGCCTTTCTTACTGTGATATCACCACTGTGATAGAAACGAGTCTCATATACTGTATTAGCATTACTCAAATAGCACCGAGTTGAGGTTACAAGATCATAATGCTGTGAAAGTACCGAGACTGTTGATATGGTGACTGAGATGACACCAAGACCCTTCTTCTTCTGCCTGTGATTATACTGAGAGCACACCTGAGATATCCAAATTTTTTACTTGTGTAACAATGCTGAAACCAATTTACTGTAGTCTGTAATAATCTCAGAGATCCGACCTTCGGTGGTAGCACTGAGATCATCCGAGCTCCTGTAGTGAGTTCCATTAGTTTCATTAGCCCAGAACTGCCTTTGACCAATACCATAGCTCTGAAACCATGCTGGAAAATCCATAGGTTAGGCAGTTTAAACGATTTTCCTCTTAATGACATTAACTTGTGATATTTTCATTATTAGTATTCGATTTCTTAATTACCTTTTCTTATCATCGAGATAAATGTCAAACAACAAAAGAGAGCACACAAGATATAGGCATGCTGCCAGGGCAAAACCCCCTCGAGGGGAAAGCCCAGTCACAAAGTCTTCCTTCAGTAGGTCCAAAAGATGAGACGACCAAGACTCTTACAATCTAAACCAAGACATCCTCAATCCATCAAGTCAATCTTGTTATGCATCAACAACATGGCTTCCTATAGCTGTCAGACTTCTTCACACTTGTACTTGAAGAGATAACTTCTGAAACCAATCCAAGCTCCTTCATTTTGTGATTGCATCATTATAATAACACTGAGATATTGTGGGCAAATCACTCAAGTACCACTTAACTGAAGTCACTGCAATGCATCACCGAATGGAGGTCACTGTAATCCGAACTATCTATACTGAGATATCCGAACTTCTTTGTGCAAAAGTACCGAGAACACAAGACCAAGACGAAATTCTGTGTCATCTCTGAAACTTTCTCTGAAATAATGCGAGTTTTGTGATAGATATTATGTGAGGAGCCCAAGCAGGTAATTATAGTAGTTGCCTCATGTAAATAGGACGACATAACATTGTGAATAGTTGTGTCTTAATTATTGAGCCGACATGCATATTCTTTCATTTGAGTAGGCCGACATGTGATCTCCTTATGAAGTTTGACTTGATGGAGATTCTTTCAACAACAAGGAGACATCGATGGATGGAGGAGTCTTTTACAAATTTATTTTGATAATATCTTAAAGCCTACAGTGGAGGCTTGACCTATACATTTGACCTAAGCATGAAACCCATGCTTTAATAAGTCAAATCAAATTAACAATAAAAATTCTTTTCACTTTCTTTTCACAAATATGTTACATTTGACTCAAGTACAATAATGAAGACCGGACCTAGTTACATTTTCCAACATCATCTTTGGTGGACATCACTTGCCACTCTAGTGGAATTCTTTCTTGTTTATTTATGAAGATATGATTGTAAGTTGTTGCAGGAGATTGTTGGCATCATAATTTGTATTTACACGTCTATTTCTCTTATATCTAGGGTCGAGTGCAATTCCTTTTCCAGGAGATCGAGTGCCAAAGGATAGGAAGCTAATTTTGAAGTTGTGGTTCCAGAGATCTAGCATTAATATCCAAGGCCGAGAGCTATCTCCATAGGGTTGAATTAAAAAAGGATAGAAGGGTCGAGTTTTGATTCTAAACTAGAGAGGGACACACATAGAAGGAGGTCCAGCAATAATTTTCATCTCAGAATTAGAGGCTGAACTTTGATAATTATTGTGGAGATCGATTGTTCCAGATCAAGGCCGTGTTTTCTCTTCAATCAGATCAAGGGTTTAAGAGCCATACTTCCACGAGTTTTTGTTTCAGAGCTCCATCAATAAGAAGCCAAGTTATACACAGGAGGGCCAAATTATTTGTATATCAGCAGTAGATTAACAAGGCCGAATTGTTGCATAATTTAGGATTATGAGGGCTGTAAACTTGTGAGTAGCTGATAAAATCATTGGGCCGAATTATTGTTGTAGCAGAGCCATAATTTCTGTGATCGAATTGTCTATAAGGAGGGACCAAGTCATTGCGTCGTCCAACAATATTCTTGGTGGGGCCGATTAGCGATCCCTTGATGGTATTGGCACCAAAAGGAGTTTGAATTTCAGTCACTGGTTTCTATTCCAGATCTGAAGCATCCTTTCATATGCCTGTAGCAGCTCATGTATAAGATGCCAAATTATATTTCAGATTTGAAACATCATCCCATATGCTAGACGTAACTCATGTATAAGAGGCCGAATTAGTAATGTGCCTATAGCAACTCATCTGGGAAGGCCGAATTGGTTTAAAGGATTCTCCAGGACAAGTTTTGTTGACAAATATTGTTCCAAGAGTAATCTTTTCAATTGCATTGTAAATTTGTCAATTTTCTCTCAATAAAGATCAATCTTTGCCTCAAATTTGCTCTCATTCCAATTTTCATATGAATTGTTTGACGAAATGTCTGTGTTATCTCTAGAAGTGAAATTTTTGAGTTTGTAATCAAATTGTTTGAAGAAAGGTGTCAAAGAGCATTTCGAATATTTTTGGAAACATTTGCTTGAAGACATTGGAATTATTTTCTAAATCTTCTTGAAGCCCTGCTGGGTATATTACGATGGTATCAGAGCATGGTCTTGGCCAGCAGTGGTGAGAAGACACATGACCTCTGAAAATTTTCAGAACGTGACATATAGGAGGCACAGGCACAAGAGCAAAGAAAGATAGCTGCCTATAGATCCAGAACCAAATTCACCAGAGCAAAAGGAAAGGGATCTCACAGTATCAAAGGAAGTCCAGATGGGGGACCCAAGCACTCCACTAAGCAAGGAGGAGGCAACATTTCAGAGTCTCTTAAAAGCTCTCAATGACTTGGCAAAAGGGCAGAAAGAAATGGTTGAAGAGATGAGGCATCAGAACAGGAATAAAGGTAGCAATGGGGATTCTTATGCAGGAGAAGGAGTAGGGACATCTTATAACATTGCAGCTACTAATTATTGTGGTGCATCTCGTCCTACCAAGTCCAAATTCCTACTAGCTAATCCATCAGAACCTGCAGTGCAAGGAGACATGCCATTTGGTGATTATTTTAAGGAATACTAGTCCACGAGAGATGGGTTTCAAGATGCAATTTCCTTCAAAGATTTTTGTTTCCTGAAGAGTGGTAACAAGGGAAAAGGAAGTGGAGGAACAACTACACATAACACGTAATTGCAGAGAACTATTGGGAATCTGACCCTTCCAAGCTTTGATGGTTCTACCAAATGTACTGCAAGGGCATGGATTCATAAATTAGGCACTTACTTTCAACTGAATCAGGTGACAGAAGCAGATGCCATCAAATTAGCCACCTTGCATTTGGAGGGAGAAGCGCATGATTGGTGTTACCATGGTTTAACCACTTTGGGTCATGCCAGCATAACTACCTATGAGGAGTTTGCTCAAAGAGTAATAGAAAGATTTGATCAAAAGGATCCAGAGTTGTACTTTAGGGATCTCACACAACTCAAGCAAACAGGTAGTGTGGAGCATTACATAGCATAATTTTTGAGGTTGTTAGTCATGGTGTCAGACCTGTTAGAGGCTAGGAGGATTACGCTTTTTGGTGAGGGGTTGGTTGAACCTCTATGGGGATTCGTAAGATCTAATAAGCCAACTACTTTACAGGATGCAGTCAGCAGGACAAGGGATTTACAGGATGCAATTCCTAAGACCAAGGCACCCGTCAAACCCACCTTTCCACCTAAGAGAATGGATACGAGACCTCCTCAAAGCAACTGGACAAGGAAGAAACCATTGGATGAGGAGGCCAAAAGAGATGTTAGGAGGAGGAGATTGTGTTTCATGTTAATTTGGAAGCTTAGGGACAAATTCCCTCCTTTGAACAACCTTCCTCATCCAGAGAAGACCCTATTTTCCCTTGGAAGAATTTAATTTGGTTAAGGAAAAACATATTTTTAATGTGAAAACCGACATGCTCACAAAAACACAAGTCGACTTTAAAGACAAATTGGGTCTCAAAAGAAGCATATAAATACAATTCAAGGCTACCTCATTTGGACACACAACACACATCTTCTTCTTCTCTTGGAAGTTCGTAAAAGTCTGAAAATTGCAGGTCTTCTTCACACGTGCAATTAGGAGAGAGAGAATTTCAGGAGGGCCAAAATATGTTTTTTGTTGATTTTATAGGATCGGGAAGTGTTCCAAGTCTCAAATTTCGTGGAGAGGCTTAGACAATAGTTATCCAGAGAACCCATAAATCGTTTGTGGAAATTCCACTCGGATCTTGCTTTATTAAAATAATTAATTATTTTAATGCAGACCTTAAGTCTAAACTTAGGGAAATTAAATAATTAAAGGGTATTAATAAAACAAAGTATGAATCTTCTAGAAAACGAAGATCAATTCATCTTTCAATTTGAGCCATTGATTAAAGATATAATCTGGTCGTCGATTCATCAACAATAAGAATATAGGAAGAGGCTTGAGGGTTATTTGGAAATCAAACCGGGGACATTCTCAGTACTCGAAGGAAATCGATTCTAAAGTAAGAGAAATCGATTTTAGTGGGTGAGTTTGTAGAGGTGAGATTGCAGAGGTAGAAGGAGGAGGGAGAAGTTAGCAGACTGAGAAGCAGAAGGCAGAAGGGTGAAGGGAAGGGAGTGCTGAGGAGTAGCACCAACCCCTCCACGCAGAGTTACGCAGTCCAGGGAGGGACTGCATAGAGCAGCGACGCAGGATTGTTGAGGTTCAACAAGATGATGAGCTTAGTGAAAAGTAAGCACCTTCACTAAGTGGGGCCTGCAGGCTATTTTTAGGTGTATGTCTATTTTTAGACATGGTGAGCATATTTTATAAGTTGCAGGATGCTATTTGTAGATGGTTGGTCAAATGTGAAAAATAGATGAAACTCTGTTTTTAGAATATTGGGCGAAGTCTATTTATAGATCATCAATCTAAAATAGATGCATGTCGATTATTATTAGCCCTTAATAATAATCCGACAATAAATATCAACTTATTCTCTTGGAGCACTTTATTTCAGTGAACAGATTTGGTAAATCAATGGGTTGAAAGAATTATGCAATTCCTAAGGTGATTGGTGACTCATGCATGGAGGACTCAGTTAGAACTAAAGTGGCAAAGTTGTTATAGAGTTGGAAGAGTAGTTATGGGAGTTGTTATTTAGTTTAACTCAGTTAAGTGAGTTAAACGCAGTTGAGCTAGTTTTATCTAGTCTAACTGAAAGATACACTAGTGAGAGTTCAGTGAATTAATTAGTTAATTAATTTACAACTAATAACTCACTTGCAACTGAACAAATACAACAGTTAGCTACTTTCATGTCAGATCCAGTGGAGACCCAGTGGAGAGATAGGTGAAAGGGTGAGATGGACTATCTGTTGTGGCTATAGTGATGCATTCAATGTATTTGACACACATTGGAGATGCCAATGAGGATTGCACAGTCAAGGCAAGGCCAATTTGAATTCATTTAGGGGTCTTCTTCAGCAGGGATTGTGCAGTGGAGGCAGGCTGTCAGGAGGCAAGAAATTGGTGCATAGATATGCAAATTTCTGCATGACCGTGTGTAATGATTGTTGATTGTACTGAGAGCTTGATGTACTAAGCTTTGTATGAGATTGTTACATGATTCTATTGATATACATAATGTATGATAGTTGGGGTTTTTAGCTTTAAGCTTTCCCGTTAAACAACTATGTTTATGTGCGATTGATTTTGCTTCATATGTGTTTGCAATTGGCGATTTAATTTCCGCAAAGAATTAAGTGAAAGGATTTTATGTTTAACATAAGATTAATTTGTTAGATAAGGAGAATTCGGTAATAATTTTATTATTAATAAATTTCTACATGGTATCAGAGCAGTGTTAATCACTGGAGATTGCAATAGTGAAGTGGTGTTGAGTTTTGTGCTGGTGGACAATTCGAATTTGCTGCAAAAAATTCTTGGTGCGACAGTTGAGTATTCATTGAAATGTCTTTCAATGGGTTGCGGTTGGAGTATGCCCTTGAGGGTAGCTCGAACTACATAGCCTGGAAGGACAAGATGGAGGCAATGCTTGAAGATAATGGATTGAAGGAGTTCATCGATAGCGATGTTCCTAAGCCTACTTCTAGTGATGCTGCATTACTTGACGCATGGCAAAAGAAGGTAGCGAAGACAAGAAGAATTCTGTTGGAAGGTGTGAAAGACCATATTGTGTCAAGCTTTCACAGGAAAGCCACTCCATTTTCAATGTGGAAGGCTTTGACAGATCTTTTCCAAAGCAACAACGACCATAGGAAGTTGGCGCTGAAAGATAAGCTCAAAAAAATCAAAATGGAGAAGGGCGACAGTGTTCCAAAATATCTCACGAAGTTTGTCCAATGTAGGGATGAGCTGGGAAGTGTGGGAATTATAGTTGCGGATGATGACTTGGTGAGCTTGGTGAGCTTGGCTTCCGAAGAGTTGGCATGGCTACGAAGACTCTGTCAATGGATAGGAGAAACTGCCGAATTGGGAGCGACTTTGGTCAGATCTTGTGCAGGAGGAGATAAGGCGGAATACCAGGGATGGCTTTTCATCGAAGAATGATGATGAAGAGAATTGCGCTTTGGCTGCCAAAGAAAGGAAAGGGAAGGAGAAGAAATCCCATCCAAAATCTGAGGCTAAAGGCAAGAAGCTTAATTTGTCCAAGGTGAAGTGTTTTCAGTGTCATGAACATGGGCATCTCACTACTAATTGCCCACAGAAAAAGAAAAACAAGAAGGCTGCTGGAGCTGCAGCTGGAGAGGCCTTAGCCTCGCAATTTGAACTTGATTTCTCTTTGATCGCATGCTTGGTTTCAAGCACAATGGGATCAATTTGGTATCTTGATAGTGGTGCTTCCTTTCATATGACGGGAGACAAGGAGTTTTTTAATGACTTGGAGGAGAAGGATCTCCAAATGCATATAGAGATGGGCGACGATGGTAGATACAGTGCGACCGACATTGGAACCATTACCTTTGAGAGGGAGTCAGGTAAACCATTTATGTTGAAAGATGTTATGCATGTCCTAGGTCTGAAGAAGAACTTGGTCTCGGTCGCTATGTTGGAGAACAGAGGTTATTACATTGTTCTCAGCGAGGGAAAAACTTTCCTGCGACATAAAACAATGGGTCAAACCAAGAAGATAGGGATTCGAGTTAAGAATCTTCACAAGCTGGAGGTAGATGGTTGTGCTGCAATGATGGGAAAAGTAGAGGAAGTAGTGAGCAGGGATGAGGGCGAATTATGGCATAGGAGATTGGGCCATCTTCACCATGGCGCCTTGAAGATTTTGCAGCAGATTTCTACTGGACTTCTCGAGGGTACTCTTGCGCAGTCAAATCAATGCAAGGGATGTACTATGGGTAAGTTTGTGAAGACCACCTTTCATGAGAAGGAGAACCGTGCTTCGGTGATCCTAGAGAGAATTCACTCAGACGTGTGTGGACCTTTCTCGGTTGCTTCAACAACAAAACACAGGTATTATGTTATTTTTGTTGATGACTAATCTCGTAGATGCTGGATCTTCTTCATGTAGAAGAAGAGCGAAACATTTTCAAAGTTCTGTGAGTTTAAAGCATCGGTGGAGAAGGAGTCGAGGAAGCAAGTGAAGGCTCTGCGGAGCGATAATGGTGGCGCATATATCTCGAACGAATTCAAAGACTTCTGTAGCAAAGAAGGAATTCGAAGAGAACTCATAACGCCTCATAACCCACAACAGAATGGGGTCGCTGAGAGGAAGAACAGAACGATTGTGGGTGTTGCACGAGCTATGCTGCATGACCAGGGCCTACCGATGCACTTGTGGGTGGAAGCATGCAACACTGCGGTTTATGTGCAAAACCGTTGTCTTCATAGAGTACTTGGCATGAGTACACCTGAAGAAGCTTTTACTAGTAAGAAGCCTGATATTTCTCATTTGAAGATTTTTGGCTCATCGGTTTACATTCATGTGACAAAGGACGCCGGGAAGAAGCTGGAGCTGACTGCAGAAGTTGGGATATTTGTGGGGTACACAGAAACACCCCATAATTATTGTGTGTATTTTCTAAACAGTCGAATGAATATGGTGCGACGGGATATAAAATTCAATGAGGTGAAGGCCATGAAGTTGTCGCTTGAGAGGGAGCTACACTTGCATGCAGAGGAGAAACTTCTTGTTCCCAAAGATGAGCCTCTAGATGTGGATCAACCACAGGAGGAGATTCATGGAGTGGAGGAGTCCACTCATGCAGAACCAAACATCAGAACGAGCGGGCGTACCACGGAGACCCCGGGCGGAAACGATGCGGCCGAGTGTGGGAGTCCCTACATCACGGCGCGGACGAACGGTCGACCGATTTCTTCCCGGGATGCATGGCTCTTGCCAGAACAGGTGTATCTTGATGACCATCTTCTTTTGAAGAAGTAGCGCAGGAGCCCACATGGGTAGATGCCATGGTGGAGGAGTATGACTCCATTGTCAGAAACAATGCTTGGGAGATTGTTCCAAGACCGGTGGGAAAATCAGTTGTAGGATCAAGATGGATCTACAAGGTAAAGCAAGCTGTTGATGGGAGCGTCGAGAAGTATAAGGCAAGATTTGTTTCCCTAGGATTCTCACAGATCGAGGGGATTGATTATGAAGAAACCTTTGCACCTGTCGCATGGTATTCTTCCATAAGGACCATCCCTGCTCTCTCAGCGCAGATGGGTTGGCACATTCATCAGATGGATGTGAAGACTGCGTTCTTGAATGGGATCATTGAGGAAGAGGTGTACATTGAGCAGCCTGAAGGATTTGAGATCTTCAGCAGCGAGTCGCATGTGTGCAGACTCAAAAGAGTGTTGTATGGGCTGAAGCAAGCACCACGTGCTTGGTACACTCGGATCGACAACTATTTCACCAGACTTGGCTTCACCAAGAGTGAGGTGGATGCAAACCTGTACCAAATTGTGGTGGAGGGTAAGCTTTTAATCATTGTTCTTTATGTTGATGATTTAATACTAATGGGTGATGAGCAGTTGATACACTCATGCAAGGTAGACCTTGCAAAGGAGTTTGAGATGAAGGATTTGGGCCTCCTTCATTATTTCCTTGGATTGTAAATATGGCAGCGAGATGGTGAACTGTTTGTGTCTCAAGGCAAGTATGCTTGGGAGATACTTGGTAAGTTTCACATGGAGGATTGCAAGCCCATGGATACTCCTTTTCCAAGAAATTGGAGGAAAGTGGATGCTACATTGGCAGAGGTAGTGGATGCCACTGTTTATCGACAGTTGGTGGGTTCGCTCATGTATTTAGTTAATACAAGACCGGACATATGCTATGCGGTGAACCAACTTAGTCAAGCGATGGTTAAGCCTACCAAGGGGCACAACTGAGTATGGCTTATGGTATAGATAGATGGATGAGGTGAAGTTGCATGGCTTCATGGATGTAGATTGGGTAGGCAGCCCAATAGACAGAAAGAGCACATCAGGAGGGGTTTTCAGTATCGGATCTACAACAGTTTCTTGGTACAGCAGGAAACAAAGGTCCGTGGCACTGAGTTCAGTGGAAGCAAAATACATGGCAGCAAGTCAAGCTGCATTTGAGGCTATCTGGATGAGGAAGATCCTGGTCGGTTTGTTCGGTTCTCATTTAGATCCTACAGTGATACATTGTGATAATCAGAGTTGCATTAAACTCTCGATTAATCCTGTGTTTCATGATAGATCTAAACATATTGATATCGTGTATCATCATATCGAGAGATTGTGTGTAGCGGAAGATCATGTTGCTTCGGTACATTCTACGGAAAGATCGGGATGCAAATATTCGGACAAGGCTACGATGGGAGCAAATTCGAATACCATAGAGGCAGGATCGAGGTGAAGGATAATTCCTATCTTGTTGAGAGGGAGTGTTGAGATTCAACAAGATGATGAGCTTAGTGAAAAGTAAGCACCTTCACTAAGTGGGGCCCGCAGGCTATTTTTAGGTGTATGTCTATTTTTAGACATGGTGAGCATATTCTATAAGTTGCGGGATGCTATTTGTAGATGGTTGGTCAAATGTGGAAAATAGATGAAATTCTATTTTTAGAATATTGGGCGAAGTATATTTATAGATCGTCAATCTAAAAATAGGTGCATGTCGATTATTATTAACCCTTAATAATAATCTGACAATAAACATCAACTTATTCTCTTGGAACACTTTATTTCAGTGAACATATTTGGCAAATCAGTGGGCTAAATGAATTACGCAATTCCTAGGGTTATTGGTGGCTCATGCATGGAGGACTCAGTTAGAACTCAAGTGGCAAAGTTATGACAGAGTTGGAAGAGTAGTTATGGGAGTTGTTATTTAGTTTAACTCGGTTAAGTGAGTTAAACTCAGTTGTGCTAGTTGTATCTAGTTCTAACTGAAGATACACTAGTGAGAGTTTAGTGAATTAATTATTTAATTAATTCACAACTAGAGACTCAATTGCAACTGAAAAAATACAATAGTTAACTACTTGCATGTCAATTCCAGTGGAGACCCGGTGGAGAGATAGGTGAAAGGGTGAGATGGACTATCTGTTGTGACTATAGTGATGCATTCAATGCATCGGCCACACATTGGAGATGCCAATGAGGATTCTGTAGTCAAGGCAAGCCAATTCGAATTCATTGGGGGGTCTTCTTCGGTGGGGATTTGTGCGGTGGAGCAGGTTATCGGGAGGCAAGAAATTGGTGCATAAATATGCAAATTTCTGCATGACAGTGTGTAATGATTGTTGATTGTACTGAGAGCTTGATGTACTAAGCTTTGTATGAGATTGTTACATGATTCCATTGATATACATAATATATGATAGTTGGGGTTTTTAGCTTTAAGCTTTCCCGTTAAACAACTGTGTTTATGTGCGATTGAGTTTGCTTCATATGTGTTTGCAATTGGCGATTTAATTTCCGCAAAGGATTAAGTGGAAGGATTCTGTATTTAACATAAGATTAATTTGTTAGATAAGGAGAATCCGGTAATACTATCAGTATTAATAAATTTCTACAAGGATGACGCAGAGGGTGTAGGAGGTGACCTCGAGAGTCGGGAATATTTCCGGTGTGTTCGGAAAATTCATACAAGGTGTATGCTAATTTACTTTGCTCACCAAGACTTCTGTAAAAGATCTTTTCATTATTGAAGATAAATACAAACCCTCATCTGCTGCACCGGTTTTCCCACATTGGGTTTTTCCGGGGACAATTGTCCAAAAATAACTGTGTTCATATGGTTGTGTCTATTGTGCTACTTGTGTAATTTCTGTTCTTCTGCTTTTGATTAGAGTGAAGTACTGCAACTGTGTTTATTTCAAAATGTTAAATTTGGACAACTAGGTCCAAAATCCATGTTATGATGCTCAGATTAAGAGGCTAATATTTTTGTTGGATTCCTCTTTCGGAGAGGTGTAAAATCCATATATAATATGTCTTAATCCGATGAGCAGAACATTTATTTTGAATTTATTATTCATAATAAATTATATGTACAGGTCGGCCTTAAGGTTTCACACCCCCAGCAGATGTGTCACACGCCCCAATGATGGATATAAATACAGGCAAAGTTGGAGAGCATTTCATCACAACACAACTCACAACATCTTCTCTCATCTGAGTTAGTACGAGCTCCTTGGAGGACGAGTTCAGCCACACGTGTGAAGGAGAAGAAGGACAAAACAGTACGGCTGAGTTGAAGGACGATTTTCTGCAGTTAGGGTTTTGCAGAAAGTTTGACCAGCGTTGACTAGAAACGTTGACTTTTGTTGACGCATGGTCAAAAAATTTGAAACTTGTTAGGAAGATTACGATTTTGGGGCCGTATTATTTTGTACAATCGAGTCAAATGAATTGACAAAGCTGTATACGTTGACTTTTAGCTTAACACTGCGATATATATTACGGGCAGTGACCTTTTTCAGTTTGACTTGGGTTGACTCGTTTGCTACAGTTGGAGAATTGTTGTGACACATTGCGGGTTGGGCGACCCAGGAGACTTTCTTTGGTTGAAGCATCCACCGGTAGCCTTGTCTTGCTACCACCACATTTTTCCTGTTTCTGATTTGTCTTCTATAAGATCCACTTATATGTTCTATCTGCATTTTACTTAACTATTTGTATGATTGCTGTGAGAAAAGTAAAGTTGCTCCAAGCATAGAACATCTACAAAAATTTACACAAAATTTACTGAAGCATCTGTAATTTCTGTTCTTCTGCTTTTGATTAGAGTGAAGTACTGCAACTGTGTTTATTTCAAAATTTACTGAAGCATCTGTAAATAACTTATCTGATAAGTAGGAGAAATAAATCAATCACTGCAGTAATAATTTTTAGATCTGAAAATTTCACATCTTTGACTAGTGTTGAATTTTGGGTGTTTTGGCATACTTTGACTTGGTTTGACTTCAATTTTGAATCTGTTCTTGGAGGCCGCATTCTTTGACAGAAAGATCGAGGTTTTCTGGGCACTTCGACTGCAGTTGACTGTAGACTTTGATTGTGGACTTTCTCTCTCTGTTGAACAAGTTTGACTGAATTGTTTGGGATTGTTTTGAATGAGGTTTGACCTATTTGGAAGGTTGAATAATTTGACCTTTGACTGAGTTCATTTGGAAGCTGTTTGACCGTTGACTTGTAGACTGCTTAGGTTATCTTTGACTATTGTTGACTTTGACCAGATTTGACTTTGGGGCTCATCTCTTGAATATTGGATATTGGTTTGTTGGAAAGTCAAAGTTGTTGAACTTTGACTCTTGATTGATGAATTGGATCATTGTAATCTCTTTGCTGAACATTTTATGACATTCTAATAAGAAGAAGAATTTGAAAAGGTTTCCCCCCTTGTGGGGATTTTCCTTGGTCTTTGACCAAATTTGGTGTCTCTTGTTATTTCTCTTGATTGTATTCTACTGTACATTGCATTAATTGTTCTATCTACAATTGCTATTGATCATTGGAGGATTAAATTTGATTGCTAATTGAAGAAAATAATTGGGTTGAAGTGATTGTAACAACATAGAGCAATGAAAATTAATATGGTATCAGAGCCAAGGTGAAGACAAGCTCGAGGAGACAAGAAACAAGAGCAATCATCTTTGGAAGAAGCTGCAAGAGAGCCTATATCTATTAGAGAGTTGGTGATGGTTACCCTTCAAGGTCTTCCTCCTATTTGGGAAACCTTCATTACTATTATAAGCAACAATAATAAACTCTCGACATTTGATGAGCTCATTTGTAAATGTGTTGATTTTTGTAGCATCGAATGTGCTCTAGCCTTGAGATTTTGCATAGAGGCTAAGACACATGTATTCTCCAAGACCCAGAAATTGTTTGGGGAAATTCCACCTAGAGATGGCTTAATTAAAATAATTAATCAATTTTTAATATTTCCTAAGTCTAAACTTAGGAAATATGATTAATTAAAAGGTATTAATTAAGTCAGGTGCGAATCTTCTAGAAAAAGACGTGGATCGAGTCTTAGTTAATCTTAGCCATCGATTAAGTTTTAATCGTGGCCGTTGAAGTCTCAACGAGAGATTATAAGAACAACCCGATGGGAAATTGGAGAACACACTTGAGTAGATCGAATTCACTAACAGATCGATTTCCTGAGTAGCAGCGTTGAGTTGCCAGAGAGAGAGAGCTAGTGAATTGGATGCAGTGAGAGAGGGGTGGGGATAGTAAGGTCGGAGGAAGCTTTTCCAAATCCGATGAGTGCAAAGCATAGAGGCAACAAGTGCCACAAAGAGGCAGCGCAAAGTTTTAGGAGGAGATTCAGATTTTGCTGGGAGACAAAGCTGATTCAGTGCCAGAGGCCGGAGTGAGAGACTGAAGGGCTAGGAGGGTCAAGTTTCCAGACAACAGCTGATCAGGTAGTGAAGGTGATGCAGTTCCTAGCTGTGTGATGCAGTGACTACACAGAGGCAGCGTAGAGCAACTCATCAGGAGCCCAGATTATTATCGGATTGCCAATTGGAGAGTGAGAATTTTCTCACTAACTTGTTGTCGGTTTTTTTCTCTGTATGGTTTGTCAGTTTGGACAACCATAAACTTGTACTTAGATTTACTACTACATAATATACAAACCCTCAGCTGCTGCACCGGTTTTCCCGCATTGGGTTTTTTCCGAGGACTTAGTCCAAAAATAACTGAGTTATTTGTGTGTGTATTTCTATCTTTCCTGCGTTGTATTTATTCCACTGTATTTATTTTGTGAGGGCTGTAGCGTATTGATTTCGATATTTACCACAACAAACAATAAGTGATTTGTTTAGTAAATTAACAAATAGAAGAAATCTAATCAGTTGTTGCAATAGGATTCCTAGTTGTGGAATTTTCACAAAATGTACTCAAGAGGAGACTAGGATGATTGCCAGAGGGAGGATTCAAAAGCATGAAGAAGGAGATCCCTTTGCATTTGTTGCTCAAGACAATAAGAGAAAAGGAAAAGGAAGACCATCTGGTTCAAGAAGGCCTCCTCCTGAATCGAAGGACTTCAATAGAAGAGGAAGAAGAATTGAATGCTTCAACTACCACGAGCATGGTCACTATGTTCGAGAATGTTCGGAAAAGAGAGATGCTCCAAGATCCAACTACAACAACAATCGTGGCTTCAACAACAATAGGTTCAATAATAGAAGAAGAGGAAATGATTGAAGAAGAAGAGATGATAGAGGAAGAAGAGATGCTCGAATGATCGCGAAGAAGGTCATCGTCCTCAAAATAAGTTAAGGAACTCTTGGTATGAGAACAATGCAATTTCTTCTCAATCTGAATATATTCTTATTTCTGCTCTTTCTAGATCTTCCCCTCCAGATTCGTATGACAGTTGGTTGGTAGATAGTGGGGCTTCTAGACATTTCTTTGGATACCAGGAAGACAAATCTAAAAATCATTCTTGGGGACAATTCTACCGATCCTGTGAAAGGTTTTGGTTTTGTCGAATTTTATTTGGACTCTAGTGAATCCGTTTTGCTTCATGATGTTATGTATGTTCAGGGACTAAAGAAGAACTTGGTATCTATATCTGCTTTGGGAGACAAAGGGATGAGAGTAGGCTTCATAAGAGGAAAATTCCTCACTTGGCCTTGTTAATTTTTCTTAGGGCTATGTTGTTCTTTGCTTTGATAATTGCATTTCATTATTAAATTCACCCCATAACATCATAACATTATTCAAATTTGCATCATTATTCAACATGTGCAACTATGTAGAAAGAACAATATCATCATCAATGTAGTGGAACATACAGGAACAATAGAAGAAAAACATTCACACATAGAGACACCAGAATTGGTCGGAGACCAGGGCAAAACCTGTTGTGGGGAAAACCCTTTCAAATTCTTCTTCTTATTAGATTGTCATTGAATGATTCAACATAAGGGAGAGTACAATAATCCATATCTTCGTCCATACAACATCAACTAAACAATATTCATGAAAAGAACCCAACAATGCTAATACTCAAAACCTAGCTTCAGAAGCCTGTAATCAACTGTCATTGTCTGCAGTCAACGAGCGAATTCTGCGGCCAACTGAAAAACCGAACCCTAGGTCCCAACCGCACGGATTATGTAATGTGTGTGCAACTGAGAGGCTTCAACTGCATGGATGAGCCGTCCTGCGTGCGGTTGCTTCATGACATGCCTACGGCTAAGACCCAAAATGCTAAAACAAAGATGCAAGCCTCTAACCTTGCAATTTTACCTTCGTGCAAACCCATTCCTCTGCGGACCTACCTTAGACCTGTGTGAGCAAAAAACAAGAAAGAGAATAGAAGAATGATCCAAGATTATTGTCCAAATGAGGTTGAGGTCACTTGTATTTATAGCCTTCCAAGGGTGTCCAATTTGCTTTAGAGCCGACCTGATCAAATATGCACATGTGGGCTTTTAATTCAAAAATACACTTTCCCTTGTCCAAATGGAGTGCTTCAATAGTCAAAATTGGTCCTCTGGAAAAGAGGAATCTCGTCCCATGGTTGGAATTTATCACTGAGCTGCCAAATTAACACTCCCTCTTAGTTAGGGAGAAATTCCAACTACATCATGTAATCATCGCAAGAATCTTGTCATCAAATCATATCCAATCTCAAGTATCTTGTCATCAAATGTCATCACTGCTCATCTCAGTGTTGAGAATTTAGAGGGCTGGTGTTTAATTCAAATTCTCTTCTTGATAATTACTTGTGAGCTTACTTGAGTTACTTATGTCTTCTCTTCTTTAGCTTAGTTAGTCTTTCATCAAGTCAATTATCAAAATACACGACACAAAATTAGGCTCCTAGAGCTAAGGCAAAACCTCTCCCTCTTGGAGAGGAAAACCCACGAGAAATTCTTCTTATAGATCCTCAAATGACAAGTACCATGACCAAGACTCAGACCCTTGACCTATATATGCATCCAAAACCTTGTCACCGCTTCTTAGTCTTCCTCCAACTTTGATCTTTCTTTCTTCACCAATGTGTACTGACCTGTATTAACATTAGAGAACTCGGTCTCTAGGTTTATCTTCAGAAGCTTCTTATTACTTATCTCATCTTTCACTTAGCATACATTAGAGACTAGAGATATGAAATCTTTCCTTTGTGAACTGTGAGTAGAAAGGTAATTCATAGATTTACCTTCCTTCTTTTTCCATACTGTAGTGGCCCTTAAACATAACATCACAACATGGTCATTCATCTAGACTTTCACACACAGATCTTATACCATAGCTTCTTCATTTCGATCCACATACTTTGCTTTAGGAAAATCCACAGCAAATCTGCCCATATTGGTCACTGCCTTAACCCATACTAATATCAGACTTTGTTACTTGAGTCCTTCCTCAAATCCACACTTTATTACAGATGTAACCGCAGATTCTATTACTTTGAAATGTTGTGACTCTGTCTGTCCTTCAGGCTGCATTTTCCCTTCTCTGTAATCCGCATTTAACCACAGGTGTAACCGCACTTTATTACAGATGTAATCCGCAAGAATAGCTGTGATACATCCACACTCAAAACCCTGTTCTTGTCTCCTGAAATCCACACTTTTTATTCTGTTCAAACTCAGAGAAATCCACACCTTTTATTCTGTTCAAACTTAGAGAAATCCGCACTTTATTTTTTGTATTAAGTCCGCACTTAAGTTCAGATTGATTCGCACTTCCTTTTGTTGTATCACTTCAGAGAGATCCACAATATCGATTGATCAACTGAACCACCGTCTCTTCATATATATATAACACATTTTTTGTTGGAAGGCCGACCATACATCATGCATGAAGGACGACTTCACCATTGGGAATATAGGCCGACTTGTAGTCCATTTATCCTAGCGTTTATGAAGGTATCTTAAGAATCTTCCAGAAGCCATTTCTCCAAGGTATCATGACCAGGTTTTGGAGCATATAACTAGACCCTTTATCCATATGACACTTAATTACATTTGTGACTAGAAGACAATCTTAGTAGACATCAAGAAGAAGCCTACTGACCTATAAAATCTTGCTCATGAAACCCATGAAGAAAGTACAACAAAAATACATTTTATTATCTTTGTCTTCTACTTTACATAAATCCATAATTACATAGTCAAGATGAAGATCGACCTAGTTACACTTTTCAACACTCAGTTCATCACTGCTTATTCCTTCTTATATCTTGATTGTTCCTGGTCATATAATGAACATTCTCGAATTTAAAGAAGAAGAATTTGACATCCGAGGGGAGCCTAAGCTACCACCCTCTATCATTTCGGAGAGCACAACTTAATCCGAAACAATATCAGGGAGCACATCTCAACCTGAAAGCATATCGGGGAGCTTAGTCTCAACCCAAAATTGCATAGGGGGGCATATCTCAACCCAAAATCACATCGGGGAGCACATCTCAACCCAAAATCTCATGGGGGAGAAAAACATCTTTAACCCCATATCGAGCAATAGGTGATATAGGGGAGCACATCTCAACCCATCTTATTTCCCACTGATCTTCGCAACAATGACGCTCAAGAGTCATGTGGTAGAACACCTACATCATAATCAACTTGGGTTGTACACCCCCAAGTACACTCTTAACCCGTTGGCCAGACGGGGAGCGGTATTCCCAACAATCCCAACTTGTGGGTATGATGCTAACTGGGGTATACTTTGCATAGACCAAGATAGGGGGAGATACCTGACTTGTTAAAGCTGACAAGGATCACACACACCCTATGGGTGACAAATAGAGGAGAAACATCTACGATCCTATTGTCCAGAGATCCCTCAACCCCAGGGGCCTTCCATATCAATTCCTCACCCTAGGAGCTAAGACAGGGAGGAAGAGCTGGCTCAGCGTTCTTGATCAGTCCTGCTCTCTGTAGATCAGAAACATATCATCGTGCTCATATCTGGTATTGGCTTGAACAACTCATTGAAGAGTTCAGTAATCATGTCTTAATTGCAGTAGTCTCCTGTTCATATAGGACATCAAATCAAATATTATGTTAGAACAAATATATATCACAAAAAGGATACCTTATTCCTCCTCCCTCTCACGGAGGCATCAACCACAAGCCTAAGCTTGTCTCGTACAGTAGTACCAGCTGAAGATATCTCGGTCCCAAACATATACGAGATTCTCTGCCAATCAGATCCCACTCATTATTATCACAATGTATCCCTGTCATATCCAGAACCTGCTCAAGAAACTCTCTAAAGAGCTTCTTCAACCTGCCTCACAGCAAGTCATGCCAGCAACATCGTACTCAACCTCGACCGTGCTTGAAGCTACAAACTTCTCATCCAAACATATCATGGTTAATATCATACTAAGGAAACACCCATATGTGCTCATCTCATCAATAACAATCCCAAACAACATCAGTACGTCCATGTAGTCACATATCAAAGGAAAAATATCTCACACCAAAAATTGATCGACCCATGTAAATATCTTGAAGGGTACTCGACGGAAACTCAATGTGTATGAAGTGGATCAATTAGGTTTTATGAAACACACACACACACACACATATAAACGTGCGTTCACACGGAACATCAATGCTTCAATCAACTATTGTTTGCTAAGTTTGGTTCAACAATATCTCTTCATAACTTCTTGAAATTCAATCGAAGTGTCCAAGGATTTGCATTTCCGTTTTCTTTAATAGCTTCACAATATATATTTTCTTTTCCCAACTTCAGAATGTAATTCATCATTCCATGATTCTTCATTTCGAAATTCAGAGGCGAACTCCCTCTTACTTTGATCATTAGAGGCTCATTACCTATCAAGAATAAACCATCAACATATAAAACCAAAATCAAAGTCATACCTTGAACTACTTTTGAAGTAGAGATTTGGATTGGCACATCTTCCTGGCTTCACCAAATAACTGTCAATGCGGACATACCAGGCTCGGGGAGCTTGCTTAATATAATTCTTTCTGTAGACATAACACTTGACCACACTAACATGCTTAGCCTTACATAAATCAATACTGCGCAATCAAATTAACCAAGTAAGCTTATCAAGCCTTAGATGCGAGATCAAAACTAATATCCAAATCACAAAAGTTTCTGCCAATATCCCTGTGATAAACTTTTCAGACCAAATGTTAGGTGGAGCTCACATCCAAATACCAAGTTTCAACAACCTTTTATTTACCATGCATTATCTAGTCTAACTTTATCAAGCCATCCTTATGTTCATAGCATGAATCATTTCTACCACTAAATATGAATGGATACATCAGGAGCAAGTCATATAAGTTTCATGCTTATACCAAGGATGAGTCATATAAGTTCCATATATTCATTGTGAGATTACTTCAAAGTTCATACTAAATCACAACTGTTTATGCTTCAACCATTGTGCCAAAGGCAATGAGACCAATACAAAATCATTATTGAATATCAATATTATGTGAAAATTTCAAATATGAAGTTATTGATTGATTTCTCCTACTTATTTTTCACAATAAGTTATTTACAATAAACCCTTTAGTAAATTTCGAAATAAATTCTACTGCAGTTATCACACAAGTACATATAGAGAAAAAAATAGTGAAATACAAGCACAAGAATCAATCATATCATCACAGTTATTTTTGGGCAATTGTCCCGGAAAAAATCCAATGTAGGAAAACCAGTGCAGCAGATGAGGGTTTATATATTAATCTTCAACAACAATTTCTTCACAAGGAATGACGGGCAGAATGATTGAGAAACATCCAAGAAAACACCTGAGATAAATTTTCTCCCGACCTCTGGAGAATTTCTAACACGTGAGAGGCTCACTAGCTTTCACTGTGTCACCCCTACGTGTTTCCCTGCGCAGAGACTGCATGTGACTGCGTCACTACTGCGTTGCCCCTTTGCGCTGCTCCTCTACCATTCTGCGTCCTTCAAGCTCTAACTGCTGCTGAGATCCTCCACTTCCTCTGCCCTGCAACTCTCCCTCTGAAATCGAATTCCAAATTCTCAAGAATCGACTTCCTTCGGGTTACTGAGTGTATGCCCGACTTGCTTTCCAAATGGCCCTCAAGCCTTCCTTTATAATATTCTTATTGATAAATCAACGACTCAAATTAGAAGTCTAATCAATGGCTAAGATTAAAACTTGACTTGATCTTGGATCTCTAGAAGTTTCACACTCTATTTTATTAATACCCATTAATTATTTAATTTCCCTAAGTTTATACTTAGGGTCCCCATTAAAATAATTAATTATTTTAATAAAACATGAACCGAGTGGAATTTCCACAAACGGTTTCTAGGTTCTTTGGAATACTGGTGTCCAAGCCTCCTCACAAAATATGAGACTTATATCACTTTCTGATGCTACAAAAATCAACAATCCCTCTTAGCGAGGAAAGTGTTCTAGCAATTTGCCTGCTACATATTGCTCTGACTTTTGAAACATCCTTTGCGTTGATGATGCTTGGTTGCTGCCCCTCATCTGCCGCGTTACTGCCTTGTGTACTGCTGCCCATAACATTGCCACTGTCACTACCTCATCTGTACTGCAACTCCCTCTCAAATTCTGCACTTGTCCATTTCTGCTACTGAAACAGATTCTTGATCATCTCCATCTTCTCTTTGAAATAAACAAACTTTGTTCTTCCCAGAGCCTTAGTAGGGATGTTTGCCACCTGTTCTCCTATCGAAGTGTACTGCAACTGTACAAGTCTCTACTAGACACAGTGTCTGATAAAATGACACCGATGTCAATGTGTTTCGATTGATCATGAAACACAGGATTCTCAGAGAGCTTGATGCAACTCTGATTATCACATAGAATGCTGGTCGCTTCCATCTTTTCCTTGAGTAGATTCACAAGCAACTTCCTAAGCCATATGGCTTCAGACGAAGCTGTGCTGGCTGCCATATATTCCACCTCAACTGAGCTCAGAGCTACAGACTTCTGTTTCCTACTGCACCAGGAAGTCATCCTTGATCCAATGTTGAAACAGTACCCATTGGTACTTTTCCGATATACTGAACTTCCAGCCCAATCTGTGTCAGTGAACCCACTCAGTCTGATGTCATTGCCTCGGGTGTATCTTAATCCATGCTCAACTATTCCTCGTATGTATCTGAGAACATGCTTGGCTACTGCCCAATGTGCCCTCGTTGGATCCACCATGAACTGACTAAGGGTGTTGACAATATAACAAATGTCTAGCGTAGTGTTGAATAGATACATCAAGGACCATATGAGCTGCCTGTACAAGGTAGGATCAGACTCATCATCTTCGGACAGATCAATCTTCTTCCAGTTGGTGATCATTGGAGTAGCCATGGTTCTATAATCCTACATCCTGAACCTCTTTAGAATTTCTGTAGCATATCTCCCTTGACCAAGGAAGATTTCACCCTTCTGCTGCCAAACTTCCAACTCCAGAAAACAATACATCAGTCCCAAATCCTTCGTGTTGAATTTTCTAGCTAGGTTCTCCTTACAATCCTTGATGAGCCTAGATGAACTTGTTAGGAATAGGTCATCCACATTCAACACCAGTATCAGAGGCTCATTCCCTATTGTCAGATAGTAGAGATTAGGATCTGCGTCACTCTTGACGAATCCCATATTCTGCAAGCAACCATCAATTTGACCGTAGCAAGCTCTAGGTGCTTCCTTAAGTCCATACAAGGCTTTTCTTAAGCCTACATACATGAGTCCTCTGCTCATGCGTCTCAATTCCCTCCGTTTGTTCGATATATCCTTCTTCTTCTATCACCCCATTCAAGAATGTAGTCTTGACATCCATCTGATGAATCTCCCACCCCATCTACGTTGCAAGGGATATCACGGATCTAATATAAGTATATCTGGCTATTGGAGTGAAGGTTTCTTCATAGTCTATTCCCTCCTTTTGAGCATACCCCTTAGCCACGAACTTGGCTTTATATTTTTCCACTCTGCCATTTGCGGCATATTTGATCTTGTAGATCCATCTCGAACCCACAATTGATCTGTTCCGAGGCCTAGGAACCACTTCCCAAACATCATTAGTCATGATGGAACTGTACTCTTCCACCATTGCATCTACCCATACTTTATGTTGAGTTGCCTCCTGGAAACTAGAGCGTTCCCCAACCTGAGCTACCAAGGCTTGGTACTTGTCAGGTTGTCTACGCTACCTCTTCTCGTTTCTTTGAGCTCTGACAAACTCCTCTGCGTCCCTCAGAATCTGTTGTAACTCCTGGCTCGTTCTTCCGCTAGTAGTGGGTGGATCTTCCTGCTCCTCCTCCTCCTGAGGTAATACTCCTACATTCTTCTTCCTTGGAGAAGCACTGGTGCTAGTTTCGATTGGACCAGTGGATCACCCTCTGATTGCATTTCGGAAGGCATCTCTTGAGATTTCTTGAAAGCTCTCTCCTCCATAAACTTCACATCTCCTCGTACTACAATCTTCCTATTGCCAGGAATGTAGATTCTTTATGCCTTAGCAGTCTCGATATATCCCTCCAGATATCCCTTTTCTGCAGTCTGATCCAATTTCTTCCTCTTCTCTTCGGGTATATGGAAGTATGCCAAACTACCAAAAATCCTGAAATGGCTCACTTCTGGCTTCCTGCCAGTGAAGACACTCTCTGGTGTAATCTTACCTAGTGCCCTGTGAGGAATCCTATTCTGAACATATATAACTGTACTGCATGCTTCTGCCCATAGAAATTTGGGCATATCTTGATCATACAACATCGCCCTTGCTGCTTCAACAATACTTCTATTCTTCCTCTCTGCAGCTCCATTATGCTCCGGATTATATGGAGTGATCCACTCTCTTCTGATGCCTTCCCTTGTGCAGAAATCTGTGAAGTCCTTATCAATATATTCTCCACCATTATCTGACCGCAATATCTTTATCCCCTTTCCTGTCAGATTCTCAACCAAAGCCTTATACTCTTTGAATCGATCAAAGACCTCATCCTTGGTCTTTAGAAAATAGATCCAAGTTTTCTTGGAATGGTCATCAATGAACGTGAAGACGTATTCGACACCACTAAGAACTTTGATGGACATAGGTCTGCAGATATCTGAGTGTATTAATACCAACACACTCTTAGCTCTATTGTTGCTCCAGGGGTACGCTGCCTTGGCATACTTACCTAGTATGCATCCTATGCAAACATCATCTCGCTTGGTGCTCAATTTTGGAACTCCTGTGATGGTCTCTTTTAGAATTCTTAGAGCCCCATGGTGTAAGTGCCCCATTCTTTTATGCTATAGCTCATTCAAATCCTTTTCACCACTGCTGCCTAGTAGTGCCATTGGAGATTCGAACTGCAACTTATACAGTTTGTTGCTCCTGACTTCGATTTGTGCCTTCTTTTTCCAACTTGGGTGTTTGACATGTACTCTCTTGTCGATGAAGTATACGTCATAGCTCTTGTTTTGCAGCGGAGACACATAGAGTAAATTCATCCCCAAACCAGGCACATGCAACACATTGGTAGCCCGAAGCTTATTCCCTGCTTCAGTTTGAAAAACTACGGTACCTCTTCCAACAGGGGTACATTTCGCCTTATTGCCCATGGTGATCTTGAAGTTCATCTGTTCTTCTTGGTAGCTCGAGAAGCATTCTCGTATTTGTTGATTTTTGTAGCATCGGAAAGTGATCTAAGTCTCAAAATTTGTGGGGAGGCTTGGACCCCAGTATTCTAAAGAACCCAAAAATCGTTTGTGGAAATTCCACTCAATTTATGTTTTATTAAAATAATTAGTTATTTTAATGGAGACCCTGAGTCTAAACTTAGGGACATTAAATAATTAATGGGTATTAATAAAACATGGCATGAATCTTCTAAAGAACGAAGATCAAGTCAATATTTAATCTTAGCCATCGATTAGATTTCTATTTTGGGTCGTTGATTTGTCAAAGAAAAGATTATAAATGAAGACTTGAGGGCCATTTGGAAAGCAAGTCGGGCACACACTCAGTAACCTAAGGGAAGTCAATTCTGAAGGAAAAGAATTCGAATTTAAAGGGAGAGTTGCAGGGAAGAGGAAGTATAGGGCATCAACAGTGACAGGTCATGAGGGAAGAAAGACACAGAAGGGCAGAGAGGCAGCACACAGGAGCAACACAGAGGGCTCACACAGTCTCATGCAGGCTCTGTGCAGAGAAGCACGTAGGGGTGACGCAGTAGGGCCAGTGAGTCCCTCAGGTGTAAAAAATTCTCCAGAGGGCTAAGAGAGTTTATCTCAGGTGTTTTCTTAAGAAGTTTCTCAATTATTTTGCCAGTATTTCCTTGTAAAGAATTTACTGCTGAAGTTTAATATATATAAACCCTCATCTGCTGCACCAGTTTTCCCGCATTGGGTTTTTCCGGGGACAATTTTCCAAAAATAACTGTGTCAATGTGATTGATTCTTGTGCTTGCATTTTACTGTTCTTTTCTCTATATGTGCTTGAGTGATAACTGCAGTAGTGTTTATTTCGATATTTATTGGAAGGGTTTTGTAAATAACTTATTGTGAAAATAAGTAGGAGAAATAAATTTATAACTGTAGTAGAATTTCAGAATTGAAATTTTCACATGGTATTAGAGCTGAGATTGAATAACAGGATTGGAGACCCTGCGATGGAACGAAGTCTAGAAGCTACTGCAGCAGCAACTCGAAAGGGTTCACGCAACTCTCCAGAGAAAAGGGAAAGCATGGAAGAACAAAGGGATCACGACATCTCTTTATTGGCTTCCAGACTGGAAGAAGAATTTGCTTGTGTATCAAGCTTTGCTTCTCCAGAAGTCTGGTATATTGATAGTGGAGCTTCCGCACATATGACGGGAGTATGAGAATGTTTCTCAAGCTACCAAGAAGAGCAGATGAACTTTCATATCACCATGGGCAATAAGACGAAGTTTACCCCTGTTGGAAGAGGTACCGTAGTATTTGAAACTGAAGCTAGCAATAAGCTTTGGGCCACCAATGTGCTACATGTGCTTGATTTGGGGATGAACTTACTCTCGGTGTCTCAACTACAAAACAGGGGCTATGACGTTTACTTCATTGGCAAAAGAGTATATGCCAAACATCCGTGTTGGAAGAGGAAGGCACAAATCGGAGTCAGGAGCAATAAACTGTATAAGTTGCAGCTCGAATCTCCAATGGCACTGATAGGCAACAATGGTGAGAAGGATTTGAATGAACTATGGCACAGGGGAATGGGGCACTTACACCATGGGGCTTTGAGAATTCTCAAGAAGATCGTCACAGGAGTTCCAGATTTGAGCACCAAGCGAGATGATGTTTGCAGAGGGTGCGTACTAGGAAAGTACGCTAAGGCAGAGTTTCCTAGTATGCCAAGGCAAGCTAACCCAGGATCAACAATAAGGCTAAGAGTGTGTTGGGATTAATACACTTGGACATCTGCAGACCAATGTCCACTAGAGCTCTTAATGGTGCCGAATATTTCGTCACCTTCATTGATGACTCATTCCAGGAAAACCTAGATCTACTTTCTAAAGACCAAGGATGAAGTCTTTGATCGATTCAAGGAGTTTAAATCTCTGGTTGAGAATCTGACAGGAGAGCGGATTAAAATACTGTGATCAGATAATGGTGGAGAATACATTGATAGAGACTAACCAATTTCTGCGCAAGGGAAGGCATCAGAAGAGAGTGGACCGCTCCATATAATCCGGAACATAATGGAATTGCAGAAAGGAAGAATAGAACTATTGTGGAGGCTGCAAGGGCAATGCTGTATGATCAAGACATGCCTAATTTTTGTGGGCAAAAGCTTGTAATAAACCTGTGTATGTTCAAAACAAGATTCCTCACAGAGCATTGGGTAAAAGCACTCCAGAAAGTGTCTTCACTGGCAGGAAGCTAGAAGTAAGCCACTTCAGGATCTTTGGTAGTGTGGCATACTGCCATGTGCCCGAAGAGAAGAGGAAGAAATTGGATAGGACTGCAGAAAAATGATATCTGGTGGGATATAGCGAGAGTGCTAAGGCTTACAGAATCTACATTCTTGACAACAAGAAGATTGTAGTGCAGCGGGATGTAAAGTTCATGGAGGAAAGAGCTTTAAGAAAATCTCGAGAGATGCCTTTCGAAACATAGTCTGAAGATGATCCACTGGTCCAACCATTATGACCAGCAGAAACTAGTACGAGTGCTTCTCCAAGGCACAAGGATCCAGAGGGTTCACAGGGGGAGTAGGAATATCCACCCACCACTAGTGTTAGGACGAGCATGGAACTACGACAGATTCTGAGGGACGCAGAGGAGTTTGTCGGGGATCCTAGAAATGAGAAGAGGTAGCGCAGGCAACCAGACAGATACCAAGCCTTGGTAGCTCAGGTTGGGGAACCCTCTAATTTTCAGGAGGCAGCTCAGCATCAGGTATGGGTAAATGTAATGGTGGAAGAGTACAGTTCCATCATGACGAATGATGTTTGGGAAGTGGTTCCTAGGCCTCGGGACAGATCAATTGTGGGTTCGAGATGGATCTACAAGATCAAATATGCTGCAGATGGCAGCGTAGAAAAATATAAGGCAAGGTTCGTGGCTAAGGGGTATGCTCAGAAGGAGGGGATAGACTATGAAGAAACCTTCGCCCCAGTAGCCAGATATATTAAATCGGTGATATCCATTGCTGCGTAGATGGGGTGGGAGATTCACTGGATGGATGTCAAGACTACGTTCTTGAATGGGGTGATAGAAGAAGTATATATTGAACAACTAAAGGGCTTTGAGACGTATGAGCAGAAGACTCATGTGTGTAGGCTTAAGAAAGCCTTGTATGGACTTAAGCAAATCCCTAGAGCTTGGTATGGTCGAATTTATGGTTATTTGCAGAAGATGGGATACGTCAAGAGCGACACAGATCCCAATCTCTACTATCTGAAAGTAGGGAATGAGCCTCTGATACTGGTGATGTACGTAGATGATCTATTCCTAACAGGTTCATCTAGGCTCATCAAGGATTGCAAGAAGAACCTTGCTGCAGAATTCGACATGACGGATATGGGGTTGGAAGTTTGGCAACAGAAGGATGAAATTTTCCTTGGTCAAGGGAGATATGCTACATAAATCTTGAAAAGATTCAAGATGTAGGACTGTAGACCAATGGTTACTCCAGTGATCACCAACTGGAAGAATATTGATACATACGAAGATGATGAGGCTGATCCTACATTTTATAGACAACTCATTGGGTCCCTGATGTATCTGGTCAACACTAGGCCAGAGATCTGTGACGCTGTCAACACCCTCAATCAGTTCATGGTGGAACCAAGGAGGGCACATTGGTCAATAACCTAGCATGTTCTCAGATACCTTCGAGGAACAGTCGAGCATGGATTGAGATATACCCGAGGTGATGAAATTAGACTGAGTGGGTTCACTGACGCAGATTGGGTTGGAAGTTCAGTAGATCGGAAAAGTACCTGTGGGTATTGTTTCAGCGTTGGATCGGGAATGACTTCTTGGTGCAGCAAGAAACAAAAGTCTGTAACTCTGAGTTCAATTGAGGTGAAATGTATGGCAGCAAGCACTGCTTCGTGTGAAGCCGTATGACTTAGGAAGTTGCTTGTGAATCTACTCAAGGAAATATGGAAGCGACCAACATTCTATGTGATAATCAGAGTTGCATCAAGCTCTCTGTGAATCCTGTGTTTCATGATCGGTCGAAGCACATTGACATCAACTGTCATTTTATCAGAGACTGTGTCCAACGGGGAGCTGTACAGTTGCAATACACTCCTGAAGAGAATAGGTGGTTGACATCCTCACTAAAGCTTTGGAAAAGACAAAGTTTGTCTACTTCAGAGAGAATATGGGGATGATGAAGAATCCATTTTAGTAGCAGAAGTGGACAGATTCAGAATTGAGAGGGCGCTGCAGTACAAATGAGGCAGTGACAGTGGCGGTGTCATGGCCAGTAGTACAGAAGGTAGCATCACAGCAGATGAGGGGCAACAACCGAGCATCAACAACGCAGAGGGTGCTTCAAAGTCAGAGCAATATGCAGCAGGCAAATTGCTAGAACACTTTCCTTGCTAAGAGGGAGTGTTGATTTTTGTAGCATCAGAAAGTGATCTAAGTCTCAAAATTTGTGAGGAGGCTTGGACACCAGTATTCTAAAGTACCCAGAAATCATTTTTTGGAAATTCCACTCAGTTTATGTTTTATTAAAATAATTAATTATTTTAATGGAGACCCTAAGTCTAAACTTAGGGAAATTAAATAATTAATGGGTATTAATAAAACAAACTATGAATCTTCTAGAGAACGAAGATCAAGTCAAGATTTAAACTTAGCCATCGATTAGACTTCTAATATGGGCCTTTGATTTGTCAAAGAAAAGATTATAAAAGAAGACTTCAGGGCCATTTGAAAAGCAAGCCGGGCACACACTCAGTAACTCGGGGGAAGTCAATTTTGAAGGAATAGAATTCGATTTCAGAGGGAGAGTTGGAGGGCAGAGGAAGCAGGGGGAATCAACAGTGATAGGGCATGAGGGAAGAAAGACGAAGAAGGGCAGAGAGGCAGCACACAAGAGCAACACAGAGGGCTCACACAGTAGTGACGCAGTCTCATGCAGGCTCTGTGCAAAGAAGCACACAGGGGTCATGCAGTAGGGGCTAGTGAGTCCCTCAGGTGTCAGAAATTCCCCAAAGGGCTGAGAGAGTTTATCTCAGGTGTTTTCTTAAGAAGTTTCTCAATTATTCTACCAATATTTCCTTGTAAATAATTTACTGCTAAAGATTAATATATATAAACCCTCATCTGTTGCACCAATTTTCCCTTATTGGGTTTTTCCAGGGACAATTGTCCAAGAATAATTGTGTCAATGTGATTGATTCTTGTGCTTTCATTTTATTGTTCTTTTCTCTATATGTATTTGAGTGATAACTGCAATACTGTTTATTTCAATATTTACCGGAAGGGTTTTGTAAATAACTTATTGTGAAAATAAGTAGGAGAAATAAATCTATAACTGCAGTAGAATTTTAGAATTGAAATTTTCACAGTATTCTTGTCATATGTGCAGAAGCTCCACTATCAATATACCAAACCTCTGAGGAAGCAGAGCTTGACAAGTAAGCAAAGTCTTCTTCCAATCTAGAAGCCAATACAAAGATGTCATGATCCAACCTTCCTTCCATGCTTTTCTTTTTCTTCGGAGGAATGTATGAACCCTTTCGAGTAGCTGCTCCAGCAGCATCAAGACTTCATTCCATTTCAGAACCTCCAATCCTGTTATCCGATCTCAGCTCTGATACCATGTGAAAATTTCAAATATGAAATACTACTGTAGTTATTGATTTATTTCTGCTACTTATTTTTCACAATAAGTTATTTGCAATAAACCCTTCACTAAATTTCGAAATAAATTCTACTGTAGTTATCACACAAGTACATATAGAGAAAAGAACAGTGAAATACAAGCACACGAATCAATCACATCGACACAGTTATTTTTGGAAAATTGTCCTCGTAAAAACCCAAGGTGGGAAAACCGGTGTAGTAGATGAGGGTTTATATATTAATCTTCAACAAAATTTCTTTACAAGGAATGACTGGTAGAATGATTGAGAAATGTCCAAGAAAACACATGAGATAATTTTTCTCCCGATCTCTAGAGAATTTCTAACAACTAAGAGGCTCACTAGCCTTCACTGCGTCGCCCCTGTGTGTTTCCCTGTGCAAAGACTGCGTGAGACTGCGTCACTACTGCGTTGTCCCTATGTGCTGCTCCTCTACCCTTCTGCGTCCTTCTTCCTCGAGCTCTCACTGTTGCTAAGACCATGCGCTTCCTCCGCCCTGCAACTCTCCCTCTGAAATCGAATTCTAAATTCTGAAGAATCAACTTCCCTTGGGTTACTGAGTGTATGCTCGGCTTGCTTTCCAAATGGCTCTCAAGCCTTCCTTTATAATCTTCTCATTGATAAATTAAAGGTCCAGATTAGAAGTCTAATCAATGGCTAAGATTGAAACTTGACTTGATCTTCGTTCTCTAGAAGATTCGCACCCTGTTTTATTAATACCTATTAATTATTTAATTTCCCTAAGTTTAGACTTAGGGTCCCCATTAAAATAATCAATTATTTTAATAAAACATGAACCGAGTGGAATTTCCGCGAACAGTTTCTGGGTTCTTTGGAATACTGGTGTCCAAGCCTCCTCACAAAACATGAGACTTAGATCACTTTCTGATGCTACAAAAATCAACATATTATTCACTGAAAGTTAAAATGGTCACATAGCACTGTCATCAATGCAAATCATCAGATATCAAGTCAAATCATTAATCTTCAAGTCAAAACCCTAATTTTTCATCTTTGTGAATGCAATTAATCCATAATCCAAAAACATATGAAGCATCATTCAATGTTCTAAAACATATCTATGAACTATCAAGCATCATGTCAAAACTCCAAACATCAGCGAAATCTTGTCAAACCCTTGCAGCTGTTATTAATTATTGCCATACACTAGCTTCAATGGTTAATTCATAATGACATATTGATATGCCTATTCCGGTCACCTGCAAACACACGTTTAGTCTACACATTCCTTGCTCATAGAACTTTCTGTTGTCGGCTCCATATTTGTAGGACTATCATACTCCTGGTGCATTCTTGATTTTATGCATAAAACTTCAGTTTTGTGACCTACAGGCTAAGTTGTTGGAAACGCCAAGCTAGCCCTCGGAAACTCGCATCCCCGTTTCCGAAATGGAAACTTGTACGATACTCCTCGGAAACGACATTGATACGTATCAGTCCTGTTTCATAAATTTTGGATACGTTTTTTTTGGAGTTTTCCGTTTCCGTGCCGTTTTTAAAAATTCTGAAATGTATTTGAAATTTTTTAAAATGTATTTCGAAATTTGTGATACATATCCCGATTTTGGTGAAACGTATTTTATCTCCAGCTAGATTTACGCCGGGAACCTTATCTTTAGAGTCTAAAGGTAAGTTAGGGATGCGTAAAAGTTAATGTGGTTTTTGTTTTTATCGTGGAGCAAGCCCACCGCAAGAGCAAGAGTCCGAGTTTCATTGTTTGATAGAGTAGCTGCAAGCCCAGCGCAAGAGCAAGAGCAAGAGTTCGAGTTTCATTGTTTGACAGAGCAAGAGCAGCCGCTACGAAGAGTGCAACATTGTGAGTTTGAGACGCCGTCGTGAAGAGTGAGTGTGATTGTGCAAGAAGGCTGGAATCAAGAAGGAAACTATTGTACCTTATAATCCCGAGGAGAATGGTGTAACTAAAAGAAGGAACAGGGCCATCGTGAAATTCTCAATTATAGTTTCAAAAAGTTATGGTCCCTTGGCACCTTGGTAGTTTTATTTTAGTATTTGTGGAGCATGGTCGCTCTTTTGTGTGTTGGATTTAGGTATCTCTGGGCAACTTGTTTTGTGCAACATTTTGATCTCCAAAATACGCTTGTCAAGGGCTAGCATCAAAATTTTCTCTCGTGTGTTGCACTCATGGATTATAGGGGAGGTCAAGAGTTTATAAGGGTTTTTTGAAGGCATAAACAATCCTTACAATGAAACAAAACTTCTCCCTTTTTGGTTATTTCTAAGGTTCATGAAAATGAACAACAATGCACTTCATAAAATGCTATCATTATGAAGACTCTAGTTTGGGAAAAGAAAAAATCAATGTCTTGCAGGCAGAATGTAATATTTTGAGGAATATGGTTGTCAAGCTTAGGAAAGATTCTCACTCTGTAGCTTCCAACCACAGTATATTCACAAATTTAGTCCATGCAGATTTTAAGGAGGAAGACGCAGTGCACCAAATGATGGAAGACATGGATCTTGGAAACGAGAACTCCCTTCCTTCCAACATTAGGGAGGAAGAGGCCAATAGTCATAATGTCTTTCATTAATTTCTGTGTAGTAAAGCAATTAGAATTTCATGTGTTTTTTAAAAGTTGTATACCTTCAAGGAATTTTGGGATGTATTAACTGTGTACTTTTGCAAGCTCTGTTTGTGGCAAAAGAGAGTTGCCTATGTTGTTTGAAATTTCAGGACAACTATATTTTGTACTTTTGTTGTTTATCCTTGCTGCAACCTTTATAATATAAATTTTCCTAGCTTCAGTTTTAAAAAAAGAATCCATATCCGTGTGATTTGATTTCTCACAATGTTTAAAGGACCTTACTATTCGAATCCATATCCATGTGATTTGAGTTCTTGCAATGTTTAAAGGGCCTTGTTGACAACTAGAGTGGCACCTGATGATTATATGAAGACTCCATGCCCAAGGATGAACCAAATGACACTTGTACCATTAGATATCATCATATCACCAGAGTTTTTAAACTCTACTTCTACTTTTCCTTGTTATCTTTTATACCCAGATTCCACACCCTATGGGGAATTGTAATAAGTGATACTAGTAATGATGAGTTTTGAGTCAGTATTGAGTTTGTAATAGGCCTAGTTAGCTTGGGACCTTGCCAACAAGTGATTATTACTTTTGGAGATCTTTTTTATTCAGTTAATTATCATCTATCCACCAAGACTTAATAATTAATTGAGTTTTTCCTCCAATTTTACCCCAAAGCTGAAGTACGGCTTTATGGTGAGGCCTTGGGTGAGTTTTAGTGTCTAGAGTCAATGTATATTACCATACTAGATCACAGAAAAAATTTCGTGGAATTTGGTTAGGTCTAGGTAGTCAATTTTTAATTTTTTAGATTTCCCGCAGGTCAAAAATTGCAATAAAAATTGTAATTGAAGTGTAATAAGTGTTGTCTAGAGAAGTTATATGGGGTATGAGTAATCGAAATTATTCCTCTCACCCTCAACTTTCTAATAAGACACACATTGAAGGGTTAAAAATGTGTTTTGAATCTTCAAAACCCACTTTTCCTAAGTTTAGTGGGAAATTTGGCAATTAATTAAGTCAAAAGTTAAATAAATGGAGAAAACTAAATAACCACACATGCTAAATGTTGTGGAAATGAGGTGGAAAATCATGGAGGAGTTAAAGTGAAGTCCTAAGGTGATGTGGACTCCTAAAATCAAGAAAAGGACATGTGCTCAAATAAAATCGAATTTTTGGCATTAAATGAGAGTTGCTTACTTGGAAATTCGAATTTGTGAAGAAAATACACATTTGGGAGGATTTTGGAGAATATTTGGTGGAGATTTTTGTGGGAATTGTTCCCACATGGGTTACCACCCATATACATTTGTCATTCCATCATAAAATTCAAATTTGGCACATAAGGGAAGAAGAAAATCATGTCCACTTGCTAGAATTCGATTTTTACATTTGACATTGGAGCTCCACTTATCAAATTCGATTTTTCCTTGTAATATCCTCTCTCTCAACATTTGGCATTTGGTTCTTCATTGGGATTTGCTCCCATTCTCTTATAGAAGTGAGCCTTGGGCTCTCATTTGTAATATTGATACGAGCTATTGTGCTTGTGGAAACTTTGCTCCTTTGTGTATTTTCATTATCAATAAATAATTTGGGGTTCATTCATGAGATGTTCTTCCTCCTTGAGTGTGGTATGAATTTTTGATCAATGCTATTATTTCCTTCTACTTGTGTTATGATATTATTTGCTTTCATATACTCTTAGATGTGTGTTGATGTAGAGCTATCTTGCATTGACATATGATTTATAATTTTGCTCTAGATATATAATGCTCTAGTTGATTTCACATAAATCTCTAGAATTTCTTATCATTGTTTATTGCTAAATCTATATGGAGCTAATCTTTGTTGAAGTTTTGTAGAAGGAACATCTTGTTTGGATCAAGCTACAAGTGTGAGGGGAATTCTTTGGAGAGACAATCCCACTCTTGGGCATAGCTCTTGAAGGAACTCTCATTTGTTTTGAGTCTCATATTCTCATCATCCGAGTTTTTCTTGTAGGGACCCTAACACTAGTTTGTAGACAAGTCCAATTTATTCAAAATTATTTACTTTAAAATATATTGTGCTTTCATTGGCTAAATTTGCTATCAAGGGGTTGATGATGGCTAAGCAAAGAAGAGTCTTACTTATACTCTTTAGCTTAGTTCCTTGTATACTAGTTGTAAATATTTTCTCCATTTCTTGGATTGCTGTCCATTAACAATTGATTGGTTTTGCAGCCCTGGTTTGAGGCATTTTCCTAAATTTTTCTTGTGGCAGCTTGGGGAGGCAACTATTTGAAACATCTAACAAGTTCTTTGCAAGACCTTTGGCATAGAGTTGGTGTTGATTTTTGTAGCATCAGATAGTGCTCGAAGTCTAAAATTTGGTGTGGAGGCTTAGACACTTGTATTTCAAAGAACCCAGAAACCGTTTGTGGAAATTCCACTCGGTTCATGTTTTATTAAAATAATTCATTATTTTAATGGGGACCCTAAGTCTAAACTCAGGGAAATTAAATATTAAATGGTATTAATAAAACAGAGTGTGAATCTTCTAGAGAACGAAGATCAAGTCATGTTTTAATCTTAGCCATCGATTAGGTATATAAGCTGGGCTGTTGATTTGTCAACGAGAAGATTATAAAAGGAAGGCTTGAGGGTCATTTGAAAACACATGGAGACACTGAATTGATTTAAGAGTTCGAAATTTCTGGGGCGCGGTTTGCTAAGAAATTTGAACTAGAGATTTGAGAAGCAAGGGGCAGAGATAACATCCAGAGAGAAGGATTTTCTCAGTCTGGTGGAGCATCAGTCATAGAGAGGCAGAGGTGATCTAGCCTAGCCAGCGCAGAAGGAAAGGGGTTGACGCCGTGACTACATAAGCTCACGTAGAAGCAGCGCAGAAACAAAAGGGTTTTCGGAATTTGTTGGTGGATCAGTTTTGGAGGCTGGGATTCAGAAAGTGGCACCGGCAGGCTGTTCCTCAGCATCCATAGAGGCAAAACGACTTCGCTGGGGATGAATGCTGAGCCTGGAAAGGGGTGATGTAGAGGCTGCAAGTTGCCGTGCTGGGACTGCACAGAGGCTGCGCAGAGCCTCCCTATGGTAGGTTTCTCTTCATTCGGATCAGCTGGAAACTCAGTGATTGAGTGAGCTATTTCTCACAAATTCTTCTGCCAGTATTTCTCTCTGTAACAAAATAACCCTTGAGGGTATTCAAAGATCTATTCAAACATTACTATTGCATAATAATAAAACCCTCAGATCTTCTGCACCGGTTTTTCCACATTGGGTTTTTTCGGGGACATTAGTCCAAAAATAATTGTGTCATATGTGTGAATTAGTTCCTTATCTATTTTTCTTGCTTCTGAATCAATTTTAGTGTGGGATGCTTCAATAGTTGCTTCAATAATTCAGATCTGAATTAATTATGTAATGTAATTTACTTAATAAGAGAAGTACACTCAGTTGTTGCAGTAGGATTCATTAGATCTTGGGAATTTTCAAATGGTATCAGAACATTGATGTGAAACAAGGACAGATATGATTTCTGAAGTGAAGGTCATTGTTGCTGTAGTGCAGCAGAATGAATCCCCAGGGGGGATTGCACAGATCTAGCCAGGAGGGCTAAAACTTCGACGTTGTCTCTCTCTGAGTGAGTCGACAGAGAGGTAGGACTTCTAGTTTGAGTTTTTGTTGTGGCAGAGGGAGCTGCGCAGAGCCTCCACCTAGAAGACAGATGGACATAGTTTTCTGAAGCTGTTGCTGGGCAGAAAGTGTCAAAAGGAATCAGAGGGACACATATTTGGGGAATTTCTTCCTCAGTGATTTTCTAGCAGAGGAAAATCAACATTTCCCAGTAGCTGAGCAGTAGAGGAGTTGCAGAACTTACAAATCCACCAGGGAGTGCATAAGCTTGCCAGGGACTGTGCAGTGGGGAGAAAGAGAGAGCAGATTTGACAGTTTTTCGGTTGATATGGCATCTCATAGACTTCGTGATCAAGATCGGTTGGAGGGCTTCCCCAACTATATGATCTAGAAGGAACGAGCTATGTTTCTTCTAGATGAATATGATCTGAAGGCGTTTGTGAAGAACATGGTAGCTATATACCTACAAATTCGTATCAAAACAAAAAGTACAAGGCTGATATGGCGAAGGCAAAGAGGTTGCTCCTTGATGGTGTCAAGGACCACATTGTCTCACATTTGGCTAGTAAGAATACTGCCAGAGATATGTGGGTAGCTCTACATGACCTATATGAGGGATCTTCTGAGCAGTGGAAGTTGTACTTGGAGCAGAAGCTCCGTATGATCCAGATGCGGAAAGGAGAGTGCGTGGCTTCATACTTTATGCGGTTTCAAGAGGTTCCTGATCAGTTGTTGGCATTAGGTGCTACACCTACAACTGTAACCATGGTACGGATGGCCCTTAACAGTGTCACAGAGGAGTGGCAGGTGTTTTTCCAGAGCATACTGGGCCGGGCAACATTACCTAGATGGGAGCAGTTGTGGGCAGCTTTTCAGGAGGAAGAGATAAGGAGAGACCTCATCAAGTGCAAACTTGATGGAAATAATGGAAGCGGATCAAAATTCGTAGAGAAAGAGGAAAACACAACCCTTGCATCGAAGGGACAACAGGCGCAACGAAAATCGAAGCGTGATGCTTCAAAGGTCAAGTGCTTCATATGTGGTGAGATGGGCCACTATGCATCTCTGTGTCCTCTGAAGAAGAAGAACAAAGATGAGAAGCATGACTTGAAGGTTGGAGTCGCGAGAATTGAGGAGGATGAGGTGGCCATGAGTGCCCATGCTTCTCCTAGTGGGAAGTGGGGTGATATGGAGTTGTAGTTCTTTGAACTTCAATTGGGCAGGATCCATGAGGAGCCCACCTCATGGATCATGCCTTGCTACAGGAGCCGATATTTTCAGTAGCGGGATGGAGGAGTTTTAGAGGAACCAAGGAGTGATGGAGATGATAGTGCAGTGGGTAGCAGCGTTCATTTCTAGAGCAGCGCAAAGTAGAGGCAGCAGCAGCGTAGCAACAACAACGCGGTGCATAGTGGTGCTGCGCAGTGCAGAGCAGTGCTTACGCAGTGTAGAGAAGCAACAACGCAAAGCATCAGAGGGACAACATAGTAGCTATCATTAGTCAGATTCTTCAGCACCGAGGTGCATCCATTGAACACTTGTTTAATTTTGGGTGTGTTTTCAGCTGTTTCTCTCAGCAGCTGAGTTGCAGTGTTAGCAGTGGCAGTGCTAGTAGCATAGCAGATGCAACACTTGAGAAGGAGTTGTAGTACAAATGTAGCAGTGATAGTGGCAGTATCATGGGCAACAGTACAGTGGCAGCAACAACGTAGAGACCGATGGATTTCAGCAGTGCAGAGGATGCTTCAGGGACAAAGAAGTATGCAGCGGGCATTGTTGCTAGAGCAGTTTCCTCGATAAGAGGGAGTGTTGATTTTTGTAGCATCAGATAGTGCTCTAAGTCTCAAATTTTGTGTGGAGGTTTAGACACTTGTATTTCAAAGAACCCCGAAACCGGTTGTGGAAATTCCACTCAGTTTATGTTTTATTAAAATAATTAATTATTTTAATGGGGACCCTAAGTCTAAACTTAGGGAAATTAAATAATTAAAGGGTATTAATAAAACAGAGTGTGAATCTTCTAGAGAATGAAGATCAAGTCATGTTTTAATCTTAGCCATCGATTAGATATCTAATCTGGGCCGTTGATTTGTCAACGAGAAGATTATAAAAGGAAGGCTTGAGGGTCATTTGAAAACACACAAAGACACTTAATTGATCTAAGAGTTCGAAATTTCCGGGGCGCGGTTTGCTGAGAAATTTGAGCTAGAAATTTGAGGAGTGAGGGGCAGAGATAACATTCAGAGAGAAGGATTTTCTCAGTCCGGTGGAGCATCAGTCAGAGAGAGGCATAGGTGATCTAGCCTAGCCAGCGCAAAAGGAAAGGGGTTGATGCAGTGACTGCGTAAGCTCACGCAGAAGCAACACATAGGCAGAAGGAAGGGTTTTCAGAATTTGTTGGTGGATCAGTTTCGGAGGCCGAGATCTGGAAAGTGGCACCGAGAGGTTGTTCCTCAACATCCACAAAGGCAAAATGACTTGGCTGGGGCTGAACGCTGAGCCTAGAAGGGGTGATGCAGAGGCTGCAAGTTGCAGCACTGGGATTGTACAGAGGCTGCGCAGAGCCTCACTAGGGCAGTTTTTTTTTCATCTGAATCAGCTGGAAACTCAGTGATTGAGTGAGGTATTTCTCACAAATTCTTCTGCCAGTATTTCTCTCTGTAATTGAATAACCCTTGACAGTATTCAGACATTGCTACTGCATAATAATAAAACCCTCAGATTTGCTGCACCAATTTTCTTGCATTGGGTTTTTCAGAGGACATTAGTCCAAAAATAACAGTGTCATATGTGCGAATGATTTCCTTGTCTAATTTCCTTGTTTCTCAATCAATTTTAGTGTAGGCTGCTTCAGTAGTTGCTTCAGTGATTCGGATCTGTATTAATTATGTAATGTAATTTACTTAATAGGAGAAGTACACTCAATTGTTGCAGTAGGATTCATTAGATCTGGTTAGATCTTGGAATTTTCACAGGGCACTTTGTTTATGAGGGCGAGGGCATTTGAGTTACCATTTTTTTGCAAGGCCGAGTTGCACTTGTGGGCAACATCATTCTTTGACAAGGTCGTGGGCTGGAGGGATAACCTTTTCCATTGCACTGATTACAACCTTCTTTGAGGCTGATTTGACTGCTGTAAAACAATCCCTTACATTTTTAGATTTGCAAGAAAATATTTTCAGTTTTGGAGGAGCTTCTCTTGTAATTTTTTTGTTGAGTTTTTTCCCTTTTCTCAAGGAGGAGATCTAAGTATTTTATGTGGCATATTGTAAAGACTTCCCTTGATTTCTCAGGGATCTTTCTCAAAGGGCTTTCTTCTCATGTAATTAATCAATAATAAAATCATCTTTGTTTGAGGGAGCTTGGGAAATTCTCCCATTGGCATCCCTAAGCTCTCCACATTTTGGAGAGGACTTGTGTTTTGAGTTATTGCTTTTTTCTCACTTACATGCATCTCATTTTAATTGGCTAATTAACACAACCATGCATTTCACTCATTTAGCTTGAAATATTGTTCAAAGTCCACTAATGCTTTACCATTGATCACATTTTACATCTTAAGTTTTTCAAGTACTTGGGCAATTTCACTTTACAAAGTAGTCTTTCATTTTATTTCAAGCTAATATTTCAAAGATAAAGTCTATTTCTTTTGCAAAGTTAATTGAATACAAAGATTGAGTTTACTTTTCACAAGCATTGCCATTTACTTTACATGCATGTCAATCTCTCAATTTTTATTTGCTTTTGGGTATATCACAAATTTATCATAAGGCAAAGCAAATACTTACATGTTTATGCAATCTTGTGTCTAAAGTATCTCCATCATTTATTTAACATTTGCAAATTTATTTGCATGTCATAGTAGGCATATTAACTTAGTTGCACATTTAAACTTGACCTCCAAGCCTAAGTTTGGTTGATAGAAATTATAGGGAAAAATGATTTCTTGGAAAGTTCTTCCATTTGGTACGAAGCAAGGTAAAAGCATGTGACCCTGCAGTTATGAAGGTGGCTTGTCTCCATGTAGGAACGAAGACACATGCTGGCTCGTAAGACTCAGGGGACGAGTATCGTTAATGACACCCTCGTATCCTCCCCCCCTCTTTCTTACAATCACCCCAATTTTTACCCTTTGGTAAGAGCTCAAGAGGAGGACTTCTCACCTAGATTAGGTATTTTAGATTACAAGTAACCAAGATTAATTGCATCCAAATCTAGTGTAATTGCATTGCAATTACACCTCATGGTTTTACTTACAATTGTTTGTTCCTCTTGTCATTGTTGAAATTGAATACTTTGTTGTGGCAAACATTTTTTTATCTACATTTTGCAAGTAGAACACTAATTGTTTCTTTTTGAGCAAGATAGCCTCTCATGCTTTGATTCATAAATCTGTTTATCTTGAAAGCATTTACAATATCTTGTGTTAACATTTTCTTGCTTCACTTTTCAGGATTACCTTTGCTTTCCATTTGAAAACATTTTACTTCATTTAAGCAGATACATTTTCATTTCAAAGAGCAATACTTTGAAGACACTGGTTTTCATATTCTTTATTCTTATTTAAATTATGTATTGATGGTAATTGATCATATCACTTTTTGCTTATAAATCTTAAGAAGTAATCTATTTAGTTCTAACAATTCTCCTAAAAACTCACATCTTTTTGCTTAGTTTTCCATTTAGGGACCACCCCCCATAGCTAACCTAGGAGATAGCTTAAGCGGAGAGAGTTGGGATTAGAGTGACAACCCCTTCTATGAGTTCCTTGCCACCAACCACACCTTGAGGGGTTAAAGGTTTTATCACTAACTTGTAGGTAGGTGTAGGCAGCAAGGTCAACAGGCCTTACTATACAATTTCATGGAAAAACACAACAGTGCAAGTAATGATCCACATATTGAGCCATTGTTACGTCTAACTTTCAAAATAAGAGGAGGCGAGGAATAATCCTCCCTCCTTCAAAATCTTCCAACTCACTGGGATGTTAGTGTTACACTGAATCTCTCATATTATGCAATACTTATGCAACTAACTCTTATATTGTATGATGATGAAATGAATGCTTACACCTTTACAATCATCTAACTAGACAATACTTTGGGATTCCGAATGATTTAATCTCAGCTGAGTTTTTTGACATTCTATTGCAGAGTTGGACTCTGACAAGGCAGAATTTTTGAAAATGTGCAAGCGACTTGAGTACATTTTTCGTACTTGGTATTTAGAACAGTTTGAAGATCTGATGGTATGACTTTTTTAAGCACTATTTGTTTTCTTTTGCATTACTGAAAGTTTTTCTAGTGAAGTTAAACACCGGATGGTATTGAAACTTGTATTTTATTTTATTCTAATTTGAAAAAAAACTTTCTTTTGAAATTTCATGAATGATCACATTAAAAACTTGTGTTAGCTTATCTCTGTGTAAACTCAATAAAAATGGCGTTTCCATTCTTGTACTTATTGCTGGTTGATTTTAAGGGGTCTGTTTTGTTGATGACAAGGGGTCTGTTTTGTTGCTGGTGCAGCAATTGTATTCTCTATTGGATCCTTGTGATGGAGCTGAGAAGCTGCAACAACAGAAGTTAACTCCGGATGAAGTGGACAATCTTGAACAAAACTTTTTGAAGAACTTATTTAAGGTTAGAAATCCATTAATAGATGTTCACACGAAAGGTACCTTTGATATTTGTGTTAAAACACATGACTTAATGCTACTTTTGTTCATGGAATAAAGCTCTGCCTTGCCTATTTAATATTTATAGATCAGTGCAACTTGAATAAGAAGAGGAACAAGTATGCAATTTCATTGTCAAAACAATATTTTCAAAATCGCGAGTGTATGATAAGTATTAACTCCAAAATACAAAATAGTCACTATGGTATATTTTGTTTTTAAGTCACTTACTGTGGAGAAGTAATATAACATATGCTGATGTATTTATAAGTATTGAGTGGGTGTCTGTTGATTCATTAGCTCATTATGAAAATGTTATTAGGAAATCTTGCTTAGTATAGGTGAGCAATTTTGTTCCCTATGTAGGAGCTCTATGTTTATAAAAGAGCCCTCCATTTGGCATTGTTATTGTGTTTGGAAATCAACAAGAAAGACTTTGAAATTGCTCACAATGTCTAATGATTAGTGAGGGAACATAATGACTTGGTTGGTAATAGCAGCCATGCTGAAATAGAGTTTGTGAAGACAAAGTGAACTCTTCAACCTGTCAAGATGTGTGTTTGATGGTTCTTGGTCCTAGGAGTTGAAAAGTTTGAGAATATATGATGTCCTATTACTTTAGCCAAGACTATGTGTACATGACTTTGGAGAGCACATGGTCAGGAATAATTCAAGTATATTGATCTGTAAACTGTTGTGAATATTCCATTGGATAATTTATCACGACAGATCAGATAATATATATTAGAAAACATGAAATCTACACTACGAGGGTTTATTTCTCCTTAGATTTTTGGATCTGTTAATTACTATTTATTTTGTATGCATGCAAATTATAATTATGCAAGAAATAGAGAACAATGAAATAAATCTCACAAACTACAAATTAACACAGACATATCCTGGGAAACCCTTTTGGGAGAAAACACAGCTGGAAGGTGAGGCCGCTATGCTCTCTTTCTCTATATGGAAATGGATTCAAGTACAAAGAAATGAGGCTTGTGGCTCGTGTGCTGATATAGTGTACAAATCCTCTCTGTTTGCTCTTGTTGGAAAATCTATATAGAAGGCAATTATATGATTTTCCTCTTTGTGACATTATCTTGTGATGTTTACGTTATTATTTGATGTTCTTTCAATTTATCTTTCTTATCATCAAGACTAATGACAAGCAATAAATAGAAGAGTACCCAAGATGTAGGCACATTGCCAGGGCAAAACCCCACTCCTTGGGGAAAACCCGGTCAAAATTCTTTCTTCAGTAGATTTAAGATGAGATGACCAAGACCCTTACAAATTAGACTAGAGACTCCTCCATCAAGTCATCCTTGTTCTTCCTTTCACTGTGCCTGCGTAGCTAGATTCATGTCACTGTTGTGAGCACTGAGATATCATCACTGTGAGACCTTTTGAGGTCACTGTAATAACACTGAGACTGTAAGATACTTCTCACTGTGGCAGCATCGAACTGTGGTAGTCCCACTGAAAACTGTGAGACCCTTCTCACTTCCGAACTGTAATGACATCTTTATGGTAGCATCGAAACCTTGTCACTGTAGGAGCACTGAGTCCTCAATGCTGTGATAGCACCGAGCTCACAAAACTGTAATAATGCCAAAACTGAAGTGGCACCGAACCTGTAATCACTGTGATGACCAAAACATCTTTTCTTAGATAGCACCGAGAGCATTTATGAGATTTCCGAATTACAGAGACAGTCTGAACTTCTGTTGCATCATCGAACTTATCTCACTGAGATCATCTTTTGAAATGCGAGTTCCTAGATTTCCGAATTACAGAGACAGTATGAACCTCTGTTGCATCACCGAACTTATCTCACTGGGATCATCTTCTGAAATGTGAGTTCCTGTTCTGTGATTTTGGTCGAAGGGTGCACTCCTATTTATAGTAGTTTCCCTCTTGTAATGAGCCGACATGAAAGTGTGAACCGTTGTGTCATTATTATGAGCCGACATTCATTTGTGTAGGCCGACATGTGATCTCCTTATGGAATTCGATTTGTTGGAGATCCTTTCAACAGCAAGGAGACTTTGATGGATGGAGGAGTCTTCACAAATTTATTTTGACAATAACCTAAAGCCTATAATGGAGGCTTGACCTATACATTTGACCAAAGCATGAAACCTATGCTTTAATAAGTCAAATAAAATTAATAATAAAAATTCTTTTCACTTTCTTTTGACAAATAACATTTGACTCAAGTACAATGTTGAAAACCGAACCTAGTTACGTTTTCCAACACTCCCTCTTAACTAGGGAGGTATTCATATTTACATATAATCACAGAGGTACATGGAAGATCTCAACACATCATCTATGAAGAAGTTTAGGCACTGCAATGGCATGGACTAGATTCCTGACTAGGGCAATTTATCCATTGGTCTGTCAACAATTTAGGCATTGTAATGCCACGGACTAGATTCCTGACCAGGGCAATCTATCTGAGTGGGACTAAGATGGACTCAAGCTTTCAGCCTCTCTAGGTACCATCATGCTTAATTGCCCATCAACCCAAAAATCCAGGTGCATGTCAAAGCTCAAAGACCAACACCACCTTTCCAACTTCGAGACCTAGACATCACCACAAAGTGTTGGTTAGATGTCCTCCCAGGCAATGCTTCGCTCACAAAGCCTCAACACTCCTTGATCCAACAGATCATGGATGACCAATCTCTCCCAATCAAACTGATTGTTAACCAACATGCTATCAAATCCTTCGAGAGATTTTCCTGTACAAACACAACCCCAATCAATAATATACTTTCACATGTACATAAACAAATATAAACCTCTGGGGTCTTCTGGACAACTTAATGTTGTTTCTCATCCTTTCAAAGTAGGACTATCAATCAAATCTCTGACAGAAGATTCAATCATACACTTTCCTTTCCTACTTATGCAACAACATATTCTCCAGCAGCATTCTTCAATTTTCTTCTTTCACTCATGGCCTTCACCAAGACTTACAACTGTTAGTCCTGGTCTAGTGCATGACACATGGAGTAGAGAATTATATTTGTCACTCTCTCTTAAACAAAGAGGATCTAATCATTAATATATTGTTTATTTGGTGTAGCATCAAATGTGCTCTAAGCCCCAAATTTTGTGGAGAGGCTTGGACACATGTATTCCAGATAACCCAGAAATTGTTTGGTGAAATACCACTCGGATTGTATTCTATAGAAATAATTAATTATTTTTAAAGGGACCCTAAGTCTAAACTTAGGAAAATACAATAATTAAAGTGAATTAATAGAACATGAGTGAGAGTGATCTAGAATAAATGGATCAAGTCAAAAGTTAATCTTAGTTGTTGATTAGAGATTTAATCTGGGCCGTTGAAGTCTTAACAAGAAGACTATAAGATTGGCTTGAAGGGTCATTTGGAAAACACATTTTGGAGAGGCAGAGGATCTAGAGATCGAATTTTTTTGACGGAGTAGTGCTCAGAAGATTTTTAGATCTAAGTGATTCTTGATTGCAATGAGGGGCGATAGATCCGGTTGGAAGATTTCCTGAGCCAGAGAGTACATAGCGAGAGAGACAAAGAGAGCCACAACATCAGTGGAGAGCCAGTGGCGCAGTGCCTACGCAATCTTTGCGTAGAGCAAGAAGGGAAGTCGTTTTCCTGTTGAGGAGACAATGCAGAGCCAGTGTCAGATCCCAGAGAGATTTTCTGGAGGCCAGAATGCTTCAATTTCCAGCTAGCAATGAGACTAGCGCAGAGGCAGAGGGCAACCACAGTTGTGATGCAATTACTGCACAGAGGCAGCGTAGGGCAGTCCAGTCTTGGTGCAGATTAGTGCCAATGCTCGTGGAGGAGTGAGGATTGTCTCACAAGATCTCTTCTGTTAGTTTATCTGTATGATTCGACGGTGTGTCAATCATAGATTTGTACTCAGAATATTTACTGCATAATATATAAACCCTCAGATCTGCTGCACCGATTTTCCCGCATTGTTGCGCAGGGTAGTCAGTCTTGGTGCAGATTAGTGCCAGTTCTCGTGGAGGAGTGAGGATTGTCTCACAAGATCTCTTCTCTCAGTTTCTCTGTATGATTTGACGGTGTGTCAATCATAGATTTGTACTCAGAATATTAGCTGCATAATATATAAACCCTCAGATTTGCTGTACTAGTTTTCCCGCATTGGGTTTTTCTGGGGACATTAGTCCAAAAATAACTGTGTTGAAATGGTTGTATGATCTATGTTTGTACAAATTTGTTTCCGCACTTGTAATTCTTCCGCAGTTAATTTGTGTAGGTTGTAGTGAATGGATTTCGATATTTGCTTGTAGAACACAGTGAATAATTTGTTAAGTAATAACAAATATAAGAGTTTCCATCAGTTGCTGCAGTAGGATTCTTGAGTTGATGAAATTTTCACATGGTATCAGAGCTTGTTTAAGTTGAGTGCAGACGAGACAAAGAACAGATCCAACAGATTCAGCGTTGGTGAAGCTGAGATCAAAGAGCTGCGTAAGCAGCAGATCGATCTCCTGTTGATTGCGTAGTCCAAGCTAGGAGGTTTAGATCGGCAAGGAAAATCTCTCTCTGAGCGAGTCGACAAAGAGGTAGGATTGTTCCAGGTTGTTGATTGTTCGAGGTAGAGGGAGCATCACAACAAATCTACGCAGATCAACAAATGGAGGGATGCAGTTGACTGCACAACAGTGATTGATGGTGTAGAGCGTCAGGAAACGTAGCTGAAACACAATTTTGGCGATTTCTGACCTCAGTGAGTTTTATTGCCCAAGAAACCCAGATTCCATGTGCAACAACAACAGATTTTTGTTGAGATTTTGTGTATTTGGGGTAGCATCAGTTGTGCTCTAGCTCCCAAACTTTGTGGAGGGACTAGAGTACACTTGATCTACAAGACCCATAAATGGATTTGAGAAATTTCATCTGGTTTAGGAGATATTAAATTAATTAATTATTTTAAGTGTATTTCCTAAGTTAAAGCTTAGGGAACATAAATAATTAAAGTGAATTTAATTAAACATGTGATGAAATTTTCTTAAGTCACATGGATCAAGCTTTCTTTTAATCTTAGCCATTGATCCAAGATCTGATCATGGTCGTTGATTTTTCAACGAGAAAAGTATAAAGGAAAGGCTTGGGGTCATTTGTAAAGACACACAGAGGCAGAGTACTGAAGCTAAGTTGAGATTCTAGGGCAGGGTTTGCTAAGAATACTCAGAAGTGTTTCAGACGCAGAGAGGGGAATTTTGGCCAAAGGGATGATCTGATCCCGGGGTCTAGAATACACAAGAGGCAGAGATAAGCTCAAGGACAGCGCAGAGAAAGGCAGCAGCAGCAACAGCAAGGACAACACAGCCCCTCCAAGGACAGCGTGATTTTCAGTAGGAGACCCTCTAGGGTTATGCAGAGATCCTTCAGGGGTAGCGTAGTGATTGCATCACCAAGTCTGGGGTAACACAGTCCCTTCCAGAGCAGCGGTGAGGGTTTGGAGGACTTCAGAAACTGACGCAGGCCCTTTCAGGGGCTTCAGAGGTTGACACAGGGCCTTTCAGGGGCAACGCTGGGGTTTCTAGGCCCTAATCTTGGCCGAGTTCTGTAAATCCCATTTGAGGGTGTGGATCAGTCATTATTTTTGCCCTAGATCAGCCAGTGAGCTGTAGATCTAGTATTATCTCTGTTGGGTTTTCCAGATCTGGAATGCAAATTTGTGTATTCAGGAATATTCTGAATAATAGATCCCTCCAGCAGCCAGAGACCAGTTTTCCCACATTGGGTTTTTCCGGGGACTATTTGTCCAGAAATAACTATGTCACTTTGTCAATGTGTGCATGTGCTTATTCTAGATCTGGATTGGTAGAGATCTGTTATGTGTTTTGCTTCGATTTTAACTTGAATTTATTCAGTTAATAACTTATCTAAGTAGGAGGAGCATAACCGGATTAACATTAATAATTTCTGCATAAAGTATAAGATTCAGAAATTTTTACATGGTATAAGAGCAATTGCAGATCTAGGAGGGTCACCAGCTGAAGAGGCTGAAGGTTCTAGCTGCAGAAAGCAACTGGAAAAGCAACAGAAACGCAGATCTGAAGGGACAGCGCAATTTTTAGGAGCAGATTCACGCAGAGGGAAGGGTGACGCTGTCCAACGCCGTGTCCTAGCAAGCCCACGCAATTACTGCGCAGAGGCAACTCAAAAACAACGCTGGTTTGGTTTGAAGCCAACTAGTGTGATTTAGATCTGAATCTGCTAGATCCATAAAAGACTGCAGAAAAGCTGCAGAAATTCAGAAGAGCTGGTGGGGTTAAAATTCTGAAGTTTTCAGATTTTTAGCCTTAGCACAAGTGACAAAGATTTGGAGGAGATTAGCTTCTCAGGAAGTTTCTTGCTAAAGGGAACTTGCAGTTTGATCTGAGGATCAAAGAAGAAGCTGAATCATAGTTGATTTGGTAGATTTCCAAGGAGGGAAATCAAGTGTCAGAGGGAGCAGAAGGCACCTGTTTCACCAAGGGCCTTAGATCCATTTCTCTAACAAAGAGAAAAGGAAGTTTCGACACATTCTGAGCAGATGGCTCCTCATGGACTGCATGATCAGGATAGGCTAGATGGCCTCTCAAACTTTTCGGTTTGGAAGGCAAGGATCCTGATTGTCCTTGAGGCATACAATCTAAGAGACCATGCAGAACAGAGTCCGGCCACACCGATAGATGCGGATCTCCTATGGAAGCATAAGGAAGCTGTTGGGCATGCCAAGCGACTGATAATGGATGGTATCAAGGACCATATTGTACCACACGTAGTTGAGAAGAAGACAACTAATGACATGTGGAAGGCCTTGACTTCCCTGTATGAGGGAAAGTCTGTCCAAAGAAAGATGCTGTCGGAGACCCAAATGAGGTCATTCATGATGACCACGGGAGAATATATGGAGCACTTCATCTTCAGACTGCAGTTAATCAGATATCAGTTGACTGCAACAGGTGCAACGGTGGATGATGCTGTGATAGTCAGGACCGCCTTCAATGCAGTCACGGATGAGTGGGAAACCTTTGTCCAAAGTATCTTGGGTAGAGCAGACCTCCCAGATTAGGACAACTTGTGGTCAATTCTGCGTCAAGAAGAACTCCGCAGGTTCACCAAGACGCAGCATAACCCAGGATTGAGGAAAGTGAAGAAGGAAGATGAAGAAGATGCAGCCTTGGCATCGAAGAAGCAACCAAAGAAGAAGAAGGATCTTTCAAAGATCAAGTGCTTCCAGTGTGGTGAAATGGGACATTTTTCCAGCCATTGTCCTCAGAAGAAGAACGACAAAGAAGCATCTTCTTCCAAAGCAGCTGTGGTAGATGATGGGTCAGAAGATGATGCAGCCATGAGTGCTCATGAACCACGGAGGTGGGGTGACATGGACATGTAGAGGAGCTACATGGAGGAGAGGCGAGATCCTTGAGCAACGCATCTCTTGGATTACAAGCGAGCTACGACAGCCTCAAGACAGTAGCGGGACAAGTGGAGCAATGGGTGCATAGATCACAGATGAGGCTGTGGCAGAGGCATATCTGAAGACTGGGAGGAGCAGCACAGATCAAAGCAGCAGCAGCGTAGAAGTAGTAGTAGCGCAGAGGCTGATGTGACTTCAGCAGTGCTGCTTATGCAGTGCAGAGCTGCAGCAATGCAGAAGGCGTCAGAGGGGCAACGCAGTGCAACAACAACGTGATAGATTTCAGCACAAGGGGCTGATGTGACTTCAGTAGTGCAGAGGGAGTCTAATTACGCAGGTAGAGCTGTAGTTGTGCATCGTTCTTTAGATGTCAGCACAGATCTGTAGCCTATAGAGCTTCAGTGATGAGGATGCAGCCCATCAGACTTGTTTTTCAAAGATTAGGCAGGAGATTCAGTTGTTCTCTCAACAACTGAAGTTGCAGTGCAACAGACCAGCAGTGGCAGTGCTCTGAGCAGCATAGATGCAGCATATTGAGAGGGAGTTGCAGTACAAAAGTTGCAATGGCAGTGGCAGAGTCATGGGCAAGAGTACAGACTGGCAGTAGCAGTGCAGAGTTGAGTGGTAAGAGGCCAAGCTTCAGTAGCACAAAACCAATACTCAAAGTCATGTAATGCATAGTGTGATGCATTGCTAGAGCACACCCTTGATGCTAAGAGGGAGTGTTGAGATTTTGTGTATTTGGGGTAGCATCAGTTGTGCTCTAGCTCCCAAACTTTGTGGAGGGACTAGAGTACACTTGATCTACATGACCCAGAAATGGATTTGGGAAATTTCATCTGGTTTAGGAGATATTAAATTAATTAATTATTTTAAGTGTATTTCCTAAGTTAAAACTTAGGAAACTTAAATAATTAAAGTGAATTTAATTAAACATGTGATGAAATTGTCTTAAGTCACACAGATCAAGCTTTCTTTTAATCTTAGCCATTGATCCAAGATCTGATCATGGTCGTTGATTTGTCAACGAGAAAAGTATAAAGGAAAGGCTTGGGGTCATTTGTAAAGACACACAGAGGCAGATCACTGAAGCTAAGCTGAGATTCTAGGGTAGGGTTTTCTAAGAATACTCAGAAGTGTGTCAGTTGCAGAGAGGGGAATTTAGGCCAAGGGGATGATCTGATCCCGGGGTTTAGAATACACAAGAGGCAGAGATCAGCTCAAGGACATTGCAGAGGAAGGCAACAGCAACAGCAACAGCAACAAGGACAACACAGTCCCTCCAAGGACAACATGATTTTCAGCAGGAGACCCTCTAGGGTTACACAGAGACCCTTCAGGGGCAGCGTAGTGACTGCGTCACCCAGTTTGGGGTAACGCAGTCCCTTTCGGAGTAGCGCTGAGGGTTTGGAGGACTTCAGAAACTGACGCAGACCCTTTCAGGGGCTTCAGAGGTTGACGCAGAGCCTTTCAGGGGCAACGCTGGGGTTTTTAGGCCCCAATCTTGGCTGAGTTCTGTAAATCCCATTTGAGGGTGTGGATCAGTCATTATTTTTGCCCTAGATCAGCTAGTGAGCTGTAGATCTAGTATTATCTTTGTCAGGTTTTCCAGATCTGGAAACCAGATTTGTGTATTCACAAATATTTTGAATAATAGAACCCTCAAGAAGCCAGAGACCGATTTTACCACATTGCATTTTTCCGGGGACTATTTGTCCATAAATAACTGTGTCACTTTGTCGATGTATGCATGTGCTTATTCTAGATCTGGATTGGTAGATATGTGTTATGTGTTTTGCTTCAATTTTAAGTTGAATTTATTCAGTTAATAACTTATCTAAGTAGGAGGAGCACAACCGGATTAACAGTAATAATTTCTGCATAAAGTATAAGATTCAGAAATTTCTACAATTTTGTGGCTTGCTCCATTAGGACTGCATAAAGCTAGCTGCGCAAAGGGTGAGAGGCAGCAGATCGACAATGTTTGGGTGAGATGGCAGCCAGTGTGTTGCGTAACCAAAACTGGTTGGAAGGCAAGGGTTTACTTCCTTCTAGATGCGCATAACTTCAAGCACTTTATCGAAAGTGCTTAGGCTGAACCGGTGGATGCAACGCCATTAAGGGCCTTCAAGAAGAATATGGCAAAGGCCAAGCGATTGATCCTTGACGGAGTGAAGGATCATATTGTTTCACACATCTCAGCCAAAGGAACAACCAAGGAGATGTGGGATGCGTTGGCAACGCTATATCAGGGGTCTTCCGAACAACGAAAGATGTTTTTGGAGGAGAAAATGCAAACCACCAGGATGCAGAAAGGAGAACTTATTGATCCATTCCTGTCTAGACTTCAGGAAAACCGAGATCAGCGGGAAACTGTGGGAGCAGCTCCTCAGGCCACAAAGATGGTTAGACTTGCCTTAAATTCCGTGTCCGAAGATGAAAACCGAGCAGAATGCTTAGTTTATGTGCACTACAACTTGAGGTTGTTGAGTCATTATTGTGATTTGGCTTATGAGGATCTATCATATAAAGTTTGGGACAACAACCTAGAGGACGATAATTTGGAGGATGACACTATACATCTAGAAGAATTGGAAGCAAAACTTTTGAGAGATGAGGATGAAGCAACAACAGCCGTGCCACTGCCACACCCACCATCCAGTAGCAGTGCCAGTGCTAGTGTTCGAGTTCCAACTATTGTTCCTTTGCTGATGCAGCCTCCACCTACATCCTCGCGTGGAGGGCATGTGCCTTCTAGTTTTGGTCGTGGTACTATGCAGGAGGAGACTGCTAGAAGACCACCATTACCACGAACTTCTAAAAAATTAGACATTTCTCGTGGGTGTGGCAAGGGGCCAGCCACCAGACAATAGATAAAGTAGATTTACAGTTTACTAGTCTTTTTTATTTTCTAGTAGTTTTTAACTTTTTATAACTGTTGAAACTTGACTTTTTCATATTTATTATGATAATTTTTGTAAACAATATATGACAATTTAAGTTTGAAGTTTGAAACTTTGAGGTTGGCAGTTATAAGTTTATAAGTCATTATGAATTATGAATATGATGCTTCATGAAAGTTGAAAGTTGTTTCATTTCGTTTCATTTTATAACACTTCATTTCATGTTCAATATTCTTTGTTGTAATGGTTACACTTAGCTTACAAGTACACCTATGGTGATCATTGAATCAATGATGATAAATGTTATATATTGAATTTTGAAAGCTTGAAACTTTAAGATTGATGAATCATGAGACTCAAGAGTCAATATGTTGTATGTTTCTAACTTGTGGACGTAGTTGATGAAGATTATAACTTCTAGATGATTGATGTTATATTGTTCGATCTATTTTTTATGTTTTTTATGTCTAATTCATCATTCTACATGCTTTTGTTGACATATATGAATCAAAATATAAAAGAATATATATTATAAAAAAACCGCTCCCCGAAATGCTCCCAGACTGAGAGCTTCTGAAAATGGTGCTCCCCCTCTTGCTCCCCGTTTTCGTTCCCGCTCCCAAGTAACCTTAGTTTAAAGTTTCACATGCAAATCTTATTTCAAGAAGCACTTTGGATGCAAACATTTTAATATCTTAAATTTCACAACAAGTTTAATTCTATGGTACTTGGAAATTTGCTTACTTTTGCAACTTCATTGCATGTTGTCATTTTAATTGTCATTATGCTTATTATGATTGATATATCTTGTTTCATTGGCAAGTACCCTTATTTGGTGTTGCAAATTTAATTGTATGTTGTAATCTTGGTCTAACATTTGAGTTTTTCTATCACCTCATTTACATTCTCCAAAGTAGATTACTAATTGTTTTTATTTTGACAAGATATCTTCACATGTTTTGATTCACCAATTTATTTATCTTAAAAGCATTCTTGTATCTTGCATTTATAATATCTTATGAAAACAGTTTCTTGCTTCACTTTTTTCAGGATTATTTTTACTTTCCATTTGAAAGCATTTCACTTCATTTAAGCATATACAATTTCATTTTAAGAGCAATACTCTTAAGGGACTGGTTTTTCATATGTTTCATGCTTATCTTATATATTGATTGTTATTGTTCATATCATTCTTTTGCTTATAAATCTTAAGAAGTAATCTATTTAACTCTAACAAATCTCCTAGAAAACTCACATCTTTAACTTAGTTTTTCTTTAGGGACCACCCCCCATAGCCAACCTAGGGAAACTTTAAAAAAAGAGAGTGGAGATTAATGTGACAACCCCTTCTCTGAGATCCTTGCCACCTGTTAGTCATCAATATTTTTCATTATCTGTAGATGACTAAAGATTGGTTCTAGATTTCTGAAAACAACCTTCCTTGAAAATTGTGAGTTTCAAAAATCTCACTGCCTTCATTATCCTTATAGAAATTTTTTCACTATTTCAGCAGCTTGCCATTTCATGGTCACCCTGTCACTCTTACAAACTCTTCCTAAGCTTATACCTATCATTTTCAGTCTCCTTCCTGCCTATAGCTTCATTGGCTCTGTTTTTCCCTTGCCCATAACTCCATTTTCCATCTAGGGTTTCCTATAGCCTACCGTTTCCCATGTTCCCTAGATTCCTCAAGCATTGATGGTCTCAAAATTATCTCTGTAGGCTCTTTAGATAAATCAGGTACATTGGATTTTGGATCTTCAATACAACACTTTGACAAATACTCTGTTTTTTCACTTGAAGACTCCAAGCCAATTTTCAGTCAAAGACCAGGTCAAAGAATCCTCCCACTAGGTCAATTAGGGTTTCATATGTTCCAAGGTAAATCATTGGTGTTTCAGACACTGTTTTTTCTTTGTTAGAATTTGGTTCAGAGGTATTGGAATGTCGAGGCATGGTTATTCAAGAAAAGATCTAAAAGTTTCCAAAGAAGACTACCTTATCAAATTCAAGGTCTGCAAGAGGTAAATGTAAACTTTGACACTTTTGCAGGATTGTTAAAAGGTCTATTGGCAGAAAGTTGGTGAGGTAGGAGGTCTGCTCCTGAATGAAGACATCTTGCAGCAAGTAAGACAGGAAACACTCGTTCTTGTAAAAAATAGGGTTTTTTTTTAGCTTGATGATCCAGCAGTATGCCAAGCAGTGATCAAATGCAGAAATGACCATGGAGGAGGTACACCAAAAACCAAACATGAAGAGAAGTCTATCAGAGATTATTGATGAGATAGGGAAAAATGGTGAGGTGAATTGGACAGAAATGAATGAACTTGAAAGGGCTATAGAGAACTTAGAAGACAACACTGATGATTGTCTTAAAACACTCCAAACATCTAGGGTTTTGGAAAAGTGACCAGAGAAGGTGAAATGATGATGTTAAACCTCATGGTGAAAGCAAAGGAAAGATTCTGAAGATGTCATTGTGTGATCAGATCCCAAACTTGTCAAAATGAGTTTATCTTGCCTAAATGATGAAATGATGAACTAAACTCCATGGTGTAGGCAAAAGAGGGTTTTGAAAGTGCTGCTACGAGGAATCCTCCCAAAGGCGTTTCATGAGCTTGCCATGTCTAAATGAGCAAAAGGTGAGGTTAAGCTCCAAGGTGGAAGTAAAGGAGGTTTTTAAGGTTGCTACTGTGTCAAAATAAACATATCAAAGTCTCCAGGATAAAAAAGAAAGACAAATTTCATGTCTCCAACAAACTGCCAGCCAAGGTGAAAAAGCTAAGTTTCATGATGTAAATCACACAGGATTTTGAAGATGTCACTATGTAATCATCACAAAATTGTCAAAATAACATGTCAAGTCTCAAAGGAGTAAACGCAGAGGATCAACTTCATCTTTTCAAGTCACCTACAAGCAAAAAGTCAAAGAATATCAGTGAAAGAGAGAAAGAGGCTTAAAAAATTAAGAAAGTGGTTTGCAAAGATAAATCAAATGCCACATGCCTATAGAACTCATTTCACACTTCATATGAATCGTGGTTCACTCGCAGAGAATTAGAAGTTTCAAGGAGAGAAGAAAATTTGAGTTTTCAAGTCAAAATTGGGCAAATTTTTGTGGTGTTGCGCCCTTGGCTTGGCGCTACGCACCTGGAAAGTGGCGCTGCGCCCCTGGCGATTTTCTTCCATACAAATTACACAGGCGCTACGCGCCTGCCAGAGCGGTGCGCTCTTGCCCAGCACCCACAACAGATTTTCCACAAGCGCTGCGCACTCAAGACTGAGCGCTGCGTGCTCAAGACTGAGCGCTGTGCGCCTGGGACTAAGCGCTACACCTTCAGCTTAGGCGCTGTGCCCTTGGCCAGGAGGGCATTATAAGTATTTTAACCTCTTCGACCACCTCAAAACTCTTTTCAAGTCTCCTCCAAGGTCTTCTGAGCTCATAAAGAGGTAAGTGGATGCCGTAACTTCATCTCCAAGCATTTTGATGACTTGTAATTGAAAGAATTTGGACCCTAAGAAGAAACCCTAGGCTTGAACTTGAAAACACTGATTTTATCACTATTTTATATGCTTATAAAGAGTATCAGTTAGAACAAGGGTGGTTGCATTGGTTTAAGGTTTGTCATCCATCCAAGCTTGACATAACACTCAATCCCTTCGCTTGCAAGAAAATTTGACATTCCATTACCCTCGTTCACCTAAATTACACATCAACTTCTAGTATTTCAAAACAGATTTTGACATATCAACATAGGGTTGTCATTGAGTTGTTAGCCCCTCATTCATTCTCATACAACTATACCCTCACTCACTCATCTCATTCACTTGCATAGTTGCCTTTTTCATCACCATCCCTTCATCTTATTTCCATTTACTCGCAATCCCTTACCATTATCTCATGGCACTAGTGCATCAAAGAGTGAAGAAAACAATGAGGAATCAAACAATAAGGAAGAAAATAGTGAGGGTAGTGAGGCACATGTCAGTGAAATAGAGGGCAATGAGGCAGAGAGCAGTAAGGATGATGGCAGTAGGTTAAAGAGCCATGAGAGCAGTGATGATACCAATGCAGATAGCAGACATGATGGGAGCAATGATGGCAGTGAAACAAGTGGCACAGAGATGAGTAACATAGAACCTATTCCTTTGACCTACTAGAGGGAAATAGGCATGTGTTTGCTGCCCTTAAGAGGCAAAGGGCCATGCTTTCTACATCAACCAAGCAGCTTGACAAAGGTAAGGAAAAGGTCACCAATGAGGCAAAAGAGAAAGAAAAGCTTGGTAACCTGGCTAATCCATTCCCTACAAGCCTCCCAAACTTAATCAGCAAGACAAATCCAAGTTTTGGCACAATTTTGAAGATTCTGGAATTTTGACTGTTTTAAAGGGCCAAAGGCGCAACGCCATTGGCGCTGCGCTCTTTTTTGGGGTACCCATTGGAGGAAAACTTGGCATTTTTAGGATCCTTAGGCCAAGGACATCACCCTCACCAAGTTTCAGCTCATTTGCAGCAAAAATGGTCCTCCAAAAGTGCCAAAAACATGCAAAAATCAACTTTCTGCCCTATTTTCAGAGCTGGCGCTGTGCCTTGAGCAGTCTTGGGAGAATGAGTTTTTGAGCAGGCAAATGGACACCAAATGGAAAACTAAAGGTAGATTTGAAAACTAGACAAGACAGGCTTTCCAATGAGCTATCATGGAGCTCATTTGGACACCTGGAAGGCCTCCAAATCTTGGTTACAAAGCAGGCAATTTTTCCCAATGCTGGCGTTGCGCCCTTGGTCTAGCGCTGCGCCCTTGCCAAAAAGTCAAAAAAAAACACTTGGAGATATTTTGAAAGTTATGGAGAAGCCTCAAAGTCAATTTTTTGCTAAAATTAGTTGAGGAGTTATTGTTAAGAGTTATTTTTGCATTTATTAAGTTAGGATATTTGTGCCTTGGGCCTTGCATGGTCTCATAGGACAAATTTGGCATTTATGAGTAGTTAATGACATTTGAAAACCCTAGCTAGGGTTTTGGTCCTCCTTTGCAAGTTAAACACTGCATTGAGGCCTCATTATACATGTTGGTTGATTATTGAGAAGAATATCATAGACATGAAGTTGAGGAGAAATTGGCTTTGGATTTTGTGGATGTCTTGATTTGCATGACAATGGAGCAAGCTCACTTGCAGGATTCATGAACATAGTTAATGGTGATGTCTTTCTTATTTAGTACTTGTCTTCTTATGTTTTCATTTTGTTTCATCTTTCTCATGCAGTAGAACAAAAAGTTTAGGCTAAGAAATGTTGTTTAGAGGCACCTTAGCTATGTCTGCTTTCTATTGCTTGTATGTTTTCCTTTGCTAGGTTAGATTAGAGAACTCTTAAATGCTCTCTAGTTCCACTTATGCTTGTTTATCTCAATAATGATTTAATGGAGCCAATGTCAAAGTAGTTTATGGTTAACCCTGCTCTTTGATGTAACTTAAACATTGTTTTTGAGATCTTTTCTTTGAAATTTTACTAATTAGGGTTTAGATGAAGAGGTTTATGGTTTTACCTGCCCTTTTGTTCATCTTAAATGGTTGCTTTGAAGGTCTTTGTAGTTTGATTAAGGAAATTAGGAGTTCCCTACTCTTTGATTATTACTATATGTTGTCTTAGATGTTTTCTTTGCCTGAAGGTGAAATCACTAGAAGACTTACAAGTTTCTTGCTTTCTATGATTCACTGGATTGTTGTCTTAATGTTTACTTGCTAGGGTTTGGTCAAAGAAGTTATTGGTATGCCCTGTCTTTGGTTATTTCTTTATGCATAGTGATCTTAAAGGCCATTCTTGTTAAAGTATTTGTTAAAGGATTCTTAACTGCCCTTTGCACCTACTATGTTTACAATTTAATGTTCACTTCACTCACATAAGATTTTAGATCCATTTGGCTTTGTTAGATTTTCCCTGTGATATACCCTTGTTCTATTGTTGTACTTCTCAAGACCTTTTGCAGACTCCATAGCCCAATGGTTTAAACCTCTCTCACTCTATCTATTCTGCTTGACAACCTACCCAACCAAACAAACCTTATCCTTACAACTAGCCTAAAATCAAAACCCTAAACGCTATCAAGTTACATCTTTCACACAAATATAGAGAGAGCCCTCTTTGAGTCCAAGAAGGCTAGGTCCTAGGACTCCAAAGATTGGTTTGATGTTACCCTTGTACATTTGGTCTTGCCAATCTGACAAATTACGGAGACCTAACACCACCAACCACACATTGTGGGGTTGAAGGATTTTTCCACTGATTTGTAGGTAGGTGTAGGCGGCATGGAGAGTTAACAGGAAATACGCTACAGATATTTTGAAGAGGTTCATGCCCATGATCACAAATTGGAAAAAGATAGATGCATCAGGTGACAAGGAAGTTGACCCCACTTGGTATAAACAACTCATTGGGTCTCTCATGTATTTGGTTAACACTAGGCAAGACATTTGCTTCACAGTCAATACCCTTAGTTAGTTCATAGTAGACTCGAAGAGGGTACATTGGGCAGCAACAAGGCACATTCTGAGGTATGTACGCGAGATAGTTGGGTATGGGTTGAAGTATACTTGAGGAGATGATGTTAGATTATGTGGATTCATAGATGTAGATTGGGTAGGAAGTTTAGTGGACAGGAAAAGTACCTTCGGTATTGCTTCAGTGTTGGATTAGGGATGCTTTCTTGGTGTAGTAGGAAGCAACAATCAGTAGCACTGAGCTCAACAGAAGCAGAATATATGGCAGCCAACACAACTACGTGCGAAGCCATATGGCTAAGGAATCTTCTTGTGAGCTTGTTCAGGCAGAGGATGGGAGCGACTAATGTCTATTGTGATAATCAGAGTTGCATAAAGGTCTCTGAGAATCTAGTGTTTCATGACAGGTCGAAGCACATAGATATTAGATGCCATTTCATCAGAGCCTGTGTACAGTGTGGGGCAGTCCATCTGCAATATGTTTCCATAGGAGAACAGGTGTCCGACATCTTCACAAAAGATCTAGGGAGAGCTAAGTTCGTTTAGTTCAGGGAACATATGGGTATGGTGGAGAACCCATTCTAGTATTCGGGACAGGGTACTTTGATGTTTCTCAGTTACAGATGTTGTAGTTGCAACAACAACAGATGGGAGGGAGTTGTAGTGCAGATGTAGTGTTGGTAGCAGTTCAACAACAACACAGATGCAATTCATATCAGAGTTGGTTGGTGGGCAGCAATAGCTAGACATCAACAGGATGACAAGAGATGATACAAAGATAGGGTGTTGTTGCAGCAAGTGCAACACTAGAACACATTCCTCGCTAAGAGGGAATGTTAGTTTTTGTAGCATCAGATGTGTTTTAGCCACAAAATTTTGTGGAGAGTCTAGAATGCATGAGTTCTCTAAAACCCATAAATCGTTTCTAGAAATTCCACCCAGAAGTATCTCAATTAGATTATTAACCAATTTTTAAAATTTTTCTAAGTCTAAGCTTAGGGAATATGTAATTAATTTGTATTAATTGAGATGTGGTGAGAATCATCTAGAAACTCACACGGATTGACATGGAAATAATCCGGACCATCAATTATGTTTTAATCTTGGCCGTTGGTGCTCCAATAGAAGATTATAAGAAGTCGTCGATGGGTAGATGGCGAACACACTAGTGCAGTTACTTAGTTGCCCAGCCAGTTCGATTTTCTCAGTGGCTATGATTCAACAGAGGAGATAGAGCCAGAGGGTGAGTAGCAAGTAAGAGAGGGTAGCTGCAGAAGTCCAAAAGGAAGACTTCTAGATTCTGGAAGAGGCAACGTGGGGAAGAGCGTAGTCCACTAGAGCTCTGCGCAGTCATTGCGCAGAGAGTGACGCAGAGGCTCCAACGGAAGGGCAGAGGGTCCATCTCGGCAGTAGAAAGTTGCTGTGGAGAGAGAAATTTCTCACAAAATTTCTCTCAGTATTTTCCTCTTTTTAGATTGTCAGTAGGGCATCTAAATTTTTGTACTCAGATTTGCTGCCAAAGATTAATAAGAAAACCCTCATCTGCTGCACCGGTTTTCCCGCATTGGGTTTTTTCGCGAACAATTGTCCAAAAATAACTATGTTAATATTCTTGTGTGTGTGCTAGAACTTCTTTATTTCCAGTATTTTATTTTCCGTAGTAATTTATTGTGAAAATTACAGTTGTAAATTTATTCGATGTTTGTCGCAGCAAATAAACTGCATAATCAAATTTACAGTTAGAAGAATATTTTTTAGTATTTGTAATAGATGAAAATTTCACAACTACGCCCTTTATGCCAGCCACCGCCATAGAGCACCTGGACTCTTGCACTGCCCTACGTTGTTGATCACATGCAATCACCTTTTCTCAGTTGAAATTGAATTGATTTGGCGATTCGGCTTTGTGCACACAGTTCTGCAACACCAAATTGCACCTCTAATTGGAAACTTAGATTCGTGTTGACTTGCTCTGATGGAGGCACGCTTATCTAGTCAATCGTTCTGTCAATACAACGCGCCCCCACAAACAAATTTGATCTTAAGTAATGCTGCCTGGGCAATAATTTAGCCCTCACAGATTGATGATAACCTCAACCTTTTGTCATTCGATCTGACTAACGGAATGAATGCAGACTTACAATAATCGATTTCATTTTCAGATGGCGACTCGTTTCGACGATACAACCTATGCCCCAATCATGCATGAAGAAGTTGCTGGCGGTGGATGTCAAATGGTGCGATGAATATTTGTGGTGGGGCTCAGTATAGATTCTGTGCCAAAATGCAAGTATGGCCCCAATTTGCTTCAGCTCGTTGCCCTATAAAATTTGGCACCCAACAGGGCCAGAAGTTCACAGACACAACATATTTGAACTTCATGCGTCCACGTAAAATTGGATCACATAGGTTTGATCTCTAATTTTACTCAGATTGATCCTCTAGAAGAATTTTATTTTATTATTTTAATCTCTAGTGTTCTAGAAGCATTTTATTTTATTATTTTATTATTATTCTAGAGGCTCCCCCTTGGCTTCATCTAACTTTCCAAGTGACTTTAATTTTATTTTATTTTTACATAAAGCACTTTTTGCCTTTTTCCTTTAATCAGTCATTTTCCCTTCTTTTATTTTATTATGTGGCTAATTGAAGTCACTTTTAATCTGAGAAAATGATAAATTACCCACCATACTTTCTTTGGACACTGGAAGTTACTTCTCATCATCCCATCCTGTAGATCTTCTCGTTCGGGTTCCAACGAGCTATTACACCAAGGTGTTTCGTCAAATATTCTTCCTGGAATGCCACCTTAAGCATAATTAATTTAGGCTCAATAATAACCCCATTTTATCGGAATTATAAAAACACAACTGAACCAAAAGAAAATTGCGTGGATGATAGAATATGGCAAGCAAATGTTGTTGGATCCCATAAAACTCCTCAAAACTGCTGATGATGTACTCATGCTCCAGTGCCCTGGCCATCACGTACCCTGGAAATCCATCTTGGCTGTACTATTGAGAAAATTGAAAATGGGTACATTACAGGACTGATCCCTTGTCAAGCTCCACGTTCTTTAGAAAAATTTTCGTCACCAAGCACCTACGAGAATTCTAGATGATTCCTCCTTGACTAGCTAAGTTGGTTATGTCTCACCACCGAAACCAATTTTTATCTGCTAGGGTGGATATGTTTCACTGCCGAAACTAATCTTCACAAGGGTTTCACACCCTTTTCTCAAAAGATCCAAGAGCTCACCAAAATCAATTTAGAAAAGCAACCAACACATACCCCAAAATGAGCTGCAATTCTTTTTATAACTTTGATCATTAGAATACCAATGGTCTCTCCTTAATATTTAGTAATATAAAGTGACCTTACAAAGTTTCCTCCTTATTTCTCCATAGTCACTTAGTAACACCTTTTTTAATTTAATAACTCAACATCATCTTAGAAATGTTGCTTTCTAACCCACATGACATCAAATGATTAAATTAATCGATTCCCTTTTGTTAATTTTGGGAAACTAGGTCTGTTATCGCTTGCCGCCTACACCTACCTACAGTTAGTGGGAAAAGCCTTCAACCCCACAGGTGTGGTTGGTGGCAAGGTGTTGGAAATATGATGCAGAGTGTTGTCCTTGATGGCAACCCACTGAATGAAGATGAAGACATGCGACTGTTGACATGTGTTGTCCTTGATGGCAATCCACCTGATGAAGTTATGCTTGACTTGATGGACTTAGTAAATGATGTAAATCTGGTGTGATATAATTTTTGTTGACAATATGATGCTGAGTGTTGTCCTTGAAAGGAAACCCATCTGATAAAGATGATGACAACTTACTTGATGAAGTTGTGCTTGATAGAATATGTTCTTGATGAAGGAAATCTGATGTATCTACAGTGAGTACAGAAGGCAATAAAGAAAGGATTTCAGCATGTGCTAGATTCTATGATGAAAAAGTGTATGTCTCTAGGTATACGCGGATTGGCCTAAGGGAAGTCGCGTATGCACGCGGAAAAGAACGTGCCAAGTCGCGTATGGGCTAAAGCGCTCAAAAAGTGCAAAACCAAGGGTAACCACCATGGTATTGACCCATGGTATTGGGTAATGATCCGCCTAATTGACCCCGTCCAGGTAGTTTTGAGCTCATGGTATTGTTTTGGCCCATGGTATTAAAAAAGGGGCTCATGGTATTGAAAAAGGATAAACCTATATAAGGAGAACAAATTCATTGTGCATAACATGAGTGTGGGTGCAAGATGTCTGAGCTTGAATGAATACTTCTCTCTGAAGTATATCTGAATGAAAAGGGTTACACTTGAATGATAAATCTGAATGTATGATGCACCAATGATGAAGAAGGGGATCTAGATCTGAATTGCTCTTGTATTTTCTAGATCTGATTATGGAAGGCTTAGATATGTGATGAGGCGAGCATCTAGGCGAACATCTGTCTGAAGCAAAAGGGTAGATATGAACTGAATATCTGATCTGATGAAGTATGCTGCTCTGTAATGATTGAAGATCTATACGCTACTTCGCCGCGGAGGAAGCGCGTATATACGCGGCTTCAGCGAAGAGAAAGCGTGTATGCGCAATAAAATATACACTGAGGTATACGTTGGTTTGTGTGGACGGAAGCGCGTATATACGCGACATCGGTGAAGTGAAATCGCGTATGCAAACTAGGGTTTGCTGAAGCAAAGGGTATGAAATATCTGATCTGTTCTGCTGTGTTTCTGCTATCTGATCTGTGTTGTTAAGTATCTGTTGGTGATGTATGTTTGTGCTTAAAAGAATGGAAAGAGTCCAGTTTGGAAATATGATGAAATGTGGCACATAGTGGTGTTCGACGGTGTGGATCCGGTGTGAAAATTGATGAAACGTGGTCCAAGGAGGTCTTTTGAGGTTGTAGCCTTCGGTCGAAGTTGTGGCTCCCTTCCAGGAGAGGCTGGTAAATGAGTCAGGGGGTCGTGGCTCCCTTCCAGTAGAGGCTGGTAAACGAGTCAGGGGGTTGTAGCTCCCTTCCAGGAGAGGCTGGTAAACGAGCGCAGGTGGGTGCCTGCGTGCTGGTCAAGTCTGCGCCAGCACATATGTTGTAAGATGTTTTCTCTATAATAAAATATTGAAGGCTGAGCAACTGCAGCGGTGGTTTTCTCACGATTTGGGTTTCCACCTAAAAATCCTGGTGTTCATGTGTGATGCTTTGTGTGATGGTTTATTCTGTTCTTACTGCACCTGTTTACTGCTTATTGAATATCTGAAGAATAAATGATGGAATGGTTTAAGTGAAGATTTAATGACATATCTAAATCTCTATGTATACGCTAGTTTCATAAAGGGGATCCGCGTATATACGCTAGTTTACTGAAGGAAAGTAGCGTATGGGTTTTAAGGAATGAAAAAGTAAAAATATTTGATTATGCAGTAAATATTGATTCACCCCCCCCTCTCAGTATTTTTCCCAACAATTGGTATCAGAGCAGGTCCTTGTGCAGAAGCTTGATCGCTTAAAGGAGATCCATCACAATGGGAAGTCAAGAAGGAGTAATGTCTATAAAGCCACCTCTATTCAATGGAAGCAATCTGATATTCTGGAAGGTACGTACAAAAGCATATCTGCAAAGTCTTGGTGCAGATGTATGGGCAATCGTGGAAGAAGGTTATCAATACCCGGCAAGTATTCCCACTGATGCAGCTGAAAGAAAGAAGTATGAAATCAATGCCAAAGCAGTGAATGTCTTATTGGGAAGCATGTCTGAATCAGAATTTGCTAAAGTGATGCGACTACATTCGGCAAAAGACATATGGGACAAAATCATTCTAAGCTATGAAGGAGACACAAAGGTAAAAAGTGCAAAACTCCAAACTCTTAGAATTGAATATGAAATTTTGAAGATGCATAGTGATGAGAGTGTTGCCAGTTTCTTTCTTCGTCTGGGTGATATTGTAAATCGAATGAGAAATTTGGGTGAAACCATAACTGATACTACTCTGGTGGAAAAGGTCTTAAGATCCTTGACTTCAAAATTTGACTCTAAAGTTTCAGCTATTGAAGAAAGGCAAGATCTGCACACGCTTACTATTGTTCAATTACATGGTACTCTGACTGCTTTTGAAATGAGACAAGGAGGTCCTTCTCAAATAAGAGAAGATGCTTTTAAAAGCATCTACAAAAGGAAAGGAAAAGGAAGTTGTCAAAGAATCCAGCTATATATCCGATGAAGAAGAAGCGAATTTCGTGAGAAAGCTCCAACTAGGTACTGGAAGATTCAAAGGTAAGCTTCCCTTCAAATGTTTTGAGTGTGGAAAAGTTGGTCACTATGCTGCTAAATTTCCTTATAGAGAAAAGCATGATAAAGGGAAACAATTTGAAAAGAGAAAGAGTTATTATGCAAAAGAAGATGATGATGAAGTGTCCAGTGAAGATGAAGAAGATTCTGACCAAGATCTGAAAGTGCTCATGGCTAAGAAGCAAAAGAAGAAGGCTACTCGAAACAAGAAGATACCTCAGAAATCATGTATAGCAAAAATTGAAGAAGATGAACCAGGGATTAATCATTGTTCTTGTCTCTTACTTAATTGCATATGCAAAAATTATGACAGTGAAAGTGACAGTATGGATCCAGAAGTTTCTGACGAAGCTCTACAAGTACTCATGGCAAAGAAGGAAAAGAAGAAGGCCACTTGTAATACTCTTCTTTGTGAAGATAGTGAAAGTAAAGTTGTAGAAGCTCTCAAGACTAAAGTTGAAGAACTACAAAGTTCAACTTCTAAGCAAGAAACTATTTACAAAGAGATGACCTCTCAAATGAAAGATCAAATAGAAATGTTGAATGGACAGGTGAACAAGTATCAAAGGTTTCATACTTATGCATCCAATCGAATTAAAGATCTAGAAGCAGATCTTGAAAAATCAAACAAGAAGAATGAAGGACTTGAAGCTGCAATCATCTCTCTGCAGGCAGATCTAGAAGCATCAAGTAAGGAAAATGAGGAACCTCTACAATCATTTGAAAAGGAAGCCCTTGAAGCAGAAATCATCTCTCTCAAAGAAGATCTGGAAAAATCAAATAAGAAGAATGAAGAGCTACAACAAACATGTGAAGAAAACGAAGATTGGTTGAAAGAAGAGATTCTAAATCTGAAGGATCAAGTAGAAGATGGAAAAAGGAAAGAAGAAAGCATGACAAAGCAATGTCAAGCCTTGGAGGTTGAGGTAAACATTCTCAAAGGTAAATTAGAAGAAAGGGTTAAACTTTTGAGGTTTCAAGATAGTAATAATATCTTGGACAATATTCTGAGTAATCAAAGGTCTCCTGCTATCAAACTTGGTCTTGGTTTCCATGAAACTGTTAAAGGAGAATCTAGCTCACAAGGAAGTGCTAAAAATTCAGAGGAAGTCAATGAAAAACCTGAAGTGTTGAAAGAGTCAAAAGATCAACCAACAATCATGAATTCTCAAAGGAATTCATTCAAGAACGTTGAATGTTTTAAATGTCATAACTATGGGCATGTTTCAGTAAATTGCAGGAGCAGATCATTTCAGTTCTACTCAGAAAGGTACTCTAGTTTCTTCAGGAGATATTGTTTCTCATGTAACATGTATGGACATAAAGCAGTTGATTGTAAAAGGAGGAAGAATAGAAATACTCATTATGATTCTTATGTTTATTTCTCTGGACACATGAGATGTTATTCTTGTAACAAGTATGGACATGTAGAAAAAGAATGCAGGATGAACATATCTGGGAAAGTGAACAATTTTCAGCACACAGTTGGAAAGCTCAAGCAAATTTAGAAAAAGAAGGAGGACCGATCAGAAACGTAGGGAATTCTGACCCTACTGCAGTCATCCGCCTCTGAAGCTGACCTTTCTTATTGACTGCAGGAATGATGTGAGATACATTATGAGATCTAGTAATGTATCGTCACAAGGGGAGCAATGCATGATGACTCTCAAGGTTGATTTGTTTATTCTGGTTATGTTTACTTCTGACAGCACATCTGATGTAGAAAGGACAGGTACAGGAGGTACAAGCTCAGGAGGAAATGAAGGAAGATGAAATTTTTCTATGCTTCACTTTCCATACGCGGGTTCTATAAAACAAAGTCGCGTATACACGCGAGTTCCAGCAGACACAGTTGCGTATGCATTAATGATAAGAGAATTTATCTGATAGCTGAAGATCTAGAGCAGAAGTCCAGGGGGAGCATCCATCTGACTGCTGAGGATTGCACTGTTAGCATTATTCTGGTTATACTCATGATAATGAAATGATACATGGGTTCTTGTGTTGAAGATTATGGATGAAGCCTGGTTTCTTTATGATGAAGAGCATTCGTTGTTGAGATGAAAGTCTTATAACTCAGAAATGAGGACTGATCATGCAGAGATTGTTGCTGATGACTTGATGTTGAAGGTGTTTCAGATTGCACAAGTTAAGGAAGAGCACTGGTTTAGGGGGAGCAGCAGGTTGAATTCTAATGATTGCATTGTTGGCAATATGACTGCTTATTCTTTGGTTTTTGTGATACTCATGCTCAAATGATGATGACTTGGTACATGGTTTATTATAATGATTTTTTGAGCCCTGGTTGCTGATAATTATCTTTTGTACTCACACATGGATGAGTTGGATGTCATTTGATTCAGAAATAAATCATGCAGAGTTTGTTACTATGGTTACATATGTTACTTCATGTTAAATCTTGAAGATCATGGTGATGTTGGACCACATGGATGATTGCTTGACACTTATGTGAATATGTTGGTCTGATATGAGAATCTCTCTTGGAAAGATTGTATTGATGCTGCAAAGAATCTAAAGGCTTGGTTACTATTGTGCTGATGCTACAACCGTTGGATGACGCTTGAAGACACAACTACACTGTTCTATCTATCTGTAGTCCAGGGAAGCATTTCGAGTATCTAAGACGGAAAATTTGGGAGTATTCTCTGCCGGTCAAAAGACCGTCTGCATAAATTTAGAAGATGGCTTGGGATACGGCGGGTTTCCCGAAACACGGTCGCGTATACGCTAGTTCTGAAAACCGCGTATAGTGATTGCGACAATTTTTGGTTGGTTCGGCTCTCTTAAGCACGAGCTGCCGATGTTTATTTGGTATCCTGCGATGTTGTTTTGGTATCTCTGGTGGTGCTGCCCAGTTCTCATAATTCTGTTTCTAATGTTTTGATGAAGATGCCTTGATGATTTGTTGGTGGAAGTTTTCAGGATGCACAAACTAAGGGGGAGCCTTAGTCATATGAAAAGGATGCATGGATGCACAGATTCAGGGGGAGCATTAGCTTTCCTGAGTATAATGCAATGTTGGCATTATGATGGTTCTAAAATATGTTCTCTTTCTTAAAGACTTTCTGGTGTTGGTCTTAAATGGTCATCTTTGTAATTTGTTGAAAAGGTCTTGTTGAGACCCATGATGTAAAACTGTAATATTCAGTCATGTAAGGACTTGTCAAATTTGTAAACCCACTTGGTTGGGTAGTGAGTCAAATTGTGTAAACCCACTTGGTTGGGTATTTGAGTCTCTTATGTAAATCCACTTGGTTGGATCATTGATGTAAGTATGAGTCCTTGGTGATAGGAATGTCATAGAGTCATGTACTTCATTGAAAATCATGTTTGAAGATTTGGCATGAACTCAAGGGGAGCATGGTAACTTCAGTGCACATTAGATCTACAGAGCTCTTCTTTCTACATGAGGAGAAAAACCTTGTATTGGTGTTGATCCGCCCTTTGCCCTCGATGTCAAAGGGGGAGAGTGACATGGTGTTTGAATGAAGAGAAAGAATGGTGTCAAATATTGTCTTAAATCTGTTGTGATAATCAAACACCATTGTGGTTGCCATCGAGTCCAAAGGGGGAGATTGTTGGAAATATGATGCAGAGTGTTGTCCTTGATGGCAACCCACTGAATGAAGATGAAGACATGTGACTGTTGACATGTGTTGTCCTTGATGGCAATCCACTTGATGCAGTTATGCTTGACTTGATGGACTTAGTAAATGATGTAAATCTGATGTGATATAATGTTTGTTGACAATATGATCTTTGGTATTTGTCCTTGAAAGGCAACCCATCGATAAAGATGATGACAACTTACTTGATGAAGTTGTGCTTGATAGAATATGTTCTTGATAGAAGGAAATACGAGGTATCTACGGTGGTACGAGGAAGGCAATGAAGAAAGGATTTCGGCATGTGCTAGATTCTATGATGAAAAGTATGTCTCTAGGTATACGCGGTTATTACAAGGGGAAATCCCCGCGTATGCACGCGGAAAAGAACGTGCCAGAAGTACGCGTATGGGCTAAAGCGCTCAAAAAGTGCAAAACCAGGGGTAACCACCATGGTATTGACCCATTGTATTGGGTAATGATTCGTCTAAATGACCCCGTCCAGGAATACCATCGGAAGTAATGTGGTTTTGGCTCATGGTATTGAAAAAGGGCAAACCTATATAAGGAGAAGAAATTCATTGTGCAAATCATGAGTGTGGGTGCAAGATGTCTGAGCTTGAATGAATACTTCTCTCTGAAGTATATCTGAATGGAAAGGGTTACACTTGAAAGATAAATCTGAATGTATGATGCACCAATGATGAAGAAGGGGATCTAGATCTGAATTTCTCTTGTATTTGCTAGATCTGATTATGGAAGGCTTAGATCTTTGATGAGGCGAGCATCTAGGCGAACATCTGTCTGAAGCAAAAGGGTAGACCTGAACTGAATATCTGATCTGATGAAGTATGTATACGCGTAATGATTAGAAGATCTATACGCTACTTCGACGCGGAGGAAGGGCGTATATACGCAGCTTCAGCGAAGAGAAAGCGCGTATGCGCAATAAAATATACATTGAGGTATACATCGTTTTGTGTGGACGGAAGCGCGTATATACGCGAAATCAGTGAAGTAAAAGAGCGTATGCAAACTAGGGTTTGCTGAAGCAAGGGGTATGAAATATCTGAGCTGTTCTGCTGTGTTTATGCTATCTGATCTGTGTTGATATGTATCTGTTGATGATATATGGTTGTGCTTAAAAGTATGGAAAGGGTCCAGTATGAAAATATGATGAAATGTGGCCTGCAAGTGGTGTTCTATTGAAGTTGTTGGATCCAGTGTGAAAATTGATGAAACGTGGTCCAAGGTGGTGCTGAGGGTTGTAGCCTTCAGTCAGGGGGTCGTAGCTCCCTTCCAGGAGAGGCTGGTAAACGAGATCGGGGGGTCGTAGCTCCCTTCCAGGTGAGGCTGGTAAACGAGTCAGGGGGTCGTAGCTCCCTTCCAGGAGAGGCTGGTAAACGAGCGCAGGTGGGTGCCTGCGTGCTGGTCAAGTCTGCGCCAGCACATATGTTGTAAGATGTTTCTCTATAATAAAATATTGAAGGCTGAGCAACTGCAGCGGTGGTTTTCTCCCGATTTGGGTTTCCACCTAAAAATCCTGGTGTTCATGTGTGATGCTGTGTGTGATGGTTTATTCTGTTCTTACTGCACATGTTTACTGTTTATTGAACATCTGATGAATGATGGAATAATATAAGTGAAGATTTAATGGCAGATCTAGATCTCTGTGTATACGCTAGTTTCATAAAGGGGATCCACGTATATACGCTAGTTTACTGAAGGAAAATAGCGTATGGGTTTTAAGGAATGAAAAAGTAAAAATATTTGATTATGCAGTAAATACTGATTCACCCCCCCCTCTCAGTATTTTTCCCAACACAAGGAACTAAGAGAAGGGGCTGTCACCTATTCCTAACTCTCTCCGTTTAAGCTATCTCCTAGGTTAGCTAAGGGGGGTGGTCCCTAAAGGAAAACTAAGTTAAAGATGTGAGATTTCTAGGAGAATTGATTAGAAAGAATTACTTATCAAAGACGACTCGATTCCAATATGTAAACAAGCATATAAGTATATGAGCAATATTCAATGATGTGTTCAAAATATAGACCAGTGCTTTAAAGTAAATGACAAATGCTTGCTAAAAAATGAAATTCAAGATATAATGACAATAATCTCACAAAGGAAGTGTTAGACCAAGATCACAATATGCAATTAAATTTGCAACACCAAATAAGGGTATTTGCCAATGAAACGAGATATATCAATCATCCATAAGCATAATGATCATTAAAATGACAACATGCAATGAAGTTTCATGTAGAAGCAAATTTCCAAGTACCATAGAATTAAACTTGTTGCAAAATTTAAGGAATTAAAATGCTTGCATCCAAAATGCTTCTTTAGATAATATTTGCATGTGAATCTTTAAACCGTCAAGATAACAAAAAATTTGGGAACTTTGCAAGTAAATGTGATGAGATAGTGCTCTTGGTTTATTTTATTAATTAGTTCTAAAGCAAGGTTCCAATTGAACTCTAATCCTCAGACTTCACCCTCGCCCAAATATTTGGATCTCACAGTGGGGAGTTGTAAATCTTTGTAGATGTTCTATGCTAAGAGCAGTTTTACTTTTCTCACAACAATCATACAAATAGTTAAGCAAAATGCAGATAGAACATATAAGTAGATCTTACAGAAGACAAATCAGAAACAGGAAAATGTGTGTGTGTGCGATACGGCGGTCAACGGGATGCTTCAACCAATAAAAGTCTCCTTGGTCGGCCCGGCCCGACGCTGTGTCACAACGAGACCTCCAATCGGTAAATGAGTCAGCAGAGTCAACTCCAAAAAGTCAACGATGTCTGAAAAAGTCAACGCGGGCAACAACAAAAAGTCCTTAACCAGCGGCAAATTGGTCAACCCTTTGGCCTCGATTTATGCAGTCGTCTGACCTTCAAAATCAGACTTCCCCCAAGTTTTCGGCTTGATTGGACCATGCGTTGACCAAGTCTAGCTGAGTCAAGACTTTAAAACCATTGCTGAGAAATCGTCATCTGTAACTCAGACGTGCGATTTGTCCTCCTCCTTCACGTATGGTGAAACTGCGTCTCGAACAGCTCATTTCTTCGAGATGAGAGAAGCAGATGTGTGTTGAGTTGTGTTGAAATGCTCTCCAACTTTGCCTGTATTTATATCCATCATTGAGGTGTGTGACACATCTGCTGGGGGTGTAAAACCTTAAGGCCGACCTGCACATATAATTTATTATAAATAATAAATTCAAAATAAATGTTCTGCTCATCGGATTAAGATATATTTTATATGGATTTTACACCTCTCCGAAAGAGGAATTCAACAAAAATATTAGCCTCTTAATCTGAGCATCACAACATGGAGTTTGGACCTAGTTGTCCAAATTTAACACTCCCTCTCAACTAGGGAGAACTCCATCCATCAGTGCAATCAAACATCGTGCGTCATCCCGCCGTAACTTGCTTTGCTGGCCTCTTTATTTCAGAACAGAAGTGGGTCAGTCACAAAGACAGCATCCCCCGACTGACATAATCAGTCCAGAGGTTCAAAACCTCTATCAAACTCATGAAGAGTATCCAACCAACCCAAAGTTGGTTCATCTGACCCGAAGTCAGGCAAAGGTCCCAGACCTCACTAAACTTGATCCCAGATCAAGTGGTTGGGCCGTGCCATCCTAGATAGAGAGTACGGCAATCTCTGATGCGTCCATCAGTCTTTGCTAATAGTCTCTAGCTTTTCCCACCTCATTGGCCAAATGAGAGGTACTTCCCATGAGCACTGAACTCAATGGGTAGGATGCATACGGGGCACAGATAAATGAGAGGCGAACCAACTCAATAATCACAAAGGTGGGGCAGAAGCATTATGAGTGCTTATAGCTCCGAGAAGCTATCCCCAAAGCCCCCCAGAGCTCCCAGAGCTCATCGTCCAACGGGACCCACATCATAGGGTCGTTCCACGATACCAAGACTCTCACGGAAGGTTAGGAACTTGACCTTCCCCAGGGGCTTAGTGAGAATATCCGCGACCTGCTCATCAGTTCCTATATGATCGAGCCTTACGGCGCCTCGCTGTACCATATCCCGGATAAAGTGGTACCCGATATCAATATGCTTGGATCGGTCGTGGAACACAGGATTCTCAGTCATACGAATCCCACTCTGATTATCACAGAGTATCACAGTGGTATCTAGCACATGTCCAAACAGCTCACTAAAGAGCTTCCGCAACCAAACTGCTTCACAACAGGCCATACTAGTAGCAATGTATTCGGCCTCCGCGGTGCTCAAAGCCACCGACTTCTGCTTCCTGCTCATCCATGAGATCGAAGCAGAACCAAGATTGAAGCAGCATCCCGATGTGCTCTTACGATCCACCACACTGCCAGCCCAATCGGCATCGGTATATCCACGGAGTGTCACACTCCCGGCAGTGTATCTCAGCCCATGGTTTATCGTGCCCCGAAGATATCTCAGAAGATTCTTGGCACCAACCCAGTGAAAGTGATGAGGCTCAACCATCTGTTGACTCAAAGTGTTCACTGCAAAACATATATCTGGTCGGTTGTTCACTAAGAACATCAAAGCTCCTATGAGTTGACGATACTCAGTAGGATTGGCCAAGATAGGCCCAGCAGCGCTGCCACTCAACTTCTTAAAGTTGAGTTCCATCAGTGTCGACACGGACTTACAGTCCACCATCCCAAATCTTTCCAGAAGCTTCACAATGTATTTTCCTTGAGAAAGGAAAATCTCTCCAGGTCTCTGCCAGACCTCCAGGCCTAGGAAGTAGTGCATCAGTCCTAGGTCCTTCATCTCGAACTCAGCAGTGAGCTCCCTCTTACATTGATGAATGAGAGGGTCAGCACCTGTCAGGAAGAGGTCATCCACATACAACACTAGAATGAGAGGCTTCCCCTGCACAACCTTGAAGTAAAGGTTCGGATCAACATTACTTCGAGTGAAGCCCAGCTTCATCAAGTAACTATCCATCCTCTCGTACCAAGCTATGGGTGCTTGCTTTAACCCATAGAGGGCTTTCTTCAACCTGCAGACATGAGTGTCTCGATCCTGAACTTCAAATCCCAGAGGTTGTTCTACATACACCTCTTCTTTTATTGCACCATGCAGAAAAGCGGTCTTGACATCCATTTGATGAAGACTCCATCCTTGCGTAGCAGCAAGGGCTATGATTGATCGAATGGTGGTATATCATGCCACAGGTGCAAATATGTCATCATAGTCAATTCCTTCCTTTTGAGAGAAGCCACGGGCAACAAACCTTGCCTTGAACTTTTCAGCACTCCCATCAGATCCATGTTTGATCTTGTAGAGCCATTTTGCGGTGACAACAGATTTGCCCTTCGGTCTCGGGACCACATCCCAGACATCATTCTTCATTATGGACTCATATTCTTCGTGCATAGCATCCTTCCAAACTTGATGCTTTACGGCTTCCTCAAAAGATCCAGGTTCAGATTGTACAATAGTACTCATGGCAGCTAGATACCCTTGGTATCTACACGGCTTCTTACTTTCCCGGAATGTCCCTCTTGGGGCAGCATGACCCTCAGCATCTTCGAGGGTGTCCCTGAGCCATGATGGTCTCTTTCCCAGTGTAGGGGGTGGATCAATAGGGTCCATCGGCCCTTCAATATCAGGCATAGTCTCATCCTGGGGTTCTTCCAGATTTCCAGGCCTTTCTTCATGATTTTCTTCAGATCTAGGAAGATCTACTACTTTCTTCAGGGAAGCATCTTCGTCAAAAGTGACATCATGGCTTATCTCTACTTCCCTTTGACCGGGTACATAGACTCTATATGCCTTAGAAGTCTCACTGTAGCCCACAAACATTCCTTTCTTCCCAGTAGCATCCAGCTTACTTCTCTTTTCTTTCGGCACATGAAAATAGACAGGACATCCAAAAATTCTAAAATGTGAGACATCGGGTTTCTTACCAGAGAAAACCTCTTCGGGAGTTTTGGAGTCCAAAGCGGAATGAGGGCATCGGTTTTGAATGTACACAGCAGTATTTGCAGCTTCTCCCCACAGAAACTTAGGTAGACCCTGGTCACATAGCATGGCACGGGCAGCTTCCACAATAGTCCTATTCTTGCGTTCGGCAACACCATTCTGCTCAGGAGTATATGCAGTGGTAGTCTCCCTCTTAATGCCAGCTTCTCTGCAAAAGTCTTTGAACTCATTTGACTCATATTCAGTGCCATTGTCAGTCCTCAAAAATCTTGATCTTCTTTCCGGTCATATTTTCCACCAAGGCTTTGAAGGTACGGAACCACATGAAAGCCTCATCCTTCTTCTTCAAGAAGTATATCCAGGTTTTGCGAGAGAAGTCATCGGTAAATGTCATGTAGTAAGAACATCCCCCCAGGGATGTCACGGGCAACATACCAGATATATCAGAATGGACCAGTTGCAATATATCAGATGTCTTTGTGACACTTGAGGGGAAAGGTCCCCTTGTATGTTTTCCTTCAGCACAGCCCTTACATACACCTTCATGATTATTTCCAAAGTCAGGCATCCCTGTCACCACCTTCCTTGCTTCGGGAAGGGCCTTATAATGAAGGTGTCCAAACCTTCGGTGCCATAGTTCGGTTTGTCGGATAGTATCACATGTCATTGCTCCCAGCGGACTCCCTCCAACCTGGTAGAGTGTGCCAACTCTAAAACCAATCGAGATAGCTTCCTTGAAGCTCTTCTTCCACATGAGCACCTTTCCATCAGAGAATGTTACATTGAATCCTTTGTCTTCCATGGCGGATACAGACACAAGGTTCTTCTTCAATTTAGGTACATAGAGTACATCTTGCAAACGTAGGACTTGTCCTTGAGACAAGTGGAGGGTCACAGTCCCTGTCCCTTTCACGGGATAAGTGGCATTATCCCCAAGGATAATTTCTAGATTAGTATCCCTTTCAACCATGTCAGAAAGTGCTTCCTTGAATCCGGTGATGTGTCTTGAGGCACCACTATCGATTAGCCAGACATCCACAGTGTCGGGCGGAGATGCAGCTGAGAGAGCAGATACAAGAATATACTCATTTCTTTTATCAACAACATTAGACTCCTCATACCTGGTATTTCTGGACCTTTTAGAAGGTTGATTGTTTCCTCCAAAGTGAGCCTTCCTCTTTCCTTTGGATTTGTCATTTCTTCGATTCCCATTCCTTCGGTTGTTGTTGTTATCGTCACCATCGGGAGAATCCTTCTTGAAGGGGCATTCTCTAGCATAGTGTCCAGGCCTATGGCAGGTGAAACATTTACCCTTCTTCTCTTGAGTCTTTGTCCTTCCCTTGTCCTTAGAACCACCAGAGTTCTTCTTTCGGGAATGAGCACCATAGGCAGCATTTCTTTCATTATCGAATTCCTTCATCCTTGTTTCTTCTTGCATACATCTAGACAAAAGCTCATCAAAGTTAGGAATGGTATTATTGTTGAGAATGGTAGTTGTGAATACTTGCCATTCATATGGAAGTCCTCCAAGTGCGGTGAGAACCATCTCCCGATCAGCTATTATCTCCCCAATAGCTAGCAGATGGTTCCTGGTTTCGGTCAACTTCAGAAAGAAAGTTTGAACAGACTCATCTCGGCCCTTCTTCATATTCTTCAACTTGTTCTTGAGGAATAGCACTTGGTTCACATTGTTTACTTGGAACATAAGTATCAATTTGTCATACATCTCCTTGGATGTGCCTAGTTCAGATATGTAGGAAACCAGACTCTTATTTATGGATTCCCTGATCAGCAGCTTTGCTCTGATTTCTCCCTTCTTATACTTGTTTCTAACAGCTGCAGAGGCATTGGATGGAGGTTCTTGAATCTTCCCCGTCACATGATCCAAGAGATCATGATCTTCCAATTTGAGATCTAATATCATCTTCCAGGCACGGAAGTCATTACTTCCGGTCAGCTTGTCATTCTCTTTGAATTCAAGACTAGTGGAACCCATTTCTTCCGGTGATGATTGCTAAAGATAGAGTTTGTCTTCACCTCAGCTCCGATACCATGTAAATTTTTGTAGATGTTCTATGCTAGGAGCAATTTTACTTTTCTCACAACAATCATACAAATAGTTAAGCAAAATGCAGATAGAACATATAAGTGGATCTTACAGAAGACAAATCAGAAACAGGAAAAATGTGTTGGTTCGTTACGGCGGTCAACGGGATGCTTCAACCAGCAAAGTCTCCTTGGTCAGCCAACCCAGCATGTGTCACAACAGTCCTCCAATCAGCAAACGAGTCAACCCAAGTCAACTCCCAAAAAGTCAACGCTGTCCTGAAAAAGTCAACGCAGGGCAGCAAGCTAAAAGTCAACGCAGCAGCAAATTGGTCAACCCTTTGACCTCGATTTATGTGCCAAGTAGTACGGCCTTCCAAAATCGAACTTCCCACAAGTTTTCAGCTTGATTGGACCATGCGTTGACCAAAGTCAACGCTGGTCAAACTTTCTGCGAAACCCTAGCTGCAGAAAAATCGTACTTCAACTCAGCCGTACGATTTGTCTTCCTTCTCCTTCCCACGTGTGGCTGAAACTCGTCCTCCAGGTAGCTCGTACTATTTCAGATGAGAGAGGAAGATGTGAGTTGTGTTTTTGTTGAAATGCTCTCCAACTTTTCCTGTATTTATATCCATCATTGGGGCGTGTGACACATCTGCTGGGGGCGTGCAACCTTAAGGCCGACCTGCACATATAATTTATTAAGAATAATAAATTCAAAATAAATGTTCTGCTCATCGGATTAAGACATATTATATATGGATTTTACACCTCTCCGAAAGAGGATTCCAACAAAAATATTAGCCTCTTAATCTGAGCATCATAACATGGAGTTTGGACCTAGTTGTCCAAATTTAACAGGAGTCCATAGAGGTAGAGGGTCCCTAAAACGTCTATTCAACTAACTAAAGTTGGAGGTAAATTTTAGAGATGCAAGTCTAGTATAAAAAGTGAAATGCCTAAATGATATGAAAGTGAGTTTGCAAGTGCTATGTAAAAGATGGAGATGATTCAATTAAATATGCTTCATAGTTAGAACAATAATTCAAGTTGACATAAATTGAAAGTGTTATGCTTATTTACTTGTAGTATATTGTGAAATTTATCCAAATGAGAAATAGATCACAAAACATAAGTAAGTGATGGCAAATGAGATTGCAAATTAAGAAATTAAAGGACTATGCGATTTGTGTTACTTCCCAATTAGAGCATGCATATGTGATGTGAAAGAAAACGGAAATGTCAAAACCACTAAGTCAGTCCATCTACAAATTCTCTCCTTTGAAATGGAGAGATAGGGATGCCAATGGGTAAAACCCACGCTCCCACAACAAAAACATAATTTTTTATTAATTTTACAAGAAAGAAATGACCATGAGGCCTTTTCTAAATCAAGGAAAGTCTTTACAAATAAAAATTGAGACCATAGACTTTTCCTTAGTGAGAATTTCTAAGAACTCAAAATAAATTCAGACTTTACAATAGGAGAAGAGAAGCTATGCCTCTTCTATGCCCACAACCAAAGAAGAGAGAGTTATCTTCCTCATTTGAAATTCAGCGCAAAGGTCCTGCAACAACTTGTTAGTAATTTCTTGTAGTTGTTCTCTCAAGCTGTCACAAGAAAAAATTCGAAATAGGGCTACAAAACCAATCAAATATTAGATAGATAAAATTACAAAATATTGCACAACAATTTACAAAGAGCTAAATCTAAGAGTTCGAGTAAACTCTCCTCTTTGCTTAGTCATCTTGAAGCTCTTAGATAGCAAATGAAAGCAATGAAGTATAATGTTTTAAAAGATATTCAAATTTAGAAGTATTCGGCTTGTATACAAGCTATGTCCCAAAACCCCTGCAAAACCACTTTGAAAGATAAGACTCTGAAGGTTCAAAGAACAAATGAGAGCTCCTTTGATAATGTATCAAGAGTGGGTTGGTCTCTCCAAAGACTTCCCCCAACACTTGATTCTTTGATCCCAACAAGATGTTCCCTCTACAAAACTTCAATCAAGAATTAGTTCCATATAGATCTAGCAATAAACAATGATAAGAAAGTCTAGAGATTTATTTGAAACCAATTAGAGCATTCTATATCTAGAGCATACTCCTAAATCAAACGTCAATGTAAGATAGCTCTACATTAACAAATCTACAAGAACATATGGAAACAAATTAGATCAAAGCATGAGTGAAAAGAATTATACCAATGATCAAGAATTCATCACACTCCAAAAGGAGGAACACCTCATGAATGAAACCCCAAAGTCTTTATTGATATTTCTGAAAGTGTACAAGGCAGCAATGCTTTCGCAAGCACAATAGCTAGTAAAAAATGATCCCAGTATGAGAGCCCATGGCTCCATTATATAGAAAGTTGGGAGCAAATCCCAATGAAGAACCATATGCCAAGTGGTGAGAGAGAGGAGATCTCAAGGCAAATTCGAATTTGGTAAGTGGAGCTCCAATGCCAAGTGTAAAAATCGAATTCTGGCAAGTGGACATCATTTTCTTCTTCTCTTATGTGCCAAATTCGAATTTTATGATGGAATGACATGTGTATGGTTGGTAACCCATGTGGGGACAATTTCCCACAAAAATCTCCACCAAATATTCTCCCAAATCCTCCCAAATATGCACTAACTTCACAAATTCGAATTTCCAAGTAAGCAACTCTCATTTAATGCCGAAAATTCAATTTTATTTGAGCGCATGTCTTTTCCTTGATTTTAGGAGTCCATATCACCTTGGGACTTCACTTTAACTCCTCCATAATTTTCCACCTCATTTTCATCTCATTTAGCATGTGTGGATATTTATTTTTCTCCATTTATTGAATTTATGGCTTAATTAATTGCCAGATTTCCCACTAAACTTAGGAAAAGTGGGTTTTGAGGGTTCAAAACACATTTTTAACCCCTCAAAGTGTGTCATATTAGAAAGTTGAGCGTGAGAGGTGTAATTTTGATTACTCATACCCCATACAACTTCTCTAGACAACACTTAGTACAATTCAATTACAATTTTTATTGCAATTTTCGACTTGTGGGAAATCTAAAAAATTAAAAAATCACTACCTAGACCTAACGAAATTCCACGAAATTTTTTGTGTGATCTAGTATGGTAATATACATTGACTCTAGACACTAGGACTCACCCAAGGCCTCACCATCAAGCCCTACTCCGGCTTTGGGGTAAAATTGGAGGAAAAAACTCAATTAATTATTAACTCCTTGTAGGGAGATGATAATTAACCAAGTAAAAAAAACCTTCCAGAGTAATACTCACTTGTTGGCAAGGTCCCAGGCTACCTAGGCCGGTTACAAACTCAATACTAACTCAAAACTCATCATTACTAGCATCACTTATTACAATTCCCCGTAGGGCGTGGAATCTGGGTACAAGAGAAAATGATAAGAAGTAGAAGTAGAGTTTAAAAACTCTGTTGAACTAATGATATCTGATGGTGCAAATGTCTTCTGGTTCATCCTTGGGCATGGAGTCTTCTCATTATCATCAAGTGCCACTCCAGTGGTCAACATTTGGCTCCATATGGGGATGCATGCTAGATATGAAGTGATAGTGTGCAAGAACCTGGAATTTGCATCCACCGACCAAAGATATATATTAACAATATCCATTCAAAATAACATCAAATAAAATCAAGTACAGAAATTGAAATTTATTCTAGGAAACATAAATAACAATTTATTCATGAAATAAAACTACTTAAACAAAATTTACAAGGGATAGGGTTAGGAATATGATACACAAGATGCCCCATGGTATCAAATGTCTTCGGTGAAAGCCATCTTGAGAACTTGCCTACTCACAGGCAAATCCATAGGCTCTTTCTCTAATGTGCCTTGGCCAATTCTGACTATCTTAGGACTATGACTTGCCCCACTGTTAACCTATTTGTGGCTATCAGATACACCAAACCTCTTCCTTTTCCTTTTTCGACTTTTGATGCGTTGAGGTTTGATTTTGCTCAAAATTGGTGATTCATTTTTTGTATCATTTTTCTTTTTTCATTTTTTTCTTTTCGTCTTGGTTAGTTGTGATGTCGATGATGATGCAATTACTGTCAATCCTACAACTCCGTCTTGAAAATGCTTTGATGGAAGATTTGAAGGACCCAAGCCTTTTGAGCTATGCCTAATCTCTTCATTTTGAATCCGTTCTGTTAAGGGGAGAAGAAAATTTGTCAACACAACATCACTTCCTGTCTGGCATGATCTATAGATAATCTCATTGTTGGGTCTCCTTGGATCTTCAACATGATATCTTTTCTCTAACTCTCGATCAAGTCTAACAAAGGTATCATTTGGCATGGGGATGGTGGCATATGATAAATCCATTTGAAGGCTACCACCTAACTCTGATGCCCATTTTCTTGATAGGAGCATTCCCCATGAATCAGGGACATCTATCACAACAATATCCATAGTCATTATTCTGTTTGAGTATGCAGCTAGGAAAACCTGTAAATCTTTAATTATCCCACACACTTCAATTCTTTTAGAATCCATTGAACATATGTTGTGATAGGGCCTAGATACCCTTAAATATAGTTGCTCCATGACTTTCTTGGTCATAACATTTGATGAAGCCCCTGAATCAAGCACGCAGTTGTGTAAAAGACGATCATTCAATATCAAAGAAATATAAAATGGCAGATGATCTTCGTTACCCACATAACAGTTCATACTTTTCAATACAATTTCTTCATCTTCTTGTTCATTATTAGGCTTTCCTTTCCTTTGAGTAACTTCAATTGCACTTAGTAACTTGGCCCTTTGAGATGGTATCTTTAAAAGCTCTGTTACTGGGATAGAAACCTTTGCATTATTCACCCAATTGCCCTAGTCAAAATTTAATTCTGATGTAGGAGGAGAAAAATTTCAGTGATTATTCTGGTCTTGAATATCGCTTCTCTGATAAGTCATCCCTTTGTGTTTTGCCATAGCAAGAATTTGTCCAGATGTAGGCTTTTCCCCAAAAATCTTAGTGACTTTGTCAAAATTTGCAATCATATTATCAACCCCTAGATTATTAGGACTATGGTCAATCCCTTGATTTATTTCAATGGTGTACATTTGATCTTCCATGGAGAAAATATTGATTTGACCACTAGTTCCTACATGTTCATCTCCCAACATGCTACCTTCCATAATTCTCTTTACATATGGGCATGTGGCTTCTTCATGGAACTCATTACATGGCCTACAAAAAGGGGGAATTTGATCTACCATGTTGGTGGATTCCAATGGATTTGGAGGCCTATAATCTTGTTGAGGGCCTTTATTATTTTGCCATCCATTATTTGGCCTAGGTTGGAATCTTTGCACTTGCGATCTTTCCATGGCCACCAACCTACTTTGCATGGCTTGCATTTCTTTAGTGTGGTTTGCTTCCATGCTTTTGATGAATTGAGTTAATTCATTAATAGGATCATGGGTAGCCTCTTCCTTGGCCTTGCCTTTGGAATCATTCGATTTCAATGGCTCTCTAGTGAAACCAGCAATCTCAGATTTTCCTGATTGCTTTCTGACCCTCTCCATTTTCAAGGCTTCAGTTTGGGCTACACCCAAAGTTGCAGACTCCTTTCTTCTCAACTCATAAGCAGTGTCAACACCAAAAGAATCTAGATAGGAACATAAGAGAAATTCATCAGGAGGTTTAACAGTAATAGGCATGCTTTTAACCAATTCATTGAATCTCTTGTTAAGCTCCTCTATGGTTTCATTCTCATTTTTCTTCATGGTGCTAATGGCATTGATCAAATGACTATTCTCTCTTCTCTCTCCATACTTTCCCATGAAAGCATTAACAATCGCTTGTAAAGAATCATATGAGTTTGCAGGTTTCTCAGTGAACCAATCAAGAGCATCCTCTTCTAAAGAGAGAACAAAAAGCCTCATCTTTACATCCTCATAGTTAGCAACATTACACCACTTAAAGATGCAGACATTAATGTTCTTCACATGTGATGCAGCGTTAATGGCATTGTTACCTTGAAAAGAAGGCAACCTTTCAATAGCCTTGTCAGGGATATTGTGAGGATAGCCATTAATGTTAGTAAAGTTACAAGGAGCAAAAAGATCATTCATGATGTTAGACTCAACTTGTTCTTGAAACAGCAAATGAATGTCAAAAATAGCCTCTTGCCCAAGACTAGCAAGAGCTCTACTATGAGAAAGTCTATTTAACCTCTCTCTGAAAACCCTTTCAGGATTAGGAGAGGGGCTAACTATACCACTTGAATTTCTCCTGGTAGAGACTCTTGCAAAATTAGGATTGAGTGGAGTTGCCACTTGAGCAAGAATCTAAATCTAAAATTCAAATATGCCAAAAATAAAAGTTAGTCGTTTTCCCAGGCACAAGAAGACTTGCCTCCGGCAGCGGCGCCAAAAAATGTTATTGCTTGTCGCCTACACCTACCTACAGTTAGTGGGAAAAGCCTTCAACCCCATAGGTGTGGTTGGTGGCAAGGAATTCAGAGAAGGGGCTGTCACCTATTCCCAACTCTCTCCGTTTAAGCTATCTCCTAGGTTAGCTAAGGGGGGTGGTCCCTAAAGGAAAACTAAGTTAAAGATGTGATATTTCTAGGAGAATTGATTAGAAGGAATTACTTATCAAAGATGACTCGATTCCAATATGTAAACAAGCATATAAGTATATGAGCAATATTCAATGATGTGTTCAAAATATAAACCAGTGCTTTAAAGTAAATGACAAATGCTTGCTCAAAAATGAAATTCAAGATATAATGACAATAATCCCACAAAGGAAGTGTTAGACCAGGATCACAATATGCAATTAAATTTGCAACATCAAATAAGGGTATTTGCCAATGAAACGAGATATATCAATCATCCATAAGCATAATGATCATTAAAATGACAACATGCAATGATGTTGCATGTAGAAGCAAATTTCCAAGTACCATAGAATTAAACTTGTTGCAAAATTTAAGGAATTAAAATGCTTGCATCCAAAATGCTTCTTGAGAAAATATTTGCATGTGAATCTTTAAACCGTCAAGATAACAAAAAATTTGGGAACTTTGCAAGTAAATGTGATGAGATAGTGCTATTGGTTTATTTTATTAATTAGTTCTAAAGCAAGGTTACAATTGAACTCTAATCCTCAGAACTCACCTTCGCCCAAATATTTGGATCTCACAGCGAGGAGTCCATAGAGGTATAGGGTCCCTAAAACGTCTATTCAACTAACTTAAGTTGGAGGTAAATTTTAGAGATGCAAGTCTAGTATGAAAAGCGAAGTGCCTAAATGATATGAAAGTGAGTTTGCAAGTGCTATGTAAAAGATGGAGATGATTCAATTAAATATGCTTCATAGTTAGAACAATAACTCAAGTTGCCATAAATTGAAAGTGTTATGCTTCTTTACTTGTAGTATATTGTGAAACTTATCCAAATGAGAAATAGATAACAAAACATAAGTAAGTGATGGCAAATGAGATTGCAAATTAAGAAATTAAAGGACTATGCAATTTGTGTTACTTCCCAATTAGAGCATGCATATGTGATGTGAAAGAAAACGGAAATGTCAAAACCACTAAGTCAATCCATCTACAAATTTTCTCCTTTGAAATGGAGAGATAGGGATGCCAATGGGTAAAATCCACTCTCCCACAACAAAAACTGAATTTTTTATTAATTTTACAAGAATGAAATGATCATGAGGCCTTTTCTAAACCAAGGAAAGTCTTTACAAATAAAAATTGAGACCATAGACTTTTCCTCGGTGAGAATTTCTAAGAACTCAAAATAAATTCAGACTTTACAATAGGAGAATAGAAGCTAAGCCTCTTCTATGCCCACAACCAAAGAAGAGAGAGTTATCTTCCTCATTTGAAATTCAGCCCAAAGGTCCTGCAACAACTTGTTAGTAATTTCTTGTAGTTGTCCACTCAAGCTGTCACAAGAAAAAATTCGAAAGAGGGCTACAAAACCAATCAAATATTAGATAGATAAAATTACAAAATATTGCACAACAATTTACAAAGGGCTAAACCAAAGAGTTCGAGTAAACTCTCCTCTTTGCTTAGTCATCTTCAAGCTCTTAGATAGCAAATGAAAGCAATGAAGTATAATGTTTTAAAAGATATTCAAATTTAGAAGTATTCGGCTTGTATACAAGCTATGTCCCAAAACCCCTGCAAAACCACTTTGTAAGATAAGACTATGAAGGTTCAAAGAACAAATGAGAGCTCCTTTGAGAATGTATCAAGAGTAGGTTGGTCTCTCCAAAGACTTCCCCCAACACTTGATTCTTTGATCCCAACAAGATGTTCCCTCTACAAAACTTCAATCAAGAATTAGTTCCATATAGATCTAGCAATAAACAATGATAAGAAAGTCTAGAGATTTATTTGAAACCAACTAGAGCATTCTATACCTAGAGCATACTCCTAAATCAAATGTCAATGTAAGATAGCTCTACATTAACAAATCTACAAGAACATATGGAAACAAATTAGATCAAAGCACGAGTAAAATGAATTATACCAATGATCAAGAATTCATCACACTCCAAAAGGAGGAACACCTCATGAATGAAACCCCAAAGTCTTTATTGATATTTCTGAAAGTGTACAAGGCAGCAGCGCTTCCGCAAGCACAATAGCTAGTAAACAATGATCCCAATATGAGAGCCCATGGCTGCATTATATAGAAAGTTGAGAGCAAATCCCAATGAAGAACCGTATGCCAAGTGGTGAGAGGGAGGAGATCTCAAGGCAAATTCGAATTTGGTAAGTGGAGCTCCAATGCTAAATGTAAAAATCGAATTCTGGCAGTGGACATCATTTTCTTCTTCCCTTATGTGCCAAATTCGAATTTTATTATGGAATGACATGTGTATATGGTTGATAACCAATGTGGGGACAATTTCCCACAAAAATCTCCACCAAATATTCTCCCAAATCCTCTCAAATATGCACGAATTTCATAAATTCGAATTTCCAAGTAAGCAACTCTCATTTAATGCCGAAAATTCAATTTTATTTGAGCACATGTCTTTTCCTTGATTTTAGGAGTCCATATCACCTTGGGACTTCACTTTAACTCCTCCATAATTTTCCACCTCGTTTCCACCTCATTTAGCATGTGTGGATATTTATTTTTCTCCATTTATTGAATTTTTGGCTTAATTAATTGCCAGATTTCTCACTAAACTTAGGAAAAGTGGGTTTTGAGGGTTCAAAACACATTTTTAACCCCTCATAGTGTGTCATAGTAGAAAGTTGAGCGTGAGAGGTGTAATTTTGATTACTCATATCACATACAACTTCTCTAGACAACACTTATTACAATTCAATTACAATTTTTATTGCAATTTTCGACTTGCGGGAAATCTAAAAAATTAAAAAATCACTACCTAGACCTAACCAAATTCCACGAAATTTTTTGTGTGATCTAGTATGGTAATATACATTGACTCTAGACACTAGGAGTTACCCAAGGCCTCACCATCAAGCCGTACTCCGGCTTTGGGGTAAAATTGAAGGAAAAAACTCAATTAATTATTAACTCCTAGTAGGGAGATGATAATTAACTAAATAAAAAAAACCTCCCAGAGTAATACTCACTTGTTGGCAAAGTCCCAGGTTACCTAGGCCTGCTACAGACTCAATACTGACTCAACACTCATCATTACTAGTATCACTTATTACAATTCCCCGTAGGGCGTGGAATCTGGGTACAAGAGAAAAATGATAAGAAGTAGAAGTAGAGTTTAAAAACTCTGTTGAACTGATGATATCTGATGGTACAAATGTCTTCTGGTTCATCCTTGGGCATGGAGTCTTCTCATTATCATCAAGTGCCACTCCAGTGGTCAACAAGGTCCAAACTCCATGTGGCACTGCTCATATGATGATGATTATATTTTTGTTGGATTCCTCTTTCGGAGAGGTGCAAGATTGATCTAAAGATCATCTTGTTTGGATGAGCAGAACATATATTTTGATTTTATTTTCCACTCATGTGCAAGGTCGGCCAGATTTGTAATGTAGGCTCATAAGCATAATAGATGTGTCACACACTCTCACTGATTGATATAAATTGGAGAGACTTGGAGATCATTTGCTCATCAACTCATCACACGTTCTCTCTTGTGACCTGATTGGTTCGATCAACCTTTGGAGGCCACTTTCCTTCACACGTGCGGAGCTGAAGTTGGGTAAATCTACGGATTGGTTTTAGGGCTGTTTGTTGTGTGTTGACCAGCATTGACCATGGTCAACGCTTGATGTTTTGACCTCCAAACTTTGCAGAAAATTCAATTTTTGTAGGTCGTATTGCTGGGCACAAAAATTGAGGAAGAAGGGGCACTTTGACCGAAGCCCTAAATTTGCAGCGTTGACTTTCTGCATTGACTTTTTTGCGCCGACCTTCTGTTGACCAACGTTGACTTTTGATGAGCTGTGTTTGAGGGCTTTGTGTGTGACACTTAAGGGGTCGACTGATATAAGAAAGACTTTGTTGGCTGATGCATCCTGTTGACTGCCGTAACGCACACTATCCTATATCTTTGCTGGACAAGAAGAATTGTAAAATATGATCTATATTGTTGGCTTGTCTTTTGTTGATCTATTATTGTGTTCTATCAACATTTTACTTTCATGTTTATGTGATTGCTAAATTGAATCAGGCCTAAGAAAGATTGAAGTAAATTTGCATTAAGCATAGAACATTCCATGTCTATCTAAATTTAACATGGTATCAGAGCTGAGGTGAAGACAAAGCCCAAGCTTTTGTGAAAGCAATCACCGAAAAAGAAATCCTATCAAGGACCAATGGCCTCCTCAACCTATAAGGGTTTCAAGTCTGATGATAAATTGACTGATAAGTCTGATTATCATGCATGGAAGATGTCCTTAGATTTGGCATTAGAAGATCAAGATGTCATGGACTATGTGTAGGGGAAGATTCAAGAGCCTCCATCAAATGCACTTGCGACGAAGTATAGAAAATGGGAAATCAAAGAAAAGATGATTATCTGGGATTCTATTCATAAGCACTTGGTTGCTTACATTTCTAAGCTGAGCACATCTAAAGAGATGTATGATAAGTTGGTTAGCATTTTTAGGGCTAGCAATGCTAATCAAGTTCTTTTCTTCAAGAATCAATTGAAAAATATCAAGAAGCGCAAGGATGAATCCATTCAATCCTATTTTATGAGGCTCACTGAAATCATGAACAATCTTCTAGCTATTGGAGAAGAAATAACTGATCGAGAGATGGTTCTCATTGCGCTTGGAGGTCTCCCCCGTGATTGGTATGTATTCAATACCACTATTCTTAATAATAATTTGATTCCTGATTTTGGTGAAATATTGACGAGATGCACTCAAGAGGAGACAAGAATGATGGAGGGAGATCATCCCTCTAATGGAAATGGAGGTGACCGTACTGCCTTCACCGCTCATACAAAAAAGAGGAACAATGGAGGTCCGAGAAATCAAAACCATGGTTGTGCGGGGCCCAAAGGAAGGAAGGGAAGATGTTACACTTGTAACAAGTTTGGTCACTGTGCAAGAGAGTTCCCTAATAGAAGGGACTCTCCCAGGGATGATGACAACAACAAATATAGGGGGAATGGCAATAAAAGGAACAACAGGTTCAAAGGAAAAAGGAAGGCTCCCTATGATCGTAGTGGAAATGGGCAACCTTTCAAGAGGTCAAGAAATTCCAGGTACGATAAGTCTAATGTTGTTGATAATAAGAGAAATGAATTTATTCTTGTATCTGCCCTCTCTACTGCATCTCCTCCTGACACCCTAAATGTCTGGCTGATTGATAGTGGTGCTTCAAGGCACCTCACTGGTTATAAAGAAGCCCTCTTTGATTTGATTGAGAAGGATACAAATCTAGAAATTATCCTTGGAGATAATGCCACCTATCACGTGAAAGGGACAGGGACTGTGACCCTTCATCTATCTCAAGGTCAAGTCCTCTGTTTACAAGATGTGTTGTATGTACTTGATTTGAAGAATAACCTTGTGCCTATTTTGGCAATGGAAGACAAAGGGTTCAAGGTGGCATTCATTGATGGAAAGGTACGTATCTGGAAGAAGAACTTCAAGGAAGCTCTAACTATTGGTTTTAGAGTTGGAGGAAGTTCATTGGAGCAATGTCATGTGATACAACTCTTTAAACAGAGTTATGGCATCGGAGGTTTGCACACCTTCATTACAAAGCCCTTTTCGAAGCAAGGAAGGTGGTGACAGGGATGCCCGAATTTAAAGATGATCATGAAGGTATATGTCAGGGTTGTACTGAAGGGAAGCATACAAGGGGACCATTCCCCTCAAGTGTCACAAAGACAACTGATATCTTGAAGTTGATAATTCTGATTTATCTGATATGCTGCCTGTGACATCCTTGGGAGGATGTTCCTATTACATGACTTTTATAGATGGCTTCTCCCGCAAGATTTCTTGAAGAAGAAGGACGAAGCATTCAAATGGTTTTGTACCTTCAAGGCCTTGGTGGAAAATCAAACCAAGAAGAGAATCAAAGTTTTGAGGACCGACAATGTGACCGAGTATGAGTCAAATGAGTTCAATGACTTTTGCAGAGAAGATGGCATTAAGAGGGAGAACACAACGGCGTATACTCCTGAGCAAAATGGTGTTGCTGAAAAAAAGAACAAGACCATTGTGGAAGCTACCCACGCCATGCTCTGTGACCAAGGTCTTCCGAAGTTTCTATGGGGATAAGCTGAGAACACTGTTGTTTACGTTCAAAATAGATGTCTACATTCCGCTTTGGACTCCAAAACTCCCGAAGAAGTCTTCTCTGGTAAGAAACCCGATGTTTCTCATTTAAGAGTTTTTGGTTGCCCTGTTTACTTTTATGTGTCGTAAGAAAAGAGAAGCAAGTTGGATGCTTCTGGAAAGAAGGGAATGTTTGTGGGCTACAATGAAACTTCGAAGGCATATAGAATCCATGTGCCTGGTCAAAGAGAAGTGGAGATATGCCACGATGTCACCTTCGATGAAGATGCTGCCCTCAAGAAAGTGAGAAGTCTTCCTAGCTCCAAGGAAGACAAAGAAGATGAAGAAGCAACGAAGCAGGAAGAGTCGGAGATGAACCGATGCTCGATGTTGAAGGACCTATGGATCCTATTGATCCACCTCCTTCAAATAAGAAAAGACCCTCATGGCTCAGGGACAATCTCGAAGATGCCGAGAGACATATTGCCCCAAGGGGGACATTCCGTGAAAGCAAGAAGCCGAATAGGTACCAAGGGTACCTAGCAGCCATGAGTACAATTGTACAATTTGAGCCTGGATCATTTGAAGAAGCCGTAAAGCATCAAGTTTGGAAGGATGCTATGCACGAAGAATATGAGTCCATTATGAAAAATGATGTCTGGGAAGTGGTCCCGAGACTAGAGGACAAATATGTTGTCACCTCGAAATGGCTCTATAAGATCAAACATGGATCTGATGGTAGTGCTGAAAAGTACAAGGCAAGATTTGTTGCCCGAGGCTTCTCTAAAAAAGAAGGCATAGATTATGATGATATATTTGCACCTGTGGCCCACTATACCACCATCCGATCTATCATTGTCCTTGCTGCAACGCAAGGATGGATTCTCCATCAGATGGATGTGAAGACTGCTTTTTTGCATGGTTCTATTAAGGAAGAGGTGTATGTTGAGCAACTTCTAGGGTTTGAAGTTCGAGACAGAGACACCTATGTATTGAAGAAAGCCCTCTATGGGTTGAAGCAAGCCCCTAGGGCTTGGTATGAGAGGATAGATAACTACTTGATGAAGTTGGGCTTCACTCGAAGTAATGCTGATCCAAACCTTTATTTTAATGTTGATAGAGAAAGTCCTCTCATTCTAGTTCTCTATGTGGACGATATCAGCCTGACAGGTCTTGACCCTTTCATTCATCAGTGTAAGAGAGAGCTAGCTTTCGAGTTTGAGATGAAAGACCTAGGACTGATGCATTACTTCTTAGGCTTAGAGGTCTGGTAGAGGCTAGGCAAGATTTTCCTTTCTCAAGGAAAATATGTCGTGAAACTACTGGAGAGATTTGGTATGGTGGACTGTAAGTCTGTGTTGACACTGATGGAACTCAACTTTAAGAAGTTGTGTGGAAACGCTGTTGGGCCCATGCTCGGAAATCCCACCGAGTATCGACAACTCATGGGGCCCTGATGTTCCTAGTGAACTCCTGTCCGGACGTATGTTTTGTGTGAAAATTCTACTGTAGTATCATGGTTTACTTCTCCTACTTGATTAAATTATACAAGTTATCTTCAGAAATTAGATTCAGAAAATACCGAATTAAACACAACTATGTAATATCCCCAAAGGGGAAATAACCAGTAATAAACAGAAATGCACTAATACAGATATAAACTGAACCAGATCACTGAATCATGACACATGTAACACCAAAATCTGAGCCATTTTATTAATCAGAAAGTACATAGAGAGGAGTACAATAAATCAGAGTAAGTGCACCTATCCCTGCCCTAGGCAGGTGGAGACCCTCTCAACAGAAAAGTGGCTGCAACAAGGACAGCGTCCTGGCTGCTCTGCAAGCTGAAGATGAACTGCGCTGGGGCTGAAGTCTGCAAACCCTCTCAAATGGAAAACGCCGTCTCTGCCAGTGATAGCGCAGAAACAGATAAAGCACCAAGCCCTCAACTCTCCAGACAGATGAAGCTGCTACAGGATCCTGGAAAACGCTGTTAAGCACTCCTCACAATGATCTGCTCCTCAGATCTGCGTCCCACCTGATGGATCTGAAGCCTCCTATCACAACTGCGTCCTCCCTTTCCTGATCTGCGTCCTCCAAAACCCAATCTGCTGCCAGTCCCTCAGATCTATGCTAGATCTGGAACTATCTCCTCAGATCTACAGCCTCTAGGGCTAGATCTGGTGTTTCCCCTTCAGATCTGGACTAGATCAGTCAATATCTCCTCAGATCTGTCACTCCTCAAGCTGGATCTACTGCAAAACCCTCAGATCTGCAATATACAAGGCTAGATCTGCAACATACAGGACTAGATCTGTAAGATCTATCCTTCACCAAGCTAGATCTGACAAGAAACCTTCAGATCTGCAACCCTCACCTCCAAGAATGGACAGCGTCCTCACTCTGGGCTTGATCAGCGTCCTTCTGCCCTTCAAACAGCGTTTTCTCTGCCAGTCTGGAACTGCGTCCTCTTGGACAGCGTCCTACTTCTCCTGCAAGGGACAACGTCCTCTCTTCAGATAAAACAGCGTCCTTCTCTTCACAGATTCAGCGTCCTCCCTTCTCTTGCTCTGCGCAGCCACAAGAGGGCTTTCCTCCTCCTCAGATGTGCTTCAGAAATGCTGCTGCTTTGCTACTGAAAAACCTTGCTAGGGCGGGCACTCGAAGTCCCCCGAAGCTAAGGGTGAAACCAAAAAACCTTACCAGGGCAGGCACTCGAAGTCCCCCGAGGCTAAGGGTGAGATCTCCGACCGGAGACACTCGTGCACTAAGCAGTGCTGCAGACCGACTAAACAACCGGCGTGCTGAAGCAGACAAAGTCTAGCTATCAATAAGAATATCAAAATCATGGATGCTCAAATGAGGTGAGAGCCTCTCCTTTTATAGCACCAATCTCCCTCCAAACTCACTCACCCTGGATCTGCGCAGTTTACCTTGGGTTAACTTTATGTCTCCTCCATCACCCACGTGGACCCCCAAGGCCCCCTCTCTAAGTTACAACGTCAAGCTACTAGGAAAAAGAACACTTTATTATAAAGTGAGGTGGCTAAAGTGAGGTGACCCCTCTTATTTCTCACTTTATTTATTATTACTATCTAAAGCAGCAAAATAACACAAAAATGCAATATTCCAATTAGCAAAGCTAATTGGGAATATTACAAACTAACAGTCTACGCATGTAGATCATTTACTGAATATTACGCTCATTCAAATAAAGTGACACACTGATTTTTGCACATAAGTTCCCAAAAAAACCCAAAGCGGAAAAACCGGTGCAGCAGATATGAGGGTTTATTTTATTAAGTAGAATCTGAGTACAAAAAATCTAGGTTTCGGATTTGGAAAACCCAACAGAGAATAAAAAAAATCTGCAGCTAACCTGTTTTTCCAAGACCAGTCACCAAATATCTGACTGATCCACACCCTCAAACGGGATTTACAAGACTCAGACCAGATTTGGCCCTATAAACCCCAGCGTTGCCCCTGAAGCCCCAGCATGAGCCCTGCTAGGCTCTGCGTGCCACTGCGCTACTCAGAGAGGGACTGTGTAACCCCAGAGTGGGTGATGCAATCCTTATGCTACCTCTGGAGGCCTCTGCATAACTTCTGAAGCACCCTGAAGCTGCAACGCTGCCCCTCCTGAGCCTGCGTACACCTGCATAGCGACTAAAGCCCCTGCACTGCGCAGTTGCTGCGTAGCCTCTCTGCTCCTCTGTGCTGTCCTTTTTTGCTGCTCATCTGCCTCTTTCTGACTCTTGGCTCTGAGATCAGATCATCCCTTAGCCAATACTACCCCTCGCTGCAAAAAACTCTTCTGGAAATTCTTAGCAAACCCTGCCCTAGAATTCCAGATCAGTCTCTCAGCTTTGCCTCTCTGTGTGTGTATCTCCAACTGACCCTCGAGCCTTTCTCTTATACTTTTTCGATGATCTCATCAACGGCCGAGATTAAAACATTCATCAACGACTGAGATTAAAAGACTGCTTGATCCGTGTCTTTATAACATTTCAGCACATGTGTTAATTAATTCACTTTAATTATTTAATTTTCCAAAGTTTAGACTTAGGAAATCCATTAAAATAATTAATTATTTGAATAACTTGAACCATCTGAAATTTCACAGAACACTTTCTGGGTTTTGGAGTTCAAGAGTGTCTTAACCCCTCCACAAAGTTTTAGGGCTAGAGCACACCCGATGCTACACCAACTACACAAAATATCAACACTCCCTCTTAGCACGGAGTGTGCTCTAGCAATACATCCACACCATGTATTGCAAGATCTTGATTTTGGTTTTTGTGCTGCTGATGCTTGGCCTGCTGCCGTCTATCCATTGCACTGCTACTTTCTGTACTGCTGCCCACGCGATTGCCACTGACACTGCCACATTTGTACTGCAACTCCCTCTCAACTTGCTACATCATGCTGCCCATAGCACTACCACTGCTAACTGCTGCACTGCAATTCAGTTGCCAAGAAGTAAGCAACTAAAGGAATCCTGCCCAACTGTTTGACAGATAAGTCAAGCTGCATCTATCACTGAATCTCCCTGGCTGCTGATTTACGATGTCCTCCTGAAGCTACTGTGCTGCTGCAACTCTGCTCTGCGTGAGCCCAACCTCTCTGCGCTGCTGAAGTCCCATCAGCCTCTGCACTGTTGCTGCCTCTGCATTACACTGCTCCCTCTTCAGCTCTTCAACTCTCCCCTCTGCTTCATTGTGACCTTGTGCAGCCATATCTCGACTCATCCCGCTATCGTCTTAACGCTCCCGTAGCTCGTATGTGATCCAAGAGTAGGGCTGACTCAAGGATCCCGCCATTGTCTGTAGATGCTGTAAAGATCCATGTCACCCCACCTCTTCTCTCGAGGCACATGAGCACTCATGGCTACATCATCATTAGAACCATCTTCCTTTGTTGCTGCAGCCTTGGAATCAGAAGCTCCTTTGTCCTTCTTCTTAGGACAAGTGCTGGCGAAGTGTCCAAGTTTGCCACAATTAAAGCACCGAACCTTGGAAAGGTCCCTCTTCTTCTTCCCTTGCTGTTTTCTTTCCTTTGATGCAAGGGCTGCATCATCTTCCTCTTCTTTCTTCACTCTGACTGTCCCACCATTGATATTCTGCTTCTTGGTGATCCTCTTGATCTCCTCTTGGCGGTGGATTGCCCACATGTTTGCCCAGGATGGTAACGCTGCTCTGCCTAGAATATTCTGGACAAATGTTTCCCATTCCCCGGAGACTGCATTCAGGGCAGTCCTTATTAAGAGTCCCTCGTCTGGAGTTGCACCCATGCCAACCAATTGGTCTCGGATGGTCTGAAGTCAGAAAAGGAAAGGATCTATTTCCTCACCCTTTTGCATCTGGAAAAGCCTCATTTGATTCTCTAAGAGCATTTTTCATTGGACAGAGATTCCTTGATACATTGCTTCTAGAGCGACCCACATGTCACTTGCAGTGTTCTTATCGACAATATGTGGTACTACGTGATCCTTCACTCCGTCCATGATCAAATGCTTAGTTCGCGCTTCATTTTCCTTAAATTTCTTTAGAGGATCAAGATCTACAGTCACAACTAGAACACTCGTTGCATGGTCCTTGATGTTGTACTCATCTAGGACTGATAGGATCCGTGCCCTCCAGATGACAAAGTTGGACACACTGCCTAACTTGTACTAGACTCTCAGCCCATGAGAAGCCATCTAGCTCAGATCTGACAGAAACAATACTCTTCCCTCTTTTTGTGGCTACAAAAACTCTGGATCTAGGTTTCTTGGTGACCAGAAACCCTCTAGTAACTGCTTCTTCTGAAAACTGATTTCCCTCTTGGAAATATTCCACCCAAACACAATCGGACAGAACTCTCCGATCACCCTCTTGATCGAATCTCAGATCTATTTGGCTTAGATCTGTTGAGTAGTTGTCTTCCTCTCACCTTTGTTGAGTTAGCTAGGCACAATTATGCACCGACAAAATCTCCACCACACCAGCACTGCTGAAGATTTGAAGCATTGCTTTCGGATCTTAGCAAGGCTTTTCTGCAACAGGAAGAATGATTGGATTGCATCTCACTGACTGGCCCAGCATAGCCTCAACGCTGCTCAGAAGTGGACTGCGTAACCCTAGACTGGGTGACGCAGTCCTTAAGCTGGCCTGGGAAGGATCTACGTAAGCCTGATGGCCTTCTGAATCTGCAGCGTTGCACCTTCCTGGAACTGCGTCCTCCTGCTGCTAAGCTGCCCCTTCCGGATCTCTGCTACTTCTGCTGCTATCCTGCAGAAAAAATATTCTTCAGCTGATTTGCTGGAGATTCAACTTGATTTGCTATCACTCTGATACCATTTGAAAATTCTACTGCAGTATCATGGTTTCCTTTTCCTACTTGATTAAATTATACAAGTTATCTTCAGATATTAGATTCAGAAAATACCAAAGTAAACACAACTAACAGTCTACACATGCAGATCATTTACTGAATATTACGCTCATTTGAACAAAGTGACACACTGATTTTGGACATAAGTTCCCAGAAAAACCCAAAGCGGGAAAACTGGTGCAACATATATGAGGGTTTATTTTATGAAGTAGAATTTGAGTACAACAAATTTGGGTTCCAGATTTGGAAAACTCGACAGAGAATAAAAGAAATCTGCAACTAACCTGTTGTTCCAAGATCAAATATTTGACTGATCCATACCCTCAAACGAGATTTACAATGCTCAGCCCAGATTTGGCCCTAGAAACCCCAGCGCTGCCCCTGAAGCCCCAACGTCAACACTGCTAGGCTCTGCGTGCCACTACGCTACTCAAAGAGGGACTGTGTAACCCCAGAGTGGGTGACGCAGTCCTTACGCTGCCTCTGGAGTCCTCTGGGTAACTTCTGAAGCTCCCTGAAGCTACAGTGCTTCCCCTCCTAGGCCTTCGTAGCATCTACGTAGCGGTTGAATCCCCTGCGCTGCGTAGCCTCTCTGCTCCTCTGCGTTGTTCTTGTTTGTTGCTCCTCTGACTCTTGGCTTTGGGATTAGATCACCCCCTCAACCAATACTACACCTCCTTGTAGAAAACTCCTCCAGAAATTCTTAGCAAACCCTACCCTAGAATTCCAGATCAGTCTCTCAGCTCTGCCTCTGTGTGTGTGTCTCCAACTAACCCTCAAGCCTTTCTCTTATACTTTTTCAATGATCTCATCAACAACTGAGATTAAAAGACTGCTTGATCTGTGTCTTTTAGAACATTTCAACACATGTGTTAATTAATTCACTTTAATTATTTGATTTTCCTAAGTTTAGACTTAGGAAATCCATTAAAATAATTAATTATTTGAATAAATTGAACACTAGCTGAAATTTCACAAAACACTTTCTAGGTTTTGGAGTTCAAGTGTGTCTTAGCCCCTGCACAAAATTTAAGGGTTAGAGCACACCCGTTGCTACACCAACTACTCAAAATGTCAACATTTTGCCGTGAACACTTTGAGTCAACATATGGTTGATCCTCACCACATTCACTAGATTGGTGCCAAGAATCTATTGAGATATCTTCGGGGCACAATCAACCATGGGCTGAGATACATTGTTGGGAGTTTGAGACTCCATGGATATACTGATGCCGATTGAGCTGGCAGTGTGGTGGATCGCAAGAGCACATCTGGATGTTGCTTCACCTTGGGTTTTGCTTCGATATCTTGGATGGGTAGGAAGGAGAAGTTAGTGGCTTTGAGCACCATTGAGACCGAATACATTACAACGAGTATGGCCTGTTGTGAAGTTGTTTGGTTGAGAAAGCTCTTTAGTGAGCTATTTGAGCATGTGCTAGATACCACCATTATCCTTTGTGATAACCGGAGTGGGATTCGTCTTTTTGAGAATCTCCTGTTCCATGATCGATCCAAGCATATTGATATTAGGTACCACTTTATCCGGGATATGGTACAGCAAGGCGCCGCAAGGCTCGATCATATAAGAACTGATGAACAGGTCGCGGATATTCTCATGAAGCCCCTGGGGCAGGTCAAGTTCCTAACCTTCCGTGGGAAGCTTGGAATCGTGGAAATACCCTATTCTGAGGCAATGTTTTAAAAACCGGAACCGGTGACCGGACCGGTGGCCTAATGAACCGGGTTTCTAACCGGAACCGGTCTAACCGGGAGCGGTCAGATGCCAATGAACCGGTTTTAAAAAAATACATTAAATAATTATTTTTTTAATAAAAAAAACTATTTTTAATATTTGCAACCATGATTCCAAGCCAATAGAGACAAAATATGTAAAGTTTTCTCATTTATATACCATGCAAAGGTGAATATATCAAAATGGCACCGAGTGCAATACATATCATCGAAAAATACATAAGCAATGAGGCTCCAAATTGCCCATAAAGTCCAAAAACAATGCTACAAGCTATGAGGCCATTGGCATAATACAAGACTACATATTAGTGATCAACAACATGATCACTCCTCATCATGATCAAAATCATCACCACTACTAGACAAGGGATCATCAACATGAGCTAAATAAATAATATGGCTCAAAGTTTGAGGACTCCTAAAACTCCTCTACAACTTTAGTAGTAGTAGTAGTAGCAAAAATAGACATCAAAACTACAAATCACCGAGCAACATGGTCTCTCATGAAACTCATCATTGATTCATCGCTACTAGAAATGGGATCATCAACAAGAGATACATAAACATCATCTAGCTCAAAGTCTTCAGACTTGGATTGCTCAACCTTATAACATGATAGAAATTGAAAAAGTTTAACATGCCTAACCAATGATTTTGGTTTGAGTGAAGGGTTCATTTCCTCAACCTTAAAATTGGATAGAAAAAGATTAGCATGTCTAACTAGTTGTTTAAATGTTTTCCTTTGATTGAAGGGTACATCAAGGTTCTTAAAGGACTTCATGCTCTTGATCAAATGCCAATATCATACCCTTACACATGATAGAATCAAATGGGAACATTGCAAATTCCCAAACCATGAAACCCCGAAAACCATTAAGTCTGCTGAATTTTGAGTGAAACCTAAAATTCTAGTTTCTCCATATGAAATCCAATGAGGTCGAAACCACTCTTAAACATCCTGAGTCATTTCATGGTAATGTTAAAAATTTAAGTAAAAGTAGGATGAAAATGAAAAATAAAGGAAATGTCACTTTTACTTTAAGAATTTAACATTACCATGAAATGTCAATGCTTCCCTTACCTCCACATCAGCCCTAAAACTCATTTCTGGCCGTGCGTGGGTCCACATAGGGAAAGAGTAGCTAAATGAACCCCCCCATTAGCTCCAAATCAGCCCTAAAACATAACTGTCGCCGAAAATGTGGGTCCACGGATGAGTTAGCACCTAACCGGCCGGTTAGGAACGAAACCGGCCGGTTTATGCATAAACCGGCCGGTTCCGTTCCTAACCGGCCGGTTAGGTCCGGTTTTTCTCAAAAATTGGCGAAGGGTGGTGTTTGGCCGGGTTTTTTGGCCGGTTTCAACCGCCGAGCAGTCTAACCGGCCGGTTTGGCCGGTTTCAACCGCCGAGCAGTCTAACCGGCCGGTTTGGCCGGTTTCCGGTTCAAACCGGCCGGTTTTTAAAACACTGTTCTGAGGGTCCTGCTTGAGTTGGACTATGAGCTTTGGGAGCTCCAAGGGGCTTAGGGATAGCTTCTTGGAGCTATAAGCACACATGGGGCTAGGCTTGTCGAACCTTGTTGTGCTTCTGCCCCACCGTTATGATATTGAGTTGGTTCACCTCTCTTTGATCTATGCCTCACTCACATCCTACCGATGGAGTTTTGGACTCATGGGAAGTACCTCTCATTTGGCCAATGAGGTGGGAAATGTGGATAGAGACCAATAGCAAGACCGATGGACGCATCGGTGATTTCCGTACTCTCTATGTCTAGGATGGCACGTGTCGAATGCCTTGATTTGGGATCAAGTATGATGAGGTTCTTACCTCTAAACTGACTTTGGGTCAGTAAACTAACTTCGGGTTAGTATGAGACTCTTTTTGAGTCCAAGAGAGGTTTCAACCTCTAACCTGACTTCGGGTCAGCTGAGTGTGATGTCTTTGTGACTCACCTTTTGTTTTACTTGCGAAGAAGAGCAAGCAAAGCAAATACGACAGGATGACGCATGATGCTATATGATGGTACACGATGGTACTGATCTCTGGATGGCACAGGTGGATAGATGCAGTTCTCCTTAGTTGAGAAGGAGTGTTAATTTTGGGCAACTAGGTCCAAACTCCATGTTGCATTGCTCATATGATGATGATTATATTTTTGTTGGATTCCTCTTTCGCAGAGGTGCAAGATTGATCTAAAGATCATCTTGTTTGGATGAGCAGAACATATATTTTTATTTTATTTTCCACTCATGTGCAAGGTCGGCCAAATTTGTTATGTAGGCTCACAAGCCTAATAGATGTGTCAAATACTCTCACTGATGGATATAAATTGAAGAGACTTGGAGATCATTTGCTCATCAACTCATCACACATTCTCTCTTGTGATCTGATTGGTTTGATCAGCCTTTGGAGGCCTCTTTCCTTCACACGTGCAGAGCTGAAGCTGGGTAAATCTGTGGACTGGTTTTACGGTTGTTTGCTGTGCGTTGACCAGCGTTGACCGTGGTCAACCCTTGATGTTTTGACCTCCAAACTTTGCAGTAAATCCGATTTTTGAAGGCCGTATTGCTGGGCACAAAAATTGAGGAAGGAGCACTTTGACCAAAGCCCTAAATCTGCAACGTTGACTTTCTGTGCTGGCTTTCTATTGACCAGCATTGACTTTTGATGAGCTGTCTTTGAGGGGTGTGTGTGTGACACTTGGAGGGTTGGCTGATCTAAGAAATACTTTGCTAGCTGATGCATCCTGTTGACTGCCGTAACGCACACTATCCTATATCTTTGCTGGACAAGAAAAATTGTAAAATCTGATCTATATTGTTGGCCTGTCTTCTGTTGATCTATTATTGTGTTCTATCAGCATTTTACTTTCAGGTTTATGTGATTGCTAAATTGAATCGGACCTAAGAAAGATTGAAGTAAATTTGCATTAAGCATAGAACATTCCATGTTTGTCTAACATTTTTACTGATTATAGCTTACGAGAGTCAAATAGGCTACTGAGTCATTCTCTAGAAGTGATAATTTGGAAAAGGACATTGCCAATGCTTTAAAACTCATTGTTAATCTATGGTAATTGTAATTGATAATGATTACATGGTTATGGTCAAGTAGTCAATGAGCAATGGTTTAGGTATGTATGATGGGTCACTTATTGTAGTTGGTTGTAAATAATATAGATTGGGTCAACAATATCATTCTTTTTATTGGTGCCCTAACATGTCATACATCAATGTCAAGAAGATGAACGGCAAATTTAAATACCTCACAAAGGGTGAATTTACAAGATTGTAAACGATACATAAGACACTAAGATCTAAAGTGGCATGTATGACCCATAGTTAAGCCAATTTATAAATTTTCATGTTAAATAGTTTTTCATATTACGGGGGAGTGTGAATAATACAAGAACTAATTAAGACAAAAGGAGACAACCAATCGACTTCTCTGCAAAGGAAACAACTATTTTAGGCCTCCACTGTAGCAGATTATTGGAAGTATTCTAGATCACTATATGGGGCTTTGTGTGTAATTAGATGGTTATAACTTATAGATAATGATAGATGCAAATCTCTTTGTCTGCGGGTTTTCACCAACATATCTCTTTGTAATTTATTTAGTTAATATGGTATAAGAGATAATTTAGTTTTTACATAGTACCCTCTCTTGTATTTCGAACTATAACAATCATTCATTGTGATGGCTATAACTATAACAATTGTTCATGGTGGTGGCTGTTATTTAAAAGGAGTGATCTCAATTGATCCAAATATATCATGTTTGGTGTGTAAGTGGGGTTATAATTAGTGCAATTTATCTATTTCTTGAGATTTATTAAATTAAATTCTTTTACTTTCTTTTAATTGCACATAATATACTACAGATAAATTTCATTGTGAAATGTATGTTTGCATATAGTACTCCCATCTTTTTTTCATGCACTTCTATTTTTGTTAAGGTGATGGAAAAGGGCCATTTCAAGCTATATAGTAAAAAGGAGGCAGATATTGCAGCTTCATCAGATTATCTCCTCACTCTTCCAATATCTGTGGATGAGTCACAGGTGCAAATTTTGTCCCTTAGTTATTTTGCAGTGTTCATATCAGTATATAGTAGTAATTATTTTTCTTTTCTAGCTCTTCAAAGTGTATCATCTTCTAATATTTCATGTGGTGTTTGCATGGGGTTGTTTTGTAATTTGGGGCTGCAGTTTGATTCCCGAATGTTGACAAGATATTTCCAGGAAAATCCTCATGAAAATCTTCCTCAATTTGCAGACAAGGTATTTGATAAGTTTCCATATACTTGACTTTGTGGATGATGCCATGTGGCTGTATGATTGGGCTTGTAAATTGGTTATTGTTTTTTATTGATATCAAAGATGCTCCCATGTGGTCCCATTTTCCTAGAACTCATAAAAAGCAGAGATGATATTGTTATTACAAAAGCTGACCATATTTACCCAATAGATTACATGGTATGTCCTACTATTTTCAATCGTTTTAGTTCTATTGGCAGTCAATTTATATGTGCAATAAATTTTGTTTCATTTATATGTCGACTCAGAGTTACTGTATATTTGTGAAGTGCTTTGCACACTATATGCAGTCTTAGATTTTTTGAAGTAGATGAACCTATCCTAAATTATCTTATCATTCTAGAATAAAACTTACAAATTAATTTACAAACATGCATTTAACTTAAACCATTACATACTATATTCAGAAATGTGAAATGTGCAGGTTACAATCCATATATGTAATCACAGGATTTAGATTTTATTGTAATGATACCTTATTGTGATTGAGTCAAACTAAGTTCAGTGAATGATTACTGTTCTTATAAATCTAAAATTGAAATTTATACATACTGTAATAAAATTCACTCTTAACCAATACAAAGTTACATTCAATCCTTAGACTATTATCTATTGAAATTGTGAATGTTGAAATAACAGCTTACAATCATACGCCCAATTACAGGATTCAAGCCTCTCCCTCTAGCACAGTTTCGATGATAGTCAGCAAGTGAATGCTTCTCTGTAGATTTTAAACCAACTTGTAAATTTCATAATATATAAAGAAACTAAACAAGATTTGAAAATAAATTGAAGATACACACACATCAAACTAAAAATATAAACAACAACAAACTCAAAACTGGGCCCCTTCCTCCTTCGGGGATTTGTTGTTAAAGAAGACACTCACAGACTAAAAGGATTAATGGAACACCGAAATCTGGATCAAATCATCTTTTATTAAAATCAGAAGTCCGAAATCAAAATACAGATTACATATATCAAATTTCTCTTTTCTCCCTTTGTCTGTTCTTCTTTGTACATTCACATATTTATCTATGATATTAAACCATTCGCAGTTTGGAACTTTGGATAACTTGTGATCTTCCTTGATGTTAGTTTCTTAATAACACAACAAAATAACCAATGTTCCAACAAGTCCCCTGGAGCTGGGGGTGAGGGAGCAGGGAAACGCGGGAGCGGCCTATGCAAAAGCTCCCTATCAATTTTTAGGAAACGTGGGGGGATGTCGGGGTCATAAAAATTATAAAATATAAAAATATATGATGTATCATTGAAAATTTAATATTTATAATGTAACTGTCTTTATGTTTATCATTATATAACACTTACATCATGAAATATATATGATAAAATTATAAATCGATGAATCATATAACTGAAGCAAATTTAAAAGTTAAAAGTAAAACATACATCATACAATCATACTATCATACATGTAAGTTTGTGACTTTATAATCATATAATGTAACTACTAACAATGTACAATGAAAATAAAGTCTAAGACTTCATATTATATCAAAATTCAAAATAAAGTTTAAAACTGAAGTCTACAACTCAAGTCTGAAACAGAAAACTTAAAAGCAAATAAGTTAATAACATAACATATGAATATCAAATGATATCATTATAAATGAGCATAATTTCTCAAGGTAATGCCCCACTAGTCTCTGCATCCAGCTGCTGCACGAATATATCAGGATCAACCATGTCACCATCTGAATCAAAATCACTTGGATTCTCAAACATGCTAAATGGCACACCAACCAACCCCATCTGTGTCTCATCAAGTCTTTCCTCCATATCAACCTGTGCATCATCCTTCAGATCAACATCCCATCGTGTTGTTGGTCCCTTCAAATGCTCAGGTGTCTTCCTATGCTCAAGATGTAGGACACTCTGAACAACAACTAATTTCTCAGCTCTTTTAGAGGTAAGCATGTTCCTCTTGATAGAGTGGATGAAACTATATGTGGACCAATTCCTCTCTGCTGCAGAGGAACTAGCAATCTGAGACAACAAACGCATAGCTAGGTGTTTGAGATCTGGAGCACCATCCCCATTCATCCTCCACCAACTAACCGGGTCATTTTGCGCTAGATCTATGCGATCTGCCCAAGCACCATGTGTGTTGAAGGGGCAAGTAAGAGATGCAAATTGAACAAACTGTCTTCGCAACTTTGCCCCCTTCTCCTCACTATACATTTGTGCAATTGCAGCTAGGAAGCCATTCTTTACCTTTCGATCATCAATAGGAGGCACACTCCTAGGCCTTTCAACATACCATTTTGGGTTTAATGCATATGCTGCCATGTGCAAAGGTGTGTTCATGTGATCCCACCTACGCTGAATGATGGGTTGAATTTGGGATGTATAGAACTCTAATGAGGGCTCCCTCTACTGAATGGCTGCCTTCACACGACCCAACATGCTATCAAAGGTCTCATTAGATTTCTCCAAGACTAGGAGAATCCGAATCAGTGTAACGAATGACCTTCAAAATAGGGCCCAAGAATGACACCAAATAAGCACAATCCACCCACCAATCATTGTCCAACACCTGAAGCCTGACCTTCTTCGTTGACTCTGTCTTTGTGTAACAACCCGTTCTCGAGTTATACACAATGATATTAGCGTGTGTACGGTATAGACATTTGATAGTTACACCTGCCTATCTCGCACACATCGCACTAGTACACTTAACTACTAATATCAAGCTTACCTAAGTTAGAAATTAATGATAAGGTTTCAGATTAAAATTCATATTGATTTAGCATAAAGTATATAAAAAGGATTAATGAAAAGAAAAGAAATTTTTAATTAATTAAAATACATACATATACTCAAAGTTGAGTTAAATATTATAACATAAGCCTTAATCTTAAATATACTCTAAAGTCAAGCCGTATACTTCTAAACAGATTAAATAAACACAAAGATCACACCTCCTCTTTAATGCCACTGACATCTCCTTAAATGATAATCGTACCATCCTTTAAGAAGACCTTATCTTGCTGGAGAAGAGGCGGTGAGGAGGTTGAATGGCGGTGGGGAAAATTTATATAAGGAAGCTGATTCGAAGGAAGGGGGGGGGAACTTGGGGCTGATTACCAAATGATATGATGAAAGGAAAGAATTGTACTAAGGAGGAGTCTCTGTTCTTCTTGGAAATCTGGGCACGGGGGCAGAGGAGACATCCTCTGGGTCTGGGATTGTTCCCGGATTGGCTGGGAGGACTTGATTGTTTCGGTGAACTGTTTAACTATCCACAACATCACACAGCATCAGCATCACGGGAGGAGAGTCACCATTAAAATCATCAACTGTGTTCCAGGTATTTCTTTTATGTATAGAATTGTTTCTCAATTAAATTTCACTGCTGATTTTCATTGAAATACCTTACTGCTGAATATATACTTAGATTAATATTGGTTTTAAATTAAATTTCTGTGTATGGAACCTTACATTTGGTATCAGAGGGCATATTCAAACCCTCTTTACGACCTTATAGGCCCATTAAAAGCTGCTGCTGGTATAAACCAGTCTCTGGTTGTTCCAAATCTAAAGCTGCTGCATAAACAAATACTTTTATACATTAACTAAACTGCAACAATTGCTGGTTCCTCATCAGCATTCCAGGATTCTGTTTCTTATCAAACTGATCTAGGAGTCTTTCACCGAAATTATTGTTGAAAGAATGAGATAGAAGCCCTAGTAATCAAGATAAACTTAGTAGGAGAGGTATGATGAGGTTTCCAGCATTGACTGGTTTCAGAAAATATTGTGTAACGTTACAAACGATGAGCTCTTTCGGCAATTTCTGTTGTTGCATAACCTGTACAGGACAGAAGCAATTCGACCTTAATATACAAAATACAGAGCAATTCCGTCCTGGCTACAATACTCATATTTACTTTTCAAAAAGGAACGAAGCCAAGATAGCAGTTATAATTGAAATGGGTATCAATTGACCCTATGCCAAATTGTAGTCTCTGGACAGTGATTTAAGACTGCCAAAACAACATCAATAATTGATGATTAGACGAATCCTTAAAACAGATAGGTATTCAAAAATAATAACATTTTTCTTCTAAGCAGAATCAATCAACTGACAAACTCATGTCTAGATTTACTTTTCATTTGACACTGGAATATGTTTGCCTTTTCACGTATTATAAGCTTTATCCTTTGGGACAGAGCTTTTTCCAACACCCGGTTGTCAAAAGAGAAGACCTAGATAGAGTTCTTCAAGATATTTCTTCATCCTTGTTATGAACCAACAAAACTCTGGCATTTTAGAGAATCAGAAAAACGAGAGCTAAGTGATTCATCAGTCGAACATTCTGCTTCATCTCCATGTCTATCCTGTGTGTGACATACGTTTTCTTCATTTGGAATGTCAACCCCTGTTAAGCCAAAACTGCAAACTCAAAATTTTTTTGCATTAAAAGTCAAGAAAAGATTTAATATGGCTCAAGCTGACCGGTTAACCAAACTTTTTTCATCCTCATAGTTGACATTCCCCAGCAAATGAGTAAGTACATGGCTTGTCTCTACAGCCTTTCTCACAGTAAGATTGTGAGCATGGCTCAAGCATTGAAAGCTTGATAATACTTTTAATTTTGAACAAATGTTCTCATAGATTTCCATAGTAAATATCTATTGGATAAATAAGTCAGCAGTCTCATCACCATGGCCTAATTTCTTGTTCCTACTTTCTTGGTTGAATTGAACTAATTAGCGCAGACTCTATTATTAAGAAACACCCTAAACCTGTACACACTACTGTAAACTTGGAGAAAAACTTAAATACGGACTGTGCTCCAACTATACGGTTAGGGAGGAAACACTATGGAAAACTGATATCCTTAAGCATCTTCAGGTACATTTTGGAGTTATTTTCCTTCAGCAGTCATGCACAATGTTCTTATGCTGTTGAAGCATCTGGAATGATATATGCTAGAGATTATAAGGATCTATCCAGGCTAGTTGGTTGCTAATAAAGGAGTAAAAATCATACTAGGGACTGCCAGAAAACATACACAACAATAACAGTAGCTTGATGAAAAAAAATAAAAAATAAAAAAAAATAACACAGGCTTAACTGGTCACAAAAACATTCTCAAGGACTAAACAGTGCAGAGCTTTAACCGATCAAGCCATCGTGCATCAAGGACTAAACAATACAGAGCGAAGTCATTTGCAAATATAATTAGTTAACAGGCATGTAATGCAAATTAAAAATCCACTGGGAAATCAAGCCTACACCGTGCTAGAAAACTAAACCTCGAGACTTCAAAAAAGAAATATATTTCTGATGCGTAACCGCTTTTTAAAGAAAACAACGATCCTGCAAGCAAACACCTGCGTACACCCAAGCTTCCAATCCTTATCAAACCGATAGTGTGGCAAACCAGAGTTTAATAAGTGGACAGCGAATAGGATAGATGACGTGGATCATATAAATTGCGTGGCACCAATTTGATGCGGTGGAGCCGTCAACGCACATTTGCGTTCGATTGGAAATTGTTTAAAAATTTTCAAAGGGGCGGATTGAGGAATGCTGCGGACAGGATTTGAAGTCCGGTCGGGGGCTCCACCAGCCGGCGCGAATGGCGTTTTTTTTATTTTTTTAAACATGTTATATGTCGAAATCTGCTAGCAATATATGTCACTTGCCCGAATATAGATATAGCATCTAAATTTAAACCGCACCCCAATGATAAACTTGCCGCCGTTTTTTTTTTTTCCACTGTCATATAATATATAGTTTAAAAGCCATGGCGTGAAATATAGGTGAAATTATAATGCTGGGTGAAAATAGCCGTGAATAAAATTATATGGCCGTGAAATTTACCGTAAGTAAAACAATGAAACGTGGGTTGAGGTTAGAGTTTGACGTCGTGATCTCACCCCAACACTCAGCGTATTCACCATTTTGCGAACCCCTGCACAAATATTATTTAAACGATCTATCTGTTGTGTCGTAATATATATATATATATATATATATATATATATATATATTCATTCCAAACCAAAATGTTACCAAACTACGGGATTCATGCACTTTGCAACTATATCGATTATTGTATAACCGACTATTGATACCATAAAAAGGGGCTCGACAGGGTCTGAACCCACGACCCCTATAAAAACATATCTATTGGTTTAATCAATATACCAACATATTCATTGGTTTAACATATTCTGTTGCAGTGGATCACCCAAACGGTCTTTCTGTGTTGTGGTAGTTGTTTAAACGTCATCCTTCTGTGGAAAGTAACGACGACACGCACGTGCATGCAATCTATACTGTGAATAGATTTGAAGGGGAATGACGCCCTCGCCTTCAGCACTAGATATATATATTTGTAATTGATCGGAGATAGTTGTAATTGATCTGAGTTGGTACAGCTCATAGTATTGCATACCTGCACAAAAGAATGCAGCAATGGCTGACATAAAGCCTAACAATGTTGTTGATGTCAAATTTTTTGCTGAAAGTTCCAGATTTTGGTCTAGCAAAATTATCATATAGAATGAAAACTTGCATCTGCATAGATCATATAGAAACAGTGGGTAATGGTGCTCCGCGGATGTTTCAGTGAATCTGTGGACCTGTGACTCACAGTTCTGATGTTTACAGCTAGGGTATATTGGTTATGGACATGGTGGTGAATGGAACAACACTGACATTGGTAATAGCAAGAGTAGATCAAGCAAATTCCTCTAGAGTGGGTTTTTAAGCAAGTGGAGAACGGTGAATTTTGAATCTAAACCTGGCTTCTCCTCAACCATCATGCATCCTACCCACCATAAGGCAAGGAATACAGGTAGAGTACAATAGGTTCCATCTTGACTCTATTTGTAGCTTATATATTTATGGAGATATAAAGTATCAATAACTGCTCACTCACACAACTAACTAACCCTCACCTACTCGGATTTCATAGGTTATATTCTTATGGAATCAATAGAAATTGTTGAAGACAAAGTAGCTCTTGTTGAATTAAATGATACTCTTGTTCACTAACTATACCTCTTCTTTCATAACAGCAGGAAAGCCCGAAAATGTGTAGAATCAAGCTGATAGTAAATTGAGCAATGCCATTCCCTTAGAGTTTGATTTTATACAAGATAGACTTGAAAAATTGTACTTTAACTCATTTATTGCCCTTCTGTAGCTGCATCTAGGAATAAAACGTTCTAGACAAGTTATAAACTAACACTTTGATCGATGAAAACCCAGCATTCCACTCTAGATTTAGTAAGCATACATTACCCTGCATAGGACAAGGAGGTTGCGTTGCCACCCTCCTTGACCTTGGTACCAGTAAGACCTGCCTGTAGGTAAAATAGCAAAAGAACTATACCCGTATGCCAGCTCAAATCTTACGAAAATTATATTTTGTCAGTCTGAAAATTTATCCACTCCTCATGAATTTATTATCTATTTCAGGGAAAAATTACCATGATTAACACGTACCAAAGGCGGCAGCGCCGCCACCTCCACCTTCACCATCGCCTTCACCACCATCAAGATCGCCGTCGGCACCTGTTGCCCCGACGATCTCACTACTGTGATGAGCTCATTAGAAGCCATTATGGAAACCTTGAAAGGGTCGCAGTCGACCAGGAACAAGGAGGAGCGACGTCAGTCAGAAGAAAGACATTCAGAAAGGCCGAAGGATTTTGATGACAAACCTCACAGAGAAGATATTTCACGGGAACTGCAAAAGATTAAACTCTCGGAATTCTCTGGAGGACGAGCTGGAGAACATGCCGAAGCATGGTTGGAAGGGATGATCAGATGCTTCACATTAAGAGAATATTCTTCAACGTCTAAAACAAAGATCTCTGTATTCCAACTGAGGGGGAATGCTTTGATTTGGTGGGGGAATATGGAAAAACAACTGCATCTCACTTCAGATACCGTTCCTTGGGAGTTGTTTGTGGACCGATTCCGTGCGAAATACTTACCGCCTTTCTTTCAAGAGCAGCAAGCCGGTGCCTTCCATACTCTAACCCAAGGGGGTAAAACCGTGGAAGAATACGAGACCAAGTTCATGGAACTTGTGAAATATGTTCCTTATCTAGACACGGATGAACGCCAAGCCGAGCGTTTCGTATTTGGGTTAAATCCTCGGATCAGAGCCATGGTAAGAATGTGGAAGCCACCGACGGTGGCGGAGGCAGTTGGATGTGCTCGTTATGCAGAAGAACATCTGGGGATAAAAAGGGATTTCAGGCCAGTTGAATCAATACCGCAGGCATTTACAAGAAAGACTCCCCGAAATTTCTTCCGAGGAAATAACTCGAGACCACCTCCTTATGGTAACAGGTTTACCCCAAGAGGAGCGGGGGCAGGAGCTCCCAGGACCATAAATGCAATAGCTTCCGGGTCCTCAAACATCAGTACTTGGAGGTCTCGAGGCACTGGTAATCGGGGAAGGAATGGGAGAGGAAGCAGCACCAGGGGACAGAGCTCTTGGCCGGGGATTGCTCAGTCAAACGCAAAAGGACCAACCCGAGTGGACTGTTGGGGATGTGGAGGACCCCATCTTCGACGGGATTGTCCGGAGAACTCTCGGCGAACAAGAAAAGAACCGTCATCAGATGCTCAAAGCAATCACAGAATCCATGCTGTCGTCAACAACAACCAAACAGCGTATCAATCCACGGTAGTGGAATCTTTAGGTACAATCAATGGAATAAAACTCAAAATCTTGTTTGACACTGGAGCTACTGATAGTTTTTTTCATCTTATGCATTGAATAAATGTGGGTTGGCAGCCTGCAAACAGGACGATTTTAGACAGGTAGAAATGGATTCAGGAGACCTTCAATCGGTAGAATTAAGTGTGGAGGATTGCAAAGTTGATCTAGGAGTCTGTGTGACCAAACTAAAAGTATATGTCACAGCTCTAGGTACTTACGACCTGGTGATAGGAATGGATTGGTTAGAGTCTCATCGAGCATGGGTAGATTGTTCCGGGAAAACAATACTTTGTGTAAATGATATGGGTGAGACAATCCAAATTCAAGGAATTAAGAGAAAAGTATCCTTGCGTTTCATCTCAGCGATGCAAATGAAACGGTGTTTAAGGAAAGGTTGTCAGGTGTATGCAGTTCAAGAGGTAAGCAGAGAAAAATGGCCTTCTTTAGATCAGTATCCGACTCTATCAGAATTTCCGGATGTTTTTCCAAAAGAATTACCTGGACTGCCTCTTCGGAGAGAGCTAGACCTCACCATTGAATTGAAACCTGGTACGGAACCTATATCTAAAACTCCTTACCGAATGACTGCCCCGGAACTTTAAGAGTTGCAAATACAGCTAAAAGAACTGTTAGATGTAGGGCACATTCGACCCAGTGTTTCACCATGGGGTGCTCCTGTAATCTTTGTCAAGAAAAAAGATGGTTCATTACGACTGTGTGTGGACTATCGAGATTTGAACCGAGCCACGGTAAAGAATAAGTATCCAATGCCTTGCATTGACGACCTTTTCGATCAAATGAAAGGAGCTACAATATTTTCAAAGATCGATCTGCGATCGGGTTATCATCAACTCAGGATTAGCGAGAGCGATATTTCTAAGACTGCATTCCGAACTCGTTTCGGGCATTATGAATTCATTGTGGTGCCATTTGGGTTGACCAATGCACCTGCAGTCTTCATGAACCTTATGAATAGCGTTCTCCGCAAATATCTCGACAAATTTGTACAAGTTTTCCTGGACGATATTCTCATTTACTCTAAGAATGAGAAGGAGCATGAAAAGCATCTTCGGATAGTGTTATCTTGTCTCAGAGAGCACAAGTTATATGGAAAATTATCCAAATGCGCTTTCTTCCAGAAGGAAATCCATTACTTAGGTCATATCATATCAGGCGAAGAAATTTCTGTAGATCCTGAAAAGGTAAATACAATCAGGGAGTGGCCGATACCTAAGAATGCACATGAGGTGCGTAGTTTTATGGGTTTAGCAGGTTACTACCGAAGGTTTGTGGAGGGATTCTCCAAAATTGCAAAACCAATCACAAACTTTCAGCGCAAGGGTGTTAAGTATGAATGGACTGAGGAATGTGATAAAGCTTTTTCTGAACTTAAGCGATTATTGACTAGTGCACCGATTTTGCGAGTACCGGATATGGATAAAGATTTCACTGTGTGTACCGACGCATCTAAGCAAGGGTTAGGTGCAGTTTTAATGCAGGAAGGAGGCGTAATCGCATACGCTTCGAGAAAATTAAAAACACATGAAGAACTTTATGCTACGCATGATTTGGAGTTAGCCACGATGGTCTTAGCTTTAAAGATGTGGAGACATTACTTGGTGGGGAGAAACTTTGTGCTTAAAAGTGACCACCAAAGTTTGCAGTATTTATTCACCCAGAGAGACTTGAATGCAAGACAAAGACGATGGAGTGAACTCCTAAGCGAATACGATTTTGTGATTTCATATATCAAGGGGAAGGAGAATGTTGTAGCAGATGCATTAAGTAGAAGACCTCGAATATTCTCCCTCGTACCCATCAAAGTGAACTTGAGAAATCAAGTGCTTGAACATCTTGTAAGAGATAGTTGGTACTTGAAAGTAAGGTCAGGGCTCGAAAGCAACCATTCGAAGGAACCTAAGTTCGAAGGGCATGATTTGGAGGAGGACGGAATTCTACGATTTCACGGAAGGATGTATATACCAGACAGTGGAGATCTCCGAAACACCATCTTGAAGGAAGCACACCGAGTAGTATATTGTGCACATCCTGGGGTAAAGAAGATGTATGCTGACACCAAGAGACTCTTCTTCTGGTCAGGCATGAAAAATGACATTGTCCAATTTGTTGCTAGGTGCCTTGAATGTCAGCAGGTAAAAGCTGATCATCGTCACCCAGCAGGTCTCTTACAACCTCATGATATCCCTATGACCAAATGGGAGATAATTTCTATGGATTTTATCGTTGGGCTGCCTCTTACGCAACAAAAGCATAATGCCATTCTGGTTGTAGTGGATAGATTAACAAAAAGCGCCCATTTCATCCTAGTAAGAGATACTTATGAAGTAGCTGACGTAGCACGGGTATTCATAAATGAAATTATCAGATTTCATGGAGTACCTAAGAAAATCATATCCGACAGAGATCCTCGGTTCACATCAAGGTTCTGGAATTGTATGCAGTCGGCCTTGGGAACTCAGTTAAATTTGAGTACAGCCTATCATCCTGAGACCGATGGACAGACAGAAAGGGTAAATCAAGTACTCGAGGATATGCTAAGGATGTATGTTATGGACCAACAGTCACGCTGGGAAAAGTACTTACCCTTGGTAGAATTTGCTTACAACAATAGCTATCACAGCTCAATCAGGATGCCGACATTTGAAGCATTATACGGAAGACCTTGCAGAACGCCGTTGAGTTGGGACAGGTTAGAAGATCGAATAATCGTCGGACCAGACTTGATCCAAGAGATGGAGGATCAGGTAAAACTGATTAGACAACGGTTAAAAGAGGCTCAGGATAGACAGAAAAGTTATGCGGACACTCGCAGGACAGATAGAAGCTATGTGGTAGGAGATCAGGTTTTCATCCGCATCAGACTAAATAAGAGCACCATTCGGTTTGGGAGGGGGACAAAATTATCCCACCAGTTTATAGGACCGTTTGAAGTCCTGGAAAAAGTTGGACTTGTCGCTTATCGTCTTGCACTGCCACCCCACCTGCACAAAAGTCATAATGTATTTCATGTATCTGCCTTACGACACTATATTGCTGATAAATCTCATGACCTTCAATGGAAGGAACTGCAGGTATCGGACGAGGGAATCCTAACGGTTGAACCATTACGTATTCTGGAACGTAGGGTTCGACAGCTCAGGAACCGCCGGATAGACCAAGTGAAAGTCCAGTGGGACAAGTATAGTCCTGGATCAGCGACTTGGGAGGATGCTGAGACTTTTTGCCAGAATTACCCTAGCTTATGCTAAATTTTGAGAACTGAAAACTTTTATGTATATGACTGCTCTATTTTGATACTTGACATTTTGAAACACTATGTAAAGATGAGTTTTTACTTTGCTGGTACATGGATACCCATAAAGCTAGAATGCTACTTCACTCTACTGATACAGGATATATGTTGTTTGTTTAAAATTTACTGGTGCATGGACACCGATATGCAATATGTCATTTAAATTAACATTGCAAGAATGTGAAATCATAGATTAGACATTATAGATGAAAATATCTATCAATTTATTTCATTGCATTTCAAATATAATTCAAGGAAAAGAAATAAAAGAGTAACTACATTTTGAATATGAAAAGTGAAACATATGGGTATACAGATTGAAAATGGTTAAAGCAATGCATCATAAATAGAACATGAATGAACTAAACAGAAGCAGCATCTGAAATGAGAAATTTTATTGAACATATGGATACCTATGTGAACAAATTTTATTTTTATATATATAAGTTCTAGGATTGATATCATACATATCAAAGTATTTTGAATACGTAGAGGTTGTTATATGGGTAACAATTGGTTATGAACAATATAGATGCATATGCTGTAATATGTGTACGAGTGCTTACATTGCAAATTATGTACCAGTGAGTATCATGTAGAAAAACAGAGTACCGAAGCAATCTACGTGATGACAGATTTCCAAGAACAGCTGAGACTCCCCGAGATCCCACGATAGGGTGTTGACCCTGGTCCTACTGGGAGGAGTGGATGTGTTGCCCACTATTTATCCTCCAATCCCTAGAGTCATGGGAGGACTGTGCGAGTCACGCTCCCCTAGACGTGTGATGATGACTGCCGGATGCCTACAAACATGTCAGGTCAATGTAATCGACACTGATATCATTTGAGGTCTATGAATGGATCAGTAAAAATGATGCCATGGCATATTCCTGTAGAGGATGGATAGGATGAGAGTGGAAGAGATTAGGAAGGATAGGATGATTTAGAATAGTTTGGAGATTCGGATGAGATGGGAAGTAACAATTAAATTACCAATACATACTTATTCAAACAGAAATGCAAATCTTAAAAAAAAACAATATTGATATGAGTATATGAAACCCTGAACTTCGGGAGGAAGTTTTTTTGAAGGGAGGAAGTATGTAACAACCTGTTCCCGAGTTATACACAATGATATTAGCGTGTGTACGGTATAGACATTTGATAGCTACACCTGCCTATCTCGCACACATCGCACTAGTACACCTAACTACTAATATCAAACTTACCTAAGTTAGAAATTAATGATAAGGTTTCAGATTAAAATTCATATTTATTTAGCATAAAGTATATAAAAAGGATTAATGAAAAGAAAAGAAAATTTTAATTAATTAAAATACATACATATACTCAAAGTTGAGTTAAATATTATAACATAAGCCTTAATCTTAAATATACTCTAAAGTCAAGCCGTATACTTCTAAACAGATTAAATAAACACAAAGATCACACCTCCTCTTTAATGCCACTGACATCTCCTTAAATGATAATCGTACCATCTTTTAAGAAGACCTTATCTTGTTGGAGAAGAGGCGGTGAGGAGGTTGAATGGCGGTGGGGAAAATTTATATAAGGAAGCTGATTCGAAGGAAGGGGGGGGGAAACTTGGGGCTGATTACCAAATGATATGATGAAAGGAAAGAATTTGTACTGAGGAGGAGTCTCTGTTCTTCTTGGAAATCTGGGCACGGGGGAAGAGGAGACATCCTCTGGGTCTGGGATTGTTCCCGGATTGGCTGGGAGGACTTGATTGTTTCGGTGACCTGTTTAACTATCCACATCATCACACAACATCAGCATCACGGGAGGAGAGCCACCATTAAAATCATCAACTGTGTTCCAGGTATTTCTTTTATGTATAGAATTGTTTCTCAATTAAATTTCACTGCTGATTTTCATTGAAATACCTTACTGCTGAATATATACTTAGATTAATATTGGTTTTAAATTAAATTTCTGTGTATGGAACCTTACACTTTGATTCTGATCACCTTCCCCACTCTGAACTCACAACCAAGGATTGTAGTGGTGCTTGTACCTCTAACATCCTCTCCAATAAGAGAAAGTAGCTAGCATATCTAGTATTGGTGGGCTTGACGAATTCCTTCCTTGTGTGAGCCCTGTACATGGCCAAGGAGGTGTGGTGGTTGCAGATAAACATCTGCACATCTCTAGCAGCTGTTGCCAAATTTGATATCCATTGAATTTTGCCGATGTCCTTCAGTGCATTATTGAGTGCATGCACACACACAAGGAGTCCAACAAATATGTTGATACTTGCTTTGAATAAATAACCCAGCGGATCTACAAGTTGCTGTTGCATTTGTCACAACCTGCACCACACTATCAACACCAACATTCTCTATAGCTTCTCAAAGAAGCTCAAATTGGAAAGATGCATCCTTGCGCTTTCTAGAACAGTCAACAGCTTTAAGAAAGAATGGACCTTCTCCAGATGTCACTATGATGTTGATTAGTGGGCGTTTTCGGATGTCAGTCCATCCATCCATAACAATAGAGCAACCAAACCTCAACCATGTTCGTCTCATTCTCTCTTTTTGCACATTAATTTTAGACGCTTGTCTATCTAAAATTGATGTTCTTAGCTTATGTTCTCTAGGTGATACATATGAAGGCCCTATTTTTGCAATGGCTTGGACCATTTCTTTGTAATAAGGTGAACGGACAACATGGAAGGGAATTCCATTGGCAAAAAGAAATTTTCCAATCGCATCATTTGTGTCATCTCGATCTAGAAAGTTGTACATCTCAAACCCTATAGCACCCATTCCAGAAGAATGAGATGCACCTATAGAACCTGTAGCACCCTTTGCCTTTTTGATGGAGCACTGGATGGATCAACATTTCTGCTAGAAAACAATCCTTTTGAAGTGGCTGCCCTTTCTAGCCTTCAAAGTTGCTCTCTTAGAGCTGGAGTCATGTGCTTTGAGAGACACATATTGACTCCTTTATCTGCGATTGCTAAAATATGTTGCTTCACCCTGGTATAGTTGCCAACAAAGTGATGCCCGCAAATATTGCAGACCCAATCACGTGAGCCACCACCAACTTTTGGATTTTTTTAGGAAGTCTGGTTGCATAGATTAAAAGTGGTTTTTGATGATTAAATGTCCCCTCTGCAAATTTTTCCAGATCTCTTGGTCGGCCTTCATAATCTACAGGGCTATTTCTTGCCCTCTTGTGACTGCTCTGAATTTCTTCTTGTGCATCTTCTGACTCATTAGCACTATAGGTGTTGTTGCTGTTACCCTAAGTCACTTGATACGGGGATACGGGGATTCGAGATTCGGGTACGGTGACCCCCGGAATAGGACACTTCTGGGATACGATACGTTATATATTATTTTATTAAAATATATATATATATATATATTAAAAATTAGATATTTTTTACCCAAATTCATACAAATTCATTGATTCAAACATAGATTTAAGATCTTAGATACTCATACATGATACATTGATACATTGATACATGAATAAGAGATACTAAAATGTTGTTTAAACCTTGTCAGTAATAAAAATAACATATGAAAACTGAAGTATAATTTGAATATGATGAGAATATGGAATCAAGTTTTAACATGTCAAATGCAACAACGAATATCTCACTAGTAGTTGCCAAGGGAGATGTCATTGATGCGGAGTCTGTTCTAACTTCTAAGCATGTTGTCATAGCTTTCAAAATTCATATAGCCTTAGCAGAAACTTTCAAGTTCAACTTATGATCATAGTATGCATGTCTATAGGAATGTGTAATAGAAAGTGGTCAATGTGGGTGACACACAAAATGTATATCTCTTAAAAATGCCAACAACTTCTTGTTATAACTATGATTCAGAACTATCTAGTGGTGACACATGAATAGGAGATCATAATTGTTCTTCAAGAGCATATTATGCCTAAAAATGGTATCTTTTGGCATTGAATGCAAAATGAAACATTTGCAACATAACTAAGACATATCTGAAATACATTATTTCTTACAGGGGCACGGTTCTTGTAAGACCTGAATACTTCAAGCATAATGGCAACTTGTCTTTATGTTTCCAATTTTATTTGTGTCTATATAATTGTTTAAACAATTGGGCTGCACATTGAATATGAGCCACCTTCAATGTAATGCATGTATGTATATATTATCAAAAGTAGAATTGACTGGTGCTTAGAACTATTATACACAATGGAAGTATCCCTCCTATTAAGTATTCTACATATATAATCATTGCTTCTATTTTGCAGTAGTTCTTCATGGTTTTACACGATGTATATTTCTTGCATAACCCTACGATAGCCATTAGTATCTCCTTTAGTATCAAGAATGAGCAACATCGGGGTTTTGTAAAACAGAAATCTCACTTTTTTGGACAGCGTATCCGGCTGTACGGGGTACGGCCATATCTGTACAGTGTACGGCCGGGATTCGCCTACCCTGTACGGATATGGCCATACCCCGTGAATCGGGGACGAATCCGGTTGAATCGTATCGGATTCGGGATTCGGAGCCCCTGGGGGACGAATCCAGTTTCTTCGCTGTTACCACTGTTATTGCACTGACTTTGGCTCATGGTTCCGACTCGAAATAAATATTAACTTGTAACTTGAAACTTGTAGGCTGCAATTGCAAATAATTTAATAAATTAAAGTTTTCAATTTCGAAATAAAAAAAATTAATTATTGAAAAAAATAATTTAATTAGTAGTTACTGTGTTACAAACGCTGCAATTTTTTTTTGCAGCGTTTGTAACATAGTAACTGTGTTCAATGTTATCAGTGATAAATTATGCCTGTCATTTTAATTGAAATTATTGAAATTATGCTTGTCACAGTAATTGAAAGTATTATTTAAAAATGAAAATTTAAAAATTAATATTAGTATTACTGTTTAAAAGTAATATTAAAATTAATATTACTGTTTAAAATTAAAATTAAAATTAATATTATAATACTATTCAGTATTAACATGGTCCAAGCCTTACCTTACCGACAACGTGGTAGGGTAGCGTTTAGCGGACTCCGGAGGTAGCGTGAGAGGCAGCATGGGATGGTGGAGTCTGGACGGTGGCAGTAGCAGCAACGTGGACGGTGGAGTCTGGATGGTGGCAGCAACAACAGCGTGGACGGTGGCAACAACAGCAGGGTGGAGTCTGGACGGTGGAAGCAGTAGTGAGCAACAGCTCGACGGAGGCAGGCAACACGCAGCTCGACGAAGGTAGAGGTAGCTTGACGACGGAGGCACAACTCGACGGAGGCAGGAGGAAGCAACGACGACAGAGGCAGAGGGTTAAAAGTTAACACATAAAACAAAAAAATCAAACCTAAATAAAAACTTAAAAAGATTTGTTTTTTTTTTAATTAAAGAAAATCATTTATTTAGGCCCCGCATGTCCCCGAACGCCCCCGAACGCCCCTGTTAAAATTGGACAACTAGGTCTAAACTCCATGTTGTGATGCTCAGATGAAGATACCGATATTTTTATTGGATTCCTCTTTCGGAGAGGTGTAAGATCCATATAAAATTTATCTTAATCCGATGAGCAGAACATTTATTTTGAATTTATTATTTATAATAAATTATATGTGCAGGTCGGCCTTAAGGTTTTACACCCCCAGCGGATGTGTCACACACCTCAATGATGTATATAAATACAGTCAAAGTTGGAGAGCATTTGACACTCACTCATCACACATCTTCTTCTCTTCTCTGATTTAGTACGAGCTCCTTGGAGGACGAATTCAGCTCACACGTGGGAAAAAGGACGAGTCTGACCAGGAAACATTGACTGGGTGCAGCTAGGGCTTTCACGAAGGTTTGACCAATGTTGACGGCTTTAGTCCAACGCTTGGTCAAGAGGAAGCTGAAAATTTGTTGGAGAATTAATTTTGGGAGCGCATACACATTGGCACAAAAATAAAGAGGTCAAAAGGTTGACCAAGTTGGATGCGTTGACCTTTGTTGTTCTTGCCTTGTGTTGACTTTAGGCAATTGACTTTTAAGAGTTGACTTTGTGTTGATGCAGGTGGGCGGTTAGGGGATTGCTATGACAGCACATTACGGGTTGAGTGCCAGTCAAGGAGACTTTCTTTAGTTGAAGCATCTGGTGGTAACAATAGCCTTTCATATCACATTATTCTGTTTCTGGTTTGTCTTCTATAGATCCACTGGTATGTTCTATCAGCATTTTACTTAACTGTTTGGGTGATTGCTGTAATAAAAGTAAAGTTGCATCAAGCATAGAACTTCTACAAAAATTTACATGGTATCAGAGCGAGGTGAAGACAAGCCCTAACTTCTAGCAATCACCATCTAAGAAAAATGGGTTCCACAAGTTATGGCTTCAAGGAGAATGATAAGCTGACTGGAAGAGATGACTTCCATGCCTGGAAGATGATATTAGATCTCAAATTGGAAGACCATGATCTCCTGTGGACCCTTTATCTTGAGTGAAATCGAACCTCCAAAATACGATGCACTGCCTCCACCATTTCTAAAACCAAGTATAAGAAAGGGGATATCAAAGCAAAGCTGATGATCAGGGAATCCAGTCATAAAAGTCTAGTAGCCTACATCTCTGAGTTGGGCACATCCAAAGAGATGTATGATAAATTGATCCTAATGTTCAAAGTAAACAATGTAAACCAAGTGCTATTCTTCAAGAATCAATTGAAGAATCTAAAGAAAGGTAGGGATGAGTCTGTCCAAACATACTTTCTGAAATTGACCGAGATTAGGAACAATCTGCTAGCTATTGGGGAGGCAATAGCTGATCGTGAGATGGTACTCACCGCACTTGGAGGACTCCCATATGAATGGCAAGTATTCAACACTACCATTCTCAATAATAGTACAATTCCTAACTTTGACGAGCTACTGTCTAGATGCATGCAAGAAGAGACAAGAATGAAGGAATATGAAAATGACAGAAATGCTGCCTATGCTGCTCATTCTAGAAAGAAGAACTCTGATGGTCCTAAGAACAAAGGAAGAGCTAGGGCCCAAGGAAAGAAGGGAAAGTGTTACACTTGTCATAGGCCTGGTCACTATGCTAGAGAATGTCCTTTTAAGAAGGATTCTCCCGATAGTGATGACAACAACAACAACCGGAGGAATGGAAATCAAAGAAACAACAGGTCCAAAGGAAAGAGGAAGGCTCCCTCTGATGGAAAGAATCAACCTTTCAAAAGGTCTAGAAACTCCAGGTATGAGGAGTCAAATGTTGTTGATAAAAGAAATTAATACATTCTTGTATTTGCCCTCTCTGCTGTATCCCCACCCGACACTCTGGATGTCTAGCTGATAGATAGTGGTGCCTCAAGACACATCACTGGGTTCAAGGAAGCACTCTCTGACATGGTTGAGAAGGATAGTAATCTGGAAATTATCCTTGGAGATAATTGCCACATATCCCGTAAAAGGGACAGGGACTGTGACCCTCCACTTGTCTCAAGGACAAGTCCTACATTTGTAAGATGTACTCTATGTACCAAAATTGAAGAAGAACCTTGTGTCTATATCAGCGATTGAAGACAAAGGCTTCAATGTGGCATTCATTGATGGAAAAGTGCGCATGTGGAAGAAGAATTTCAAGGAAGCTATCGTGATTGGTTTTAGAGTTGGAACACTCTACCAGGTTGAAGGAAGTCCTCTAGGAGCTATGACATGTGATACTATCCGACAAACTGAACCATGGCACCGACGGTTTGGACACCTTCATTACAAGGCCCTTCCCGAAGCAAGGAAGGTGGTGACTGGGATGCCTGATTTTGGAAATAATCATGAAGGTGTATGTAAGGGTTGTGCTGAAGGAAAGCATACAAGGGGACCTTTCCCCTCAAGTGTCACAAAGACATCTGATATTTTGCAACTGGTCCATTCTGATCTATCTGGTATGCTGCCCATGACATCCCTGGGAGGATGTTCTTACTATATGACATTTACTGATGACTTCTCCCGCAAAACCTGGATATACTTCTTGAAGAAGAAGAATGAGGCTTTCATGTGGTTTCGTACCTTCAAAGCCTTGGTGGAAAACATGACAGGGAAGAAGATCAAGATTTTGAGGACCGACAATGGCACTGAATATGAGTCAAATGAGTTCAAGGACTTTTGCAGAGAAGCTGGCATTAAGAGGGAGACTACTACTGCCTATACTCCTGAGCAAAATGGCGTTGTTGAACGAAAGAACAGGACCATTGTGGAAGCTGCCCGTGCCATGCTATGTGACCAAGGTTTACCGAAGTTTCTGTGGGGAGACGCTGCGAATACTGTTGTATACATTCAAAACCGATGCCCTCATTCCGCCCTGGACTCCAAAACTCCCGAAGAGGTTTTCACTGGTAAGAAACCTGACGTCTCACATTTTAGAATTTTTGGATGTCCTGTTTATTTTCATGTGCCAAAAGAAAAGAGAAGTAAGTTGGATGCTTCTAGGAAGAAAGGAATGTTTGTGGGCTACAGCGAAACTTCTAAGGCCTATAGAGTCTATGTACCTGGTCAAAGGGAAGTAGAGATATGCCACGATGTCACTTTTGACGAAGATGCTTCCCTGAAGAAAGTAGTAGATCTTCCAAGATCTGAAGAAAATCATGAAGAAAGGCCTGGAAATCAAGAAGAACCGCAGGATGAGACAATGCCTGATATTGAAGGACCAATGGACCCTATTGATCCATCTCCTTCACTGGGAAAGAGACCATCATGGCTCGGGGACACCCTCGAAGATGCTGAGGGACATGCTACCCCAAGGGGGACATTCCGAGAAAGCAAGAAGCCATGTAGATACCAAGGGTATCTGGTTGCCATGAGTACCTTTGTACAATCTGAACCTGGATCTTTTGAAGAAGCCGTAAAGCATCAAGTCTAGAAGGATGCTATGCACGAAGAATATGAGTCCATAATGAAGAATGATGTCTGGGATGTAGTTCCAAGACCGAAGGAAAAATCAGTTGTCACCGCGAAATGGCTCTACAAGATCAAACATGGATCTGATGGAAGTGCTGAAAAGTTCAAGGCAAGATTTGTTGCCCGTGGCTTCTCTCAAAAGGAAGGAGTAGATTATGATGACATATTTGCACCTGTGGCACGATATACCACCATTCGATCAATCATAGCCCTTGCTGCTACGCAAGGATGGAGTCTTCATCGGATGGATGTCAAGACCGCTTTTCTGCATGGTGCAATAAAGGAAGAGGTGTATGTGGAACAACCTCTGGGATTTGAAGTTCAGGATCGAGACACTCATGTATGTAGGTTGAAGAAAGCCCTCTATGGGTTAAAGCAAGCACCCAGAGCTTGGTACGAGAGGATGGATAGTTACTTGATGAAGTTGGGCTTCACTCGAAGTAATGCTGATCCGAACCTTTACTTCAAGGTTGTGCAGGGGAAGCCTCTCATTCTAGTGCTGTATGTGGATGACCTCTTCCTGACAGGTGCTGACCCTCTCATTCATCAATGTAAGAGGGAGCTCGCTGCGGAGTTCGAGATGAAGGACCTAGGACTGATGCACTACTTCCTAGGCCTGGAGGTCTGGCAGAGACCTGGAGAGATTTTCCTTTCTCAAGGAAAATACATTGTGAAACTTCTGGAAAGATTTGGTATGGTGGACTGCAAGACCGTGTCAACACCGATGGAACTCAACTTCAAGAAGTTGAGTGGCAGCGCTGCTGGGCCCGTATTAGCAAATCCTACTGAGTATCGTCAACTCGTAGGGGCTTTGATGTTCTTAGTGAACACCCGTCCAGATATATGTTTTGCAGTGAACACTTTGAGTCAACAGATGGTTGAGCCTCATCACTTTCACTGGGTTGGTGCCAAGAATCTTCTGAGATATCTTAGGGGCACGATAAACCATGGGCTGAGATACACTGCCGGGAGTGTGACACTCCGTGGATATACTGATGCCGATTGGGCTGGCAGTGTGGTGGATCGTAAGAGCACATCGGGATGCTGCTTCAATCTTGGTTCTGCTTCGATCTCATGGATGAGCAGGAAGCGGAAGTCGGTGGCTTTGGCTCAACTTGGACGATACATTGCGGTGAGTATGGCCTATTGTGAAGCGGGTTTAGTTCTGAAAGCTCTTTAGTGAAATTTGTTTGGACATGTATAGATACCAAGTGATACTCTGTGATAACCCGAGTGGGATTCGCATGTTGAGAATCTGTGTTCCACGACCGATCCAAGCATATTGATATCAGGTACCACTTTATCCGGGATATGGTACAGCGAGGCGCCGTAAGGCTCGATCATATAGGAACTGATGAGCAGGTCGCGGATATTCTCACTAAGCCCCTGGGGAAGGTCAAGTTCCTAACCTTCCGTGAGAGTCTTGGTATCGTGGAACGACCCTATGATGTGGGTCTTGTTGGACGATGAGCTCTGGGAGCTCTGGGGGGCCTTGGGGATAGCTTCTCGGAGCTATAAGCACTCATAATGCTTCTGCCCCACCCTTGTGATTATTGAGCTGGTTCGCCTCTCATTTATCTGTGCCCCGTATGCATCCTACCCATTGAGTTCAGGGCTCATGGGAAGTACCTCTCATTTGGCAAATGAGGTGGGAAAAGCTAGAGACTAGTAGCAAATACTGATGGACGCATCAGAGATTGCCGTACTCTCTATCTAGGATGGCACGGTCCAACCACTTGATCTGGGATCAAGTAGAGTGAGGTTTCGGACCTCCGCCTGACTTCGGGTCAGATGAACCAACTTCGGGTTGGTTGGAGACTCTTTGTGAGTTTGATAGAGGTTTCGGACCTCTGGGCTGAATTTGTTAGTCGGGGGATGATGTCTTTGTGACTAACCCACTTCTGTTTTGAAATAAAGAGGCCAACAAAGCAAGTTACGGCGGGATGACACACGATGTTTGATTGCACTGGTGGATGGAGTTCTCCCTAGTTGAGAGGGAGTGTTAAAATTGGACAAACTCCATGTTGTGATGCTCAGATGAAGATACCGATATTTTTATTGGATTCCTCTTTCGGAGAGGTGTAAGATCCATATAAAATTTATCTTAATCCGATGAGCAGAACATTTATTTTGAATTTATTATTTATAATAAATTATATGTGCAGGTCGGCCTTGAGGTTTTACACCCCCAGCAGATGTGTCACACACCTCAATGATGGATATAAATACAGTCAAAGTTGGAGAGAATTTCACACTCAATCATCACACCTCTTCTTCTCTTCTCTGATTTAGTACGAGCTCCTTGGAGGACAATTTCAGCTTACACGTGGAAAGAAGAAGGATGAATTACTACAGCCACAAGGACAAATTGCTGCTGCTAGGGCTTTCACGAAGGTTTGACCAGCGTTGACTTTGGTTAACGCATGGTCCAAAGAGGCTGAAATTTGTTGGAGAATTCGATTTTGGGAGGCCGTACACATTGGCACAAAAATCGAGGTCAAAAGGTTGACCGAAGTTGGAGCTGCGTTGACTTTGTTGTTGCTACCCTGCGTTGACTTTTCTGGACAACATTGACTTTTATGGGGTTGACTTTGTGTTGACTGGGTGGCTGATTTGAGGATTGCTGTGACACATTCTGGGTTGGCTGATCAAGGAGACTTTGCTGGTTGAAGCATCCTGTTGACCGCCGTAACGCACCATCACATTATTCTGTTTCTGGTTTGTCTTCTATAGATCCACTGGTATGTTCTATCAGCATTTTACTTAACTGTTTGGGTGATTGTTGTAATAAAAGTAAAGTTGCATCAAGCATAGAACATCTACAAAAATTTACAGCCCCCCATATGCCCCCTCATGCCCCCTCATGCCCCTGTACGATCCCTTGACCCCAAATTCGGAGGAAACACCCCCTTAACATTTCCTTGGGTTCCCTGTGTTTTGGGAGCATGGGGAAACGCCCCCCAAACATCCCCACGACCCCGGAGCACGAAGGGGCGAGGAAACTCGACCCCTAGGTGGGGGGATGCGACCCCGTGTTACACTGAAAATAACCATGGATAATATATTTGAATTGCACGACTCTTGTAGTCATACATCTACGTGTAATCTGCTGTCGACAGGGGTTTTACAGTTTTACTTGACCTCAGATCTCCTTCATCGATTCATACTAGTGATTTCATAATTTGATAGTGCATGAAATCAGTGGTATTGTTGCACTCAAATTGTCAAAGTTCCAAGGAAGCGGAAGTGCCTATTTTTTCAACAAGGATCGGATCACCTATTAGCAGTCCATGTGTCATGTTCAACCCATTCTGCAAGTTGTATAATGTAAGTGATCCTAGTAAGACCTTGAATATATGTAACAACCAAGGTAAGCCTATGATTTTGGTGACGAATTTCATTCTAGGAGGTTTTTTAACCTCACTGATTATCTGTGTTTCTAAACAAGGCTAATCAGAAGAGTTTTTTCCCCTCTAGCTTAAAACCCCAAAGCTAGGTTGAAATTTATTGTCGAAATCTTAGGTGAGTCTTAGTGTTTTTAGTTGAGTCTAAAGTAAAAGTGGTTTGAGAATAATTTAAGCTAGTTGGCTTAATTATTTTATTACAAATCACTTGGTCTACTAGATCATATTGTGTTGCAGACGAGTTATGTGTCTTGAGGGTCTATCCTAATGTGTATTTCCCCTTCGAGGGTTGTAATTGTAAAATATTATGTATTAGAGGGTGGAAAAATACGTAAATCCCCTTTTGTGTAAATTAATTATTTTTTATGGAAAAATAAAATTAAATCCTAAGCCAAAAAATTAATTAATTAGAGTCAAGTTATATTGTCTTAGGAAAATTAATTCTCTAAGTGGAAAATTTCGTGGGTTCTAAAAGAATCAATTTTTAATGGTCCTCCACTAAGGGAATATTGTATTTTTCAAGAAATTTTGGACCCTTGGACCTTGGTGGTTAAGTCAAAGTCAAAATTTTGAGGAAAATAACTCAAAATAATTAATTTTGAGCTAATTATTAAATGTTAAATTCAAACCAAATCAGACCAACCCATTTCTGGGTTTTGATCGGGTCGGCTTGAGGAGCCTAGGAGTAATTTTTCAAAATTTTCTGAGTACCGGAGGTGGGGTTTTCAACCATTTCTTTGTAGCAGCTAGTGCAAAAACTGCTAGGACAGCACAAAGCATCAGTTGGGCAGTTTCTGGGTTATTATTGTTTCAACTAGGTTTTGCTCCGCTTGCCAAAAAGGCAAGCCCAAGTGCATTTATTCCATATATTTGTACTCTTGCTCCATTCTATAATAAAATGGCTCAGCTGCTTCCATATATCTGATTGTTCTGGATGTTTACTGCATTGTTTAAAGAATTCTGTGGTGCAAATTTATTATTTTCTAGCATATCACTGTTTTTCCTATTTTGGAACATTACAGTGGTATCAAAGCTTAGATCTTGGCTCAGCCGTGGGAGGACTCTCATATGAGAGAGGAGGATAGACAAAATATTACTTACATAAGGCAAAGGTACCAGAGCAAAGAGAGGGAGTTGGGGATCACTCCAGAGATTGAGGACCATGGAAAGGAGGTGATAGTAGAGGATATGGGAGAGCCCAAGGGAAAGAAAGAGATGGTCTTTGACAGTCTCTTGAAAGCCCCGAGTGATTTGGCAAAGGGGCAGAGGGAGATGTTAAGTGAGATCAAGATGCAAAACTGGGAGCGGAGCACTCACCGAGATTTTCTATTTGGGGATACTTCTTGAGCCTCTCAGCAGTATGACCACCCTTCACCTACTGCGCAACCACCATCCTCTAGTGGGCCAACTAGAGCTACACTGCCTTCTTTCCTACCCTTAGCACCGAAGGAACAAGGAAAAGTTGATGAGGGAGATTATTTTAGAGAATGGTAGTCCATGGGAGAGGATTTCAAAGCAGCACTAACTTTCGAAGGTTATTGCCAGCTCAAGTAGAATGAGAATGGAAGGAGCTATGGAGGCTAGGGCACGCAAAGATCCGAGTTGCAGCGTACCATTGGGAGGATGTTCTTCCCCACTTATGATGACACTACCAAGTGCACAATTCGTGCTTGGGTGGAGAAGCTAGACACATATTTCCATCTCAACAGGATGACGGAGGTGGAGGCCATTAAAATGTGTTGAGATTTTGGGTAACATCGGATGTGCTCTAGCTCCGAAACTTTGTGGAGGGGCTAGAACACATGAGATCTCCAAGACTCAGAAATCATTTGGAGAAATTCCACCCAGAACTTAAGTTATTCAAAATATTAACTATTTAAATGGAGACCCTAAGTCTAACTTAGGGAAATTAAATAATTAAAGTTAATTAATTTAAACATATGGGTGAGAATATTCTAAGTGACAAGGATCAAGCCTTTTCTAATCTTAGCTATTGATTAGAGATTAGATCACGATAGTTGAATGTTCAATGAGAAAAGTGTTAAAGGAAGGCTTGGGTTCAGTTGGAGAACACGCACAGAGTGGTAGCACTTGAGCTATAAGTCGAAATTATGGGGCGTGGTTTGTTCGGAATTTTTGAGCAAGCTTGCAGTGCTGTTGAGGGGCAGATTGACGAGGGATTATTCAGATCCGAGGCCGAGAATACATATGCAGAGAGGCAGATCCATACTAGGCATGGTAGAGACTTAGCAGGAGGGACGCAACCCAGCCAGGCTGACACAGGCCTTTCAGGGTGAAACAGAGGCAATGTTGAGCCCAGAAGGGTGACGGAGGAGCAACCTGTGCTGCACAGAGGTTCAAGCAGGGATGTAGAGCTGACGCAGTTCTAGGAGAGACAACGCTGGGGTTCCAGTGGGCCAGAAAGGGCTCGTATTCAACAGATCCAGAATGCGTGAAGCTTCAGCTCAATCAGCCATATTTTCTGTCTCCGAGTGATGGAGGTACATTTGCCGTAATTTCTCTGTTGGGAAAACCACTACTGGTGCCGTTGATTGTATTCAGACATTCTGCATAATAATAAAACCCTCTAAGAGTTGCTGCATTGGTTTTCCCGCATTGGGTTTTTCCGTGGACATTGTCCAAAAAATATTGTGTCCTTTGTCATGTATGCTTTATTCTTCAGTACTTGATCTATATGTATGTGTAGATTTACAGTGTATTTACTTCTCTATTTTCTGAATATTTCTGAAAATAACTTGTATAATTAAAAACACAAGTAGAAGTAAACCAGATTTCTACAATAGAAATTTCTGTTAAGTAATTTCAGGGAGAGGGAAGTTGGATGATGAGACTAGGAGAGACCTCAGGAGGAGGAAGACTGTGAGGGCCCATCAGAGAGAGCACCACCACCACCACCTCCACTAAGAGGAACATCTTTTACACCATTTCGGGGAGTCCTTGCATCTTTGTGCAGGGTACCCAAATTTCTGACCATGATGATCAGAGGCATTGTATAGGGGCAGCGTGTCTCAGTCTTAGTTGATAGTGGGGCCACCCATAATTTTATTGATGCTCAGATGGTCCAAAGGAGAGGCATCACCACTGCAGAGTTTGAGGGGTTCTCAGTGCTAGTACCGGGGGACAGGACTATGCAGTGCAATCGATATGTTCCTGCTTTAACAGTGACCATGGGGAACTATTTGATGACAAATCATTTCTTCGTGGTGGACGTACTAGACACCAATGTGATGATGGGTGTCCAATGGTTGTATTCCCTTGGCCGAGTTACCACCAAATGGAGGCAGCCTAAGATGGAGTTTACCGGACCGGATGGTAAGCTAGTAGTTCTTCGGGGTATGCACTCATATCCCCCACAGACAGTTTCAACTCACCGGATGGAGGCAGACTTGAGGCATGGGGACATAGCGTGGGCAGTGGAGCTGAGGATTTCAGAGGCTAGGGGACAAACCAAGCCACCACTTCCAGACATACAAGTTGTGCTGGACAGATATGTAGTAGTCTTTAGAGATATACCACCTGGACAACCACCAGACAGGGGGTTCGAGCATAACATAGTGTTGGAGCCTGGTGTACAAGAAGTCATCACCACCCCCTATAGGCATCCCAAAGCCTATAAGGATGAGATTGAGCGGGCCATTAGGGAGTTGTTGGCGTTTGGCCACATTAGGCCGAGTTTCAGCCCCTTCTCTTCCTCATTGGTGTTGGTGAGGAAGAAGGATGAGGCTTCGCGTATGTGCATTGATTATAGGGCGCTCAACAGGAGGACATTGAAGAATCGGTATCCCATACCACGTGTTGATGAGTTGATGGATGAGCTTAGAGTAGCTAACTTCTTCTCTAAGATAGATTTGCGATCAGGGTATCAACAGATCCGGGTGAGGGATCGGGACATTTAGAAGACAACCTTCGAGTGTCATTATGGGCATTTCGAGTTCTTGGTCATGCCTTTTGGGTTGACCAGCGCCCCTGCCACTTTCCAGTCATGCATGAACCATGTGTTTAGGGGACAGTTGAGGAGATTCATGCTGGTTTTCTTTGATGACATCTTGATCTACAATAGGAAGTGGCAGGATCTACAACAGGATGTGGGAGGAGCACCTACAACACTGAGATACAGTGTTGCACAATTTAGAGGAGCAACAATTCTACGCCAAGTTGTCCAAGTGTGATTTTGGGCTTACAAAGATGCTTTACTTGGGACACATTATTGGCGCAGATGGGGTCAAGGTGCATGAGGAGAAGATTAGGGCCATCCTAGAGATGTGACAACGTTGAGGGGGTTCTTGGGAATTTGCACTTATTATAGGAAGTTCGTTAAGGGCTTCTCATAGTTGGCAACACCCCTCACATATTTGACCAAGAAGGGGGCTTTTGCATGGACAAATGGAGCTCAGGCAGCTTTTGATCGCCTCAAGGAGGTGATGAGTAATTGCCCAGTATTGGCACTCCTACATTTCACGTAGTCTTTCACATTGGAGTGTGATGCATCAGGTGAGGGGATTGGGGCAATCTTGTCCCAAGATGGGCACCCCATTGCTTTCGAGAGGCGAAAGCTCTTACTGCATGAGAGGTCGTATTCCATATACGACAAGGAGATGTTGGCCATAATGCATGCATTGGCCAAGTTCCAAAAGTATTTGGTGGGTATCTGATTCCAGGTGAAGACAAATCATAACAGTCTTCGCGACTTCATGGGGCAGCAGGGCCTCAATGATAAGCAACAAAGGTGGGTTAACAAGGTGCAGGCCTATGATTCTGATATTGAGTATGTGCGGGGAAAGCACAATGTGGTTGCCAATGCACTATCCAGGAGACCTGCAGGGCTTTCACTCATGGGCATTTGCCATGACTGGAAGACAGTTGTTAGTTGATTACTCCAAGGATCGGCGGGTATGTGAGATCTTGGAGGGCATTCACGCAGATGAGCGCTATCGGGTGATGGCTGAGGTTATCTACTACAAGGGGTGCATATTTCTGGTTTTGGGCTCACAGTTGAGAGAGTGAGTGCTTCATGCAGCTCACAATTCTCCATTGTCGGGGCATTAGGGGTTCAGGAAGACATACATGGTTGTGAAAGAGCGCTTCACATGGAAGGGCCTCAAGGGGGACGTGTTGAGATACGTATAGGGGTGTGAGGCCTGTCAGAGGAACAATGGTTAAGATTATTTCTAAGTCACTTAAATAATTAAATTATTTATCCTTAGAAAATGACTTAATAGTCTACAATTAATTGACTTTAATTACTGTTCTTTTCCTAAGTTAGACTTAGGAAAGAAGACATAAATCACTTACTCCACCAAGCAAGCACCTAAAGAGGCAATAAATCATCTTCCACATGCTAAGACACCAAGCCTATCCAAAAGACCTTCCGAAACTACCACATGCTTCAACAATCCCACAGGTGGGAATATTGTTTTTCCATCTAAGATTGGGGCTGGCCCAGGCCTAGACTCAGCCTAGTTAGAACTTAGAATATATATATATATATATATTCAAGCTCTTTTTTAAATTATTGGTTTTTTTCCTTTAAATTTAAAATGTTTGAGGTTTTTCATTTGCTAAGTTTATGGGAATGAGATTCATACTTTTTCCTTTGCCAAGTTATTCATGATTCTGGTTTAAATATATGTTGTTTGCATCTCAGCTAATCCAATACCTCCTTTACACATGAAAATTATAGTGTGCATAATCTTCAAAAGAAACAATTATTTATTGTCATAGTCAAGAGCATATACATGCACTCACACATAAAGAAATACTCTAAGTCAATGCTAATTCAATACTCATTTCTTCAATTACATTTGATAGTTTTCATAGGAACATCTCCTATCTTTTGTCAGAAATGGAAAAAAGTGACAATATATGCAAGACATCTTGTATTTTTGCTGTTCCCATCTCCATTTTTTCCTTCATAAATAATCAAAGATCATTTTTCATTTTGGACGTAAAACAAACTACCTGTTGTCATTACATATTGTATCTAGTTGGAGGAAAGACAACTTTATATTTAGAATATTAGAGAAATATAAAATTTGAATATTCTTTGATAATCTGTTTCTCCTTCTTGTGTTATGAAGTTTGTTATTTTCCGTCGAGGTATTGGGATTGACCACACCAGTGGTTACTTTATTATGGAGAAGGTGGATTTGCTTCTTTCTCGAGCTTGGGACTGGCTACTTCTGCTAACAGGGTAGGCAGCTAGTGTCTGGGCATGATTTATAATGGATACTTAGTAGGATGAAGAAATTCTCTTAAACATTGGATTCGATTTCAATTGGGATCTAATTTATATGAATATTGATTTTGATTTGGTAGTTGTCATTTCTTACTTCACCTCCTTTTCATAAACAGACTTGGATATTTTTTAATGAGAACGTCCACTGATAAAGATAAAACGATTGTGCGTTCGGGCTACCAGATGAGCTTATCACTTTCCCGTTCTATAAGTAAGATAGAGTCCACAGAAATGAACGAGAAAGTTGGAAACCTATTGGGAAAGGGTCTTTATGTCGAGCGCATCCGATTAGAGAACATGGAATGCAGGTGCTGATTAATGTTAAATGAATTTGTTTTGGCATGCTATGTTATTGTGTGTAGCTTATAGTTGTAAAGATGAAGGAAACTATGTTGATTATGTCATCCAAAATGAGCTCCTGTGACTTATTTTCATTCAATGCTTTGCAGTTTGAGAAATTTATTTGGAAAAACCGCAATTCAAGAGCCAACATTTGAGCAGATGATTATTATATACAGGTAGCATGTTCATCATGAACTACATTCAAAAACAAAGAAATTTTTTTTGGAGGTTTTCTAATCTTTGTACTGTACCCAAGTCTTTAACTATTCATGTACCTTGAGGGTTAATAGAATCATAATATTTTTGGCTTTATTGACCTCAATAAATTTTGTACCTATCTTGGTCCACAGTTTTAAGTTATTAACTTATTATAGTCGTAGATGATAGCTGGAAACTTGGGAAACTTTCTTCCTAAAAGGTATGAAGCGAAAGCTGTCCAGCATAGTTTAGCACATGACTGTAATGTTAGTTTGACTTTGCTGGAAACATGTTAGCCAGGAAATAACTGCTGTTCAAAGAGCACAAAGCGAAATTTGTCTGGAACAGATAGGTATAATTCTTTATGTTATTGGCTTTGCAGGCCAACAACAACTCACAGTGACATATTTCAATCTGATGATAGGAGTATCCACGTTAAACACTATAAGGACATTCCCATGGCAGACATGGAGACGATTCTGGTAAGATTTTGGAATGCATTATGAGATAAACCATAACAAAAATGCGTTGAGAGACTAAAACTCAATAAGCAAATTTGTGCAGCCAGCAAAGAGGAATCCAGGCCTGACACCCATGGACTGGGTCCAGTTTCTTATTTCGGCCATAGTTGGTTGGGTAGGTCTTAATAGTCTTTGTGCATAAATTGGTATGGACTAACTACACATTATGCTTGTATAGTTGACATGTAAAATTTGTAATTTTACACTGGACAAATTCCTTCTTGCAGGTTGCCTTGATTGGTTCTTTTGAAATGCCAGGAAATTTTTGCGTTGCATTTGCAATTTCAACTGCACTGGTTGGCTATTGTACAAACATTTACTCTATGTACGTTTTTCTATTCTCAAAGGTTAAAGCCATCAAATCTTGCATTGTTTAAATTATTCTTCATATATTATATCTACTTCCCAGTTCTTGCATTTCAATTTCACATGTTTTAGAGTAATTTAACATGTTATCAACTTGATCAAACATTTTAGTCAAAGGCACATTTCCTGTATTCTAGCATGTGGAACACATAGCTGACATGCTGAACTATTTCGTGTTTATTTTTGGTTCCTTGCAGTGATAAATAGAGGCCTACCATTGCACCATCAGTTATATTGAAGTGACATAACAGACATTTACAACATTTTTAATTTCGCTGTTGATAATATTACTATTGTTCCTCAGGTTACTTGTGCTTTCGACTTACAAATACTTTATCACAAAGCTATGTGAAAATGAAATGTATCCTAGAATGATAGGCCAATGCCTTCATTTTTGTTGATACGAGTGTAATAAACTCCAAATTGTCACCCACAATTGTTCAAACTTTTTGCAGTTATCATATTTAGCTATTTTTTAATCTTGTTGCTCTTTGGCAGCATCAACTTATCATGTTAGTGGGAAATGCTTCAAATTTATCCTTTGAATCTTTGTTGTTTGTTCATCTCAATGGACTTTTTCCCTCCCATTCGACCTTGAACAAACATTATTCCATTTCCAGCAGTGATTTTCCCCCCTTTGTATTGCTTCAACATGACGATGGCAAGTGTTTTGGTTACAACACAAGCATCTGCCCATATGTCGGGTTATTTTCATACATAAGAAGCTAGTTGTTCAAATGTAATTATTGGTCCATATGCACAGAGTTGATCACATATAAGAACTAAAAAAAATGGTTTGAATATTTACTATGATTAGATTTGATGATGCGCAAATAATCCCAATTAAATGATGGTGGGGCATTAGAAAAAATAATTAGAATGATTCCACCAATTAGCTCATAAGGCACCATGCTTTCTAAGATTGTAATGTCCTGATTTTCAGTTTCCTCTATAGTACAGTCAGGATGGATTTTCATGGTATGTGATGGCCAGGTCACAGGAGTAGGATTATTTCATCAGGAGTCCAATAAGGGTTTTGAGGAGTCTATGGGATTCGATGACATTCGCTTGATATATTCATCATCATGAGTAGTTCCCACAACTTGTTTTTAGTTTCTTTGGTTTCTGATAATTCTCATAAAATGGGTTGTTATTGAGCATAACTTAATTAATCACGCTTAAGGTGGCATTATAGGAGGAATATTTGACAAAACACCTTACTGTAATAGCTCGTTGGAACTAGAACGAGAAGATCTACAGGATGGGATGCTGAGAAGTGACTTCCAGTGGCTAGAGAGAATATGGTGGACGATTTACCATTTTCCCATATTAAAAATGACTTTAATTAGTCTATTAAAATGGGAAGAAATTAATTAAGGGGAAAAGGCCAAAAGTGACTTAAATAAATTAAAAAGTCACTTCAGATGAAGTCAAGGGGGAGCTTCTAGAATAATAATAAAAGAATAAAATAAAATACTTCTAGAAGATTGGGATCTATTTATTAGGCCTGTTACCACACAATCTAGAAGGGCCCTAAGGAAGGGAGACATAAGGGATAACTACTAGACTAAGTGATAACAATGAGACAATGACTCACTGTCACCCCAGTCAAGGTCCCCTGCTCTTTATGGACTTTCACCGATGTGAGGAGTCCCAATAGGAAGATAATCACTTCGGATGGATAGATCAATGATTTAGACATGAAGTGATTCCACCAAGCTCATTCAAGGAGAGACACGACAATGGCTCAATGCTTCAAGGAACCTAACACACTCTCCAAGAAAAGTTGTAGTGATAAATACCTAGGGTTTTAGATATGATGATGGTAATAGGTGTTTCTAAGGTCAAGACTCTTGGCGATGAGGTAGGACCTCTCAAAGAAACTCTATGTGATGATTTAACACCTCCAAAAAAGGCTCTTCGCTCTCTTCGAAAGACCTAAGAAAGACTTGCACTAGACCTAGGGTTTTATGAATAATCGTGGGAAGAAATGCTTCCAAGGTATTCACTAGGTAAAGTAAAGGGAGGAAAAAGGGTTTCTTACGGTTTATTCCACTGAATACAAGGCTCATACAACCCTTAAGAAAGCTACCTATCGAAGGAAATACAAGCTAGGTTTCCTTTCTAGGGTGTGAAAATTTCACTACTGAAATCCCTATTGCAGCAACTGGAAATTATTCTTCTAATTATTAATTAATTTAACAATTTATTTACTACGACAAATACTGAATAAATCACATTGCAACCTTCACAAATAAAAAATAATAGTGCTGGAATTTGAGAAATGTACTAGCACACACATAAAAATTAACATAGTTATTTTTGGACTAAAGCCCCCTGAAAAACCCAACTTGGAAAAACTGATGCAGCGACTGAGGGTTTTATATTATTATGTAGCAAAAAATATCTGAGTACAATAATTTGGATGCTGTACTGGCAATCCAATCTACGAGAAATACTAGCAAAATTATTGTGAGGATTTTTCCTCACCCCACAATGGATTTCGGGCCCCAGAACAACTTCCTTAGCTCCATGCACCCCTTATGCGGCAACTTCTTGTTAGTTTTTGTAGCATCGAATGTGTTCTAGTCACAAAACTTGGTGGAGAGGCTAGAATACATGATCTCAAAAACCCATAAATCATTTCTGGAAATTCCTCCTAAAGATGGCTTAATTAGATTATTAATTGATTTTTAAATATTTTCCAAGTCTAAACTTAGGGAATATGGTTAATTAATTAGAATTAATTAAGTCAAGGTGATAATTCTCTAGAACTCACACGGATCGACTTCAAGATGATCCTAGCCCTTGATTAAGATTTAATCTTGGTCGTTGGAGTCCCAACAGAGGATTATAAGAAGAAGTTGATGGGCACTTGGAGAAGATACACCAGTGCAGGTACTCAGTGATCAAGGCAGTTCGATTTCCTAGTGGCAGGTAATTCAGCAGTGAGATCGAGCCAGTGATCGAGTAGAAGGTGGCAGAGGGGAAACAGAATAGATTTCTGGAGGAGTTTCCAGTTCCTGAGGAATCAAAAGAGAAGGTCGAAATTATTTTCCAGGAGGCTGTGTATGGATTACGCAAAGCCTCAATTTGAGCAGTTCAATTTAGTTGAGGGAAATCTCGATTCAACTTCCAGAAGCCAGGAAAAGTTTCAAGAGAGTTGGAGAGTCACTTTCACCTGCAGAGGCAGGTAGGACGACTTGTTGTGAGAGGGGTTTTAAGTCACACGTGTGGGATCTATGCAGAGGCAATGCAAAAGGGTCTACGCTGAAGTTGGACGGCTAGCCTTTCAGAGGGATTTAGTTGCCTGAATTGCTCAGAGAGAGGAAGATCTCTTAGTATATTTTTACTAGTATTTCTCGTGTAAAATCGCCAATTTTGTGACATTTCATTGTATTCAGAAATTTTGTTGCTGCATAATAATAAAAAGAGCCTCACTGCTGCATCGGTTTTCCCACATTGTGTTTTTCCGGGTAAAATTGTCCAAAACAACAGCGTTCAAATTTTTATGTATGTGCTAGAATTTCTCAGTTTCCAGCATGTTATTTTCCGCTGTCTTATTTGTGACGGTTGTAGTGTGATTAATTTGGTATTTTCCGTAACAAATAAATTGTTAAATTAATTAACAATTAAAAGAATTAATTCCAGTTGCTACAATAAAATTTCAGTGGTGAATTTTTCACACTTTTGTGCAGATACTACTACAGGTGCCTCCTGAAAACTCTTAAACCCTTAACTCTATCTCTGTTTGGCTCTGGAACGGATTCACTGGCTTATTTGACCAAAATCTCGACCTCCAACTGCTGAATCATTAGCTACTCTAGCTAGATCGAACTTGATTTGTTGTTATGCCTGCGCAGTCCTTGCATAAATGTAATATCCTAAATTGGAAACAAATAATAATATAAAGCATACAAGGACTAAATCTACAACAAACATGAATACACATCAAAAACACCATGAATGAGCCGAAACTGCTGAGCCATTTTATTAATTTTTGGAGTGGGAAAGGTACAAGATGGTGCCTAGGAAGATGGCACCTTGGTCTGCACAAGGCAGGTTGAAATAACCCCTCAATCCCTGCACATAAATCCTTGCTGCTCTGCCGCTCTGTGTGGCTTCTCCTCTATGCTGCCCTGTCTGGAATTGCCGCTGCTAGTTGGAAAGGGATTGCGTGTTGAGGCTGTTCTACTGCTCATAAAATTCCGGGACTTGGACACCGAAATCTCCTCAACAAACCCAGAAAAACCCGCGAAGGATTTTCCGAAAGGATGACCCTGGAAATTCACCCCCTTGGGCATTGAATGTAGTCACTGATGATTGGCAGGTATTTGTCTAGAGTATGCTGGGTAGAGCAACCTTGCCTGGATGGGAAGAGATGTGGACTGCTATTCAGCAATAAGAGCTAAGAATAAACTTGGTCAAGTGCAAACTTGATGGCAACACTGGCAGTGGATTGAAGGTGAAGCAAAAGGAGGAAAAAAATGCAGCCCTTGCATCCAAAGGGCAGAAAGAGCAGCGGAGACCTAAGAAAGACGTCTTGAAGATCAAGTGCTTCAAGTGTTGGGAACTTGGTCACTACGCTTCCCAGTGTCCTTTGAAGCAAAAGGACAAGGACGGGAAGCATGATCCGAAGGCTGCGACCGCGAAGATTGATGAATATGAGTATGCCATGAGCGCCCACGCATCTCCAAGAGGGAGATGGGGCAACATTGAGCTGTAAGTTCGCAAGAACTTCAGTTGGGCAGGATCCTTGAGGAGTGCACCTTGTTGATCGCCTTGCTGCCTACACCTACCTACTAGTTAGTGAGAAAAGCCTTTAACCCCACAAAGTGTGGTTGGTGGCAAGGAATTCAGAGAAGGGGCTATCACCTATTCCTGACTCTCTCCGTTTAAGCTATCTCCTAGGTTAGCTATGGGGGGTGGTCCCTAAAGAAAAACTAAGTTAAAGACGTGAGTTTTCTAGGAGAGTTGTTAGAGTGAAATTGGATTACTTTTAAAGATTCATGAGCATTTATGAGCAACTTTGAAATAATAATGACAAACCATTCAACCAATGCCTTGACAAATAACGTGCTCAAAAGTAAAATAACTCTCAAAGAGATGAGAACACAGTAATCCTGAAATGGAAACAAAAGATGTTAGCACAAGATATTTGCAAAATAAAAATGATTATGGGATAACCAAATCACAACATTAAAACATGTGAAATTTTCAAACTGAAAACTAAACGGTTGCAGTGATAGATTTATTTCTCCTACTTATTATTTCAATAAGTTATTATTCAGAAATCTTCTGGCAAATATTGAAATAAATACTACTGCAACATTCACAAATATATATGCAGAGAAATAAACAATAGGGAATATAAGCACAAGAATCAATCACATGTACATAGTTATTTTTGGACAATTGTCCCCGGAAAAACCCAATGCGGGAAAACCAGTGTAGCAGATGAGGGTTTTATTAATTCAAACGATATTTGTAAATTTATGTAGATGTTCTATGCTTGATGCAACTTTACTCTCTCTTCAATATTAGACAACAATCACATAAACAATAAAGTAAAATGTTGATAAAACATACCAGTAGATCGACAGAAGACAAACCAGAAACAGATAAGTGTGATGGTGCGTTACAGCGGCCAACAAGATGCTTCAACCAACAAAGTCTCAATATGGTCAGCTAACCAGCGATGTCACACAACCCTCTCGGACAGCCAAGCAGTCAACTCAAAATTCAACCCCAGAAAAGTCAACGCTATCAGTCAATGGTCAACGCACATAGTAGCAGCAGCTTGGTCAATGCTAAAAAGTCAAAGTCAACGTTTTGCCTCGAGAATAGTGCCAAAAAATGTGGATTAGGGAAATCGAAGTTCTGGGAGAGTTTAAGGTCAAATTGACATTGCGTTGACCAAAGTCAACGCTGGTCAAACTTCTGCAGAAACCCTAGACCGAAAAACAGAAATTGTTGCTCCCTGATTTCCCACGTGTGGAGAGAGAAGAACCACCAAGGTTATCGAACCAATCAGATGAGGAGAGAGAATGTGAGAGGATGAGATGAGTGAAATGTCCTCCAACGTTGACCTTATTTATATCCATCATTGAGGGTGTGTGACACATCTGCTGGGGTACAAAACCTTAAAGCCAACCTGCACATATTTGAATATATTAGAAAATAAATTCAAAATAAATGTTCTGCTCATCGGATCAAGATGATCTTTAGATCAATCTTGTACCTCTTCGAAAGAGGAACCCAATAAAAATATTGGTATCTTCATCTGAGCATCACAACATGGAGTTTCGACCTAGTTGTCCAAAATTAACACTCCCTCTCAACTAGGGAGAACTCCATCCACCTGTTCAACTCAACATCGTGCATTATTCCGCTGTAACTTGCTTTGCTGGCTCTTTATTTCAGAATAGAAGTGGGTCAAACACAAAGACATCATTCCCGGCTGACAGATTCAGCTAGAGGTCCGAAACCTCTATAGGACTCGCAAAGAGTCTCATACCAACCCGAAGTTGGTTTATCTGCTTGAAGTCAGTAGGAGGTCTGAAACCTCACTTGGACTCAAGAGAGTCATATACTAACCTGAAGTTAGTTTCACTGACCCGAAGTCAGTTGGAGGTTCGAAACCTCTCTAGACTTGATCTTAGATCAAGTGGTTGGACCGTGCCATCCTAGATAGAGAGTACGACAATCTCTGATGTGTCCATCAGTCTTTGCTACTAGTCTTAGCTTTTCCCACCTCACTGGCGAAATGAGAGGTACTTCCCAGGAATCCGAAACTTAAATGGGTAGGATGCATACGGGGCACAGATAATGAGAGGTGAACCAACTCAATCATCACAACGGTGGGGTAGAAGCACACCAACAAGGTTCAGCAAGCCTAGCCCTGTGGTTGCTTATAGCTTCGAGAAGCTATCCCCAAAGCCCCCCAGAGCTCCAAGAGCTCATCGTCCAACAGGACCCTCAGAATTGGGTCGTTCCATGATTCCAAGATTCTCACGGAAGGTTAGGAACATGACCTTCCCCAAGGGCATTGTGAGAATATCCGCGACCTGCTCATCAGTTCCTATATGATCGAGCCTTATGGCGCCTTGTTGTACCATATCTCGGATAAAGTGGTACTAGCCATCAAAATTCTTGGATCGATCGTGGAACCCAGGATTCTATGACAAACGAATCCCCCTCTGGTTATCACAAAGGATAACGATGGCATCTAGCACATGCTCAAATAGCTCATTGAAGAGCTTTCGCAACCAAGTGATTTCACAACGGGCCATACATGTTGCAATGTATTCGGCCTCAGCGGTGCTCAAGGCTTTTGACTTCCGTTTCCTGCCCGAAGCAGATCTACGTGTGAAGAAGCATACAGATGTGCTCTTGCGATCCAACACACTGCCAGCGCAATTGGCATCAGTATATCCAAGGAGTGTCACGCTCCTGGCATTGTATCTCAGCCCATGGTCTATTGTGCCCCAGAGATATCTCAAGAGTTTCTTGGCACCAAGCCAGTGAATGTTATGAGGATCAACCATGTGTTAACTCAAAGTGTTCACCGCAAAACATACGTCCGGACGGGTGTTCACTAAGAACATCAGGACCCGTACGAGTTGACGATACTTAGTAGGATTAGCTCACACAGGCCCAGCAGCGCTGCCACTCAACTTCTTAAAGTTGAGCTCCATCGGTGTCGACACAGACTTACAGTCCACCATACCAAATCTTTCCAAAAGCTTCACAATGTATTTTCCTTGAGAAAGGAAAATCTCGCCAGGTCTCTGCCAGACCTCCAGGCCTAGGAAGTAATGCATCAGTCCTAGGTCCTTCATCTCGAACTCAGCAGGGAGCTCCCTCTTGCACTGGTGAATGAGAGGGTCAGGACTCAGGACCTGTCAGGAAGAGGTCGTCCACATACAACACCAGAATGAGAGGCTTCTCTCTATCAACCTTGAAGTAAAGGTTCGGATCAACATTACTACAAGTGAAGCCCAACATCATCAGGTAGCTATCTATCCTCTTGTACTAAGCTTTGGGTGCTTGCTTCAACCCACAGAGGGCTTTTTTCAAGTTGCAGACATGGGTGTCCCGATCCTGGACTTCGAACCCCAGAGGTTGCTCTACATATGCCTCTTCCTTTATTGCACCATGCATAAATGCAGTCTTTACATCCATCTGATGAAGACTCCATCCTTGCGTAGCAGCAAGGGCTATGATAGATCGAATGGTGGTATATCAGGCCACAGGGTCAAGTATGTGAGCATAGTCTATGCCTTCCTTTTGAGAGAAGCCACAGGCAACGAATCTTGCCTTGAACTTTTTAGCACTTCCATTAGATCCATGCTTGATCTTGTAGAGCCATTTCAAGGTGACAACTGCTTTGTCCTATGGTCTTGGAACCACATCCCAGACATCATTCTTCATTATGGACTCATACTCTTCGTGCATAGCATCCTTCCAGACTTGATGCTTTACGGCTTCCTCAGAAGATCTAGGCTCGGATTGTACATTAGTACTCATGGCTGCTAGATACCCTTGGTATCTATTCGGCTTCTTACTTTCACGGAATGTACCCCTTGGGGCCATATGTCTCTCAGCATCCTTGAGAGTGTCCCTGAGCCATGATGGTCTCTTCCCCAGTGAAGGAGGTGGATCAACCGGGTCCATTGGTCCTTCAACATCAGGCATCATCTCATCCTTCGGTTCTTCTTGATTTCCAGGCCTTGCTTCATGATCTTCCTCAAATCTCGGAAGATTGACTACTTTCTTCAGGGAAGCATCTTCATCAAAGGTGACATCATAGCATATCTCCACTTCCCTTTAACCAGGCACATAGACTCTATAGGCCTTCGAAGTTTCGTTGTAGCCCACAAACATTCCCTTCTTCCCAGAAGCATCCAGCTTGTTGCTCTTCTCTTTCGGCACATGAAAATAAATAGGACATCCAAAAACTCTAAAATGTGAGACGTCAGGTTTCTTACCAGTGAAAACCTCTTCGAAAGTTTTGGAGTCCAATGCGGAATGCAGGCATCGGTTTTGTATGTACACAACAGTGTTCACAGCTTCTTCCCATAGAAACTTTGATAGAACCTGGTCACATAGCATGGCTCGGGAAGCTTCCATAATGGTCTCGTTCTTTCATTTAGTAACACCATTCTGTCAGGAGTATAGACAGTTGTGGAATCCCTCTTGATGCCAACTTCTCTGCAAAAGTTTTTGAACTCGTTCGTCTCATATTCAGTGCCATTATCGGTTTGTCGGGTAGTATCACATGTCATCACTCCCAGTGGTCTTCCTCCAACCTGGTAGAGTGTATCAACTCTAAACCCAATCGTGATAGCTTCCTTGAAACTCTTCTTTCAGATACGCACCTTCCCATCAATGAATGCCACATTGAAACCTTTGTCTTCCATGGCCGATATAGACACAAGGTTCTTCTTCAAATTAGGTACATAAAGTACATCCTGCAAGCGGAGGACTTGACCTTGAGACGAGTGGAGGGTCACAGTCCCTGTCCCTTTCATGGGATATGTGGCATCATCTCCAAGGATAATTTCTAGATTAGTATCCTTCTCAACCATATCATAAAGTGCTTCTTTGAACGCAGTGATGTGCCTTGAGGCACCACTATCTATCAACAAGACATCCATAGTGTCGGGTGGAGATGCAGTAGAGAGGGCAGATACAAGAATGTATCGATTTCTTTTATCAACAACATTTGATTCCTCATACCTGGAGTTTTTCGACCTTTTGAAAGGTTGAACATTTCCGCCGGAGGGAGCCTTCCTCTTTCCCTTGAACCTGTTGTTCCTTTGATTGCCATTCCTCCGGTTGTTATTGTTGTCATCACCATCGGGAGAATCCTTCTTGAAAGGGCATTCTTTAGCATAGTGACCTGGCCTATGACAAGTGTAACACTTGCCCTTCTTTCCTTGAGCCCCTGCTCTTCCTTTGTTCTTTGGACCACCAAAGTTCTTTCTAGAATGAGTAGCGTAGGGAACATTTCCTTCATTTCCATACTCCTTCATTCTTGTCTCTTCTTGAACACATCTCGATAGTACTTCGTCAAAGTCAGGTATCACATTATTATTTAGAATGGTAGTGTTGAACACATGCCATTCGGATGAGAGCCCTCCAAGTGCGGTGAGTACCATCTCTCGATTAGCTATTGTCTCCCCAATAGCCAACAGATTGTTCCTGATCTTGGTCAGCTTCATAAAATATGATTGAATAGACTCATCGCTGTCTTTCGTTAGATTCTTCAATTGATTCTTGAAGAATAAGACTTGATTCGCATTGTTGGCCTTGAACACGTGGACCAAATTATCATATATCTCTTTGGATGTGCCCGACTCATAGATGTAGGCAAACAGACTCTTTTGAATTGAGTCCTTGATCATCAACTTTGCTTTGAACTCCCCCTTCTTATACTTTGTTTTGGCGGCAGCAGTAGCAGTGGCTGGAGGCTCTTGGATTTTACCCTGCACATAGTCCATGACATCTTGGTCTTCCAAGTTAAGATCCAATGTCATCTTCCAAGCATGGAAGTCATCCTTCCCAGTCAATTTGTCATCAGCCTTGAAGCCATTGTAGTTTGAGGAGCCCATCCTCTTCTTCGGTGATTGCTACAAATTAGGGCTTTGTCTTCACCTCAGCTCTGATACCATGTAAATTTATGTAGATGTTCTATGCTTGATGCAACTTTACTTTCTCTTCAATATTAGATAGCAATCACATAAACAATAAAGTAAAATGTTGATAGACCATAGCAGTGGATCGATAGAAGACAAACCAGAAACAAATAAGTGTGATGGTGTGTTACGACGGTCAACAGGATGCTTCAACCAACAAAGTCTCAATATGGTCAGCTAACCAGCAATGTCACTTGGACAGTCAAGCAATCAACTCAAAATTCAACCCAGAAAAGTCAACGCTATAAGTCAATGGTCAACGCACACAGTAGCAGCAGCTAGGTCAATGCTGAAAAGTCAAAGTCAACGTTTTGCTTCGGGAATAGTGCCAAAAAATGCAGATTAGGGAAATCGAAGTTCTGGGAGAGTTTTAGGTCAAATTGACCTTGTGTTGACCAAAGTCAACGCTGGTCAAACTTCTGCAGAAACCCTAGATTGAAAAACAGAAATTGCTGTTGCCTGATTTCCCACGTGTGGAGAGAGAAGAACCACCAAGGTTATCGAACCAATCAGATGAGGAGAGAGAATATGAGAGGATGAGATGAGTGAAATGTCCTCCAACGTTGACCTTATTTATATCCACCATTGAGGATGTGTGACACATCTACTGGGGTACAAAACCTTAAAGCCGACTTGCACATATTTGAATATATTAGAAAATAAATTCGAAATAAATGTTCTGTTCATCTGATCAAGATGATCTTTAGATCAATCTTGCACCTTTCCGAAAGAGGAACCCAATAAAAATATTGGTATCTTTATCTGAGCATCGCAACATGGAGTTTGGACCTAGTTGTCCAAAATTAACAATATCTTTACAGAGAAATATAATGGCAAATAAATTTTGAAACACCTGAGATTGAATTTCCGGCTTACTCGGACAATTCTTTGACACCCTGATCAGCCCTTGCATGCTCTTGAGTCTGTCTGTGTGATGCACTACGCAGTCCCAGTGCCGGATTGCGTGAGTTTGCGTGGAGACTGCGTGGGTTCTCTGCGCTGCAGCCTCAAGCTACTTCCAGTGACCCACTGCTGCCCTCTGTCCTTGATCTCGATCACTACTGACTCCCTCCTCCTTCTGCTTCTGCAAACTTCTCGCCCTGCAACTCTCCCACTGAAATCGAATTATACTTCAGTATGGATCTCCTTTGGGTACTGAGTGTATGCACGACTTATTTTCGAAATGACCCTCAAGCCTTCTTTTATAATCTTCCTGTTTGAGAACCAACGACTCAAATTAAAAGATTAATCAATGGCTAAGATTAAAACTTGAATTGATCCATGTTTTCTAGAAGATTCACACTTTGACTTATTAATACCCTTTATTTATTTCATTTCCCTAAGTTCATAAAAATAATTAATTATTTATTAAGTCGTGAACCGAGTGGAATTTCCACAAACTGTTTCTGGGTTCTTTGGAATGCTGCTGTCCAAGCCCCCCTGCAAAGTTTGAGACTTGGGACACTTCCGAATGCTACAAAAATCAACACTCCCTCTTAGCGAGGAAGGTGTTCTAACAATATGCCTATTGCATGCTTCTCTGTTTTGAAGCACCCTCTGCGTTGCTGATCTCTCGATGTTGCCCCTCATCTGCTGCGTTTTTCTCTCCTGTATTGCTGCCTTTGACACTGCCACTGTCATTGCTGCATCTGTACCACAGCTCCCTCTAAATACTGAGTCTATCCATTCCCGCTACTAGAAGGGATTCTTCATCATCCCCATCTTCTCTCTAAAGTAGACAAAATTTGTCTTCCCTAGAGCCTTTGTGAGGTTGTCTTCCACTTGTTCTCCTGTTGGAGTTTACTGCAAATGAACAGCTCCACGTTGTACACAGTCCCTGATGAAGTGGCACCTGATGTCAATATGTTTCAATCTATCATGAAACACAGGATTCTTAGAGAGCTTTATGCAACTCTGATTATCGCATAAGATGCTGGTCGCTTCCATTTTCTCCTTGAGTAGATTCACTAGTAGTTTTTGAAGCCATATGGCTTCGCACCAAGCTGTGCTGGCTGCCATGTACTCTGCTTTTGTTGAACTCGGTGCTACGGACTTCTGTTTCTTGTTGCACCAGGAAGTCATTCCTGATCCTAGACTGAAATAGTACTCACTGGTACTCTTTCGATTAATTGAACTTCCAGCCCAATCTGCGTCGGTGAAGCCACACAACCTGACATCATTGCTACGAGTATACTTCAATCCAAGCTCGACTGTTCCTTGAAGGTACCTGAGAACATGCTTGGCTGCTGCCCAATGTGCCTTCTTCGGTTCCACCATGAACTGACTGAGGGTATTTACAACATAACAGATGTCTGGCCTTGTATTTAGCAGATACATCAATGACCCTATGAGTTGCTTATATAGCATAGGATCAGCCTCATCATCTTTTGACATGTCGATTTTCTTCCAGTTGGTGATCATTGGAGTTGTCATGGGTCTACAATCCTCCATCTGAAATCTCTTCAGAATCTCCGTAGTGTATCTTCCTTGACCAAGGAAGATCTCCCCGTTCTGCTGCCAAACCTCCAACACCAGAAAATAGTGCATCCGTCCTGGATCCTTTATGTCAAATTCTTCAGCCAAATTCTTTTTGCAATCTGTGATGAGCCTTGATGATCCCGTCAAGAACAGATCATCTACATGCAAAACCAGTATCAAAGGCTCACTTCCTACTCTCAAATAGTAGAGGTTGGGATCTGCGTCATTCTTGACGAATCCCATCTTCTGCAAGTAGCTGTCAATTCGACCATACCAGGCCCTAGGAGCTTGCTTTAGTCCATATAACGATTTCTTCAACCTGCACACATGAGTTTTCTGATCATGTGTCTCAAAGCCCTCTGGGTGTTCTATATACACCTTTTCTCCTATCTCCCCGTTCAAGAATGCTGTCTTGACGTCCATTTGGTGAATTTCCCATCCCATCTGTGCAGAAAAGGATATCACGGACTTGATAGAGGTGTACCCGACTACTGGGGCGAAGGTTTCTTCATAGTCAATTCCTTCCTTCTGAGCATACCCCTTAGCCACAAACTTGGCTTTAAATTTCTCGATTCTGTCGTCTGCAGCATACTTGATTTTGTAGATCCACCTGGATCCTACCACTGATCTCCCTTGAGGTCTAGGGACCACTTCCCAGACATCATTCGTCATGATGGAACTGTACTCTTCCACTATTGCATCAACCCACTCCTGTTGCTGAGCAGCTTCCCGAAAACTGGAAGGTTCTTCGACTTGGGCAACCAAGGCTTCATACGTCTTAGGCTACTTATGCTGTCTCTTATCATTTCAGGGGATTTTGACAAAATCCTCTGCATCCTTCAGAATCTGTCAAAGTTCCCTGCTCATTCTCCCACTAGTAATGGGTGGATCTACAGGCTCTCCTTCTTGCAAATCCTCGGGAGACACATTCCTTGGATCACTATGCCTTGGAGAGGCAACTGAATTTTCTGTTGCTGGTTGTTGGGGCTGGACCAGAGCCTCTTCCTCAGACTGCATAGCAGAAGGCAACTCATGGGATCTTCTGAAGGCCTTCTCCTCCATGAACTTCACATCCTTTCGTACCACCACTTCCCTGCTCTTAGGAATGTAGATGCAATAAGCCTTTGCATTCTCGCTGTATCCTACTAGATACCCCTTTTCGGCAATCATCTCCAACTTCTTCCTCTTCTCACTGGGCACATGACTATAAGCTGTACTGCCGAAGATCCTAAAGTGACTCACTTCAGGCTTACTGCCAGTGAAGACACCTTCTGGCGTGATATTTCCTAGTGCAACGTGAGGAGTCCTGTTCTGAATGTAGACAACTATATTACACGTTTCATCCCACAGGAATTTGGGCATGTCTTGGTCATATAGCATAGCTCTTGTTGCTTCAACAATAGTCCGGTTCTTTCTTTCTACCACACCATTCTGCTCCGGATTGTATGGAGTTGTCCACTCTCTTTTGATGCCTTCTCTTGCGCAGAATCCGGTGAATTCTTTATCTATGTATTCACCACCATTATCTGATCGCAACACCTTGATCCGCTTCCCTGTCAGATTTTCTACCAGAGCCTTAAACTCTCTGAATCGACTGAAGACTTCATCCTTGGTCTTCAAGAAGTAGATCCAGGTTTTCATGGAATGGTCATCAATGAAGGTGACAAAATCTTCGGTACCACTAAGAGCTCTAGTGGACGTCGGCCCACAGATATGTGAGTGTATCAGATCCAATACACCCTTGGCCCTATTGTTTCTTCTCTGATATGCTGCCTTGGCATATTTTCCCAATACACACCCCTTGCAGACATCATCTCGTTTAGTGCTCAGTTCTGGAACACCTGTGACAGTATTCTGGAGAGTTCTCAATGCCCCATGATGCAAATGGCCCATTCTTTTGTGCCATAGCTCATTCAGGTCCTTTTCATCTGTGTTGCCGACCAGTGTCATTGGAGAATCAAGTTGTAGCTTGTACAGTTTGTTTCTTCTTGCCCCGATCTATGCATTCTTCTTCCAACTGGGGTGCTTGATGTAGAATCTATTGCCAATAAAGTAGACGTCATATCCTCGGTTTTGAAGCTGAGACACTGAGTGTAAATTCATCCCCAAACCCGGCACATGCAGCACATTAGTGGCCCAGATTCTATTTTATGCCTCAGTCTGAAAAACTACAGTACCTCTCCCAACGGGAGTACATTTTTCTTTATTACCCATGGTTATTTTGAAATTCATCTGCTCTTCTTGGTAGTCAGAAAAACAGTCCCGTACTCCAGTCATGTGAGCAGAGGCTCTGCTGTCAATCTACCAGACATCAGAAGAAGCAGTGCTCGATATGCAAGCAAAATCTTCCTCAAGTCTGGATGCCAATACAAAGACATCGTGATCCATATGTTCTGTCGTGCTTCTTCCCCTTCCTGTAGAACTGCGTGAACCCTTCTGCGCTGTTGCCGTAACAGTAGATTTTTGTTCACTGATAGATGCCCCCTTTTTGTTATTCATCTCTAGCTCTGATACCATGTGAAATTTTCAAACTGAAAACTAAACTGTTGCAGTGATAGATTTATTTCTCCTACTTATTATTTCAATAAGTTATTATTCAAACATCTTCTGGAAAATATCAAAATAAATACTACTGCAACATTCACAAATATATATGCAGAGAAATAAACAGTAAGGAACATAAGCACAAGAATCAATCACATGTACACAGTTATTTTTGGACAATTGTCTCTGGAAAAACCCAATGCAGGAAAACCGGTGCAACAGATGAGGGTTTTATTAATTCTTCAGCAAATGATATCTTTACAGAGAAATATAACGACAGATAAATTCCGAAACACCCAAGACTGAATTTCCGGCTTACTCGGACAATTCTCTGACACCCTGATCAGCCCCTGCATGCTCCTAGACTCTGTGTGCGTGATTCACTGCACAGTCCCTGTGCTAGACTGCGTGAGTCTGCGTGGGTTCTCTGCGCTGCAACCTCAAGATGCCTCTAGTGACCCACTGCTGCTCTCCGTCCTCGATCTTGATCACTACTGACTTCTTCCTCCTTCTGCTTCTGCAAACTTCTTGCCCTGCAACTCTCCCACTGAAATCAAATTCTACTTCATAATGGATCTCCTTCAGGTATTGAGTGTATGCCCAGCTTATTTTCCAAATGACCATCAAACCTTTTTTTATAATCTTCTTGTTGGAGAACCAATGGACTAGATAAAAAGATTAATCAGTGGCTAAGATTAAAACTTGACTTGATCCATGTTTTCTAGAAGATTCACACTCTGACTTATTAATATCCTTTAATTATTTCATTTCCCTAAGTTTAGACTCTAGACACTAAGATGCATTAGGAGCTCAACCTTCTAAGGTTGAGCTCCTTTAATAAGTCATGAGCCGAGTGGAATTTCCACAAACTGTTTCTGGGTTCTTTGGAATGCTGCTGTCCAAGCCTCTCTGCAAAGTTTGAGACTAAGAACACTTCCGGATGCTACAAAAATCAACAAAAGATATCTTATCATAGTTAGCAACAACTAAAAATTAGATGCTAAATATGAAATTAAATTTTGCGAATATGGAAAGTAAGCATCACAATACTTGCAGGAGATCAACAACCATCAAAAGACAAGTAAAAAAGAAATGTGATGAAGAGTGCTCTTGGTTAATTCTAGTTAAACTATCTCTACAACAAATATTTCAAATCAACTCGTCAATCCCTAGACCTTACCCTCGCCCAAATTATGTGGATCTCACAGTGAGGAGTCAATAGGGGAGTAGAGGTTCCCTAGAGGTCTATACAACCAACTTATGTTGGAGGTAAAGTTTTAATGAGTGTTTGTATGAAATCGATGTTGATTAATCCCAATTAAATGATACATGCAATGTTCCACAAGAGATGAGATAACGCTTACTTGCAATAATGAATCAAACTTTGAGAGACAAATAGACTTATGTGTGTTGTAGCATTAAATGGCAAGTGGAATAAAATAAGTTCTCATTTAAAAATGCTTCAATGGTTCCTCAAAATGTATGACATGCTTGGACTAAATAGTGAAGCATAAACATTAACTTAATTGAAACTTGCCAACCATGTGAATTGCTCACACACATGAAAAAATATTTTCTCAAGTTTGTAGCCTTTGGAGCTCATGCATGTAAGTTTAATTAAACCCAAAATTTAGTTAGATGGATGTAGAGTGCATTATTTGTAAATTCTTTAGCATGCATGAAATGAAAATCAGAAAATGAAGTCAATCCACCCAAGAAATTCCTTCCTCTTCAACCAAGGAAGGGGGATACTATGGGAAAAATATCCCAAGCTCCCTCAGGCAAAATAAGTTATTTTATTAGCGATTACAAATGAGAAAAAGAGATTCTAAGAAGGCTGCCCAAAAAGAGATCCTTTTACGAAGATAGAGCTTGGAAAAAGTTAGATCTCCTTCTTAAAGATATCAACAAAAACTCATGGCGAAAACCTTCAAAACATAAATTTTACAAGGCTCCAAGGCCCACAGAAAAGATCATGTTTCTGTTGTCCTAAAGGTACTCACGACCTCCCTAAAATTCGATTTTGAGGTAATGGAAGGCTTTGCATGCAAGGAGGATCAATAGTTTTTCGCCATCTTTTCCTCAAACTCCTCATTGTTCACGCTCAAGCTTATGGGCTGCGAAAGAAAATCAAACGTTAGATCGAAGTAAACGAGATCATAAAGTACAAATTAATATACAAAGATACTAGCCCAAGAAATAAGAGCGAACTCCAATTCTTGCCTAGTCTAGAAAACACTTTTGAAGTAGAAAATATGACTTTAAAACGCTCTACAAAGGGAAATTTTTAGATTTTAAAATTTGAAGTAGATGATCAAGTAGCTAGAGAACGAGAAAACTCCCTCTTGGTCTTCCTTTGATGAAAGACTCGGGGTTGAAAATAGCTGAGTCTTGGATCGCTTTGAATCTAAGAGTGAGTTGGTCTATGTGAAACTTCTCCCACGCTCAGTTGGATTTGCTGCACACAATACAAATAGATCTTCCCTGCACACTTGAAAAAATATCAGTTTGCAAAAGGATTAGAGTATCATTTGCAAAAGGATTAGAGTATCATAATGAATACGATAAACCAAACATTCCTCCGAAAATGACTTGGCAAGCTTATTTCTAGAATATTACTCTAAATCAATGATGCATGCAAGATAGCTTGCATATATCAATCCAAGCTAGATGGAAAATATAAACTAATATTGATCAAACATGTAAACAAATTCAAACAAAATAGCAATAGTATGGAAAGAAATCACCTCATAACGCCAAAAAAACATTTGTTAAATAGCCCCAAAGTCTTGATTTTATTGATATGCAAAAATGACAGAGTTTCCTCAAGCCCAATAGCTCATAACATGATACAATACAATAGCCCACAACTTTGTTATATAGAGATTCAAGAGCAATTCCCAAGGACGAATGCATGTGAGAAGTGAACTTGGAGCAAATCCCAAGTAAAGGTAAGCCAAGTTCCATATGGAGAAGACTGAGACACCCAAAGAAAAATCGAATTTCTTTGTGGACACCAAGGGAAATCGTATTCCCATATGATCTAGTGAACTCATTCATAAGCCAGACGAAGTCCTGTGCTACACCAGGTCCACCATTGCAAACTCGAACCAACTGAATTCGTACCTGTAGATGACCCCAGTGATCTTCTGCGTAAGTCCCTGAGAACTGTGTGTTTCCTCTGAGTGACTGTGCAGTCTAAGCTCAAGGAATAGAGTAAATCCTCTGAGTGAAGTGTTGAGCGCTATCGTACTCTAGATAGCTCGTTAGAAGAGGTCCCCACTTGGTCTTCAGTTAACTGATCATGTAGAATATTCCTTTTATGCTCAATTGCCTTTAATAAATTCGATTTTCCTTGCGTGTAACTACCGCTTTATCTCTGGAAAATTTGATTTTAAATAAATAAATGCTGAATTAATGATGCAATGTGCTCTGTCATCCTCCACATGTATTTTGACTCAACTCTGACTTAAAATAATTTCCGAGTCATTTCCACGTCATTTTGTCACATGGAATAATTTATTTCACTCTATTTTATTTAATTCTAGCCTAATTAAATGCCACAATTTCCACTGAACTTAGGAAATGTGGGTTTTGAGGGTCCAAAACTCATTATTAACCCCTCAAAGTGTGTAATAGTAGAAATTTGAGGGTGAGAGGTGTAATTTTGATTACTCATACCCCATACAACTTCTCTAGACAACACTTATTACAATCCAGTTACAAATTTTATTGCAATTTTTGACCTGCGGGAAATCTAAACAATTAAAAAATCACTACCTAGACCTAACCAAATTCCACGAATTTTTTTGTCTGATCTAATATGGTAATATTCATTGACTCTAGAGACTAAGATGCATTAGGAGCTCAACCTTCAAGCTGTCACCCTGGCTTTGGGGTAATGCAATGAGTGAAAAAATCTAGAAAATTATTCGCCGTTAAAAAGAAGGAATAATTAACCAAGTAAAAAAAACACTCCAAGGTGTACTTGCTTGCTAATCGAGTCCCAACATCCTAGGCCTATTACAGACTCAATACTGACTCAAATTCATCATTACTAGCATCACTTATTACAATTTCCCATAGGGCGTGGAATCTGGGTACAAGAGAAAGATGATGAGAAATAGAAGTAGAGTTCAAAAAATCTGTTGAACTGATGATATCTGATGATATTTGATGGTGAAAATGTCTTCTTGTTCATCCTTAGGCATGGAGTCTTCTCATTATCATCAGGTGCCACTCCAGTGGTCAACATTTGGCTCCATATGGGGATGCATGCTAGATATGAAGTGATAGTGTGCAAGGACTTGGAATCTGCATCCACCAACCAAAGATATATATTAGCAGTATCCATTCGAAATAACATCAAATAAAATCAAGTACAGAAATGGAAATTTATTCTAGGAAACATAAATAACAATTTATTCATGAAATAAAACTACTTAAATAAAATTTACAAGGGATAGGGTTAGGAATATGATAGACACGATGCCCCATGGCATCAAATGTGTTCTGCGAAATCCATCTTGAGAAGCTGCCTGCTCACAAGCAAATCCATAGGCTCTTTCTCTAATGTGCCTTGTCCAATTCTGACTATCTTGGGACTATGACTTGCCCCAATGTTAACCTGTTTGTGGCCATCATATATACCAAACCTCTTCCTTTTCCTTTTTCAACTTTTGACGCATTGATGCTTGATCCTGCTCAAAACTAGTGGTTCATTTTTCATATCCTTTTTCTTTTTTTCTTTTCTTCCTGGTTAGTTGCGATGGCGATGATGATGCAATTATTGTCAATGCTACAACTCTGCCTTGAAAATGCTCTGATGGAAGATTTTAAGTACCCTCGATTTTTGAGCTATGCTTAATATCTTCATTTTGAATCTTTTCTGTTCAGGAGGGAAGAAAATTTGTCAACACAACATCACTTCATGTCTGGCATGATCTATAGATAATCTCATTATTGGGTTTCCTTGGATCCTCGACATGATATATTTTCTCTAACTCCTGATCAAGTTTGACAAAGTTATTATCTGGCATGGGGATGGTGGCATATGACAAGTCCATTTAAAGGCTACCACGTAAATCTGATGCCCATTTTCTTGATAGGAGCATTCCCCATGAATCAAGAACATCTATCGCAACAATATCCATAGTCATTATTCTGTCTGGGTATGCAACTAGGAAAACCTGTAAATCTTTAATTATTCCACACACTTCAATTCTTTTAGAATCCATTGAACACATGTTGTGATAGGGCCTAAATACCCTTAAATTCAGTTGCTCCATGACTTTCTTGGTCATGACATTTGATGAAGCCCCTGAATCAAGCATGTAGTTGTGTAAAAGACGACCATTCACTATCAAAGAAACATAAAATGGCAGATGATCTTCGTTCCCCACATAACAGTTCATACATTTCAATACAATTTCTTCATCTTCTGGTTCATTATTAGGCTTTTCTTCCCTTTGAGTAACTTCAATTGCACTTAGTAACTTGGCCCTTTGAGATGGTATCTTTTAAAGTTCTGTCACTGGGATAGAAACCTTTGCATTATTCACCCAATTTCCCAAGTCAAAATTTAATTCTGAAGTAGGAGGAGAAATTTTTTTGTGATTATTCTGGTCTTGAATATCCCTTTTCTATTAATTCATCCCTTTGTGTTTTGCCATAGCAAGAATTTGTCCAGATGTAGGCTTTTCCCCAAAAATCTTAGTGACTTTGTCAAGATTTGCAATCATATTGTCAACCCCAAGATTATTAGGACCATGGTCAATCTCTTGATCACTTTCAATGGTGTATATTTTATCTTCCATGGAGAACATATTGATTTTACCACTAGTTCCTACATGTTCATCTCCCAACATGTTACCTTCCATAATTCTCTTTACATATGGGCATGTGGCTTCTTCATGGAACTCATTACATGGCCTACAAAAAGGGGGAATTTTATCGACCATGTTGGTGGATTCCAATGGATTTGCAGGCCTATAATCTTGTTGAGGGCCTTTATTCTTTTTCCATCCATTATTTGGCCTAGGTTGGAATCTTTGCACTTACGATCTTTCTATGGCCACCAACCTACTTTGCAAGGCTTGCATTTCTTTAGTGTGGTTTGCTTCCATGCTCTTGATGAGTTGCGTTAATTCCTTAATAGAATCATGTGTAGTGTCTTCCTTGGATTTGCCTTTGGAATCATTCGTTTTTAATGGCCCTCTAGCGAAACCAAGAATCTCAGATTTTCCTGATTGCTTTTTGGCCCTCTCCATTTTCAAGGCTTTAGTTTGGGCTACACCCAAAGTTGCAGGCTCCTTTCTTCTCAACTCATAAACAGTGTCCACACCAAAAGAATCTAAATATGAGCATAAGAGAAATTCATCCGGAGGTTTAACAGTTGCAGGCATGCTTTTAAACAATTCATTGAATCTTTTGTTAAATTCTCCATGGTTTCATTCTCATTCTTCTTTATGGTGCTAATGGCACTGATCAAATGACTATTCTCTCTTCTCTCTCCATACTTTCTCATGAAAGCATTAACAATTGTTTGCAAAGAATCATACGAGTTCGCAGGTTGCTCAGTGAACCAATCAAGAGCATCCTCTTCTAAAGAGAGAACAAAAAGCCTCATCTTTACATCCTCATAGTTAGCAACGTTACACCACTTAAAGATGCAAACATTAAAGTTCTTCACATGTGATGCAGCGCTAATGGCATTGTTATCTTGAAAAGAAGACAACTTTTCAATAGCCTTGTTAGGGATATTGTGAGGATAGCCATTAATGTTAGTAAAGTTACAAGGAGCAAAAAAATCATTCATGACGTTAGGCTTGTTCTTGAAACAACAAATGAATGTTAGAAATAGGCTCTTGCCCAAGACTAGCAAGAGCTCTACTATGAGAAAGTCTATTTAACCTCTCTCTATAAACCCTTTCAGGATCAGAAAGGGGATAACTAAACCACTTGAATTTCTCCTAGTAGAGACTCTTGCTAAATTAGGATTGGGTGGAGTCGCCACTTGAGCAAGAATCTAAATCTAAAATTCAAATATGCCAAAACCAAAAGTTAGTCGATTTCCCAGGTACTAGAAAACTTGTCCTCGGCAACGATCCCAAAAATGTTGATTGCCTTGCCTTCTACACCTACCTACTAGTTACTAAGAAAAGCCTTTAACCCCACAATGTGTGGTTGGTGGTAAGGAATTCAGAGATGGCGCCGTCACCTATTCCCGACTCTCTCCGTTTAAGCTATCTTCTAGGTTAGCTATGGGGGGTGGTCCCTAAAGAAAAACTAAGTTAAAGATGTGGGTTTTCTAGGAGATTTGTTAGAGTGAAATTGGATTACTTTTAAAGATTTATGAGCTTTTATGAGCAACTTTGAAATAATAATGACAAACCATTCAACCAGTGCCTTTACAAATAACGTGCTCAAAAGTAAAATAATGCTCAAAGAGATGAGAACACAATAATCCTGAAATGGAAACAAAAGATGTTAGCACAAGATATTTGCAAAATAAAAATGATTATGGGATAACCAAATCACAACATTAAAACATATCTTGTCATAATTAGCAACAACTATAAATTAGATGCTAAATATGAAATTAAACTTTGCGAATATGGAAAGTAAGCATCACAGTATTTGCATGAGATCAACAACCATCAAAAGACAAGTAAAAAAGAAATGCGATGAAGAGTGCTTTTGGTTAATTTTAGTTAAACTATCTCTACAACAAATATTTCAAATCAACTTTTCAATCCCCATTCCTCACCTTCGCCCAAATTATGTGGAACTCATAATGAGGAGTCCATAGGGGAGTAGAGGGTCTCTAGAGGTCTGTACAACCAACTTATGTTGGAGGTAAAGTTTTAATGAGTGTTTGTATGAAATCGATGTTGATTAATCCCAATTAAATGATACATGCAATGTTTCACAAGAGATGAGATAGTGCTTACCTGCAATAATGAACCAAACTTTGAGAGACAAATAGACTTATGTGTGTTGTAGCATTAAATGGCAAGTGGAATGAAATAATTTTTCATTAAAAAATGCTTCAATGGTTCTTCAAAATGAATAACATGCACGGACTATATAGTGAAGCATAAACATTAACTTAATTGAAACTTGCCAACCATGTGAATTGCTCGCACACATGAAAAAAGATTTGCTCAAGTTTGTAGCCTTTGGAGCTCATGCATGTAAGTTTAGTTAAACCCAAAATTTAATTAGATGGATGTAGAGTGCATTAGTTGTTAATTATTTAGCATGCATGAAATGAAAATCAGAAATGAAGTCAATCCACCCATGAAATTCCTTCCTCTTCAACCAAGGAAGGGAGATACCATGGGAAAAATATCCCAAACTCCCTCGAGGAAAAAAATGTTATTTTATTAGCGATTACAAATGAGGAAAAGAGCCTCTAAGTAGGCTGCCCAAAAAGAGATTCTTTTACGAAGATATAGCTTGGAAAAAGCTAGATCTCCTCCTCAAAGATGACAACAAAAAATTATGGGGAAAACCTTCAAAACATAAATCAAAGGCCCACGGCAAAGATCATGTTGCTGCTGTCCTAAAGGTGCTCACGGCCTCCCTAAATTTTGATTTTGAGGTAATGGAAGGCTTTGCATGCAAGGAGGATCAATAGTTTTTCGCCATCTTTTCCTCAAGCTCCTCGTTGTTCATGCTCAAGCTTATGGGCTGCGAAAGAAAATCAAACGTTAGATCGAAGTAAACAAGATCATAAAGTACAAATTAATATACAAAGGTACTAGCCCAAGAAATGGGGGCAAACCCCCATTCTTGCCTAGTCTAGAAAACGCTCTTGAAGTAGCAAATATGACTTTAAAACACTTTACAAAGGGGAATTTTTAGATTTTAAAATTTGAAGTAGATGATCAAGTAGCTAGAGAACGAGAAAACTCCCTCTTGGTTTTCCTTTGATGAAAGACTTGGTGTTGAAAATAGCTGAGTCTTAGATCGCTTTGAATCTAGGAGTGAGTTGGTCTATGTGAGACTTCTCACACGCCCAGATGGATTTCCTGCACACAATACAAATAGATCTTCCTTACACACTTAAACAAATATTAGTTTGCAAAAGGATTAGAGCATCATAATGAATAAGATAAACCAAACATTCCTCTGAAAATGACTTGGCAAACTTATTTCTAGTATACTACTCTAAATCAATGATGCATGTAAGATAGCTTGCATATATCAATCCAAGCTAGATGGAAAATATAAACTAATATTGATCAAACATGTAAACAAATTCAAACAAAATAGCAATAGTATGGAAAGAAATCACCTCGTAACACCAAGAGAACATCTGCTAAATAGCCCCAAAGTCTTGATTTTATTGATATGCAAAAATGGTAGAGTTTCCTCAAGCCCAATAGCTCATAACATGATACAATAAAGCAGATTAATGTAAACTGTGGGTGAATCTTCCAAGTAAAGAAAATCAAGTCTAATATAATCTTAGCCGTTGATTGGAGATCTAATCTCGGCCGTTGATTTGTCAACGACAAGGCTATAAAGGATGATTTGAGGGTCATTTGTAAGATACATCGAGAGGATCTAGAGATCGATTTTTTCTGATGTAGCAGTGCTCGGATGAAAATCAGATCTAAGTGATTCTTGATTGCAGTGGAGGGGCAGAGTGATTCCGGTTGGATATCTTCCTGAGCTGGAGAATACTTTGCGGAGAAGACAAAGAGCAAATCAGCAGAGGCAGCATAGCAGCTACACAGTCCCACGCAGAGGCAACGTTGCAGCCATGAGGGAATCTGAAATTCAAATGAGGATCAGTCAAATCCAGTGCCGGAAAGCCGGGTTGTGAGACTAGAAGGGGCTAGAGGTTCAGATCCAACCAGCAGAAGATCATCAGCACAAAAGCCACGTAGTCCTCACGCAGGGCTTGCCATCCGGGGTTGTTGATTAGTCAGACTTCCAGTATTAGTGTGTGAGGTAATCTCACCAGGCTCTTTGTCAGTAATATTCTCTGTAGGAATAACCAGAAAGACATCCCAAATTGTCTTCATAAAATTACGACATGATATATAAACCCTCAGATCCGCTGCACCAGTTTTCCCGTTTTGGGTTTTTCCGAGGACGTTTGTCCAAAAATAACGGTTTACTGTGTGTGCATTATTTTTCTTGCACAGTTTCTGTTTTCACAAATGTATTTTAATTAAGTGAAGGTTGCTTCAGTAATTGCTTTGATATTTTTAGAAGTAATATGCAAATAGCTTGTTAAATCTAATTTACAAGTAGGAGAAGTAGTTCAGTTTGTTGCAGTAGGGATTCCAGGTCTAGATCTTGGAATTTTCACATTTTGATCATCAATCAATTCTAATAGATCAATTTCAACTTAATCATCAATATTTTCCTTATTATTATTATTATGATACTATTATATTATTATTAAAAATAAATTCAAGTCTCTTAATCATGTCATATGTAACTCCCCTCAATTAATGCATATGTTGCTCTCTCTCTCTCTCTCTTAATGGTTTCATTCCTCTCTCTCTTTAATGCTCTTACGCATTTCTTACAGTCTCTTACTTACATTAATGACTCGTCATAAAAAGATTCCTCTTACACCTCTTTAATGCATAAGTTACACTTCTCTCCTAAATGCATAAGTTACACTCCTCTCCTTTATGGCATAAGTTACAATCCTATTTTGGCATATGTAACTCCTCCTCAAGGCATGCGTATTGCTCCTCGTTTATGTCAATAATTCATTGCCCCTCCTATATATATGTGTCTCATATCTTCTTACCTCACTTACTCGTGCATTGTTAATTCAAACTTGAGAGAGAGTTGAAGAGACTTGAAGGAGATTGTGAGAGAAAGAGACTTGGAGAGTAAGAGCAGATCTTGGAGAGCCAAAGTGATTCAGTGTTTGCATCAACTACTGCTATTCAAAGATATTCTTCAGATTTAGGTGCACTTATTCATTCTCATTGTACTTTGTATTTCTGTTGAACATTTGATTTTTAATAGAAGAAGAATCTAGTTATGTTTTCCCCTTGTGGGTTTTGTGCTGGTCATTGACCTAACTTCTCCGTGTCTCATTGAGTTCTTGGTTGTCTTTCATTGTGCATATGGTTTATATGGTTTATGTTCTATCTACAATTACTTAACTTATTTTGCAGCATAAAGAAGTTCTGGATTTAAGTGATTGTAACAACATAAAACATCAAAATTTCAACAGTGTTGACCAGATACATGAGAGAACCGATGAGTTGCCTATACAAGGTGGGGTCAACATCCTTGTCACTGATGTATCTATCTTCCTCCAATTGGTGATGATGGGCGTAGACATGGGTCTACAATCCTGCATTTTGAATCTCTTCATGATATCTCTACCATATCTTCCTTTCCCAAGGAAAATCTCCCATCGTTTTGCCATACTTCCAATCCTAGGAAATAGTGCATCAACCCCAAGTCCTTCATATCAAACGCTGCTGCCAAGTTCCTCTTGCAGTCCTCTATGAGCCCTGATGAGCCTGTCAGAAGGAGGTCATCTACATACAATACTAGGATGAGTGTTGTTAGTGATAGTATTTGCATCCTGCCATCAGTGATAAAAAATCCTCTTTTCATATCATTTTAGGAGTCCCACTTAGAATTTTTTTATCATTCCACTAGGTCATGCAAAAATTTAGTCACTTATGGTAGCCCTAGTCCAAAAAATTTAAAAACATCACTCTTCTTCAAATTTTATTACTTGCTAGCATATTTCATTCCTTGCTGACTGTACATCATCCATAAAGCTAATCTCATCATGAAAACCACTCTTTCAAGGTCTCATAAGGTCTTTAGGGTTAGTTAGGGTTTCATAAGGTCATTAGGGTTTTCATGGTCCACTAAAACTCCATTCCATTGCATAAGGGCAACAAGTGAAAGGGTGATCCAATAAACTTCTCTTCGCCATGTGAAGATGACTTGTAAAGAGAAATTCTTGTTTCAGCATGCAATTTTGGTTTTAAGATGTAATTTTTAATTTTAATTATGTAATTTTATGTCATTCAAAATGTAATAAGTTCATGGTTCCAAGGTAGCTACATACTCAAGGTTCCATCAACCAAATTAGTCAAAGTTCCAAAAGGCATCAGTGTTCCTAAACACTTCCCATCACTCTTACCCCTCTAAATCATGATTTTCCACAAGCACTAAAACCTATCTTCCTCTCCTATCGAGCTAGGGTTAGCTATAGAATCAGAGACATCTGAGCAGAGGAGCCATAAGGGAGGTCATATCAGCAAGTATGAGGCCATTCCAACTCATAAACATCATGTCTCCATTATTTTTCAAGAAGTCATTCCAAGGGACAAATCATTTGCCACACATAGGGCCAGTTTTTCTTCAAACTATGTTTCTGACCAAATGGTGATGAATTTTACAAAAGTGAAAGAGGTTTTTGTCCATCATAGGTCAAGGTAGAAAAAAGTCTTTCAGTTCTTACAAAAGTGTCATGGTTTTGGAGAAATGTCAAAATACAGTTGCTACAAGTGAGTTGCTGCACTGCTGGAGTGACCTTGGGAAAATCAAATTTTCTCTCTGACGGAGTGTCCAAATGACTTGGTTGATAAGTCAAATGCTAACTAGATAGAGAGAGCTTTCCAATGAGCTATCATGAGCTCAATTTGGAGTTGAGGAAGGCCTCCACAAGTTACTTGCAAAAGAACACTTCATTTTTGCACCCCTATTCTGCACTTTTTGACCAGTATTGGGGGAATTGATTTTTGAGGGGCTATACTTCATCATTTTCAGTGCTTGATAGGTCCATTGTGTAGCCACGAGCGATATTGTTCCAACGAGCTATCATGAGCTGAATTTGGACACTGGGAAGGCCTCCAAAAGTGGCCTGCAAGTTGGCGCTGCTCACCTGGAAAGAGGCGTTGCGCATAGAACTAGAGGTGCTGTGCGTAGAGCTAGAGGCGCTGCGCACCTGACAAATTTCACTTGCAAGCTTCCAAACTCAGTGCAGGTCCTCCAAACCTTCAAAAAAAGGGTTTTTCCATGTCCTAGCAAGTAAGTAAGACATCATTATGCCCTCCTTGAATTTCTTAAGTGCAAATTTCATGGTGTCAAGATTTTCATGAGAAATCTCCAGTTTTTTCAAGATAGAAACCCTAGTTTCACTTCCTAATCCCAAATTTGATCCTTGAAGACCCCTTTTACCCTTCCCACATCACAATAAATCCTATCCCTACCCCTATATCATTAAATCCCTATCCCAAATCCCTTTATACCCTAAACCCTAAGACCTAGGTATTTCAAATTCCTAGGCTCCTAAATCCCCATACCTGTAATAAAATTCCTATTCCCAAATCCCACAACATTTCTACTCCATGTCACCTCCCCCAATTTAACAATCCCTTCCCCCATCTCCCTAATTTTTTCCATCCCATTCCCCACTCCCTAAACCTACATTTCACTCCCAATTCATCTCCCTAGGGTTTCTAGACCAAGACACCATGGAAGAAGACAAAGACTATATGGAAGAAAAGAAAGATAATCAAGAGGAGGAAGATAGATTGGAGGTGGAGGACAGATAACAGAGAATGCCACACAAAGGAGGAAGAATCCTAAGGCTAGAGCCCACCAACACAAATGAACTAATGGCCTCTCCTATGACTGTCACTTGTTTAGAGCATGTAGGTTGTCTTGATTTTTTCAACATGATTCAGAGGGCCAACCAGCATCTTGATAAGCTCATGGAGAAGGCAAACAAGGACAATGATATATTGAGAAAGAGGGCCAAGCACTATTTCAAGAAAAACCAAATTGCAAGCTCAAAGCTTCAAAAGGCCAAATCAAGACTTGAAACCCTAATCAAGCAGAAAGAGAAGGGTAAGTTGGATTTTCTCATCGATGCATCCATGATAGCATAGCATACCATATCAGGTCTCCTTGAAGTAAGTTTGTAGCAATTTTGAGGAAGTTTGAAGAAAATTTGGGAAAATTTGAAAAACTCTTCGAAGGCATATTTTCCAGAAATGTCCAGTTTGGTCACCTATTTGTAGAACAAATTATGGCCAAACAAAAATGAATTTTTGGAAACTGGAGGAGGTTTTTGTTCCTAAGATATCAAAGTACAAAAACCTATCTCACCTTTTACATAGGTACTACAGAATGAGAGATCCATTCACATCTTCACAGCCTATTTTTCTGCTTGTGCAAAATACTGTTTGAGACACCTTTTTGCAGATAAGCTTGTGGCCAAACAAAAATGATTTTTGAGAAAATGGAGGAGGTCTTTGTTCACAACATGCCAAAAAGCAAAAAGCTCTCCCAGTTTTGCAAAAAGCATCATGGTCAGTGAGATATCGCTCCATCTTGGAGGCTATTTTATCCAAAAAATTTAGAATTTTTACACAGTTTGAGTGTCCTATGTGCAACACACTTTTTTGAGGCATCTTTTGGCCAAACAAAGACCACCATTGGATTCAGAATGATGAAGACGTGCACCCTAGCAATTTGCTAAGTATTTTTGGACAAACTGGTCAGTGAAAAGGGCAAAAAAAACACCCAAAAAATCATGTTTCTGCCCCTTTTTTGAGCTTGGCACTGCGCATAGAGCAATCTTGGGAGAATCACTTTTTGGGAGGTCAAATCAAGTCAATTCTGCAAACCAAACAGAGATTTGGAAAGTAGACTGGATAAGCTTTCCAATGAGCTATCCTGAGCTCAATTTGGACATCAACAACCCCCTCAAAAGTTAGCTTGAAGTTGGCATTGCGCGTAGGATAGTGGCGCTGCTCAGAGGACACATTTTCTCAGTTTGCTAATATTTTTCAATTTTCTCAATTTTTTCTAGTTTGACCATGGTCAATGAGTTTTTTACCAATGTAAATCATGAATGTAAAAGTAATTATGATGTGGTTGACTTACCTAGGGTAAATACATTAGGTGAAAAGTTTGATGACATGTAATGAATTAATTTGCAAAAAGTGAGGGATGAGTCAGTTTGACCTCCCTACACTCTAGGTATTCAGCTCAGTTTTTGGTGGAATTGCTCCTCCTCTCATGGATTCGACCCCTGAGGTTGGGAGAGGTTGTTTGAGGTCTATATCTTGTACTTTTTGACTCATTTTCAGAGGTTGGAAATTGTTGGATGTGAAGGCATTGATCAAAGACTCCAGTGTAATCATTTTGGCAGGAAATTAATGAAAAGGTTGCAGCTATTTCTTTGGGATACCTGTGGTATGAGAATTTAGCGTTGTTTTTCTTATGTCTCATTATGTATGAATGTTTTGTTTCATGATCCATTTCATTTCTATGATATGCTGGTTTTTAAGTTGATAAACAAAATACATCTCTCATGCTCTGTTTTGGAAAAACCTTCATAGTTTGTCCATCTTCTTCAGATTAGAAAGAATTCAAGCCTTGCCTTGCTCTTTGTAGTGATGAGATTTTGTGTACTTGGGGTTGCATCAGTTGTGCTCTAGCTCCCAAATTTTGAGAAAGGACTAGAGGACACTTGATCTATATGACCCAGAAATGGATTTGGGAAATTTCATCTAGTTTAGGAGATATCAAATTAATTAATTATTTTAATGTATTTCCTAAGTTAAGACTTAGGGAACTTAAATAATTAAAGTGAATTTAATTAAACATGTGATGAAATTGTCTTAAGTCACACGGATCAAGCTTTCTTTTAATCTTAGCCATTGATTCAAGATTTGATCACGACTGTTGGTTTCCCAACGAGAAAAGTATAAAGGAAAGGCTTGGGGTCATTTGAAAAGACACACAAAGGCAGAGCATTGAAGCTAAGCTGAGATTCTAGGGCGGGTTTGCTAAGAATTCTTAGAAGTGTTTCTGCTGCAGAGAGGGGAATTTAGACCAAGGGGATGATCTGATCCCAGGGTCTAGAATCAGCAAGAGGCAGAGATCAGCTCAGAGAGGTAGCGCAGAGAAGCAGGAGAGCAGCAGTAGGAAGGGTAGCAACTGTGCTACGCAGTCCCTCAAGGACAGCGTGATTTTCAGCTGGAAGCTCTTAGGGGCTACGCAGAGACCTTAAGGGGCAGCGTAAGGACTGCGTCACCCAGTCTGGGGTAACATAGCCCTTTTTGGAGCAGCGTTGAGGGACACAGAGGCTTCAGAGGCTGACGCAAAGGCTTCAGGGAGAACGCTGGGGTTTCTAGGCCCTAATTTTGGCTGAGTCTTGTAAATCCCGTTTGAGGGTGTGGATCAGTCATTATTTTGGCCTTAGAACAACCAACGATATGTAGATTTATTATTTCTCTGTTGGGTTTTCCAGATCTGCAATCCAGATTTGTTGTATTCAGAAAATTCTTAATAATAAAACCCTCCAGTAGCCAGAAGACCGGTTTTCCCGCATTGGGTTTTTTCGGGGACTATTTGTCTAGAAAATATCTGTGTCACTTTTCCTATGTGTGCATGTACTTGTTCTAGATCTGAATTGGTGAAGATCTGTTATGTGTTTTGCTTCGATTTTAATTTGAATTTATTCAGTTAATAACTTATCTAAGCAGGAGGAGCATAACCAGATTAACAGTAAAGATTTCTGCATAAAGTGTAAGATTCAGAAATTTTCACATGGTATCAGAGTAATTGCAGATCTAGGAGGGTGACCAACAAGTGACTGAAGGTTCTAGCTGCAGAAAGCAGCAGAAATGAAGATCTGAAGGGACAACGCAGTTTTCAGAGGAAGATTCACGCAGAGGGAAGGGTGACACAGTCTAACACTGTCTCCTAGCAAGCCCATGCAATTAATCTGTAGAGGTATCTTAGAAACAACACTGGATTGGTCTGAAGCCTGCCAGTGTGATGCAGATCTGAATTTGTCAAATTCAGAAAAGACTAAAGATTAGATGCAGAAATTCAGAAGGTGCTGGTGGGGTTAAATTTTTGAAGTTTTCATATTTTTAGCCTATGCACAAGTGACAAAGAGCGGGAGGAGATCAACTTCTCAGAGAGTTTCTAGCCAGAGAAACTTGCTGATTGTCAGAGGATAAAAGAGAGCAGAATCATTATTGATTTGGTAGATTTCTAAGGAGGGAAATTAGTTGTCAAAGGGAGCAGAAGGTGCCTGTTTCGCGAAGGGCCTTAGATCTAGTTCTCTAGCAAAGAGAAAGGGAAGTTCCGACACATTTCTGAGCAGATGGCTCCTCACAGACTGCATGATCAGGACAGATTGGATGGCCTCTCCAACTTTTCAGTTTGGAAGGTAAGGATCCTGATAGTCCTTGAGGCATATAATCTTAGAGACCATGTAGAACAAACTCTGGCCACACCGAACGATCCAGATCTCCTACGAAAGCATAAGGAAGCTGTTGGGCATGCCAAGCGGCTGATTATGGATGGAATTAAGGACCATATTGTACCACACTTAGCTGAGAAGAAGACAACTAATGAGATGTGGAAGGCCTTAATCTCTCTATTTGAGGGAAAATCTGTTCAAAGGAAGATGCTGTTGGAGACACAGATGAGGTCATTCATGATGACCAAGGGAGAAGACATGGAGCATTTCCTCTTCAGACTGCAGTCGATCAGAGATCAGTTGACTGGAATGGGTGCGAAAGTGGAAGACGATGTGATGGTCAGGACTGCTCTCAATGCAGTCACAGATGAGTGGGAAACCTTTGTCCAAAGTATTCTGGGTAGAGCGGACCTCCCAGATTGGGACAACTTGTGGGAAATTCTGCATCAAGAAGAACTCTGTAGATTCACCAAGAGGCAGTATAGCTCGGGATCAAGCAAAGTGAGGAAGGAAGATGAAGAAGATGCAACCTTGGCATCAAAGAGGCAGCAGGGAAAAAAGAAGGACCTGTCAAAGATCAAGTGCTTCCAGTGTGGTGAAATGGGACATTTTGCCAGAAATTGTCCTAGAAGAAAAAGGACAAGGAAGCTTCTTCTTCCAAGGCTGTTGTGGCAGATGATGGGTCAGAAGATGATGCAGCCATGAACGTTCATGAACCATGAAATTGGGGCGACATGGATATGTAGAGGAGCTACATAGTATAAGGCAGGATCCTTGAGCAGCTCATCTCTTGGATCACATGCGAGCTACGACAACCTTAAGACAATAGCGGGACAAGTGGGGCAGTGGGTGCATAGATCACAGAAGAAGGAGAGGCAGATCTGAAGACTGGGAGGAGCAGCGCAGAGCAGAGCAGCAACAATGTAGAAGCAGGAGCAGCAACAACGTAGAAGTAGCAGCAGTGCATAGGTTGATGTGAGTTCAATAGCGCAGAGCAGAGCTGCTTACGTAGTGCAGAGCTGCAACATCACAGAAGGCTTTAGAGGGATAACGCAGTGCAGTAGCAGCGTGAGAGATTTTAGCACAAGGGGTTGATGTGACTTTAGTAGTGCAGAGGGAGTCTGCTTATGCAGTGCAGAGCTGTAGTTGTGCATCATCCTTCAGATGCCAACACAGATCTATAGCCTATGGAGCTTCAATGATGAGGATGCAGCCCATCTGACCTGTTTGTCAAAGATTGGGCAGGAGATTCAGTTGTTTCTCTCAACAACTGAAGTTGCAGTGCAGCAGATCAGCAGTGCAAGTGCTATGAGAAGCACAGATGAAGCATATTGAGAGGAAGCTGCAGTACGGATGTTGCAGTGGCAGTGACAGAGTCATGGGCAACAGTACAGAATAGCAGCAGCAGTGCAAAGTTGAGTGGCAGCAGGCCAAGCATTAGCAGCACAGAACCAATGCCCAAAATCTTGTAATGCATAGTGTGATGTATTGCTAGAGCACACTCTTGATGCTAAGAGGGAGTGTTGAGATTTTGTGTACTTGGCGTAGCATCAGTTGTGCTCTAGCTCCCAAATTTTGAGAAAGGACTAGAGCACACTTGATCTACAAGACCCATAAATGGATTCGGGAAATTTCATCTGGTTTAGGAGATATTAAATTAATTAATTATTTTAATGTATTTCCTAAGTTAAAACTTAGGGAACTTAAATAAGTGAATTTAATTAAACATGTGATAAAATTGTCTTAATTCACACAGATCAAACTTTCTTTTAATCTTAGCCATTGATTCAAGATTTGATCATGGCCGTTGGTTTCCCATTGAGAAAAGTATAAAGGTAAGGCTTGGGGTCATTTGAAAAGACACACAAAGGCAGAGCACTGAAGCTAAGTTGAGATTCTAGGGAGGGGTTGCTAAGAATTCTCAGAAGTGTTTCTGCTGCAGAGAGGGGAATTTAGACCAAGGTGATGATCTGATCCCAGGGTCTAGAATACACAAAAGGCAAAGAAGAGATCAGCTCAAGGACACTGCAGAGGAAGGCAACAGCAGCAAGGACAACGTAATTTTCAGGAAACCCTTAAGGGGTTACGCAGAGACCCTTAGGGGCAGCGTAGTGACTGCGTCACCCATTCCGGGGTAATGCAGTCCCTTTTGGAGCAGCGCTGAGGGTTTGGAGACCATCCAAGGCTGACGCAGAGGCTTTCAGAGGCTGACACAGTGCATTTCAGGGACAACCTTGGGGTTTCTAGGCCTAGATTTGGCTGAGTTCTGTAAATCTCGTTTGAGGGTGTGGATCAGTCATTATTTTGGCCCTAGATCAGCCAATGAGTTGTAGATCTAGAGTTTTCTTTGTCGCGTTTTCCAGATCTGGAACCCAGAGTTGTGTTTTGAGAAATATTCTTAATAATAGAACCCTCCAGCAGCTAGAGACCGGTTTTCCCACCTTGGGTTTTTCCGGGGACCATTTGTCCAGAAATAACTGTGTCACTTTGTCAATGTGTGCATGTGCTTATTCTAGATTTGAATTGGTAGATATTTGTTATGTGTTTTGCTTCGATTTTAACTTGAATTTATTCAGTTAATAACTTGTATAAGTAGGAGGAGCTTAACCGGATTAACACTAATAATTTTTTCATAAGATTTAAGATTCAGAAATTTCTACATGGTATCAGAGCAATTGCAGATCTGAAGGGAAAATGCAGTTGATAGGAAGGGTGGATCTAGCATGGACCAAAGGAAGGGTTCACGCATTCAAAGGGACTCACGCAATCCTCCAGAGCACGCATAAATGCAGATGGAACATGACATGAAGGTGCTGGCATCTAGACTAGAGGAGGATCTTGCCTGTGTGTCAAGCATAGCTCCTCCGGGTGTTTAGTATATTGACAGTGGAGCATCTGCTCATATGACAGGGGTTCGAGAATGTTTTTCGAGCTATCAAGAAGAGCAGATGAATTTCCAAATAGCTATGGGAAATAAGGCAAAATGTACCCCCATCGGGAGAGGTATTATAACATTTCAGACGAAGGATGGCCACAAGATTTGAGCCACGAATGTTCTGCATGAACCAGGGTTGGGGATGAACTTACTCTCAGTGTCTCAACTTTAGAACAAGGGCTATGACGTATACTTTATTCAAGATAAAGTATATGTCAAACACCCTAACTGGAGCAAAAAGGCATAAATCGGAGTACGGAGTCACAAGCTGTATAAGCTCCAGCTTGAATCTCCGGTGGCCCTATCGATAGTACGGACGACAGAGATCTGAATGAGTTATGGCACAGAAGGATAGAGATTTGAATGAGTTATGGCATAGAAGGATGGGGCATCTACATCATGGAGCCTTGGGGATTCTCCAAACACTGTCATAGGGGCTCCTGAACTTAGCACAAAGAAAGATGACGTTTGCAGAGGATGTGTACTAGGGAAGTACGCTAAGGCAACGTTTCCTAGAAGCAGCAGCAGAGCCAGAGGTGTATTAGAGTTAATACACTGACATTTGTGGTCCTATGTCTACAACAACTCTCAGTGGGGCAAAATATTTTGCCACCTTCATTGATGATTAGTCCAGGAAAACTTGGATCTATTTTTTGAAGACCAAAGATGAAGTCTTTAATCGGTTTAAAGATTTCAAAGCATTGGTGGAGAACTCTACAGGAAATAAGATCAAGAAGTTAAGGTCAGATATTGGTGGAGAATATATCGATAAAGACTTCACCAATTTCTGTGCACAGGAAGGCATCAAGAGAGAGTGGACAACTCCTTATAATCCAGAACAAAATGGAGTTGCAGAACGGAAAAATCAGACCATAATAGAAGCTGCGAGGGCAATGCTGTATGACCAAGAAATGCCCAAATTCTTATGGGCAGAGGCCTGCAACATCATAGTTTATATTCGGAACATAGTTCCAAATAGAGCTTTGGGGAAGGTGACTCCCGAAAGTGTGTTCACACGCAACAAGCCAGATGTGAGCCACATCAAGATATTCGGCAGCATAGCATACTGCCACATTCCATAGGAAAAGAGAAAGAAGCTGGATCAAACTGCAAAAAAGGGTTTTCTGATGGGCTACAGTGAGAATGCAAAGGCATACTGCGTCTATATTCCAGAGAGCAGGAAAGTCGTGGTAAGAAGGGATGTAAAATTCCTGGAGGAGAAAGCCTTTAGGAAATCTCAAGAGATTGCCACAGATACACAGATTGAGGAAGATCCACTGGTACAGCCTCAACGGCCTCTGGAAGAGAGGTCCAGTGCCTCTCCAAGGCACAATTATTCTGAGGGAAGCTCCTTCGACGAAGAACAGGTGAGACCACCCATCACTGATGGGAGACCGAGCAGAGAACTCCAACAGATTCTTAGAGATGCAGAAGGATTTTTTGGAACACCTAGAGAAGGGAAGAGGATAAGGAAACAACCTGACAGATATCAGGCGTTGGTAGCTCACGTTGGAGAGCCCTCTACCTTTCGGGAAGTAGCTCAGCATCAGGTATGGGTAGATGCCATGGTAGAGGAGTATAGCTCCATCATGACAAATGATGTCTGGGAAGTAGTCCCCAGACCACAGGACAGATCTGTTGTAGGATCCAGGTGGATCTACAAGATCAAATATGTTGCAGATGGGAGCATAGAGAAATTCAAAGCAAGATTTGTAGCAAAGGGGTATGCCCAGAAAGAAGGCATTGACTATGAACAAACCTTTGCTCCATTAGCACGGTACACTTCTATCAGATCCATCATCTCGTTGGCAGCGCATATGGGATGTGAGATTCACTAGATGGATGTCAAGACTCTGTTCTTGAATGGTGTGATAGAGGAGGAAGTGTACATAGAGCAGCCATAGGGCTTCAAGACACATGAGCAGACGACTCATGTGTGAAGACTTAAGAAAGCCTTGTATGGCTTGAAACAAGCTCCCAGGGCATGGTATGGTCAGATTGATGGCTACTTGCAGAATATGGGGTTCGTCAAGAGTGACGCAGATCCCAACTTGTACTACTTAAGAGTAGGAGATGAGCCACCTATTCGTGTTCTGTATGTGGATGACTTGTTTTTGACCGGGTTATCCAAGCTTATCAAGGACTGCAAGGAGAATCTGGCAACATAATTCAACATGAAGGACCTGGGCCAGATGCACTATTTTCTTGGGTTAGAAGTTTGGCAGCAGGAAGGGGAAATATTCCTAGGACAAGGAAGATACATGACAGAGATTCTGAAAAGATTTCAGATGGAAGACTGTAGACCCATGGCCACGCCAATGGTCACTAACTGGAAGAAGATAGACACATTAGAAGATGATGAGCTGATCCCACTTTGTACAGACAACTCATCAGGTCATTAATGTATCTGGTCAACACGAGACCAAACATCTGTTATGCAGTGAATAACCTCAGTCAGTTCATGGTGGAACCAAGGAGGGCTCACTGGGCAGCAACCAAACATATTCTCAGATACTTGAGAGGGACAATCGAGTATGGTCTAAAGTACACCAAAGGAAATGAAATCCAGTTGAGTGGGTTCACAGATGCAGATTGGGCTAGAAGCACAGTAGATCGGAAAAGTACCTTTGGGTACTATTTCAGTCTCAAATCAGGAATGACCTCCTGGTGCAGCAGGAAACAGAAGTTTGTAGCACTGAGCTCAGCCGAGGCAGAGTACATGGTAGCAAGCATGACTTCGTGTGAGGCCACATGGCTCCGCAAATTAATCTTGAACTTACTTAGGAAACGAATAGAGCCGATCGGGATCATGTGTGATAATCAAAGTTGCATCAAGGTCTCTGAAAATCCTGTGTTTCATGACCGGTCGAAGCACATTAACATTCAGTGTCAATTTATCAGGGACTATGTTCAGAAAGGAGCAATACAATTGCGATACACTCCTACAGGTGAACAAGTGGCAGATATCCTCACAAAGGCTCTGAGTAAGGTCAAGTTCACTTACTTCAGAGAGAAGATGGGGATGGTCGAGAACCCCTTCCACTAGAGGAAGGGGTGGTCTTCAGAAGAAGAGGGAGTTGCAGTACAGTGGTTGCAGTGGCAGTGGCAGAGTCATGAACAACAGTACATAATGGCAGCAGCAGTGCATAGTTGAGTGACAAGAGGCCAAGCTTCAGCAGCACAAAACCAGTGCCCAAAATCATGCAATGCATAAGTGTGATGTATTGCTAGAGAACACCTTTGATGCTAAGAGGGAGTGTTGAGATTTTGTGTATTTGGGGTAGCATCAGTTGTGCTCTAGCTCCCAAACTTTGTGGAGGGACTAGAGTTCACCTGATCTACAAGACCCAGAAATGGATTTGGGAAATTTCATCTGGTTCAGGAGATATTAAATTAATTAATTATTTTAAGTGAATTTCCTAAGTTAAAACTTAGGGAACTTAAATAATTAAAGTGAATTTAATTAAACATGTGATGAAATTGCCTTAAGTCACACGGATCAAGCTTTATTTTAATCTTAGCCATTGATTAAAGATTTGATCATGGCTGTTGATTTGTCAACGAGAAAAGTATAAAGGAAAGGCTTGGGGTCATTTGTAAGATACAGGGAGGCAGAGCACTGAAGCTAAGTTAAGATTCTAGGGTGGGGTTGCTAAGAATTTTGAGATGTGTTTCAGCTGCAGAGAGAAGAATTTAGACCAAGGGGATGATCTAATCCCAGGGTCTAGAATACACAAGAGGCAGAGAAGAGATCAGCTCAAGGACAACGCCGAAGAAGGCAGCAACAGCGACAACAACAGGGATAGCGTAATTTTCAGGAAACCATTCAGGGGTTGCGCAGAGACCCTTAGGGGCAGTGTAGTGATTGTGTCACCCATTCTAGGGTAACACAGTCCCTTCCGGAGCAACGCAAAGGGTTTGGAGGCCATCCAAGGCTGATGCAGAGGCTTTTAGGGGCTTAAGAGGCTGATGCAGTGCATTTCAGGGACATCGCTGGGGTTTCTAGGCCTAGATTTGGCTGAGTTTGGTAAATCCCATTGGAGGGTATGGACCAGTCATTATTTTGGCCCTAGATCAGCCAATGAGTTGTAGATCTAGAGTTTTCTCTGTCGGGTTTTCCAGATCTGGAACCCAGAGTTGTGTATTAAGAAATGTTCTTAATAATAGAACCCTCCAGCAGCCAGAGACTGGTTTTCCCACCTTGGGGTTTTTCCGAGGACTATTTGTCTAGAAATAACTGTGTCACTTTGTCAATGTGTGCATGTGCTTATTCTAGATCTGAATTGGTAAAGATATGTTATGTGTTTTTCTTCGATTTTAACTTGAATTTATTCAGTTAATAACTTGTATAAGTAGGAGGAGCGTAACCGGATTAACAGTAATAATTTTTGCATAAGATTTAAGACTCAAAAATTTCTACACTTTCTTGTAGCTAAAACAGAGTCCCACATAGCTTGGTAATAAGGTGAGCGAGCAACATTAAATGGGATATTTGCATCATACCACCATCTAGCAATGTACTAATAAGAAGTTTCTTTGCATTGTTTTTTCCAATGTTGATCCAAAGTGGGTTGACGACTTGGCTGGGCTGAAGTGGCTGTGGGATTAGTAGTGGATGAGAAATAACTTTGGATGTTTGGTCTCTTTGTTGGTTTTGATTTTTGGCCAATAGGAGGAACATAGTGAAAGGGGTCATTGGTGGAAGGGATGGAAGTGGAGTCTTGAATGTCATAATCATCGTAGCCACTCTGTCTCAGGGTTTCTATTAGTTCCCTCTTCCTTGAACTTTCATCTTGGATGGCCTTCTCCCTAGCCTTAGTCTCCTCAAACTTTTCAAACTTGGCAAGGTATTCTGCCCTAACAGGACCTATCACTTCATTAGGTGCATCACATGGATTTACTTGGCCTCTTATCCCAGCCAAGTGTTGTTTCAATCTTAGAATACCCCCACCTCCAATAGTTTTTTCACAAAATTTGCATATCATCTTTCCATCGACCACATCACAATGGGCCCATGCACCGTCCTTGGATTTTGGAGCCATCTTGACTTTAAATAATTGAAATTTGGAAATAAATCTGCCATTTAAAAAAAAATTGCAGCTAAGATAAATGGACAACCAAGGCTAAATTTACGAAACAAAATGCACAGTCAAACATACAGAATTTGATAGCATAGGACTAGAGATTTGATAGCAATAACATAGCTAAACACATGAGAAAATAAATACACAAACAACAATGAAATGATGGATTTTTCAAGTGAAAATCCTTACCTAGCAATGCAATCTAGCTTCCTTAGCCTCCTCTTGAAGATGCCAACTCTACTGACAACTCCAAACTATCTCCAAAATAACTCCAACTCCAACTCCAAGCCTCCAAGATCACTGCTCCAGCAAAAACTCAACACTCTCCAAGCTCTCATTCAAACTCACAAAAGTTGCAAATGGGATGGTGTGAGAAAAATGAGAGGCTGCTCCTGCTTATAAAGGATTGGGGAGGGTGTTTTTGGAGGGAAACAACCCTCCCCTTCCCTCCAAATCATCCCTAAACCAGAATTCTGTTCGTGCGTGGGTCCCAACAGGCAATTAGCAGCTGACCAACCGGTTAAGGATGGTACTGGCCAGTCAGCATCAGTTAGACCGAGATTTCATGTGAAGTAGGGGGTTAAACCGGAGTTTTTGATCGGTTTTGACCGGCCAGGGGTCTGACTGGCAAGTTTGACTGGTTTCCGGTTTGACTCGGCTGGTTTTTAATACTATGGTTGGCTATGCGCTGTGCAACACTAGAAAATTTTGACTTGCTTCTCCCTCTAAACAGAGAAATTTTCTTCTTCCGCTTTTGAGCTTCCTGAATGATCAATTACGCTCTGATACCATGTGAAAATTTTACTAATGTAATCCCTATTGCAGCAACTCGAAATTATTCTTCTACTTGTTAACTAATTCTACAATTTATTTTCTACGACAAATACTGAATAAATCACACTGCAACCTTCACAAATAAAATTGCGGAAAATAATAACGCTGGAAACTAAGAAATGTACTAGCACACTCATAAAAATTAGCATAGTTATTTTTGGACTAAGGTCCTCGGAAAAACCCAACTTGGGAAAATTGGTGCAACAACTGAGGGTTTTATATTATTATGTAGCAGCAAATATCTGAGTATATTAATTTGGATGCTCTACTAGCAATCCAATTTGATAGAAATACTGGAAAAATTATTGTGAGTATTTTTCCTCACCCCACAACTGATTTCTGTCCTTCGAACTGCTTCCTTAGCTCCACGCAATCCCTTCCGCGTCAACTTCTACACAAAGCTTGCGCAGATACAGCAGCAGCTGCCTCCAGAAAACTTTGAAACCCTTAGCTCTGTCTCTGTCTGGCTCTGGAACTGACTCATTGGATTATCTAACGAAAATATCGGCCTCTAGCTGCTGAATTACTAGCTCCTCTAGCTAGATCGAACTTGATATGCTATTATGCCTGCGTAGACTCTCTTCGAATTTTGCACTCCCTCTCACCGCCTCTTTCGAAACTGGAAGACTTCCTCCGGAAATGTGGCTCACCTCCTCTGCCACCTACTACTCACCCTCTGGCTCAATCTTCTCTGCTACTTAGATAATCAAACTGCCTGGGCCACTGAGTATCTGCACTGGTGTGTTCTCCATCTACCCATCAACCTTCTCTTATAATCTCCAGTTGGGACTCCAACAACCAAGATTAAAACATAATCGATGATTGAGTTAATTTCTGGATCGATTCGTGTAAGTTTCTAGATGATTCTCACCTTTCTCAATTGATACTGATTACTTAACCACTTTTCCTAAGTTTAGACTTAGATAATATTTAAAAATAGGTTAATAATCTAATTAAGACACTTCTAGGTGGAATTACCAAAAATAATTTTCTGGGTTATGGAGAGCTCATGTGTTTTAGCCTCTCCACAAAATTTCGAGACTAGAACACATTCAATGCTACAAAAACTAACACTCCCTATTAGCGAGGAAGGTGTTCTCTTTAGTGCTGCACATGTTGCCACAACACCCTCTACTTCTGTGCCACCCTCTGTCATCATGTTGATGTATGGTCACTGCCCACCAACCATTGCACAACTCTGATGTTGCATTTGTGTTGCTGTTGACACTGCTGTCCACTCTCTTTTGATACCTTCCTTCGCGCATAAATCTGTAAAGTCTTTATCCCTGTACTCTCCACCATTATCTAAACGTAGTACCTTGATCTTTTTCCCTGTCATGTTTTCTACGAGAATCTTGAACTCTCGAAACTGATCAATCACCTCATCCTTGGCATTTAAGAAATAGATCCGGGTTTTTCTGGAATGGTCATCAATAAAGGTGACGAAATACTCGCCACTGCTAAAAGCTATGGTGGACATAGGGCCGCAAATATTTGAGTGTATCAATCCCAACATGCCATTGGCTTTGCTGTCACTTCTGGGAAATGTTGCTTTTGCATACTTTCCAAGTATGCATCCTCGACATACATCATCGTGCTCGGTGCTGAGGACTAGAACCCCTGTTACAGTCCCTCTGAGCATCCAAAGTGCTCCATGGTGCAAGTGTCCCATCCTCCTGTGCCATAGTTCGTTCAACTCCTTCCCACTGCTGTTATCATTGCCTATTAGTGCCATTAGAGAGTCGATCTACAACTTATATAGCCTGTTGCTTCGAGCTCCAATCTGTCTACCTTCTTTACTTTCTGTCCCACGAAGTATACATCGTACCCCTTGTCCTGCAATTGAGACACTGAAATTAGGTTCATACCCAATCCTGGCACATGTAATACATTAGTGGCGCTAGTGCTGGTTCTTGATTCCGTCTGAAAATATATGGTGCCTCCCTACTGGAGTAGACTTACTTCTGTTGCCCATAGTGATCTGGAAGTCCATCTGTTCCTCTTGATAGGTAGAGAAATATTCTCTTACTCTAGTCATGTGAGTTGAAGCTCCGCTATCAATATACCATATACCAGCTGATGCCGAACTTGATAGACACACAAACTCATCTTCCAATTTGGAAGATATTCTGAGGCTTCTTGACTATCCATAATTTTTCTGTGCTATTTGTCCTTCCCAATGCTGATTTCTCAGCTACAAACTGCTGCGTCCAAACTGGGAATCATTTTTGCGTGGAAACTGCTGCGCTTCTCCTTCTGCCTCTGACAAATATCGATCCGGAAAATGTTATTCTCTATTGACTCACTCGGAGAAATAATTTTCCCGAAAATTTTCCCTCCTGGATTTGGACTGTGCAAGTCCTCTAGGGTTTCGAATTGTTCTCTATGCAGTGCTTTCGAAATGCATCTTTCGTTTGCAATTGATCTCTTCCTGCTTTACCAATGCTTTGATACCATGTGAAAATTCGATATCTCGAATTTTATTGCAACAACTGATATTATTTCTTCTATTTGTTAAATTGTTTAAAGTTTAAACCAATTCTTTGCAGTTTTCTATGTCAAATATCGAAACATATACACTGCAACCTTCAAAATATTGCGGAAAGTAAATGCAAGGAAAAATACTAGCACACAATGACAATTATTTTTGGAAAATCGTCTCCGGAAGAACCCATTGTGGGAAACTTGGTTCAGCAGATGAGGGTTTCTTTATTAATCTTCAGCAATAATACCTGTACAAGATACTGGATAGCAAAGTAGAAGAAGAAACATTGAGAGAAATTTACTGATGAATTTCTCACACTCCACAATGTATTTCCGACATCGAAGAGGACCTCCTGGCCTTACGCTGGCCTCACTGTGTCACCCTCTGTGCAGTAATTGTGTCACTCCTCTGCGCTCGTGATTTGCGTCCCTCCTCTGCGCTGGCCCTTCCAGACTTCCCTTGCACTCTCAGACTATTGCTGATCCCTCTCTTTCCCACCTGCAACTCACCCTCTGATTTGGTTTTCTCTTGCTGAACTTCAGCGACTGAGAAAATCGACTTGCTTGGGCAACTGAGTATCTACATTGGTGTGTTCTCCAAGTGCCCATCGAGTTCCTTCTTATAATATCTCGTGAGATATCAACGACCAAGATTAAAACATAATCGATGGCTAAGATTAGCTTGGACTTGATCTTCGTCTTCATATAGAAGATTCTCACCAGATTTAATTAATACACTTTAATTAATCACATTTCCTAAGTTTAGACTGAGGAATACATTAAAAATGATTAATTGTTTTAATTAAATGCTTTCGAGATGGAATTTTTCCAAACGATTGGGCCTTGGATAATACATGTGTCTTAGCCTCTCTGCAAAATCTCGAGGCTAAAGCACATCCGATCCTACAAAAATCAACAACCTCAGCTCGAAATGGGGTCGTCCAAACTGCCTCTGCGCAGTCTCTATGTCACCCTCACACAGTATCTGCATCACCTAGCGGGGAATTGTGTCACCTCACGCTATCTCGTCAGCTACTGTCTGATAAACTGACCTTCCTGGCCTTTGGAAACTCTGTCGAGCTTCCAACATTGAATCACTGCTTCTCCTCCAACAAATACGAATTGCCCACTGAAGGTGCTGCGTTGCCACTACATTAGCCTCATTGTGGCTTATCTACCTCTCTGCAAATGCACTCATTGGATCTGGAATGCCTCCTCCAGCTTCTCTATCTTTTCCCCTTTCTCACTGCTTCGATCTCACTGAATCACTACCGGCAAGAAAACGTTGCTACTCTGGAAATCGATTTCCAAGTAAAATCGAACTGCTCAAGTGTATCTAGTGATTTCTCCAAGCCCCATCAACTTTTTGTTATAATCCTTCGTTGTGACTTCAATGACCAAGATTAGATCTTAATCAATGGCTAGGATTAACTAGAAATAGATCCATGTGACTTTCTAGAACATTCACACCATGACTTAATTAATTCTGATCAATTAATCATATTCCCTAAGTTTAGACTTAGGAAATAATGAAAAACTGACTGATAATCTAATTAAGTCGTCTCAAGGTGGAATTTCCAAAAACGATTTATGAGTTTTGGAGATCTCATTTATTCTAGCCTCTCCTCAAATTTTCGTGGCTAGAACACATCCAATGCTACAAAAAATAACACTCCCTCTTAGCGAGGAATGTGTTCTAATACTGCTGCACCCTTGGTAACAATACTTTGCTTCTGCATCATCTCCTGTCGCGCTACTGATGTCTAGCTATTGTTGCCCACCAACAACTGCACAACTCTGATATGCGTTGCATCTATGTTGCTATTGACCCTGCTGAACTAATACCAACACTGCAACTCTTTCTCATCTGCTGCTGCAACCACAACATCTACAATAGAAAAACATCCAAAATACTGAACCAATTCTGTTCAATATCATGCATCTGTCACTTGAGTCCAGACTGCTACTAGCCTCTGCATCGTCGTTGAAGGATCTGCGCTGTTGCTGACTCTGCACTGTGGCAACTGCACTACTGCCAATTCTACACTACACTCTCCCGCATCTGACTGCGACTAGTGTGCAACTGGCACTCTGACATTTAACTGCATCAACTGCCACTGGTCCATCCTGCTACTGAAATACTGTGGGCTCTTGTAGCAAGGTATTGATTCAATAGGTGGACCTCAAGAATCCTGCACGATCTGCAACTCTAACCTCTGATCTACTCGTATTGTTGCTGCAACAACATTGGTGCTGCAACTACTGCAATAATGACTCTGATCTCCCCAGACCTTGAAGTATTAATTTCCATAGGGTTTCTCCTTCTGAAACTAGACTTCATTTGAGTCTCAATCTCCCTATGGGAAATCGCTCTGCTCCCTCTTGGCAACTCGCACTGTCCTCCTGCATTGGAAATTGGACTGCGAAGTTCTAGTCTGGGAATCTTTTGGCTAGAACTGCACCTGCACACTGCAACTGGGCAATTCGTGCTGCCTGTGTCACTGCATCTAGCTCTGTAATTGTCTCTGGGGTACTGACTGCAACTAGATTTGCAATTGTATAATGACAAATTGTGTATGCTGACATTGAATTTGCTACTATGATATTGTGGGGTCCTGTAGCAAAGGTGATGGTCCTGCTGCAACAATCTAGAATAGATCTGCCTGATCTCCTTGTTGCAACTCCGCTGGACCCTGCCCATCTGGCACACTGGAGCCAGGTTACTTGGAAGCGGGAGCGGGAGCGGGAGCGAAGCGCGGAGTGCCATTTTTAAAAGCTTCCGGTCCGGAGCGTTTTCGGGAGCGTTTATATATATATATATATATATATATATATATATATATATATTTAATATTTTTAATATTTTTAATATTTTGATGCATATATGTCAACAAAAACATGTAGAATGATGAATTAGACATAAAAAACATAAAAACATAGATTGAATCATATAACATCAATCATCTAGAAGTTATAATCTTCATCAACCACACCCATGAGTTGGAAGCATACAACATATTGACTGTTGAGTCTTGCAAATCATCAATCTGAAGGTTTCAAGATTTCAAAATTCAATATATAACATTTATCATCATTGATATATAACATTTATCATCATTAATTTCAAATTTCAATATCTAACATTTATCATCATTGATTCATTGATTTCAAAATTCAATACACATTTATCATCATTGATATATAACATTTATCATCATTGATTTCAAATTTCAATATCTAACATTTATCATCATTGATTCATTGATTTCAAAATTCGATATACATTTATCATCATTGATATATAACATTTATCATCATTGATTCATTGATTTCAAAATTCAATATATAACATTTATCATAATTGATATTATATAACATTTATCATCATTGATTCATTGATCACCATATAACTTTCATGAAGCATCATATTCATAATTCATAATGACTTGTAAACAGTAAACTTATAAATGCCAACTTCAAAGTTTCACCTTTGAAATTCAAACTTCAAACTTAAATTGTCATTAAATATATGAAATCAAAAAGAGTCAAGTTTCAACTGTTCAACTGTCAACAACAATTAGAAAAGACTAGTAAACAACAAATCTATTTTATCTCCTGGCTGGCCCCTTGCCACGCCCACGAGAAATGTCTAATTTTTGCAAGCCACGAGGAAATGGTGGTCTTCTAGTACTCTCAGGAGTACCACGACCATGACTAGAAGGTGGAGGTTGGATCTGCAAAGGAACAATAATGTGATATCGAGAACTGGCGCTGGCACTGGCATCGGCACCCGCACTGCTACTAGTAGTTGGTGGGATTGGCCCTGTGTGTGGCGGTGCTGCTGATGCTTCATCATCATCGCTAAAAAGTTCTGCTTCCAATTCTTCCATATGTACCGTGCCGTCCTCCAAATTATCATCCTCTGGGTTGTTGTCCCAGACTCTGTATGATTGATTTTCATTTGCCCGATCACAGTAATGGCTCAACAACCTCAAGTTGTAATGCACATAAACCAAGCTTTCAGCTCGGTTTTCATTCAGCCTGTTTCTTCTCACATTGTGTATGAAGCTGTAGGTGCTCCAACACCTCTCTGCAGAAGAAGTGTTCACAACCTGTGAGAGAACTTTTTTAGTCAACTTTGGCAAAAGTCCCATGCCGCCATATGCTTCCCACCATGTGAGAGCATCAAATCTGTCCCTGTCTTCCATTGCATGGAAAGAACCAAAGTTAGCAGTGCAACTGAAGTATTTACCTAATTCAAGGCGCAATCTAGCACACTCCTCCCTGTCAGGTACCAACTTGTCCAATGCCTTCATGTACCCCTCTTGTACTTCTAGATTTGTGTGAGCATAGTTATTAAAACCAGAACCGGTGACTGGACCGGTGGACCTAATGAATTGGGTTTCTAACCGGAATCGGTCTAACCGGGAGCGGTCATATCTCAATGAACCGGTTTTAAAAAAAATACATTAAATAATTATTTTTTAATAAAAAAAAAACTATTTTTAAGATTTGCAACCATGATTCCAAGCCAATAGAGACAAAATATGTAAAGTTTGCTCATTTATATACCGTGCAAAGGTGAATAAATCAAAATGGCACCGAGTGCAATACATATCATCGGAAAATACATAAGCAATGAGGCTCCAAATGGCCCATAAAGTCCAAAAACAATGCTACAAGCTATGAGGCCATTGGCCTAATACAAGGCTACATATTAGTGATCAACAACATGATCACTCCTCATCATGATCAAAATCATCACCACTACTAGACAAGGGATCATCAACATGAGCTACATAAATAATATGGCTCAAAGTTTGAGGACTCCTAAAACTCCTCTACAACTTTAGTAGTAGTAGTAGTGGCAAAAATAGACATCAAAACTACAAATCACTAAGCAACATGGTCTCTCATGAAACTCATCATTGATTCATCACTACTAGAAATGGGATCATCAACAAGAGATACATAAACATCATCTAGCTCAAAGTCTTCAGACTTGGATTTCTCAACCTTATAACATGATAGAAATTGAAAAATTTTAACATGCCTAACCAATGATTTTGGTTTGAGTGAAGGGTTCATCTCCTCAACCTTAAAATGTGGTAGAAAAATATTAGCATGCCTAACCAGTTGTTTTCCTTTGATTGAAGGGTACATCAAGGTTCTTAAAGGACTTCATGCTCTTGATCAAATGCCAATATCATACCCTTACACATGATAGAATCAAATGGAAACATTGCAAATTCCCAAACCATGAAACCTTGAAAACCATTAAGTTTGCTGAATTTTGAGTGAAACCTAAAATTCTAGTTTCTCCATATGAAATCCAATGAGGTCGAAACCACTCTTAAACATCCTGAGTCATTTCATGGTAATGTTAAAAATTTAAGTAAAAGGAAAATAAAGGAAATGTCACTTTTACTTTAAGAATTTAACATTACCATGAAATGTCAATGCTTCCCTTACCTCCACATCAGCCCTATAACCCATTTTTGGCCCTAAACAAATCGTGTTTTTCATTGAAAAAAATTTCCGCCCAGTGGGAAGCGTTTTTTGTTTCGGGGAGCGTTCGGGAGCGAACGCTCTCCAAGCGCTTCCGAGAAGCGTTTTTTAAACGCCGGAAGCGCTCAGGGAGCGTTCGCTCCCGAGCGTTTCCGGAAACGCTCCTGAAAAGGCAGGGAGCGTTTTAACAGGTTCAGAAACGCGTTCCCGAAAACGCTCCCCTCAGGAAGCGTTTTCGGGAGCGGGAACGAGAGGGGGGGGACATTTCCCCGCAACCTAGCACTGGAGTCTCATACTCCTCCTGGATCTAGTGCCCCACTATCTCCTTTCAAGTCTAGTCCCTGGCTTGGACTCTTCCTTTCTTTGAAACTCACACTAGACAACTCGCACTTCCTCCAACATATGCCTCTGACAACTGGAAGTTGATATGTTGCCTAGATCTACATTCTGGCTAACTCGCACAACCTCCTCTGGCAATCTCGTATGGTCATCCTTGCAAAGCTGCAAAATCTGTGAAACTCAAATCTGGAGAAAATAAACCCAAAAATCTCCCTTTTTCCCTTGGCTCGGCTGCTAGATCGACTACTTGCACTCCCTTTTGGAGTGAGAATATTTGCTCACAACTACTGCCAATCTGCAATTGGAAAAAATGGATCTCTAAAACTCAAGATCCCTTGAGAGAAATTTCCCTCCGCTGTGTTTGCTTTTCTCTTCCACCCAACACTAGTTTTGTTCTAGAAAACTGTTGCAAAACTACTGCGTCCAGTTACAGATCTGTTCTGTAAGAAAATACTAGCTGCTCCCTCTGCCTCTGTAATTCCTCGATCTGGAGAAATCAAGTTTTTCTGTTGCTCTCTCAAAAAAACTGATTTTCCTCAAGAAATACAACATTTTGGCCAAGGTGATTGTGTTGCCTCTAGGGTTTCAAACCGCTACTCACGCTTTATTTTGCTACTGAGCTCTCCGGCTGATCATCTACGTGTAACATTTCTGGTGCCATTTTCGGGGACGATACGTGTCTTGTTCTCCATACGATATTGATATATCATTCTTGGTGACTCCATTAGAAGAACAAAGCCCTAGTTTTTCATTAATCTCTAAGGTCAATGCTTGTAGGGTGAAGCAAGCATTTTTCAAGGAAATTTCATTCACCCCGGCGACTCCCATGTCATTAAGGAGCCAACAACATGTTGACCACATATATTCCTGCCATAGATATGACAGGGATCCCAACATATCCCTTATCGAAATCCATGAAGAATATGCCAATGTTCGATGGGGATCCACAATCCGCAGCCAATCACGTGGTAAGGTTCTTGAGGTATCTTTCAAAGAAAAATATAACTCAACCTTGTGACCAAATGGAATTGTTTGTCCTATCCATTGCTCCAAATACCGATTGGCTTGAGTCATGTAAACCTAAAAGCATTCCTTCTCTTCTGATGTTGACTATGCACTTCTTGTTGCATGAAGGGTTGGTTTTCCAATCTCATGAAGACATATCCCAAATGTTGGATGTGGCCCTTTGAGAGGAGGATGCTATTGAATATGGTTTTGTGCTCGAGGAAGAATGTTTTGATCCTTCTCCAAATCATCATGATCAAGTGATTGATGCGTACCTTGAGGATCGTGCCGAAAAAGAGACTCATGAATTGGAAAACATGTCCTCTAAGGATAATGATAACAAAGATCTGGATCTCGAGAGCCCTCTGGTGTTGCAACATGTTTTAGATTAAAATTTTCATGTTCTTATTACTTGTTGACACCATGAAAAACATGTTGCCCCATGGTTTTGGTCTTTGAAATGTGCAGATAATAGGTCTACGGTGACCAAGAGATTGCTGGAGTTCTCGTGACCTCCTGTTCGAGTAGTTTTTCCCACTTATTCGAGAGATCATGTCCCAGTTGGAGCCAGATGTTACCCACCACTTCGTGGGTGATATCCCTAGGAGAATTTTTTTCTCCATGATGTACCTCGGCCGACAACCAACAACCCCTTGCAGCCCTCAACTAGCTCATTGTGCCATTTCTCCGCCACCTAAGCCAACCATGTGGTCCCTCACCCATCTGTATTGATCGTATGTTTGAAGGTGGGCCTCCCAAACCTAAAGGTATATCTTGTCATTTGGTAATTGAGTATTGGGTTTACTTATCATGGACACTTATGGGCATGGATTGATTGGGGGATTTGACAGAAACAGTGGGCTTATTTTGTGCTTCTGTCCCCTTGCCCTCTTTTTGGTGTTACCCCTGGATTTTAGTCTCGTGGGATCTCCTTCATTGACCATTTGGTTTTAGGGTGGTACTACTTGGGAAACCCCGACTTTGGTTGTGTGGTCTTGCTCCCTTATCCACATATACTACTCTCCTTCCATTCACTATACCCCCATTCGTCATCTCTCCCACCTGGGTCCGCATTGCCTCTCTGGGTCCACATAGGTTTAGGCTCCCCATTCCCTTGCCCCCACCTTAGGTCAGGTTTGGAACGATGTATTAGAGGTGGAAGTAGCTAAAAAGGAAAAGTAAAAGCACAAACGGCCACATTCAATAGGAAAACGTATCACAAAATGCAAAAGATGGCCAGGACAAACATAATTAGCGCGTGGGCAAAAGCCAATACATGAGCTCTACCCCATACCCATATCCATCACCTTGGTTCCATAGGCCCTAAATGAGTCTCCTTTATCGTTCAGGAACCCATGATTTGTTGATTTGTGGTAGCATCGGATGTGCTGTAAGTTTCAGATTTTGTGGGGAGGCTTAGACACATGTTTTCCAGATAACCGAGAAATCATTTTGGGACCCTAAGTGTAAACTTAGAAAATTAAAATAATTAATGGGTATTAATCTAAAATGTGGGGGTAACTTCTAGAAGAAGACGAGGATAAAGGCAAAATAATCTTAGCCATTGATTAGCTTCTAATTTGGGCCGTTGAATGTCAACTAGAAGATGATTTTAAGGAAGCTTGAGGGTCATTTGGAATACACACCAGGCAGATACTCAATTTCACGAGTAAGATCGATTTTCTAGAAAGAAGAAATCGAATCAGAGGGAGAGTTGCAGGTGGAGAGGAGAGAGGGTATCAACATCAGTCAGGAGTGTAAGAGTTGGTGACAGTGCAAAGAAGGGACAACGCAAAAGTAGCAAAGGGACAACGTAGTGCAGTGAAGCAGAACTGTGCAATCCTCATGTAGTGGTGACATAGAGGAGGCAACAAAGCCTCTCAAGGATCAGGTTCTCATCAGGTTCATTACTGTTGATTGTTCCTTGTATAAGAGATTTTTGCTGAAGAATAATAAAGAAACCCTCATTTGCTGCCCTGGTTTTCCCACATTGAGTTTTTTCGGGGACAATTGTCCAAAAATAATTGTGTCATTCTTCTGCTTGCATTTCTTTATATCTTGTCTCAGTATTTTAATTGTGAAGGCTGCAATAGAATTTACTTCAATATTTACTGGAGTAATTTTTGTAAATAACTTGTTACTGGAATGATAAGTAGAAGAAATAATATCAGTCATTGCAGTTGGATTTCGATTTAGAAATTTTCATATGGTATCAAAGCTTGATTGGGCAAGGGTACGGAAGAATCTGCGTTGTAGGGAAGCCGTGGTGCTGCATTAGAAGCAAATCGAACCCTAGAGGGATCACACAGTTTTTCTGTAGAGAGATCACACAGTGTATTTCTCCACCTTGCCTTCTACATTCATCTTCTTCTTAAACACCCATTTTCTCCTGATGGGCTTCCTTCCAGCCAGCAACTCCACCAGATCCCATGCCTCATTTTTGTGCAAGGATTCCATTTCGTCAACTATGGCCTCCTTCCAGATTTTTCTTTCCTCTGAATCCACTGCCTCCCTGACAGTTTTGGGATCATCAATAGTGATAGTTTGAGAAAAATTTGAACAGAAAGTAGATGGACTATACCTTTCTAGCTCTCTTCTTTACCGAATTGATCTTCTCACAGCTAGAGTTGTGGTTCTTCTTCTTCTGAGTCTTCTTCTATTGTAGAGTCTGATTCATCCTCCTTTAGCTCAAACTCTATCTTCTCAGGTTCCTTTGGTAGGAATTTATGTTTAACAACATCTTTCACCTCTCTAAACACCACATTTCGACGGTACACTTCCTTCCTTGTTTCTGGGTTCCAAAGCTTGTAACCTTTTAAACCATTCTTATACCCAATAAAGATGCACCTTTCAGATTTATTATCCAACTTGGTCCTTTTCTCCTTTGGAACATGTACGTATGCATCACGTCCAAATACCCTCATATGTGAAAGAGAGGGTTTCTTACCATTCCATACCTCATGTGGAGTCTTATTCTCCAATGCTGATGAAGGTGATCTGTTAACCAGGTAACACGCAGTCTCCACTGCCTCTGTCTAGAATTCCTGTCCTAACCTGGTACCACTGAGCATGCTTCTTGCCTTTTTCGTCAGCGTTCTATTCATTCTTTCGGCAACTCCGTTTTACTGTGGTGTGTATGGAGTAGTCTTCTGCCATGCAGCGTGCTATACCGCACTTCTTACAGAACTCTTCAAATTCCTTCTTGTAGAACTCTCCACCATTATCTGTCCTCAACACCTTTATCTTCTTCTCTGTCTGGTTTTCCACCAAAGCCTTAAATTCTTTAAATCTGTCAAAGACTTCAGATTTCTTCCTCAAGAAATATATCTATGTATTCCTTGAGAAGTCATCTATGAATGAAACATAGTACATTAATTACCCAGTGATGGAACCGACACAGGTCCAAACACATCACTGTGCACAAGCTCTAATATCTTGTTTGCCCTCTTAGCACCAGAAGGAAAACTCACCTCCCATATACACAATGTTCGTAGAAATCGAAATCCAGAGAGAAATTGGACATACCTTCTACCATACCATTACCATGTAGTATCCGAAGGCCCTTCACTCCAATATGTCCAAGCCTTTGATGCCATAGCATGGTCTTTTCTCCAGAGGCCGCTAGGCTTTTCGCTCCACTTTCAGGAACCACAAAATTGTTTCATTCATCAATAACAATGCTACCCTGAAGCTTGTATCGAGTTCCAATCCGAACTCCCCGCATTAATACCAGTGCTCCTCAAACCATCTTGCAGGTATCTTTCTCGAACATTGTTTTGACACCTGCATCATCCATCTTGCTTACAGAAATTAGATTTCTGGCCAATGCAGGAATATGCAGAACACCAGGAAGTGTTCTAATCCTTCTAGCTTGCAGCTTCAACTTGAATTTTCCACGCCCTACTGTTGATTTATGGAAGGATTGGATGTGCTCTAGCTTTGTAATTTTGTATATAGGCTAAGACACATGTATTCCATAATACCCAGAAAGGATTTTGAAAAATTCCACTTAGAGATGGTTTAATTAAATTAATCAATCGTTTTTTAATGTTTTCCTAAGTCTAAACTTAGGGAAACTGATTAATTAAAGGGTATTCATTAAACTAAGTGTGAATCTTCTAGATAAAGTCATGGATCAACTCCCAGTTAATCTTAGCCCTTGATTATGTTTTAATCTTGGCCATTGAAGGGTGAACAAAAGATTATAAGGAGGGTGAGGGGCCTATGGAAATCACATTGAGCATTTGGCATTTTCGAGCTTGTAAGAAAGACACAGCTTTTTGATCAAGATCGAATCACTAGGGCAGGGTTTGCTAAGTGATTTTGATTCAGGGATCAGTTCCAGAGAGGGGCAGATGCAGTAGTTGGTCAGGAGGACCAGGAGTACATTTCAGAGAGAGGCAGCAGTGACGCAGTAGAGACAACACAGTCATCTGGAGGGGTGACGCAGTTCCTGAAGGGAATCACGCAGAAGTGATGCAGTTCCTTTTAGATTCAGTTTGGAGATAGCCAGAAGCTAAGGCTTCTGAGCTAGGAGGGCCAAAACTCAGTTTCAGAATTAGCTTGATTATTTGCAGAGGAGAGGTGACTCAGTTCTTCAGCTTGCCCACGCAGGCTTATGCAGTAGCAATGTAGGCATCACACAGAGGCATAGAAAGACTTCACCAGCATTGGTCAGATAAGCCAGGGACTTGCAGAGTGAGGTATATCTCACATTTCTTCTATTGTCGAGATTTTCTCTGAAGGGTGAGCTGGATATTTGCACCCTAGTTGTACTCAAGATTCTACTGCTTAATAATACGATACTCTCAGATCTACTGCACCGGTTTTCTCGAGTTGGGTTTTTCCGGGGACTTAGTCCAAAAATAACTGTGTCAAATGTGGATATTTTTCATTGTATTTTTTTTTTCAGTTTGTTTCAGTACTTAGATTTATTTCGCAACATTATTTGTGTAGATTACTTAAGTAATTACTTCGATATTTCACTGTAATGAAATAATTATGAAAAATAATAGGAGAAGTAATTCAGATTTTTTGCAGTAGGAATCTAGATCTAGGATTTTTCACATGGTATCAGAGCTTATTCAAGCTTTAGTGCAGGAGAAACAAGAGTGAACCAGCAGATCAACGCTGAAGAAACTGGGAACTGCATAAGCAACAATAGACTACCCCAGTAGTTACGCAGTCCAGGCCAGGAGGGCAATCCAACGTAGAAAGAGCTCCCTCTGAGAGAGTTGACAGAGGGGTAAGCTTTTTCAGTTGCAGAAGAGGCAGCGTAGCAGACCAGTGTAGCTGAAGGATGCATTTGCTGCACAACAGTGAGTGCTGGTGCATAAGCATCAGAAAATTTCTGAAAAACACAGATTGGGGATTTCTTGACCTCAGAGAGTTTTCTTACTCAAAGAAACTCAGCTTTTCCCATGCAACAACAAAAGTGTTGACTTACTCCTCAAGGAGTGCGTAAGTCTGGCTGAGCATAGGGTTAGAGGGAGAAATCGACAATTGAGGAGATGACCATCAACAGATGGCGTGACCAAGATAGGTTGCAGGGTGCCTCTAACTATGTCATTTGGAAATCAAGGATTCAGTTTCTCCTTAATGAGCATGATCTAAAGGCCCTCATTGACATCACAGTTGCAGAGCCACTGGATGCAATACATCTGAGAGCCTTCAAGAAGAACATGGCAAGAGCCAAATGATTGATCCTAGATGGTGTAAAGGATCACATCGTACCCCACATAGCAGCAAAGAACATTGCTAGAGAAATGTGGGTAGGGCTGGAAAAGCTATATCAAGGATCTTTCGAGTAGCGGAAGATGTATCTGGAGGAGAAGATGCGTAATACCAGGAAGAAGAAGGGAGAGTGTTTTGACTCCTTCCTATCTCGAATTCAGGATAACCGAGACCAACTGTTAGTAATGGGATTGACACCTAGAGACTCAGAGTTGGTAAAGCTCACTCTGAACTCTATTTCAGAAGACTATTAGGTCTTTGTCTAGAGCATTCTGGGCAGAGAAAAACTTCCACGATGGGAAGCGATGTGGGCAGCCTTGCAGTAAGAAGAGTTGAGGAGAGATCTCCTCAAAATCCATATTGAGGATGGCAACAACGGTTCGAAAGTCAAGAAAGAGGAAGATAACACAACCCTTACATCAAAGGGGCAACAAAGGCAGAAGAAGAAAGATCTGTCCAAGATCAAGTGCTTCAAGTGTGGGGAAATGGGACATTATGCCACGCAATGTCCTCTTAAGAAAAAGGACAAGGAGGAGAAGCAAGATCCTCAAGCCGGAGTTGCCAAGATTGAGGCAAAAGCTAATTGTGCTATGTTAGCTCATATTCCGAAAGGAGAGAAGTGGGCCGAATTGGAGTTGTAGATCCAGAATCTACAGGTGGCAGTATCCATGAGTATTTCCGAACTCTTGGATCACATGTGAACTACGACAGCCTTAAGACAATAGTAGGATGGACAGTTGCAGCGGGAGATGAATAGACAATGCAGTGGCTAGCAGTACTAGAGCTTGATCAGTGCAGAAGAGGAGCAACAACAGCGCAGTGCACAATGGTGCAGTGCAGTACAGAGCAGTGCTAGTGCAGAAGTTAGCAACAATCAATCTTATTATTCAGATGCAATTTTAATTGTCGAATTTCAGATGTTTTTTTGTTGCAATTAGCAGTAGTGCAGCAATGCAACAACAATAGTAGTTGAGTAGCAACAACAACAGTGGAGTAGCAACAACGTAGTGCACACTGGTGTAGCGCAGTACAGAGCAGTGCTCATGCAGTGCAATAACATGGTTGTAGATTTTAAAGGGAGTTGCAGTAGAGTAGCAGTTGGCAGCAACATGCAGAGTTAGCAGGAGTACATATGCAACATTTTTGTGCAGTGTTGGTGAGCAGCATCAACAACACAACAATAGATGTTACAGAAGTCAGAGCTGCATTTTGAGAGGTATTGCTAGAGCACTTTCCTCGCTAAGAGGGAGTGTTGATTTATGGTAGCATCGGATGTGCTCTAGCCTTGTAATTTTGTATATAGGCTAAGACACATGTATTCCATAATAACCAGAAATGATTCTGAAAAATTTCACTTAAAGATGTTTTAATTAAATTAATTAATCGTTTTTTAATGTTTTTTCTAAGTCTAAACTTAGGGAAACTGATTAATTAAAGGGTATTAATTAAACTAAGTGTGAATCTTCTACATAAAGTCATGGATCAACTCCCAATTAATCTTAGCCCTTGATTATGTTTTAATCTTGGCTGTTGAAGGGTTGACGAAAGATTATAAGGAGGGTGAGGGGCCTATGGAAATCACATTGAGGATTTGGCATTTTCGAGCTTGTGAGAAAGACATAGCTTTTTGATCAAGATTGAATCACTAGGGCAGGGTTTGCTAAGTGATTTTGATTCAGTGATCAGTTCCAGAGAGGGGCAGATGCAATAACCTGTAAGGAGGACAGGAGTACATTTCAGAGAGAGAGGCAGTAGTGATGCAGTAGAGGCAACACAGTGATCTGGAGGGGTGACGCAGTTCCTGAAGGGAATCACGCAGAAGTGATGTAGTGCCTTTTAGATTCAGTCCGGAGATAGCTGGAGGCTGGGGTTTTTGAGCCAGGAGGGCCAAAACTCAGTTTCAGAATCAACTTGATCATTTGCAGAGGAGAGGTGATTCAGTTCTTCAGCTTGCCCACGCAGTAGCAATGTAGGCATCACGTAGAGGCAGAGAGGCGCTTCACCAACGTTGTTCAGATCAGCTAGGGACTTGCAGAGTGAGGTATATCTCACATTTCTTCTATTGCCGAGATTTTCTTTGAAGGGTGAGCCAGATATTGGCACCCTAGTTGTACTCAAGATTCTGCTGCTCAATAATACAAAACCCTCAGATCTGCTACATTGGTTTTCCTGAGTTGGGTTTTTCCGGGGACTTAGTCCAAAAATAAATGTCAAATGTGGATGTTTTTCATTGTATTTTGTTTAGTTTGTTTCAACACTTAGATCTATTCCGCAACATTATTTGTGGAGACTGCTTAAGTAATTACTTCGATATTTCACTGTAATGAAATAATTATGAAAAATAATAGAAGTAATTTAGATTTGTTGCAGTAGGAATCCAGATCTAGGATTTTTCACACCGACGATTCTGTCCTTCCTATCATCCCCTAAGAAGACATCACCACCATCATACTTCTCATACTCGCAGAACCACTCCCTATGGGGAGTGAAGTGAAAGGATGCACTTGAGTCAATCAACCATGCCTCATGATCTACATGTGTATTTGAAGAAGAAGCCAAATACACATCCCCACCTTCATCTGAGGTGGTTTTTGCCTCTGCAGAAGGAGCATCATCAGATCCCTTTCCTTTCTTAGGAGCTTTAGATTTGTAGTCCTTTTTGTAGTGCCCTTCCTTTCCACATTTCCAACACATGTTTACGAACTCTCCTGGAGATTTAGATCTCCCACTCAAAAACTTATTTTTGTTTCTATTCTGGGACCTTCCTCGTATAGATAAGGCATCTTTTCTCCGTCTCATTTCCTCTGATAGCAAGGCTGAGACAATTTCATCAAAATTCAAGGTAGTTGCATTGCTACCTATTACAATCACCAGACTGTCCCACGAATCTGGTAGATAACACAATAAACTGATGCAATTATCTTCATCCGAGATTTTAATATCAACAGATGACAACTGACTTACCACAGTGTTGAAGACGTTCAGATGCTCTGTCACTGAGTCTCCATCCTTCATCCTCAGGTTACACAACTTTTTCCGCAGGAACAATTTATTCACCAGAGACTTAGATAGGTACAAAGTCCCTAGCTTGTCCCACAAAGTCTTCGTCGTAGCTTCCCTAGATACATTCAACAATACCAAATCTGAGATACACAACAGTATTGTGCTCTTTACCTTCCGATCCAACTTCTTCTAGTCTTCATTTGACATTGCCGTTGGTTTACTACTTGGATCTACCACGATCCACTAATCTTTATCCACCAACAGATCTTCCATCTTGAGCTTCCACAACTCAAAAATATGACCATTAAATTTCTCGATCTCTATCTTTCCACTGCTCGCCATCTTCTTTCACCGCAATAATCGATCCCGCAGATCTCCCACTGAACAAGGTCTACCACAGGCCCGAGCAAAAAACCCCTCAGCAGCAAAGGCGTCCCCTTGAAGCCGAAACAACTCTGATACCAAATGTAGGTTTTAACCCTATACATAAATTATTTGCAAACGAATCTTAAAAACAGAAAATAAACAATAGTGAGAACATAAAACATAAAACATATGTACATAGATATTTTCCCCTGGATCCGAAAAATAGGGGCTGCCGCCCCCCCTGTGACCCCCCTGCTGCTCCCGACGCAACATTCATGGGGGGCTATCGCCCCCCCTTTGATCCCCCCCACGCGTGCGACTAATCGTGGAAAGAATATAACACATACCCAACACTAGGTTTGTGGCCAAGGGATATGCACAAGAGGGAATTGACTATTAGGAGACCTTCGCCCTTGTTGCCATATACAACTCCATCAGATCTGTTGTGTCCTTAACAGCGTAGATGGGATGGGAAATTCCCCAAATGGATGTCAAGAAAACGTTCTTGAATGGGGTGGTAGAAGAGGAGGTGTACATAGAATATCCTGAAGGCTTTGAAACCCATGAGAATAAATCTCATGAATGCAGACTAAAGAAAGCTCTATATGGGCTCAAGCAGGCACCCAGAGCATGGTATGGTCGGATTGATGACTACTTGCAACAGTTGGGATTTGTCAAGAGTGATGCAGATCCCAATCTCTACTATTTGATTTTGGTACTATATGTAGATGATACGTTCCTTACAGGATCATCTAGGCTCATAAAGGACTGCAAGAAGAACTTGGAAGCAGAATCTGACATGAAGGATTTGGGCTTGATGCATTATTTTCTATGGTTGGAGGTATGGAAGAATAATGAAGAGATCTTCCTAGGAAAAGGAAGATATGCCACAGAAATTCTGAAGAGGTTCAAGATGCAGGATTGCCCGCCCATGGCAACGCCCATGATAACCAATTGGAAGAAGATAGATGCATCGATAGCCAAGGAAGTGGACTCCACCTTGTACAAACAACTCATTGGTTCACTTATGTATCTGGTCAACACCAGGCCAAACATCTGTTTTGCTGTCAACACCCTCAGTTAGTTCATGGTAGAACCGAAAGGGGTACACTGGGCAGCAACTAGGCACATTCTCAAATATGTGTGGGGAACAGTCAGATATGGGTTGAAGTACACCCGAGGAGATGATGTTAGATTGAGCGGATTCACAAATGCAGATTGGGTAGGAAGTTCAGTAGATCAGAAAAGTACCACTGGGTATTGCTTCAGTATCGGATAAAGAATGACCTCCTGGTGTAGTAGGAAGCAGAAGTCTGTAGCACTGAGCTCCATAGAAGAGGAATATATGGCAACAAGCACAACTATGTGTGAAGCTATATGGCTTATAAAACTGTTAGTGAATTTATTCAGAAGAAAGATGGAAGTGACCAGTATCTTCTGTGATAATCAGAGTTGTATTAAACTCTCTGAGAATCCAGTATTTCATGATCGGTCAAAGCACATCGACGTCAGGTGTCATTTTATTAGAGATTGTGTTCAGCATGGGGCCTTGAGGGAATCCGTAATTCAACTGAGGGTTAGCCAGATCCAGTGCTGTAAAGCCGGGGTGTGAGACCGAAAGGAGCAGAAGGTCAGATCCAGCCAATCAAAGATCAGCTATGCAGAAGCCACACAGTCCCCATGGAGAGTGACGCAGATACTGCGCAACGCAGTGGAGGGCTTGCCGTTCGGGGTTTGTTGGTCGAGTTTCCAGATTTCAGTGTGAGATTTCTCTCACTATTTTTCTATTAGTCATATTCTCTGCAGGGATTTCCAGAAAGACATCCCAGATTTGTATTCAGAAAATTGGTTTTAGGGTGATTACCTTTTGGTGGAACAATGCCTAATTCCTTTGGGGATATTGGAGTCAAGAAGAATAATGAGAATGGATTTCGTTTCTAGTTCAAGGAGGCTCTCAGGACAACTTTGTTTGGCATTAGGGCAAAGGAGAGCGACCTTAAAGCGTTTATACTTCATTTGCAAATCAAGATGGCTTATTAAGATGAATTCGATCTCTAGGAAAATTCATTCAACATACATGGCCCATACATAGAGATATGCTATATAGAAACATAATTCCACAATTTAGCAGTAAATGCATGCAACAATTAGCCCTAAAATAGCAAAAATCCCATTATCAATGCATGTGACAAAGTAAAAGAAAATAGCATTAAGTTTGTACTTACATGTAAGAGAATATATCCAACTATCAATACATTTGCCATTCAAGAAGCTCCGAGATAAGAAAATATAATCCAAACATCAAAATTCATCCATGCTCCAACTTTGTCTACCAAGAAGGAATAATGAAAATCTGAAGAGAGAGAATGATCCAATCCCAGTGATTATTCAAAATGAATTCACATCACTCCTATTTATACACTTCTTAGGAGTTCAAATTACCTAATTAGGCCCATATTAGCCCCTAAAATAAAATAAAGTGCAAAATAACTAACTTTTGGTGACAAGCCCACCAAACTAGCTCAAAAGAAAATAATAAGCCTCTCAAGAGGTCAAATGATGAATAATACATGTCGTTAGGCCCTCCAGGAGGCCTGATGAAGTCCATTAGTGCCATAATGATAAATACGACTCTCAAAAGTGATGGACAAGGGGGTGGCCCCTTGTTCTCAAAACAATAAACCTGTGGTGCTCCCAGTGGGTGTGGGGGCACACAAATAACCTCATGGGTCTCCAAGTAGATCGAAGATTCCTGTAAACCATCTGTAAGGGCTCAGATGATAATATAAGTGATGCCACATCAGCATACAAGTCACGGGACATCTGCCAAGTGCATGGTACAATTGTGGGGACTGCTGGGCATGATGAACTAGATGCATATTCCTCGTCCAATAGGTGAATCTCGAGCAATTTCTGACCATCTATGGGGATCCATGGAGTATTGTCTACTGCTGTGGAGGCCCATGGCTCTCTACACACACCCTACATGTGCCAATGTATCCCTCTGGAGAGTTAGGACCTCGTATAAGGAGACCAAACTCAGAATGGACACCGTCTGCAATCCTGCATAACATCCAATGCGTCCCCTAGCCTTCCAACAAAAGTTATTAAAGTAATCGAGTAAAAGAGCTTAAAAACCATGGACAACAAGAGGACACTTCATAATAGCGTGCCCTTCCATAGTGGGCTTTGGCATATGCTAATGTCTTCAAGCTCAAATGGGGGTTAACCAAGTATCTTATGAAGTGGTTTCTGTTGATTTTGTAGCATTGGAAAGTGTTCCAAGTATCGTATTTTTGGAGGAGGCTTAGACATTAGTATTCCAAAGAACCCAGAAACCGTTTGTGGAAATTCCACTTGGATCATGCTTTATTAAAATAAATAATTATTTTAAACTGATCCCTAACTCTAAACTTAGGGAAATTAAATAATTAAAGGGTATTAATAAAGCAGAGTGTGAATCTTCTAGAAAACAAAGATCAAGTCATCTTTTAATCTCAGCCATTGATTAGAGATGTAATCTGGGTTGTTGATTCATCAACGAGAAGACTATAAGAAAAGGCTTGAGGGTCATTTGGAAGGCAAGCCAGGCACACACTCAGTACCTGAAGGAAATCGATTTTGAAGCAATAGAATTCGATTTCAGAGGGAAAGGGTGTAGAGGCGGAGTTGCAGAGGCAGAAGGAGAAGGGGGAAGTCAGCAGAGGTAGTAGAAGACAAAAGGAGGATGCAGAGGGGACAACACTGAGCAGCAACACTGGTCCTCCACGCAGAGTGACGCAGTCCAGCGTAGTGACCGCGTAGAAAGCCCAACAGAGTGACGCAGAGGGAGGAAGGGTGCCTTCAGAGTGTCAAAAATTCTTTCGAAGGGTTCGAAAAATTTATCTCATGTGTATTCTAGACATCTACTCGTCTAATTTCTGTAAATGATTTCCACTGCTGAAGAATAATACAAACCCTCATCTGCTGCACTGGTTTTCCCACATTGGGTTTTTCCGGGGACAATTGTCCAAAAATAACTGTGTTCATGTGATTGTTTCTATTGCATTATATACGGTCTATTTGATTTTCTGCTCATGATTAAGTGAATACTGCAGTTGTGTTAATTTCAGAATTTACCGAGGTATATGTAAATAACTTGTCATAAATAAGTAGGTGAAATTAATCAATCACTGTAGTAGTATTTCAGCTTGAAAATTTCATAATTTCTACATTTAAAGGGGATAGTATGTCCAAGGTACATCCCTCAAATGGTGGTGACATGTGATAAAGAAGTGAATGGAATAAGGAATGAAAGGGGGAATTCTCGGCCACATATCGGGGTACAAGGGTAGTTGGAAGAAGGGAATCCCACACTTGGGAATATAATGTATAGGAGGGAGAAATCGTGGTACATGAGGTGCCCCGACCTTGATTTTTCCACCCTTCTTTATATGCCTTTTGCATTTTATGAGTTTTCTTTGATCAACTGCTCGGGGCTCAAACGATAAGAGCATGGTGTGTAAGATATAGTAGTGGATACCCTCTTTAAGGTAGGGCGGTTCATTTCCGACCAGGGGTTGGGACAATCACAGGTTCCTGAATGATAAAGGAGGCTCATCTAGGGCCTATGGAACTAGGGTGATGGCCATTGGTATGGGGTAGAGCTCATGCATTGGATTTTTTCCACGTGCTAAATATGTTTGTCTCGACAATATTTCGCATTTTGTGGTACATTTTCCTGTTGAATGTGGCCATTTATACTTTTACCTTTTCTTTTCAGTTGCTTCAACCTCTGGGGCATTGTTCCAAGCCTTTCCCAAGGTGGGGCAAGTGTTAGGGGAGGCTAACCCTATGTGGACCCAGGTGGGGAAGATGATGAATGGGGTTATAATAAATGGAAGGGAAGTGATATATGTGGATGAGGGAGTGAGACCATGCAAGCAAAATCAGGGTTTCCCAAGTAATACCACCCTAAAACCAAATGGTCAGTACAGGAGATTCCATGGGACTAGGATCCAAGGGTAACATCCAAAAGAGGTCTAGGGGACAGAACCATAGACCAAGACCACTTCGCCGAATCCCCCCATTAATCCATGCCCAAAAGTGTCCATGATAAGCAAACTCAATAATCAATTACCAAATGACAAGACATACCTTCAGGTTCGGGAGGCCCACATTCAAACATATGATCATGACAGATGGGTGAGGTGAGGGACCACATGGTTGGCTCAGGTGGCGGAGAAATGGCACAACGAGCTAGTTGGTGGCTGCAAGGGGTTGCTGGTTGCTCGCTGAAGACTATCTTGGAGAACAATTTTCTCCTAGTGATATCATGCACAAAGTGGTGGGTAATAGAGCTGACATTGTGTTCTCTTGTGAAAGTTACACTTTACACTCATAAGCTCACTCTTTAAAAGCACTTTAAATCTCAAATGATATCTTGTTGAATGGTTAAAGCTACATCTCTTGTCTTTTAGGAGATCAAATTGTTTCTATCACTCTAATTGGCATTGAAGTAACTTGTTCCAATTGTGTCATTGAATGTCCCTTGAGCAATTGAGAATCTAATTGGTAATGGTTGTGATCTAATTACAATATTGAAATCTAAGATCTAAGTGTTACTAGCTTAAGGATTGGCGAATCTATTTGCATGTCTCTTAAATAATTGACATTAATTCTCTTGTTAACATTGAAGAATCAGAGTGTTGAGAAATATTGACATATCTTGAAAGATTTCTAATCAAGCACCAATCATCTCATTGGCTAATTGTTCGAAGTCGATTAGTGCTCTAGTTTCCTTACTTGTTATCATTGTCATCATTTTTTGGTTAATATCTTTGTGAATGATAACTTTATCTTGAGCATATTGGTAATTTATACACTTGAGAAATTATATCATGAATATCTCTTGTATCTTGTTGGCACTTGTTAATTTGGCACATACTCTTGTGGTTGAGATTGTCTCTTTTTTTCATTTTGATAAGTACTTAAAATAAACAATCTTAATTGAAGAAACACTCAATAATCTTGCATTAAGCATACTAAGATTAGTCTTGCATTAACAACCCACCTCCAAGCATAAGCTTGTTTGATAGAGAATAGGACCACCTTTCTCACCTAGCTTGAGGAGCCTAGCACCTCTTTAGTGGTCAACATGGTGACCTTGCAGTCATTAGAGCCATAGTCTCTGTAGTGTCGAAGGCACCGGGTGGTTAGTACCTAAGGGGAGGTATCGTTAATCAAGCCTCTGCTTGCTTCCTCTTGGCTTCTTTCTCACAACCTACTCTAGAGACTAGCTACAAAATAGTTAAGAGGAAGGATACACCTAGAATATGCATTTAAAGTAACCAAGATAGTTGCATCACACCTAAGTCTTAGGATTTGCATAACATATAGGATAGTTAAGCATTCAAGCAATGTTTGTTCATCTAGTTACTTGGTCTTTAGTTTATCTAAAAGCAAGTAAGTTGACTCCATAACCCATTGGTCTCATTGATAATTAAATCTAATCCTTAACTTGCTAAAATCAACCAAGTGGCTAGGCCATTCAATCGTGTCTCTAGGACTTGTTGGTTTTCAACGAGTCTTGCATTTCTAATTTGTTGATTTTTGGGTAGCATCGGATGTGCTCTAGCTACGAAACTTTGTGGAGGGGCTAGAACACATGAGATCTCCAAGACCCAAAAATCGTTTGGAGAAATTCCGCCTGGAACTTAAGTTATTCCAATAATTAATTATTTTAATGGAGACCGTAAGTCTAACTTAGGGAAATTAAATAATTAAAGGGAACTAATTTAAACATGTGGGTGAGAATGTTCTAAGTGACGAGGATCAAATCTTTTCTAATCTTAGCCGTCGATAAGAGATTAGATAACAACCATTGATTCTTCAACGAGAAAGGTATTAAAGGAAGGCTTGAGGTCAGTTGGAGGATATACACATAACGATAGCACTTGAGCTAAGTCGAAATTCTGGGGCGTGGTTTGCTAAGAATTTTCGAGTGAGCTTGCAGTGCAGTGAGGGGCAGATCGATAGAGGGATTTCAGATCCGACGCCGAGAATACATAAGCAAAGAGGCATATCCGTACCAGAGGAGCAGCGCAGGCCAAGTAGGGGCGATGCAGAGGCAGCGTAAGCCCAACAGCGGTGACACAGAGGCAGCGTAAGCCTAGCAGGGGTGACGTAGAGCGAAAAGGGCTCACACAGAGGGACGCAATGATGGAAGAGGTTGACACAGTCACTCAGAGAGCTACATTAGGGTTTCAGTGGGCCAGAAAAGGCTCGTATTCAGCAGATCCAGAAGAGCTGACACAACCACACTGAAGGGTGACGCAGTGACTGCGTAGGCACCTATGGGGTTCTCCATCCTCAGTTGAATCAACCATATTTTCTGTCTCTGGAGATAGAGGTACATCTGCTGGGATTTTCTCTGTTGGGTGAACCACTACTGGTACTCTAGATTGTATTCATAATTCTACATAATAATAAAACCCTCAAGAGCTACTGCACTAGTTTTCCCGCATTGGGTTTTTCCGGGGACATTTGTCCGAAAAATCTTGTGTGTCTTTTGTCGAATCTGCTTAATTCTTCAGTATTTGATCTATATGTATGTGTAGGCTGCAGTGTGTTTACTTTGTTTTCTAAATATTTCTGAAAATAACTTATTAAATTAAAACCACAAGTAAGAGAAGTAAACTAGATTTCTGCAGTAGGATTTTTGTAATAAGGATTCATAAATTTTCACATGGTATCGGAGCTATTGCAGATCAGGGAGAGCTGAAGCCATTAGCGAAGATGCGAAGGCAGCTGTGACAACACAGATCAAGGAAAAGGCAATGCAACACTAGAGGGACAGTGCAGAGCCCAGGAGGGGTGACACAGAGCCTGTCTAGCTCACATAGAGTTGACGCAGAGGCTGGCGTAGACTCAGAGGGGTGACACAGAGCCAGTCTAGCTCATGCAGAGTTGACGCAGAGGCTCATGCAAGCCAAGGAGGGTGACACAGTCCGAGAGGAGGTGATGTGCCAGTTGTCGTGGCTGGAAGTGCAGTCTAGTTCTTCGAAGTTGCTGGTGGGGCATTGTTTCTGCCGGTGCAGAACAATGTCTAGCAGGGTTGACAAAGTAGGGGGAACAGTTCCTCAACAGTCCTTCTAGCGAAGAAGTCTGAGATCTGATCAACGGAGTGATTGGAGAGAACTAATTCGACAGAATTGGTGGAAGATTTCTGGGAGGGAAATCACTTGTCAGAGGGAGCGTATTCTCTAGAGGGTTTCTATCGCCAAGAAATCCAGATCCGAGTCTGTTGCTGAGAGCAGCAACAGAATAAGGGAGAAGAGTATCCGTTTGGACAACGTTGAGCAGAGATGGCTTCTCATGGATTGAGGGATCAGGACAGGTTAGATGGAGCATCTAACTTTGTCATATGGAACGCCAGAATCCTATCAGCCCTTGATGAATATTGCATCAAAGATCATGCCAAGAAGGTTGTAGCTGTTCCTTTAGACGCTGATCCGTTGAAGAAGTATGAAGAAAATCAAGCTAGAGCCAAGTGCTTGATTATGGCCGGGTGGAAGGATCATGTGGTCCCATACATTTCCGAGAAGAATACAACAAATGAGATGTGGACAACATTGACTACATTGTATCAAAGTACCTCTGTCCAGAGGAAGATGCTTCTAGAGAATCAACTGCGACTATTTCAGATGCATGAGGGAGAGGAAATCAACCCCTTCCTCATTAGATTGAAGGTGATTCGAGATCAACTGGTTGCTATGGGGGCAACTCCTGATGGTGGTATTATGGTGAGAACTGCCCTGAATGCATTGTCTGAAGAGTGGGAGACCTTTGTGCAAGGCATCTTGGGCAAATCGACACTTCCAAATTGGGAACACATGTGGGCAGCTCTTCGTCAAGAAGATATTAGGAGATCGACCAAGATGGGCAGCAGCAGGGGAGGAGCCAATATCAAGAAGGAGGAGGAGGAAGATGCGGCTCTCGCATCTGAGGGACATAAACAAAAGCGAGGGAAGAAGAAGAAAGAACTTTCTAAGGTCCGGTGCTTTAGATGTGGTGAATTGGGACATTTTGCCACTACATGTCCTCAGAAGAAGAAGGGCAAGGAAGATTCAGATTTTAAGGCTGCAACAGAGAAGGGCGATGATGGGAGTGATGACGATGTGGCCATGAGTGCTCATGTGCCTCGAGAGAAGAGGTGGGGCGACATAGATCTGTAGATTGAACTACAGATGGTGATGGGGGCGAGATCCTTGAGGTGCCCAAACTCTTGGATCACATATGAGCTACATGAGCCCTTAATGACACTAGCAGGGTGTCTGGAGTCAGTTGGCGAGGAGGATTATGGAGGCACGTTGGCAGGCAGTATGTTGAAGATTGGAGCAATGCAGAGCAGAGCCAACAATAACGTAGAAGAAACAACGCAGAGGGTGATGGGATTTCAACAAGCGTAGAGGCAGTGCTTACGTATTTCAGAGCAGCAGCAGTGCAGAGCTTCAGAGGTTTAGCGCAAATTAGCAGCAAAGGGTGTTTCAGTATCGAGATGCAAGTAGACTGACTTGTCTGTCAGGATTTTGGGTGATGTCCTTCAGTTGCTTACTTCTCAGCAACTGAGTTGCATTGTAGCAGTTAGTAGTGGCAGTGCTATGGGCATCATGATGCAGCATTTGAGAGGGAGCTGCAGTACAGATAAGGTAGATTCATGGGCAACAGTACAGATAAGGTAGATTCATGGGCAACAATATAGAAGGCAACAACACAGAGGATGAGGGGCAACATGCCAAGCATCAACAATGTAAAGGATGAGGGGAAACATGCCAAGCATCGATAGTGCAGGGGACCGATGCCATGGATCAGGGTGATGCTTCAGGTTGAAGTGTTGCTATAACACATTCCTCGCTAAGAGGGAGTGTTGATTTTTGGGTAGCATCGGATGTGCTCTAGCTCCGAAACGTTTTGCAGGGGTTAGAACACATGAGATCTCCAAGACTCGGAAATCGTTTAGAGAAATTCCACCTAGAACTTAAGTTATTCCAATAATTAATTATTTTAATGGAGACCCTAAGTCTAACTTATGGAAATTAAATAATTAAAGGGAATTAATTTAAACATGTGGGCGAGAATATTATAAGTGACGAGGATCAAGTCTTTTCTAATCTTAGCTGTCGATTAGAGATTAGAGCATGACCGTTGATTCTTCAACGAGAAAAGTATTAAAGGAAGGCTTGGGTCAGTTGGAGGATACACACATAGCGATAGCACTTGAGCTAAGTCGAAATTCTGGGGCGTAGTTGGCTGAGAATTTTTCGTGTGAGCTTGCAGTGCAACGAGGGGTAGATCGGCATAGGGATTTCAGATCCGAGGTCGAGAATACATAGGCAAAGAGGCATATCCGTACCAGAGGAGCAACACAAGCCAAGGAAGGGTGACGCAAAGGCAGTGTAAGCCTAGCAGGGGTGATGCAGAGGCAGCGTAAGCCCAATAGGGGTGACACAGAGGCAGCGTAAGCCTAGCAGGGGTGACGTAGAACCAGGAGGGCTCATGCAGAGCTGGAAGAGGCTAACAAAGTCACTTAGAGAGTTGCGCTAGGGTTTCAGTGGGCCGGAAAGGGCTCGTATTAAGCAGATACAGAAGGGGTGATGCTGCCACACTGATGGGCGACGCAATGATTGCGTAGGCACCTGTGGGGTTCTTCATCCTCAATTGAATCAACCATGTTTTCTTTCTCCGAAGATAGAGGTACATCTGCTGGGATTTTCTCTGTTGGGTAAACCACTATTGGTACCCTAGATTATATTCAGAATTCTGCATAATAAGAAAACCCTCAAGAGCTATTGCACCGGTTTTCTCGCATTAAGTTTTTTCGAGGAGATTTGTCCTAAAAATCTTGTGTCTCCTTTGTCGAATATGCTTAATTCTTTAGTACTTGATCTGTATGTAGTGTAGGCTGCAGTGTGTTTACTTCAATGTTTTCTGAATATTTCTGAAAATAACTTGTTAAATTAAAACCACAAGTAGGAGAAGTAAACCAAATTTTTGTAGTAGGATTTCTGTAATAAGAATTCATAAATTTTCACAATATTTTTCATAGGGACTACCCCCCATAGCCTGTTGTTGGGAGACAACTAGAATACAGAGGTCGGGGATCAGAGTGACAACCTCTGACCTGAGTTGTTGCCGCATCATGCCTGTATAACCTGAGTGACAACATTGTCCCAACAATAGTCCTGTTCTTTTGCTCCGCTACTCCATGTTGATTTCTGGTAGCATCGGATGTGCTCTAAGTCTCAAAATTTGCAGGAAGGCTTAGACACATGTATAACAAAGAACCAAAAAGGATTTTTGAAAATTCCACTCAGATTATGTTTGATGGAAATAATTAATTATTTTTAATGAGACCCTAAGTCTAAACTTAGGAAATTAAAATAATTAATGGATATTAATTAAAAGAGAGTATGAATCTTTTAGAAAAATCAGAGATCAAGTCAAGTTAATCTTAGTCTCTCATTAACGATTTTATCTCGACCGTTGAAGACTCAACGAGAAGATTTTAAGGACTTGATGGATCATTTGGAAAATACACCGAGACGGAGAAAGAATCTAGAGATCGAAATTCTTTAGTGAGCAGTGCTCAAGGAGAAGATCGATCAAGAGGGTTCTCGCAGAGAGTGGCAGGGATAATTGTCGGTTGGAGATTTTCCTGAGCCGAGAATACACTGCAGAGAAGATAGAGAGTAGTACGCACAGAGGCAGTGTAGCAGCTACACAGAGCCAGCACAACAACCTTGAGGAGATCCTTGATTCAGCTAAGGATCAACCAGTTCTAGTGCCAGAGAGCCGGGGTGTGATACTGGAAGGGGCCAGAAGATCAGATCCAGCGAGCAGAATACCCAACTAACAGAGGTGACGCAGAGACTGTGCAAAGGCAGCATAGGCTTCATCAGCTCAGAGTTTGGCTAGTTCAGATTTGCAATGTCAGTGTGAGGTAACCTCACTAGCTATTTTTCAGCCAGATTCTCTATGTGGATGGCGAGCAAGGCATCCCAGGTTGTATTCAGGATTACTGCATAATAAATAAACCCTTAGTTGCTGCATCGGTTTTCCCGCATTGGGTTTTTCCAGGGACATTGGTCCAAAAATAACGGTGTCATGTGCCTATGATTTATTTTTTCTCAGATCTTGTTTCAACACTTATTTATTTTCTACAGTTTATTTGTGAAGGATGTAGTGTATGAGTTTTCGATATTTACCGTAGAACACAGTAAATAATTTGTTCAAGGAATTAACAAATAGAAGAATTCTTATCAGTTGCTGCTATAAGATTCCAGATTTAGGAATCTTCACATGGTATCAAAGCTTGCTTAGCAGTGTAGGAAGAGCAAGAGAGTAGATCCAGTATATCCAGCGTTGAAGAAGAAGCCAGGGATGAAATAGCTGCGTAAGCAGCAGATCAATCTCCCCAATGATTGTGTAGTCCAAGCCAGGAGGACTAGATCTGCAAGGAAATCTCTCTCTGAGTGAGCCAAAAGAGAGGTAGGATTTTCCAGTTTGCAGTTTGTTAGAGGCAAAGGGAGTAGTGTAGCAGATTCATCTCAGATCAGCAAGCTGGTGAGACGTAGTTTCTGTGTAGCAGTGATTACTCGTGCATAAAGCGTCAGAAGGGAGTAGCTAAAGGCACGTTTGAGGGAATTTTCTTCCTCAGGGAAATCCTAGCTGAGGAATTCTAATTCTCGATAACTGAGCAGTAGTATTGAGTGGCAGATCTACTATCTCCAGCAGGGTGTGCATAGGTTAGGCCAGCAAATGTGCAGAGGAGAGAGAGGGAGTTATTTCAACATTTTTCAGTCAGCAGAAATGGCAGCAAGTTGACTGAGAGATCAAGATCGGTTGGAGGGAGCCTCTAACTATGTGATTTGGCAGGCTAGGATCGGGTGCCTGTTAGATGAACATGATCTCAAAGCTTTTATCGATGGTGTGGTAGTTTTACCAGCAGATGGAAATCCATTAAAAGCATACAAGAAAGATATGGCAAAGGCAAAATGTTTGATCCAATACGAAGTGAGGGATCATGTCAAATGTCACATCGGCAACAAAGCGACAACTAGAGAGATGTGGCAAGCCTTGGAGACGCTATATCGGGGATCTTTTCAGCAGCAGAAGATGTTCTTGGAGGAGAAGTTGCATTCTAGAAGGATGTAGAAGGGCAAGTGCATTGATCAATTCCTATATAGACTTCAGGAGAACCGATATCAGTTGGCAGTTGTAGGATTAGCGCCTCAGGCCACCGAGATGGTCAGATTTACCTTGAACTCAGTTTCAGATGAGTTGCAGGTCTTCATCCAGAGCATTCTGGGCAGAGAAAGACTATCGGTTTGGGAAACAATGTGGGCTTCTCTTTAGCAGGAAGATATGAGGTGAGACATGCTCAAGTGTAAACTTGAGAGCAACAATAGCAGTGGGTCGAAGCCCAAGGAGGAGGAGAATGTGGCCCTTACATCAAAGGGGCAACAAGATCAGCAGAGACGTAAGAAAGACGTCTCAAAGGTCAAGTGATTCCGGTGTGGCGAAATGGGACATTATGCCTCACAGTGTCCTCTCAAGAAGAAGGACAAAGATGAGAAGCATAATCCGCAGACTGGAATCGCCCGGATCGAAGAAGAGAAGTTTTCTATTATTGCCCACATATCTCCTAGGGAGAATCGGGCTGATCTGGAGCTGTACTTCAATAGAACTGCAGTTGGGCAAGATCCTTGAGGAATTCACCTCTTGGATCAGTACCATGCTACGGGAGCCCAAATTAGAAGTAGCAGGATGAAGAAGTTTCAGTTCGTGTAGAGAAGTGCAGAAGTGACAGCATAATGACTAGAGAGCGCCTGATTCTGAGCTGCGCAGAGCAGAGTTGGCAGCAGTGCAGGGAGGCATAGTGCAGAGTCAGTAGCAATGCAAATGCTTAGAGGGTCAGCGCAGAGACTAGGAGCAGCCAGACTTTAGTACCGAGATGCATCATGTTGAACACTTAGTTTAGAACTTGGATGTTTTTTTTGTTGCAATGAGCAATAGAGTTGTAGTGTTGTAGCAGTTGGCAGTGGTACGCAAGATCAATAGTAACATAGATGCAGCAACACAGTGTTGGTGGGAAACAGTGTTAGACATCAGTAGTGTAGAGGGAGATGTTGCAGAATCAACGCAGTACTTTAGTTGGGTGTATTGCTAGAGCACATTCCTCGCTATGAGGGAGTGTTGATTTCTGGTAGCGTCAGATGTGCTCTAAGTCTCAAAATTTGCAGGAAGGCTTAGGCACATGTATTCCAAAGAACCCAAAAGGGATTTTGGAAAATTCCACTAAGATTATGTTTTATGGAAATAATTAATTATTTTTAATGAGATCCTAAGTCTAAACTTAGGAAATTAAAATAATTAATGGATATTAATTAAAACAGAGTGTAAATATTCTAGAAAAATCAGAGATCAAGTCAATTTAATCTTAGTCGTTGATTAATGATTTGATCTTGGTCGTTGAAGACTCAACGAGAAGATTATAAGAAGGACTTGATGGATTATTTGCAAAATACATCGAGACAGAGAAAGAACCCAGAGATCGAAATTCTTTACTGAGCAGTGCTCAGGGAGAAGATTGATCAAGAGGGTTCTCGCAGAGAGGGGCAGGCATAATTGTCGGTTGGAGATTCTCCTGAGCTAGGAATACACCATAGAGAAGACAAAGAGCAATACGTAGAGAGGCAGCGTAGTAGCTACGCAGAGCCTGTGCAGAGAAAACTGAGGTAGCGCAACAGCCTTGAGGAGATCTGTGATTCAGCTGAGGATCAGTCAGATCTAGTGCTGAAGAGCTGGGGTGTGAGACTGGAAGAGGCCAGAAGGTCAGATCCGGCCAGCAGAAGAGCCAACTAACAGAGGTGACACAATCCCCATGCAAAGTGATGCAGAGACTGCGCAGAGGCAACGTAGGGATCATCAGCTTAGAGTTTGGCCAGTTCAACTTTCCAGTGTCAGTGTGAGGTAACCTCACTAGCATTTTGTCAGTCAGATTCTCTGTTTGGATGACCAACATGGCATCCCAAATTGAATTTAGAATTATTGCATAATAGATAAACCCTCAACTGTTGCACTGATTTTCCCACACTGGGTTTTTCCAGGGACATTTGTCCAAAAATAATGGTGTCATGTGCCTATGATTTATTCTTGCTCAGATCTTGTTTTGACACTTATTTATTTTCTGTAGTTAATTTGTGAAGGCTGTAGTGTATGGAATTTTCGATATTTACCTTAGAACACAGTAAATAATTTGTTCAAGGAATTAACAAATAGAAGAATTCTCATCAGTTGCTACAGTAGGATTCCAGATTTAGGAATTTTCACACTCCCTTCTGCAGTGATTGTATGGAGTTGTTCACTCTCTCCTGATGCCCTCCTTCGCACAGAACCCGGTGAAGTCATTATTTGTGTACTCCCCTCCATTATCTGTTTGAAGCACTTTGATCATTTTTCCTGTCATGTTCTCCACAAGAGCCTTAAACTCTTGGAAGTGAGTGAAGACTTCATGCATTGTCTTCAAAAAGTAGATCCAAGTCTTCCTAGAGTAGTCATCTCTAAAGGTTACGAAACACTGGTACCCAATGAGAGATCTGGTGGACATTGGGCTGAAAATATTTGAATCAAGTTGCAACACACCATTTGCTCTATTGTCACTTCTTGGGATTGTTGCGCTAGCGAACTTCCCAAGTACGCACCCCCTACACACGTCATCATGTTGTGTGCTCAATTCTGGACACCGATCATTGTCTCCTTGAGCATCTTAAGTGCTCCATGGTGTAAATGCCCCATTCTCCTATGCCACAATTCACTTGAGTCCTTGCCACTGCTATTGCTACTGCTAACTAGCGCCTTTGGAGAATCAAGTTGCAACTTATATAATCTGTTGCTTTGAATCCCAGTCTGCTTCACCTTCTTCCAAATCTTGTTCTTGATGAACACCTTCTTTCCTACAAAGTAGTCATCATATTTGTTACCCTGTAGTTCAAAAACTGAAATCAGGTTCATGCCCAAACCTAGCACATGCAACACATCTGTGACACTGGTGCTTGCTCCTAACTCACTCTAAATGTCGATGGTACCTCTCCCAACTGGAGTACATTTGGTTTTGTTGGTCATCTGAATTTGGAAGTCCATCTCCTCCTCCTTGTAGCTAGAGAAGTAGTCTCTAACCCTTGTCATATGTGCTGACGCTCCACTGTCTATATACCAGACACCCTGTGAAGTCAAGCTAGAGAGGCAAGCTATCTGAGTGAATTCATCTTCCAACCTAGAAGACAAATTCTCCTAGTCTCTGAATCCTTCTGCGACCATATCTAGAAAATATACTGGAGAAATTAATAAACTGGGTTATGAAACCCTCGTTCTTTCTCTTCCAGGCCTTGCGCTGATTTACTCTACAAAACCCTTTTGCAACAAATCCTTTGTGCTAGATTGGTTCTTTAAAAATTCTATATGCCTCCAGAAATCCTTTTTGACAACCTCACTACTTGCTGCTACTCATTGAGACAACTCACACTTCCTCTAGATCACCTCCTTCGATTGGAAAGCGAACCGCTGCCTCAGAAACACGCACTGGCTGATTGGCTAGCTCACAAATTTGTTTTTTAGTGCACTGATCTCTCTGATCTGCACCAACCACACTCTGATACCATGTGAAATTTCCATGATTGCAGCTATTGGGTATTATTCTCCTAACTTATGCAATTTAGTTGTCTTTTGTAAATTAATTTACGACAAATAACGAACAATCCACTACTGGAATCTTTACAAATAAAAATATTGTGCAAAATAAAATACTGGAACTGAGAAAATAATGCGCACACACAATAAATTTGACACTAATATTTTTGGACAAATGTCCCTGGAAAAACCCCGAAGGGAAAACCAGTGCAGTAGATGAGGGTTTTATTATTATTAATCTTCAGCAAAAATAGAGAATAAAACTGCCTGCCTATTCACTGGAAAAGCTACAACAATTTTTTCTTACAGGCAAAATAATTGGGAAATCCATTTTCTCTCCAACAAATCAATTGGGCCTTCTCCTAGCCAACTTGTACTCCCTCTGGCACTTGCATAGCCTACCGAAAATGCACACTACAACTTTGGGTAATTCACACAACCTTTGGGAACCCTTCCTTGCAAGTCATTCTGCCTCCCTCTACCTCCTGGAGCTACTTGCACCTCCTTCGACAATTCTTCCGGTAACTGGAAGTGGAATTATTGCTCCTGCTACATGTAGGAATTTACAGGGTAAGTTCCTTAGATCAAAAACCAAAGGTCACCGCTCACAAACAAATCACAAATCAATACACCAGTATTATCACGTGGTTAAAACCCTCGAAGTGGGAACAATCCACGGCCTGAGCCAACGCGGCCACTTCATGGAATTTATTAATATAAAAAGAAAAGTTACATATGTTTCTCTCATAAACGGTTACCGGACAAATGACCCTCCATGCTCTTTAAATAGAGATCATGGACCAATCGGGTGTTAAGCCATGGATCAAGTGTCGTTAATACCGAGGAGAGAGTGAACTGTCGGATCACTACAAATCATGACTGTCGGATTATAAGTTACGAATGTACATAGTAATGAAACACACTTTACCGAACTCTACACTAGACTAAATTATTCATAACTATTTCCTATTTGTCGAAATATCCTAACATCCCCCCTTAAGAACAACTTGGGATAGGATTGAAGGATTTACAAAGGTGGCACAAAAGGAGCCTATTTCCTATGTGTCAAAATATCCTAACATCCCCCCTTAAGAACAAATTTGGATAGGATTGAAGGATTTACAAAGATGACACAATAGGAGAAGGAAGGAGGCATTAGAGCCTATCCCCCCTTAATGATAACTTTCTTGAACTCCAAGCATGGATCGAAGTTTGGTAAACTTTGCTTCTGTGAGAGCCTTTGTAAAGATATTGGCTACTTGATCATTGGTTGGATAGCACTGCACTTCAAGAACATGATCATGAATGAGATTTCTGATGAAGTGTATGTGGAGTTCAATGTGTTTCATTCGCTGATGCTGAATTGGATCTTTACATAGCTGAATGGCACTCTGATTATCACACCAAAGTGTAGTTGGATGCTACTGATGAAGACCAAATTCAGACAGGATCTGATGAAGCCACACGGCTTCCTTGCTGGCTTCAACTACTCCATGATACTCTGCTTCTGCTGAAGAAAGAGAGATGGCACTTTGTTTCTTACAAGACCAAGTAATAGGTCCTGAACCAAGAGTGAATACATATCCTGCAGTAGACTTTCGATCATCAGGGTCACCAGCCCAATCAGAATCAGTGAAACCAATCAATAATGGAGATTCTCCTGCACTGTAATGAATCCTGAACTGAACTATACCTCGAATATATCGAAGTATTCTTTTAGTTGCTTTCTAGTGGCTTTTATGAGGTTGGTGCATAAACCGAGCGACAAGACCAACGGCAAAGGAAAGGTCAAGACGGCTATGGGTTAGATACAGAAGTTTACCGACAAGTTGATGGTATAAGGTAGCATCAACTTCAGGGGTAGTACAAGTGACTGAAAGCTTGACTCCAGACTGAAAGGGAGAAGGGGCTGGCTTACAGTCTTCCATGTGAAAGTGGTGTAGAAGATCACAAGCATACTTGGACTGAGAGAGGGTAATGCCTTCCTTGGATTGCAAGACTTGAAGACCAAGGAAATAATGCAAATGTCCTAAGTTTGTCATTTCAAACTTCTTTTTGAGGCTAGACTTCACATGGTTTATATGGTTTGGATCACTACCAGTAAGGATAAGATCATCAACATAAAGAACAAGGATGGTGAAGGACTTACCCACTTTCTTGGTGTAGACAGTGTTGTTAGAATGACACCTAGAAAAGCCATTATCTAATAGAAATCTATCCATTTTGGCATACCAAGCCCGAGGAGCTTGTTTGAGACCATAGAGAGATTTCCTAAGGTGACAAACAAGGCTAGAGTCATTTTGGATAAAGCCAGGGGGTTGTTCCATGTAGATTTCTTCATGCAAATCTCCATGTAAGAAGGCAGATTTAACATCCATCTGATGGACTTCCCATTTAAAGGAGGCAGCAAGGGAAAGAACAAGGCGGATAGAATTCATTTTGGCAACAGGGGAGAAGGTTTCAGTATAATCAATGCCTTCAACTTGTGAAAATCCTTTAGCAACAAGATGAGCTTTATGTCTATCCACTTTTCCATCTGGTCCAAACTTTGTTTTGTAAACCCATCTGCATCTGACAAGTTTTCTTCCTTTTGGAAGAGGAACAAGATCCCAAGTATCATTCGCCAGTAAGGAACGATATTCATTTATAGCTTCATCCCAATCTGGGTAACGGAGGCTTCTTCAAAGGTTTCTGGATCAGGATTTTCTGGAACTTGAGCCAATAAGGATGAGGCTTGTTCGAACTGAGAACGTGTACGTCGTCGATCAGCAGGGTCACCTGCAAGAGAACCTGCTGCATCTCGAGTAGAGCGGACCCATCTTGGAAGCTGTGGAGATTTCAAGAGGTGGAGGAGGATTGTCATCCTCACTGTCATCATCTGAACTAGAAGGAATGCTATTAAAAATAGAAGAGAGAGAGAGAGGTGGCACATATGCCGAATTAGGCTCGCAGGCCACAGGTGGCACACTCGCCGAACTACGCTCGCAGGCCGATAATTTTTCATCAAATTTTACATCTCTTCTAATTATTATATTTTTGGATTTTGGTTGAAGAAGTCTATATCCTTTGACATCTTCAAAATATCCAACAAAAATGCATTTTTCACTCTTAGGTTCTAAGGCTTTATGTTTTGCATCTGGAATATGGGCCCAAGCATCACTTCCAAAAACATGAAAGTGACTTACATCTGGTTTGATTGAGCTCCAAGCTTCTTCTGGAGTTATATTCTTTAAAACTTTAGTAGGAGTGCGATTTACTATGTAATTTGCACAGTTAATTGCTTCTGCCCAAAAATTGAGACTAAGTCCTTTAGATTGAAGTATACAATTAGCCATTTCTTTTAAGGTGCGATTCTTCCTTTCAGATACGCCATTTTGTTGTGGATTATATGGAACAGTATGTTGCAATTGAATGCCATGCTTAGTGCAAAAGCTGATAAATTTGTTGTTAACATATTCTCCTCCTTGTCTGATCTTAACTTGAGAATTTGATGTCCAGATTGTTTCTCAACAAAGGCCTTAAAGGCAAAGAACATGCTAAAAACTTCACTCTGGAGTTTTAAGAAGTATTCCCAAGTGTGTCTGGAAAAATCATCAATGACAGTTAAGAAGTACTCGCAACCAGAGAAAGAGGCAACAGGAAGTGGACCACATAAATCACTGTGCACAAGCTGCAAAGGGGCTAAAGCGTGCCAAGGGGCACGTTTGTCAAAACTGTCCCGATGATGTTTTTCGAGTACACATCCGGAGCAAACACCCTCTCGGCAAGATACCATAGGAAGACCTGTCACCATATTTTCTTTACATAGAGTTTGAAGAGAGCGATAGTTTAAGTGACCAAATCGCTCATGCCAAAGTTTCCTCACTTCATCATTATGAGCAACAAAAACGGAGGGAAGACATGATGACCCAAAGTTGTCAAACTTATACAACCTTGTGGAATCATCAGCAATGCCAGTAGCTAAAATATGTCTAGGATCTTTGAGGTCCTTGATGTTTATGAGGTGAGAATTCCCTTCACCTGAATAAGTTATTTGATAAACAGAGAGAAGGTTGCATGACAAGGTAAGAACACATAGTACATTATTAAACTGACCATTATCTAGATGAATGGTTCCAGATCCTACAACACTAAGAGATCTATCATCACCAACATAAATATGTTTGGTGTTACAATCATTTAAAGAAGAAAACATGGCTTTATTTTTGGCCATGTGGTAAGAAGCTCCAGAATCAATGAGTCACTCATGAGAATGAGAAGAAGAAGATACATTTAATGCATAACCAGATCTTAGATGCTTGACAACCACAAGAAGAAATTGCCATTCCTGAAGATGAAGGCGTAGAGTGCTCCAAATTGATGTTGTGCTTCTTCATTGTTGCTTCTAAGGTGTCCATCTTCTTAAAACATTTGGACTCTATATGGCCATCACGATTACAAAAGTTGCAATGTCTATCTGTCTTTTTCCCTTTTTTTTTATTTGCTTTATCATTTTGGTGAGTTGCTTTTTCAGTTTGCCGCTGAAATTGCTTAGGACGCTTCTTTGGTTTCAGACCGTACTTTTTAGGATACTGCTTCTTGGGATTCTTTTGATATGATTGCTGTTGGGCTGCTAAGGCTTTCTTAGAAGCGTTTCCAGAAGTGATAAGGCCAAGGTGTAAGACTTTTTCTTGTTCTCTTATCAAAGAATCACAAAAGGCATCAAAAGAGGGGTTCTCGTAGGTGGTTCCTGAAGAAATGATGGCTTCTCTAGTGGAATGGAAGGTGGAAACAATTACAGAGTATGCAGGGCCAAGCTTAGCAAGATTGCAATAGATGAGGCTACCATCTTCCTTTTTGACCTTACAACCTTCTAAAAGAAGTCTAAGGGTCTTGAATTTGGACAAAAAATCTTCAATAGAGGAGAGATTAATGGGGTCCAAAGTAAGCAACTCATTTTCAAGCTGGTGGGCCCTGATTTTATTTTGAATGCCAAAGACAGTATTTAGCTTTTCCAGGGCTTCATGAGGGGTGTCAATGTCAAGGATATGAAATCGAAGATCTTGAACAATGGACATTCCTATCAACCCTTGTGCTTGATCTTGTTTATTTTCCCATTTAACGACTTTATCATCATCAGAAGGTTTAGTTTCTTGTCCTGTGGCTATTCTATAAAGCCCTTTACTTCTAAGTATATCTACCATGTGAGGTAGCCATTGGAAATAATTGGTGCTGTTAAGAATGATCGGGCATGCACTTTCCATTTTTAAAAAAACTGACGTTGAAAAAAGCTGAAACTAATTGCTCCAATGGAAGATCTCGAAAAATTAGGCTGATTAAAAAAAAACGGCTCGAAAAACGACTTCTGGATGAAGAAGTTATGCATTTTTGAAAAAACTGAGTTGTAGATGCCGAATAGTTATGAGAACGGTTTGAAATTTGATGATGAAGTTCAACTTAAAAAAAAAGAAATCCCACCCCTTTAACAAAAAACTTTTTACAAAAGAAGCTTGAGAAAGAGACCTGAACCCAAGACCTCTATTCTCATAAACTTACTTCTCACCAAGTGAGATAGTAAAAGGATTCTGTAATTGTTTGAAAGGAGGAAGTTTTTTTTTTCCCCCAATTAGTCTTCGGTGTGCGTGCTTTTTCCTGCACAAAGAACACAAAAAACCGAAAAAAAAAAAAAAAAAAAATACAATCCTTACGACAGAATGTTAGAATTTCGGTTAGCCTTACCATCAACTCTCTGTTTTTTCACTATTTCTGATTTCCTGAGATCGCACAAAGACGCGGGGAAAGAGCATACGTAGCAAAAAAATCTCTTCTTCCTGTTTCTAATTTGCTGAAATCGCACACAGCGCAGAGCAAAGAGCATACACAGAGAAGAGGGTATAGATCCGGCAAATAAATAAAACCTAAAAACCGAAATAAACAGAGAGAACCGAAATAAGCAGAACTATTAACAAATATATCTGCAAAACAAATACTTTATACCTCCAGATCTAAACTGACATAACTTGGGCAGCCGGAAACCTTTTCGCATGAAACGAAAGACGTTCCTCACTGTAACAGACTCTCCGGACACAACAGAGCAGTTCTTCAGGCCCAGAAATGTTCAGAAATAGTAAATCTAGAAAACGACAGTCGCATGCAATCAAACTGGCTTCAGATTTGGATCAACAACGGATGCGGCTCTCAAAATAGGTCTGATACCATGTACGGATTTACAGGGTAAGTTCCTTAGATCAAAAAACAAAGGTCACCGCTCACAAATAGATCACAAATCAGTACACCAGTATTATCATGTGGTTAAAACCCTTGAAGAGGGAAACAGTCCATGGCCTGAGCCAACGCGGCCACTTCAGGCAATTTATTAATAATAAAAAGAGAAGTTACATATGTTTCTCTCATAAACGGTTACCGGACAAATGACCCTCCATGCTCTTTAAATAGAGATCACAGACCAATCGGGTGTTAAGCCACGGATCAAGTGTTGTTAATACCGAGTAGAGAGTGAACCGTTGGATCACTAAAAATTGTGACTGTCGGATTATAAGTTACAAATGTACATAGTAGAAAAACACACTTTACCTAATTCTACACTAGACTAAGTTATTCTGAACTATTTCCTATGTGTCGGAATATCCTAACACTACATGCACTAGAAAATTGGATACTCGCACTAGTTGAATCAACCTCCTTTGCTGGAAATCTCGGCCTCCCTTCCTGACAATTGAATGCTAGAAAACCTCCTGAGAATTTCTCCATAAATTCTCACTGTTGAAAACCCCTCTGCATGTGTCTCCCTCTGCTTCAATTGCGCCCTTGTTGAATCACTGCAACTGGGTAAGTCGAACTGCTTGAATCTCTTGTGTCTTGTGTGTCAATTGTATTTTCTCCAAACCCCATCTACTTGCTCTTATAATCTTCTGTTGGATAACAAACTACCATGATAACATCTCAATCAATGGCTAAGATCATTTTGACTCCATTAAATCGATTTTCCTCAATTAATCTGATTTAATTAATCAACTTTCTTAAGTTATACTTAAGAAAAATTTAATTATTGGCTAATTAATCTAGTTGAGGTGATTCTAAGGCTTTTCTCGCGAAACCTTTTATGGGTTTTGGAGATCTCATGTTCCTTAGCCTCCTAGACACCATATAGACTAGAACATCTGTCCACTGCTACCAGTTACTAACACATAGTACCTATTCTCCAAAATTATAGGAGCGTCAAGTTCACTCTACGCTCCTCGTTATATTAGTTTTAGATACATTTAGTTTTCCTTTTATGCTGGCCGCTAACACTCATAAAATGTTATTGACTAAGCATTCAGAATGTATTACATCATTGTTTATTCCATCCTTATTTTTAATGCAAACACCTCATGTGATCATTTTGGTATTTCTTTACCCTTATCTACCTTATGCTATCAAGTTCAATTTTTCTTTGAAAAGTACAGAACTAATAGTGTATTACCTCTCCATATAGGCTATCCTTATTATTATTAATGCAAACTGCTCAGCAAATCATTGTGGCGATGCTTTAGCCTTACCCATGCTATTGAGTTTAATTGTTGTTTGATTCTATCCTAGATTTTTAAGCTAGGAATATATACGCTAAGAAGCATATTTTAGGTAGAAGAGCATGAAAATAAGACGAGCATGATAAATCAATTGGATTGTCCAAGCTTCTCAAAGTTGGATAAATCATAAGATCATCTAAGCGGTATTCCTTTTCTTTGGTTCTCAATTTGATATCACATAATATGGTTTTTCTTTAAGTAGCTCCAACTTATGACATGCTTATAAGCTATGAATAGCTCATAATTGCTTAGTAGTGCTTTATTTATATATGCATAGTGTTGAAGAAGAGAAAATGAAAGAAATATTTTGTTAGCAGTGTTGCAACTATACATTTCTCCTTTCTCATTGTGTATCACTTTACACAGTTATAATTTACTCCTGGGTGGTTAACGTAGTTTAACCACCTAACCACATCACTGAACATTTCATTGGTAACATATCTAACATTTCATTGGTAACATGTTATTTAGTGTTATTACTGAAGTGATTTCCTCTAGTTATATAAGTTGCATTCTGCACTCACAAACAAAAAGAGCTCTTCTGAATGGATCTGTTCTCATGATGTGGTTCCTTATTATAAAAATTCATCTAGGGAGGAGAAGGGATTTGTTTATATATTTTGTCCACCTTTTCTCTCCTTTAGGGTATAGCTTTATGCATTTTTTTATTATTAATAAGTATTACATAATTCATATTCCTGAACATGACACCTCAAAATTGTGCAAATCGACTTAATTCCTTGGTGATCATAAATGTTATCTGTCTTACAAAGATATTCCTAATGACACAGGCCATCAAAATTTAAACCTAGCCACCATATTTAGGACAAATGAACTAATCTATGTTAGAAGTAACACTTCAGATGATTCAGATATCTCATAACTTGAGTATGTGATGTGGCGTTCTACAGGTTCCACCAAAGCAAGGAGAACTACCAAAACCTTATGACAAAGTTAATGTATGATAAGGAGATTGACAGTGGCAACGGAACTCTTCTCCATCTCTGTCATGATGTTATTGACCAAGAAGTAGGTGAAATTAAAACATGTTATTATGGTTTTAAAATACTAAGATAATGTACAATATTGACATAGATGACAGACAATTTTAGTTTTAAAGAGAAATTGATTTTCCATAGTAATTTGGAAAGGTTGTACTAAATTTCTTCATATAATTGGTTGTTGGTATTTTTGGCAACTTATTTTGGTATGCACAGGTGAAAGAAGTGATCATATCTTTGTTCATTTTGATGATACAAGGAAAGGCTTCAATCGAGGTAGGAGTTCACCTTGAGTTTATAAGGCTTTGTTTGATACCGTTTTTAGATAATTGCTGCCTATCCTTGTTACCATAATTGTATTTGGAAAAAAAAATTAATATTGCCAACTAGGTTACATTGTTGTTTTGTCCTGTCAATAGGACCTTAATTGCTGCTGTGAGGAACTCCTAGAGTCGGAGTTTGGGGAGAAATGTCCTTTCGATGTGGTTGATACAATACAGAAACTAGAGAAATTGGGAATTGTTTTCCGGGTAAGAGTCTTAGTTTCTTTAAAAGAAAATTCTAGCCGTTGTATGTTAAGTTTTGCTAATACTCTTTGTTCTATTGGCATTAGTAGATAATTTTCATATGGCATAGCTTGAACTTTAATGTTTTCATAATTGATTTAATGTTGACTATGAAGTGTTGAGTTCAATTCTAAGAGTTTGATGAATTTTATTTTAGTGTAATGTCCCTTTTGAGAAGGAGATAATTAACTGACTTTTTTGATTAATTCAGAAATAAATTCTTATAAAGTCACTTAAAAAAAAAGGTAACAAAAAAGGCAACCATGGTATTCATATACCATGGTATTCCAATATCTGATGACATTAAAGGGAGGATGGGAGCTCGATCTCGGGTTGACTTGGATGATTGTGTGACAATTGGTTTGAGAGCTCGTGGAGCTTGAAGAAAGGGCGAGAATCCAATGTGAAGAGGGTAGTTTCGGTGGTGTGAGATCCACCCTAACTGATCTAGCTAGGTTGGTTTTGGTGTTGCAAGTGTTGAGATTTTGTGTATTTGGGGTAGCATCAATTGTGCTCTAGGTCCCAAATTTTGAGGAAGGACTAGAGTTCACCTGATCTACAAGACCCATAAACGGATTTAGGAAATTTCATTTGGTTTAGGAGATATTAAATTAATTAACTATTTTAATGTATTTCTTAAGTTAAACTTAGGGAACTTAAATTTAATCAAACATGTGATGAAATTGTCTTAAGTCACACAGATCAAGCTTTCTTTTAATATTAGCCATTGATTGAAGATATGATCATGGCCGTTGATTTTTCAATGAGAAAAGTATAAAGGAAAGGCTTGGGGTCATTTGTAAAGACACACAGAGGCAGAGCATTAAAACTAAGCTGAGATTCTAGGGCGGGGTTGCTAAGAATTCTCAGAAGTGTTTCAGCTGTAGAGAGGGGAATTTAGACCAAGGGAATGATCTAATCCCAGGGTCTAGAATACACAAGAGGCAGAGAAGAGATCAACTCAAGGATAGCGCAGAGGAAGGCATCAACAGCAGCAGCAGCAAGGACAACATAATTTTCAGGAAACCCTTCAGGGGTTACGCAGAGATTCTTAGGGGCAGCGTAGTGACTACGTCACCCATTCTAGGCTAACGCAGTCCCTTCCGGAGCAGCTGTAATATTCCTAATTTGCGACAGCAAATTGGAATATTCTATTTTGTTTATTTTGCCACCTATAGTTTGTAAATAAATAAAAAGTGAGTAAAGAGGGTCTAACTCACTTAAATGAAATAAGACATCCACCTAGTAGCACAACGTTGTGACTTAAGTGGGAGTGAAGGGGGGGGGGGGGGACCCAACACCACGTGGAGGAGAGAGAGAGACTACGTTGGGTTTTGGAGGGAAACTAACACTATAAAAGATGAAGGAACCTCCTCATTTCATTCATGCTTGGATTATGGATTGTTGAGTGAGACATATTGTCTTCTTTGGCACGCTGGCTGTTTAGCCCGTCTGCTGCACTGTTTAGTGCACCGAGTGTCTCTGTGCAGAGATCTCACCCTTAGCCCCGGGGGACTTCGAGTGCCGGCTCGGGAAAGGTTATTTTCTTGGCATCATCCTCCAGGATAGCGTTATTGCTGCAGCGGCGTAATACTGTGTTGTAGGGTGTTGCCGGGGTGACTTTACGACACCACCTCCTTCTCTTGTTTTTCAGAGAGAGTGTCTCTCTTTCCTTTGGAGGATCAGATTGGGAGATATTGGAGCTTATTATCAGATCTTGGCATCAGGCTTATATGTTCTTCATGGTATACTGCGCAGTTCTTTCCCCAGATCTGCGTTATTGCTGAAGGAGCAGCGTTTCATGGTCTTTGGCATCATTTTGGAGTTAGATCTTTGATTGAGGGTGATCCTTGGATTGGATCCAAGTATATTTCTGATCTGATACTGAAGTTTTCTTCAGAAATTCTGAATCATTCTTCAGATCTGCTGCAGTAAAACTCAGATCTGCTCCGGCATTTTCATGTATTGCTGAAATCCCCAAGGGGGAAGTAATAAAGAGCCCTTTGGGCATTTTGTCTCATTATAGATCTCTGTTTTCATGTATTTATCAGTTTCAGATCTGTAATATAAGAAATATAAGCTTCAGCCTCCTGGAGAAAACGCTGAAGGGTTTCTGGATCAATCTTTGTCTTGCGACACCTCTATTTTGAGGGGTTTTTCTATACAAACTGCTGTTTAACCTTGCTGAATGCATATGCCGTGTTCCCAAACCCATTCTCTGATCATCCATACTGTTATACATCTTATTCCTTCTGAAAAAACGCAACCCTTGCTTCAGTAAAATTCTGCATACTCAAAGTCTTGGGAAATCAGGGTTTTTCTTGACTAGTCGGGAAGGAGGAACTGTTTAACATAGAAAAACGCCTTTGTTTGAGCTGAAATTCAACATGGAAGTCCCTCTTGACCTAATCTAACATATTCCAGAACCTTGACCCGTCATTTTACGCAGATTTGCTGATACACTCATTTTAGGGCCAAAATCCTCACTTTTCCCCACCTTTTTGCCCTTAAGAGCTGAGTAAAGGTTGCTGCTGTTATTTCTTTTGGTTGCTGAGCATTTTCAGACATATTATATGATATCTGAAGCCATCATACCTGAATAATACGTTTTTCAGGCATGATCTGCTGAAGAATCCATTTTTGGGATATTACAGTGGTATCAGTGCCTAGTTCTGGCTCAGCCTGTGGAGCTGGTTATCTATGGAAAATATGAGGATCTCACATCAGAATGGTCACATACCCTTTGGAGATTATTTCCGAGAGTGGCAGTCCAAGGGGGAAGACTTCAAAGCAGCTTTTCCCTTCAAAGATTATTGTCAGCTCAGGCAGGATGAAGGAGGAAGGTATTATGGTAACAGAGGAGTTTCTAGCATGCAGAGTTCAGATTTGCAGCATACCACTGGGAGATTACCTCTTCCCATGCATGAGGGATCCAATAGTCCCTGTGAGTCTAAGCCCAAGAAAACCAGAACGGTGAAAAAGGAGAGTTTATTCTCATCTCTTTTCAGATCCAGAAGAAATACATCCACCTTTGAGGAGGTCAAGAAGAATGAAGAAAAAGAAGAGGAAGTACCATGTGCTTCCAATTCTCATCAAGAAGAAGAGATCACATCACCTCTTGAGGAGGCTTGTGAAAACGCTGTCACACTCATGGAGGAGCAACCACATGCATCAACAGTTGGGGCAGCCAACACTTTTGAGGATGGGACTCTTGCAGCCCTACAAGAAGTTCCAAATGCACATCAAGGTATAAAAGAATTTCCACAAACCATTGTTGCAGTAGCTTCTTTAGAAAGTTGTGGAGATTCACTTTTGTAGGTCTCAAGGAGAGATCTCACTGGAGATGCACTTCGACACACTATGGGATGCAATGCTTTTCTTCCCTTCTCACAAGAGCAGATAGAAGATGGAGGACATCTTAGGATGGATAACATCTCTCATGCTTGTGTTGGACATCCCTTGAGCCATACACATCATGATGGGAGGTTTTTGCCTACACCTATTTGATTCTTGATCAGGTCTCATTGATCCTTGAGAAGTTTATATTTCAAAATCCCATGAAGTGCAAAGTCAGGAATTTGATTTGGGGAGATGGTAGCCCTCATTGGAGGAATACCAGGATGAGGAGAAGAAGGAGGCATCCACAAGTGATTGAGTGGATGGGGATGATGAGCAAGGAGCTAGGAGGCTACTTGCAGATCTGTCATACCAGGCAGCAGGAGGCTTGGCTGCGCTGGTTACTCTTGAGGGAGTTTGGCCATCACTTGTACTTGCAGATCTATGATATCGGGCAGCAGGAGGCTTGGCTGCGCTGGTTACTCTTGAAAGAGTTTGGCCATCACTTGGAAAACACTCTTCCTAAGAGTCGGAGGATGAAGGAAAGATGGCGGGATACTTGCATCATTGAGCAGCATAGAGTATGGATGCATGGTGTTGATATGATACTCATATCATTCATTGTGTCTTCATCACATGATTGGTATGATGGAGGTATGGGGAGGCAACACAATGTCTTGTTGCTTGGTTTGTTTCTGGGAGAGCAAGGGCAGATTTGCTCTCACACTTTGTATGATGTTGCAGGAGGAGGAGATGGCACTATCTCCTTGATCTTTGATGATGATTGGGGAGCACTTCCATCTTGGGAGGTATTCCATATTTGTTGCAGCACTATTAGAGGAGTCTTTGACAAGGAGCATGTTAAAGAACAGAGCTTTGTATTGACAGGAGCTTACTTGCATGAGCTCACAGCATTGTCACCTTGGAGCAGAGACTTATGGATGAGGTGTGCCCAGCGTAAATATGGTGGATCTATAACCCATAGGTCCCAGGATCACTTCATATTTGTTTCACTTGATGAACAAAGAGGAGGTGATGATGATAGAGACATCTATGGCATATTCCTCTTAACTTGGATTTCCAAGCATGAGGAGGATTGTCTTCTAGCAGCACATGGTTCATTCTTCTTCATAGCATGCCAAAACACTATGAAGGACTCATGTATGGACCCATGTACCATCCTACTTCCAACATATGGTGAGAAGCTTGTTTATACATTCATTGATTTGCACACTCTTACCATTCTTATGCAGTGCATTGCTTCAAAAAGAGGCAAGCTTGTCATATTGCTCCATGAGTTGTATTGGGCCAATCTACATGATGGAGGCAGCCATCTCTTTTGTGGCCTTGGGCAAATGCTTTATCACTACATGTATGTTCATTTGCTGCACTATAGCATGTATCATATGGAGACATGCATGATTAACTATGTAAGAAGAAATATTTTGCCTTGTACTTTCATCAAGCAGCAACTTGAAAAACTGCGTTGTACTTGTTTGGGAAGCTGTTGGTACCTTCTTGCACCACATGAAACCTTCAGCATTCTCTTCATATTATTGTTGATCATGTCTCCATTTGCTGATATAGACCAGATTTGTATAGGAGGCTTGATTATGAGGGAGACACATGAGCTGGATGTGTCTTTGAGTGGGAAGAATTCTCACAATTTCTGCACTACATATTCTAATGGGAGCATGGGAGGAGGCATGGCCACCACTACTACATATGCGTTTTCTTTTAAGGAGAGCCATGAGATTGATAGTCATCCATTGTATAGCCATGGGCAAGTGTTTGGTCTCATGTTGTTGTCATATTCAGCCATTTACTATCCGTTAGTGGATGTGATGGATCTTGTACATTGCTTTCCATGTAATTTTCTGGAGTTGTAGTGGATGAAACTGCGTTGTATCCTCGTGAGAGATTGTTTGCATCATGTATCATCATGTAAAATCTTCAGCAAACATCTTATTAGGATGATCCATGATGACCATGTCCTATTCTTCATGGATGAATTGTCTTGGGCCAGCTTGTTCTTCATTGTTGGAGGGACCTTCTTTGGAGGATTGTTCTTCACTTTGCCATTGGAGGGCAATGATTTTGCAGCTCAGGATCAACACGCACTCTACACTTATCATAAGTGGAGAGGAGGACAACATGGGGTAAGCTATGATGCTTGCCAAGTTCAGATTTTCAGCCTACCTTCATTACCGGAGCTTGAGGTGGAAGGAGATTTTCAGGAGTTGCCTTGTTGGGAGGTGGCTCATTTTGTTTGGATGATTGCTTGGGGATGGAGGATCCACATGAGGGAGATGTTCCTCATTACATTCCAAACTCCATGCCTCGAGTGGAGATTCTTCAGTTCTACCCTTGTAGTTGATTGGAGAGAGGTGATGAGTTGGTACACAGTTGATGGGCCAGCTTACACAGTCATAGATGCAGAGCAGCAGGGGTCATGGTCCTCATCAGTCATAGCCAGAGGCAGTGTGCAGTCCGAGCCATGGGACTTGGGCTATTATTGGCCATGGTGGCAATGGGATCCAGGAGGATTATTGGTTGGCTGGTACCATGAGAGATCGGTTTGGGATCCGGGTATTGAGAGATCCCTTCATATTAGGGTGATGCAGAGGATAGAGAAGATTCAGTGGCGCATCTGGGACCCAGGCACATTTTGCAATATCGGTGGAGAGCATCAGCTAGGAAGGAGACTTGTTCAGGCAGTTGCTTGAGGGCAAGCAACATTTTGCCGGGGGGGACTGTAATATTCCTAATTTGCGACAGCAAATTGGAATATTCTATTTTGTTTATTTTGCCACCTATAGTTTGTAAATAAATAAAAAGTGAGTAAAGAGGGTCTAAACTCACTCAAATGAAATAAGACATCCACCTAGTAGCACAACGTTGTGACTTAAGTGGGAGTCAAGGGGAGGGGGACCCAACACCACGTGGAGGAGAGAGAGAGAGACTACGTTGGGTTTTGGAGGGAAACCAACACTATAAAAGATGAAGGAACCTCCTCATTTCATTCATGCTTGGATTATGGATTGTTGAGTGAGACATATTGTCTTCTTTGGCACGCTGGCTGTTTAGCCCGTCTGCTGCACTGTTTAGTGCAACCGAGTGTCTTCGTGCGGAGATCTCACCCTTAGCCCCGGGGGACTTCGAGTGCCTGCTCGGGCAAGCTTATTTTCTTAGCATCATCCTCCAGGACAGCGTTATTGCTGCAGCAGCGTAATACTGTGTTGTAGGGTGTTGTCGTGGTGACTTTACGACACCACCTCCTTCTCTTGTTTTTCAGAGGGAGAGTCTCTCTTTCCTTTGGAGGATCAGATTGGGAGATATTGGAGCTTATTATCAGATCTTGGCATCAGGCCTATATGTTCTTCATGGTATACTACGCAGTTCTTTCCCCAGATCTGCGTTATTGCTGAAGGAGCAGCGTTCCAAGGGTTTTGGCATCATTTTGGAGTTAGATCTCTGATTGAGGGTGATCCTTGGATTGGCCAACCAATACAAGTATATTTTTGATCTGATATTGAAGTTTGCTTCAGAAATTCCGAATCATTCTTCAGATCTGCTGCAGTAAAACTCAGATTTGCTCCGGCATTCTCACGTATTGCTGAAATCCCCAAGGGGAAAGTAATAAAGAGCCCTTTGGGCATTTTGTCTCATTATAGATCTATGTTTTCATGTATTTATCGGTTGCAGATCTGTAATATAATAAGCTTCAGCCTCCTGGAGAAAACGCTGAAGGGTTTCAGGATCAATCTTTGTCTTGCGGCACCTCTATCTTGAGGGCTTTTCTATATAAAACTGCTGTTTAACCTTGCTGAAAGCCTATGCCTTGTTCTCAAACTCGTTCTCTGATTATTTATAGTGTTAATACATCATATTCCTTCAGAAAATACGCTGCCCTTGCTTCAGCAAATTTCTGCATATTCAAAGTCTTGGGAAATCAGGGTTTTTATTGACTAGTCGGGAAGGAGGAACTGTTTAACTTAGCAAAACGCCTTTGTTTGAGCTGAAATTCGACATGGAAGTCCCTCTTGACCTATTCTAACATATCCTAGAACCTTGAGACGTCATTTTACGCAGATGTTCTTATACACTCATTTTAGGGCCAAAATCCTCACTTTTCCCCACCTTTTTGCCCCTAAAGGTTGAGTAAAGGTTGCTGCTGCTATTTCTTTTGGTTGCTGAGCATTTTCAGACATATTCTATGATAGCTGAAGCCATCATAACTGAAGAATGCATTTTTCAGGCATGATCTGCTGAAGAATCCATTTTTGGGAATATTACAGCAGCGCTGAGGGTTTGGAGGCCATCCAAGGCTGACGCAGAGGCTTTCAAGGGCTTCAAAGGTTGACACTGTGCATTTCAAGGACATCGCTGGGGTTTCCAGGACCTAATCTTGACTGAGTTCTGTAAATCCCGTTTGAGGGTGTGGATCAGTCATTATTTTGGCCCTAGATTAGCCAGTGAAATGTAGATCTAGAGTTTTGTCTGTCGGGTTTTCCAGATTTGGAACACAGAGTTGTGTATTCAGAAATATTCTTAACAATAAAACCTTCCAGCAGCTAGAGACCGGTTTTCTCACCTTGGGTTTTTTCAGGGACTATTTGTCCAGAAATAACTGTGTCACTTTGTCAATATGTGCATGTGCTTATTCTAGATCTGAATTGTTAGAGATCTGTTATGTGTTTTGCTTCGATGTTAAATTGAATTTATTTAGTTGATAACTTATCTAAGTAGGAGGAGCTTAACCGGATTAACAATAATAATTTCTGCATAAGACTTAAGAGTCAGAAATTTCTACATGGTATTAGAGCAATTGCAGATCTAGGAGGGTCACCAGCAGGAGAATCTGAAGAATCTAGTTGCAGAAAGCAGCTGGAAAAACAACAAAAACGCAGATCTGAAGGGACTACGCAGTTTTCAGGAGCAGATTCATGCAGAGGGAAGGGTGACACTGTCCAGCGTTGTGTCCTAGCAAGCCTTCACAATTACTGCGCAGAGGCAACTCAGAAACAACGCTGGTTAGGTTTGAAGCCAGCGAATGTGATTCAGATCTGAATCTGTCAGATCCAGGAAAGTCTGCAGAAAAGTTGCAGAAATTCAAAAGAGCTGGTGGGGTTAAACTTCTGAAGTTTTCAGATTTTTAGGCTTAGCACAAGTGACAAATTGGGAGGAGTTCAGCTTCTGAGAAAGTTTCTTGCCAAAGGAAACTTGCAGCTTGATTAGAGGATCAAAGAAGAAGCTGAATCATAGTTGATTTGGTAGATTTCCAAGGAGGGAAATCAATTGTCAGAGGGAGCAGAAGGTGCCTATTTCACCGAGGACCTTAGATCCATTTCTCTAGAAAAAAGAAAAGGAAGTTCCAACACATTCTGAGTAGATGGCTCCTCATGGACTGCGTGATCAGGATAGGCTAGAGGGCCTCTCAAACTTTTCGATTTGGAAAGCAAGGATCCTAATTGTCCTTGAGGCGTACAATCTAAGAGACCATGCAGAGTAGACTCTGGCCACACCGACAGATGCGGATCTTCTACGAAAGCAGAGGGAAGTTGTTGGGCATGCCAAGCGGCTGATAATTGACAGTATCAAGGACCATATTGTACCACACATAGCAGAGAAGAAGCCAACTAATGAGATGTGGAAGGTCTTGACTTCTCTGTATGAGGGAAAATCAGTCCAAAGGAAAATGCTGTTGGAGACCCAAATGAGGTCATTCATGATGACCAAGGGAGAAGAAATGGAATACTTCCTTTTCAGACTGCAAGCACTCAGGGATCAACTGACTGCAATGGGTGCAACCATAGATGATGCGGTGATAGACAGGACTGCCCTCAATGTAGTCATGGATGAGTGGGAAACTTTGCCCAAAGTATCTTGGGCAGAGTGGACCTCCTAGATTGGGACAGCTTGTGGTCAATCTTGCGGCAAGAAGAACTATGCAGATTCACCAAGAGGCAGCATGACCCTGCATTGAGCAAAGTAAAGAAGGAATATGAGGAAGATGCAGCCTTGGGATCGAAGAAACAACCGAAGAAGAAGAAGGATCTTTCAAAGATCAAGTGCTTCTAGTGTGGTGAAATGGGACATTTTGCCAGCCATTGTCCTGAGAAGAAGAAGGATAAGAAAGCATCTTCTTCCAAGGCAGCTGTGGCAGATGATGGGTCTGAGCAATGTGGAAAAATTCGAAGTCGGGATTAAATCAGCAAGGGTCCAAAAGTTGAAAAACTCGATAAAGTCGGGAGTTTTTTGATAAGGTTGGCAAAAAGTCGGCAAAACTAAATAATAGAAAAATATTCATTTTTGGAAAAAATCTCGATTTAAAAAAAATAAAATTAAAAATTATTAAAGAAACTACCTCACTCACGATTTTTTCGAAAAAGTCGGCAAAAAGTCGGGACTTCGAGGATAAAATCGCGACTTTTTCAGGAATGAAAAAGTCGGTCGATAAAGTCGGCTCTGGGAAAAATTCAGGATTTTTTCAAAAAGTCGGGACTTTTTGCCGACTTTTTACACACTGGTTAAGAGATGATGCAACCATGAGTGCTCATGAACCACGAAGGTGGGGTGATATGGACATGTAGAGGAGCTACATGGAAGAAAAGACAAGATCTTTAAGCAGTTCATCTCTTTGATCACAAGCGAGTTACGAAAGCCTTAAGACAGTGGCGGGACAAGTAGAACAGTGGGTGCATAGATCACAGATGAGGCAGAGGCAGAGGCAGATCTGAAGATTGTGAGGAGCAGCGCAGAGTAAAGTAGCTGCAACGTAGAAGCAGTAGCTGCGCAGAGGCAGATGTGACTACAACAGCGCAGAGTAGTGCTGCTTACACAGTGCAGAGCTGCAGCAGTGAAAAGAGCTTCAGAAGGACAACACAGTGAAACATCAACATGATAGATTTCAACACAAGGAGCTGATGTGACTTCAATAGTGCAAGGGGAGTCTGATTACGCAGGCAGAGTTGTAGTTGTGCATCGTTCTTTCGATGCCAGCACAGATCTGTAGCCTATGGAGCTTCAGTGATGAGGATGCAGCTCATTTGACTTGTTTGTCAAAGATTGGGTAAGAGATTCAGTTGTTTCTCTCAACAAATGAAGTGGCTGTGCTATGAGCAGCACAAATGCAGCAAATTGAGAGGGAGCTGCAGTACAGTGGTTGCAGTGGCAGTGGCAGAGTCATGAGCAGCAGTACAAAATGGTAGAAATAGTGCAGAGTTGAGTGGCAGGAGGCCAAGCTTTAGCAGGATAGAACCAATGCCCAAAATCATGTAATGCATAAGTGTGATGTATTACTAGAGCACACCCTTGATGCTAAGAGGGAGTGTTGAGATTTTGTGTATTTGGAGTAGCATCAAATTTTGAGGAAGGACTAGAGTTCACCTGATCTACAAGACCAAGAAATGGATTTAGGAAATTTCATCTGGTTTAGGAGATATTAAATTAATTAATTATTTTAATGTATTTCATAAGTTAAACTTAGGGAACTTAAATAATTAAAGTGAATTTAATTAAACATGTGATGAAATTGTCTTAAGTCACACAGATCAAGCTTTCTTTTAATCTTAGCCATTGATTCAAGATTTGATCATGCCGTTGATTTGTCAACGAGAAAAGTATGAAGGAAAGACTTGCGGTCATTTGTAAAGACACACAGAGGCAGAGCACTGAAACTAAGCTGAGATTCTAGGGCAGAGTTGCTAAGAATTCTCAGAAGTGATTCAGCTGTAGAGAGGGGAATTTAGACCAAGGTGATGATCGGATCCCAGGTTCTAGAATACACAAGAGGTAGAGAAAAGATCAGCTCAAGGACACTGCAGAGGAAGGCAACAGCAGCAAGGACAACGTAATTTTCAGGAAACCCTTCAGGGGTTACGCAGAGACCCTTAGGGGCAGCGTAGTGACTGCGTCACCCATTCTGGGGTAATGCAGTCCCTTCAGGAGTAGCGCCGAGGGTTTGGAGGCCATCCAAGGCTGACAAAAAGGCTTTCAAGGGCTTTAGAGGCTGACACAGTGCATTTCAGGGACAACGCTGGGGTTTCTAGGCCCTAATCTTGACTGAGTTCTATAAATCCTATTTGAGGGTGTGGATAAGTCATTGTTTTGGCCCTAGATCAGCTAGTGAGTTGTCGATCTAGAGTTTTCTTTGTCGGGTTTTCCAGATCTGGAACCCAGAGTTGTGTATTCAGAAATATTCTTAATAATAGAACCCTCTAGTAGCTAGAGACCGGTTTTCCCACCTTGGGTTTTTCTGAGGACTATTTGTCCAGAAATAACTGTGTCACTTTGTCAATGTGTGCATGTGCTTATTCTAGATCTGAATTGGTAGATATCTGTTATGTGTTTTGCTTCGATGTTAACTTGAATTTATTCAGTTGATAACTTATCTAAGTAGGACGAGCTTAACCGGAATAACAATAATAATTTCTTCATAAGACTTAAGATTCAAAAATTTCTACAGCAAGAATACACCCTTTTCGGTCAAGGGGGATTACTTTAGATCTCTTGAGTGCGCTTACGTTGTGTGAGGTCCTAAATTTTATAATTAACAATGACTAATGAAATTGATACTACAATCCAGCGTGAAAATTTTGAAGCAGAATATATCAATTCACTATTGAATACTTACTTGGAACTGTGTTTGAAGATGTTCCTGACCCGCCATGGCTCTCGTTCCCATTACCAAACCACCATTTTCCTCCCAACCTATCTGGGGTCAACCTCTTTGGTCCCCAGTTCCAGAAGACAAGTCTTCTAACCCCCGTGCCCAAAACTCCAATAACAATCAAGATCACTTTATGACTCTGTTAGAACTCACTGCTTAGGTCTCCCACAGTTAGAATCTTCTGACAGCATCCGGGTCAATTTTCCCACCTCACTCACCCATGCCCATCAAGTTCCCCCACCCCCCCTTCTCCTTTTATACACAAATCCCCTTTCAAGATATTTATTAAAATATCCTCTTTTAATAAATATCTTAGTCAAATCCCTTTTTAAGATATTTATTAAAATATCCTCTTTTAAATAAATATCTTAGATTTATATTAGAATATTATTATTCAATAAATATCTTGGATTCCTAAAATACCTTGGATTTATTATTAAATATCATCATTTAGTAAATTTCTTGGATTTTATCAAATATCATATTTTATTTGCATAAGTGAATGCTTTTACTTTTCTTTGAACAATATATTAGCTATATTATGATAGTGGTAGGTATAACTTTTACCTCACAATACATTCATCATATTCTTGTGAGTTAGGTATTTACTTAATACTTCAATAATTCACTCATTACCCTACACTGAGACTTTTCATAATTGATTAGTGCATATACTAGTGCAGTACACGTGATACATGCATATGTAGCTATCATATGCATGTCTCATATGCATGCTAATATTTCTATGTTCCCTATAACTCGAGTTGGGTCATTAGATACACCCCTCCTTTAGAAAACTGCGTCCCGAAGTTAAGTTTTATGTCGTATATCATTAATTATTTAAGTGATTAGTATAATCATATAAGGGCAGTGTACCGTAATTGAATTTTCGTTTAATGTGTGAGAACACTAACATTTATGTTTTGATCATTTATTGGTTTACAAACTAAGTAGTCATGTCTTGCCCCAACAGAGTTCCCAAGCTATTCTAGAATCATTCTATCCTTCCTAATCTCTTCCGCTCCCATCCTATCCGTCTTCTACAGAAATATGACATGGCGTCAGCTATACTGACCTAACCATTCATAGACCTCAAGGGTTACAACATCGACTATATCAACCTGATTCCTTGGTAGGCATCCGGCAGTCATCATCACACGTCTAGGGGAGCGTGACACGCACAGTCCTCCCATGACTCCACGTTTTGGAGGATAAACAGTGGGAAACACCTCCACCCCTCCTAGTAGGACCAGGGTTAACACCCTATCATGGAACTTCAGTGAATCTCAATTGTTCTTGGAGTTTTGTCATCACGCGGTCGGTTTGGTAATGATACCATCTGTGATGTAAACACTTGTCCACAAATTATAACATGTGTATCAATATATTCAAAGAAAATTATTATTCAAATAATAATTTCTACACATTCCAAATATGTTGCTATCTATGATATTGATCTTTGAGTTCATATAACATACTTGGTTATGTTTATCCAATAGGTCTGTAAATTCATTTCACCTTAAATAGTCAAGTGTAATCATTCTTTTATTTCTATCTCATCATTTATGTTGATATGTAAAATTATAGATACCATATCCATAACATAATTCATAATTTATATCAGTATCCATGTACCAACAATGTTTAAGCGAATAATATATTATTACATGTAATAGTACAAAACGATAGTCTTAAGTATCTATCCAAAATAAAGCAAGGTTATACAAAATATGTTTTTAAATGCTTATAAATATAACCCACAGTTATAAATGTCGCATAGAATAATTGAACATGGATATACAAATAAGGGCGTACTACTATTTTCTACACTATATTAACCGATTAACCTTATAAAAGTCACAGGTTGAGACTCTAAATCTAAATGGAGGGATGCTCCAATCTTTATGATTGCATATATAGAAACAAAATGAATTGAAACAAGAGCACAAAACACTTATTGCTTAGTTGAAGCATGATCTAATTTCTTGATACAGGTTGATTAAGAACTCTAAAACACAAAATTACATATGGATTCAACCAACTTTTTAATTCTTGTTATTTATTTGTCTTTTAAGTCTAATTATCTTTGATCTGTAATATGGATCCAAAGAGATAATAATAACATTAACTTCTTTATCATGTTATTCCAGCTCATCTTCAACCTAAAAATATAGAAGCCATGGAGTAGGGTTTTGCAGGGCTAATCATTAGGGTTATGCTGGAGATGGAGGAAGAGTTAATTGACTACTCTAAAGATCCCTTAGTGGGAGGTTTATTTTCAATGAAGGAATTTGTTACTGCTTGAAAATGCATTATTCACTTTGCATTATACTTGGTCTACTAAGAGTGTCATGTTTTCAACAAGATGTCAATTGTTGACAAATAATAATTTCCTCCTCTTTTAATAAGAAATTCACAATTTACAAGATATGCATAGTCACATTATTAGTATGTTACAATTTTGATATGGTCTCTTTACTTGCAAGTTTCACCATTTAGAGTCTTAACTCTAGCTAGGATATTACTAGCTTTACCATCATTCCTTAAACCATTGTTTCATTTCTAATATATTGACTCATTTAATCCAAACACATAACACATCACTGGTATGCCCTCTCCTTATTCTTCATATTAATTGTTTTCTCATTAGTCCTTAGGCCTCATCTTATCACAAAATGTATCTTCTTTTCTAACGGTGTATAATTATTATCCTTAATATTTACCTTTAACCATTTTCTCAGTTTATCACTTGTTATTCTTAACAAATTTGGAGTGTTCACAACTCCTTACAGGTCATTGCTTTGACCCTTACCAATCATGTTTCTCATATCCTTAAGAAAATTCTTCTTGATAGAAAACATCCTTTCACTTCCTTATACCAGATATTCCTAATATTCCATGTCTACTTCAATTTGAAAAAGAACATATTAACAAATTGACTTTGTTTTCTCACCTATAGTCATCATGGTTTTATTTCCTTCTCTTTTAATGCATAAAATTATTCCACTTGGAAATGTCGTTACTATTTTCCAACTTGGGTAAGACCCTATAAATAAATTCAATAACGTGGATATCGAATGTAATCTACTTATCATTTCAGGTTTTAAGGCATCACGGGATATAATTTTCTAATCGTACTCCATGATGTCCATAATCCATGGATATAGTTAGTCACTTTAGGAAAATTTTGTAATGTGACTCTCCCATTAGAGGAAGAAACTATTATAGATGTTGCCATGCACATAAATTATCCTATAATTGATCAATGTTATTGTAGATTCACTCTCTAATCTAATGTCATTGACTTCTTATATTGCTTTGTGAAACTTCCACTCACTCACCTTTGGTGCTATTTTGTCGATTTCAATATTCTAAGTTGATTATGATAACTAACATTTATTATCATCATTAGAAGTTTGCCATTTCGTTCTTTTCCCGTCCTCCCTAGGTACTATATTGATTATATTATGGTAACAATGGAGATCAAACTTTGAAAGTTTCCGCTGCACTCTCTTGGTAACTATTTCATCTTGTTCTAATAGTGTGTTTACTACCTTACAGGGTGGTTTCTTACCATCTTATCATATGTTTCATTAATTTTGACTTCGTTTGATGTGTACCTTTAGTGAACTGTACTTGTACTCTCAATTTGATTACTCATGATTTCTCCCAACATTTCTTCAATAGTTGTACCTTCAGTGATCTATACTTGTACTCTCAATTTGATTATTCATGATTTATCCCAACATTTCTTGAATAGTTAGTGTCCTCTGTCATCCATCAATTTACCTCAAACTAGCTTGGCCTTTTATGTGGTTGTAGCTTCACATCTAATGGCCTTGTCATAATGTCAATAGTCATGCTTTCATTACCATTTTTTCTTTCTTCAAGAGTTAACTTCTTTGGAGCAACTCCGCCAACTAATCTGTATATATGCCTAAATAATTTCCATGAATCATCTTATATTGTGTCATAATGTCCCTAATTTCTCTTTCCTACACCACATTATTTTCTTTTCCATGAAAATGCTACGCTGCCATATTATTTTGTTTTGGATATTGATATAACCTTACGGTTGTAAATGGCTAATTATCTATCTTAACAATGACATAATGGTTTGAATATCAAAATGTCAAATTTAGTGTATATTAAACTATAAAAATTTAAACCTTCACTCTACTCCTTAAACCATTTACACATATACTTGGATAGTAATTTAAGTATTACCATAAGAAAATGGTATAAAAGATATTTGCATAAATTCATATCATCAATGGTTATAATTATCAACTAGTAAGATATATATATATATATATGGAAAGCTCAACGTCACTTGAAGAATGGAATGTTTCAATTGCATAAAAACAATTAGGATAGTTCCCATTCTAATGTTCAAAAGTTACATAAAAAGTTTAATGTCTAAAGTGATGTTAATGTGTTCATTTTAATATAATAATTTGAATGTACTTCAAACTTTACTTGCACGATATACAAAATCTTAAAACTTTATTGTGGAAACCTTTGCAGCTGATATCCATGAGTTATCTCAACTCCTTTGTCAGATGGAATGTAAGGTAAAAGTAATGGCTTAACAATTGAGTGGGGTTGAGCTTCGAAAATACAACTTTCTTTATTTTTAGTGAAGGTATGCTTTGTTATTATCAAAGACTCATAAAACGAACAATTGATATATGTCTTCGATGCATAAATTCACATTAATTATCCCATCTCCTCTAGTAAAATGTATCACCCCAGGCTTCATAGCTTTCGAATATTGAATTATATAAAATTTCATTTTATCATGATTGTTAAAAGCTTCAATTTCTTCCAAAAGTTGAAAAACCATTCTCCCTTGTCTTTGACTGTTACATAACACTGAATACTTTGGGTAAATTATAAGGATGACTCAGAGTAATACACCTTGGGTTATATTAGGATTGTTGCTATAATTATGAAAATAAGGCGGTGACATTCAAGAATCAACACAAGATCTCGAGAAATTGTTAGAAATTAAGTTATTTCCCACTGTGATCATTCATCCTAGTATTTTCAACCTAGTCTAACTGACCCCTAGATTAACGTTGTATTCCTCAACACTTAAACCTATGGACTGAAGTTCTCCTGAAGACATTTCTACTTGTCTGAAATTGTTTTGCTTGTAAGTTGCCAACCCACATCTATTTAATGCATATGTTGAAATAAAACTATCAGTAGCACCAGTATCAAATTTTTTTTTAAGTTTTATTCCATAGATAGTACCTGAAGATTCCACAACAATGGACTGATGCGCTGCATGATTATTGTTGACTACAACATGGATTCTATGATTGCTTTGAGTATTTGATGATGGTTACCACATTCTAACCATAGCCCTGATTCGAGGTTTTAATCCATATACAAAACGCTCGGCTTGACGTTCGTCAGTATATAGATAAGGAACATATTTTACCAACTCCATAAGTCTTATCTCATATTCTTCCACTATTTTATTACTCTGGATTAAACACGACCTCCTTGTCCTAACGCAGGATATTCAATGTGTAATGCTTCTTTAGTAAAATGCAACGGTTTTCATAGCCTATAGTATTACTTTGTCATATTTGCCTAGATTGGACTTATATAAAGTTGGACCTTCTCAAACATTTTTATCCTTCAAAACATACAATTTATATTTCTAATTATTTAAATTATTTTAACATAAAATGTTTTTTTTCTTTTTCTTTTAATAGTGATTATATTTCAATGCCCCTTTTCACAAGAATTAATAATTATAACACTTTTTTATTTTTTATTTATTTTAATCGATTGAAGAACATCAAGATGCTATGGCCCACGCTATACTATATCTCACATTCATTTAATGATTCACATATTCTATGGTGGCTCGATCTTGCATCTCTAAATAGCAATTTCGGTAAAGCTGGATAGATATGGGTACCGAGGGCTGCTTGAGCGGGATTACCTGGCTCATTATCGGGGCCATTTCAAGTGTATGGAAATGAGAAGAACGGACAGTGACAACTCAGGTGACAAAAATATCACAGCTGCTGCCGAAGACTCTGCCTCGAGCTTGGAAATTTTATTGCGCAACTTAGTAGTGTAGATGTAATCCTCCTCCTCGATATTTTTCTGCAGATCCATTCGTAGACCCAAAATCGCTATTGCTTTGTCTTGAGCTTCATTCAATTAACACATTTCCAAATAAATCAATAAGTAAATTGAAAAATCTAGAACAGGTCTGCAAGCCTTTCTGAGGCAGCTACACTCATTGCATCCGGAGGTCATATTTTGAAATTTGTAAATGTCTAAAAGCATAATAATTTCTTGAGCATTTACCAATGTCATTTTCCCTTTTAATTTATCTTACAAGGAGTAACAATTTGGGAATGTTTAGACTCACTCAAGCTTAACTATCCTACTGCTGTCCCAAATTGCTCTTTAGAAATCTGAATATTGCAAGTGGCCCTACTCAAAGAGATTTAAACCCTGTTAACTGATTTGAAATTTAATCCATTAGTACTGTGGTTGGACGCAGTTATGTAATTACAGTGATATTTTGTGGTTTCAATGAATTGTAAGGCCCCAAGTGTTTCCATTAACTCATTGAGGGAATACAAATTTAATTGACTATTTTTTGAAGGGCATCGACAACCCTGACATTGGTGTTTTGAGTATCTTAGAACATCGTTGTTTGTCTTTTAAGTATCACCGTGATATCTGAAGATTGGTGAATTTAATTGCTTCCATCTTGAATGATTGATTTTGAGCATCTTTTAAGTAGCTTACTGGTGTTCTGGGGTCATTCATTAATGTCATAAAATCTGATTGCATTGCTAAAATCTCTCTTTCACTCATAAGCATTAGATACTAGTTTTCTCTTGGCAAACTTACTAATTCTTCTTTGCTGTCCAAGGGACTGATTTATTATAAAGAAATTTCATTGTGCCTTGCTCTATAGCTATTGGTGAGGTAAATCCCCTCCGCGGATAGAGGCGATCCCACTAGCCCTAGAGTGGGTCTAGCCACAAATGAAACAAGCTATAAAATTGATTCCTAGTTAACAAATGGACGGAGATTCGATAGATGACTTACCGGAGGTCCTACGCTGCTGTTGTCGTCGGAAAGAGTGGCTGCCTCTCGCTCTTGGTTTGACAGATCACGGTCTGCTCGCTTTCACGGTCGGACACTTGCACACACACAAGAAACAACGACAATATACAACATACTAATTCACATTAGCAACTATTAATCAGTCGAAGAGGACTAAATCAATCACATTAAATAATCAATATAACACAATGATGGAACTGACACCATAGTCAAGTATATTAATAAATGAAAGGAAGAGTACAACCAAGCTTCGACGTTGCGGTATCCTCCAACAGGGTTCAAGCAGAGCGCGTCTCACAAAGGCTCGTCAGGAATTCGAATGGGACTCTCTCTACGGAGTTCTCCTTGGTTCTACCTTCTCAATGGCAATTACTCAGCTATAGTATTCTTCTCCAAGTTCAGCTCCTTGGCTATATGTTCAACTAGCGTTCATAAAGGGAGAAGGCCTGTTTTTATAGAGGGAGAGGGAGAGGGAGAGGTTAGGATCCCTATAATTATGGAAGGGAGACCTATCTTCAAGGAGTGTTCCATGGGAGGTGGAAACCACTACCTAAAGAGGGAGATCTGTGGCTGATCAACTTAACCACTTCCAGTGACTCATCCCTGAGGTGGTTAGAAGGAAACTTCCACCTCTATTTGTTAAAAAACATTCCTAAAACAACTGGCGCGGGCACTACACTGAGACAGAGCGCTAGGTGGCGCGGGCTCTAGTGCAAATCTACCATATTGGCGCGAGGGGTGAACTGGCAACTTGCACCAAGGCCAAAACATAGGTTTTGTGTGCTTTCTTGAGGAAATGTCTTACAGGAGAAATGATGTCCTTATGCAGAAGGATGCAAAGAAGGTGTTTGCAAAGTATGACACTGCTGACGAGTCACGGGAATGACCCTCCAATATGCGGGGCGAGGAATTGCAGGGACGGTGACAAAATGCTGTGTAACAAATGCCCCCTAAAGCATGAGGTCCGAGAGAGAGGGAGGGGTGAAATGCTTTATGAGAACGCGTTCGTCCCAAACACTGCTGTCAAAAAACCTGCAAGTGCAAATACAACTGATATCTCTGATACATGACATGTGGCATGGGCGCAACCATCCATAATGGAGTACATACAAAGTGAGATCCGAGGTATGGACACAACCATCCAGCAATAAGGATCAACAAATAGACTCAGGTATGGTCGTAGCCATCCAATCAGAAGAGTTATGTAATAAGTCATAGGAATCCACAAAGAAACCACAGCCTGGATTTCATCAGACAAAACCCAGGGTCTTGCGCTCCATCTCGACCCAAACAAAGTACAAATTCGAGCATGCGAATATGTGAGCTAAAGTCGAACATGCAAGAAAATCGTCTGATTACCAGCCAATGATGAAAGCCGTTAATGAATGCGAGAGAAACCACCAATAATGATAATGGCTCTCAAGGTACAAAAGGTACAATCCATGGGATGTGAACAGTGATCTGACGTAGAACACTTGCAGAGTTAGTGGATCGAAGGCCAATAATGTGGACCTTGCGTCGAATGTGAAGAACCTGCCATTGAGGCATGCAGGCTCCAAGGTACCAAAAGGAGTCTCTAGATCAAATTCCTGGATGATGAGCTGAAGTCGACAGGAAGTGACCTGATTGAAGGTGGGCCATAATGTTTCCCACATCATCGACACGAGACAGAGGAATATGATGTTTGTGAATAAGGACCAACAGAGAATCAGGGGGGGGTTGAAAACTTCAGAGGCAAAACTTCTCTTGAACATATCGGCGGCACGACACTGGATTTGGCAGTATTTGACATCAAGGGATCTGAGGTCATGGCGACATGGCAAAGAGCAGATGAGTGGTCAAAAGAGATTACCCAAACCCATGGAGGCAAACAAATGATGAAGTGAGATGTCCCAAACCCGACACGAATGCAGACAAGTGCCATGTTCAAGAGCGACATACTGCCAACACGACTACAATCTAGTTCCATTTTCCCCCACCATTTCTGGCGAGTACCCCAATTATTTTTGAAAACAAGCTTGAAGGGGATAGCATATGCTTGCGATGTAAGTTTGTCCTTCGGACAAATCCAACCCAGTACATTTTATGAGCCTAGGAAGGAGGAACTTGGGTAACGTCATAATGATGGAGTCCGATGTCATCAGTTTTTAACGAGTTTGACAAAGGGAGAACTCAGCATCTTTTCATGTTTAGAGAGTTTGAAAAGAAAGCGGAAAAGAAAACTCCAGCAAGGCCCTTTTCGTAAATAGTCTCTCAGAGTCGAAAAGGTGGAAAACATCATCCGAGAGAACCTCTTAGTCGCGATAGGCTAAGGTATTCCTTTTTCTTAAATAATCTATCCCAGCCCGAAAAGGGGTAAACGTATACTGGGTAGATATCGTTTCGCAGCCATTTAACGAATTCAAAACGACAAGTGTCTCGGCGATCTTTTCAGTTTTAGAGAGTCAGAAAAGAGTTGAAAGATGACTCCAGTAGTGACTTTTTGGTGTTTTTACCGAGTCTGAAAAAGTATAAAATACAGCTCGTTACTTCGTCATAACCATGTGAAAAGCGTGTTGCTGCACAAGAGACACGTGTAAAACCCATTTCTTGAAAATAATATGATAAAATAATCGACAAATATGTTTTAAAACCTAATTTAAGATGTTGAAAAGTTATAAAATGCCATAAGTGGTAAAAATTGTTTACTTTTCACTTTTACCTCTTTGTGGAGCAACAATGACCCATTGTGCTTTGCAATCTTGCGGCGACGATTGCGAGTGATCCAGTGAACCGACCTTGATTCCGTTAGTCTCAGGTAAGAGCCGACACCATTTCCCATATTTTAAGCTAAATTTCATTCCCTGTACATGTCATTTTGATTTCCTAGGAGGAGGATTTATCAAAACTAGGGAATCGCGGTTGGCGCGGGTTTCGGGTACGGACCCGCGCCAATCGCCTACTTTTTACATAGAGGGCGCGCCCATTGGGGCGACTGTTAGCGAAACAGTTGCGCCAACCACGCAACCTAAAAATCTGCATAAATTTAAGGAAAATGCAATCACTTGCTTGCAAATTTTGATGCCCAAGTGGACTAATAATGCTCATATGAATAATGTGTGCAGGTACCAAGCAGAAAAAATGGTGATTGAGTGGAAAGAGAGGGAACACCGTGAGGAGGATGAACTGGCCATGGAAAATGATCGATGCATGGACGCCCTCAGAGATTGTGGACTAAAGAAATTCTTCCTAGCACCGTGCCTCCGAGCTTAGCCAGAATTGCTTCAATATTTGATAAGCATCTGGGATGAAGACCAAGAAAAGTTCGTTCTTCGATATCAGGAACTTGAAATTGAAGTTTCCGATGTCTATTTTATCACAGGATTGTCGCACAGTGGTGTAGTCCCTATCATGACCGGTACCCGTCCTACCATGGAGAGCATGGGAATGGTGATTGACAGGGTGTGCCGAGGGGCACGAAAAGGATCAGGGAGTGGAAAGGTTGACATCCAAAACATCCCAGATCTAGCACTAAAAGTAGTGTTGCACACTATCACGCGGGCTGCAGGATCGCAAGCACCGCATGAGCCCACAAAAACACAATTGCTTCTTGCCGTAGACTGCTTGACCCCGACTCTCTACAACTGGGCAGAGGCCGTGACTATTAACATGAAGCGGCAACTAACCAAGTGCAAGAAGACCAAACTAAAGCAGTTTGGGTATGGATCAATCTTGGTATCGTTCTTCTTGGAACGACTATCGATATTCCAGTGTCAGGAGGTCATTGTCCCGATGCCATCACCCAAGAGAACCACGGATGGCCCGATGGGCTGCGCTGATGCCCTAGAGTAGGGGGTGGCCAAAAGATGTCTTGGAGGCCGGAATTCTTCGATTGGCTCCTCCGACAACTGATTGCCATGGAAGACTGGCCCTATTCTGGTACAAACTTCACCGGTGATCCAGACCTCCTACTCCTGGAGGGAGAGGATTGGGACGAAGAGCTAGGTGAGACTCATTTTTTATTTTCATGAGTTTATGATTTTTTGGTATATATGCATGTTTTGACAGTTAATCTTATATGTATGCAGATGTTGGCCCAAAGCGACCTGCAGGTATGTCGCCGATAGCAAGGCAAACTCCTCGCGATTTCGATCCTCATGGTGAGGGCAACGAAAAGGAGATAGTACAAAATCTAGAGGGGATCGCTCGTGGGATTCCAGACTATGCTCGCTTTGATGATGTTCCTCGGGCCTATCAGAGGCATACTGTAGAGGTGCTGAGTCGTATCCACCGCTTGCTGAGGCGGTTGGTACGGGCTGGTGACGTGCTATCATGAGCACCACGCCGATTAGGCACCTAGGCTTTTATTTCCGCACATTTTGAGAGACATGTTGTCTCGGGATGTAACTAAAACAAACATATATATATTTTTTGGGTTTTTATGATGCACACGTTGCAAACAATCGATATATATATACACCTATTTTCTACATGCGTCTATTTACATATGATGATGTTTTATAAATTGCGCAAATGTCTGTCTAGCACAATGTTAGCTATTGCATCAGTCAATGTGTTCATTCGTCTTGGTATATGTTGATATGTGATGAAATCAAAATGTCTTTCAAGCAAATGAATACGCAAATACAATCTCAAAATGCATGGGTTTCGAATCGAATAATGACCGTTAAGTTGAAGAACAACAAGTTGTGAATCTAGATTTACAAGCAATGTGCGTATGCCGAGGTTAACTACCTCGGTTAATAGTTCCAAAACGACACTATATTCAGCGACATTGTTAGTAGTTGGTCCTAGACAAATACCTTGTAGGTTAATCAACTCACCAACAGGATCATAAATTACCCAGGCTGTCGAAGACAAGTTCCTGGTACTGTGGGAAGCACCATCCGCGAAACTGACATAAGGGGCAATAGACATCTGCATAACAAACAAGACCCAATAAGCAAAAAAAAGCTTACAAAGCACATCAAACCAAGAACATGCACAAAAATGAAAAAAATCACCTATGTACACATATCATGCATGAATGACTCAAGCATAATACTTTTTCAGGTACAACCCATTTCTGGACTGTGCTAAGGGATAACCTTCATAATCAATCAGCTCATAAGCCCCATTCTGTAACACACGTTTGACGATGTAGGGCCCATGCCACATGGGTTGGAATTTACCTGCCCCCAGCTTGTCATGAGCTTGGTCATATAGGAGAACAAGGTCGCCTTCGGTAAAAGAACGAGGTGAAACTGTTTAGTCAAAGTGAGCTTTGACTCACTTCTTCTGTGCTTCGATGACCAAAGCAGCTAGGCGACTAGTTTCATCCAATCTCTCTAAGTAGAGGAGACGCTCTTCCTCAGGTTGAAGTATTAGGCAGTAATTCCACAGCTAATTTGAGTGAAGGAATTTCACATTCAATTGGAAGAGCAGCTTCTAGATTGTATACCAACTGAAACGGGGTGAATCCGGTTGCACTCTTAATCGACGTTCGGTAAGCCCATAGAGCTAAAAACAACATGAGATGCCAATTTAATTTATGGATCCCAATTGTTCGTTGAAGCATCGTAACAAGAACTTTGTTTACGGCTTCAACTTGGCCATTAGCTTGAGGGTAATATGGCGTTGAGCTGTCGTGATGCAGACCCAACTTAGACGTCAACTCCGCCATCATATAGTCCCAAAAATGTGAACCATGATCGGTAACGATGGCTTGAGGGACACCAAACCGAGAAATAACATTATTGAATATGAACTGCGTTGCGGTCTTACCGTCCGCAACCAGTGTAGGCATTGCTTCGGCCCATTTTGTAAAATAATCGATGGCGACGATAATATAGGCATGCCCCCCGGTCGAGCGAGGGTTACATGTCATAAAATCGATGCCCCATTTGGCAAAAGGACCAACGGTAATGACATGGTGTAAAGGAACAGGTGGTGCGTGCATCTTGCGTTGATATATCTGGCACGCATGACATTTGCGTACTGCGACATGACAGTCTTTAAAAATGGACGACCAGAAATAGCCAGCGCGAAGGATCTTCTGTGTAGTGGCATAACCGGACATGTGACCACCACAGGCGCCACTGTGGCAGTGATTTAAAACTTTCTCGGCTTCCTCGAGGGTCAGACATTGGCGGAGTACGAAATCGACTCCAACACGATAGAGGGTATCTCCGATAATACGATAAGGTTGCGACTGATGCCGAATTCGGCGTCGGGCATCTTTCGTCAACTCAGACCTAAAAGTAGAAGTGTCTGGAGATACATGATGATATCACCATACCATGGATCGAGGGTGCTAATCAAGAAAAGAGTTTCGTCCGAAATATGATCCTCGGAATAAGGAGCAGAGTCGACGGGGAGAGAACAAATCAGATCAGCGAAAACGAGTGATTTCTTTGATTTGGCGGTAGTAAATTCCAAATCAAACTCTTGGAGGATAACGATCCATTTCGAGTATTTGCCCCCCAGCAACTGTCAAGACATGATATAGGTCATGGGGTTACAATCAGAAATCACGGTTACCGTCCGTAAAAGGATATGATGACAAAAACGCTGGACGGGTTGGATCGCAGCCAGCGCTAACTTTTGAACATGTGCAGAACGCGTTTCAGGGTCGAGAAGGTTTCAAGACAAGTAGTAAACGACATGCTCGTTACCGTCATCATCATCTTGAACCAAAATCATTGACGATTGTGAGGGGAGTGAGATTTTTTCCCTTATGGACGGTTTTTCTGGCTATAATCAGATCAACATTCTCCCGTCCGATCAACACAAGACCGCTTTTATTTGTCCTTGGGGAACGTTCGCGTATAAGAAACTCACTCTGACAGAGGAATCAGATAAATGAAACCCGCTTTGAGAAGTTTTTCAACTTCAGCTTTTATGGTGGCGACTTTCCAAGGATGCACCTGACGAAGTCGCTGGCGAACGGGCTTCGCATCGGGTTAGGTGGGAATCTCGTGCACCACAATACTGGGATCAATTCTAGGCATCTCTTTGTAAGACCAGGCGAAAACATCACGGAATTCACAGAAGAGGCTAGTATACACTTGGACTTCATCAGAAGAGCAAGTGACTCCCACATGGATGTTCTCAACAATTCCCGGTTTCACGGAAATGTCGATAGGCATCGTCTGGGTGATGTTACCCAAGTTACCTTTAGCGAAGACTTCGTGAGTCAAGATAGGCGTTTGAAGTGGCGGAGAAGGAACTTGAGACGCAAAATGCTCAAGACAGTTAGACATTGCCTCGAGGCTAGGCATAAAGGAGGAACGATGATGCCCATCACTCCACGGTAGGTCTTCGAGAGACATGGTTTCCATGATAGCTTCGTCGGATGGAAACACTTCTTTCAAAGGATCAGGCAAATCTGTATCGCCGAGCCAGGGGGATTGAGAATAAACGTCGAGAGGCATGCTCAAAGGAGCACGTTCAGAAGGGGGAGAATCGGATGCAGCTACAAGCTCGCAATAATTGATTTCAATTGGACTAAGCGGCATCGAATCCCCAAATAAGTCAACCTGTTCAGGTAAAGGGATGATCCATGGGTCATCCGACCGAGAGATCATATTAACTTGAACGGTATTTGTTGGCGGAAGGGGAAAGATACCCATGAGGGCGGGGTCTTTGAAAAGACTCGGCCCTATGCTGTTGGGGGGAGAAGGAATCTGATCCACACATGGAACGTTGTTCTCAGAAGACGAGGTAAACAACGACAGCTGGTCGACAATAATGATTTTTCCCTCGTGTGGAAACTTTAAAAGACGGAAGAGGGTGGATGGAACGCACAACATAGCGTGAGTTCAACTGCGACCGAGTAAAAGATTGTAATTGAGTTTAGCGTCAACCATTGAGTTTAGACTGTCTTTCCTTGCAACGTGATCGACAAGCTGGCGAGAACACCCAAGGGTTTCGATTCCCTTCCATCAAATGCCTCAAGGGCATTGGGTGACAAAGTTAGGGCTGGAGAGCCAATAGCTTTCAGCAGGCAGATGACATGACACAAGTGGATGCACCTTCGTCCACAATATCTCTATGGATGTTGAAACCGTTAATGCCGACTTGTATGACAAGCGCAATTTGGTGCGGAAGTCGGGGGACGAAATTCTCTAAGTCGAAAGTGAGAAGGCTAGAATCAGCAGGATCAATCCTGCCGATTGCAGATAATAACGCTTTCCGTTGAGATGGACAACTCTGAAGCACTTCTAATGCGGACATCGCGGATGGCGCCTGTGCTAAATCCTCAACAATACTGTAATGTTGAGTAGCACGGGCGTTAGGATTATAAGAAGGTTTCCGGAGAACACCTTTAGAAGGTGGCCGTACAATGGGATTAACACTGGGCCTTTCAATCTCAAGAGGACCAGAGGCAGGTGGGGGAGGAGGACCATCAACGATCTCTTTTCCGGCTGCCTGGCGTGATCCAGTATAATCTTTCGACCGAGTGGCAATGGAAACGGGTGCAGAACCGTTCATCATGAATACTTGAGAGCCAAACGGTGCATATGGCGTAGGTTGCTCGACTATCTATGTTTGCTGAGACGGAAAAGGTTCTTTGAGGATAGCCGGAGTTCCCTTAGTGCCTTTGAGCAATTGACTAACTTCAGCTCGTCTAGGACAATCCTTAGTGTAGTGTTCCTCATCACAAATCAGACAGGGATACTTCGGCTTGCGCTGTGAACCATCATCAGAACGAGGTTTAGACGATTCTGGTTTTGGGGCATCGACTTTGGCCTTGCCTTTGCCCTTCTTTCTCCCCTTGGATGTCTTGTCCGCAGGAATGGCCTGAACAACATTGACCTTCGAGGTTTTACCAAAATCCGGGGTAGGCTGAGGAGCAGGACCATTGGAAGAATTTGATTTTTGCTTCCCAGTGTTGGAAGAGGGAGACTTACGTGAAGTCCGAGACACAAAACCAATAACACTGTCGACAGATGGGGTAGCCGGTGCTTTAGAAGTCCCAAGTCGTGGAGCATCAGTCAAGATATCATACAATATGCCCGATTGAGAGTACACTAAATCAAGGTAATGGGCACGAGCAATGGCTTGTTCCTTGGCTACACATGCCCCCATGGCTATGTCTTTCGCAATCTGATTGACAAAAGAGGTAGTGAACCAATGAGTAAGAAGCTGATCAGGAATTTCGAATTTGATCAGACGACGACGCCGTCTCCATTCATGAATGTGGTCCAAGATATGGGTAGCCCGGTCTTGTTTCAAGGATGTTAGGAGATGCGTGCCGACTTCATAACGAACCGGTAACTGGAAATGAGTAAGGAATGAAATAGCGAGAGTGTTGAAATCTTAAAAGATATCGCGAGGCAGCTCGATGTACCACTTAGCAGCAGCTCCGGTGAGAGTTCGCTAGAAAAGGTGGAGTCAGATAGAGTCAGCCACTCAAGAATTGGAAGAACACCATAAATGGTATGTCATAACGTGTGCTTGGGGTTCTTCTCCAGACTTGCCCTCAAACTTGGGGCAATCACCAGGAACCTTCATTGGAATCGGAGGTCAATATGGATTATGAAGGATTGGATCATTTGTCAATTTGGACACATCCGGTAATTCCAACGTGGTGAGAAAGGGTAATTGAGGGTTGAAAGGGATAACAGGTCCTCGATAAGGACCCGTACCCATATTCCATCCTAGTTGAGTGTAACTCTGCCCCCATTGGTTCTGTCCCGAAGGATTCAGACCATAAGGGGTATAAGCCGGATAATTCGGCTGATATTGCGGCTGAGGACCAGGGTATGAAGGCTGAAGACCAAGACACTGATTCTGAGTATATGAGGGTCCTGATTGAGTAGCATAAGGATTTTGCTACAGAATATAAGTATGGCCTGGCGGTTGAGGGTAATAAGCAGAACCTTGAGGTGCATTGTATATCGGTCGATATTGACCTTGAGGGTAATAAGCGCCTTAGGTTCGAACGGGCTGCTGATAAGTAGGGCCTTGCTGGGCTAGATAAATCGGGCGCAGAGGTTGACCCGACTGCGACATAGAGTAGAGCAGTGGCTGAGCAGGGTGAACTATCTGTGCAGGTTGTCCCAGCTGAGCAGGGTGACCTGACTTATGAGGGCCACCAGGTTGCCCCTACGGAGTAGGTTGGCTTGATGGCTGCGACGGACCAGGTTGTGCCTGATGACCAGGTTGACCTGGAGCAGGAGCATAAGATGGTCCTGGCTGTGCAACATTTGGACCAATTGGAAGATACGACTGTTGTGGTTGCACGAAAGGTTGCCCTTGAGATAGATGGATTTGCCCCCCAGGACCGTATGAAGATCCTGGTTGATATACCGGTTGCCCAGCAAGTCCTTGAGGTTGCCCAAGTTGGAACACAGGCTGAGCTTGTAAAGGTTGACCTTGAGGATTGTAAGGCTGCCCTTGCGGGCCGTAAAATAATCCTTGCTGGACTGAAGGTTGTCCCTGAAAGGGTTGGTCTTGTGGGTCGTACGCAAACCCTTGCTGCACCGAAGGTTGTCCTTGGAAGGGTTGTCCTTGTGGGTCGTAAGCATACCCTTGCTGAACCGAAGGTTGTCCCTGAAAGTGTTGTCCTTGTTGGTTAGAAGGTTGCACAGGCAAGGTAGGTCTAAAACCGGAAAGGAACTGATAAGCCTCAGGAGTAGGCAAATAGATAGGGTTGGCGTGCTCATCATAATGAAACAGAAGTGAATAAATCGGGTTACCGATCGCGTCATAATGAGAAAGATAAGGATGACCAGAATCCTGAGGGGACTGATCAGTCTGGGAGCTTTGCTGCTGAACAACCAACCGATACTCCTCGAAAGAAAGGCCGTCAGGGATTGCCATGGCAATCGAAGTCTCTACCGAAGGTGAAGGTCTTGACGACTGAGCGGTGACAACCGATGCCGATGCAACCATGCAGACAATAGGTCTAGTTGAGACAGACGTAACAAAAGGCGTCGACGAGACAAGTGTCATTGGCGACATCCCTAATGATGGAAGGACTAACCCCCTCGATGGAGTGGATGCTACCATGGAGGCAATACCGGCCATAATCTGACCCAAAGATCTATATTCGGCTGGAAGTGACACCGATGGTGAATATTGAGCAGGCTCTTGATGGATGTCTTCCGAAAAAAGTTAGTATTCTTCATCAGAAACAGGAATCCCCTCACTGCCAATAGGACCAGACGAGTCCATATCTGAATCCACCGTGAGATCTTGTAAAAGACTACGGGGACTAGGAGGTATGATAGCAACTAAAAATGGCGATCTCGATGTAAGAGGGGGAAAATGTTCCTCGACCCCAAACCCAAACCAAACGTTTGAAAGAGGCCAAGTGAACTCAACTGGTTCTCCAAAGGGGTACTCTGACGGGATAATAGGCTGCTGAAGCTCGGTAGACCTAGAGGTTTGAGAAGTTTCAGATGAATCGTTCGAGAAAGGACTATCAGTAGACGAAACCGATGGTTCCGCCACTGTGACTGTAGCATACCAGAAAAGGGAAAAAAGATAAAAAATGAGGACTCTTGGACCAAAACCAAGGCAAACAAAGACATGCCAAGTAATCAAACTTTAATGGGCGTGTAATCGTAGGTAGCTTATTTTACCACATTGAAACCAAAAATTTGTTGTTTCATGTTTTTAGAGTCAAGAAACAGGGAAAAGATGACTCTAGTCACTTTCAGTTTTAAGCGAGCGTGAAAGGACAAGTGCTTGATTATGGAGTCAGTAAAGATCGAAAATGACTGCTCAGTTAGTCTAGGTAAAAGGGTGTACCAGGTTTCCGTGAACTGCCATATACACCTTGGTAATCAAATGAAAGAAGAGTCGACCAAGGACTTGACGTATGTGCAGGTAGTCTCCCCGAATGCTGTGTTCGGTGTATCACGGTTACAAGGCGGCAGACTCGGCTTCCTACGAATAAAAGGATTGCAACCTAGAGGGGTCTCTCTTTATATACTCGACGGTACGGGAAGCACAAGTCCGTACTAGTGCTGTCTGAAGCCAGATGGCGAGCGACAGCTGCTAGGTTTAAAGACGCCGGAACACGTCTCTGACTTAGACCACTAAATGTTTTGTTAGGTTTCAATGTTGCTTTAGGTTAATTGAGTAAATTTTAAGTTGATCTTGTATTTACGTTTCAATTCCAAGGTCCTACCGAATGTTGGATCTCAAAAATCCCTAAATGCAAGCTACATGCCAAAAGATACCATTTTGTTCGATGAAAAGCTATCTACGAGAAAGTTAGGAGTTTTCAAGCGATAGCAAATGATAAGAACACGCAGAAGCATCCACTACAGTATTTGATGCACGCTAATGAAAATGAGAAATCTTTCCTAGAATGGTCCAATGCTAGATATGCGAAAGAATTTCAATTTCACAATGCAAACAAGAATGCAAACACAATTTTTTTTTTTTGATTTTTCAATGTAATAGAGAAAACGATGCACTAAATGACATGAAAAACAAACCAAAACACTAGTTCGAGAGTGTTAATGCGAGAGTTGGAGCGAAGTAATTTCAATCAACCCAAAACAAACATAACAAAAACTCATATCAACGTTGCAATCTCTCAAATCGAAGAAAGATTTCCAAACAGACCCATGTAAGCAGCGTGATCTATGCGTGGAGTGACAAGAAGCAAAATTGAACGAAAGAAGCAAGAATCATTCAACCAATGCAATCACTCAAATGGATCAAGGGAGCTAAATGCAACCAAACAAGGAATGAAGTTGATTGCGAAACAAAAGACTCAAACTCCTACAGGAGGCTTAGCATACCAAAGCACTTAAAAACCCTAAGGCTGCGATGCTGATAGGAAACAGACAAACAACTGAAGGAAGGAAGCTGATCACAATAAAAAACAATCCCAAAGCACTCAAGACATATCAAAATCACCCAGAAGCACAAGCACTGACGAAAAATCTTCAAAAAAGACCAAACCCTAAAACCTACAGGGGTCGGCGCACCTGTTTGGCTGTAATCAATGCCAAAAAGGGGATGGCACGGGCGCAACACTAGCAACAAGCCCTAGTCGGCGCGACTATCTGACTAGAAAGTGCTCCAAGCCAGTTAACTCAGGAAAAAGGGAAAAATGGAAAGACAGAGGTCAGATTTGATCCTCTGGGGCTGAACAAGGGTCTTAGACTTAGGAGAATAATCAGAAAAGGAAAAAATAAGTAAGCAAAGACCAAAAAGAAGACCTAATGGATGAAAGACAAATTCGCACTGATCCCCAACAAAGTCGCCAATTTGTTGGTGAGGTAAATCCCCTTTGCGGACAAAGGCGATCCCACTAGCCCTGGAGTGGGTCTAGCCACAAACGAAACAAACTATAACATTGATTCCTAGTTAACGAATGGACGGAGATTCGATAGATGACTTACCGAAGGTCCTACGATGTTGTTGTTGTCGTCGGAAAGAGTGGCTGCCTCTCGCTCCTGGTTTGACAGATCACGGTCCACTCGCTTTCATGCTCGGACACTTGCACACACACAAGATACAACAACAATATACAACATACTAATTCACATTCGTAACTATTAGTCAATCGAAGAGGACTAAATCAATCGCATTAAATAATCAATATAACACAATGATGGGACCAACACCATAGTCGAGTATATTAATAAATGAAAGGAAGAGTACAACCAAGCTTCGACGTTGCGGTCTCCTCCAACAGGGTTCAAGCAGAGTGCGTCTCACAAAGGCTCGTCGGGAATTCGAACGGGACTCTCTCTATGGAGTTCTCCTTGGTTCTACCTTCTCAATGGCAATTACTCAACTATAGTATTCTTCTCCAAGTTCAGCTCCTTGGCTATATGTTCAACTAGCTTTCATAAAGGGAGAAGGCCTGTTTTTATAGAGGGAGAGGGAGAGGTTAGGATCCCTATAATTATGGAAGGGAGACCTATCTTCAAGGAGTGTTCCATGGGAGGTGGAAACCACTACCTAAAGAGGGAGATCCGTGGCTGATCAACTTAACCACTTCCAGTGACTCATCCCTAAGGTGGTTAGAAGGAAACTTCTGCCTCTATTTGTTAAAAAACATTCCTAAAACAACTGGCGCGGGCACTACACTGAGACAGAGCGCCAGGTGTCGCGGGCTCTAGTGCAAATCTACCACATTGGCGCGAGGGGTGAACTGGAAACCCGCGCCAAGGCCAAAACATAGGTTTTGTGTGCTTTCTTGAGCAAATGTCTTATAGGAGAAATGATGTTCTTATGCAGAAGGATGCAAAGAAGGTGTTTGCAAAGTATGACACTGCTCACAAGTCACGGGAATGACCCTCCAATATGCGGGGCAAGGGATTGTAGGGACGGTGACAAAATGTCGTGTAACAATAGCCATTACTCACTGTTGTCTTATTTGCTAATCTTGCTTAGGGAATTAATTTGAAATTGCTTTCTGATTATTTAAGATCTGAATGTTTGCATGGCTCTAAGTTCCTTCATTGATCCATAGGAGTGACAATATTGGAGGAGGAGTATCTTCCTAAGCAACTTGTTTACATCATTTGTCTTTTAATAGTCTTTATCATTCTAAATATAAGGATATTGATGTAATTATCATTGCTCTTGTTGAATGGTCAATGACACTCCCTAATTTGACTATTGGCTACATTGTTTAAATAATCGTTAGTGAAGTAATTGATCGTCATTGAATTACTTGAAGCATTGGGTATCTCTTACTTTGAAGCATCTTGGTAGATTGCATGTAACATGTATGCATGGGATACTTGATAAAATTAGCATTGAGGTCTGACTAAAAGCTCCTGTAGAAGCACTGAACATGGTGCCCATCGCATACTAATCTGAAATTTTTTGAAATAAAACTTGTCGCGATATCAAATTCTGGAACCAAAAGATATACTAATTAACGTGCAGAAACTTTAACACCGAATATGCCTAAGGGAATTTCACTGTTAACAAACTGACTCTTATATTCACTACCCACTGTTGGAAACAACCACCGGCATGACTTCTCATATTTGGTCTGGCTTAGTGGTTAAACAATTCCTGCATTTTTTTTATGAGTATGTCATTCTGATTCTATGTTGTTCATGGTTTTAAGTCAAGAACTGGGGACCGTCAATACTTTTGCAGTGCCAATAAGGTCCCACAGAGTTTAAAACCGTGCTCCGATAACATATGTGAGGTCCTAAATTTTATAATTAACAATGACTAACAAAATTGATACTACAAAATCCAGCGTGAAAAATTTGAAGCAAAATATATCAATTCACTATTGAATACTTACCTGGAACCATGTTTGAAGATGTTCTTGACCCGCCATGGCTCCCGTTCCCATTACCAAACCACCATTTTCCTCCTACCCTATCTGGGGTCAACCTCTCCGGTCCCCAGATCCAGAAGACAAGTCTTCTGGCCCCTGTGCCCAAAACTCCAATAACAATCAAGATCACTCTATGACTCTGTTAGAACTCAATACTTAGGTCTCCCACAGTTAGAAATCCTCTGACAGCGTCCAGGTCAATTTTCCCACCTCACTCACCCATGCCCATCAAGTCCCGCCCCTCCCCCCTTTCCTTTTATACACAAATCCCCTTTCAAGATATTTATTAAAATATCCTCTTTTAAATAAATATCTTAGATTTATATTAAAATATTATTATTCAATAAATATCTTGGATTCCTAAAATATCTTGGATTTATTATTAAATATCATCATTTAATAAATATCTTGGATTATATTAAATATCATCTTTTATATGCATAAGTCAATACTTTTACTTTCCTTTGAACAATATATTAGTTATATTATGATAGTGGTAGGTATAACTTTTATCTCATAATATATTCATTATATTCTTGTGAGTTAGGTATTTACTTAATACTTCAATAATTCACTCATTACCCTACACTGAGATTTTTCATAATTGATCAGTGCATATACTAGTGCAGTGCACGTGATACATGCATATATAGCTATCATATGCATGCTAATATTTTTATGTTCTCTATAACTTGAGTTGGGTCATTTCACGTTGAAAGAAGAGTGTAATGTCCCCATTTTCAGTTTCCTTTGTAGTAAAACCAGGATGGATTTCCAGGGTATGTGATGGCCAAGCCATATGAGAAGGATTACATCGTCAGGGGTTCTGGAAGGGTTTTGAAGGATTTTTATTGGATCCGTTGGAATTTGCTTATGTTTAATTTAGGTAATGTAAAATTACTTCATAAATTACAGACCAGGACTTGTAAACTGATGAAGTGTAAATGCACTATTTGTGCTATGATTTTTTATTAGGTGAATAATTTTCAAATTGGATTGGGATGTTTCATGCACATGTTTTTTTATCTAAAATTCATTCAAAGTAAAAAGACTATCACTCTTGCAGAAATAGATCACACTTGCAAAAATTAAATTTTCACACCTAATAGAAAAAACAAAATAATTTTAAAGAGCAAAAGTAAATGAAATCGAATCTAAATCTACTTCACACTTGACAAGAAAGGAAACTAATCTTAATAGCACACAAACAAAAATGAAAATCTTCTCCACTAGATTTACTTTTCATTAACAAAAGTGAAATTAAATCTTAAGCTCGAAATTAAAATGTTACATTGGTAAAACCAAATCTCATTGATAAAGTCTTGAAAGAATTCTATTTCTAATTGCAATTTGAAATCAAATAATTCTACTCTAACATTTACATGTGCACAATAGATCATTTTCGATTTATTTTCTTCATCCTTCACACAACAAAATGATCAAATGTATGAAATAAATCTTTAACAAACTTTGTTACAAACTCTGTCACTCTCATAAGCATTCACTGTAAATCAAAACTGAAAGATTAGCTGTGATAATCTAATGCTACAGAACTTAAATTAGAAAATTGAGTTATTAACTGGAAATGAAAATAAAATCTTACAGCGCCCAGGGGGCCCTCTTGTGAGTTGTAAGTATGCAACGATCAACATAGACTATACATTCATTTAAATGCAACGCATAGAGGAATAACAAGATTGCATTAACATTTTCAAATAGTATTTTAAAATAAAACAAGTTTGTATTCATCGTGCTGAGAGGTAGGTTATAGAGGGATAGTAGTAGCAGCGGCGCAGTGCATCAGAGGGACAATGTAGTAGCGATCAACAGTCAGAGCCTTCAGCACCAAGGTGCATCCACTGAACGCTTGTTCAATTTTTGGGTGATTTCAGTTGCTTCTCTCAGCGACCGAGTTGCAGTGCAGATACAGTGTTAGCAGCATCGCAGATGCAACATTTGAGAGGGAGTTGTAGTATGGATGCAGTAGTGGTAGTGGCAGTGTCATGGGTAGCAGTACAGTTGCAGCAACAATGCAGTGGTTGGTGGATAACCTGTGGTTATCTCTTGTCGCCTACACCTACTTACAATTAGTGGGAAAAACCTTCAACCCCACAGGTGTGGTTGGTGGCAAGGAACTCAGAGAAGGAGCTGTCACCTATCCTAACTCTCTCTTTTTTAGCTCTCTCCTAGGGAAGCTAAGGGGGTTAGTCCCTAAAGAAAAACTAAGTTAAAAGATGTGAGTTTTTAGGAGAATATTAGAGTGAAATTGGATTACTTTTGAAGATTCATGAGTATTTATGAGCAACTTTGAAATAATGACAAACCATTTAACTAGTGCCTTGACAAATAACGCGCTCAAAAGTAAAAGAAATGCTCAAAGAGATAAGAACACAGTAATCCTGAAATGGAAACAAAACACTGTTAGCACAAGATATCATAAATGCTCTCAAGATAAACAAATTTATGAATCAAAACACATGAAGCTATCTGGTTCACAAGGAAACAATTAGTGATCTAAATATAAACCAGATGATAAAAATATTTGGAAATTAAACCAACATGCATTTAACTTTGCAACATGAAATAAGAGTACTTGAAAGGAAATGAGATTTATCAACCATCCATGAACATGATGAACATTAAACATGAAATGGAGATTTCTAAAGTACATAATGTCCAAGTACAAGAAAATTAAGCTAAACTTGTTGCAAAATAGATTACCATACTTGCATGAAAAGAAATGCTTCTTGAAAAAGGGAAATGATATTTCATGTGAGACTCCGAACCATCAAGAAAGCAAAATTCAAGTACTTGCAAGTAAGCTAAATGTGATGAAAAATTCTCTTGGTTTATTTTATTAATTAGTTCTAGAGCAATGTTACAGTTCAACTCTTTAATCTTCAGACCTCACCCTTGCCCAAAGATATGGATACCACAGTGAGGAGTCAGTAGAGGAGTAGAGGGTCCCTAAAAACGTCTATTCAACCAACTTATGTTGGAGGTAAAATTTTAGTGATTGCTTCGGGCATGTAAGTAAATTAATGCAAATTAACTTTCAAACTTGAGATGTACTTGCATGTCATGAAGTAGAATGCTATTTTATGGAGAAAATTTTCCCAAATACTTATTGCATGTAAGATGTAATTAAAAGTGAGACATAAATGGTTTTGGAACAAAATTCATGAAAAATTAGATTCAAGTTAAAAGTGCATGCATGTAAAAGTTTGAACTTGCTTATGAAAGTAAAAACTAGAAATATGAAACAAATTAGTTTTAGGTGCATGCAAGATGAGTGTAATGCATGATTGTGTTAATTCCCCAATTAAATGATGTGCATGCAAGTGAAAAATATCAAAGATCAAGCCACAAAGTCTCTCAAAAAAGGTGAAGAGATAGGGATACCAATGGGTAAAACCCACACTCTCAAAACCAAGAATTTTATTAATTATTACAATAGAGAGAAAACTATGAAGTCTTCTCTAAAATTCAAGGAAAATCTTCACAATGTTGGCTTGAGCCATAGATCTTTCTTTGAACATTGTTACCGATGAAATAGGTAACCGCACTGTTACCTAGTTTTTTTTAGTAGCATAAAAAGCACCCGATTTTGAAAAGTGGTGATGCAGAATCATCCATTTTTTTTTATTTTTTTTTTTGTGCATATTTTTGACACTAATATTTTTATTTATGAAGTATGAATATTTGTTTTAAAATGTTAGTGATTTTCATGCTAATTTTGAAATGTATTGATGCAGCATCAACTTTTTTTTTTAGAGCGGTGATTTTCATGCTAATTTTGAAACACATTGATGTAGCATCAACTTTTTTTTTTTTTAGAGTGGTGATTTTCATGTTGGTAATAAAACACAAAACTTAGATAAAAATATATAGATAAAAACAATAAAAATGTTAAAAAAAACAAAATTAACTCGTAAAAAAAAAGAAAAAAAGAAATGACAAAATTTGAAAAAAAAACACATAATTTAAAGAAAAAAAAACAAAAATTAATCAAAAAAATAAAAATAAAATAAAATAGAAAATTTAAAAATAATTTAAATTACAAAATTAAAATTTAGATAAAAAAAAAAAATAAAAAAATAAAAAAATTAAATTTAAAAATAATAATAAGAAAAATTAACAAAAAAAAAAATTACAAAAAAAAAAAAAAAAAAAAATTTAAAAATAAAATTAAAATAAAAAAAACTATCATTAAAAAACAAAAAAAAAGAAGAAAAAAACTACGTGCAAATAATTAAAAAACAAATATTCATAAATTCACTGTTTTTTTTTAAATGAAACAATTTATAAATTTTAAAAATGAAAAACTAAATAAATTAAAAGATTTAAAAAAAAAAAAAATTAAAATTTAATAAATTCAATAAAGAAATTTTAAATTTAAAAAAATAATTAATCTAAAAAAAAAAAAAATTAAATTTAAAATAAAAAAAATTGAATTAAAAGAAAAAAATTTTAAATTTTTTGAATTAAAAAAATTATTATTATTATTATTATTTTTATCTTGGTGTCGTCGCCAATCGGCCTCCCACCAAGGTGGTTTATGAGGTCGACTACTGGCAGCAAAGTGTGGCCGGTGGAGGCATTACCACCCAAATGTCGGTCTCCGTCATGATCATGAGGTCGATTCGAGATCAAATTTGTCCTTTTTATATTTGAAATTTAATTTGTTTTATTTTTTTATTTTTTATATTCATTATTTTGTTTTTCTAAATTTTGTTAATAATTTTTTTTTTTTTTAAACATAAAATTTTTATATTTTAAACCACACTAGCTGGTTTGAAACACGTCGACAATGTTCTATTGCATGTGATTATTACCAAAAGATTTTTTACAATTTATATGATGGATTACAGAAGCATAGATTCCAAAATTATATATATATATATATATATATATATATATATTTTTTTTTTTTCAATTAAAATTGTGTATTTAAAATTAGATTTTTTTATTTTTTTATTTTTTTATTTTTTCTCTTAAATTAAACTTAATATTTTCAAATTAATTTGTTTTTTATTTTATTTTTTATTTAATATATATATTTTTTTAATTTTTTTTTTCAATTTTTCATTTTTAATTGAGTTTTAAAGTTTTTTAACTTTTTATTTTAACAATGGTTTTTTTTTTCTTTATATTTAATTTTTTTTTTAATTTCAAAATTTATTTGTTTATTCATTTTTTTATTAAAATTTAATATTTTTCTTTTTTAAATTTAATTTGTTATTTTAATATTAACATTTTTTTTTAAATTTAATAAAATCTAATATATATATTTTTAATTTAAGTTCATATATGTATATTTTATTTTTTAAAATTTATTTGTTTTTTTAATATATATTTTTTTAATATATATTTTTTTAAATTTAATATTTTTATTGTATTTTATTTTTCATTTTTTTTACTTTTAATTTAAATAATGTACTTTTTAAAAAAAAAATTTATTTGAAAGTTTTAAATTTATTAAAATTTAATATATTTCTTTAAATTTAATTTTTTATTTTAAAATTAATTATTTTATTTTATTTTATTTTAAATTTAATAAACATTTTTTTTTTTAAAATTTAATTTCTATATTTTATTTTTTTTAATATTTAATATTTTTATTTTTATTTTTTTTTAAATTTTTTATTTCTATATATTTTGAAATTTTAATCTTTAATTTTTTTCTTAAATTTTAGGTTTTTCTTTAATGTTTGAATTATTTTTTTTTTGTTTTTATTTTTATTTTTTTATTCCTATATATTTTTAAATTTTAAGCTTTAAAATGTTTTTATTTTTTTCTTAAATTTAAGGTTTTTTTTAATGTTTGAATTTTAAAAATTAAAAAATGTTATTTCTATTTTTAAAAATGTCAAAAATATGACATAATGTTTTTTTTTGTTATTCTAGCATCAACTGGTTTTGTTTTGAGGGTGTTTTTTCAATCCTTTTTTCAAGAAACAATTTTGTTTTTAGCATAATTTTATAAAATGTTGAAATTTGACATTAAAAAAAAACCAAATGCGTTCTGGAATACACTTTTTTTGTTTTTGGGGTGTTTTTTCATATTTTTTGAGTCTTTTTGGGCTAGAGTTCCCGTTTTGAGGTCAGGTTACCTATTTCATCGGTAACAGTGTTCTTGCTGAAATTTTTTGCAATTTGAGGCCCACAAAAGTCCAACAAAATGTAGATTTTTCGAGGAAGAAAAAGCAAGGAAAAACCTCTTTGAGTTACACGGCCAAGGGGAGGAAATATTCTAGAAGTTGGAGTCTCAAGGTCTTGCATGCAAAATTGGAAGTAATTTTCTGAAAATGAAACCTGCAAGACAACAAGTTAGAGAAACTCTACAACCACAAATGTTAGCTCAAGAAATCACAAAGTAATTTTACAAAACTAATCTGCAAGAGGCTAGGCTAAAGAGTATGAGCAAACTCTCCTCTTTGACTAGCCATAGCTTGGTTCTTTGAAATAGCCAAATATTAAAGAAATGAAGTGCAATACTTTGAAAAGTAAATTATTTGAAGTTTGAATTTTTTTGATGCAAGAAATAAGAGTTTTGAGAAACTTTAAAGAAACCCTGCAAGACAAAATAAAATATAGATTAGACTTTGGAAATCAACACATGTGGGTTCTCCTTGAATGTTTTCAAGAATAGGTTGGTTCCTCCGAGAAGTTTCCCTCACGCTTGAAAAGAAGCTTGACCAAAGACGAATCATTCTACGCAATCTCACCACAACATATTAAATCCACATGAAATTAAATAAAAGCAATGGAAAGAATCCTATAGATATATTTGACATCAAATAGAAGATTTCTTATCCTAAAGCGATCAAGTAACTCTTATACTAATATGAGATAGTTACATACTAACTTAACTTGAAACAAGCATGAAAGAAACAATAGCATGAGGAAATAAATAGAAGCATGACAACAAGTCAATTTTTTACCATATATGCAAGGAGAAGAACACCATCACAGGTTACCCCAAAGGCTTTTGTATTATATTGCAAGTACATGTACAATCCGACAACAAGTCCTCAAGCCTAATCGCTCGTATTACATGATACAATATGAGAGCCCATGGCTCCATTATATAGAAAGTTGAGAGCAAATCCCAATGAAGAACCAATGCCAAGTGGTGAGAGGTAGGGGATCACAAGACAAATTCGAATTTGATATGTGGGGTTCCATTGCCAAGTGTAAAAATCGGATTCTGGCAAGTGGACATCATTTTTTTTCTTCTTTTATGTGCCAACTTCGAATTTTATGATGGAATGACATGTGTATATGAGTGGTAACCCATGTGGGGACAATTTTCCACAAAAATATCCACCAAAGATTCTCCCAAATCCTTCCAAATGTGCATTAACTTCGCACATTCGAATTTCCAAATAAGCAACTCTCATTTAATGCCAGAAATTCAGTTTTATTTGAGCACATGTCATTTCCTTGATTTTAGGATTCCACATCACCTTGTGACTTCATTTTAACTCCTCCATAATTTTCCACGTAATTTCTACCTCATTTAGCATGTGTGGATATTATTTTTCTCCATTTATTTAATTTTGAGTTAATTAATTGTTAGATTTCCCACCAAACATAGGAAAAGTGGGTTTTGAGGGTTCAAAACACTTTTTTTACCCCTCAAATTGTGTCATAGTAGAAAGCTGAGGGTGAGAGGTGTAATTTTGGTACTCTTACCTAATACAACTTCTATAGACAACACATATTACAATCCAATTACAAATTTAATTACAGTTTTTGACATGCGGGAAATCTAAAAAATTAAAAAATCACTACCTAGACTAACCAAATTCCACGAAATTTTTAGTGTGATCTAGTATGGTAATATACGTTGACTCTAGACTCTAAGATGCGTCAGGAGCTCAAACTTCAAGCCGTCACCTCAACTTTGGGGTAATCCAATGAGTGAAAAAACCTAGAAAATTATTTGCCGCTAAAAATAAGGAATAATTAATCAAGTAAAAAAAACACTCCAATGTGTACTCGCTTGCTGATCGAGTCCCAACATCCTAGGTCTGTTACAGACTCAGTACTGACTCAAATTCATCATTACTAGTATCACTTATTACAATTCCCCGTAGGGCATGGAATCTGTGCATCAGAGAAAGATGATGAGAAAATAGAAGTAGAGTTAAAAAACTCTGTTGAACTAATGATATCTGATGGTACAAATGTCTTCTGGTTCATCCTTGGGCATGGAGTCTCTTCATTATCATCAGGTGCCACTCCAGTGGTCAACACCTGTCAAAAATTAGCAACGTAGAGGATGCTTCAAGGCTAGAGCAGTACGCAGCAGGCATGCTGTTAGAGCACTTTCCTCGCTAAGAGGGAGTGTTGATTTTTTGTAGCATCGATATTGCTTTAAGTCTCAAAATTTGTGGAGAGGCTTAGGCACTGGTATTCCAAAGAACCCAGAAACTGTTTGTTAAAATTCCACTCAGAATATGTTTTATTGTAAAAAATATTAATTTTAATGGGGACCCTAAGTCTAAACTTAGGGAAATGAAATAATTAAAGGGTATTAATAAAACAGAGTGAGAATTATCTAGAAAAAGTGAAGATCAAGTCAAGTTATAATCTTAACTGTTGATTAGAGATTTAATCTCAGTTGTTGATAAATCAGCGTGAAGACTATAAAGGGAGGTTTGAGGGTCATTTGGAAAGCCACACCGAGTGAGTCAAGTGATCAAATTATTTTAACGGAGCAAGTGCTTGGACGAAGATCAGATCTAAGTGATTCCAGTTGTAGTGAGGGGCAGAGACAGTTATTGGTTAGAGGATCTTCTCCGGGACCAAGAATACATAGCAGAGAGGCAGTATAACTAGCAGAGGAAGCAACGCAGCCTCTAGAGGGTGTGATGCAAGCCCCAAAAGGGGGGATGCAGGCCCACACAGACGCTGGGTAGTGTTTTCGTGAGATAGTCCGAGATGTTTCAGGAGATCGGAGTTCTGAGCAGGGAGGGCTAGAACTAGACTTTTCGAGGAGCATATCGATCCCAGAGAGGAGGTGACGCAGTCCACAGAGGTTCCCACGCAGGTTTAGTTTAGCTACCGGATTAGTCGGGACTTGCAGTGTGAGGTAAAACTCACTATATTTTTGTCTGCCATGATTTCTCTGTACTGGATAGCCAACAAGGCATCCAAAGATTGTATTCCGAAGCTGCCGCTTAATAATAATAAACCCTCGGATCTGCTGCACCGGTTTTCCCGCAATGGGTTTTTCCGGGGACTTTCGTCCAAAAATAATGGTGTCCTATGTGTGATTTATTCTTTGCTCAGTTTCCTTGTTTCAGAATCATAAAGTATTAAGTGTAGGCTACTTCAGTAATTTACTTCATTATTTTCATGAAGAAATTTGAAAGTAACTGTGTGATGTAATTTACAAGTAGATGAAGTAGATTCAATTAGTTGCAGTAGGATTCCTAAGACTGTCAGATCTAGGAATTTTCACATGTGATGGTCAGGCCACTAAGCAGAATTATGTCATCAGGGGTCTCGGGGGAGTTTTGAGGAGTTTTTATGGGATCCAATAGCATTCACTTGACATATTCCATCATCTACACAACTTTCCTTTCGTTCCATTTGCTAGAAAGTTAGAAAGGCAGAAAGATTTCCTTATACTTGATAATTACTTGTGAGACTCTGAATTTCTTATGTTCCTTTTCTTAGTTCATCGAGAAATTACCAAAATAGTATCGCATAGATCAAGGACACCAGATATAGGCAGACAACCAGGGCAAAACCCCACTTTAGGGGAATCCCCAGTCAATAATTCTTCCTTCAATAGTTTTCCTGAGATAATCCAAGACTCTAGCCTTTGACACAGACTTCCTCCACACCAAGTCAAGCCTCTTTTCGACCTGGTAGCATCATCAACAACAACAACACTATGATGCAACATTTCTCTAGCAACTTCGATCTTGATCTAGTGACTTCGATATTGACCCAAAGACTTCGATCTTGACCTGATACTTCTTCTTCTTGAGGCAACAACAACCAACAATAGCAAATTCAACCTATTAGCAACAAGCTTTTCCTTGCAGCAACTGGTAGCAGAAACTTCAATATAGCTTGAGAGACTTTGATCTCCTGAAGTAGCCCAGACGAGAGAGAGATAGATGCACGAAAACTTCGATTTTGTCTTTCCCTTGCCTCTTGACCAACTTCGCACTCTTTTTAGCCTCCTTCTACAATTTCGCACTTTTTCCAGCTCTTTAGTGTATATTGAACTTGTGTGTGAGATGATCCTCCAAATTAATTCGATCTGTCCAATATATAGCCTTTAGGTGAGGTCGAATTCCCCTTCTTGAGGTCAACTTGATCTTCTTTAGGCCGACTTGGTGTGGAGGTGACATAATTCATTTTTGACTAAAAAATAAACCTTTTTATATGATTCGAAAGCCCAAGAAGGGTCTCTTTCAATGTACAATGACTCTATTGACTCAGAATAAATCCTAAAAGTCCTCAATGGGGACTTTGACCTAAAACAAGGTGACCCAAGCATGAAACCCATGCTTTAATAAGTCATTGTAACAACAATAACATTATTATCTTTATTCTTTTGATAAATAAATTACATAGTGACTCAATTACATTTATGAAGACCGAAACTAGTTACATTCTTCAACGCCGTTGCATTCCAACAACTTTCATAAAATGGGTTATTATTGTGCCTAAATTAATTATGTTTGAGGTGGCATTCTGAAAGAAATATGTGATGGAATACCTTAGTGTAGTAGCTTGTTGGAACTAGAACATGAAGATATACATAATGGGATTCTGAGGAATCACTTTCAGTGGTAAGAGAGAGTATGGTGGATGATTTACCATTTTCCCAGATTAAAAGTGACTTTAATTAATCAATTAATTAAAATAAAAAGGGGAAAATGATTAATTTGGGAAAAGAGATAAGAGTAACTTAAGTAAATTAAAATTAAAAAGTCACTTAGATGGAGTCAAGAGGGAGCTTCTAGAATAATAATTAAATAATAAAATAAGATGCTTTTATAGGCTTGGAGATCTATCTATGGAGTCTTTATGAGGAGGCGAAGGAGGTCATTTGTGACATCCTTGAGTTGAACATTTTTCTTGTTGAGAGGTTTGGAGAACCGAGAGTTCCTAGCTTTAGTAGTAGCCCTAGGACAGAAATCCTTGGGTGATTCAGCGAGAGTGGGCGAGAACCCATCTCTCTTCTTCGTGAATTCATCTAGAATTTACAGGTTGTAGCTTATTTCTTTTCAGTCTATTTTGGAGGCCAATTGTTGCATTGTTGCAAATCTTTCGAGGCCATCACCTCATCCATTTCCAATTTCTTGTATTAACATATTACATATTAATAAAATAAGGTTGAGTTTGTTGCGTGTGCATCTTGTATATTCTTCAGTTGCAGTTTATATTTTCAGTTTTTGCCGTTAAATTTGTGGATCAATTTGTGTGAACGGTTTAAGGAATTAACGACTTCAATTTTTACGCAATTTTTTGCAAAATTTTATGTTTGGGATATTACAGTGGTATTAGAGCTGGTCTTCCTGCCAACCTGAGGGTTTTACTCCAGATCAGCTTCAGAGGAAGATCGAGGGTTTATTATTTTTGTAGGCATTATTTGGTCTGGGAAAGTTGCATATCAAGTGTTCGATAAAATTCTTGACAAATTGTTGTCCCATCACCAAATTGTCTCGTGACTATTAATTATTTGACAAATTTGAGTCTAGTAATCGAAATTTTTAAAAAGGGGCCAAAATTTAATTAAATGTTATATTATTGGCCAAATTATTTAGGGCAAGAATTTATAAGGTCGAATATTTATAGAAAGGTGCCAAATGTCAGCGACGAATTATTAAAGGGGCCATGAGCAATTTTAAACAAAGCAAAAATATTTTTATTCTTTTGAAGGACCGTTTGGGAGAATATTATTACTTGGTCGTAACAATTTATTAAGGTGTAGAAAATATTTTTGTTCTTTTGAAGAGCCATTTGGTTATTGTAGGAAGCTCGAACATCTTTTGAGCCAAAATTTATTTATCCTAAGGGAGCTTGATTTCATGTTCGAATTGCATATTCACAGAGGGTATAGAATTCATGTGCCATCTACCCACGAATTTACAAGTCGCTGAGTTGGAGCTTCATTTAATTTGAAGATTGTTGGGAAACCAAGCACTACTTTTTGCAGCTCGATTTACTCTTGAGAGGCCAAGACATTTCATAAAAGGGGTCGAGTTTCAATGCATTAGCAGAAGATCTCTTTGCAAGGTCAAAGTGTCAGTTCATAAGGCCGAATTATTTCTTGTTTGTAGAGGACGTGTATAACAAATTCTGAAGGGTTGAGTTCTACAGGGAGATAAAAGGTCGAGTACCCACAATTTTCCATATCTAAAGATCGATTCCAAAGGAACGATTTCACTGGTATAAGACCACATTTCTTCTCCAAAGAAAACAAGGTTTTGAGTGCCGTCTGTCCATAAATTTTTTGAGTGCATATTGCACCAACACGTGTGGTTATGGAGGTTGAATGAGGAGGCTACTGTACCCATAATTTGCATCAAGGTAGAGTTGCCTGCTTCATGCGAGTTATTTCTCGGTGTTATTAAGTTTGGTTGGCGGACTGAGATCCACTATATTTTTGGACAGAGCCCACATCATTTGGATCCTCAGTAAAATCTGAGCGTGAATTGGCAAAACAAGAACCTCTAGAAAATTGAGTGAGATTCCTATTTATTGGCAAGCCAAGAGCCAAGTGATATCAGAATGCAAGTTGAAGCCTCTTACCCTTTTGTGTGAAAATTTCTCAATCTTAAATTAGAAGCCCTATTGCAGTAAATCTGATTTACTTTTCCTACTTGTTTTCTTTAATTAACAAGTTATTTTCTGAATAATTCAGGAAAACATCAAAGTAAATACATTGTAGCCTACACAATTATACAAATCAAGTGCTGAAAAATAAGTAAAGCACACATACAAAGGACACAGTTTTTTCGGACAAATGTCCCCAGAAAAACCCAATGCGGGAAAACCAGTACAACAGTTCTGAGGGTTTATATTATTAAGCATTAGTATTCTAAGTACATCTAGGGTGCCATAATCTGGCTCACCCGACAGAGAAAACCTTGGCAAACAAAGATAAATCGTGAGCTATACCTCACTCTGCAAGTCCCGACTGAACCAGATTAGACACTGGTGAAACCCCAGTTGCCTCTCCACTGTCTCTACGCTACACTGCGTAAGCCTGCGTGGGTCTGGCTGATGGACTGCGCCACCCTTTCTCTGTGCTGATTTTCCTCTCCAGAAATCGAGTTTCAGCCCTGCCAGCTTAGAAACCCCTATCTCTAGCTGATTTTGGACTGTCCCTCGGAATCACTGTGCAGCCCTTGCATGGGCCTGCATGAGCCCCTCTAGGGACTTCGTCACCTCTCGTGGTGGCTGCGTTGCTTCCTCTTCGTCTCTGCTACCCTTGCTCTGCAATGTACTCTTGGTCCTCCGACCATTTACTGCATCTGCCCCTCACTGCTTCTCTGAATCACTCAGATTTGATCTTCCTCTGAGCACTGCTCCGTTAGGGGAATTCGATCTCTTAGACTCACTGTGTGTATCCTCCAACTGACCCCAAGCCTTCATTTAATACTTTTGCAGTTGATGAATCAACGACCGTGATCTACTCTCTAATCGACGGCTAAGATTAGAAAATACTTGTTCCTCATCACTTAGAACTTTCTCACCCACATGTTTAAATTAATTCACATTAATTATTTAATTTCCCTAAGTTAGACTTAGGGTCCCCATTAAAATAATTAATTATTTGAATAACTTATGCTTCGGGGAATTTCTCCAAACAATTTCTAGGTCTTGGAGATCTCATGTGTTCTTGCCCCTCCACAAAGTTTCGGATCTAGAGCACATCCGATGCTACCAAAAAATTAACATTTTGATGGTCAAGAAATCAAAATCCATTCTGGAATTTGATCTGTGCATCATCACCAGGAGGTTGAATTTACTTGGGAGGACTATGCTTCTCATCATTTAATTCATCTCTGGAAAAAGGACGAATTCTTCAGACTACTTGCAGGAGCAAAGTACTATCATCTGATCTAAGGGGTCGAGTCCTTGATTGTATCTTGCGTGGATCATTGGAATTTCATTAGAGAAATTTTGAGGTCTAAAATGGGCCTCAAAACAAAAATGGACAATGAAAATCAACTTTATAAGAACTAATAGGATTCAATAAGATGATGTCAACCATTGGGTATGATTCAACATTTTTGGAGTAAAAAATTAAAAATATCAAAAATAAATAAATAAAGAAAACTATTATTTCAACTCGTATTTTCAACTTATCTCACTATGATTTTACTCAAATTTCAAGTGGGAGCACTCGTTGGATGCATAATTTAATTCCTCATCCATGTAGTACCCATGTTGCATATTTTTGATGGGCCGAGTTACACGAAAAATGAGAAATACATGAAAAATGTGATTGCAATCACGTTTTTTCATGTATTTCTCATTTTTCGTGTAGTAAGGCCCATCGAGGCCTATCGAAATTCTGCAACGTGGGTGCTCCTTGGGCGAGGTATTAAATTCTGCAACCAACGAGTGCTCTCGCTTGAAATTTGAGTAAAATCGTAGAGAGATACGTTGAAAATAAGAGTTGAAAATGCATTTTTTTCTTTTTTTCCCTCAAAAATTTGATGATGTAATCTAATCTTATTTTATTATTTCCACTATTATTTTATAATTTTCCTTAGGAGGTCGATTTTAGACCTCAAATTTTCTCTAATGAATGTTCGAGCAAATATTTCCTAAACACTCATTGGCTATTTATATACTAGGTTTTATGTCCATTCCTAGAGGTTTGTTTCTGAAGTCATGTATCAGTGAGAAATGATGGCTAGTATTGTTCTTGCTGAAATCAATACATATACCCAATTGTGGTTCTGAAGTTTACTTAATGTTCGCTCTTTGAATGCATACTTAAGTTAAAATTAAAAGTAAAACACCTACTGCACTTTGCATTCAAGCTGTGTGTAAATATTCCACAATTTATTTCCGAATTGTTTTTCAGAAGTTTGTGCAACTAGTATATTCCAATGACACATTGTTTCAAATGCTACGTAATGTTGTCAGAATGATGTTGAAGAGATGTGCTTGAGTCTGAGTTGGCTAAATACCATATAGAGTGAGTGTTCTATCTTATTGGTCTTGTAATAGTCTAATAAAGTCGAAGAGTCGGGATCTTGAGCTGCCAAGCTTATCCATCATCATTGTATGGCCTTGTAAATATTACTTAGTGTTGGGTTGTGTTGGAAATTTTGTCAGTCAAAGTCATGCATAAAACATTTTGATGTGCTCATTCGGCTAAAACATGGATTACACCTTTATAAAATCGCTTAATAAACTAGCAATAATAATCAACAGATCCCTTTCCAAGGGAATACTTCGTATGCTACAACAAGAGTAGCCACAGAAAGAACATGAATTGTGACTAGAAATATTTGCACTTAGGACAAATTTGAGATTCATGGGGTTTACAGTAAAATCCCTTCTAAAATTAGAAGAATTTGTTTCACTCCTCTCCAAGGTGGATCATTCAGATGGGAAGAGTTTGATTTAGGCTCTAAAACCAGCCATGCTTGCCTTAGTACAACACAAGCATTTGGAGCACCATTGTGTAGGGGTCAAACTTCTGGTGGCCTCTTGTGATGCAGGGGCATTAGGCAAAAAGAAAAATCCATGTATTTTATTAAACTTAGGGGTTTTGAGTTTGTTTAAAGGAGTTGGATTTTTATGAAAGATTTGAGTGATTTTTAATTATTTTTAATTAATATGGAGAGGAATTGTAAATATTCTCGAATTTTTGAGAACATGAGAGAAATGAGCTAGTTGAGAGTGTATAGGAATTTTAAGATCTAGGAATTTGTTTAAAATCCTAAATTAAAATTAGTTTCATCATTTTTGGAGTAAAAGAGGATCCTTAGGGATTTAAAAGTGATTTCAGGAATTAGAGGATATTTGTGATATTGTTGAGGAAATACTGGAACTGAAAAACTAAAATAGTTCCAAGGCTTTTTGTATAAAACATGTAAGCCTCAAAGGCATAGATATAGAGTGAGAGTAGAGTTTGATTAGAGGAGGAACATGGTTTTGTAAGCCTTCGGGCAAAGTTTGAAAAAGGCCACTGATTGAGTATCAGGCCTGAAAGAAATTCTTCCATGTAAATACTGTTTTAATACAGGGGTTTTGGTTATGAATTGTAGAGTTTGCAGATAAATTGATTTTGAGAATCTGAACATTAGGTAATTTGTATTTATTGGGCAAATATTCATTAGTTGAGCTTGTGTGGAATTGATTGTGTAAATTTGCATCAGAATCGATTGAGTAAATTACACACTCTGTTGTGTAATAATGCTGTGTAATCAGATTCTAAAATTCACATTGAAGGTTGAGGATATAGTATAAGCCATTCGAGTTTTGAAACAAGTTGAAGTTTGATGTTATTGAGAAAACACGCAGGATCGATGCAAAGTCAAAGTTTATGAGGTCGAAATTACATTGCAGGTGGTCTAAACCTGTATGAAGAATCATGGAATGCGTACACCGTGAAGCCGATTCGAACCTGAGCCAAGCCTGGTACGTGGTGAATGTTGCGTTGATTGATCCCTCATCTACATTTAGCTGTGAAGATTGGGGTTTTACAGAAATGGCGCCTCGAAGTATAGGCAAATTGCAGAGAGGCCGGAATAAATAGGGCGGAACTCCGAGCTGAAGTGCGACATCATCGTGGACAGTTAGAATGTTTACCAATTGCAGTGGTGTTAAACATAAAAGCAGTGGAATGATGATACAGTTGAATGAGTAAGTGAGATGTGTGATAAGGGTTTAAATAGATTTGAGAAATGGTATAATGGAACTTGAGTTAAATCGACTAAATAGCGCAGAAGTGGCTGGTACGAGATTTAAATCCGGCAGAGTGGAGCGTTAGAATCTGGTAATTGAACCAGCATTCATGTCAAACCATGAATGAGGTTACGAATTGATGGATCGTCCAATTGTAGTGATGATGTAATGAAGAATTCGTCTGGAATAGCAAAGGTGGGTTTCGATGGAACCTTGCAAAGGAACCTTGGTGAAAACGCAACATCATCGTGAATAATTAAGGCGGTCTTGAAAACCATCCAGGGGTTTCGCATGGCAATTGAATGGTAAGAGGTATTCCTCAAGGTGAACGCGATAACAATCAGCGTTCAACACGTGCCTTTGGTGGTTTTAAATTTACTGCTTATTTCGCGTAATATCAGAGTGATAAGTTACAGGGGTTGAACGAGCGCGATAGTCGTTTGATCAAATAGTGCTGGGAGATCAATGTCATTCACATTGGAAGCTGCACGAAGATTAACGCAAAGGTGAGTGTTATAAGTTGTGGAACCACAATAAACATTATATTAATGTTTTGGTTAATTTGAAATATTCACATGGTTTGAATATGTGGTAATTGTTGACATTTGATTGGTGAACAATTATATGCATGAGCTATGGGTTACATTCAAGGTCGAACTTTGATATATAGTGGGTGTTGAAATGGTACCTACCCAAGTTAAAAGGTGAATGTGAATTGGAATTTCCACAAAGTGAGAGCGGAACTTGGTTGGGTGTTTTAATGTAAATCGAATGATTTTCGATTTCTAAGAAGTGGTGTTTTAGTATATGGTTTCGACCGTAGGCTTGAAACGGAAAAAGTAGATTTCGCATAAATAATTACAACCTGGGTTATATTGTATGGTTGGTTTTATAACCATGATTTGAAGGAAAAGGAAATGTAGCTTCCGCATATATTGATGAAGTTGCCCAGATTTAGATATTAATTGGGGCTTTAATTTAAAATGAAATTTTTATGCATTGGAGAGTTTGTGATTGTGGGTAAGCGGGGTTTGCCTGCCATCATCTTGTCACGGTAGTATTAGGATGCTGACTGCACCAATACCTCCTTACAACAATGACATAATGAGGACAGTCTTTCAATTTGTTGTCGTTCAGATTGTATAGGCACCACGACAACGACTCAGGGCGGGGGTTGTCACTCTAATCACCGCCTAATCCGTTCTAGTTGTCTTCCAACACCAGACTATGGGGGGTAGTCCCTATGGAAATAAGATGATGAAAAACAAGTTGGGAACCAACTTGTCTGGAAGACATAGTGGAGTGGCCTGGCTACTTGGTTAAATTTACCAAGACTCAAGGATTAGATTAGATTTAGATACGAGACCAGTGCCTTATGGAGTCAAAACTCTTTCTTATTTCAAATTAAGACCAAGTAACTGTATGGACAACTGTTACTTAAATACTTCATTATCCTATATGAGATGCAAGTCCTAAGGTCTAAGTGTAATGAAAGGATCTTGGTTACTTTTAAGTTATATGCCTAGTCTAAATGGAACCTCTCTCTTAACTATTTTGAGACCAGTTTTTAAAGTAGGTTGTGTGATGGAATCCAACGGAAAGCAAACAAAGGCTTGATTAACAATACATACCCTTGCGTTCCAACCACACAGTGGTTCCGACGCTGTAGAGACTGTTGCTTTGACGACTGCAAAGTCACTGTGTTAACCACTAAAAATGTGTTGAATCCGTCAAGTTAGGTGAGAAAGGGTGGCCTTAAGTCTATCAACCAAGCTTATGTTTGGAGGTAAATTATTAATGCAACTAGGCCTAAAATGCTTATGCAAAGGTTATGAGTGAGTTCTTGGTTTAAGGTTGAGTTAATGTTAAAGTACTTAAAGTTATGATTAGCCTTCAATTGCAAGAGTACTTGACGGTAAATTGTGAAGAAACCTTATGACCTAAGTCACCTGATAGGGGATACGAGGATTCGGGGATTCGAGAATCAGATTCGGGATACGGTGACCCCCGGAACAGGACACTTCCGGGATACGATACGTTATATATTATTTTATTAAATATATATATATATATATATATATATATTAAAAATTAGATATTTTTTACACAAATTCATTGATTCAAACATAGATTTAAGATCTTAGATACTCATACATGATACATTGAAATTTGATACATTGATACATCATACAATTGTCAAATTTACTCAGAAAGACAAGATAGTAAGATACTGTAGTTTTCTCATTAAGTCATCAAAATCAAAATGTGTTACATAAGTACATTGCCAATGGCAAATAGAAATAGAAAATACCAAAAAACTACAGTCTCCAAGACTACAAGCCTGAAGCCTCAATGAGTCAGAGTCAATGAGTCATCAATCCTCATCATCATAATCAACATCACTGTCCTCCTCCCGATCATCATGCTCACCACTGCTCTCCTTTGGCTTTGATGCATCCTCTTCCTCTGTCATCTCTGCATCTGCTAGTGTGGAGGATGACGCCTCTACTCTATCATCAAATGTGATAGGCTCTAGCACTGGCGCATTGAGATCCAAGTTGGCCAATGCCAACTCAACACTGTTGTCTAGACCCATATCATCAGGAAAGACATCCCACATCTTTGTCCTTCCCTTTAACCAATCCTCCCTCTACCTATAGATGAGACGAAGGTTGGTGTGCACATACACTATTGTCTCTGCCCTGGACTGCTCAAGCGTGCTCTTCTTCACACTACAAATTCCCATATGTGCTCCAATTCCTCTCGCAACAAGAGGATGAAGTCACCTGAGAGAGGAGCCTCATGGCTAACTGTTGTAGAAGAGGGCTTGTTGCCCCATGAGCTGCCCACCTAGGATAGGGCTTCTTAGCCCCCCTGTCTCGAATCACATCATAGCTTGCAAATCGCCTTGTGCCAGTGGAAAACTCTGCAAAGGCATCCTCCACCTCATCAAGGGATGCCCTCTCCTGAAAAATCCTCCTCAATGCATCTTTCCTCCCCTGTGAGATTTCACCATCCATGTGAGGAGGGAATCTGTGGGAAGATCCAACATTCAACCACTCATGGCTGTAGTATTTTGGGTTCAAGGAGTGAGCCAAACAGTGTAAAGGTGTGCAATTCTTGTCCCATCTGCTGACAAGAATATCCTGTACGCTGGTGAAGAAGGCCTCTGGTGATGTCTCATACTCTGGGCACTGACTCTGTAAAACAATGGTCTTCACAGACTCAGTCATGGAATCCCATCCCTCATAAACCTCTCCTAGGATGGGTTGGTATGTATCTGCAAATTGGAGCAAGGAAATGATAGGCTCCATGATCTGAATAACTAGATCTACCTTCTAGTAGGCGGAAGTCTGGGATCGGAGGGGCTGCCAAAGCCATGTTACATGATCAGGGGTTGCCATTGTTTTTGTGGGCAGAGGCCTGCAACACAGCTGTTTACTTGCAGAACAGGAGTCGGCATCGTGCCTTGGGGCACATGACTCCGGAGGAGGCTTTTTCTGGGAAGAAACCTGATATGGGTCTTCTTCGTATCTTTGGGTGCATGACATACTCCTACATACCCAAGGAGAAGAGGATCAGAGTCCGAGAGCCCACCCCCGCAAAGAGAAGGGTATCTTTGTTTCAGATCGAAAGGAGACCCCTCCAAGGCCTTTCGGACGGTTCCCCAGCAGAGGAAAGTTGTTGTCGTGCGGGATGTGAAGTCGAGGAGGATGGCCTTTAGGAGGCTTCACGGGAGTTAGAGTATCCGGACCGGCCCGCACCCTCATAAAGAACAGAGTCACCGTGCGGATCCGTGTGGCAAGATCTGTGGAGGATCCTGAGGCACATGTGCGACGATGCCGCCCGTCGCGGGGGAGTGTCACAGAGTCGCAGGGGTGGAGCTGCGGCGCACGCAGCGGGGCCCACGAGCAAGCCACCGGGGAGTCCATCGATGGACAACACACGTACCTCAACATCTACAAAGTCTGTGTGCGTGCGCAGTGAGGATGCTGAGAGCGTACGCTCAGAGTTCAAGCTCCTGATGTTGAGGAGGAGGAGTTTTATTCTCCGGCAGGAGAAGTGTGCTCAGGGAAGAGGAAGCCCAAGTGGCTTCAAGACACCTTGAGAGATGCCACATTTGTTGCTGAGCCTAAGAGGCCGGTCAGAGAGAGCAGACCACCTGAGAGGTTTTGTAGCTATATGGCAATGGCTACCAGCATCCTTGACTCTGAGCCTTCTAGCTATGAGGAGGCAGCTAGCCAGCAGGTCTGGAGAGAAGCCATGCAGGAGGAGTATTCTTCTATCATGAAGAATGATGTTTGGGAGGTGGTGCCTAGGCCTAAGGGCAAATCCGTGGTTACTTCCAGATGGCTTTACAAGGTAAAGCATGCTGCAGATGGCAGCATTGAGAAATTCAAAGCGAGGTTTGTGGCTAGAGGGTTCTCCCAGGTCGAGGGAGTTGATTATGAGGAGACCTTCGCTCCCGTGGCTCGATATACTTCGATCCGCTCCATTATATCGATAGCAGCAGAGATGGGTTGGAAGATCCACCAGATGGATGTGAATACCGCATTTCTCAATGGCTTCATACAGGAGGAGGTGTACATTGAGCAGCCACAGGGCTTTGAGGTGCATGGGAAGGAGTCCCATGTGTGCGGACTGAAGAAGGCCCTTTATGGCCTGAAGCAAGCTCCCAGAGCTTGGTACTCCAGGATAGATACTTACTTGCAGAAGATGGGTTTCACAAAGAGTGAGGCAGATCCGAACCTTTAATATATTGTGATAGGTGAGGAGCCTCTCATTCTGGTGCTGTATGTGGATGACTTAGTCATTACAGGTGCAGAGAGACTCATAGAGCACTGCAAGAGAGATCTTGCGGCGGAGTTTGAGATGAAGGACATCGGCTTGATGCATTACTTTTTGGGTTTGGAGGTGGGGCAGGAGGAGGGGCATTTCTTCCTGGGACAGGGGAAGTATATTGTGGACATCCTTGGCAGATTCCACATGGAGGATTGTAGACCCATGTCGACACCGATGATCACCAACCGGAAGAAGCTTCATGCTTCGGATTCCGAGTTGGTGGATCCCACATTGTACAGACAGCTGATTGGTTCCTTGATGTATTTGGTCAACACTAGACCAGATATTTGTTTTGCAGTCAACACGATGAGTCAATTTATGTGTGAGCCTAGGAAGGTTCACTGGGTGGCTGCAAAACACATTTTGCGGTACTTGCAGGGGACAGTGGATTATGGTCTGGACTACAGGCAGGGGGATGGAGTGAGATTAGCAGGTTACACTGATTCTGATTGGGCAGGTTGTGCTTCTGATAGGAAGAGCACTTCAGGGTGCTGTTTTGGGTTGGGTTCGGCAGTAGTGTCATGGTTCAGCCGAAAGCAGCAGTCAGTAGCATTGAGTTCAGCGGAAGCAGAGTATATGGTAGCCAGTCTAGCTAGTTGTGAGGCCATCTGGCTTCGCAAGATGTTGTTTGGCTTATTTGGTCAGCCGTTGAGACCTTCAGTGATTTACTGTGATAATCACAGTTGCATTAAACTCACGGAGAATCCAGTATTTCATGACAGGTCAAAGCATATCGGGATCAAATATCATTTCATCAGAGACTATGTTCAGAAAGGAGCTGTGAAGCTTGAGTATATTCTCACTGATAAGCAAGTTGCAGATATTCTTACCAAAGCCTTACCACGGGGCAAGCATGTCTACTTCAGAGACAAGATGGGTGTGGTGAGGAACACCTTCCTCGGTAAGAGGGAGTGTTGAAATTTGGTACCGGAGGACAGGTGGTTCCCTAAGGCTTTGATCTTTGGCCTAGGGAAAAGTGTTAAAAAAAAATTTAATTTTTCTCCTAAAGTAACTTTATAATTTTTATAAAGTTAAATCTAATTTAAAAGTGACTTAAGTGATAAAGTTACTAAAGTGACTTTATAAAGTTATAAAGTCAAATCTAATTTTAAAGTGACTTTAAGTGATAAAGTTACTAAAGTTAAAGTGACTTTAAATAAAGTCAATATAAAATTAGAAAGGAAAAAGTGACTTTGGAAATAAAAGATTAAGTGGGTCTTTATTAAAGTGGGGTGAATTAAAAAATAGAAAGTGAGATTTAAATGAGCATTTAATCTCAGCCCTAGATCTCAATCTATCTCAGCCATTGGATTTAGGGATTCCCCAAAAGTCACTTAGGGTTAGGTTAAAGGAGAAAAAGGAGGAAAAGGTCATTCATTCTTTCATGAGCAGATTGGGAGAAGGAGAGAAAGAGAGCAAGGGAGATTTCTGGGCAGTGAGGAGGAGGAGGCAGTAGCTTGGCATGCATTCCAAGGCAGCATTTCAGCAAGACATTTTCAGCAAGACAGTTCAACAGCTTTAGCACACAACAAGGCAGTTTTTTTGACACGATTTTTGAGGAAGAAGGGCCGTACAACTAGGCCGTACAGCAGGGCCGTACAGCAGCCGTACAACAGATTTGCACAGATTTCGAGGAGCAGATTTGAGGGAGGCCGTACAGCAAGTGGCTGTACCTTTGGCACGCATTTCAAGGCAGAAATCGTACAACAGATTTTTGGACAGCTTGCACGCTTTTCTAGGTAGCCGTACAACAGCATTTAAGGCTGTTATTTGGCACGAAAATCGAGAAATCTGTACAGCATTTATTGCTGTTCCTATTTTGCTGTTTGCACGTTTTCCGAGGCGGTGGTTAAGCACGGAAAAAGAGATAAGTTGTAAAAGTCTGTTTGCTGATTATTTATTTTGGTGAATATTTCTATCACTGTAAAAAGCATTTTTCCAGAAATAAGAAGGAGCTTTCGAACTGGTTTTCCCCAAGAGTTGTAGGGGGTTTTTCCAGGGTCACCTTGACCAAAAATACTGAGTTATGTTGTGTTGAATGACTGTTTGTTACTGCTGTTATTTTATTTCTGCATTTTCAGCATTCTGAAAAAATTTCCAGAATTTGTGTTTTCAGCAAAATTTATTTTCCAGTTTATTAAATGTATGGATATGGGAAAGGGCATTTAATTATTTTGGAGTAATAAGGCGAAAACTGGAAACCGGGGTGGGAAACTAGAATTTTCTACATAATGCCCCCAGAAAACCCTAATGTTGTTGAGATTTTGGGTAGCATCGATTGTGCTTTAGCTCCAAAACTTTGTGGAGGGGCTAGAACACATGAGATCTCCAAGACCTAGAAATTGTTTGGAGAAATTCCACCTAGTGTGAAAGTTATTCAATAAATTAATTATTTTAATGGAGACCCTAAGTCTAACTTAAGGGAATAAAATAATTAAAGGGAATTAATTTAAACATGTGGGTGAGAATGTTCTAAGTGACATGGATCAAGTCTTTTCTAATCCTAGCCGTTGATTAGAGATTAGATCACAATTGTTGATTTGTCAACGAGAAAAGTATTAAAGGAAGGCTTGGGGTCAGTTGGAGAACACACAGAGAGCAATGGCACTTGAGCTAAGTCGAAATTCTGGGGCGCGGTTTGCTGAGAATTTTCGAGTGAGCTTGTAGTGCTTGAGAGGGGCAGATCTGCGAGGGATTATTCTGATCCGCGGCCGAGTATACTAAGCAAGCTACCAGGATTCTATTTAGAGTAAGCTCTTGTGAATGGTTGAAAAAGTGGAGTCGCCACCCAAATAGGAAACCAACCTAAATGTCCAGGTGCTAAAGGTGTGAATGAACAAGATGAAAGGATTAGTGAGAGGGAGAAAGATAAGATGATGAAAAGATGAAGAATGATGGAAGATTAGAAGATTAAGAAGATTACCGAGAATGTCGTCAACACCAAGGTCCAATGAATTATTTCCCCGACAACGATGCTAAAAAATGTTGTCGCTCAGATTGTATAGGCACCACGACAACGACTCAGGGCGGGGGATGTCACTCTGATCCACTCCCATTCCATTCTAGTTATCTCCCAACAACAGATAATGAGGGGTACCCCCTATGGAAATAAGATGATGAAAAGCAAGTTTGGAACCAACTTGTCCGGGAGACACAGTTGAGTGGCCTAGCTACTTGGTTAAATTTAGTAAGACTCAAGGATTAGATTAGATTTAGATATGAGACCAGTGCCTTACGGAGTCAAAACTCTTGCTTATTTCAAATTAAGACCAAGTAACTAGATGGTCAACTGCTGCTTAAATGCTCCACTATGCTATATGAGATGCAAGTCCTAAGATCTAAGTGTAATGCAAGGATCTTGGTTACTTTTAAGCTATAAGCCTAGTCTAAATGGAACATCCCTCTTAACTGTTTTAAGACCAATCTTTAGAGTAGGTTGTGGGATGGAAGCCAACAGAAAGCAAGCAGAGGTGTAATATTCTTAACAGGAAATTAACAATAATAACAATGCATCAATAGACATAAACACAACAAAAATGATTACACCATTAAAACACAAATTAGAGCCATGAAATTCAAGTCTGAGCCATTTTATTAATCTGATATTAAGGTGTACAATGTGGGTGTTGGAATAATGGCACTTGGGCTTGCTTAAGGCAAGCTGAAGTGGCCTCTGAAACAAGCTCAAATCAACTCTCAAAGGTACACTACACTGCTCTGGCTCTGTGCAATCTTGGCCCAGGAATGTTGTGGCTGCTCCACTAAATCTACTAGTAGGGTTTGGAATGACGCTTAGAAAATTTCGGACTTTTAACCCTGGTATCTACTCACAAAACCCACAATAACCCGCGAAGGAATTGTGGAATGGCTGAACTCGGAAATTGGCCCTCTTGGGCTTGGCTCTCTGCACTGCCCCTCAGTTGCTAAACAACAATGGCGGACTTGGCACTTGCTCAAGCGTGGTCTGTCAAAAGACAAGTTCAATAGATGATAGATGAATGAGAAAAATGAGTTGCTTCTTCCCTTTTGTCTCCAAAGGCACAACGTTCCTCTTGGGCCCCACCAAAATCTGCGCTATCCCTCCTCTAGCCACTCTCGCTCTGCCTTTGTCTGACCAACGACAGCGCTGTCTTCTTGGATGGCACAATTCCTTCTCATTGGCTCATCGTGTCCCCACCGAGACCACAATTTTTGCCTTTGCACTATAGAGAAAGGTCATGGTTTTCTTTAATCTAATTTGTGGGTCCCCGACCTACATTATTTCTGGCAAACATTAGGAAATACAAAATTGTCAAAACTTTAATATTTCTAATTAGCAGAATAGCTAATTAGGAATATTACAAGAGTTTTTATTAACGATACCTCTCCCTGTGTTCCAACCACCCAGTGTCTCCAGCGCTGCAAAGACTGTGGCTCGGACGACTGCAAGGTTACTGTGTTAATAACTAAAAAGGTGTTGAATCCCTCAAGCTAGGTGAGAAAGGGTGGCCCTAGAAGTCTATCAACCAAGCTTATGCTTGGAGGTAAAGTATTAATGCAACTAGGCCTAAACTGCTTATGCAAAGGCTATGAGTGAGTTCGTGGTTTAAGGTTTAGTTAATATTTAAGTACTTAAAGTTATGATTAGCTTTCAATGACAAGACTACTTAACGATAAATTGTGAAACAACCTCATGACCAAGAAAATGACAATTTGTTTAGTGCCAATGTCAAATACACAAGATGCCAACAATAATTATCCAAAATTATGCTTTTTAAACAATGCCAATATTGAAAGATGGTCAATTGGAATGATAATCAATAAAACTTAAGGTACCAATACTTAACAAAATTGCCAAAGCGAGATTATTAGCTTAGCTTAGAGAAATTATCCAACAAATTTCTGAATAATGCTTTAACCAAAATGTAAATTAGATTTTAATGCCCAAAGTTAAGAGTTGCTCAATTAATTCTCAATACGCCAATGCTTAAGATAGACAACACAATGTGTTTAGCAATTATCAATGATTCCTTAGCAATGCTCAATTAGATGCTTAAGCCAATTAGATCAATGAAACTTCAATGCTCAAAGTAACTCAAACAATTCAACGAGATTAAAGCTATGATGTGTGAGTGGTTACTTAGTGTGAAAAATTAACATTTCCTTAGAGATTATGGATGAGCTAACAAGTAAACAAACAAACATTAGCCTTCAAACAACCGATGCTGAAAGAATCTTCTTCACAATAACACTTAGAAACATAAATGAGATGGGTACTAAGTAGTCTTAAGGACAACAATAAGTAAATCACTTTAGATCTAGGAAATGACAAGCATATATGAACCAAAAATGAGCAATGAGGCGCCTAACAACTTTCCAAGTGCAAATACGAACTAACAAGCACTTTTTATGATGTAGCTTCAGAACATATCAGATCTGGTTTGACTTATGACATTCAGCAAATAAACATATAAAGAGTTTGATAACAAATGCGCAAATCATGCAATTAATTCCTCAATATGTTATGAAATTTTTTAGTTAATTTTAAGGCACTTCAATGAGTGTTATGTCACTGTTATGAGAAGTTTATGACAGTTGTAATAAAACAATGATAAAGGGAGGGTTTAGAAGTCAAACCTTAGGCCCAAGGCCTTGTAGATCACTTGCCCAAATTGCCAAAGAATTTTCCAAGATACTTGGCACCTGAATACACCAACTTAGAGCCAATTTCTCTGCAAAACACACCAAGTGTTCAGTCCCAAAATCAAGCTTATCCACATAGATGCAGAGTAGGGAAAATTAGGGCCAAGAGAGGCCAACGCTAAGCCCTGGAGGGTTAGCATTGAAGGGAAAAAGGCCTAGATAGGCTTGCGTTAAGGGGAGGAAGCCCTAGGGGCCTATGACAAGCGTCCTTAAGGCTGCAACCAAGGGGATAAGGGCCTTATAGGCCTGCCGCAAGCCCTAAGAGGGTTGCATCTTTTAGTGTTGAAGGGAAAGGAGAGGAGGGAGGGCCGAAAGGGAGGATGAAGGGCTGAGCGAGGGGGAGAAGGGAAAGCGAAGCGAGGAGGAGAGGATGTGAGGGGTGATTGAGAGGGAAGGAGGGTCAAGGAGGGCTGAGGAGGGGATGTTGAGGCCTTAAGGGCTTGCGACAAAGCAAGGGAGAGTAGGCCGAGAGGGCTAGGCCTCACGGCCAGGCCTATAAGGCCAGGCCTATAAGGCCCTAAAGTGCCCATGACAAGGGCAAGGAAGGAGGGTTGAGGACTCTAAGGCTTACAACCAACCTCCAAGAGGCTAGAAAAGATGATGCAAGGGGGAGAAAAGGGTGATGTAGGACCAAAGGAGGCTGAAATTGGCCTAGGAGGGTCGGAAAAAGTGAAACCCTTGCTCCAAAAACTGAAATTGCTTCAAATCTGCAATTTACTGCAAATTCCCTTCAGTAGCTGGCCCTGCGAAAAATATTTGAAGACTGGATTTTACCCTCAAGGGCCTAAATGTTGCTGTGATTCAACTTTTCTCACTTGGTCACACCTGCACAGATGAATTTACAAATACCCAAAACCCCAATAGATACAAAAATATCAAAACCCCAAAGCCCCAGTTAGAAAAAAAATTTACAAGATATATTATACAAATTTATTTACAAAATGTACAAATATACAATGCTTTTAAAAGAGATGTTGAGAAATAAATTTCCTAGTTTTTTTTTTTTTTAAATGGCTAGATGTACTTTGGAAATTAAATGCAAGCTACAACCTTAGCAAAGTTAGATAAACCATAAAAATATTCGAAGTCCAAACAAGGTCAGCCTACGTTCACAGTTTGTGAACTGGGAGTCCAAGGACTGGGGAACATGCAAACACTATATAATTCTTCACGTATAAAGCGTTGGAACAACAATAAATCAGATCATCTAAGATAAGCCTAAAAATTATCAATAGAGTGTTCCTATCATCTACAATGAAATAACGATTTAATTTAAATTTAAACACAATATAGGAATGTCCGTACCCAACACATACCACAAATCAACATACAATAGACACCATGAAATGCACCCCAAATTGTTTATTATGATTCAAAAAACATTCCCAGCGGGACAGTAGCATAATGTCAACTTTTCTGCAGAATTATCTTACCCAAACATCAGATCGCTTGAGACACAAATGATTTGTGATTTATAGATAAATTCTCCAAGTGGAAAAATAATGGCTAGTTGGCTTGATCCTCGTCAAAATAATCTCGGCCATTTGTAAACCCTTGATGATCTTTTAATCTTTGTTGTTGAAAATATTTATTTTGAGGAATTTTCGAATTTCTCATTTAACCCATTTTTTATTAGCTCAAAAATAATTATTTTGAGCTAATTTCGTTAAAAAATGGACTTTTACTTAACCACCAAGGCCCAAGGGTCTAATTTTTCTTGAAATTTCCAATATTCCCTTGGCGGGGGACCTCCAAAAATTGATTTCTTTGATACCCACGAATTTTTCTACTTGGAAAATTTAATTTCTCTAAGACTAATTAATTAATTTTCTGGCTTCGGATTAATTTAATTTTTGCCAAAAAAATTAATTAATTGACACTTGAGGAGATTAAATAATTTTTCCACCTTTTAATATTTTAGCCATGGTGTCTAAGTATGAGGGACCACGCACTAAAATATTTTTTACATAAGATTTTTACATTTCAACCCCCAAAGGAGGAACAACTGTTCGATATAGACCCTCAAATTACACACCCAATTCTGGGACACAATATGATCTAGTAGACCAAGCGATTATTAATAAAATAATTTAGCGAATTAGCTTAAATTATTCCCAAAATCACTTTTGTATAAGACTCAAATAAAACAATAGGACTCACCTAAGACTTTGACGAATAATTCCACCTTAGCTTTGGGGTGAGGCTGGAGGGAAAAACTCTGTCGACCATCCATGTTTAGAAACACAGATGAGTTAGTGAGACGAAAAACCTCCTAGGATGAAATTTTCACCAAATTAATAGGCTTACCTAGGTTGTTATATACATACATGTTCATAATAGCATCATTTACATTACAAATTTGCAAAATGGGTTTACAATAACTCAATAGACTGATTATTTATGATTTGATCCTTCGAAATTTTTTTGGCATATCTGCTTCCTTGGGACTTTGACAAAAGTGTGCAACACCACTGATAGTAGAGACCTTTCAGGAGTTGGATAAAAGTGAGGGTCCTACCTTTGGGAAAAATCTTGAGATCGTAGAAGTCATGGCCGTGGTTAGATCTTATGACCTCATGTTTGAGCAGGAGTGTGATGACTTGATCCTGCAAATGTTCCAACACCTTTTCAGCATTAGGAAATATCATCCCGACATAGTCAAAACACACATACAATCCATTTTATCTTCATGTATGAGAGGCCATGATGCCATTTGCAAGGAGTTACAGTCTAGATTGTTGGCCAATTGGAGGAGAGAACAGTTGGTCTCACCTACTGCATATGAACTAACCGAAAGGTTGATTGAGAAAAACATTGGTCTATCCAAGAGAAGATTCACCCAGGAGGAGTTGTGGAGGATTGGTGGTGATCAACCATGCAACATGAATGAGATGAGGAGGAAGGGTCCTTGCTTCATTTGCAAGGAACCTGACCACTCATTCTTGAGTGATGTGGAGGAGATTCCTTTTGATTTTTAGGATGAGGATTCTTCTTTAGACGAGTCCATGGGTTCATACGAGGATGCGTCTGGGAGCATGAGAAGTCATGCAGAGTTGTTGACAGTAGGCCAAATATATATTTTGTTGTGTATGGTGAGCAGTTAGTGGACCCTATGGGAGACATTTAGGGAGCTGATTCACCAATGATGATTCAGCATGAGCAACATGTGGTGGAGCATGAGTCAGCTAAGGAGGATGATATGTGCAATGTGCATGATGAGCCATTTGTAGAGAGCCAGTTGGGGTTTCATGTTGAGCCCATGATGGAGGAGGATGACCAACCATTGATGAGGAGTAGACGAATGTACAAACAACTAGTAGGGTAGTAGTATTTGCAGACACTTGTCATCAGGAGTGTTAGCACAGTTCTATGCTTAGTCATGAGTGTGTTTTAAATCATTTTACTTTTATGATAAAAATATTGTAAATTTCAAAAATTTTTAGAACGCTGCTGGAAGTTCCAGTAGCGTCTGTTTTAACTCTGTCGGACAGTCTATTTTAGCTCTGTTTTATGCATGTTTTTCCTTTATCTGATGCTACCGGAAGTTCTGGTATCCTCCCTTGTTTTAAAAAATAAAAATAAAAAGCGCACCCGCTTTTGAGTTAGCCACATGTTCCCAATATCAACTAAGGTTTAAATCTTTTTAATCATGAGTCATGTCACATGATAGAAAAGGTTATACGTTTGAATGATGTCGAGTTAGTAGTGGTCATACGTGGAAGAGTTAGGTGTCAATGTGCAGTCATGAAGACCAATCGTTGTTTGTTCTGTTTGTTAGCCCAAGTTTTTGTGCCCACACGTCAAAGGTACATATTTATTATCAAAATTAATCATGGATCTACGATTTAATGTGGTGACCGATTGGTTAATCGTGCATGAGCGCTGTCGGAATTTTAGGCCTACCATAAAGAATGCGATGGAGGTGACTGTCAACTCAAACACTGTTCAGCTCCAGCCACCTGTTGCAGAGAATCTGAAACAGTAGACAACTAAAAAATATTTATGAATATCACGAGGTGTGGTATACGGTTATGATACTTCCCACTATGAAAAGATCTTGTACTTGGAAAAATGAACCAACATATCACTTAAAATCACCGAAATAAAAGGAAAGAAATCAGTTTTCAAATTCGGCTATTGGTGAATAAGCGGTTACAGTGAGTAGCTTGAAGAGGAGATTGACTTTTTAGACAGTTTACATTAAGGATTCAACAACACCTGTTAAGTATGTTTTTCTAATCTTGACACTTTTTGATCTAGCATACAACCTTCATTATTGCTCAAATGACTAAAAGAGGAAAACTTAAGCATATTGAACCTCAAGGGGCTGATTTAATATATATGCCAAACCGAATGTGAGGAGGTTTTTTGTATAGGTTGGGTGGTACCCATTTTACTCAAGGTTAGGAAGCTCTCATCTAGGAGTAACCAAAGAATTTTCCCTCTCATTCGATGGACAAGAAGCAAATGTTTATGGCCTCAAACTGCAAGTATCAACAGAATCCATTGCTGAAGCTTTCCACCTCCCACAGGAAGGAGAAAAATGGTTCAAAAACCAAGCTATTACTGGAGGAGACCTGAACAACTTCATCAAGGATGAATACATAGACCCTAAATGGGCTAAAGATTTTCCTAGTAGTTATCTCAAAGATGAATGGGCTGAAAATGTCAAGCTCATTAAGATCTATCTTACTTGTGAGAGGAGGTATACTATTGTATTTTTGTATCACATGAGGTTTTTGTTTCACCTTGCAGGTATGAAGACTCTCAACCTACCTTTCTTCTTGCTGAAAATCTTGACTAAGTTGTCAGCTAGAATACAAACCCATGCAACAACTTCAGATTATAGCATCTACCATCAAGATCTTATCAAGGTGCTGATTGTTGAAGAACTCAAAAGGAGAAACCAGTCTTGGGAGCATTTCCTATTTTATAGGGCAAGCCAACCTGTATCTACACAAAACATTCTTGCTTAGCAACCTCCAGCCTCACAACAACATTCTCAACCTGCTGAGCGGAAGGAAGAAAGTTAGAAACCAACTACTTCATTAGTTGGTAAAATGACTAAAAGAAAGCAAAGAAGGTAAATATTTACAAGAAGGCTAAGGACAAAAAGGAAAAGGAAAAGACTCCCCCAACCAAAGTTGAAGAGAAGTTGGAAAAAGGAGAAGGTTCATCTATTAGCAAGCCCAAATCAATGAAGATTGTGCCTCCTGTTTCTCCTTTTCCCAAGGTATATGCTAGAGGGCAGAAAGGAAAGTCTGCAACTGTAGAAAAATCAAAAGAACAGGTGCTACCGAAAGTTCCAGTAGCAAACATTCAGCCTATGGTTCAGAAGGATTATCAACCCACCAAATTAGATGAGGAGCTCCTGAAGGATGCAGGATATGTTGTTAGCAACAGGTAAAGAAAAAAGGATGCAGGATATGTTGTTAGCAGTAGGAAAAGACACACAAGAGCTAGCAACAAATTCAGGGTGAGATCCAAAGCCCTACATAACCCAAGCTTGATGAAAGTAGTTATAGATGTGGAGAGGCAATCTGAAGGGTTATAGACTATAACTCCTTCAATTGTAGAATCTAGTTGGTTCAAGAAGAAAGAAAAGGGTAAAGCTCCTTCAGGCCAGCAAACAGGAACCTCCAAGAGAAGAAAAACCCAAAAGAGCTCAGAAGAGGAAAAGGCCATTGCAAAATAGGCAGCCACCAGGACTACAAGGTCACGATCAACAATTGACAGTAAATCAGATTTAGACAAGCTTGTAGAAATTGCAGTGCATATGGAGGAGAGGTAAAAGGATGTCCCAATGAAGTATCATTTTGCCTGTTAGTTATATTTTGGAACAACTCAATTTTCAGAATGTTTTAATTTGCACAAAATTTTTCAAATATCTTGTTGTACATTTTTGAAAAGGAAATAGAGCGCTACCGGAACTTTCGGTAACATTACAATTTTTTGCGTAGTTACAGGTTTTTATCGGAAGTTCCTGTAACATTTGTTTTTAATGATTTTTCACAGTTGTCAGTAGAATTTTTGAGCTAGTCTAAGGATGATAAGGACTCCTAATGATATGGATATGTCAAGTAATGGTTGATAAGTGGTTTTGAGGTTGTTAAATGACACATTTAATGAAGCTACATGGCTTTTAAAGAACCAAGATCATGGAGAGAAAGATCAATAGAAAAGTAGGTAGGTTGCCAACACACTCAGCAACACAGTTCGAATAGTCTTTTTCTTACTATCTACATCTGTCCTGTTAGTTATAGTTTGATAGGATATGTCTTAATATGCCATAACTCCTATGTAATTAGAGGATGAGTGGATCCTTCTTTTTAGGTGAGATGGCGTTGGTGCCTCTATTTATAAATATCATTTGTAAATACCATTTCAGGGTTGGATTTTGGTCGACCTGAAGACTTTTCATAATAAAGAAAACTCTTTTTTGTACTTCATGCTGGAGGACTTTTTGTTTCAAGGACTATCTAATGTATGGTGTGTTCCTCTTGTTGTTTTATTCATCTGATTTATGAGTTGCAGCAGCTAGCAAGTAGGAGTAAGAGCACTGTTAGAGGATCTAATAATTATCTGCTGTTCAGTCTTCTGCAAATCATCTATATGTTGTGTAGAGCATGCTAGTGAAGGTTTCATGAAGGATTTTTGAGATTCTTTATGCATGTATTCTGATTCTAAATGTTGTTTCCTTTACATAAATGATAAAACATAGTTTATGTAAAAGGCCACTCTTATAGTGTGTGACTGATTTAGGATATGTTTATTTCTTAGACTAAGTACCAACTATTTGTCACCTTTCATCTATTGCAATCTTCTCCCCTATACTACAAACTTGTCCATACAATTTATACTTGCCATAGCTTTCCAAATGCATGAAGGTTTACAAGATTTGAAATCACTTCAAACTCTTTAAAAAGCCATCCCACCATCCAAAATATTTTGCTTTGAAATGAACTATGATGTGTAATTCTTACTCCTTTGCATTCAAGGAGTGACTCCTTGCGCTAACAAGGATGTGCTAGAGTCTGACAGGATAATATTGCAAGATACTGATAGACTGGGGGAGCATGGAAATTGCTGTCAAACGAGGGAGGATATTTTGGAGATGGTGGTGCATTCATCTTTGGGTCTACCCATTGATGAGGTGCAAACAGATGTAGTGGCAGCTATCAAAGCTGCAACATTTTCAGGCGGTAACCCTCTCCAGGAGTACATAGACATGGCTTGCAACACAACTTTCCCACTTGTGTCCATTATAGGGAGAGAGGTGGGGTTTTCCAGATGGATCCTTTTGATTGACAGGGCAGAGAAGCATGAGTTGAGCATGGACCAACATCAACATACTACACTTGTCCCTTACACAGGTGTCCATGCTTTAGATTGGCAGGAGATCATGAGTTGGAATCCTATTGATGGAGCGATGTTTTTATTCAAGGACATAGTGCAGCAAGGGCCCTTATGTGAGAGGGTTACTACATGTTTCAAAGACAAAGCACAGACAGAGGGTTACGACCAAAGACAGAGCACAATCAGAGCCATGGGGTATGGGAAATGATGATGGGCCATTGTGGCATTGGGATCTAGGTATTGAGGGATCCATGTGAAAATTCATAAATAGAACCCCAACTGCAGTAACTAATATTATTTCTTCTACTTATCAATTCGGAAGTAAGTTATTTACGGTATTACACAGTAAATATCGAAATAAATTCTACTACAACCTTCACAATTACAAATTCTGCAGAAAGTAAATGCAAGGAAAAATGCTAGCACAAGTACAATCACAATGACACAATTATTTTTAGACAATCATCCCCGGGAAAACCCAATGTGGGAAGACCGATGCAGCAGATGAGGGTTTCTTTATTATTCTTTAGCAAAATCTCTTGTACAAAATACAACCAGTAGAATAGAAGAGGAATTTATGTGAGAAATTTTACAAACAAGTTTTCTCACGCTCCACAGTGAAATTCTGACCCTGGGGAGGCCCTACAACCTCAATGTGTTAGCCTCTGCATAGTGACTGTGCAGTCCCAGCGTCACAACCTCTACGCTGTGCCTGTCCCTACCTCACAGCCTCTACGTTGCCCCTCCTCTGCGCTGCTTCCTCCAGTCTGATCTTGCACTCTCGACTCTTGCTGATACCCTCTCTCTCCAACCTGCAACTCTCCCTCTGATTCGATTTTCTCTTGCCAAAATTCAGCTAGTGATAAAATCAATCTTCTTGGGCAACTGAGTATCTGCCTCGTATATTTCCAAATGCCCACGAAGTCCTTCTTATAATCTTCTCGTTGAGAAATCAACGGCCCAGATTAGAACATAATCAAGGGCTAAGATTAACTTGACTTGATATTCATCTTTTTCTAGAAGATTCCCCAGTTCTATTAATGTACTTTAATTATTTTAATTCCCTAACTTTAGTCTTAGGCTGCCATTAAAAATAATTAATTATTTTAATAAAACCTCATCCTGGTGGAATTTCCCAAAACACTTTCTGGGTATTTTGGAATACATGTGTCTAAGCCACCCTACAAAATTTGAGACTTAGAGCACATCCGATGCTACCAGAAATTAACACTCCCTCTTAGCGAGGATTTTGCTCTAGTAATTGAATCTGTTGAAGCATCACCCTGACTCTGTAACATCTCCCTTTGCGCTGCTGATGTCTGATGTTGTAACTCCTAGAGACAGTCTAGAGTTGTTATAGACCAGTGCCTAGGACATCTTATGAGGTGTAAAGAGCGGGGTATTTGAAACAGCGTTTAGTCCTTTAACATGACAGAGCTCTTACACTACTTCTTTTGAAACAGAGAATAAACTAGAATGGAACCAGAACTTCGGACAGTTTGAAGTATTAGGAATAACACTGAACAAATGCAATGCTATATTCAGATACTACTGCATCAGACAATTTTAAGACAGGCCACCATAATCAGGGCCAGATTCATGATGTATGGTAGAGAAGGTATATATAAAAACGATTACGGAGATGTATAGCAAGAAGGAGGTATCGGCTGTCAAATAGATGATACTACGAAGAACTTCATGATATAAGATGGGCTTAAATAGCTAAGAATCCATACATACCAAGAATTCCCGTCAATAACATTTCAATACAGCCAATATAGTTGAAATACGCATGAAATACAGGTGGACCAATATATTACTCCTGAGCCATTTAAAGTATCAAGCCGCTACTGATATAAGTATCAATACGATAAATTCATATCAAAAGACGAAGGACACTCGCATTCCAAGATGTAATACTAGAGACATAAACGTGAATGAATTGAACAATAGAGAGACACACACTACCATACAACCATGTCCAGAATCCTTACTAAGGTGAAGCTTCTTATTATTGAGACCCAACGGGCACTTCCGGGCAGTACCTGAACTTTCACGAAACATACACACAGGAAATTCTTACACAATCAATTTTTCTGAAGAAGTGGAACCTTGTTTTCTTCTTTTTCCTGTATTATATAGGATGTCTTCTGCCTTTCAGCGAGAAGATATTTTCTGAGAATATCTCTCTCGCGTGAACAAAATTGTTAACAGTCATTGTCAAAACCACAAAATGGCATGATGGGGAAAATAGCCCTTCCCATCATGCGTAACAAGCCCCGGGCCAAACTTAAAACAAAAACGTAGGCCAATGTCTGATGTAAAAGTAAAAAATGCAAGAGTGGGGGGAAAAACCACCCACTCGGAAATTTAAACAAAACATAACTGAATGAAAGTAAAAGGCCGTTTTAGGCTGTGTCATGAGTAAACATGAGGTGTCATGAGTGTTGTTGGGTCGAGGCTGTAGTAGACGTTGGAGGAGGCACATCGGTGGAGGGACTAGCATGCTGAGTCAGGAACTGTGTCAACCTCTGCTGGCTATCTGGATTCGGTTCTGGCATCTCTGAGAGTCTCTCCACCCTGGTAAATGCTTCGCCGAGGGTGTGAATGTCTGCATTAGTTGGGAGCCGATACTTGATCATATGGAGGAGACTAAACTCCTTCTTGAGGATCGTGAAGATGGTAGTGGCCTTGAGCTGAGTTGCTTTGCCCATTTGAAGATCTGACCGATCCCTTTCTGTTTCTAGGAGTGGTGTGTATTGATCGGGGTGCATGAGTACAGCAGGGACGCTTGGTTCCCAACATGAAGGGAGGCCAGCTGTGATGATTTCATCCCACACCTTGTCGAACTGCTCCACAATGTTTGCTACTTGTTGGAGAACCCTCGAAGCTGCCAATCGAGCCTCCTCTTTCTCTATAATTTTCTGACATTCGTTGATTTCCATAAACCGACTAGGAATGCCATGTTTTACCACGTCATTTGCCCTTAGTGTATAGAGAAAGGATATGTAATTGCCGGCATGTCGAGCTCTATTAGGCAGATTATCCCCCGCCTCCTGCAACCTTCTATTTAGATAGGGAAGGGTAGACTTGAGTTCTCCTATCATCGTCAGGAACTCCCACTGCTCAGTCACAGCTACGATTATATCCGACCAGATCAGGCTTCTGGCCTCGACCAGGGTGAGATTTCCCTTCGCTTTACTCTTCAACTCGCAATGGTCTGTTGTTGCTCAGTCGTGGTCTTTTTTCCTTCCTCAACTTCTCTTTGCAGCCCTTCAATTGTTCTGACCTTTTCGGCCAGGGCGCCCTCCAACTCTACCACCTTTTGCTTGGCTGTCGTTGTTTGCTTCTCCAACACTTCTATCTCAGCCATAGCTGTGGATAGTTGTGCTGTTGCTGAACCAGTCCCACTTGATGTTTCGGCTGCATGGAAACTGTGCGTGTCCCACCGGGTCTGCAGCTCAGTAGCTCTGCTCTCAAGCTCTTCAATCTTTTTAGCCAGTTTTTCCTTCTCCTCTCTTTCTCTGGAAAGCCTAGCAATCAGCTCGTTTTTCTCCTCCTCCACATGCACCAGTTCATCGGTCTATACCGGATGTGAAGCTGGTATGCCAGCCCGTTTCTTAGCCGCTGTAATGTCCTTCTGCAATTTGGCTATTACTGCAGCTTGCATTCCCTTCCCTCCTTCGTCTGAATTTTTAATCTGCTCTTTAAGAACGCGCACCTGATGTGCGTTGGCACGACAAGCACTCTGTTCTGCTGAAAAAGAGTCCCTCAGGTTGTCGAATTTCTGCTCTGTCTTCTTTAGGGCGAGGGTGATCTGTGAAAGCTTATCTTTCATCATGTCGCAGATTGTTTGGAACAGGTCATTCAGGTCCTGTACCGGAACCTTCTTCATATCGACAACCAATTCAAGCACCTTATAACTTGGAACATCTGAATTCGGGTCCAGGATAGCCTCGGTCATAGATAGTACCAGATCTTCGGTGTCTGCATTGACCGAAGCAGAGAGTCTGGTGTGATATTTCTCAACGAAACCTCCTAATTCATCCCTGTATTTGTCTCGGACAGCTTTATTTGTCAGCTCCCTTTCTTTTGTCTTGGAAGGAGGAGGCTCGACGATGGCCTGAGTGACTTCAGTGTAGTCAGAGGAGGCAACGCTGTCTCTTAGAACCACTATTCCTGCCTTGCTTTTATCAAACTCCCCGAATTTCGTAAAGGGTTCCAAAATTATCCCTTCCCCGATGACCTCAGCTTCACTAGTGGCCACCTTTTGCCTCTTGGGTGGTGGTGCTCCGGAAGTACCAGCTTCCTGCTCATTGCCCCCTTTATTCACTTCTTCTTCTCCTCCTGTGGCAGACGAGTCCGTCTCCAGCTGCAAAAACATAGGCCAGACTTCAAGATTAGCCCTCCACTCCAGAAATGGCCTGGACTCATGAATGTAGGGCGCAGACCTATTTCTTTTTCTTTTATTTGAGATAATTTCCCGTGGGTCATAAGCCCAACTCTCCCCTAATTTCAGGTCCATGTTCTGCAACATTTTTTCGACAATTGGGAGGGCGTATCTAGAGTTTACCACAAAGGGGCCAATATTGTCAGGGAGCTTCAAGATGTAGCCTTTCTTAGCGGGGACGAAATGGAGCTGGTCAGCCTTGAGGGCTTGCCGGATGTACTCAAGGGCGTAGACTCGTCGGACAGGAAAAGCTGGCAGCCGGTAGGGGGCTACTTCGGCTCCATAGACACGAATTTCAGTGTGCTCTTCTGATAGGAACCAATCGCCGGTACACTGGTACTTCCCAGCCTGTAACCAGCGTTTCATCTCTGGGAAAACCCTAGGGGAAGGAGCGTCGTGAATGATGGTATAAGCAATGGACATAAAGGTATTCACGAAATTGACATAACCTTCTCCCCTAGGCAACTGAAGAACAGAGCAATTCCAGTCGAAGACTGGCCTGGGCTGGGAATTTTCAGAGTACATCCTGTCCAGCCCCAAATGATTGAACTTATCAGCGTGCTAGAACAGGAAGAGGTAAAACACCAATGAGCAAAAACGGAATTTTCGGGCTTGAGCGAGCTCTCGAAATTGGGTCCGGATGGTAAAGGAAAGGAAACCTGGAATGTCCAGTGTAACCCCATTCTGTGTCATAAGCCACAAAAATCGAATGCATACTGAAGAAATGTCTTTAGGGCTTCCTACCCCCAGGAGGCCGGCGATGAGGGACAGAACAGGTCGGACTTCTTCAGCGAACAGACTCAATGGGAACGGCTCCAATGGGGGTAAGGCTGTTGCCTGATCAATGGTTATGGCAGCTATGAAGGCACGGCGGGCTTCCCTCGACAACTTATTGAACTGTGCGAGCAAGGTTTCATCTTTGAAACTGAAGTAGGCATCGCTGGAAGGGAAACGGAGGGCTTGCCTGATAACATCGGGAGAAGGGAAAAAATTATGTTACCCTGAGGAGAAATGAAAGCATCCCGATGTGAATCGTAGGAATCTCTGAGCCAGACAATAAAATCGACACAGGAATGGACTTGGGGGGTGATGTGGTGATAGAAGCCGGACGCGACAACTCGGAAACGATCAGCACTTTTACAGTGGCGGCCAAACAGTAGGGGCTTGATACTCCGTATGTCGAAAGGGTATTTCGGCTCACAGATACCCGCCTGCAAGTCACGAAGGGGTTCAAAACCAGGAGGGTTTCTAGACTCATGGAGTTGGGGAGTTTCAGGTTCGTTTTTCTTGGGCGTTCCTCTCCCCATGGCAGTTATTCAACAATTTGGAAAAGAGAGAAAGGAAAAAGATGGAAAAACGGAAAATGGATTACCTGAACAGAGGGTGACAATGCTTGGGAAAGCGACGAGGGGAACCGTGACAGTGACTTGGACAAACCCGATGTTCTTCCCTACTCGGTATTCGCCGTAGAAAACTACCTGAAACGATTTACCAGAGAGAAATACGGGGTTTTTTACCATTCGGGCGGACTGTTTAGGTTAAAAGGTGAAAAAGTAAGAGAACAGAGGGCAAGTGTCGTAAGGACACTGACACTGAGACACGTGGCGTGTGGGGATTGGGTAAATCAGGATGTAGGTGAGCGCCTCGTGTCGGGTTAAAAGTTGGTACGGGTCTTAGTACCAGCTGTCCTAATAGACTTACCTTACCGTTATTCCATATGCGCTGTCAAATCTTTAACTTGTAGGATTTCCCCTTGCCGGGACTAACACATATCTTTCCCCGCTGCGTAGGCCCACCTTAACTCCGCCACGAGACAGCGTCCCGCGGCCTAACCTTGCTGTTACTTTCCAACCGTAAGGTCTTACCATGCCACGTGTCGTAGATCCGCGGGGGTAAGGGCCTCGTCCCTTCCCCACAGCTCGACCCCCTCGGACTTACTCCGTACGCGGCCGTGTATGACCCGAGGCCTTTTTCAAATACATGGGTTAACATATAATGCCGCGTGCCCTTTACTTTGTATTTGAAGTTCGTATATTACTCCGCCTATCACCGCTTAGTGCTATTTGCTCATTGGTTTGAATATGTATGTGTTCACCACCTTTTCGCTTTTCAGCCCGATTTAACTTAATACTTGCCACTTGATTATAAATCTTTAATACAAGGCCCATTCCTCCTTTTGGTACTCCCGTGGCTAGTGCTAAGGATTGAACAACATCTGACACGGTTGTCTACCAACTATTGCGTTGTTTCATCTATGTTGCTGCTGACCCTGCATACTGTTGCCAACTATTGCATCTGCACTGCAACTCCCTCTCATCTACTACTGCTGCAACTAAGGACCCATCTGTTTCTGCTACTGAAACAGGTTGTCTACCATACCCATTTTCTCCCTGAACTAAATGAACTTAGCTCTTCCTAGAGCCTTTGTGAGTACGTCTGCTACCTGATCTCCTGTGGGGACATACTGCGGTTGCACTGCCCCACGCTGAACACAGTCTCTGATAAAGTGACATATGATATCTATGTGTTTCGACTGATCATGAAATACTAGATTCTCAGAGAGCTTGATACAACTCTGATTATCACAGTAAACACTGGTTGCTTCTATCCTCTGCTTAAACAAGCTCACATGCAGCTTCCTAAGCCATATAGCTTCACACATTGCTGTGTTGGCTGCCATATATTCTACTTCCGCTAAGCTCAGAGCTACCGACTTCTTCTTCTTGCTGCACCAAGAGATCATTCCTGATCCAACGCTGAAGCATTACCTAGAGGTACTTTTTCGGTCTGCTGAACTCCCTGCGCAATTTGTATCTGTGAACCTGCTCAATCTGACATCATCTCCTCGGGTGTATTTCAACCAATATCCGACTGTTCCACACACATATCTGAGAATGTGCCTAGCTTTTGCCTAATGGACCCTTTTCGATTCCACCATGAACTGACTAAGGGTGTTGACAGCGAAACAAATGTCTGGCCTGGTGTTGACCAGATACATGAGTGACCCAATGAGCTGTCTGAAAAAGGTGGGGTTTACCTCCCTGTCTCTTGATGCATCTATTTTCTTCCAGTTGGTGATCATAGACGTTGCCATGGGTTGGCAATCCTGCATTCTGAATCTCTTCAGAATCTTTGCAGCATATCTTCCTTGCCCAAGGAATATCTCTCCATTTTTCTGCCAAACTTCCAACCCTAGAAAATAATGCATCAACCCCATATCCTTCATGTCGAATTCTACTTCAAGATTCTTCTTGTAGTCCTTTATAAGCCTAGATGATCTCGTAAGAAACAAATCATCTACGTATAATACTAGAAATGAATGGCTCATTCTCCACCATCAGATAGTAGAGACTGGGATTTGCGTCACTCTTGACAAATCCCAACTGTTGCAAGTAACTATCAATCTGACCATACCATGCTCTAGGTGCCTACTTCAGCCCATATAGGGCTTTCTTCAATCTACATACATGAGTTCTCTTCTCATGGGTCTTGAAGCCTTTAGGTTGTTCTATTTACACCTCCTCTTCTATCACCCCGTTCAAGAATGTTGTCTTGACATCCATTTGGTGAATCTCCCATCCCATCTGAGCTGCTAGGGATATAACAAATTTGATAGAGGTATATCTGGATATAGGGGCAAAGGTCTCCTCATAATCTATTCCAACCTTCTGTGCGTACCCCTTTGCCACGAACCTAGCTTTGTACTTCTCCACACGCCCATTTGTAGCGTACTTAATCTTGTAGATCCATCTTGATCCTACTACTGATCTATCCTCAGGTTTAGCTACCACTTCCCAGACATCATTCGTCATGATAGAGCTATAGTCTTCTACCATGGCATCTAGCCATACTTCCTGAAAACTAGAAGGTTATTCAACCTATGCTACCAAGGCTTGGTATCTGTTAGGTTTCCCACGTTGCTTTTTGTCGGTCCTGGGAGCTCCAATGAACTCCTATGCGCCCCTCAGTCTCTGCTGTACTTCCCTACTGGTTCTACCACTAGAGGTAGAAGGATCCCTCAAATCCTCCTCCTATTCCTGCTGTTCCATCTGCTGAGAATTGCCAGAATCTCCTCCTCCTAAGGAAATGTTGGTACTGGTCACTGTACTCGATCTTGGTGTCTGTCCTCCTACCTATCCTCCTTGCTACCCTGCTGCTGTTGGACTAATGGAACATCCGCTGATTGTTGTTTTGCTGGCATCTCATGAGATTTATTGAAAGCTCTATTTTCCATGAACTTTGCATCTCGTCTTACTACAATTTTCCTGCTGCTAGGAATGTAGATTATGTATGCTTTTGAGGTCTCGCTATATCCTACGAGATACCCCTTTTTCTGCAGTCTGATCTAGTTTACTATACTTCTCGTTTGGAATGTGACAATATGCCACACTTCCGAATACCTTGAGATGACTCAGTTCTGACTTTCTCCCTTTGAAGACTCCTTCAGGCGTTTTCTTCCCCAATGCTATGTGAGGGGTTCTATTCTTAATATACGCCGTTGTGTTGCATGCCTCTGCCCATAAGAATTTAGGAAAATCCTAGTCATATAACATAGCTTTTGTCGCCCCAAGAATAGTTCTATTTTTTCACTCCGCTACTCAATTATGATGTGGATTATATGGAGTCGTCCACTCTCTTTTGATGCCTTCCTTTGCACAAAAAATTGTGAAGTCTCTGTCCGTATACTCTCCACCGTTATCTGAGCACAATACCTTTATCTTTTTCCCTTTCATGTTCTCCACGAGAGCCTTAAATTCTTTGAACTGATCAAAGACCTCATCCTTGGTCTTTAGGAAGTAGATCCAGGTTTTTTTGGAGTGATCATCAATAAAGGTGACAAAGTATTTGCCACCGCTAAGAGCTCTTGTGGACATTGGGCCACAAATATTTGAGTGTATCAATCCTAATACGCCTTTTGCTCTGTTGTCACTTCTGGGAAAAGCCGCCTTAGCGTACTTCCCTAGTATGCATCCTCTGCATACATCATCATGCTCAGTATTGAGGATTGGAACTCCTGTAACAGTTTGTCTGAGCATCCTTAGTGCTCCGTGGTGCAAGTGTCCCATTCGCCTATGCCATAGTTCATTCAGATATTTTTTGCCATCAAGATTGTTGCCTATTAGTGCCATTGGAGACTTGAGCTGCAATCTATATAATCTGTTGCTTCGAGCTCCAATTTGTCTCATTTTCTTCCAGCTTGGATGTTTGAAGTATACATCGTATCCCTTGTCCGGTAACTAGGACACTGAAATCAGATTCATTCCTAACCCGGGCACATGCAACACATTAGTGGCTCTAATGTTGGTTCCTACCTTTGTCTGAAACACTATGGTGCCTCTCTTTGCTGGAGTGCATTTCGTTCTATTTCCCTTAGTGATCTAAAAGTCCATCTGCTCTCCCTGATAGCTGGAGAAATATTCTCGTACTCCAGTCATGTGAGCTGAAGCCCTGCTATCAATGTACCAAACACCTACAGATGCTGAACTTTACAAGCATGCAAAGTCTTCTTCCAATCTAGAAGATAATTCAGAGACATCTTGATTTTCCATAAGTATCTGTTCTATTCTTCCTTCGATTTCTGATGCTTTTTCTGCCCAGCAAAAACTGTGTCCCACCTGAAAACTGCGCTGTGCTGAAGCTGTTGCACTGCCTCGTCTGTCACTAGCAAATAGTTCCCAACTTCAGCAGTAGCCTCAAGATGGAAACCCTCGAGTGATTCAACAAGAGTGGGTGAGAACCCATCTCTCTCCTTGGTGAATTCATCTAGAATTCACAGGTTGCAGCTTATTTATTTTCACTCTATTTTGGAGGCCAGTTGTGGCATTGTTGCATATCTTTTGAGGGCATCAACAGTAAACTCAGCCATTTACATTTTCTTGTATCAATATATTACATATTAATAAAATAAGGTTGATTTCGCTGCATGTGCATCTTGTCTATTCTTCAGTTGTAGTTTATATTTTCAGTTTTGCATTAAATTTGTGGCTCAATTTGTGCAAATAGTTTAAGGGATTAACGACTTAAATTTGTAATCAATTTTCAGCAAAATTTTCTGTTTGGGATATTACAGTATCTATTTGAAGGTCTTTTCCCTTTTATTGATTAATCATTGAGAAGCCTTTTCCTTTGGTTGTCATTGTATAACTTATCATTGAAAATATACAAAACCTTGACTTATAGTAGCTATTAAATTGGTCTGGGAACATAGTTCTTGAATTTTGACAAAGATTACTTAGGCCTTATAGGGTTCGTTGGTACTATATCCAAAATTTTAGACTTCATTCAATCACCTTGAACCATTCTCATTGAATACCCTTTAGGTGAGAATTTAGGGAAGTCTTCCTAGTGGTTGAATACCACTAAATAATATGAGAGAGGTTTCCAAGGTGACAGTGGCAACCAATCTCTTGTTTCTCTATGTTTTGGTTTCTGCCTAGTGGGCCTCAGATTAGGCTTGCTAGATTTTGTAGCAACATTCCTCTTTGAAACAATTTTCTCTATGTGCTCAATTATGTTGACACGTTTCTCTATGTTCTGGTTTCTGCCTAGTGGGCCTTGGATTAGGCTTGCTAGATTTTGTAGCAACATTCCTCTTTGAAACAATTTTCTCTATGTGCTCAATTATGTGGACACACTAAATTTGAGGAACCTATTTGAGCCTACACAATGCCTTTCACACTCAAATGTTTCTTTTCCTTCTGTATGCACCATTGCGATTGCTACTTATATGGTTCATTTTTAAAATCCTCATTTCGAATGGTATTTTTTGATACTGATTGCCATGGAAAGTACCAGCTTGATCATATTTATCTTCTCCATTTGAACATGCTTTTTTGCTTGTCGTTTGAACTATCATTTGTATACTTTGTCCTTCATACACGTTCCTATAGACACATTTGCAACCTATGTCAATTTTCCCTTTTGGTAAGAGTGCACACACATGTAAAAACACAAAAGATGAATTTCACGATCTAAGTTTAGTTAGTATATATATTACAAGATTTGTTGCAATTTGGTTGTTGAGGATATGGATATACCTTCAATGAATAGATTTCCCCAAACTAGTCAAATGTTGTCTTATAATTGTCCATCTTATCTTATCTTAACAATACTGTCTATTTAAAAAAAATAGGAGGTCCATCTAAAACAGCCATTGCCTATCATAACATCTATTTTGTCAAAATCACATAGGACTAACACCCAGCCATGTTTGCCTATTCAAGCACTACGTGCCATGTTTTAGTTCTAGGTTACATTGTGGTGCATACTTGGATCTTATCATTGCATTCTAGCTCAACACGATGTATAGTAGTTTAAATTGTTGTATGCATTTGTTTTTGTTTTATTTTGTATTTCCGCTTTTACATTGAATTCATCTACTGGATGCTTGCAAGCTTCTTTTTCTTTTGTTTAGTCTCATATTCTAGTCAAGATCTATTTTATCTGGTAGGATAATTGATTGATATTAAATATTAGGAGGAAACGCTGGGAAGAATCTATGTTCCGTCCATGAGGTGTATAAATGAGATTATAGGCACAACCACTGAGGAAATTGTAGCGAAAGCAAGGAAGAGTCTGTCTTAAAATGATTCACCAGGTAAATTTAATTTTCATGCATAGTTTCTTAAATAATATTTCTACCAAAGTGCCAAAAATGGAAAAATATTATGTTTAATTCCAAGTGCAACTCGAAGTTTGTTAAATTCTTAAATTTTTAAAAGATGTTTGCTTTCATTTGAAACAAAGTTTTTAGACATTTTTCTTATGAAGTAATCATCGTCCAAACATTTATATTATATCAACCTAGACTAGTCACTTAGGTAGTATCATATCTTCTAGGTTTTAGTTGCCACATCAAAGTTATGTTTTACTACTAGGCTAGTGTTTTACAACCATGTACCGACAGTCCAATTGTTTAGCTAAGTTCAGAAGATTAATTGATTTTGTGAGAGATGCATTTGGATTGCCCCACTTCCTTTTCTGTTTTTTTAAATATATTATCCACTATAAAGATGCGATGGAAAAGGGAGGAATTTCAAATGGAAGTAACCATTTGTATACACGGCTTCTAGTTAGATTTATATTCCTCAAATTGATACATAGCTAAATGCCATAGTTGTTGTACATACTAGATGGAAGTAATCTACTGCAATATCGACATAGGATATATCTTTTATTTTATATATATATTTTTATTTTAATGCAACTTATATTGGTCCAAATCAATACCACGATAACAACTAATAAACATGAGAGTTGGATGAATATTGTCTTTCCATGAAAGTTAGGAAGGTTAACATATTTTTATTTTGCCCAACATGTGCAAGCCTACACCCTTATTGAATACATCAATTTGATCTTTGACATGGATTGCCAAATCCCTTTTCAATTCTCTAAATTCCCTCAATTAGAAATAGGAATCATGTCCTTGAAAATTTGTTGTACACAAATTATTATGAAGGAAAGCAATAGCATAGAATCATATCATATGCCGTAATTACTTGCAAAAAACTTGATCATCTAAGCAAAATACGACACACTTATTAGTCACATTGAGAAATTTTGGTCGCTTCTAGAATTTGAAGAATTTTGTTTTTTCTCAAGATTGACATTCCTACATAGTAATTTTGGATGCTTAAAATAGTAATCAAGTGTAGGATTAGGATTATGAGTTTCCTTTTAAATAGTTTTTTTCCTTATTTATGAATTTTTGTATAGCTTAGTGTTAAAGAAATTTCTCTTGGAATGCATCATTTCTATTCATATTTTTAAAATAGTTAATAGGTTTCTTTTTAAGTAAATATTTTCCTCATTTGTATGAATTTTTGTACACATGTTGGTCCAATGTTAAATAAATTTCTTTAGGTATGTGTTACCCCTTGAAAGTGCATAGTTCATTTCACATTTTCATGGGCCTTTCTTCTCTCAATGGCAAAATTAATCTTTAGTGTTCAATGGTAGTCACAAGTTGCAAGAAGATAATTGAGAGGTATTGATGGAGAATTTTTTTGGAGACATTTCATCATGAGGTTCCAATTGGGTGCATTTGGTATTGATTTGGAGGCATAATTACATGGATTACTATAACTTTTGATGCATCATCGATTAGGATCGTTACTCCTACGTTAAATCTGTGAAAATTCCTTGAAATGCAACAAATAGAATTAATTCTGCTAACTGATTATTCAATTTATTAATTTTCTGATTAGTATCGAATTAATCACACTGCAATTTCTTCACAAAATAAAATAAACGTTGCAGAAATAAAAAATGTTGGAAACTGAGTAACGCTAGCACACACACAAAAGTTATGACACCGTTTTTTTTGGAAAAATATCCCTGAAAAAACCCAATGTGGGAAAACCAGTGTAACAGTGAGGGTTTTTATTATTATGCAGGAACATAATTTATGAGTACAATAAAATGTCGCCAAATTGGCGATTATACCTAAGAGAAATACTGGAAAAGAATATAATGAAGGATTTTACCCTCTCCCAACAATCCCGACCCCTGACTGCCTCTGAAAAGCAAGCCGTCCAACTTGCTCTGCGCAAGCTCTGCGTCACTTCTACGCAAACCCTCTCACGCTCAATCTGAAGCTCCTACAAATCAAGTCGTCATGCCTACTACTAACTGAGAAACTGTCTCTCCCACACTCTAGAAAAACTTCCAAGCCTTTGGAACTTAAAATGACCTTCCCTTTAGCCCAATCAAACTTCTCTGTGGAAGCAACTATGTTGTCCTTGCGCTGCTTCTTGGAGAATAATTTTGGCCTTTTCTTTTTGACTCTCTGGAAAACACTGTTACCGATGAAATAGGTAACCACATTGTTACTTACTTTTTTTGGTAGCATAAAAAACACCCGATTTTGAAAAGTGGTGATGCAGAATCACCTTTTTTTTTTAAGCACATTTTTGACACTCTAATATTTTTATTTATGAAGTATGAATATTTGTTTTAAAATGTTAGTGATTTTCATGCTAATTTTGAAACGTATTGATGCAACATCAATTTTTTTTTTTTTTTTAGAGCGGTGATTTTCATGCTAATTTTGAAACGTATTGATGCAGCATCAAACTTTTTTTTGAGTGGTGATTTTCATGTTGGCAATAAAACACAAAACTTATATATATATATATATATATATATATATATATATATAACCAATAAAAATGTAAAAAAAAACAAAATTAACTCGTAAAATATATATATATATATATATATATATTAAAAAATTATATCAAAAGAAATGACAAAATTTGAAAAAAAAAAACATAATTTAAAGAAAAAAAAAAACAAAAATTAACCAAAAAAAAATAAAAATAAAACATCAAAAACATTTTTTTTCTAAGTTATTAAAAAAACCATATGATTAAAAAAAAAAAGAAAAAAAAAATTTAAATTACAAAATTAAAATTTAGATAAAAAAAATAAAATACAAAAAAGAAAAAATCAAATTAAAAAAATAATAATAATAAGAAAACAAAAATACAAATTTTAAAACTAACAAAAAAAAATAAAAATAAAAAAATAAAAAATTGAAAATTGAAAAATTAAATTAAAATAAAAAAAAACTATCATTAAAAAACAAAAAAAATGAAAAAAACCACGTACAAATAATTAAAAAACAAATATCTATAGACTTTCTGTTTTTTTTAAATGAAACAATTTATAAATTTTAAAAATGAAAAACTAAAAAACTAAAAGATTAAAAAAAATAATAATAAATTAAATTAAAATTTAATAAATTTAGTAAATAAATTTTAAATTAAAAAAAAATTAATCTAAAAAAAAAATTAAATTAAATTAAATTTAAAATAAAAAATTTGAATTAAAAAAAAAAATAATTTTAAATTTTTTGAATTTAAAAAAAAAATTAAAAAAAAAATTCAAACTAAAAAAAAAAACAAAAATAATTTTTTGATCGTGGTGGCGCCGCCAATCGGCCTCCCGCCTAAGTGGCGGCGGAGGCTAGCCTCCGCCGCTACTTGGGCGGGAGGCTGATTCTGGGAATCGCCCTCCCGCCGCGGGAGGCCGGTTCCGGGAATCGCCCTCCCGCCGCGGGAGTCCGGTTCCGGGAATCGCCCTGAGGCCGATTCTGGGAATCGCTCTCCCGCGACGAGAGGCCGATTCTGGAAATCACCCTCCCGCCGCGGGTGGTCGATTCCGAGAATTGCCTCTCATGTGAGAGGGCGATCTCCGGGGAACCGCCCCCTTCGCTGCGGAGGGCCGATTCCGGAATCACCCTCCCACCATGGGAGGGTGATTCCCGGAATCGGCCCTCCCGCGGCGAGAGGGCGATTCCCGGAATCGCCCTTGCGTCGCGAGAGGACGATTCTCAGAATCGGCGTCGCGAGAGGACGATTCTCAGAATCGGCGTCGCGGGAGGGCGATTCCCGGAATCGGCCTCTCGCCACGGGAGGCCGATTCTCGTAATCGACCTCCCACCCAGCGGCCGGCCTCCGCTGTCACCTGGGCAGGAGGTCGATTGGCGGTGCCACCACGATCAAAAAATTCTTTTTGTTTTATTTTATTTTTTTAATTTTTTTAATTTTTAATATTTATTTATTTATTTTTTAATTCAAAAAATTTAATTTAATTTAATTTAATTTTTTAAAAAAATTTTTAATTTTTTTTTTAAATTTAATTTTTATATTTGAAATTTAATTTGTTTTAATTTGTTTTGCTTTTTTGTTTTTGTTTTTGTTTTTTTTTTTTTTTTTTTTTAATTTTATTTATTTTTTTGTTTTTATTTATTATTATTATTATTATTATTATTTTACCTTTTTTTAATATCTAAAGTTTGTATTTTTTTTTTTTTAATTTGATTGATTGATTGATTTATTTATTATTATTATTATTATTTTTTTTTTATGTTAAGTTTTTTCATTTAATTTTTTAAAATTTAGTAAATTTTGTATTTTTTTTTAATTTATTTGAATTTAATATTTTTTTAATTTTTAATTTTTTTATTATTATTTTTTTAATTACATAAAATTTTTATATATTTTTTTATTTCAATTAAAATTGTGTATTTAAAATTATATATATATATATCTATATATATTAAACTTAGTATTTTCAAATTAATTTGTTTTTTATTTAATATTTTTTTAATTTTTTAATTTTAATTGATTTTTAAAGTTTTTTAACTTTTTATTTTAATAATATTTATTTATTAATTTTTATTTTTTTAAATTTATTTTTTTATTTCAAAATTTATTTGTTTATTCATTTATTTATTAAAATTTAATATTTTTTTTTTTAAATTTAAGTTCTTATTTTAATATTAACATTTTTTTTAAATTTAATAAAATCTAATATATATATTTTTAATTTAAGTTTATATATATATATAAATATATATATATATATATATATATATATATATTATTTTTTATAATTTGAATTTAATTTATTTTTAAAATCTATTTGTTTTTTTAATATATATTTTTTTAAATTTAATATTTTTATTGTATTTATTTTTCATTTTTTATTTTTAATTAATTTTTCATTTAATTTCAATAACGTCTTTTTTTAAATTATTATTTTAAAGTTTTAAATTTATTAAAATTTAATATATTTCTTTAAATTTAATTTTTTATTTTAAAATTTATTTATTTATTTAATTTTATTTTTTAAAATTTAATAAACATTTTTTTTTTTAAATTTAATTTCTATAATTTATTTTTTATAATTTCTTTCTTTTTTTTAACTTGTTTTTCTTTTTATTTAATATTTTTATTTTGTTTTTATTTCTATATATTTTGAAATTTTAATCTTTAATTTTTATTTTTTTATTTTTTTTATTTTTTTTCCCTTATATTTTAGGTTTTTTTTAATGTTTGAATTAAAATTTTTATTTAGTTTTTATTTTTAATTTTTATTCCTATATGTTTTTAAATTTTAACCTTTAAAATGTTTTTATTTTTTAAATTTATTTTATTTCTTAAATTTTAGGTTTTTTTTTAATGTTTGAATTTTAAAAATAAAAAAATGTTATTTCTATTTTTAAAAATGTCAAAAATATGACACAATTTTATTTTTGTTATTCCAGCATCAACTGGTTTTGTTTTGAGGGTGTTTTTTCGATCATTTTTTCAAGAAACAATTTTGTTTTTAGCATAATCTTATAAAATGTTGAAATTTGACCTTCAAAAAAACCAAGTGTGTTCTGGGATACACCCTTTTTTTTGTTTTTGGGGTGTTTTTTCATGTTTTTTGAGTCTTTTTGGGCTAGAGTTCCCGTTTTGAGGTCAGGTTACCTATTTCATTGGTAACAGTGTTGGAACTGGAAGCTTCTCCACAATACTGCTATGTTGCACCTTTGCCACCTGCTATTCACCCAATGGCTCGATCTCCACTGCTAAATCATTTCTACTACTGGGAATTCGAATTTCTTAGGCAACTAAGTATCTACACTATTGTGTTCTCCATCTACCCATCGACCTTTTCTTATAATCTCCAGTTGGGACTCCAACGACCACGATTAAAACTTAATCGTGGTTGAGATCATCTCCAAGTTGATCCATGTGAGTTTCTAGAGAATTCTCACCTTTCTCAATTAATTACTATTAATTAACCATTTTTCCTAAGTTAGACGTAGGAAATTTTAATTGTCCTCAATTAATTTAATTGAGGCATCTTTGGGTGGAATTTCCAGAAACGATTTATGGGTTTTGGAGAAATCCTGTGTTTTAGCCTCTCCACAAAGTTCTGAGTCTAGACACAAAAAATAACACTCCCTCTTAGTGAGGAAGGTGTTCTCTCCAACTAGTGTTGCACAATGGTCACAACACTCTGTCTCTACAACATCCTCCAACCACATTGCTGATGTCTGACAACTTGATTGTCTACCACTGTCCACAAACTACTGCGCTAAGTTCGATTCATCTGCCACTGACTGTAGCTGAACCAAACTGCTGCATCTGCGCTACTACTGACACTACACTGTACATCGTGTACTATTGCTAACTCTGCATCTGCACTGCAACTAACACTCCGTCTCAACTGTTGTTACTACTACTGCAACTATTGCAACTGAGAAGCATCAAAAATACTGAATCAACTGTGTCTTTGTGCTGCAACTTTCTCTTGAGCATATGGCTGCTACTAGCCTTTGCACGATCCACTAAGAAATCTGCGCTTCTGTTGACTCTGCTATTGAGCCTCCTTCTCTACTGTCAACACTGCTTTGCACTCCTTAGCATCTGACAGCAACTAGTCTACAACTATCACTCTAGAATTTGACTGAAACTATTGAAATTGATCCTACTACTATTGAATACTGTGGGCCCCAATAGCAAGGTATTAATCCATGAGAAAACCCCATCCTATTCAAACACCATTCGATGCTCACCTCACTGGACCTTGCCCAAATCTCTGTGTAACTATGGGACTAAAGCTCCTTATCACCCCACCTCACTCTTGGAGGTATAACTGAAAACATGGAAAAATCTTCCTCCAACCTAGAAGACAACTTGTCTATCTCTGCGGATGCTGCCACCTGATCCTGATTCTTCTGCTTGTCCTTCTTCCTTTGAGGACACTGAGTACTGTTGTGGCCAAACTCACCACACCTGAAGCACTTGATCTTAGATAGATCATTCCTTTTCTTCTTTTCCACCTGCAAGCCTTGTCCCTAACTGGGACATTTTGCTTTCCCCTTTGATGGAAGGGCCACATTATCTTCCTCTTTCTCACCTTTCGATCCCTTGTTGTTACCGTTGATTTTTGGATAGCATTATATGTGCTCTGGCTCTGAAATTTTGTGGAGGGGCTAGAACACATGAGATCTCCAATACCCAAAATCGTTTGGATAAATTCCACTCGGAGTGAAATTTATTCAAATAATTGATTATTTTTAATGGAGCCTAAGTTAAAAATTAGGGAATTAAAATAATTAAAGTTAATTAATTTAAATGTGGGTGATAAGCTTCTAAGTGACGAGGATCGAGTCTGTTTTAATCCTACCTGTTGATTAAAGATTAGATCACGACCATTGATTTCTCAACATGAAAAGTATAAAGGAAGGCTTGAGGGTCAGTTGGAGAACACACACACGAAGAGTAGCACTTGAGCAAAGTCGAAATTCTGGGGCATGGTTTGCTGAGAATTTCAGAGTGAGCTTGCAGTGCAGAGAGGGGCAGTTTGGCAATAGGATTTTAGTCCAAGTTTGAGAATACAATTGTAGAGAGGTAGAGCAGCACTCAGAGAGACAACGCAACACTTGAGAGGGTGACACAGAGCTAGAAGGGTGATGCAGAGCTTTAGAGGGTGACGCAGTCACTGAAGATATAGCATTGGGGTTTCTATGAGGCAGGTCGTTATAAATTTAGTAGATCGATTTATGAGCCGGGAAGGCTCACAAGGAGGGTGACACAGCTCCTAGAGGAGGTGACGCAGTCTCGGTGTAGAGCTTGCTGCAACGATCGTGAATCCCAACTTCACCAAATAATTGTATATGTGGGCGTACCATGCTCTTGGGGCTTGCTTCAAGCCATACAAGCCTTATTCAATCTACAAACATGGGTCCTGCGATCCTCTACTTCAAATCCCCGTGGTTGTTCAACATATATTTCTTATAGTAGCATGCCATGGAGAAATGCATTCTTTACATCCATTTGATGAAGGGTCCGTCCTTGATTTGCAGCAAGGGAAACTATCGAGCGAATGGTTGTATATCGAGCCACAGGTGCAAATATATCATCATAATCCTCTCCCTCCTTCTGAGAGAATCCTCGAGCAACGAACCTAGCCTTGTGTTTTTCAATACTTCCATCAATTCCATGCTTAATATTATATATCCACTTCGAAGTTACCACGGATTTCCCCTTCGGTCTTGGCACAACATCCCATACATCATTCTTCATAATAGATTCATATTCTTCGGCCATAACATATTTATAGACTTGTCCTTTTATGGATTTTTAAATGTGGAAGGTTTGGCTTGAATCATGGCGCTCATGGCTGCAAGGTATCCATGGTAATTGCATGGATTCTTCCTTTCTCTAAAAAATCTTTGAGCGGTCACATGTCTATTAGCCTCCTGAAGCGTGCCTCGAAGCCAAAGTGGTCTCTTCCTAGTAGGAGGAATACTAGGAGGAGAATTTAAGGGATCCATGGGATTCATGGGATCATCAATAATATCGTTCTCAGATTCGGGCACAGATTGGCCATCCAAGATATCCATTTCATCATTCTTCTTGGGAGGAGGAAGCGAAGGAAGGTCTTGGGATTTTCCAAGTGCGATATCTTCATCGAATGTGACATCCCTGCTAATTTCAACCTTCTTTTGACCAAGAATATATATTATAAATGCTTTAGAATTTTCACAATACCCAACAAACATACCTTTTCTTCCTGTAGCTTCCAGCTTGTTCCTCTTCTCTTTCGGCACATGAAAGTATACGGGGCAGCCAAAGATACAGAGATGACTCACATCGGGATTGACACCTGTGAATGCTTCTTGGGGTGTTTTTTTGTCTAATGCTTGATGAGGCACCCTGTTTTGAACATATACGACATCATTTGTTGCTTCTCCCCAAAGAAACTTTGGTACCTTTTGATCATGGAGCATGGAACGAGCGACTTCTACAATGGACCTGTTCTTCCTATCGGCCACTCCATTTTGTTCGGGAGTATAAGGTGTAGTTGTTTCTTTCTTGATGCCTTCCTTCTTGCAAAATCAATGAATTCATTTGAAGTGTACTCTCCACCATTGTCGAGCTTGAATATTTTAATTTTCTTCCTTGTTTGATTTTCGATCAAGGCTTTGAATTCCTTGAACTTTCAAATGCTTCATCCTTATGCTTCAGATAGTATATCCATGTATTTCTAGAAAAGTCATCAATGAAGGTGATATAATAGAAATGGTTGCCAAGAGAGTGTATGGGCACCAGACCACTCAAGGCGGAGTGAATGAGATGGAGGATGCCATTTGACTTGCTTTCACTAATGGGGAATGGTCCCCTTGTCATCTTTCCGCTGGCACATCCTGGACATACTCCATCATGTTGAGCTTGAACCTTTGGAATCCCAGAGACCAAGTTCTCCAATTTCGGAAGCGCATCATAATGGAGATGAGCTAACCTTCGGTGCCATAATTTTCTTAGATTATTTGTATTATGAACTAATGCCAATAATGTTCTTCCAGTGACCCTGTAGAGTCCTTCATATCTTGTTCCCAAAGTGGATGCATATTTCATATATGATCCAACGGGCCAAGTAAGAACTTTTCCCTTGATGAAGGCAACCCTCATCCCTTTGTCTTCCAAAGTAGAGATTGATACCAAATTTTTCTTCAACCCAAGCCACATACATTACATCATGTAATATAATAGATTCCCCAGAATTCAAATGAAATTTGATGGATCCAAAGCCTTTGACAGGATGAGTGGAGTTGTCTCCAAGAATAATTTTCAAATTTGAATCCCTCTCTACAAAGTTAGAGAGGACTTCCTTGTAACCATAGAAGTGATGAGTGGCCCCACTATCAACCAACCCACTATCCCAAGAATCCGAAGGAGATGAACTAGTAAGAGAAGAAATAAGAATATATTCAAATTGATTTGCAACATTACTTTCATACATGGAGAATTTTGACTTCTTTTGTGGACGACGGTCTTCTTCATGATCACTTGGAGCATCTCTCCTTCTTCTATCATTTCTTCCATCACGGTCCTTCCTTTGATCATATCTCCTCCTGCGATCATTAAATCAGTTGTAGTTGTTTCTAGTATTATAACGCGGTCCATTATTCTTATTGAGGCAATCTCGAGCATAATGACCCTTCTTGTGACAATTGTAGCATTCAATATGAAAGTATTCTTTCCTTTTATTTTGATTTCGAGGAGGAGGCTTTCTTGAATTGGATGAACCTCCTTTCCCTTTCTTCTTCTTCTTATCATGAGCAATGAATGCAACGGGTTCTCCTTCTTCATTTTAGAGGTTGGATAGTTGATATTGCTGTGTGGAGCTTATGTACATATTTTTACAGTGAAATCAAAGACATGTTGCAGGTATAATTTTGGGACTCCAGTGGCACGTTTATTAGCATTGTTGTTTCTCATTATCACCATCAAATTGAATGTTTATGCTTTCTTGCCATCACATGTATGCTTCTATATGATGATGTTATGAGTCTATAAGCATAATTCTTACTTTTGTGCTTTGTTTTATAAGATTTTCATAAATTTGTTCTACTTCCTCTGATGAATGAACTCATGTTATATGCTCATTCTAATTCTCTCTTTTTCAAACCCTATACCACAATGACAATTTAAGTGTGTTTCTAAGTATACCTACCTGGCCTCATTTTCATCTCTGCAGCTGTTCATTTGAAATCTGAGCTTGAAACCTAGACCTAGTTCCTAGACTGACACTTCCTATTGTTGAGAGTTGGGAGGGGAAATGATTTAATACAAATTCTCTTCTTGATAATCACTTGTGAACTTATTTCTTTTACTTAGATCTTCTCTTTATTAGCTTATTGTATCTTTCATCAAGTCAATTATCAAAACACAAGAGACACAAAGTTTAGGATGTTCAAGCCAGGGCCAAAACCTCTCCCTCTTGGAGAGGAAAACCCACACGTAATTCTTCTTATAGACTTTCAGTTGAAAAGTACCATGACCATGACACAGACCCTTGACTCTTGTATGCCTCCAAGACCTTGTCACTGCTTCACTAGGCTTCTTATGCTGAACTTCTTTCTGCACTACTTTGCACCAAGACCAGGAAAGCTCAGTTCTTAGTGATCTTCCTTATGCTCTTCCTTGAACTATCGCCAACCTCCTTGAGATCCTTTCTCGTCCCTTCTTTATACACACTTGAGACACAACTTCAATGGCTCTTTGTTACTTGGAAACACTCCTTCACGTTGTGTATATTCTTTCAAAAATATCCAATCTATAGACTGAACTAGAGCATGCACACCTTACACTTCTTCTTATTCTCGCTGGCTTGTCTTCATTCTACACGTTGATCTTCACACTAAGTTATAGTCTTGTCTCTCCTTGCAATTATTTTCGGCCTTCCTAAAATGACTGTGGTGGATTTGATCCAAAACAGAGATCCGAGATAGCCTCCTTTTTCTTTGTTGTGTATGCTTCTTTCCTTGCTGAAGTGTCTTCTGAAATGCCATAGATCCGAGCTGTTCCAATTTTGAGATCTCAGAGATATTCTTCAATATTTGTGACCCAAACACAATTCTGTTCCATGTTGAGATGTCCTCCTCATTTTGCACTTAATAACAGATCTGCACTTCACACTTATCCGTGAACCTGATCCGAACTTATCCACAAAGGTAATATGAACTTGCCTCCTACAACTGAGCCCGAGAATCTCAGAGATGCACGAATTATCCTTTGTAATTTCTACGCAGTTTACTGGGGTATTTATAGTTGTTCGTTCCTGTAATTAGTCGACCTGTTAGTGAAATTTTGTGTCTATTTTGAGCCGACCTTTCAAGGGGTTTTCTGCAGCATCTTCAAGCCGACTTCTTCCAGCAATTTCTAGAGCATGATGATAAGGTCTTGAGGCATACTTTTTAACCTTTACAAGTGTAACAATCCTTAAAATACATGACTCTAAATTATACATTTATGACAAGATGACAAATCCCTAAAAGACATCAAGAAGAAGTTTTTGACATATAATAAAAACTCCTTGCTCATGAAACCCATGAAGCAAGCTTTACAAAAATACATTTTATTATCTTTGTCTTCTTCATTACGTAAATTCATAATTACATAGTCATTATGGAGACCGAACCTAGTTACACTTTCCAACACTCCCTCTTAACTAGGGAGGTATTCAGAATGGTGCATGGTTAGTTTCAATCTGAAGAATCTCATAAGAAGAATCGGATTGGTAATCGCATCTGTATAGAATCATATCAACCAACATTGTCCTAGTGCAATGCCTTGACTAACAACCCCATCTCTCAATGAGACAATGGGCTACAATGCTAGCGAGACACATGACTTATAGACACCATAGTCATTGTCTCTCCAAGGTACAGACTCCACCCAGGTGTTCCCAGTGTATGACCTTCTTAGACTATTGTTCTCTTGGGTAGCTAGCCCTCAAAGAATATCGGTCCTTGACTACTCTTATCTTGAATGCCCTATCACATTCTCAAAGAGTATCAAATGTCAGATGATTACCCAATCCTCCATTCTGTCTTCCCAAGTGAAGGCCAGAATGATGTGTCTATCCATTTACTCCACATAGCCTACAATGAGACTTACGACTGTTAGTCCTAATCCAGTGCACAACACATGTATTAGAGAATCATATTTGTCACTTCCTCTTAACTCATGAAGGACATACTTCAAGTTTCTTGCAAGCAAGAAACTTATCACCAAGCTCCCTCTCAACTAGGGACTTGCAGCAGCAATGGTGAGACACCCAACTGCTCATGAAGAATTCCTCCGCTCGATGTCATGGATTTCGATATTGAGGAATCTTCAACCTTTGGCTTCATAGGGCACAAATCATCCATCACTTTCTTCCACGAGTCATGTCAACTATCAGAAAGTGATTTATCAGACTTCCTTATCTGGTCTACTTTTATGCCATGTTGTTTTCTTTCGAACTATTTCCAAGGATCTTACATCCTTTCACATGATTGGAAACCTTGCATAAATTCATCCAGATAAACATATATGTATGAACTTTTAAATCAAAAGTTACTTGAGTGATGATCTTTCATCATGACATTTTCCTGTAAGAATCGACATCCTCTATTCAGATTGACACATCTCCTAAAGATGTGTCTTGTCAAGAGTCTTCTTCTTTACCAGACTTCTATCAGAGTCTACATATCCTCCTAGAAGATCTTCTAGTCACATCTTCTTGGCTTCTGGATGATAACTGCCTCTTGACCTGGATGCACTTCATTATCTCTTCCTTTCTACACATCTTCATTCCCAGGAAATTCCAATTACTAGTTCCTTGTTTATCTACAACTACCTCATATTCCATATGAGGATATATTAAGTTGATTTCATCTGTTAATGACAACCTGTGTAATGGAAGAGATCCTCTTTTCTCTGATCATACTTCTAAAGGTAGAAGTCTATTACCTGCAACCATATGACATGACTTCACAACATCCAGTGTCAACATATAAATATATATACCTCATACCTTTTTCCTTTGATTCATCCTGTAGCACTTTTACTAGAATGAAGAACTTCATTCCCTTAACCTTCTTCATCAATATGTCATCACATCCTAATCCCATAATTCTGTATCATAGAATTCTTGATGAAACCTTTCTGCTTTCTTTCTAACCAGTGAATCCATAGAGAATTTTATTAGAGAGTGTCAGCACATGTTTCCATTATGACCCTTGATCTTGATGACTGCCTTCCATCAGTATTGTTATCAGTGAGGTTTTCTAGGAGTTGTTTCACCAAGAGCTCTTGCCATGCTTCTATGATGAAGCTATTAATATACATTGCATCCTATCATACTATTTAACAACCAACAGAAATCACTTAAAGAAGAAGATGATCTCAATCATAATAGAGATCTCTCACTTCTTCTTTCTTAGATTTCTTTATATCAGGTTCTTCCCTTATATCTGTGACATGGGCTTCTTCCTTTTTCCTCTTGTCCTTTCTAGATTTAGGACAATCTCTTTTATAATGCCCAAGTTCATTACATCCAAAGCATCGTACTTTGTCCATATTTCTTCTTTTATTCTAAGGACCAAATTTTCTGAATCTTCCTTTCTTCTTGGATATGGCTGCAAAGACTTGATTCCCTTTACTTGTTCATGTATCAACTTTGGCTTTCAATCTTGTTTACTCTATTTTGCATAGAGACCATTGATCGTGGAATGGTGTTGCTTCCTTCTTCCCATATAAGCTTCAAGTAAAGTTTCCCCATTCTTCTGGTAGAGCATTCAGCACCACGATAATCATCTCAGTATGAGACATTACTTCTCCCAATTCTTGATGTTGATCTTTTATTTCAGAAATCCTCATAAGGTATGAAGTGATTCCTTGTTCTCTTGACAATTTCATTTTATATAGTTCTTGTCTCAGAGAGATTGCTTCTCCTGCAGTACTCACAGAGAATAGCTCCACAAGTTTCTCATATATTTCTTTTCCAGATTTTAGTTTTGACACATAGGGTATGAGTGAGTCCTTAATGGATTCTATGAGAATCCTTTGAGATTTGATTTCTCCTTTCATGTACTTGGCATGAGCTGGAGAATCTTCTTTTGATGGTTAAATTGTAGATCCTTCGATGTAGTCCATAACTTCGTCTTCAATTAGATTCAAATCTATCCTCTTCTTCCATGCACTAAAGTTTGATGACCCAACCAATTTGTTGCTTTCTTTGCAATAAGTCATCTTGACAGATTTAAATAAGGTCATAGATACTTACTTGAGTAGAGTGACTTGCAACTTCCTTGATGATGATGAAGATGAAGTCAGGAGCTTCTTCTTAGATTGAATTCTCCAATGTAGGTGTTCTCGGATGTCTTCAAAAGATGACCTTCCTTCCGACAATGTTTTTAATATAAATCTTTGATGGCAAAGATTGTTTTCCTGATGAGTGAATCCTTGAGAATCTTCCTTGCAAACTGAATTGATATTTCAATGTAGACTTTGATTCTTACTTCTTTGAGTGTCTCTTTGTCAAGTAGCCCTCGTCTTCAACACCTTAGCTCTGATACCATGTTGAGAATTGGGAGGGGCAATGATTAATACAAATTCTCTTCGTGATAATCACTTGCGAATTTATTTCTCTTACTTAGATCTTCTCTTTATTAGCTTATTGTATCTTTCATCAAGTCAATTATCAAAACACAAGAGACACAAAGTTTAGGCTGTTCAAGCCAGGGCCAAAACCTCTCCCTCTTGGAGAGGAAAACCCACAAGTAATTATTCTTATAGACTTTCAGTTGACAAGTACCATGAACATGACACAGACCCTTGACTCGTGTATGCCTCCAAGACATTGTCACTGCTTCACTAAGCTTCTTATGATGAACTTCTTTCTGCACTACTTTGCACCAGGACTAGGAATCTCGGTTCCTAGTGATCTTCCTTATGCTCTTCCTTGAATTATTGTCGGCCTCCTTGAGATCCTTTCTCAGCCCTTCTTTATACACACTTGAGACACAACTTCTATGGATCTTTTTTACTGTGGAAACACTCCTTCACGCTGTGTATATTATTTCGAAAATATCCAATCTATAGACTAACCTAGAGCATGTACACCTTGCACTTCTTCTTATTCTCGTTAGCTTGTCTTCATTTTACACATTGATCTTCATACTAAGTTATAGTTCTGTCTCTTCTTGCAATTATCCTCGGCCTTCTTGAAATGACAGTGGTGCATTTGATCCAAAACTGAGATCTGGGATAGCCTCCTTTTTCTTCGTTGTGTATGCTTCTTTCCTTATTGAAGTGTCTTTTGAAATGCCATAGATCTGAGCTGTTCCAATTTCGAGATCTCAGAGATATTCTTCAATCTTTGTGACCAAAACACAGTGTTATTCCACAGTGAGATGTCCTCCTTATTTCACACTTAATAACAGATCTACACTTCGCACTTATCCTAGAACCTGATCCGAACTTATCCACAGAGGTAATCCAAACTTGCCTTCTGCAATTGAGCCCGAGAATCTCAAAGATGCACGAATTATCCTCTGTAATTTCTGCACAGTTTACTGAGGTGTTTATAGTTGTTCGTCCTTGTAATTAGCCGACCTGTTAGTGAACTGTTGTGTCTATTTTGAGCCGACCTTTCAAGGGGCATTCTGCAGCATCTTCAAGCCGACTTCTTCCAGCGATTTCTAGAGCATGATGACAAGGTCTTGAGGCATACTTTTTGACCTTTACAAGTGTAACAACCCTTCAAATACATGACTCTAAATTATACATTTATGACAATATTACAAATCCCTAAAAGAAATCAAGAAGAGGTCTTTGACCTATAATAAAAACTCCTTGCTCATGAAACCCATGATGCAAGCTTTACAAATATACATTTTATTATCTTTGTCTTCTTCATTACATAAATTCATAATTACATAGTCATTATGAAGACCGAACCTAGTTACACTTTCCAACACCTATCCAACAAAATTCAAAACAAAACCCTATTCAAAATCACTAATCCTATATCTAGCCTAAGATCTTTTCCTTTCCAGTCACCTCATTGACTCTGAAATTGACATTGAGAGAGCCATCTCTGGTTTTGTAGGGTTAGCTACCAAATCTAAAGATTGGTTTGAGGTTACCTCCTTCAGTCTCCTTTCTCAACCTTGGGAAACAGAGGGAGTGATAACATTTTTGGCATCATTGCCGGTGAGCAAAGGTTAAATCTTTCTCGGGAAAGGACGACAAATATTAGCTCTGATTGTTGATGGTGAACAATGGTCAGGCACAAGAAGGCTGTGAATCTTTCACCTGGCGACTCCAGTGTCGAAGAATCCAAAAGTTCAGAGTTTTCATGGTGACTCCACTGTTCAAAAATCGGTAGCTTGAAGAACTGCTTGGTGACTTAACTGATTTCAAGATGGATTCAACTGCTAGAAGGTATGCTCCTTTGGATACATCTCATATCTCTAGTTTTCTAAACCCGATGCCTCGTGTTGATTGGTTAACCTATCTGCCTGAATTTAATGATCAAGAAGGAGAAGATGTTGCGCTTCATTTACTTAAGTTTCATATGCACATACATAGGCTAGGGGTTGAAATTCCTGAAGACTGTTTGATGAAGATATTTATGGCAACCTTAGAAGAAAGAGCAAGGTTTTAGTATGAGAAGTTTCCATCTGCTAGTCTATGTTCTCTTAAAGATTTCTACGCAACATTTTCTAACAATTACAAACAAACTTATCCTTCTATAATGTTGATAGAAAGTTTTTGTGGAAAGTTTGATGACCTTTTTCAGTGTATGGGAATTAACATCTATGATCAGGATTTAATGTCTTATGAGATTGAAGAAGCCTGGTTTGATTTATTTTCTCATCAGGAGGAAATAGAAGAGGTTTGTTGCCATGACATTCAGGTGGATTCTCAACAGACAACAATTTCTGCAGCTGGAAATGAAACTGATCAGATTGTCAAGGATCAAGGAGAGAACAATGAAAGGGAAGAGTTTGTTCTAAAGCATCTTACAAAAATAGCTTGTATTCATGATAATTTCCAGCAAACAATGTCTTCTTTGACTAAAGATAATATTACTTAGCAATCAATTGGTGAAGATCGCGATCATTCCCTTGAAATATAAAAAGATATTCAAAAGTGTTTAGGAGACCAAGACATTGATGAGGAGTGTCATTCACATTCTTCTTCAAACATTTCATTTCTTGAATTTTTGTTTCAGGAGGAAACTTGTTCATCTATATGTTCAAAATTTTTTGAAGACCAAGAGCAAAGTCTTGCTGAAATTCATCATGAAGAGCAGCCCGTTGCAATAGAAGGATATTTCTTGATTCGTCCAAATCAACAAGAGCTAATTTTTCATGATTTTCAGGATCCTGTGGGAAATTTGTTACAACCATTAATGAACGTGGATGTTGCAACATTCATTAATGAAGGTGATTAGTTTCAGCACATAGAAAAACCAACAATTTGGAAGGAGGTTTGTTTTCCTGTTTTAAGTCATCCAGAAAAGCTTATGTTGCATTTTCTTCATGATCCTTTGGCCAGTTTGTTGCAGCCATCTGGGAAGATGAATCTTTTTGTATTTATGAATCATGAGCACATGTTCAGTGGACACTTGGAGCTACCTAGCTTTTGTTTTTTTTGTCTGCTCAAGAAAAGTGTGAGCAAGATTAGAGTAAGTAGCCATTTGTTGGATTGGTTACACTGGAGGGATCATATCACATGCTTCTATATATATATTCAGTAGGTGAGCGATTATCATCAGGATTTGATGCCCGAGGCGAAGGCCCTGAGATCCCAATGCTCTGCTGCCATAAGTAAGTTCAGCCAATATTCAAGTTTTTGATTCAAAGTTAGTTTTTGAGTCAAAGTCAGTTTTTGTTTCAGTTAGTCATTTGAGTGTCTAGTGTTTTATTTTTGACTCCATTGCCCAATGGATGAGGCTATCTGGTCTACGATGTTCTTGAAACCTCCTAAAGGAGCTTCCATCCCCAACTGGAGCCAATGTTAGTGTCTGTCAGTCACCAGTTATCAAATGTACTCTTTCAAGGTTAATTGATACGGTCCCAGGTCAAATTTTATAGCTTCAAATAAGTTTTCAAATAAAATTTGATTATTAGTTGTTCTCTAGGTCAGTGCTACTCCCTCCACGTGTTCATTTTATCATCAATTATTATGGTCATGTCTTCATTCAAGTGTCTTAGGCCATGAAAAATTTAACTTGTCATCATATAAGTTATGATTTAGGTTTTCACTTAATTGGTCATCATAAGTCATGTAGGGAGTCATGCCATCACCTTAGTCACCATCACGGGAGTTAGTAATGAGGGAAAAATCGTTCAAAAATATTCCCAAGGTACATTTACCCTTCATGGAGATGTAACCTTGCCAAATAAAGTTATAAAGTTGCAGTACACTACCTTATCACATCATTTCTCAAAAAAGACATGTGATGTCATACCATCTTCAAAAGCAAAAGTCGACTTCCAAACTATAAAAAGACCATCTAAAGCATTCATACACATTATTCCATCTTCCTAGAGCGCTCATCTTCCATTGAGCCTCATCTCAACCTTCAAAGCCTTCATCTTTCCATCATCAAGCCCTAACTATGCTATCACGCTGTGTTTCTGCCTAAGCGCATTGCGTTTTTGGTTTTAGGAGGCTAAAAGAGAAACAAAAAGGTTAAACATCATTCTACACGTTCAAGGCACTTTCAACAAGTAAGTATAGCTTCTCATCAGCTCTCATACAATCATTTCCTTCTGGAAATGGTGAAATCCCTCTCTTAGGGTTTTCACTGCGTTTTGGGCTTTCTTTGGTGCTTGGTTTGTTTCAGTGAGAGAAATCGTAGTTTTTCTACCCTATCACCTTCCTACACAGCCCATACACCTCCCCAAACCATTTCCCACATTCATATCCCTTATTTCTTTCATTTTCCCCTAAAACCCTAGCCCATGTTGCATTTTTGCAGAGATTCTGGTTTAGGATTGTGTTTTAGCCTTTTTCCCCTCTTTCCCTTATCCATTTCAAGGAATTCCACTTGCACTGTCTTCCTAAAACACTCCCCTAACTTTTTCAGATTTTTCCCTAACTCCTATCCCCTCCATTTCCCTCGCTAAACTTGCTGCCCCATTTTCCCATGTTTTACTAGATTCCACCCTTTCCTTCCTTCCCATCAAGCTATGGTTTCTGTCATACAAACAAACACCATGGACAATGAGAAGAAAAAGTACAACAAAGGAGGGCAAGTTTCCAGGTTTGAACCAACTTAGACCCATGGCATCATTTTTAGAGTTTTGTGATCATTTGTTAGGGTTTACATTGCACACAAGGATAATCCTACTTCAAATTTAGTTTATGAGGTAATGAAGATGAATTTGACAAACGTGATAGAGGTTTTTGTCAATAATAGACCAAAGAACAAAAACCTCCTTCATTTTATGCACATGTCTTATGATTTTAGAGAAATGCCCAAAATACAGTTGCTACATATCATTTTCTGCACTTTTGGATAGGTTGTCTTCAAGTCAATTTTTTAGGGGTTTGGAGCAGGGGTTTGCAGTGCTTGATGACTCCATTGTCTAGCAGACATCCTAAGCTTTCCAACCATACCATTTGCAGCCCAAAACACCTCTAGGAAGGCCTCCAAACAACCTCTCAAAGACCACACTACACTTCTGTTAAGAGCACGTTGTTTCTGCAATTTTTAGTGATCAAATTCAAACTTGGATTTTGAACAAATGGGAAAGTATTTTTGAAAACACGAGGACGTTTTTTTCATAACATACCAAAGAACAAAAACATATCTGAATTTTCAAAAAATGTTATGGTTAGAGAGATATTGATCCATCTTTTAGCACTATTTTTGTAGTTTTGTTTTGGAAAACTTTGGATTTTGGGAAATTTTGGCAATTTCACTTTTACAGAAGTGTAGCATGGCCACACTACTCTTTTTCTCAGAGGTTCCAATGGGGGTGAGCTTTGCATGGTTGGATTGCTTCTGATGAGTACATTCCAAATATGCTTTTGATTTTGCATGACACTTTCTAAATTTGAAGAAAAACTCAAAAAACACCTCAATTTTCATGCTTCTGCCACTGTTTTGAAGCCCACACTACGTTTCTGGAGTAGCCTTGGGAAAATGAAGTTTTGAGGGTCTTACAGGTGGTATTTTGCAATTTTCAAGGTTGGGTTGGATAGAGGACACCTAGGGCTACCTTCTCCAATCTCTAGATCAACAAAAAGATGCCTAAAAACCACCTCAAAATACCCTCCAAGTGCACGTTACACTTTTTTCAAAAACGGTATGCTTCTGCCAGGCATGCTACGTTTCTGTGTAGGAGGCTTTCTGGACAAGTGTCAGCCACAAATGGTCAAAGATTCGAGGTAAAAGCTGTCTCATGAGTTGTTTTATGGATAATGAAGTCTATTTGTGCTCCTCATTGTTGAGGGATCTTGTAATTACTCAAGGGGACAAAGACTCCTAGTTGTTAGCTAAATTAGGGGGGACTGTTTCTAACTTCCCTAAAAACTAGGAAATGACTCATAGGGTGCATTTATGAAGTGTTTTGCATTAAGTTTCGACCAATTGAGGTGGCATATTCTCTATTTTCTATATTTACTCCAACTCAAGTCATTTTAGAGGTTGGATAGTTGATATTGCAAAGTGGATCTTATGTACATCTTTTTACAGTGAAATCAAAAACATGTTGTAGCTATAATTTTGGGACTCCAGTGGTATGCTTATTGGCATTGTTTTTTCTTAGTATCAACATCAAATTGAATGTCTATGCTTTCTTGCCATCACATGTATGCTTCTATATGATGATCTTATGAGTCTATAAGCATAATTCTTACTTGTGTGCTCTGTTTTATAAGATTTTCATAAATTTGTTCTACTTCCTCTGATGAATGAACTCATGTTATATGCTCATTATGATTCTCTCCTTTTCAAACCCTACCACAATGACAATTTAAGTGTGTTTCTAAGTATACCAACCTAGCCTCATTTTCATCTCTGTGACTGTTCATTTGAAATCTGACCTTGAAACCTAGACCTAGTTCCTAGAGTGCCACTTCCTATCCAAAAAGATTCAAAACAAAATCCTAATCAAAATCACTGAGCTTATATCTAGCCTAAGATCTTTTCCTTTCCAGTCACCTCATTGACTGTGAAATTGATATTGAAAGAGCCCTCTCTAGTTTGGTAGGGCTAGCTACCAAATCTAAAGATTGGCGTGAGGTTACCTCTTTCAGTCTCCTTTCTCAGCCTTGGGAAACAGAGGGAGTGATAACAAAGTGAGTAGTCCAAAGTGGAATTTGACCTCAGTTGCATAATTTTAACAAGGAGGTTGTACAAATCCTTTCTTACAAGTATAAGTCTTCATCATCTACCTCACAAGTTTGAGGTAACTTTTATGTACACTTCTTCCTTCATCAACGAAGTCAATCTCTACATTCGCCTAATGTAGTTTTCAATAGAAATCATAAAGATAATAAACCTTTTAATAGAAGTGTTCCTAACAAGATTTCCCTTCATAGTTTTCTTTCCTCTTACTGAGGTGATCTTTTTTCTTTGTACTTCATGCCATCCAATCATACTTTGTCTTGAAAGTCACCACTAACTTGTTTATGGCATAGATCAAGACATACTTCAATCTTGTTGATTTTCCTACTCCCTCTGAGTCTAGTTCTCATTTCTTATCACAACTCTCTATTTCTAGGAGAATCGTCTTGTCATATATTTTCTTTGTTCTTCCACCTACTACCAAATATTTGGCAACCTGCATGATGTACCTGCAATTCTGATTAGGATGCCAATGAAGAAAAATCACAACGAATTCAAGGACAAGAGATTAACTACTAGTAAAATCAACAACAATAGTAATATTTAAATAAGAGAGATATCAAATACTTATCTTTAGAGAGGATATCAACTCCCTCTTTTTTTTTAGACTTCTTCCATCCATCTACAACTTTGTCAGCTTCATGATGTCATTTCTTTCTTGTGAGAACTAGTGTTTCTTCTTTTAGCGAAAACATCCAAACCTAGGGTTTGTTCATAAACTCGTTTTACTTGCTAGGATTTGCTAACACTAGAAAAAAAAAATTTTTTAACCCTAGATTATTTTAACTTTACATCTTCTTGGAAGTCCAATAGTCATTGAGATCTACAAGATCTTCTCCATCTTCAAATATCATAGAGGCTCAATGCTGCAATAAAGCATTATCAATTCAATTAAGCCTTTCAATCCAAGTATCTTTAACAAATCAAAATTTGTGCATGAAATTTTTCTCTCAAGTGAATTTCAGATTTGGAGAGGGACTAAACTTGTTTTTCTTTGTAAACCTTTCTTCAATATCCCACTTCTAATCACGAGGCAATATCTTCAAGGAAACACAAAAGTGTAAACTTCACATTTCTTTTTTTATTGTTGGTCTTATCTTTCTTTAAATGACAATTCCAATATGTGATTCCTTCATAAGGCATAGCACAATAGATCGAACATTCCAGACTCATACTTCGAGCGTCAAGCTTTAGACTTATAGCTTCTATGGGTATCCCTTCTAGACCTCATATTCCATTTTGATCATCATTGAAGTATGTTTTTCAAGGGAAGAAAAGTCATTTGAATTAATCGTCGGATATTTAAGAACAATTAACTTGTTATTATCAACTCCTTAAGTGACTCAAATTCTTTAATTTAGTCGTTTAACAATTATTGTAGCAACAAAGATCGATTATCCTTAGCCAATTACGATAATATTTAGTCTCTTGCAACTATATTTAGGAATTTCATACCTCTGAGATTATGACCAAGATTCCCTGATGACTGAATGGCAAGATAATGCTTCTCTTTGTAAACATCATAAGTTTAAGACTAATTTTACCATTCGCTCAGTTAACCTTTGAGATTCGATCCAACACATAAGTTCGGTCCATCAGAAATTTTTTTCTTTAACACATGGTTTCCATAAAGACTTGATTCATCCTTCAACTAAACTTGGATTTATTTTTTCCTTATTCAAGAGTTGACATCAAACCTTATCTTGATGTTTATTAAGGAATAGTCCTCTTTGCTTCTCAAGATTTGATAGCATGTTGATTTTTAAGGAGTTCACCAATCTTGTAATTATTCTTATGATTCTTCTGTAGATAAATCTTATCTTATATTCATTATGCAGCATAAAATAATTACACAATATTCTAGAAGATCATAAAGAGATAGCCACATACAAGAACACAACATTTTTCCCTGTGAAAACCCACATGGGGAAAAACCCAACAACCTGTCTTCTTACAGAAATCATTAAGTTCAATAGAGATACATCAAGTCATGAAGTCAAACTAACTGGTAGCATAAAATTTGGTAACATTTGGTCAAAAAACACTTACAAGTAGCCCTTCAACACAAAGGTATGTCTACCAAAACTTCTTCTTTTAGCCATATATTAGGTCAGCTCCTATTTTCGGCCTTATGCCCAAGAATTAACCTTCATAGTTTGATCTTCTATCTCAAAGAAAGGGATTCATTCTGCCTTAGAGCTCGCATGAACAAAAGAAAGATACATGAAATTGTCTTCCACATATGATCAATGAACTTGTCTCTGAAATAACTATTTGCTTGCCTCATAAAACCTTCTTCCCTTACCTTAGAATACCCTTTTCGCTTGCCTAAGGAAAACCAAGTTTCTTGCACTTGCAGGGCAAAATGGCATATACATAATGTCTTGTGAGGTTGAATGAGGCTGACCTAACCTCTATGGAGGGCCAACTTCAATTTTTGGAGCCAAAAATTTTACAAATTCAAAATTTTCTTTTGATTCTAGCATAAAGAACATGCTTACAACTATAATAAGGGATAAAACAATAAATATGAATATCGGCCATAGCTACAAAAATCAACCGGAAGAAGGGAATTTTTTCTTTGGTAATAACACATTAGGGTTAAGGTAAAACCCTCACTTTATCTAGATGTAATCATTGTTCATATTGAATAATATTTACTATACTTTTCTAATTAAGACTATTCTCTCTATTTTTTAGGGTTTCCCTAGCTAGTGATAACGGTTAAGTGTGACATGTTTAGGTCCTCTAGATCTTGTGGTGAAATCAAACTTGAAAAAAAAATATATTCTTTTTTGTTTGTTCAATAAGAAGGTTGTCTCATTTCGTTTGCTTCATTTATGGTTTCATATGTGGTTGTCCCTTAATTGTTCATAGTTGCATATTACTACTTGATTGATTTTGTACTTGTTTTTAGGAACATATTTGGAAGGTCCCTCTAATTTTATACATATTAAGTAGATCCATGTGATTGGTTAAATCATGCTTATAAAAACCTAAATATGCCTCCTTCCATTACTATTCAAACCATTTTAATGTTTGATCTCGTCTTCGTCACCCAATTTAATAGGCATCGGTATTAGCAATCCATCACCTTTTAAATTCCAAAGTACATCCTAAACAATCTTTTGTAAGGTTTCCCCCCTTATTTTAGTTTTCATAAAAACTAGCCCAAAGTGGGAGGAAGAGTTGTTCTGGTGATAGTGTGTAAGGCTTCCTCAGTGCCTATGGGGTTGCACTTCAGTCAAAGACTTGAATATCTTTGTGTGTGCATTTGGGAGATAAAAAATTGACATAAATTCTAAGGAAAAAATCCTAGACCCTTGAGATTAAATAGATTGGTCATAATGATTGCAAGCATTTCATTGAAGATCTTATTCTCATTAAGCAACTCCATAATGGAATGAACCCTTGTTCTAGAAGATAGTAAATGACTTGCTATTTGTAGAGGGGAGAACATGTAATGGGCTTGAAGGAATTTTAAGACTCACCTCGCAACTCCACTAATGAGAAATGAGGTATTGTGTTTCTTTAAAATTTCATCTGAATTTTTCATTTTGAGATTTTCAGAGTGATGAAACATGGCATTACTCCCATGGGAGGCAAAATGGCATGTTTTATTTGATTTTCTCATATATTGTGGGATATCCAAATGAGCTTCCAGAGTCGCTTGGGATGAAAATATCGGAAATTTCCATGGGTCTATAGATTTAGCTACACTACGTATTAATCCTTCATCAACATCATTTCGGATCTTGTCATGTTGTCTATGAAGATGTCACAACGAAAATGTTTGTGTACCTTGGAAGATGAAGAATATGAGTGGTTTGAATCTTTTATTCCAAAGGACACATCTATATTTGTAGGTTTGATCATAGCATTTTGCAAGCATTGGGCCCTTAGTTATGACAGAGAAGAAGTTGAAGATCTAGGTGATGTGTGTCGATATAATGAAAGTGAGATATGTTACCTAATGCTTCCATGTGAAAGTAACCCCTAGATTCTTTTTTGGATGAAATCAATAATAAATATGAGATGGTGATGTCCCTAGTTGACTATATCAGAGAATAATATGATGAGTCAAAGTAGAATAAGCTTGGAGATGAGTTTCACGAGGATGCTTAAATCACCAACTTTCTCTTTCATCACGTGTGCCACTTTTATATGAGATCTTAAATCCAACCGAGGAGAGTTGTGATGAAATTATTGATAGTTTTGAGGTCTAAAATGGACCTCCTAAGGAAAATCTAAAATAATAGTAAAAATAATAAAATAAGAGTTATGAATTTTCACAGGAAAAGAAAGAAAACTAGATTTTTAAATTGCATTTTCAACTTATCTCCGTATAGGTTTACTCAAATTTCAAATGTGGGAACTCATTGAATGCGAAATCGGATTCAACATCAAAAGCTTGCCCATTCTGCATACTTTTGTGTAGACACATTCAGAAAAATTGAGAATACATGGAAAATGTGTTTCTTCTCCAAAAACACATATTTTTCACGTATTTAATTTTTTCTCAGTGTGGGTCTACGCTTTAGTATGCAAAGTGGGCACTCATTGGTTGCAAAATCTGATTCCACATCCAAAGATTTTATGCACTTGAAATTTGAGTAAAACTATAAGGAGATAAGTCGAAAACACAATTTTAAAAAATAGTTTTCTTCTTTTGACTCCAAAAATATTTACCCTTGGAGTTAACATCATCATCTTGAATTCTATTGGCTCTTTTAAATTTTAATTTATAAGCATATTTTTTCATTTTGAGGCCCATTTTTTACCTCAAAATTCCCCTAATGAGACCTTGTTATAGCACCCCATGAAGATCTTGATGGTGAAGAGTCTCTTGAAGACCATGCTTTCCATATTATTGTGGAAGAAACATCTTGTGATGATGGTATACACTTGCATGAGGACATTCCAATAGAAATAATTATAGATTCTAAGGAGTACATGGGTTTGGTAAGCTATAGTAACTCTCCTATTCAAACTTATTGATGTGATGGAAATTTTGAAATGGATAGTTCTTGTTAAAAACGCTTGGAGGATGAAGAACTATAGGGGATTTTGCGAGCTCATGTGATGAAAAACAAGGCACTAAGAGGATGATGATGTGAGCACTCTTTTTGTGGTAAGGAGATGTAGATGGAATATGGATTAATGATTTTTTTGTGGACATGCCATCTGTTATCACTCCACCAGATTCCCAAGGCTAAGGAAGGAATCCCAACAGAGGTAACCACAAACCAAGCTTTTGACTTGATAGCTAGCCCTATCAAGTCGGAGAGGGCTCTCTCCAAAAGGGTCATAGCTAGGAGAGCTGGAGCAATTAGGGTTTTATGCTAGGTATGAAATGTATGGATTTGTTTTGATTTGGGTTTGGGCTCACTAAAACGAGGATTAGGTCAAGGGGACTAGATTAGGTCCAATGAGATGAAATTGCAATCCATTCGATGGGGCAAGGTAGGTAGGAAGGTTTAACACTTAAAGGCGATTTTGGTGAGATGAATAAATCGGTGAGGAGCTAGGAAGAGCATATGAGATGAATTCTCCCTAAACTGAAGAAAATGGACAAATTATGCAAAATTTCCCAAAACAGAGCATGAAAAACATGAATTCTATCTTTCAACTTGAAATTAAGCATATCATAGACATGAAAAGGTTTATGAGCTTACAAAACATTCATACAAATGATCACAGAGAAAAAACTAGTTCAAACATTCATACCGCATGAATCCCAAAGAAATAGTTGCAATTTTAAATTAATATCCAGGCCAAACTGGTTCTTGTTCAATACACTAACTTTCAAACTGATACCAACTTCGAACCCTTGACTCCTCTAAAAACCTGAGCTAAATAGACCTCAAACCACCTCCTCTCATCCTCAAGGGTCGAATCCATGAGGTGAGGGAGATATTACATGAAAAGTTGAACTAAAAGCTAGAGTGTAGGATGAGAAAAGTGACTCATTCCTATCTCTAGGAACTGATTCATTACACCTCAACTGATTGACTTACCTAATGTATCTACCCTAGATAAAAGTAAAAACATGACTTTTACATTCATCTTGACCATTTACATTAGTCATTTCTCATTTCCCAAGGTGAAAAGTCAAACTGGAGAAAAATTGCTGAATGCTGTGAAAATTGGAAATTTCCTGGCAAACACGCAACGTCCAAGCAAAAACAATAACTTGTTTTCAAAGCTGGTTTTGAGTGACTTCCCGGTGTCCAAATCAGCTCCATGATAGCTCATTGGAAATCTCTCTGAGTCTAGTTTCCAAATCTACATCCAGTTTCGAAAATGGTGCTCATTTGACATGTCAAAAACTTGATCTCCCAATACTGGTAAACGCGCAACGACCAGGCCCAAAAGGAGGCAGAAACATGAAATTTTGGTGGTTTTTTGCATTTTTGAGGGACAAGTTCTCCTCCAAATCTTTTGAAACTTGCTAGGGTTGATGTCCTCATGATTATGAACCTACTGGTGGTGGCCATTTCTCATTTAGAGGTCCCAAAAAAGAGCACAACATCCAGGTCGCTGCGCCTTTGGCAAAATTTATGTGTTGAAAGTTGCAAAAAATTACTAAAATGAACATAAGTGCAAAAATGTGCCAAAATTATGAGGGTACTTGCTCATTGAGTGCTTGAGGCATGGAGTGACACCTCAGCAAGTATGTGTAACTTCTCTTTCTTCTTTTGCTTGGTCAAAGATTGAATTTTTGTTTGGGCTCGTTTGAGCTTGGCCCTTGCAATTTTGTTCCTCATGGCGTAGTGCTTTTCCATTTTCCTCTGAATGTCGTTGTCCTTTTGAGCTTTGGCCAAGAGCTGCTCCAAGTGTTGGTTGACCCTCTCAAGCCTTCTTTGTGCTCATTGATTTCTATGGCAAGCTGTTCATCTAAGGTAAGCTGGTCTTCTAGCTCAACTTCCATTTGTTTCTCTAAGGTTAGACCTTTTTTAAGCCCTCTAGTCCTTGGTCTCTGTCTTGGAGGTTGCAAACTTCACACATCAAAATGACATTTGATAAAATGTAGTGAATCAAATTTGTTACTTACTGGCTTACTGGAGGCATGAAGAGTTGATGTTGAAGGTTTGGAAGTGAATTTGTGAGATTTTAAGGTCTGACAGAGAATTTTTGAAGCAACTGGGCAAGCGCGCAGTGCCGTTGATAAATACACTGCAATTTCAGTCAAACGCCCAACGTCCCTGGCAAACGTGCAGCGTCCTTGCAACACCTTTTTGCAGACCACATTTGGAGGCCTTCCCGGTGTCCAAATTGGGCCCATGATAGCTCGTTGGAAAGCTTATCCTGTCTACTTTCCAAATATACCTTTGGTTTTCTGTTTGGAGTTTATTTGCCTTGTCAAAAATTGATTTTCCCAAGACTGATCAAAAAGCGCTGAATGAAGGTGCAAAAATGGAAAGTGATGTTGCAGGCAACTTTTGGAGGCCTTCCTCAACTCCAAATTGAGCTCATCATAGCTCCTTGGAACGTTGTCTCATTATGATCACATTACATATGTAGAAATTTTCTAGCCATGGATATCTTCAACTTGTACCCAATTTACTTATGAAAAATCAACCAAGTGATGTAATTTCAAGGTTTCCATATGCTTGGGACAAAAACATGCTCACTCTTTGATGTATGGAAGCATTTATTTTTATCCTTCCAAAAGAGGGAAGCAAGCCCTAGATCATCATTTGATTTATTTTTCTAGATGTAATTCTTATGGCATGCTTCATGTGGAGATTTAATAAAAGGAAAGATGGAAAGGAAATAAATTTTTACAAGCTTGTCTTCAAGCGATCTTTTCAAACCTTATCGATAGAGGTTATAACAAGTGATCTCCATGATATCAATGCAGGATGATTGTTGGAGCATGTATATCAACCTTTAGGGAGACATTTTGTAATGCATGGAGGTGATTTGTGGCTATCTAATGGGATGCATTTTTAAAATGCAAGAGGTGATGACTATACTAGCCTTATTTGATATTGGTTAAAGGAAGCATGTAGCAACACAAACCAACCTTGGTGTTACCTTCCATCTTTAGGAGCTCGGGCTTCAGTTTTCAGCCACATAAAGGTTCGAGCCTATTCTTGCAAGATGCTTGACACAGGCTTGTTTTGATTTGGTTCCAAATAGAAAGGGAGATCTCATGTTTTCATGACATGATGCGACATTTTCCTTAGCTTATTGATTTCACTTAAAATTTGTATCTTGTTGTAGAGTATGGTAGGAAGAATAATCTTGATGGTCATAAGTATTTTGGGTTCAACCTTTGTTTCTAGCTCCCTTTAAGAATGAGTAGCCTAGATGGGCGTTCTCAGGTTTTTGTAATGAATTGGGATTGAAGACAATTTGGATAATGTGGCAAGGATGTGAATTTTTTGATTCACTTCATCATGGCCAACCAACCCTTTGATTCACATTGCAATATTAAAATATTTTGGATTTCTCTTACACCTCACCGGTGAGAGCAATCTCCATATGGAACTAGTTATTATCCCTTGAAATTGTATGATTCAATTTGAATTTTCACAGTTTTTTCGTCTTTCATCAACATAATAGATCCTCAAAGTTCAGTGGCAATCATGAGGTTTAGGAAGAGACTTGGGAGGTATTGATGGAGATTTTTTCAAAGACACTTCACCTTGAGGTTCCACTTGGGTCCACTTGACACCAATTTGGAGGCATTATTACATGGCTTCCATCATATTTTTTTGCATCTTTGGTGAGAACTTTGTTCCTAGGTTGAATCTAGGGCCCAAGACCATGTGGTTGGAGAATGTAGGAAGGGAAGGAACCCTAGAAGATGAGCATCCTACTTGGGATGGCGCCACATGGCACTAAGCTATATATGGGCTTTGTCAAAGGCCCACTTGAGGTTTAACACCCTCTTCAAGGAGGTGGGTGGGATGTGTTGAAAGCAATAAGAAATGAGAAATAACTCTAATGGAGGAGATTCCACATATTCAAGGGCATATTTCTCGGTTGAGGAGAAAATTTTGGGGTAAGCACACATTTTCACATATTTGGAGGTATATTTCACCTTTTGAGGTATTTTAGGGGAAGGACAAATTAGTGGGGGCCTTTTCTACATACTTGGATGTGTGTTTCACCTTTAAGGAGGGCATATGGGTCAAATTAGTTCGTCCAAGGCATTTTCTACATATTTGGGTGAAAGATGCTTACATGAGGAGATGCCATGTGGTTTTGTTGACATAGTCAAACTCTCAAATGAATAATAAATGTATGCTTTAAAAGGATCTCGTGAATTAGAAAGATGGAAACAAGCAATATGGACCCATTTTATTCGTTGAAAAGGAAAAAAGGAGTGGAATACTCAAGGAGAATCATTCCTAGGGCCTTGTAAAAATAAATTCCATTTATGAACGATGGTTTGATTTGAAAGATATAAATGGAGGATTATATTCATTTTCTAATGGTGTGTTTGGAATGTGAGAGGTCCCCTCCAAGGTTAGTTGAATATCTTTGGGAGGAAGAAGGTAAGGGGTTTCTTAATGTGACATTCTTCATCTTTCTTTTTTGTTTTCTTGGGTTGATTTGATGGAAATGAATTATTTGTATAGATCTACTAGTGTAAGCTTGGAATAAGGCCATTTTTTTTCCTATAAGAAGACATCAGGGTTGAGATGAAACCCTCCCTTATCTCATTATAATCATCATTCATATTAAGGGATACCTATTATTCTAATTTTATGGTTGTGGTCATTTACTTTTCCTTTTCTGGGTTGGCTTAGCTAGCAATGAAAGTTATGTGTGACACATTTAGGTCCTCTTGATCTTATCGTGAAATCAAAGTTGAAGAATTATTCATTGTTGGTTATTTTTTTTTAATAAGAATGTTCTCATACTATATCTACTTCATTTATGGTTTCATATGTGGTTTTCCTTTAATTGTTAATTGTTGCACATTATTACTTCATTGATTTTGTACTTTCTTTGAGAAGAAACTTTAGAAAGCCCCATCTTTATTCTTTTGTATAGTGAAGTTGATACATGTGGTTGGTTAGAGAACTTTTATAACACCTTATCTATGCCTCCTTTCATACCGTCTTCACCCTCTTGATTGTCGATCTTTATTCCATAACCCAATTAGATAGGCACTAGCCTTGGAAATCCACCATTATTTAAATTTTAAAGAACTTCTTAAACAATATTTTTAAGGGTTCCCCCCTTATGTTGGAAAAGAACTATCCTAAAGTGAGATGAAGAATCGTTGTGGTGACAATGGGAAACATTCTTGAGTGCCTTTCGAGTTTCACTTCATTCAGGGACTTAAATATCATTTAATGTAAGTTTAGGAGGTAAAAATATGAATCATTATTTAAATGTTACTTTTCATATTGTGTATTTATTTTAGAAAAAAATGATCAATATATACATGTTTAGAGATTGAAATTTAGGATGTATTCAATAATCTGCTAGCACTGGCTACACTTTAGTGGGTTAATAACGGTGATGGGCCTACTGACCATTGTATTAAATGATATATAGTATGTTACTATTGTCTTTATTTTGTTTATAGATTGCAAGCCAAAATGCATTCTACAATATGATATGATGGCATTGGTTTCAGTTTTCATGGGTTAACAATGGCGGTGGACCCATTAACCATTAAACTAGGTTATGTGTGTATAATTCAACATATTTAACGAGATTAATTAGAAAGACAAGTAACTCTTTATTGATTTCAAATATAACAATTGTGTTGATAATGTCCTTACTTGTACTTCATTTCATTTGAATGGTTGATGATTACCTTTGAAGGGTATTTTCTCAAAGTTAGTATAGATTTCTTTCCTACAAATTATGATGATGTTTTTCACATGCTTATGTGGTTATGGACTTGATATTTGTGAATATTTCAAGTTTTTGTGATTTTAGGTTTAATACCTTTGGGATGTACATTAATATTTTAGTAGAATAAGTCATGGAAAAGTATTTTTTACATTAATTTATTAATGTGGATGATTGTGGGCTTAATGGTTAAAAGCATATGCCTCCTCTATAGAGATCACATGTACGAATATACAAGGGTAGGTTATGTTTATCTCTATATAAAAGTAATCAAATCACTATTCCAAAGGGATTTCTTGTCACACAAAGAAGGGGGTCGCATATGTCAATTTGGCATCTAACTTGTTTGTGACCTTTAATAGATTATTTTTATTTTTATTTTTGACATATATTTGTAATAGTCATAAAACTTATTTATTTGTTAATGAAGGTCAACACCTTTATTGAAAGTGTGAAAATAAAATATGAAGATTAAATAAATCAAGTATTGGATACACATATATAATTAGATTAGTTCTTCACAAACAATCAAGATCAATTGATCATTGTGGTTGAACAAATATTTTTTTGTTATCCTCTTACTTTTATTTCACAGTAGTCATCTCAACAAAGGTCTCCTATAACAAGTTTTGAATTTGTAGACAAATCATTGCATGGTGTGGTGTCATATTTTGGGTGTTATATTAGATGTATGGTCTTGACTTGTCTTTTGAATGTTCATGGAGCTATTTTAATCATTTTCAAGTATGTTCTATTTAATACGCAAGATGTCTTCATGTGTTTGCCAACAAATTTCATTACATGGGTTTTTTTCGTTACAGTGACTTTAAATGGGGAAGTTTTGTCACTATACAAAGTAACGTATTGCTATTTTCTCCCTTTTAGTACCTCTATTCTCAAGGCCAATAAACATTTATTCATGGATTGGTGTCTTTTCCATGCATCTGGGCACTTCATTTCTTGTTTCCAAAATGGACGCCTAAAAATATTGAGTCTAGGTTTCATAATTTATGAGTGTGTTAATAAGTGCATGACAATTTTGATCCAAAAATTATTTCTTACAACAAAAATCAAAGATTCAATAACAAAAACTTCCTATAAAATATATTTATTGTTTCACTTTTTTTTAAAACATAATTTTTTTTAACATACCATTGATTTCTCAACATAATCAAATGTTTGGGATTGTCCTTCAAAGGACTAACTTTAATTTTTTGTTTGTATAGATGACATGATGACACAAAAAAGGTTCATTCAGTTTATCTTGTCATCCCGGGGATTAGCAAGGAGGTAACGTTGTCGTTAAATTGGTAGAAAAATTCAAAGATCAGTCTCAAAAACTACAAGATTCATGTATTAGAATTCAAGGTGTTAAAGAATTAATAGTGTTGAAATTTTGAAATAATATTGTGTATTAGAATTCAAGGTGTTAAAGAATTATTAGTGTTGAGATTTTGACAGAAAGTAACACAATATTTGAATATTACATTCGTTTCACAAATAACTCACCTATTTGGATCATGGTTGAAATTAACCAATGGAAAAATATCTCATAGCTGCATGATAAATCAATTAGTCTTATTTTATTACACCTAATGAGCCTAATAAATTTTATGATGTTTTTTGGTCTTAATATTGTATTTATATTTTATAATTTTAATAGTATTTTATTTACTTCTAAAGTTCAAATTCTTCTATAGAATATAATTTTGAAGTTATTTTTCAATATTCATTTGTTGTGATTTCATAACAAGAACATAATGCAAAATCACATTCCAATACACTTGTAATTCAATGGACGATGATATATTAGAATATTACACCAACTAAACTTTGAAGTTTTTTTTTCAATATTTATTTGTTTTGATTTCACAAACATTTGTAAATAAATGCAAGAACACAATGCAAAATCAATTATAATAAACTTGTATTTCAATGGGAAATGATGTATTATAATATCACAACAATTAAAATCGAAATGAAAAACTAAAATTCCAACAACATAGTAACTAAATGCAAGCACAAAATGCATAAGGCTATTAGAATATCATATCAATTAAATTTGAAATTATAATCTCAAAACTATAATCTCTTCAAGTACCATTTATGTGCCTAATTTAAAACATGGAAATAAAAAATGAGACGATGTAACAAATAATTAGATAATTATTCTCATTTAAAATAAGAATAGTAATAATACAACAATATCAATTCATATTTGATTCCTTAAAGAAATTCTCATTATAAAAATTCTCTAAAAGGGTATTTCATAAATATATGGGAGAAGTAATTCCCTACCCCTTCTTGTATTTAGGAAACGAATGAGGAAGATGGTGCCTTTCTAGCTCCATTATGAGGATTTCCCCCCTCTTTCTCGAGTTTTTGGATGAAGAGAAGTGTTAACCACAAACCAAAATAAAGGTCGGCAATCCCATAGAATTTTGTAGAAAAAAATCATGTAAGCTCTTTAGGAATTGTGCCTTAACCAACTAATTTTTCCCTAAGGGTTGTGTGTGGGGGAGAGAGAGAGATAAAGCGAGAGATCTTCAAAAAGGATTGTTATAACTATATCAATTTGACACATCTCATTCATTAGAAAATAGAAATTAAAAAAAAAAAACGCGCTAGAACAATTCATAACAACGAGTGTCATTTTAAAGAAAAATGTTTATATACAAAATTACATCAACTACATTTTGTTTAGTTGGACACGTGTATGTAGAATGCGGTTTCCTAGATATGGTGTCTTTTTTATGTGGACTCCTAGTAATATATAGTATCTCAATCACATATCTTGGAGAGTATTATATTGCTGAACATTTTGAGATTAATTTATATATTGAATCCTTTGTCTCCAATGATATGCCTATCCAAACTAGTCCACTTTTAGTAATTGTCTAGATCATAATAGTTTTAATAAACCTTGCAGAATAATAAATTAATGGTGGTGAATTTGATGATGGTGTAACACCCATCTCATCTATTGCTAATCTAATTATATCTAAAGGCATAAATTCTTGAGTCGTGTCTTCTATTTTTCTCCTTCTCCAATTCATTAGTGTTTGGAGTTGTTATGTTGGATTTGTTGTCGATGGTGTTAGATTGTTGGATCCTCAAACATTAGATATTGATCAAGCACATGGAAATGTAAAATCAACTAAATATAATACAGTCTCCTTTTAAATTTTCCAATCATCTAAAATATTATTTTGAAGTATTTCGTCATTTCAACCATATGGTGTTTCTATATCTTCTCCTTTAATTTACAAATCCTCTAGTCTCTTTGCGAATAGTTGTTCTTCTACATCATTTGGAGTAGTAATGTCAATAGATCCCTTGGGAGGTTGTGAGTGAGAGAGTATGGATAATAGAGGCACAAAAGATAATTGGTCTTATCATATGCAAATGTCTACAAATAAGGGATGCACATGTTCATAACAAATATTTTTTAATGTCAATTGGGTCGTGCCTAGGTGGTTGGGATAAGTGTTTTCATCCTCCCAACCTAGGTTCAATTCCCACAAGTGGCATGTTGATCTATTAATCAGTGTATTGTTGTAACAACTTTGAGTCCTCTTACTTGACCTTCTACCTTGATCAATCTAGGGTTTACCTTGGGTACCATCCTCAAAATGAGGGGAAATGCTTCGGGGTTATCCCAAGGATATCTTACTTTAAAAAAATGGGGGAAAACTTGACTATACAAATGAGATGGAACTTGTGACCACATCCAAATGCATAATAACCCAAAGAATAAAAATGTTGATTAAAAATAAATATTGAGTATATTCTCATGTTGATATTCTTAGAGAGAGAGAGAGAGAGAGAGAGAGAGCATCATAATCAACATTAACAAGTTTCCATTAGGTGTCATTCATGAATGTGGGGAAGTGCATGGGAGTTTCCCCATGAGTTATTCTTTGATAATAATAATAATTTATAAATAAATAAATTAGGTGTGAACAATAAAATTAATTTTAGCAAACCCAGTGATTTGAGATGTGAGAGATTAGTTTGAAAAAATAAATAATGAGAAGGAAACTAAAACTTATTAGGAAATGACAATGATTGAAATTTGGTGAAGGCGGTGATCAATTAAAGGCAAGAAATGGTTCCTTGAAGCTAACAATATAGGAACATTGTGGTAATGCATTTGTGTTAGTGTTATATATTATCCAAAGAGATCTACGCAATGCTCTTCTATGATTGAATGGATAATGAGCTCAAAATTATCTCGATGTAACTACATCTCACACTAACAAAATTGTTGCCACTCTCCAATTGAGAAATATGCTTTGCATTTATAGCTAGTGTCATCTCATCAATTGAGCCCAAGTGGAGACTGTAGAAAATGTAGGGTGACACAATTAAGACATGTAGATTTGGAGGGGTATGACATTGAAAATCCTTCTATGTGGCACACCATTTTGGGTAATCATATTTTCAACCATGTTGTTGTTGTATTTTATTGTGAGATGGAAGATTGTGTATCATTTTACCACTAGCTTTAGTGACACACAAAGACCAACAATTTCCAACCTCCATTCCTCTAATAAAATCTACTAATATATGTGTTTTTATAAGTGATTCAAAATCCCATGATACATTTATATGGTTTCACCGTCTCATATTCACTTTGCATAATTACAAGAAAGCATGAATTCACATGCTCTCATGTGTGAATCTAGATCAATAATATAAACTTGGTATAAGCATATGTTTATTCTTAAAGGTGGCACCCAGTGGTTCATAACCTAACCTTGCACTTCCCAATAAAGTTGTTATATGTTTATGTCAATGTTAATGAACCATGATTTTGAACCAATGTAAAGAATTGATTAAAAGTGATGATACACTGCATAATACAATCCATGGTCTCTCTTATCATCCTGAAGCCTACTAACAAGTCCCATTCATGTGGAAAGTGTTATCTCAAACATATATTAACCTCTACATATAGGAATTTGATGCATTGGACCTAACTTGAAAGTAAATGGTCCTAAATTTTTACTATCATATCCTCCATCTATGTGGAAATATATCAATATACACATCGTTGGGTGCTCCAATTTTTACTTCAACATATTATACCATGTGAATTAGTTGACTAGATAGGAGATTTTTTGTGCACCCTGGCCATATCTATAATGAGAAATTGATATGCAAATTAGACATTTCCACAACAAGATTTGCTTACACCAATTAGAGGTCCATGTAACACCCCCTTCCCATATCTACCCAAATAACCGGCCAACCAATGTAAACTTGTGACGAGAGGCTACTAATATGAGATTCAACCTCATAGATGACCTTAAGCAAGTGGAATCGGAAGAAACACCGAAAACACACCTTACATTGCATCACTGACATCCCAGGAGGTAACCCAACCTTCTAGGGCCCTATTCCCTGAGGGGAGCTGATTTTTAGCCACTTTGAGGCTAAGCTGCGGGCTTGTAAGGGAAAGGTAGTGGCTATAGACCCTATAGTCGTGGGCTAGCCTTGTCAAGGTAGTGACTAAGGCCCAACCAACGAATTTTCTGCTTATAGCTCCGGGATCTGTGCCACATTTTCAACCCCTGAGCCAGGGTCACTACCAGAACTTCTTGTAACTTTGGGAGAGGGTAGATAACAATAAATCAAACATATTGAAGCAATCACATCAACTGGAATTCATCCGATCCCACACAGCCCTGACATAAATTTTGTCAAACATGTCACAAACATAGCATCTACAGGTATAAACAACAGATTTAAACAAAGGGGTCTCTTTTTTATCCGAGAATGGCTAAGAAGCATTGCTCCCCTACATCATAAGCTATCATATAATCAATTTCACCATAGGTACATGCGATAATCATTTACAGGAAAAAACATGAATAGAGTCATACATCATCACTGATGGAATACATGCTCATAACCAGCATATTAATAACAGAAAGACTTTAGATACAATAGCAATAAAATCCATACATAAACTAGTATATTTTCATACCGAATACTGGAGAAATGAGCTCTTCATTACTGAATGTGAAAACTAACATGAGATGGTACTTCCACGTTCTACATGACCATAGATTGGCTGAGCCAAATCCACTTCAGCCAATCACCCGTGTGTCATATTCCAAGCATGAATGTGGGACTTAAATTGAAAGAACCAACCAGGGCAACCCGACGCTAAACCACCTCACCCTCATCAATAAATATGTCATAACCGGCTTTACCGTGGTATACCCCTATCACTAGGCCAACACAAACATGGATATCACCGGATTCTCTCCGCCTAAACCGTGAGGAATTTTCTTGTCTCCTAGTCTCTCAGGCTTTACCGCAACCCATAGTCCGAATCTGGGGTTACTAGGCCCTAAACCGAGACATACTCTCCAGGCTTTACCACAATCCCAAACCCCAGATTCCTAGGCCTGTAATGGAGAGGAAACCACCACCTCTCAGGCTTTACCACAACGCATAGCCTAAATCAGGGTTTACTAGGCCCTAAATTGAGGCAACAAATGAAACAATTCTATATCATTCAGAGATCCACCTCACTCAGTTTCAAGTCCATCCGGTGATCCAGTTGAACCAAAACATGAGAACACCACAACACCATGTCTATCCAGAAATGGCAAGGCTAGGTTGAATACACTGTCACACCTGGAAAACCCCATGCCAAGGCAAAAAAGAACCACATGCAATACCATGCATGCCAAATATAGCAAGGAAAGTACACATGCAAAATCAATACCTTCCAAAAGTCTTGCTATAGCTGCTTGATTCTTGCTTCTCCTTTTTTATACTTTCTTGCCTTTCTTGCTCAAAATGCTAAAGTGCTCCCAAAAATCTAAGTGTTCAAGAGTGAGTGAGAGAGAGAGAGAATAATGAGAGAGCTCCAAAAATGCATTGAAAAAAAGTACCAACTGATCCTCAAAAGCCTTTTTATAGAAAAAACCTTTATTTTCTTCATTTTCCATTATTTTCCTTCAATTTCCTCCTCACATGCAACCTGTGACCTTTACCTCCCTTTTCTCATAATTTCCGTTATTCTCATAAATAAATGTGCCTAAAATTACTTTTTTCATCTTTACTGTCTTAGCCATAGCCTTTTCCAATTTCCTTAGCCATAATAAACCAAATCAACGCCCCTAGGATGTTTTGCCCAACATTCAGCTTAGAATAAGTTTCCCATCAACCGTGGTTGTTATTTTTAACTTTTATTACATGGAATTTTCACTGGGGTTGTTATGGAACCCTCCCCATTGGGGGACACTGTCCTTAGTGTTTAAATACACATATATCTAAGCAAAACCATTGAAAAGCACCATACTGCCCATGGAGATTTATAACATAGTTCGTTGCGGTATTTACAATGATCACCCTGCTGAATAGCAAACCAACATGACATCATGACAACATAACAACTCAAATGACATGACACCATACCGCTTATTGGAGCTTTATAACATAGCTCATGGCGGTATTTACATCCATATACATGTGTACATACATCCAACCATCACATTAAAACACATATGAAAACATCACCAAAACATATACCAAACAAAACCAACATCACACCAAAATTGCTTTGCCTCAACTGGAAAAAAGGAAGGATACATGGCTCTCACATGATCCGTCATCTCCAATGTAGCTTCATCGGGCCCAAAGTGCTCCCATTGCACTTTAACTTGCTCTATTGCTCAGTTCCAGAGCATGAGCACCTTTTCCTACAATATACACTGAGGCTCTCACAGGAATTCTCCATCTGGTTCCATTTGCAATACAGACTAGTCAATCACATGATCATCATCTTTAACATACTTTTTAATCAAAGATATATGAAAAACATCATGGACTTTCACTGTGGAAGGCAGTTCAAGTCGATAGGCCACTGATATGATCCTCTCAATGATCCTGAAGGGTCCACAAAACCGAGGTGCCAACTTGGCACATGATCCAATCTGCAAGGAGCTCTTCTTGGGCTTGATGCGCAAGTACACCTGATCCCCAACCTGAAACCCCTTGAACAACTTGTTCCTTTCTGCATAACTCTTCTACCTATCCTGTGTTACCTTCAAGTTCTTCTTGATCACCTGCATTTCATGTTCCATCTCTGCCAACATCTTTTGTCCAATCAGTACCCTATTAACTGGATCACTCCAACTGATATGAGTGTTGCAACTCCGTCCATACATAGCCTCAAATGCACTCGTCGTCAACGACTCCTGATATCCGTTGTTGTAGGCAAACTCTACCAGTGGAAGATAATCTTCCCACTTGCATTGTTGATGCATCACATATATCCTCAACATATCCTATAATATCTTTTTGACGCTCTCAGTTTGTCCATGTGTCTGCAGATGATAAGTTGTGTTGAAGGCCAACTCAGTTCCCAAACCTATAAACAGCTCCTTCCAAAACTTCGAAGTGAACTTTGCATCCCTGTCAGACACAATCTTCTTTGGAACACCATGCAACATGACTATGTATCTAATGAACACCTGTGCTACATCACTAGCTGAGTATGTAGTCTTCACCGGTATAAAATGTGCAACCTTTGTTAATATGTCCACAACAACCATGATAGAATTATGTTGTCTAGTTTTCCTAAGAAAACCTGTGATGAAATCCATGGAATTGACCTCCCATTTCCACTCTGGAATCGCAATCTTTTGTAGCAATCCACCTAGATGCTTACACTCTACCTTAACAATATGAAAATCCAAACATCTGGCCACAAACTTTGCTACATCCCTCTTTAGATTTGGCCAATAGTAGAATCTCTTCACTACAATCAAAGTCTTCTGGTAGCCTAGGTGACCCCAATATGGTTTCGCGTGAAACTCCCTCAAGATCACCTTCTTGAGCTCACTATTGTTTGGTACATATATCTTGTCTCGGAATATGACGAATCCATCTGGCATGAGACCGTAATCCAAATACTATACACATGTACCTATACATGTACCACCTATACCTATACTTGTGCCAACACTTGTACATGTACCAACACTTGTACCTGTACCTATACCTATACTAACATTTGTACTTGTACCTATCCCTGTACTCTACTGCAACCTATGGACAATCTCCATGTACTAGTGATCCAGCTGACCTGCTTGCAAGATCCTATCCTGTAAGTCTGTCCCATAAGATCTCATTGCTACTAAGTGATTTACCTGTACCTTCCTGCTAAGAGCATTTGTGACCCTGTTCTCCTTTCCCTTGATGTACTTGATCTTGAAGTCAAACTCACTGATCGTAGATAACCATCTTTCCTATCCGGCCTTCAAATTCGGCTGGTCAAACAAGTACCTCAACCCAAAGTGATCACTCATAAGTACAAATCGCCTTCCAAAAAGATAATGCCTCCACATCTTTAGTGCATGAATGATTGTTGCTAGCTTAAGATCACGTGTCAGGTAGTTTTTATCATGTTCATTTAGCTTTCGTGACTCCTCCTCTCTTGCAAGCATATGTACACACTACAAACTCCTTGTCCAGATCTGTGATCTTTCACACTGGAGCGTGTGTCAAAAACTGTTTGAGCTGCTCAAAACTAGCCTCACTCTCCTTTGTCCAATCAATTTGTTTACCTTTACTCTACAATGATGTAATCATATAATAAATTTGTGAGAAGTTCCTGATGAACCTCTTGTAGTAGCCTGCCAATCCCATGAATGATCTCACCTCATATATATTCTTAGGCGCTGCCCACTCCATGATGGCCCTTATCTTCTTTGGATCTACTGCAATGCCTTCCTTGGAGACAACATTCCCAATTAGTGTACCTCAATCTGAAAGAAACTACATTTGTTGAACTTAGCATACAATTTATGCTCTCTAAATAACCTCAATACTGCTGCCAAATGCTCTGCATTCTCTTCCTCATTTTTAGAATACACCAATATATCATCAATGAAACAATCACAAACATGTCCAAGTAAGGATGCAACACATTGTTCATTAAACACATAAATGTAGTTGGGGCATTAGTCAAACTGAATGGAACTACAACAAACTCATAATGCTTGTACCTGGTCCTGAATACGGTCTTGTAGATGTCCTGCTCTTTGATCCGTACCTGATGATGTCCTAATCTCAAGTCGGTCTTAGAGAACAATGTTGCTCCTCTCAGCTGATCGAACAAATCATCAATCCTTGATAGTGGGTACATGTTCTTGATGGTCACTTTGTTCAGCTGCCTGTAGTGAATGCATGGTCTAAGAGTGCCATATTTTTTCTTTACGAACAACGCTGGTGCACCCCATGACGATACACTTGGCCTAATGTACCCTTTTTCCAACATTTCCTTCAACTGAAATTTTAACTCTACCAACTTTGGTGTGCTCATCCTATAAAGTGCTTTGGATGCTGGAGATGCCCCTGGTACCAACTCAATAGAGAAGTATACTTCCCCGTGAGGTGGCAACTCTGAGATCTCTACTGGAAATACATCATGAAACTGCTGCAAAACTTGATACGTGTTCAACACATCTGCATTCTCAACTTCCTTACCTTTGTCACTAGAGATATGAACTGCAAATAACACACATCCTTTCCTACAACTATGCTTGGCCTGCATAACTGTCACCATCCTAACTGATGTGGCTTTCTTCTTTCCCTGCAACACTCTTGGTTCCCCATTATCATCCAAGCATTCAATAGTTTTGTCATAGCAATCTACCTTGGCTTGTGAAGATATAATGAATCCATACCCAATAACATATTGTATGATCCTAAAGACAATATGTTCAAGTGCGCTATTGTAGGCATACTGTTTAGCTAAAATGTGCAAGCTCTTACCCAATGGTGAAATCATCTCTTCATACCTGTGGGTAATTGCACTAACCAAGACTCTACATGCATTTCTTTACTCAAACCACACTTATCGACCAAGTCAAGATTAATATAACTATAGTTATATCCAAGGAAAATGAAAATAGAAACAACTCGATCACAAAGCTTACCATCCATCTGAATGATAGAAGCCTGATGATTTGCTTGCATGTTGTCGATAACTGCATAGATTCGAGGAATGATATTCCCAACATCTCCCACTGTCTGTGCCTCCTGCGCACTATATATTTGTGGCCTGCCACCCTGATGTTGTGGACAATCTCTCCTACAATGATCTTTGGCACAAGTCCAACACTCTATGGGCTTCCAACCCTCATCCTTATTCTACTTCTCTGATTGAAATCCCTGTCCTATACCATATGTATTGAACTTCTTAGGTGGGGAAACATTCTCCTTGTTACTTGTGTCTTGAGGCCTTGCTCGCTTCTTGTCCCATTTTCCTTTGTTCTTATCATTATCTCTCCATCCTGGCCTAATTTATGATCTGCGCTTCGTAATGCTTGAGTTTCTAAATGGCCTCCTCCAATGATTATGGGCTCATAAAATTCAATCCTATCTCTGAATGCAATTGGAAACCCACTAATAATTCTCTAAATCTTGGCCTTCTCCTCCTTGAGGTAAGGCACATACCTTGATAACTCCAAGACCCTACTAGTATATTCTTCATTTGTCATGGAACCCATCTTCAACTCATAAAACTCCTTGCGCCATTATCGTAATATCTCTTTTATAGATACTTCTTTTGAAATAGTATTTCGAACTCACTCCAAGTCAAATCCTCCTCAGAAATGTCTCTGGCGTTCTTCACGTCTTCCCACCAAATGTATTATTTACCTCTAAGGTTGAATGTAGCTATCCTAGCTTTCATATTTTCCGAGTAATCATGCAATCTGAAAAACTTCGTCATGCCAAGAAACCATGCCTCTGCATCATGTGGTTTCTTCATCTCTCCATCAAATTTAGGTGTCTTTGATTTCTTAAATTCATTCGACATGTATCTGTTGTCAATTCTCCCGTAAGGATGATACCGATGACGATCATGATGCCTATTTGAACCATAACTAGAATGGTACCTGTACTCGTCACCCAGCCTATCTGGAGTGTACTACAACATGCCATCTCTCACTGTGTCTGATCTATCTGACCTGTGTCTACCAGGATACCCACTGCCATACGCCCCATTGGTTCTAGCCTCATGTCCATAACTAATCCTTAGTGGGCTTTGTTTTTGTAAATCTGACAAGCTCTGAAGAAGTATTGCATTCACCTCTGCTTGTTTCTCTTGTGCTTGTATGAGATTTTCATTGTTTGCCTTACAACTTCTTATTTCATCCTTTAGGCTTCTCATTGTGTCTGCCAAATCAAAAGAATGCCCACCATGTTGCTCATATGACTCACGGGGGTAGTCATTGTAGTCTACCACCTTTCTATCCATGTTGATCTTTTCTTCCGGTCAAGCATAATATGTTAGCTAAAAAAAATAACAATAAACCAATGTACCTTAGTGTAATTTGGGGAGGATACTTCCTGCAAGATCAACCAATCAACGTAATACATGTATAGATATAATTATGACAATATGTAAACATGTAATTTCTAGGCATATAAACATATAAATGTCATTTTAGCTGGAGTCCAGTCATCCATGCATGACCATACCAAATGTACACCAATGCAAACTTGATCATACACAATCACAAGCATGAACCCTTCATCAACCTAAGGAACATATAGCCCAGCATGACCGACCCATGCACACTCAACATATAACACTACACATGCAAGCACACACATACAATACACAAGCATGACCCATATGTGACCTAATCATAAACAAACAATGCACACACAATACGTACAACATGTAAACAAGAGTGTTTGCACAATACATGAACAAGAACAACACACCATCAGTCACACACGCATGACAACATGTTGATGACAACACCATAAGCACTTCCATGGAGACACCATTGCCACCATGGCCAACACAACACATATGAAACAACCACATACAACATATGTATGAAAACACATAAGAAATCAATATAAAAGCATGACCAACGCACCACACAATCAAGTATGAAAGTTGAACCATGCTCTGATACCACTCCATAACACCCCATTCCCACATCTACCCAAGTAATCGGCCAATCGGGGTAAACATGTGACAAGAGACTACTAATGTGAGATTCAACCTCCTAGATGGCCTTAAGGAAGCGGAACCGGTGGAAAAACCAAAAACACACCTTACACTGCATCACTGACATCTCGAAGAGGTAACCCAACCTTTCAGGGCCCTGTTCCTTGAGGGGGAACTAATTTTTAGCCACTTTGAGGCTAAGTTGTGGGCTTGTAAGGGAAAGGTAACGGCTATAGACCCTATAGCCGTGGGCTAGCCTTGTCAAGGTAGCGGCTAAGGCCCAAAAAATGAATTTTACGCTTGTAGCTAACAGAGATAACCCCATTGGTATATTAGGTAGGGTTAGAGAGAAGCTATTGAGTGGAAACCAACAGATCCAGGGTTAGTGCGAATAAGCTTAGTTCCACAACCGTACATATAGGACAGTAAGAAAGAGAGGCTATGGGTAAGACATATAAGAGCACTGGGTTTTAGTGCCACATTTTCAGCCCCTGAGCCCAGGTCACTAACCATAACTTCTTGTAACTTCAGGAGAAGGTAAATAACAATAAAACAAACATATGGAAGCAATAACATCAACCAGAATTCATCCGACCCCACCCATCCATAACATGCATTTTGCTAAAGATGTCACAAACATAACATCTACATGTATAAACAACATATTTAAACAAAGGGGTCTCTTTCTTATTTGAGAATCGCTAAGAAGCATTGCTCCCCTACATCATAAGCTATAATACAATCAGTTTCAACATAAATACATTGGATAATCATTTACAGGAGAAAACATGAATAGAGCCATACATCATCACTGATATAATACATGCTCATAACCAACATATTAATAACAGAAATATAGTGGATACAATAGCAATAAAATCCATACATAAACTAATATATTTTCATACCAAATACCGGAGAAATGAGCTCTTCATTACTGAATGTAAAAACGAATCGTAGATGGGAATTCCACGCTCCACCCGACCATAGATTGGTTGAGCCAAATCTACTTCAACCAATCACTCCCGTACCATATTCCAAGCATGAATGTGGGGCTTAAACTGAAATAACAAACTAGGGAATCCCGAGGCTAAACCACCTCACCCTCATCAATAAACATGTCATAACCGACTTTACCGTGACCTGCCTTGATCACTAGGCCAACACAAGCACGAATATCACTAGATTCTCTCTCCCTAAACCATGAGGAATTTTCCAGTCTCCTAGTCTATCATGCTTTACCGCAACCCACGGTTTGAATCAGGGGTTACATGGCCCTAAACCAAGACATACTCTCTAGGATTTACCGCAATCCCAAACTCGGGATTCCTAGGCCTGTAATGGAGAGTAAACCACCACCTCTCAGGCTTTACTGCAACCCACAGTCTAAATCAAGGGTTACTAGGCCCTAAATCGAAGCAACAAATGAACCGATTCTATATCATTCGAAGATCCACCTCTCTCAGCTTCGAATCCTTCTGGTGATCCAACTAAACCAAAACATAAGAACACCATAAGACCATGGTTATCCGGAAATGGGAAGACGAGGTTGAATACACTATCACACCTGGCAAAACCCATGCCAATAAAACAAAGAACCACATGCAATACCATGCATGCCAAATATAGCAAAGAAAATACACATGCAAATCGATACCTGCCAAGAATCCCAATGTAGTTGCTTGATTCCTGCTCCTCCTTGCTTTCTTCCTCCTTTTTCCTACTGTCTTGCCTTTGTTGCTCAAAATGCCAAAGTGCTCCCAAAACTCTAAGTGTCCACAGATGAGAGAGAGAGATAGAGAGAATAATGAGAGAGATCCAAAAATGCACTGACAAAAGGTACCAATGATCCTCAGAAGCCTTTTTATATAATAGGCCTCTATTTTTTTCATTTTCCATTATTTTCCTTCAATTTCGTCCCCACATGCAACTTGTAACCTTTTACCTCTCTTTTCTCCTAACTTCCATTATTTTCATAAATAAATGTGTCCATAAATACCTTTTTCCTCTTTAATGCCTTAGCCGTAGCCTTTCCCTCCTTAGCCATAATAAACCAAATCAACACCCCCTAGGATGTTTTGCCTAAGATTCAGCTTGGAATAAGTGTCCCATCAACCGTGATTATTTTTAACATTTATTACATGGAATTTTCACCAGGGTTGTTACAGTCCATCATTTGGAAAAGAACAAAAAACAATGACTGAAACTTGTCTAAAGAGTGTAGTGATCAAATCCACTATGGGACCATCAAAATAATGAAAAATTATGTGCAAATATTTTGATATTGAACATGCAACTCCTAATATTTTTTTATTCCCGTAATTATATTAATGACAATATCATTTGAATCATGCCCTCTATTTCTATAAATTTCATTTAAATTTATCTCAATTTAAATTTCAACATTGATTTTTATTGGAATGGAATTTCCATCATATTGACCAACATGAATAACACAAGTGTCATCAACACTAATTCTTGTGAAGCATTCTAGGTAAAAAAACATTGATTAATATAATATTGATATATTACTGCATATATTTTTCCCTTTTATTCCTTTTGTTCTCAATATCAATTTTCACATATTATATTCTAGTTGACATGAAAAAGACAAGTAGTGTACTAAGGGATGTGATTTGTATGCCAATATATATAAAGGAGTATTGATCAACATAATAAACTATAGTTTGCTAATACTATATTTTTCAATATTTTTCAATATTCATGTTCAACATGTGATTCCCACTAGCTTTATGTTTCTCAGAAGAGTTTGAGTGATTATGGATACCTTGTAACTTCGACCAATAATGTCCCATTGTTATTTTATTTGATATAGATATTGAAATCCAATGCCACATTCCTACTAATTAACATGACCAAGATAAGTCACAATTTCATAATAAGATATGGATGTGTGAATGCATACAAATAAACATTAATCAATATAATATAATCTTATTCAATAGCTCACTATTATTATATTTCCTGATACATAATTTCACAACATCATTCATATCCAATATACATGTTTACCGTTGGGTTTGTATTGCTAAGAAGCGTGATGTTGTATGTAATGGTCATTTTTTCTAACAACAATATGAAATCAAACATTACATTGAATATATTGATTGCATTCTCCTTATTACTTTGATCCCATCCGCATATTATTTCATTTAATGTAGATTTTGATCTCTATGGTTAATTATATCAATGAAAATAATCCGCATATTATTTCATTTGATGTTGATTTTGATCTCTATGGTTAATTATATCAATGAGAATAATAACATTATATTGATCAATACAATGCACATGGTATTTTGAATAATGCTATGTCATTGATTGATTTTCACAAAGAAAATGAATAATATGTTCAAACTAGAAAATTTCCCAGAGTACCATAACTATAATTGTGTTTATGAACACTTAGATCTACAAGAAGATGTATAAGTAAAGGTCATTGTTAGATTATGTAGGTTTTTTCAAAAAGGTGGAGTTCTCTTAGCATTTGTATTTTTAGTTTTATTTTTTGGGTAATAATTTCTTTATTTCTTTTAATACTAATGATATATCCTCTTATTTGTTAAGATACAACTAATGTGTAATGAAATATATTGGAAACATAATATTTTGGGGTTATGTAAATTTGGCCTATTCACTTGAGAGGAAAGAAAAAAGTCTCAAGTGAATGTGAACAATCATGAGAATTCCAAGAGACTTCTTGGTAGATGAAACCGAGGGCCACACAAACTGTACTTATATTTAAATTTTGTGAATATTATGAAATGTCATGCCTTATCAAATCTATCTTTACATTCACATAAGTTTGACATGGTATCAAAGCTAGATTGGCTCAAAATAGCTATACCATCCTGAGCTTGTCAAAGCTAAGTTTAAAAACCTTTACAAGCTAGTGTAACCTCTCTACCACCTACTTATTCTACCATCTCTGAGCTATGTGACCCTTCCCAGCTTTAGATCTACCCAATAGGAATAAACAACCCTCTTCTCTTGCATTGAAAACTCTCACATAAGGCGCTCTTAGCCATCGTTCACCTATAGGCCTAGTTTTTTCATTCTCAATTTACCTAGCTTCTCTTTGTGCACCTTCATTGGAGCACCTGTAGAATATTTTGTTTTAGGTTTCTTAAAATTTGTATTGGAAAGTTTGGTTTGATCACTACTTCTCTTCATTCTCATCTAGGTTGGTCCAATATCTTTGTGTACTCATCTGCAACCTCTCAAAACTTTGTGTGCTCATTGTAGAATCTTTCCTGTAGCCTTGAAACCCTTGGCTCTCACTCACTTCTTAACACTATATGTTTGTGCTTCTTATTGAAGACATAAAAAAGTAATAGGAAAGATTTAGATAACTCACATGATGCATATTATTCACAATATGTACACAAATAAATTTTTCATTGACCATTGGATTTCATATTCCAAGATATCTCTTGGAATTCTATGATTGTTGGCATTTACTTTAGGTCTTTTACCTTCCTCTCAAGTGAATAAGACAACGTTGTATAACCCAAGAGGATTATTCTTCCAACACTCGCCCACTTAATTCAAAGGGGTGTATATGAGTCCAAAGAAAGAGCTAAAATAAAAAAGTGCATGGAAATGAATGGTTGGATTCAATCTCTGAAATGATGGTTTAAGGATGTGATTGTGTTTTTTCATGTTTTTCTCATTTTTTGTGTAACCGGTACATCGAAAGTTTGCAACATGGGTAATCCTTGGATGATGAGTTAAATTCCACATCCAATGAGTCCTCCCACTCGAAATTTGAGTAAAATTGTAAGGAGATAAGTTGAAAAAAAAGTTTTTTCGTTTTTCCCTCTAAAATTTGATGTTGTAATTTAATGTTATTTTATTATTTCCAACATTATTTTATAATTTTCCTTAGGAGAGCCATTTTAGACCTCAAAATTTCTCTATTGGTTTAAGGATGACCACTAACTGAGGAACTAGGCTAGAAGTTGTTATTGGAAAAATTTTGGATCTGGCTAGAAGTTGGATTCTTTTACAAAGAATAAGTGTTCTCTGATGATGGTTTAAAGATTACCGCAAACTGATGAAATGTGTAGTAGAAGTTGAAGTCTTATAGAGGTAGTGTTTTAAGGTTGGCCACCAATCAGGTCATGCTCATGGAACATGAGTCTGTCTTTGGCTACAAATTTGACTCTAGCATTGGTTGAATTGTTGACTCTAGCTCTAAGACTTTGGTTCTGGTTGTGACCCAAGCTCGCTTGATATAACTTTGAAACTAGTATTTGACTATCAATCCCCCCTTGTCAGATACAAAGTGAGAAGATGAAGATATCTCTACAACATGACATCGAAATAATCGAGAATGAAATTTGAGATATGACTGGTATATCTTCTTAGTTGTTGAAGACCATTGTTAAGAAGTGATCCATCTAAGGTGAATCTTTTCTCATGCAAGAGTCTTATGTCTACAACATTTGTCTAAATGATGATTATGTTTGCCACAATGCTCGCAAAGGTGAAGATCACAACATTGATATTTCACATGGCCAACTTAATCACAATGTTGACATTTGACAATTTGAAGTGGTTTTGGAAGAGCAGAAAGAGAAGATAAACTATCTCGAATAAATCTAGCACTTTGAAACTAGATGGTTTGGAGCAGTGCAAAATGTGAAAAGTTGCGTCTTTTTTATTAGAGACCATTTTTATGCTTATTGTTATTAACTTTTTCCGAAGCTCTAATGATGCAATTAAGAAGTATAATTTGAACATTTCCATTTTCATGTAAATCTACTCCTCAAGTGGCCTCACTGATCTGATCAAGCATTGGTTGTTGATGGGAATCAACACAAACTCAAAAAGGGAGTTATTCTAAACATAAACCAATTCAAAATTTTGATTCCTTTGTTGTAGGTCATATTTTTGGAGTTGTGACTCAAACTGGAGAAACTCGATCTTCTCCTTTGCATATTGTAGGCAAATTTAAATATCACTAAGAGTGACTTCGTTGATTTTCATTGTACCATCAATAATAGAGACTATTAGAGTGTTTTGTAACTCTAATAATGCATCAAGTCTAGCCATTTTCTTAACAATACAAGCTCAAAAAATGATAAAATAATGTGGAAAACAATATCAGTTTGTACTCTCAAGGATCCATCCATTATAGACGACAAATCTTGATTCACATCAAATTCTCATAAATGTCAAAATACCAATAAAAGTGTGCATTAAAAATAATAAATCACAATGAGTAGCATTGCTAGATATTTATTATTTTACCATTGAACACCTCCAAATATAGCCAATGAATGCAAACAAAAATAATAAGTAGTACTATAGAGAGGCTACAGATCCAAGCAGAAGTATGCACCATCGATTGAAAGTGGTAGTTGCACACTACATTCTTTTTCAAACAAATATGGATCGTCTCATCAAAGAAGTCGAACTTGAAGTGAAGGTATGCATAATGCTAGATTTTATATACTGTGCACCACTTAGAGAGCCCTACAAACCCCATCATTGTTATTTCCAGAGGTTTTGTGTTCAATTCCGATCCAGGTGGATATTGGTGGCCACCCAACTATTCCACCTAGATCTCCATTCATTTTCATCAGTTTCCTTGTTTATAGTACCATTTACTATTTTTAGCAGTTTTTTGGGTCCTAAAATTTCAGAGTAGCTTTGACCCCCTAAACACCTTTTTTTGAGGTTTGCAGCATGCCCCTAGCCATATGAAAGGGCATGTGGCAACTCCTGTAGTACTGTTGAGGCCTCATAATTCCGTTGCCAAAACATGGGGGAAAACCACCCGGTCCGGACCTTAAAGCAGCTCCTTTTCCATTTAGTGTAGTGGCTCCGACTGGGGATAATGGGACCAGTTTCCCAATAAGGATTATTTTGAGGGTGTTGTGAATATAGCATGCAAATGGATACTGATTTTAATCTATATGCATCTATCTAAACTATTTAATCTAATATATACTAGGGATGTTTTTCCTTTATTTGATCTAAAATGATATCTTTCAATTGTCAGTAATATAGATCATTTAACATCTGAAAGAGATGAAAATTATGTAATTATTCTTCTAACAAGTAGTTTGCATAGAATAATTGTGAAATAAATATTGCATTTATTAGTGTGATTACATATTCAATAAGAAACCATAGCTAAATATTAGAACAAAAGTGCATGTGATATTTATATATGATGACGTTTCAAATATATAATGCAATAAAAAGATGAATGTCAATCTATGAAGTAAGACTTAATACAAGTGAATATAAGGACTATATGTACGAAGTTCTACTCATGTAAACTGACAGCAATGAATTTGCTACTTCTCACTTTGAAGCAATTTAAAGAGTACAATAGTGCAACATTAGTTAAACAACTTTAATTGTCAAAAAGATAACAGATGTGTTCCATTAATTCATCAAAGCACTCACAAACTTACAATAGTGGATTCTTTGCAAATGTTTTTGACAAATTTCTGGACCTTTCTCTAAATGCATGAGAAGGGTTTAAATACTAAAATAACTATAAACTAAAATAGATTATTACAAAAATATAGAGGAGGTTTCAAACAACTTTCCTCATAAAGCTAACTTAAACTACAATCTAGGAAACTAAACTAACAATTATGATTTATGAGTCCTGCCCTTTCTTCTGAATTTGGTCACGAAGTTGACAAATATCTAACATTGCTTTGAGCTGAGCTGGTTGCGATATCCTTGATCTGATCTGTCCCTTGAAAATAACGTTTGAGAGTACTGACTGGGATCTCTTCATTGAACCTGTAAGAGACTGTAGAGTTTGATGCTGATGATAAGGTTTGATCAGAAAAGTCCAGTAAGTTTCTTGATCAAACTTATTTACCTTTTTAATAATTTCCTCCTGTGTATCTGCTCTTTTCCTCCACTATGATTCTACCTGTCTTGTTTCTGAGAACACATCAGACGTGTTCTCCTTAAGAAGTTCTCCTCTAGATAGTTGTTCACACATAGATTCAATAATCTCACTTGATATCTTGGATGTCTTTGCTGATGCTTTCTCTGCCTGTTTGATTTGCGCTTCCCATTCTCTGAATAGAATTTCTTCTTGAAGCTTATCTACTTGAGGTAGATCAAATTCCTTCCCTGAATCTGATACTTTCCATTGGATGTGTTCTTCAATTTTCTTCTCAAGTCTTTCACATTCAAGTCTTTGGATCGCTATCTGCTGGATCAATATTTTATTTGAATCACAATAAGAGTCAATTATAGAAGCTTGATGACAAAACACTTCTTGTTATTTCTTTAACTTAGTGTTTAAATCTAGTGCTTCTTTGATAAATTTCTCTAATTGCGGCTGGCTTTGTAACTTGGTCATTATATTTCCAGCTGTGCTTGTTTTTCATTAATCTTTGTCTGATGCTGCAATTTAAGGTTTTCAACATATTTATGAAATTGGGCTGTAATTACTTTGACTTTCTCACTGGAATTTGATTTATCTTCATTCAACAACTTCTCTAGTTCTTGTACTCTGGCTTCCTTTTGTTTTAGCAACACTCTAACCTTAGTAGCTTTATCAACAGTAGCAGTAGCATATGCCCCCGCATGCTGTGATAATTTGGTTAGATGTTCAGTAGGATCATCTGAGGAATCTTTCCATAATACATCAAATGATTCATCTGTAGGCTTTGAATTTGTTTCATCAATTCTCCTCCTTTTGTTTCTTTAACTACACCCTTGTAACTAGGACTGTAGAAAATATCCAATGAAGGAATATCTTCAATTTGTAAAAATATCTGATCTTTAGGGTAGGCCGGTATGATTTCTTTATCATGCATTGCTAGAACTCTTTGTAGTGGATTAACAGTTTCCACTATCTTCTGGGAGTGTTCACATGTCTGGAAACTCATTGCCTGCTTAGTATTGTGATTCTCTTTAGGAATTTTTATTGCTTCAGAAAACTCCTTCCATTCATCTATAAGATCTTTTGTTTGTGGTGAATTGGACTGATCTAGTATATTATGACTATGCTAAACTGTTTGAGAGTCTGATTCTATTCCATTATTTCTCGTTTCCTCTAGCATCTCTATCTCATGAATTACTTAGTCAATTATCTTTTCTGAGTTTTCCTTTTTACATTCGGATTCATTTTCGAAGTGATCCGAATTATGAGATTGTTGTTGTGACTGACTTGATTCATCTTCAAACATATCTTTTACTTCATCATCCGGGATGACACTTGGAGTGTGTTTGTTGTCATCTTCAATAGTTAGCAAATTGAGAGGGACTTTCTCTAGTCTCCTGTTTCTATATGTTTGGAAATCTTCAAAATCATCTTGACTTAGTTGGCTAGATGCATACTTGATAATGTTTGAAAAATTTCCATGCCCTAGAAGAGATCATCAATTCCATCTTCTTCCTTCACAAAAGGTTTTAACTTAAGCTCTGTGATGTAATTTTTAATTACATCATTTGGATCATATAACCTTTTTGGCATTTCTGTCAATTTCAATAAATGAATGTTGGAAACTTCCTTGTAAGTATGGCTGATGTGAAATAGTGAAAAAGTGCCACACTGTACAGGGTAATTAGGCCAAATAGCCTTTTTAGCATCCTTTAGCTGTTTTGTTACACCATTAACAAGCTGATAGGCTATTTCTCTTGCAAGTAACTTATCGGGAACGTAATAGGGTAAAACATGGGGAGAAGCATAACTCCCAAATTCTAATATATGTAAAATTATCTTCTTAAAACCATCTAGCTATAGAAAGAATGTCTGCATTGGCTTCTTCAGAAACCCTAGGGGCCCTTTTACTGAAAATCATTTGGTGCATAGGCAATATGACTCTATAACAGATTGTATAGAAGTGTAGGTGGAAGTCTAAATCCCAGAGTTCTCTGTGGTGAGTGTGAATTGGGGTAGGGTCTTGGGTAATCCATTTCCATCCCATGGTAGGAAAACTAGAAGTAAAAGAGATAGCGTCCATGATATAAGAAGACATATAAAAGGGAGGTATTTCTTTGGATGAAATACTCCTTTTATTCCTATATTCGGTAATTTTCTTGGCTAGATTATCAGATAAAATGTTTTCCCAATTCAAGATTGATGAATTGACGTTTGCGTCACTTAGGGGAATCCATTCTTTTGAGAATCTAGTGCCATCAGGTTTGGAAAATAGTCTACATAAAATATCGGCAACATAACAGTAAGGGTTAGGAATTTGGGAAATTGGGTACGTACCAAACTTATCTTGCTTCAACTTCCCCTGTTCCTCCTTCCATTCTTTGATGACTTTGATAAGATATGGATGTTCTCCTCTAAAGTTCTTCAAAAATTCTTTGTCATATATCTGCTGCGGGGGTGGTAGATGATACATTGTTGTTAAATCTTCTACCCTAAAAGAGCCCATAGTTTCTCCCTTCAAATTCTTGAACATTCTATCTTCAATGTTTAAGTGATCAATTGCCCACTTAACCATGTCTGTGTAAGAGAGAATCTTTGGTCTTGCAGCTATCCTCTGAACGTATGAACATGCAATGTTAAAAAGAGTTGTGTCAGAGGTAGATGTCGTGCCTGTTGAAGAAACTTTGGTTATCACCCTTGGTCCTTCGCTTTCAAAAGTTTTATACATTGCCTCCCATGTCGAACTGCCACAATCTTTGTTGCAAACAGCATCTGAAAATAATGGATACATCTCTGTATTTTCAGTAGACGATGTCTGAGAAATTTCTTTGCCCTTTTTTCTCATTTTACTCTTATTCAATCCTTTAACTGGTTTCCTGAAAACATAGTGAATTTTACAAGTGTAGAGAATCAAAGAGACAAATCTATCATTTATTTCAAACATATGCAAGAATATATAAATCTATTAAGATATAACATCAATCATCAATCATAATCTCTGAATTAATATCTCATACACCTTCACACGTAAAATATATCAATCATTTTAATGCCTTTAAGATCTCAAATTTCATTTTGATATGACACAAGTTACTTCACATGCTTGATCCATTAAATGTCGTTGACACACGTATCGCAAGTCATAATTTATAACCATTCGTAATACTTACCCTTAAAGACTACGAAATGCAATGCGCAAATCGTAGATCACAACTTTTATAGGATAACAATTTGGCGTATGTTATAACTTATGCGAAATATGAATTGCGCTTTTTTGCAAAACTTAAGTGACTGCGATTGCTGAAAGTTTTATATTAATTTCTTTGTTTTCTTGTCGAGTCTGCGAAGTCGCAACTTATATCGATTTGCTTTTAGTGTTTTTCATTGGTGAGGTGCAATGCGATAAAGTAAATATAACGGTGATTGAAGTTTTTGCCAAGTTAAAACATATCTTCGGAAAATTTGAGCGCATATTGCAGCTCGCATTTTTTAAAGTTTATAAGTAATTGAAATTCATAAGATATGTAATTTGCGATGCACCCAAGAAAAATAAAGCAGAAAACTTTTTAAAAATAAATATTTATTTTCTAAGTTTTTGTTTAAAAAATTAAAAGAATTTCCTATTTATTTCTAAAGGGTCCCTATTATAAAAGTAAATGGGGGGTTGTTGTATATCACAACAATTGGCGATTCACTTGGGCAAACCAGATATCTATGATAAAAAATTCTGAAATTTCTAAGCTTTTTAGAAAGTAAAAAAAATAGTTGTAGGAATGAAATTTCAAATAAATAATATCTTACTAAGCAATGAAATTTTCTCTTATTCACTATTCATAAGAATTCCTCTATTAAAGGTATAAGTATGAAAATCTATATCAGTCCTTACGTAATTTAGAAGGATAAAGTAGGTGGCCTTTACAGATCAGCTTTATAAAAAATTACTCTTTTATCACAGATAGAGCCTCTATTCTAATAGGCAATTTAATCTTTTGACAAGGTTACCTTTTTACCCAGCGATGATTCATTGTCCCATCCAGTGTTTCTTATATTTTTCAGAAGTAAATTCTAACCTTTGAGAATTTTCTTTTATATATTATTTTATTTACTTAAAATCCATTGTCTTGACTTGGTAACCAAATGATGACAACGCTACTCACTAGTAGCAATTAATTTGATCAAGTTGACTCTTGATGAGACCCCTTGTCCTTTTGATATAATCTCAAGTCATTACCCTGTTTTGGTAGGCAGTATTGGTAATGTCAGTTTGAATATTTCCTTATGAACGTGGTAAACAAGCTCGTGATGAGACTTATTATATTTTAAGTCTTTCTTCTAATCATAATAATTTTTATTTTCATTTGAATTTATTTTGAAAATTTATAAGTTTTTCCGGATGGGATGAATCATTGGTCTTTTTAAGATTCTGGATGATAATATTGAGTTTCAGATTGCTTTTCTGTAAATAGGTTTTTACTATGTTAAAGTTTCTTTTCTTGACTGATAATAGAATATTCATGCTATTTAAAGATGAGATTTCATCAAAGAATAAATGATTTCAGCGAAATTCCATTTTTCAGAAAAGTAAAATCAATTTGTCTTTCTAAATATTTCGATTATTTCCTTAAATTTTTTTATTTTTTATAAAAAAAATAAAAGAAAATCATCTGAGATTATATTTTAAAAGCCAAATATTAATGCTAATCAACTTTTATTTTCTTAAAAAGAAAAGAAAAAGACACTAGTATACAAGGATAAAAGGGGTTACCTTCTATGAGATTTTTTTTTTTTTTTTTTAAATCTGCCCATTAACAAGCAAAGAATCTATTTTTCCTGATAGATCTTGCAATAAAAATTTTGATGGGCCTATTTCTTCAATTATTTGAAATGGACCAAGTTAGAGTTTTTGAAACTTTGTGTGTTTACCTTTTTCCTCATGCGCTTTGTCCCATTTAAATACCAAATCACCAATTTGGAAAATCTTTGGAGTGACAGAAGTTGAATCAAACGAGGTTTTTATTATCTGTTGATGATGAGCATGAGTTTGTTTGGCTTTTTCTCTTTCTTCTTCTAACTTAAGGATTTGAACTTTTCTAAGTTGTAAAAAAGAAGTAGGAGTTTCATCAATGAATTGAACTAAGGAAAGGGAGGGAATAACTACGTTGGTGGTTAGTACCGCTTCTTTTCCATAGACAAGATTGAATGGAGAAGTACCAATAGAAGATTTTTGAGTTATTCGATCTTACCAAAGAGAAAAAATTAATAACTTATGCCAATTTCTTTGATTCTGATCAACATTTCTTTTGATTATTCTAATCAGGTTTTTGTTTGTGGATTATGCCAAACCATTTTCTTGTGGATAATAGTTTGCATAATATTTTAGTTTAAAACCTCTTTTAATTGCAAATTCTATCATAGAATTTCCAAATAAATAAGTTGCATTATCAAACATCAAAGCAGTAGGTGAGTCAAACCCTGGGTTATGATATTCTGGTCAATGAAATCAATGATATTTTCTGAATTAGCTACTTCTAATGGAATTTCTTCCACCCATTTGGTAAAGTAATCTGTAGCTGTGAGAATATATCTATGTTGTTTGGAAGAGTTAGGAAAAATCTCACCAATTATATCTAATCCCCATTGCTCAAATGGTTATTCAATATTGGCCAACTGTAATGGGAATGATGGCTTTCTTTGTCTTCCAGATGTACTTTGGCATACTTTACATTTTCTTGTATATTCATGGGCATATTTGAAAAGTGTAGGCCAATAGTAACCTGCATGCAAGATCTTATGTGCTGTTGTATTTCCTCCAAAATGTCCTCCAACTGGTCCATCATGGAGTTCCTGCAAGACCTTCTCTGCTTCAGATTTTTCTAGGCATCTTAGAAGTACAACATCCAATTTTTTTCTAAATAACACATTGTTGACTAACTCATATTATTTAGTTGTTAATATAATAGCTCATTTTGTCTTGTAACTGAGATTATTTGGAGCATATCCATTCTTCAAATAAAATATAAGATCAACATATTGTGACTTTGAATCATTGAGGCTTACCTCTGATAATTATTATCTGAATCTTCTTCTGCTGGCAAATGTGATGCTCCTGTAAGCGTTCTGCAAAAACCTTGACCTCTAATGATTTTAGAGGGTTTAATTTCTACATCATATTCTTGTAACGAAGTCACCCAGTTAGCTCTTTTTTCTCCTAATTCTTTTTGCATCAAAAGTTGTCTTACTGCAGAAAATAGAACTATGATTTTCGTACGAGACTTTAGGAGAAAAGGTCTAAAATTTTTTATGGCCTTGAAAACAACAAATGCTTGTTTTTCAACAGATGTGTAATTCAGTTCTGCAACTTGTAAATTTGAACTAAAAAATGACATCGATGCTTCTATTTGTTGGTCATTCAACTATGCTAAAACAACTACATATGATGTATCTGATGAAAAAGTATATAATGTAAATGGATTAAGAAAATTGGGGGTGGTCAGGAATGGAGCATTGAAAATTGTCTATTTAATCAATTCAAATTATTCTCTTTCATTATGTCCCCATTTAAAAACAATTTTTTTCTTAATCATGTTCTGCAATGGTAAAACTATTTAAGAAAAATCAGGGACAAATCTCTTAACAAAATTAATTTACCCAAGGAAAAATTGCATGGTTTTCCTGTTATGAGGGAAAGCAATTCGTTTAATTTCATCAATTCTTCCAGGATCAATATAGATACCATTTTTTGACACAATAAATCCTATAAGTTTTCCTTCATCTAAAGAAAAAAATGATTTCTTTGGATTTAATCAAATGCCATACCTTTTGCATCATTCAACGACTTGATTTAGGTCATTCATGTTGGAGTTAATGCTTACATTCCATATTTTTGGAAGTTGGTTTGTGATGGTTGAGAAATTATCTCAACCTCTCTGTCTAATTTAGGAATAATTTGGATCTCATAAACTCTATTTAATAGAGTAATCTGAATGTAAATCTCTGTGTGTGTGTGCATACACCTTAACGTATATGAGTGAATTTTTTATTTTTCATCATTGTATCGGAGCACAGGATCAAAGGCTTGTGTGTTGTGTTGTATTGTGAGAAAATTTAGTCGAACTGTGTTGAGTTATTGTTTTGCCCAATCGATCCACCAGGAGTTTGAGCTGAATGTCCATCGATCCAGTGCAGGAGGGCATTCATAGTTCCAATCAACGTTTTAAATAAATGTTAATATTGGAGATATAGCTGCGTAAATGTTAATGCCGAGATGAATTCAAATGTTAACTACAAAATTCGAGGGTTCTACGATTGTGCGGTTCAAAAGAGCGCTCGCCCACCAATGTTCTGCAGTTCAAAAGTGTGATTCACCAAGTTTTCTTGGTTGTTTCTTATAGGAGGTGTGCTCTGGGTTCTTGGAAAGCCGTGGATTTCCATGTATTCAGGTTCCAGCCTACATTGGAGACCAGTTTACGCAGACAGAGTTTGAATCTAGAATCTGGACGTATAGATCCATTTATGTCGTGATGCTCTTGCAAACTACTGAATATTTAATATGTATTTGTTGACGTTGTGAGCAAAGCAGATGCGCAGTGAAATGGAGTTGGTTGCAAGGTAATGTGGAATGCAATTTTTCACAAAGGAGTTGAAGTATTTTTTAAATTGTGGAAGGTACATTGGTGTTGAAGTTTCGAAAGTATTTTGTTTTTTTTCTTTTTCATCATGGAGTTTACGGTGTTAGAAAAATTCAATGGTTTTAAATTTCCCTCATGCAAAGTAAAAATACAAATGCAATTAATGAATAAAAATTTGTGGGGCATAGTGAATGGTTCAGAAGTAGCACCAAAAGATGCGAAAGAATTAATTGAATGGAAAAATAGAGATGAAAAAGCTAAGTCCATTATTGGACTTGCTCTTTTAGATTCGCAATTACATCTTGTAGATCTCACTAAATCATCTAAGGAGATATGGGAACACTTGGCTCAGCTATTTGGTGTAAAATCTACAAATGCAAAATTTTCCATAAAGCCACAATTATTTAGACTGAAAATGAATGGAGAGACATCTATGTCTAGTCATGTAAACAATTTAATGTCTCTTGTAAGACAATTAGGTGAAGCAGGTACCAATGTGGAGGATGAAGATGTTAAAGCAATATTACTAAATAGTCTTCCTTCAAGTTATAGTAATGTTGTTTTCACTTTGAGTCAAATGTCTACACAAACATTGCATGAGACAATTGCAACACTTCTGGCGGAGGAAAAACGACTAAAACCGGAAGATGCAGAAGAGAACTCTAATGTAGAAAATGAATTGTGGACAAAGTCAAGGATGAGAAAGAAAAATACAAACAAAGGTGAAATTGAATGCTACTATTGCAGGAAAATTGGGCATACAACGTGGAATTGCAAAAGTCGTGCCAGTGATGTGTTAAAAGGGAAAGAATCAACAAATATAGCCACAGATAAATACCAATTGAATTCTGATGATGAATTCAATGAAGAGTATGAACCTCTTAAACTCTTTTAGAACAGCTACAGTTCGGGCTCAATATGGATGGTTGTCCAGATAGTATGGCAATTACGGATCTAGGGAAGAATCCCTCATTAGTGGTAGACATGGAAGTGGTCTCCTAATGAGGTTATGCGACAGATTGGGATGTTGTCCAGTAATTGACTTCGGGAGGTCCTTGATTCGGGAGTTGAGGAAGTGAACTCAGGAATCCAACTTGCCAACTACACCTTTCCGAGGGTTATGAGGCAACTTGATGGAGCATCTACTGATAAGCTTGATTATTTTATTATTTATGAGTGAATTCAATAAATTCATGTAATGTAATCATTAAGGGGGGATGCTGGAGTTAATGCTTACATTCCATATTTGAGAAGTTAGTTTGTGATGGTTAAGAAATTCTCTCAACCTCTCTGTCTAATTTAGGAATAATTTGGATCACAGAAACTCTATTTAATAGAGTAATTTGAATGTAAATCTGTGTGTGTGTGTGTGTGTGCATACACCATAACGTATATGAGTGCATTTTTTATTTTTCATCAATTCACTTGATGAGTTTCCTGTTTAGAGAAGACAGTAATGTCATCTAAATAAATAACTACTGTTTTATTTATGAGTCCCCTAAAATCTGTGTCCATGGCTCTTTGGAAAGTGGCACCTGCATTAATTAATCCAAAAGGCATTTTCTGATAAGCATAAGTTCCCCACTTAGTTCTGAACATAGTTTTCAATTTGTCATCTGGATGAATAAGAATCTGATTGTAACTTGAAAATCCATCTAGAAATGACATGAGTTCAAAACCAACTACTTTCTGTAATACTTGTTCCATGGTTGGCAATGGAAAATTTCCCTTCTGACAAGCTTTGTTTAAATTTCTAAAATCAATGCAAATTCTAATATCACCATTATTTTTCCTGACAGGTACCAAATTTGATACCCATTTTGAATGTCTGACTCGAAAGATGATTTTTGCCTCCAGAATTTTATTCAATTCAGTTTTAATTTGATTTTCCAAGTTTGGATGAATCTTTCTCAATTTCTGCTGTATGGGATTTTCCTTTGATATCATAGGAATCGTGTGTTGAATTACAAAGTATCATATGTTTTAAGATCAAAATAATCCCAAGCAAAGACACTTTTATACATCCTAAACAATTTGATGAATGATAATCTTTCTTCGGAAGACAGACCAAGACCTAGATTTATATTTTGAGGGTTTTATTCACTTCCTATATTAACTAACTCAAATCTTAAGGTATAACTTTGTGTTTTTGAGTTAGTTACTCTTTTAAACATGTCCTTTAGATCGTATAAGTCCTCTAACTTGACAACATATTTTGGAATAGGATTTTCATCTTGTTCTTTCTTAATCTTAGAGTCATGTTTGTTTTCATCCATGATTTGATTATCGTAAGATTCTTCAGATGTTAAAAAATATATAATATCTGTGTCATTATTTAATACCCTCCAATTAGTGATATTATCAGGAATAGATGGTCTAAAAATCAATTCAATATAAAATCTATTGGGACTAAATTCTTGGGATGGGATTAATTTTGAGGCTACATTAGCGAGTAAATTTGCACTAGAATTCTGTATTCTAGGTATAGAAGAAATGTTGAAGGCTAAGAAATGAGCGTTTAAGTCTTGGACTAATGATTGAGAAGGTTTTAAATGTCCAGAATTACAATGGATAGTATCTCTCACTTGCCTAACTATGATTTTTGAATCTCCTAAAACCTTCAGGTGTCTGATATTAAGATCAATAGCTTTTAATAAACCTTGAACTAATGCTTCATACTCAACTATATTGTTGGTACAATCAAATTCTAATCGGCAAGCTAACATAATCTTTTCGCCTTCTTGGTTTATTAAAATGCAACCTACACCTGCACCATCTTCAGATTTAGAACCATCAAAATAAAGGGCCCAAAAAAAAGGATTAGCTATTTTTCTATATAAAAAATTAACACATGTAGAATTATCTGGCTGAGAAAAATTCTCAATCTGAGATACAACCACATTATCAAAGAAATGTGATGTTTGAGCATTAATTTTCCTAAAAATGACTCTGCAAAGTAGTTTCCAATAATGTTGTTATTGAAGGCTACTAGCTCATTATGTTCTTCAAGATCAGTAATTGAATGCTTCATAAACTTTTCACAGTCAACTCGAATTTGGTTTGGCTTTCCATTTATGTGGTAACCACATAAGTGACCAGTCTGTTGAAAAATAACCATGAAGTTTCTCAAACCAGTCACAACTTAAAACTAAACCATAAAATTCAGGAATGTCTGCCACCAAAATATCAATTATCTGAGCAACTTTGGGATTTGATGATAATCTGATGGAAACAAAATTTAATTCTCCTACCACTTCTACTCTAGTTCTGTCAAGTTGTACTATATGAACAAGAGAACTCTGAGGAGTTATGTTTAATTTAGCACAAACTGATTTTGGCATTATATTCGAAGAGGCCCCTGAGTCTATTAAACAGTTATGAACATTTTTGTTATAGATCTCATAGGTTAAGAGAAATGGGGAAGTATGAAAGATGGATTGATCACCTATCATAATTAAGTCTGAAGCATCTACTTTCATTGAAGGAGAAGGTGGCTTACCCATTTCATTAACAACTTGAACTATGACTGGAGCGGGAACAACTTTTAATTCCTTAAGTAAGATTTGTTGTTGTTGCTTCAATTTGGTAAGCCTATGAAATGAAATTTTTGCCCTAGTCTTCTTCATGTATTCAACTATATTATACTCAAGGGTATCTAAGATAACTGTTGTTTTAGATATAGGTGGAGATTCTGAGGTAACAGGACTTGTTTGCGTAGCCTTTGAATTAGACTTTTTGCTAACTGATTTTTTTTTAGCAGGAGTGGAAATTTTTTGCTGTTGACTAGGTTGTGTTGCTTCAGTAATATTTTTGTTGTGTGTGCTGATAGGCAAAGCTTCAAGTTGTTCTTCATTTGATAGGATGAAATCCCACATTCCATTAAGTTCAACTTCTTCTTCTTTGTCATCTTCTTCTTCCTATGTTTGTTCTTCCTCCTCTTCTTGATCTGATTCAACATTAGATATAATATTTGGAGGTTGAGAATTAGAGGATTTCCTTTTCTTAAAATTCCTAAAACTCTTTTTTGAATTTGAATTTTCGGCGACTTGTTTCTTGATATCTGCCATCTCGGTGGTCATGGTTTTCAAGACTTTTTGAAGACCTTCTACGTCAAATGGATCTTTGGCATCTTCTTCTTCGAGTCATCTTTGAAAGATAACTTCTTTGATTTTCGATCTTCCTTAGAATTCTTTTTTTCAATAGCAGTTATGTGTTTCTCTACAGATAGAGACTCTTCCATATTTTCTGCAAGTGTTGCTAGCTTTGCTCTATCAACAAAAATAGCTATATTAGATGGAAGGGATGAAATATACCACTCAATTTGAACTTCTGCGACAGGAACTGCTGTAACAGGAATTTTATTGAGTAGTTTATTAAATCTTGAATTAAAATCTTGTATCTTCTCACCTGGTTTAACTTTAAGATTTGAAAGATCATTGATGAGCGTAGCAGTAGTTCTGTCATCTCCAAACTTAGCTATAAATTGTTCTTTAAACATATTCCCGTTAGTTATAGAACGAGCAGGTAATGAAAAATACCAGGATCCTGCAGATCCTTTTAAAGTATGTGGAAATAATCATACAACACAATCTTCTTCAACTACTCCATTCAGATTGACGGCTAAAATAAAATTATGAATATGTTCTTCTGCAGGAAGACCATCATCGAGATTAAATTTGGGTAGCCATCTTTAGGGATTTTTAGGCAGAGCATGAAGAGGGGTGGGCATGTTTACGGCCCCTGGATTTCTCCATGGGTTTACATTCGGTGGAGTGGGTTGACCTACCATTGGATTTTGGATGGGTTGGTTGGGTGGATTTTGAATTGATGATGGGGCAGGTTGAGAACTAGGACTTTTAGTTTGAGTACTGAAACTAGTGAAAGTGATACCGACTGTTGGAATGAAATTTGTGGAAGTGAGCGGAGGTAATGGGGGTGAATGGGATAAGATCTTGCTAGTGATTGACTCTGATTGATTCCTATTAACTTATTCTGATTACTAATGATAGGAAATTCAAAAGGGAGAATCCCTGTTTTTTTACTTTCTGATCAGGTTAATATTCTTCGAGGTTGTAAAGAAGATGAAATACTAAGATCCGATAATTGGGAATATTCAGGATTTTTAGTAGAAATAGATACTTTTTCTATCTTTTCTATCAAAGACTGAACTTCTGGAGAATATTGGTGAAACTCACGAAATAATATGGTTTGAGTATCTCTAGGAGACTTAGGGGAAAAATGATCAACTTCAGATTTTACAGATGAGGATATAGATAATTTTCTAGAATTTGATATGGATATAGAGGGAGAGAGACTTTTTAATTGACCTTTATATTGATCAGACCTTTGTGCCATTCACTTAGCACTCCTTCTAGCGGCAATATGTTGAGGCCTCAGAATTTCGCTGCCAAAACATGGGGGAAAACCACCCAGTCCTGACCTTAACGCAACTCCTTTTCTAATTGGTGTAGTGGCTCCAACTGGGGATAATGGGACTAGTTTCCCAATAAGGATGATTTTGAGGGTGTTGTGAATATAAATTGCAAATGGATAATGATTTTAATCTATATGCATCTATCTAAACTATTTAATCTAATATATACCCGGGGTGTTTTTCCTTTATGCGATCTAAAATGATATCTTTCAATTGTCAGTAATATAGATTATTTAATAGCTGAAAGAGATGAAAATTATGTAAAATGATTCTTCTAACAAAGTAGTTTGCATAGAAGAATTGTGAAAGAAATATCACATTTATTAGTGTGATTACATATTCAATAAAAAACCGTAGCTAAATATTAGAACAGAAGTGCATGTGATATTTATATATGATGACGTTTGAAATATATAATGCAATAAAAATATGACTATCAATCTATGAAGTAAGACTTAATACAAGTGAATAGAAGTACCATATGTACGAAGTTCTACTCATGTAAACTGACATCAATGAATCTGCTCCTTCTCACTTTCAAGTAATTTAAAGAGTACAATAGTGCAACATCAGTTAAACAACTTTAATTGTCAAAACGATAACAAATGTGTTCCATTAATTCATCAAAGCACTCACAAACTTACAATAGTGCATTCTTTGCAAATATTTTTGACAAATTTCTAGACCTTTCTCTAAATGTATGAGAAGGGTTTAAATATTAAACTAACTATAAACCAAAATAGATTATTACAAAAATATAGAGGAGGTTTCAAATAACTCTCCTCATAAAGCTAACTTAAACTACAATCTAGGAAACTGAACTAACAATTCTGATTTATGAGTCCTGCCCTTTCTTCTAAATGTGGTCACGAAATTGAAAAATATCTAACATTGTTTTGAGCTCTGATCAGTCCCTTGAAAATAGCATTTGAGAGTACTGATTGGGATCTCTTCATTGAACCTGTAAGAGATTGTAGAGTTTGATGTTGATGATAAGGTTTGATCATAAAATTCCAGTAATTTTTTTTATCAAACTTATTTTCCTTTTTAATAATTTCCTCCTACGTATATTCTTTTTTCCTCCACTGTGTGTTTACCTGTCTTATTTCTTAGAACACTTCAGACGTGTTCTCCTTAAAAAGTTCTGCTCTACAATTTTTCACACATAGATTCAATAATCTCACTTGATATCCTAGATGTCTTCGTTGTTGCTTTCTCTATCTGTTTGATGTGCACTTCCTTCCCTGAATCTGATACTTGCCATTAGATGTGTTCTTCAATTTTATTCTCAATTCTTTCACATTCAAGTCTCTGGATCTCTATCTGTTGGATCAGTGTTTTATTTGAATCACAATAAGATTCAATTATAGAAGCTTGATGACAAAACACTTCTTGTTCTTTCTTTAACTTAGTGTTTAAATCAAGTGCTTCTTTGATAAATTTCTCTAATTGTGGTTGTCTTTGTAACTTGGTCATTGCTATTTCCAACTGTGCTTGTTTTTCATTATTCTTTGTCTGATGCTACAATTTAAGGTTTTCAACATCTTTATGAAATTGGCTTGTAATTACTTTGACTTGCTCACTGGAATTATATTTCTCTTCATTCAAAAACTTCTCTAGTTCTTGTACTCTGGCTTCTTTTTGTTTTAGCAACACTCTAACCTCAGTAGCTTTATCAAAAGTTGCAGTAGCATATTCCCCTACATACTGTGATAATTTGGTTAGATGTTTAGTAGGATCATTTGAGGAATATTTCCATAATACATCAACTGATTCATTTGTAGGCTTTGAAGTTGTTCCATCGATTCTCCTCCTTTTGTTTCTTTTAACTACAACCTTATAACTAGGACTATAGAAAATATCCAATGAAGGAATATCTTCAATTTGTAAAAATATCTGATCTTTAGGGTAGGCCAGTATGATTTATTTATCATGCATTGCTGGAACTCTTTGTAGTGGATTAACAGTTTCCACTATCTTCTGGGAGTGTTCAGGTGTCTGGAAACTCGTTTCCTGATCAGTATTGGGATCCTCGTTAGGAGTTTTTATTGCTTCGAAAAACTCCTTCCATTCATAAATAAGATCTTTTGTTTGTAGTGAACTGGACTGATGTAGTATATTATGACTGGGTTGAACTGTTTGAGAGTTTGATTCTGTTCCATTATTTCTTATTTCCTCTAGCATCTCTATCTCATGAATTACTTGGTCAATTATCTTTTCCGAGTTTTCATTTTTAGATTCAGATTCATTTTCGGAGTGATCCGAATTATGAGATTGCTGCTATGACTAACTTGATTCATCTTCAGACATATCTTTTACTTCATCATCCAAGCTGACACTTGGAGTGTGTTTGTTGTCATCTTCAATATTTAACAAATGGAGAGGGACTTTCTCTAGTCTCATGTTTCTGTACGTTTGGAATGCTTCAAAATCATCTTGACTTAGTTGGCTAGATGCATACTTGATAATGTCTGAAAACTTTTCCATGCCCTGGAAGAGATCATAAAATCCATCTTCCTCCTTTACAAAAGGTTTTAACTTAAGCTCTATGATGTAATTTTTAATTACATCATTTGGATCATATAACATTTTTGGCATTTTTGCCAATTTCAATAAATGAAGGTTGGAAACTTCCTTGTAAGTATGGCCGATGTCAAACAGTGCAAAAGTGCCACACTGTACAGGGTAATTAGGCCAAATAGCCTTTTTAGCATCCTTTAGCTGTTTTGTGACACCATTAACAAGTTGATAGGCTATTTCTCTTGGAAGTAACTTATCGGGAATGTAATAGGGTAAAAAATGGGGAGAAGCATAACTCTCAAATACTCTAATATATGTAAAATTATGTTCTGCAAACCATCTAGCTACAGAAAGAATCTCTGCATTGGCTTCTTCAGAAACCCTAGGGACCTTTTAAATTAAATTCATCTGGTGCATAGGCAATATGACTCTGTAACAGATTTTACAGAAGTGTAGGTGGAATTATGAATCCCAGAGTTCTTTATGGTGAATGTGAATTGGGATAGGTTCTTGGGTAGTCCATTTCCATCCCATGGTAGGAAAAATAGAAGTAAAAAAGATAGCGTCCATGAAATAGCCAAACATATAAAAGGGAGGTATTTCTTTGGATGAAATACTCCTTTTATTCCTATACTCGGTAATGTGCTTGGCTAGATTATCAAATAAAATGTTTTCCCAATTCAAGATTGATGAATTGACGATTGCGTCAATCGAGGGAACCCATTATTTTGAGAATCTAGTGCTATTAGGTTTGGAAAATAGTCTACATAACATACCGGCAGCATAACAGTAGGGGTTAGGAATTTGGGAAATTGGGTACGTACCAAACTTATCTTGCTTCAACTTCCCATGTTCCTCCTTCCATTCTTTGATGACTTTGATAAGATCTGGATGTTCTCCTCTAAATTTCTTCAAAAAAAATTTGTCATATTTATGTTGCGAGGGTAGTAGATGATACATTGTTGTTAAATATTCTGCCCTAAAAAGCCCATAGTTTCTCCCTTCGAATTCTTGAACATTCTATCTTCAATGTTTAAGTGATCAATTGCCCACTTAACCATGTCTGTGTAAGGGAGAATCTTTGGTCTTGCAGCTATCCTGTGAACATATGAGAATGCAACGTAAAACAGAGTTGCGTCGGAGGTATATGTCGTGCCTGTTGAAGAAAATTTGGTTATCACCCTTGGTCATTCACTTTCAAAAAGTTTATACATTGCCTCCCATGTTGAACTACCACAATATTTGTTGCAGACGGTATCTGAAAATAATGGAGACATCTCTGGATTTTCAGTAGACGATGTCTGAGAAATTTCTTATTCAATCCTTTAACTGGTTTCCTGAAAACAGAGCGAATTTTACAAGTATAGAGAATCAAAGAGACAAATCTATCATTTATTTCAAACATACGCAAGCAGATATAAATCTATTAAGATATAACATCAATCATCAATCATAATATTTGAATTAATATCTCATACACCTTCACACGTAAAATATATCAATCATTTTAAAATTGTTAAGATCTTGAATTTCATTTTGATATGACACAAGTTACTTCACATGCTTGATCCATTAAATGTCGTCGACACACGTATCGCAAGTCATAATTTATAACCATTCGTAATACTTACCCTTAAAGACTGTGAAATGCGATCTGCGCAAATTGCAGATTGCAACTTTTATAGGATAACAATTTGGCGTATGTTATAAGTTATGCAAAATACGAATTGCGCTTTTTTGCAAAACTTAAGTGACTGCAATTGCCGAAATTTTTATATTCAGTTCTTTATTTTTTTGTTGGGTCCGCAAAGTCGCAACTTATATTGATTTGATTTTAGTGTTTTTCATTGGTGAGGTGCAATGCGATAAAGTAAATATAATAGTGATTGAAGTTAAGTTAAAACATATCTTCGGAAAAGTTAAGCGCATATCGCAGCTCGCATTTTTTAAAGTTTACAAGTAATTGAAATTCATAAGATATGTGATTTGTGATGCGCTCAAGAAAAATAATGCGGAAAACTTTTTAAAATAAATTATTTATTTTATAAGTTTTTTGTTTAAAAAATTAAAAGAATTTCCTATTTATTTCTAAAGGGTCCCTATTTATAAAAATGAATGGGAGGTTGTTGTATAGCACAACAATTGGCGATTCACTTGGGCAAACCAGATATCTCTGATAAATTTTTTTGAAATTTCTAAGCTTTTTAGAAAATAAAAAAAATAGTTGTAGGAATGAAATTTCAAATAAATAATATCTTACTAAGCAATGAAAGTTTTTCTTATCCACTATTCATAAGAATTTCTCTATTAAAGATATAAGTATGAAAATCTATATCAGTCCTTACTTATTTTAAAAGGATAAAGTAGGTGGCCTTTACAGATCAAATTTATAAAAATTTACTCTTTTATCACAGATAGAGCCTAAGTTCCAATAGGAAATTTAAACTTTTGGCAGGGTTACCTTTTTACCTAGCAATGATTCATTGCCCCATCTAGTATTTCTTATCATTTTCAGAAATAAATTCTAATCTTTGATAATTTTCTTTTATATATTATTTTATTTACATAAATTCCATTGTCTTGGCTTGGTAACCAAATGATGACAACGCTACTCACTAGTAGTAATTAAGCTAATAAAACTGGCTCTTGATGAGACCCCTTGTCCTTTTGATATAATCTCAAGTCATTAACCTGCTTTGGTAGGCAGTATTGGTAATGTCAGTTTAACTATTTCCTTATGAACATGGTAAACAAGCTCATGATGAGACTTATTATCTTTTAAGTCTTTCTTCTAATCATAATATTTTTTACTTTCATTTGAATTTCTTTCAAAAATTTATAATTTTTTCCAGATGAGATGAATCATTGGTGTTTTTAAGATTTTGGATGATAATGTTGAGTTTCATATTGCTTTTCTATAAACAGGTCTTTACTATGTTAAAGTTTCTTTTCTTGACTGATAATAGAATATTCATGCTATATAAAGATGAGAGTTCATCAAAGAATAAATGATTTCAACGAAATTCCATTTGTCAGAAAAATAAAATCAATTTTTTTTCTAAATCTTTCGATTATTTCCTTAACATTTTTTATTTTTTATAAAAAAAATCAAAGAAAATCATCTGAGATTATATTTGAAAAGCCAAATATTAATACTAAGCAACTTTTATTTTCTTAAAAAGAAAAGAAAAATACACTAGTATACAATGATAGAAGGGGTTACCTTCTATGAGAAATATTTTTTTTAAATTTTCCCATTAATAGGCAAAGAATCTCTTTTGCCTGATAGATCTTGCAATAAAAATGTTGATGGGCCTTTTTCTTCAATTATTTGAAATGGACCTAGCTAGACTTTTTGAAACTTCTTGTGTTTACCTTTTTCCTCATGCGCTTTGTCCCATTTCAATACCAAATCACCAATTTGAAAATTATTTGGAGTGACAAAAGTTGAATCAAACAAGGTTATTATTATCTATTGATGATGAGCATGAGTTTGTTTGGCTTTTTCTCTTTCTTCTTCTAACTTAAGAATTGACCTTGACTAAGTTGTAAAGAAGAAGTAGGAGTTTCATCAATGAATTGAACTAAGGAAAGAGAGGGAATAACTATGTTGGTGGGAAGTACCACTTCTTTTCCATAAACAAGATTGAATGGAGAAGTACCAATAGAAGCTTTTTGAGTTATTCGATCTGCCCAAAGAGAAAAAATTAATGACTTATGCCAATTTCTTTGATTTTTATCAACAATTATTTTGATTATTCTAATCAAGTTTTTGTTTGTGGATTCTGCCAAACCATTTCCTTCTGGATAATAGTTTGCAGAATATTTTAGTTTAAAACCTCTTTTAATTGCAAATTCTATCATAGCAGTTCTAGAGAAATAAGATGCATTATCAAACATCAAAGCAGTAGGTAAGCCAAACCTAGTTATGATATTCTGGTCAATGAAATCAATGATATTTTCTGACTTAGCTACTTTTAATGGAATTTCTTCCACCCATTTGGTAAAGTAATTTGTAGCTGTGGGAATATATCTATGTTGTTTGGAAGAGTTAGGAACAATCTCACCAATTATATAATATCCTCATTGCTCAAATGGTTGTTCAATATTAACCAGTTGTAATGGGAATGTTGGCTTTCTTTGCCTTCCAGATGTACTTTGGCATACTTTACATTTTCTTGTATATTCATGGGCATCTTTGAAAAGTGTAGGCCAATAGTAACCTTAATGCAGGATCTTATGTGCTGTTGTATTTCCTCCAAAATGTCCTCCAGCTAGTCCATCATGGAGTTCTCGCAAGACCTTCTCTGCTTCAGATATTTCTAAGAATCTTAGAAGTAAAGAATCAATTTTTTTTCTAAATAACACATTGTTGACTAACTCATATTGTTTTGCTTTTAATTTAAGAGCTCGTTTTGTCTTGTAACTGAGATGATTTGGAGCATATCCATTCTTCAAATAAAATATAAGATCAGCATATTGTGACTCTGAATCATTGAGGCTTACCTCTCATAATTGCACATTATTACTTGAATCTTCTTCTACTGGCAAATGTGATGCTCCTGTAAGCATTCTGCAAAAACCTTGACCTCTAATGATTTTAGAGGGTTTAATTTCTACATCTTATTCTTGTAACGCAGTCACCCAGTTAGCTCTTTTTTCTCCTAATTCTTTCTGCATAAAAAGTTGTCTTACTGCAGAAAATGGAACTATGATTTTCGTATGAGAATTTAGGAGAAAAGGTCTAAAATGTTTTATGGCCGTAAAAACAAAAAATGCTTGTTTTTCAATAGATTTGTAATTCAGTTTTGCACCTTGTAAATTTGAACTAAAAAATGATATTGGTGCTTCTATTTGTTGGTCATTTAACCGTGTTAAAATAGTTGCATATGATGTATCCGATGAAAAAGTGTGATGTAAATGGATTAAGAAAATTGGGGGTGGTCAGGAAAGGAGCATTGATAATTGACTGTTTAATCAATTCAAATGATTCTCTTTCATTATGTCCCCATTTAAAGAAAAAATTGTTCTTAATCATGTTCTGCAATGATAAAACTATTTGAGAAAAACCAGGGACAAATCTCTTAACAAAATTAATTTTCCCAAGGAAAGATTGAACGGTTTTCTTGTGAAATATTCCCAATTAGCAATAGCTAATTGGAATATTAATTTGGATCAATTTTTCCGCCTATAGTTAAATTATGAATGAAAGTGAGTAGAGCATGGACTCACTTGAGCGTGCGGAGGCAAGCACGCGAGCTGAGTTGGCAGCGTGGGGCCGAGAAGGGCTGCGTTGGAGATGAGGAGCCTAGGGTTTGAGAGGAAGGCCAACATATAAAAGGGAGAGAGCTTCCTCATTTTGGGCATGATTGAAGTTTATGAAATTGAAATTGGTCGCTACGACTATAGCACACCGGCTGTTCAGCCAGTCTGCAGCACTGTTTAGTGCGTCGAGTGTCTCCGAGCAGAGATCTCACCCTTAGCCCCGGGGCACTTTGAGTGCCTGCTCGGGTGAGGCAGTCCTATCATCGTTTTGCAGGAGGATTGGGTTGGGAACTTGTTGCAGAGCATCGTCATTGGTGGCTGTGCAGTCTGAGTGGGACGACCGCAGTTCATCTCGTGTGAGCTCTGTGGTGTTATCATTTTGGAGGATTCAGGTTTAGAGGTGGAGCAGAGACAGTCCGTGCCCATTGAGGGCGTGAGGCAGAAACGAAATACTCTCTTAGTGGATCCCTGTTCAGCCGCCACATATTAGCAGTAACACGGCAGTATTTCCCAGCCGCTTGAACGCAAATTGGAGAACAATTGCACCCTTGTTATTCTAAGAATATCTCTCGTTTTTCTTGTGCCAGTTTGAGTACTATCATCTGGGCACCTATTGTATTTACTCATAATTCTCAGCATAATAAAATGGCTCAGTAATTTCTCTATTAAACGTGTATCTGTTGCATAGGCTGTTTCTATTATTTCATGTGCTGTTGTATGTTCCGTATCACTGGTTATTTTCTGTTGAAGACATACCATTGCTGTACCATTTGTTGTGTTGGCCTCTTCTCTATAGACAGAGTTTGGTGAGGGCTAGGTAGCCTCCAGATCTCATCCTCTTACAGAGGTGAAATATCTGGTAAACGCCCCTCCAGTCCATCTCTGGTTTAGAGTTTGCTGTGTTTTAGAAATATCCTTAAATAGGGATATTACAGTGGTATCAGAGCATGGTTCTGGCTCAGCCCGTGGTTTATGACATCGGGAAAGAGACCATATATAGGTTTGCTGCGACTTTGGAGAGCAACAATTGACAGTAGCAGTTGCAGTACCAGACACGAAATTGGAAAAGGGCCAAAATACAAAGGGTCAGATTTTGAAGTTTGGAATTAGAAGAAACCCTTTCTAGGTTTTCCTGGGTTTTGGGCAAGGATCACCTTCCCAAATTCATAGAATTTTTGAAGTAGTTTTCAGTGGGTAAATCGGGGGCCGAAGTCAAGCAACATTATAGTCTTGGAGCAGCGGTGCAGCTTCATGAGGAGCCTGTAGACACAAAGTAGGAGGAGCCGATGGCAGGTGATGATGGTGCAAATAGATTTGGGGAGATGCTCCTCAAATCAGTACAGGATCTGTCAAGGAAGATTGAGGTGATGGGGCAGAGATTCACCGCCGTGGAGGCTAGACAGCGTGAAACCCCAAGGGGTTTCCAGGTTGGCAAAGGATCAGGCACATCCCACCATTTTCCGGAGCATGATGCCACTCGGCATATGGCATCACATACACCCACACATTCCACTATGCCCACTTTTCTTGGTATAGACAGAGGGGCAGAAGCACAACAAGAGCCAGAGCCTGGCCACATGGGTGATTATTTCGCCGAGTATCAGGCATATGGGTAGGAGTTTAGGGATGCCCTTCCATTCAATGATTTTTTTCAGCTCCAGCGGGATAAAAGACCCCACAAATTTCACAGAGGGAACAGGCGCTCACATGATGGACGCTTACAACGCACCATGGACAGACTCCATTTACCGACATTTGACGGGTCATCCAAGCGTTCAGAAAAAGCTTGGGTGGAGAAGTTGGATACCTCTTTCTAGCTTGATCGAGTATCAGAGGGGGAAACCATCAAAATGGTTACCTCGCACTTGGAGGATGAGGGCACACAGGATTGCAGGGAGTTCGAGGATACACTTAGTGTGACACAGGACTCACCCTCATTGGAGACCTCCTTGACCGTGTCAGTTGATATCGTAGTGGAGAAGGTAGAGCCTACCCCAGTAGGGCCATCCATTGAGGTGATGACCGGAGTCGTGTCCGAGTCGTCGGGTGGTAGCAGCACACGACAGATGGGTGAGGTGTTAGGAGATATATCCACCTTCGATGAGGCACTAGGAGATACAGAGGTATTGGATGATGGTCGCAGACAGTGGTATCATCGGCTTTGGACAAACCTTCGAGTTTTGAAAGGGAAGGCCATTTTTTTGCAAGACAAGGAATTGAGGGGCATGAGAGTGGCTTGTGCCGAGTCGGCGGCCAAGTTGGCCCGCATTGGGGAACGACCAGATTCCCTGATGGTACAACCAGAGGGCATGTTGGAGCATCAGAACATTCCCCTTCAGGCATGCATGGACAGGACTAGCAGTGTTTTTGGCTCACCTCTTCTCATTGGAGAGAGAGAGGCGGAACCACGTAGTCAGATCTCATACGTTGACTTGGATAGCGGTATGAGATGATTAGAGTTGCACAGGGTACATCACCCACATGCTGAGGTTGGATGGCGAGATATTTTGAGTTGGTACCCGATGGAGTGGGTTATAGAGATAGTGGTGGACCCGAGTGTAGTTAAACAGGAGCTTCCAGGTGCTGGGACTATGGGAACCCCAGACTGGCATTGGGATCTAAGCGAGATCACCTATCATTTCCCAGGCGGGTCGGTTGACTATGTCTTGGAGGGTACAGTCGGCCTAGCAGTAGAGCATGCGCATCCGCTAGGGGAGTTTCGATCAGCTCCGGTGGCCAACCAATTTATGGGCAGTCTCCCTAGGTTATCTTGGTATGACACTCATACACGGGATCACGGGGTGGTCAACATACCTTTGCAGGAGCTTGTCAGAGGAGGTGGCATTAGCAGGCCACCATATGGCGCCTTGTATGGGGCCAAGGATTCTTCACCTTTGTGTGGGGCACAGAGGATGCAGCGGAGCTGAGCAGCGGTGGTAACACTACTGACATGTAGGGAGATTCACTTCTCGGACCCCTCGAGGAGGATTTGGAGTAATGATCCATTCGTCGGTGGGTATAGTGATGCGAAGGTGGAGACGATGATACCGATTGGGGATAGTCCGACATGTAGAGGCACAACTCTAGGTCATCACATCCAGGGATGTGTGAGAGCCTCTAGCATTGAGCAGTGGACTTCCGATGGACATGGAGTTGCATGGTGGTGTACCGTAGTGTGTGGGACCACATTGTGGAGTAGGAGTGTCCTACATCACATTGAGAGCACGCGAGGAGTGACCGATGCCTGGACGCAGTCAGGGCACGAGACCGTACAGGGTGGTGCAACAGTAGCTTGGGTTATCCAGCAGTATACAGGGGTATGCCTCAGTGTGCAGTGGCATGTCAAGGAGTACATGGATGATCGGTGGTATGCGAGGGCATACGGTGCTGCACAGCAGGGTCTTAGAGCATTGCCTCCAGGGAGACTCACGGACAAGGATACTAGGCTTACCTTTGGGGGTATTTCACCCAGGATTGATGGGGAGACAGATGAGCGATACGTCACTTTTCCCTCAGGGCATGTCGAGATCATGCACGAGCAGAAGATACTGGGTACAACAGAGGTAGCATCCCAGTATGTGTCTGGGCTCCAGACACTGTATCGACACTTTATCGAGAGGGTGGATGGCATGTTCAATGCAGATGAGATGGCGGAGGTAGAACAGGAGGGCATTCCTTCTGTATGCCAAGGTAAGGACTCTTTTTCATATGAGTCCATAGGATCAGTTGAAAATGCTCCTAGGGAGCAAGAGCAGTCATGCAGAGAAGGAGACAGTAGACCAGAGCTGCATTCTAGTGTACATGGTGAGCAGTTAGGGGACTCTGTGGGAGATTCTCTGGGCGATGAGACACTTGTGACGATCCAGCCAGAGCTGTATATGATGGAGCCTGAGTCAGTAGAGGAGGATGCTATGCACATCATGCATGATAGTCCTTTGGGGGAGAGCCAGATGGAGGTTCACATCGAGTCTGTGATGGATATGAGGCTAACCGCGAGGTTAGCTATTGAGGAGGAGCAGTCAGATGCATTGACATCGAGTACGGTGACAACAACTGCAGATCCATATCCTCTGGAGGTGTTGGAGATTGATGGGATTGTTCTGCAGGGGGCTAGTAGACAGCAGGAGCTATTGGATATGGTGGAGCATCCATCTGTGGGTCGACACAGGGATGAGGCGCAAATAGATGTACTTGCAGTCGGCAGAGCTGCATTGTTTTTAGTGGGTAGCACTCTCCAGGAATACATCGATGGATCTTGCAGCATACCTTGCCCACTTTGGCCCATTATAGAGAGAGGGGCTTCCTTCTACAGGCAGCTTTCATTGGCAGACAGGGCAGAGCAGTGGGAGTTGATTACGGGCTGGCAGCAACATCCCAGGCATGTTCCATATGCCGTTGTTGTTGCTACATCGGATTCTTCTTCTAGGATGGGCTGGCAGGAGATCATGACTTGGTACCCTCTTGATGGTACGGTATTCTTCGTAGGGAGCACAGTGGAGCATGGGCCCTTGGACATAGCAGGTGTTACAAATTCTAGCTGGCAGGGAGGCACAGGTCATCATTTCTTCAGCACTCCATCCCGATTTCAGCAGAGCAGGATCAACGTGGGATTGAGTCAGGACTTGGATTGGAGAGAGGTGATGAGTAGGTACACAGCTGATGGGACAGCTTACACAGCCACATATACAACGCAACATGGGTCATTGTCTTCGCCTCTTAGAGCATCAGTCATAGCCAGAGGCAGTGCGCAGTCCGAGCCATGGGACTTGGGCAATTGTTGGCCAAGGTGGCGATGGGATTCGAAAGGAATGTTGGTTGGCTGGTGTCGTGAGAGATCAGTATGGGATCTTGGCATTGAGAGATTCCTTCATATCAGGATGATGCAGAAGACAGGGAAGAATCAGTGGCACATTTTGCAGTGTCGGTGGGGAGCATCAGCTAGAGAGGAGGCTTGTTCAGGCATTACTTGAGGACAAGCAATTTTTTTGCCAGATGAGGATGCTACATGGGAGAGTGAAAAGATCTGGCAGCATCCATCACTACAGTTTCTTGGGGTCAAGCAACATTTTGCCAGGGGAGACTGTAATATTCCCAATTAGCAATAGCTAATTGGAATATTAATTTGGATCAATTTTTCCGCCTATAGTTAAATTATAAATGAAAGTGAGTAGAGCGTGGACTCACTTGAACGCGCGGAGGCAAGCACGCGGGCTGAGTTGGCAGCATGGGGCCAAGAAGGGCTGCGTTGGAGATGAGGAGCCTAGGGTTTGAGAGGAAGGCCAACATATAAAAGGGAGAGAGCTTCCTCATTTTGGGCATGATTGAAGTTTATGAAATTGAAATTGGTCGCTACGACTATAGCACGCCGGTTGTTCAGCCAGTCTGTAGCACTGTTTAGTGCGCCGAGTGTCTCCGAGCGAAGATCTCACCCTCAGCCCCGGGGGACTTCGAGTGCCTGCTCAGGTGAGGCAGTCCTATCATCATTTTGCAGGAGGATTGGGTCGAGAACTTGTTGCAGAGCAACGTCATTGGTGGCTGCGCATTTTGAGTGGGACGACCGCAGTTCATCTCGTGTGAGCTCTATGGTGTTATCATTTTGGAGGATTCGGGTCTAGAGGTGGAGCAAAGACAGTCCGTGCCCATTGAGGGTGTGAGGAAAAAACGGAATACTCTCTTAGTGGATCCCTGTTCAGCCGCCGCATATTAGCAGTAACACAGCAGTATTTCCCAGCCGCTTGAACGCAAACTGGAGAACCGCTGCACCCTTGCTATTCTGAGAATATCTCTCGTTTTTCTTGTGCCAGTTTGAGTACTATCATCTAGGCACCTATTGTATTTACTCATAATTCTCAGCATAATAAAATGGCTCAGTAATTTCTCTGTTAAACGTGTATTTGTTGCATAGGTTGTTTCTATTACTTCATGTGTTGTTGTATGTTCCGCATCACTAGTTATTTTCCCTTGAAGACATACCATTGCTGTACCATTTGTTGTGTTGGCCTCTTCTCTATAGATAGAGTCTGGTGAGGGCCAGGTAGCCTCCAGATCTCATCCTCTTATAGAGGTGAAATATCTGGTAAACGCCCCTCCAGTCCATCTCTGGTTTAGAGTTTGCTGTGTTTTAGAAATATCCTTAAATAGGGATATTACATCTTGTTATGAGGTAGATACCATTTTTTGACACAATAAATCCTAAAAGTTTTCCTTCATCTAAAGCAAAAAGTGATTTCATTGGATTTAATGAAATGCCATACTTTTTGCATCGTTCAAAGACTTGCTTTAGGTCATTCACATGATGAGTTTCCTATTTAGAGAAGATAGTAATGTCATCTAAATAAATAACTACTGTTTTATTTATGAGTCCCTAAAATCTGTGTCCACGGCTCTTTGGAAAGTGGCACCTGCATTAATTAATCCAAAAGGCATTTTCTAATAAGCATAAGTTCCCCACTAAGTTCTGAATGTAGTTTTCAATCTATCATCTGGATGAACAAGAATCTGATTGTAACTTAAAAATCCATCTAGAAAAGACATGAGCTTAGAACCAGCTACTTTCTATAATACTTGTTCCATGGTTGGTAATGAAAAATTGTCCTTCTGACAAGCTTTGTTTAAATTTCTAAAATCAATGCAAATTCTAATATCACCATTCTTTTTCCTGACAGGTACCAAATTTGATACCCATTTTGAATGTCTGACTGGGAAGATGATTTTTTCCTTGAGAAGTTTATTCAATTCAATTTTAATTTGATTTTCAAAGTTTGGATGAACCTTTCTCACTTTCTATTGTATGGGCTTTTCCTATGAGATCATAGGGATCGTGTGTTGAATTACAAAAGTATCATATGTTTTAAGATCAAAATAATCCCAAGCAAAGACACTTTTGTACATCCTAAACAATTTGATGAATGATAATATTTCTTTGAAAGACAGACCAAGACCTAGATTTATATTTTGAGGTTTTTCTTCACTTCCTAGATTAACTAACTCAAATCTTAAGGTAGAACTTTGTGTTTTTCAGTTAGTTACTCTTTTAAACCTGTCCTTTAGATCGTATAAGTCTTCTAACTTGACAACATATTTTGGAATAGGATTTTCATCTTGTTCTTTCTTAATCTGAGTGTCATGTTCGTTTTCATCCATGATTTGATTATCGTAAGATTTTTCAGATGTTAAAAAATCTATGATAGTTGAGTCATTATTGAATAATAACCAATTAGTGATATTATCAAGAATAGATGGTCTAAAAATCAATTCAATAGAAAATATTTCGGGATTAAATTCTTGGGATGGGATTAATTTTGAGGCTACATTAGCGAGTAAATCTGCACTAGCATTCTGTATTCTAGGTATAGAAGAAATGTTGAAGGCTAAGAAATGAGCAGTTAATTCTTGGACTAATGATGGATAATGTTTTAAATGTCCAGAATTAAAATGGATAGTCTCACTCACTTGCCTAACTATGATTTCCGAATCTCCTAAAACCTTCAGGTGTCTGATATTCAGATCAATAGCTTTTAATAAACCTTGAACTAATGCTTCATACTTAGCTATATTGTTGGTACAATCAAATTCTAATCGGCAGGCTAACATAGTCTTTTCGCCTTCTGGGTTTATTAAAATGCAACCCGCATCTGTACCATATTCAGTTTTAGAACCATAAAAATAAAGGGTCCAAAACAAAGAATTAGCTATTTTTCTATCTAAACAATTAACAGATCTAGAATTATCTGGCTGAGAAAAATTCTCAATCTGAGATACAACCGCGTTATCAAAGAAAGGTGATGTTTGAGCATTAAAGTTTTCTAAAAATGACTCTACAGAGTAGTTTCCAATAATGTTGTTATTGAAGGCTACTGGCTCATTAAGTTCTTCAAGATTAGTAACTGTATGCTTCATAAACTTTTCACGGTAAACTCAAATTTGGTTTGGCTTTCCATTATGTGGTAGCCACATATGTGACCAGTCTATTGAAAAATAACCATGAAGTTTCTCAGACCAATCACGACTTAAAACTAAACCATAAAAATCAGGAATGTCTGCCACCAAAATATCAATTATCTGAGCAACTTTGGGATTTGATGACAATATGATGGAAACAGAATTTAATTCTCCTACCACTTCTACTCTAGTTATGTCAAGTTGTACTATATGAACTGGAGAACTCTGACGAGTTATGTTTAATTTAGCACAAACTGATTTTGGCATTATATTCGAAGAGGCCCCTGAGTCTATTAAACAATTATGAACATTTTTGTTATAGATATCATAGGTTAAGATAAATGGGGGAGTATGAGAGATGGATCGATCACCTATCATAATTAAGTCTGAAGCATCTACTTTCATTGAAGGAGAAGGTGTATTACCCATTTCATTAGCAGCTTGAACTATGACTGGAGCAGGTAAATTTGGAGCAGGAACAAATTTTAATTCTCTAAGTAAGATTTGTTATGGTTGTTTCAATTTGGTAAGCTCATGAATTGAAATATTTTCCCTAGCCTTCTTCATGTCTTCAACTATATTATACTCAATGGTATCTGAGATAACCATTGTTTTAGATATAGGTGGAGATTCCGAGGTAATAGGACTTGTTTGCGTAGCCTTTGAATTAGACATTTTGCTTACTGATTTGTTTTTAGCAGGAGTGGAAATTTTTTGTTGTTGACTAGGCTGTGTTGCTTCAGTAATATTTTTGCTGCGTGTGCTGACGGGAAAAGCTTCAAGTTGTTCTTCATTTGATAGGATTAAATCCCACATTCCATTAAGTTCAACTTCTTCTTCTTCATCATCTTCTTCTTCCCCTGTTTGTTCTTCCTCCTCTTCTTGATCCATTTCAACATTAGATATATTATTTAGAGGTTGAAAATTAGAGGATTGTCTTTTCTTAAAATTCCTAAAACTCTTTTTTGAATTTGAATTTTCAGCGACTTGTTTCTTGATATTTTCCATCTCGTTGGTCATGGTTTTCAAGACTTTTTGAAGACCTTCTACATCAAATGGATCCTTTGGCATCTTCTTCTTAGAGTCATCTTCGAATGATATCTTCTTTGATTTTCAATCTTCCTGAGAATTCTTTTTTTCAAGAGCAGTTCTGTGTTTCTCTACAGATAGAGACTCTTTAATATTTTCTGGAAGTGTTGCTAGGCTTTCTCTATTAATGAAAATAGCTATGTTAGATGGAAGGGATGAAATATACCACTCAATTTGAACTTCTGCGCCGGGAACTGCTATAACATGAATTTTATTGAGTAGTTTATTAAATCTTGAATTAAAATATTTTATCTTCCCACCTGGTTTAGCTTTAAGATTTGAAAGATCATTGATGAGTGTAGCGGTAGTTCTGTCATCTCCAAACTTAGCTAGAAATTGTTCTTCAAACATATTCCTGTTAGTTATAGAGCGAGAAGGTAATGAAAAATACCAGGATCCTACAGATCCTTTTAAAGCATATGGAAATAATCGTACAACACAATCTTCTTCAACTACTGCATTCAGATTGACGACTGACATAAAATTATGAATATGTTCTTCTGCAGGAAGACCATCTTCGGGATTAAATTTGGGTAGCCATCTTTAGGGATTTTTAGGCAGAGCATGAAGAGGGGCGGGCATGTTTACAGCCCCTGGATTGATCCATGGGTTTACATTTGGTGGAGGGGGTTGACCTGCCATTGGATTTTGGATGGGTTGGTTGGGTGGATTTTGAATTGAAGATGGGGCAGGTTGAGCACTAGGACTAGTAGTTTGAGTACTAAAACTAGTGAAAGTGATACCAAATGTTGGAATGAAATTTGTGGAAGTGAGAGAAGGTAATGGGGGTGAATGGGATAAGATCTTGCTGGTGATTGACTCTGATTGAGTCCTCTTTAAATTCTTCCAAGTACTACCGATAGGAAATTCAGAAGGGAGAATCCCTGTTTTTTGACTTTCTGATCGGGTTAATATTTTTCGAGGTTGTAAAGAAGATGAAATACTAAGATTCGATAATTGAGAAGATCAGGCTTTTCAGTAGAAATAGATACTTTTTCTAAATTTTCTATCCAAGACTGAACTTCTAGAGAATCTTGGTGAAACTCGGGAAATAGTCTAGTTTGAGTATCGCTAGGAGACTTAGGAGAAAAATGATCAACTTCAGATTTTACAGATGGGGATCTAGATAATTTTCTAGAAGCTGATGCGGATCTAGAGGGAGAGAGACTTTTTAATTGACCTTTAGATTGATCAGACCTTTGTGCCATTCAATTAGCCCTCCTTCTAGCACCAATATGTTGAGGCCTCAGAATTCCGTTGCCAAAACATGGGGGAAAAGCACCCAGTCCGGACCTTAAAGCATCTCCTTTTTCGTTTGGTGTAGTGGCTCCGACTGGAGATAATGGGACCAGTTTCCCAATAAGGATGATTTTGAGGGTGTTGTGAATATAACATGCAAATGGATGATGATTTTAATCTATATGCATCTATCTAAAATATTTAATCTAATATATACCCGGGGTGTTTTTCCTTTATGCGATCTAAAATGATATCTTTCAATTGTCAGTAATATAGATCATTTAATATCTGAAAGAGATGAAAATTATGTAAAATGATTCTTCTAACAAAGTTGTTTGCATAGAATAATTGTGAAATAAATATCGCATTTATCAGTTTGATTACATATTCAATAAGAAACCATAGCTAAATATTAGAACATAAGTGCATGAAATATTTATATATGATGACGTATCAAATATATAATGCAATAAAAAGATGAATGTCAATCTAGGAAGTAATACTTAATACAAGTGAATAGAAGTACCATATGTACAAATTTCTACTCATGTAAACTGACAACAATGAATCTGCTCCTTCTCACTTTGAAGCAATTTAAAGACTACAATAGTGCAACATTAGTTAAACATCTTTAATTGTAAAAAAGATAACATATGTGTTCCATTAACTCATCAAAGCACTCACAAACTTACAATAGTGCATTCTTTGCAAATGTTTTTGACACATTTCTGGACCTTTCTCTAAATGCATGAGAAGGGTTTATATAATAAACTAATTATAAACTAAAATAAATTATTACAAAAATATAGAGGAGGTTTCAAAAAAACTTTCCTCATAAAGCTAACTTAAACTACAATCTAGGAAACTAAACTAACAATTCTGATTTATGAGTCCTGCCCTTTCTTCTGAATGTGGTCATGAAGTTGAAAAATATCTAAAATTTCTTTGTGCTGAGCTGGCTGCGATATCCTTGATATGATCTTTCCCTTGAAAATAGTGTTTGAGAGTACTAACGGGGATCTCTTCATTGAACCTGTAAGAGACTGCAGAGTCTGATGCTGATGATAAGGTTTGATCAGAAAATTCCAGTAATTTTCTTGATCAAAATTATTTACCTTTTTAATAATTTCCTCCTGTGTATCTGCTCTTTTCCTCCACTGTGTTTCTACCTGTCTTTTTTCTAAGAACACATCAGACGTGTTCTCCTTAAGAAGTTCTGATCTAGATAGTTGTTCACACATAGATTCAATAATCTCACTTTATATCTTGGATGTCTTCGCTGCTACTTTCTCTGCTTGTTTGATTTGCGCTTCCCATTCTCTGAATAGAATTTCTTTGTGAAGCTTATCTACTTGAGGTAGATCAACTTCCTTCCCTGAATCTGATACTTGCCATTGGATGTGTTCTTCAATTTTATTCTCAAGTATTTCACATTCAAGTCTCTGGATCGCTATCTGCTCGATCAATATTTTATTTGAATCACAATAAGAGTCAATTATATAAGCTTGATGACAAAACACTTCTTGTTCTTTCTTTAACTTAGTGTTTAAATCCAGTGCTTCTTTGATAAATTTCTCTAATTGCGATTGGCTTTGTAACTTAGTCATTGTTATTTCCAGTTGTGCTTGTTTTTCATTAATCTTTGTCTGATGCTGCAATTTAAGGTTTTCAACATCTTTATGAAATTGGGCTGTAATTACTTTGACTTGCTCACTGGAATTATATTTCTCTTCATTCAACAACTTCTCTAGTTCTTGTACTCTAGCTTCCTTTTGTTTTAGCAACACTCTAACCTCAGTAGCTTTATCAACAGTAGCAGTAGCATATGCCCCTACATACTGTGATAATTTGGTTAGATGTTCAGTAGGATCATCTGAGGAATATTTCCATAATACATCATCTGATTCATTTGTAGGCTTTGAAGTTATTTCATCAATTCTCCTCCTTCTGTTTTTTTTAACTACAGCCTTATAACTAGGACTGTAGAAAATATCCAATGAAGGAATATCTTCAATTTCTAAAACTATCTGATCTTTAGGGTAGGCCGGTATGATTTATTTATCATGCATTGCTGGAACTCTTTGTAGTGGATTAACAGTTTCCACTATCTCCTAGAAGTGTTCAGGTGTCTGGAAACTCATTGCCTGATCAGTGTTTGGATTCTCTTTAGGATTTTTTATTGTTTCAGAAAACTCCTTCCATTCATCTATAAGATCTTTTGTTTGTGGTGAACTGGAATGATCTAGTATATTATGACTATGCTGAACTGTTTGAGAGTCTGATTCTGTTCCACTATTTCTTGTTTCCTCTAGCATCTCTATCTCATGAATTACTTGGTCAATTATCTTTTCTGAGTTTTCCTTTTTAGATTCAGATTCATTTTCGGAGTGATCCAAATTCTGAGATTTTTGTTGTGACTGACCTGATTCATCTTCAGACATATCTTTTACTTCATCATCCAGGCTGAAACTTGGAGTGTGTTTGTTGTCATCTTCAATAGTTAACAAATTTTGAGGGAATTTCTCTATCTCTGCTTCTGTACGTTTGGAAAGCTTCAAAATCATCTTAACTTATTTGGCTAGATGCATACTTGATAATTTCTGAAAAATTTTCCATACCCTGGAAGAGATCATCAAATCCATCTTCCTCCTTTACAAAAGGTTTTAACTTAAGCTCTGTGATGTAATTTTTAATTACATCATTTGGATCATATAACCTTTTTGGCATTTCTGCCAATTTCAATAAATGAATGTTGGAAACTTCCTTGTAAGTATGGTCGATGTCAAACAATGCAAAAGTGCCACATTGTACAGGGTAATTAGGCCAAATAGCCTTTTTAGCATCCTTTAGTTGTTTTGTGACACCATTAAAAGTTGATAGGCTATTTCTCTTGCAAGTAACTTATCGGGAGCGTAATAGGGTAAAACATGGGGAGACGCATAACTCCCAAATACTCTACTATATGTAAAATTTTCTTCTGCAAACCATATAGCTACAGAAAGAATGTATGCATTGGCTTCTTCAAAAACCCTAGGGGCATTTTTACTGAAAATCATCTGGTGCATAGGCAATATGACTATGTAATAGATTTTATAGAAGTTTAGGTGTAAGTCTGAATCCCGAAGTTCTCTGTGGTGAATGTGAATTGGGGTAGGGTCTTGGGTATTCCATTTCCATCCCATGGTAGGAAAACTAGAAGTAAAATAGATAGCATCCATGACATAGGCAGACATATAAAAGGGAGGTGTTTCTTTGGATGAAATACTCCTCATTAGGGGAATTTTGAGGTCTAAAATGGGCCTCCTAAGAAAAATGTACAACAAAAATAAACTTTATAACAACCAATAGGATTCAAGATGATGATGTCAACCATGGGGGATGATTCACCATTTTTTAAATAAAGGGTAAAAATATTAAAAAATAATAAAATAATAAAACTACTTTTTGTCTCAGATTTTTGTCCATATTCTCCCAAACTTCTACTCAGCCTGAAGGTGCTTAAAGGGATGAAATTTAATTTTTCATCCAAAGAGTACCCATGTTGCATACTTTCGATGAACTCTACTACACGAAAAATGAGAAATACATAAAAAACGTGATTGTAATCACGTTTTTTTATGTATTTCTCATTTTTCGTGTAGTAGGACCCATCAAAAGTATGCAACATGGGTACTCCTTGGATGGGGAATTAAATTTCGCATCCAACGAGTACTCCCGTTCGAAATTTGAGTAAAAACTTTGGGAGATAAGTTGAAAATATGAATTGAAAAAGTAGTTTTTCCATTTTTCCCTCTAAAATTTGATGATGTCATCAAATCTTATTTGATTTTTTCCACTATTATTTTATATTTTCCTTAGTAGACCCATTTTAGACCTCAAAATTTCCCTAATGTTTATTCTTATATTCGGTAATGTGCTTGGCTAGATTATCAGATAAGATGTTTGCCCAATTCAAGATTGATGAATTGACAATTACGTCAATCAGGGGAACCAATTCTTTTGAGAATCTAGTGCTATCAGGTTTGGAAAATATTCTACATAACATACTGACAGTATAACAGTGAGGGTCAGGAATTTGGGAAATTGGATATGTACCAAACTTATCTTGCTTCAACTTCCCTTGTTTCTCCTTCAATTCTTTGATGACTTTGATAAGATTTGGATGTTCTCCTCTAAATTTCTTCAAAAATTCTTTGTCATATTTTTGCTGTGGGGGTGGTAGATGATACATTGTTGTTAAATCTTTTGCCCTAAAAGAGCCCATAGTTTCTCCCTTCGAATTCTTGAACATTCTATCTTCAATGTTTAAGTGATGAATTGCTCACTTAACCATGTATGTGTAAGGGATAATCTTTGGTCTTGCAGCTATCCTATGAACGTATGAGCATGCAACATCAAAAAGAGTTGCGTCGGAGGTAGATGTTGTGCATGTTGAAGAAAATTTGGTTATCACCCTAGGTCCTTCGCTTTCAAAAAGTTTATACATTGCCTCCCATGTCGAACTGCCGCAATCTTTGTTGCAGACGATATCTGAAAATAATGGATACATCTCTGTATTTTTAGTAGATGATGTCTGAGAAATTTCTTTGCCCTTTTTTCTCATTTTACTCTTCTTCAATCCTTTAACTGGTTTCCTAAAAACAGAGAGAATTTTACAAGTATAGAGAATCAAAGAGACAAATCTATCATTTATTTCAAACATATGCAAGCAGATATAAATCTATTAAGATATTACATCAATCATCAATCATAATCTCTGAATTAATATCTCATACACCTTCACACGTAAAATATATCAATCATTTTAAAGTCGTTAAAATCTTGAATTTAATTTTGATATGACACAAGTTAATTCACATGCTTGATCGATTAAATGTCGTCAACAGGTGTATCGCAAGTCATAATTTATAAGCATTCGTAATACTTACCCTTAAAGACTGCAAAATGAGATCTGCGCAAATCGCAGATCGCAATTTTTATATGATAACAATTTGGCGTATGTTATAAGTTATGCGAAATGTGAATTGCGCTTTTTTGCAAAACTTAAATGAATGCGATTGGTGAAAGTTTTATATTCATTTATTTTTTTACTTGTTGGGTCCTCAAAGTCACAACTTATATCGATTTTCTTTTAGTGTTTTTCATTGGTGAGGTGCGATGCGATAAAGTAAATATAACGGTGATTGATTTTTTTGCAAAGTTAAAACATATCTTCAGAAAAGTTGAGCGCATATCGCAACTCGCATTTTTTAAAGTTTATAAGTATTTGAAATTCATAAGATATGTGATCTGCGATGCGTTCAAGAAAAATAAAGCAGAAAACTTTTTAAGAGAAAATATTTATTTTCTAAGTTTTTTGTTTAAAAAAATAAAAAAAATCCTATTTATTTCTAAAGGGTCCCTATTTATAAAAAAAAATGGGGGGTTTTTTTTATAGCAAAACAAGTACTCAGATAGATATTTATGATAATACATCGTATGCGCCAAACGGAGATAATATGACCAAGTTACGACCT